>CM061134.1:165985597-167373097 GCA_030789695.1 Scilla litardierei
GATACGTTGCCTCTAAGAGTGATACCTAGCGTCCCATGGGCCCGATATTCCAGTTGGTGCCCAGGATGATACGCTAGGACTACCTGGGTTCGGTCGGTGGGCATTCCCATGTCCATTAACACCGACCGACTCCGGGAGCACTAAGCTCGCAACGATTACTTCCAACATCTCATCCTGCCATTCCCACGCACTAGGATTCAATGTCTACGCTAGGGGCATGAGCTGTGGCTAGGGAGTCAACCGCCAAGTTTATTCCCCCTTGGCCCGACGGTTAGAGGCGGTCTTTCTCCCGCCAATGACAATGAAACACCCTGCGTAACCATCTAAATTCCTAAACCCTATCGAACTCCTAGTCCTATGGACGCACTAGGGAGAACCCACGAAGGGGTTTCCACCAGAATCCCAGATTAGGGAACTACTCACAATTCATAGCTAAAATGCAATCTAAACAAAATTCAACGGTAGAAATCATGATCAGACAATAGAGAACAGTTGCTAGCAATGGTATTAAGAAAATATTAAAGTTTCAAAGTAATCGGAACACTTAAAAAACAAAAGAAAATTCCAGACGTCACAACCCAAGAAAAAGACAGAAAAATAACAACATTTGTTTCTGAAAACCCTAGGGCAGCTATATATAAAAACGAGGTCGCCCAATCGGTTGAAGCATCAACCGATCGGGTGAGCTGCTTGTCGCGTTGGCCATCGGGCTTCAGGAGTTTCAACCGGGCGCTGAGGAGAGCAGGTGGCGTGACCGGGTCGTCGTTTGTTGATTTTCAGCTTCAGATGAACTGATCGGGTGAGATGTCACCCGATCGGTTGGAATTAAGCTCAAAAAGACAGAGAGCTCTGTCGATCTCACCCGATTACTGAACCGATCGGGTGAGCTGCTCTTCACTTCAGCTCCTGTCCGGGTCGGATACGTGTGCATCAACCGATCGGTTGGCTGTGTCCACCCGATCGGTTGAGGGCCGAAAATTGGTTTTCTTTGACGTTTGGCCCTCTAGATCGCGCGTGACTCCTCCCATTGCTCCGGGGACTCGTGATATCTTCTTTATGCATCCCCAACGCTAGCAATCTCCTGCATTAACACAAAAACACAAAGAAGTGAAAGAAAACTAAAAATCACAAGAGAAAGGGTACGGAACGACGGAAAACAATGGAAAATCACAAAGAAGACGTGTGTGAATATATAAAATATAAACGCATGTCAAAATCCCCTAAGCTGAACCCTTCCTCGTCCTCGAGGAAGACGAGTGAGAGTAAGAACTCGGAGGGAAAAATAGAGAGAGAGAGAGAGAGAGAGAGAGAGAGAGAGAGATATCAAAATCCTAAATCGCCCGTCAGAGCCAACAAAATCAAACACGCCACAGTAAACAAGCATACGACAAAACATATCACTAAACCAAGGAAATATAAGTCCAAACAAGTGTCGTGGGCCCACGCGGTGAAGCGCAAGTGAGTGTGGTCGTGTGCTAGCAGACGGTGTCACTATCTACATTGTGCAATAAAGCTCCATATACACATACCCAAGGAATGACCCAAATATCAATTCAATTCAAAATTGCGGTGAATATTAGCTCAAGCATGCATGAGAAGAGTATAAGAATAGAAGCGTATCATGCATCGGGGACTCCACAGCTAGGGACTAGGAAATCACCACACTATCGCCTAGATAACTGCTAGAAAGATCCTATGCCAAGTGTCTTCGAAAATGATGAAGGTTGAGAAGGTGTGGAGTAGAACACTCGGTGCAAACTCTCGCCTTCCCTGTATTCTTGGTAGATATGAAAAAATATTCACACTGGAATTTTTTTGGGCTTTGGGTATTTGTATTTTTTTGGATTTTTTGGCTATACATATTTTTTTCTTTTCTCTTTTCTTTTCTTTTTTTGGGTTTTTTCTTTTCTCTCTTTTTTTGGATTTTTGGATTTTTGGGCTATACACTTGTGTACTCTCCCAAGTGGGAGAACGGTACACAACGAGGGGATTTGCACCAAGTTAAACAAAAAAGAAATCGGAATCTAAACACTTGGGCAAAGGAGATATTTCTCGCAAATCAGAGCATAAGCTAAATGGGTTATACTAGTCCTATTTGTGGAATCCCGACACATGCGAATTGAAGTATACTATACACACACACACACACACACACACACACACACACACACACACACACACACACACACACACACACACACACACACACACACACACACATATTCATGCATATAGAAGCAGACAGTAGAAGCAAATACCGCATATTCAAATCGAAGCATGATAATCTAAGGGTCATCCCAGGACATGCATATAAATCAACATCACAAAGTAGAAGCATAACAACTAGCTAGTCACGACACACGACTCACACAAAAGCAAGTGAACCCACGATGCATGAAATGCAATAGGACTCGGCTTCCTAGGGTTAGTGAAAGTGATTATCATAGCCATGCTAGGTGTGTGTGTGTGTGTGTGTGTGTGTGTGTGTGTGTGTGTTTCTGTGGCAATTCATCATATGTGGTCATCTCTAGGAGAGGGAGATAAAAAGACGAGAAGAAAAAGAAAAACACGATGAAAACGACTCAAAAACGAAGAAAAGGACACAACTGACGCACAAAGTGCGATTCCCCTAAGCTGAAACTTGCATTGCCCTCAATGCAATAATAGTGAATATGGGAGGGCAATGAAAATGTGGGGGATACGCACCGACACAAAAAGATGAAAAGAAAGGAAATCACACAAACAAAATAGAAAAATAAAAAGGAGGAAAAAGAAACACAGAAAATAGAAGATAGAAAAATCACATCCACACGACACATATAAACAGGCACACAACAACGAAATCACACGACAACAAACATAAAAAATCGATTTCCACCAAGCTGGACATGACACTGCTAGCGAAATGATATGATCATGGTGATGCAGAAATAATGCTAGGGGGAAAATCGGAAAAGAAAAAGAAACAAATCAAAATACAGGAGAGGACGAGTCCTCATCCCCCTCGGAAGCGGATGGGGGGTGTGGGTGGGAGAGGAGATGGGTGTGCGGAGAAGTGGAGAGAGGGGTGGATGGAAGGGTGCGGTGGTGGTGTGAACGATGGGTGTAGTGTCGGTGGTAGTGGGAAGTGTGGGAAGTAAGGCGACCAATGTGGTGGAAGATGGGAGAGATACGGCGATATGAGAGGATGGCGGAGGAAGTGATCTCGAGCGAACCGGCAATTTCTTACGGCGAGTGTATGCAGCGATGGAAGTGGAGGGTGGTGGAGGTGGTGGATCAGAAATAGTGTGTGGAGATGTAATGGCTGAATGGAAGCGGTGGTGGCGGGAGGAGATGATCATCGAGGAGGTTATGGAGGAGGTGAAGGGGGAGGAGTGGGTGGAGGCGGACCGTGGATGCGAGTAAGAATGCGGAGAATGGCGGCCATGTTTCGCTCGAGTGCGAGGAAACATGGATGAGAGAGGAAGGAAGAGGACTGGTCCGAGGGGGTGGAGGCAGATGCACCAGCACGCAGAGAAGCCAACTCAGTCTCAAGAGCGAGACGAGCGGAGGTGGCTCGACGAACGGAAGAAGTAGAGGCTAGACGGACAGTGGAAGTGGTGAGAGCCACAGAAGAAATAGGGACAGAAGCTGGGGTGGCGCCACTAGGGCCAGCCCTGGGGTCTCCTCTAGACGCAGGAATATCCTGCACGCCTAAGTGGGTGGCAGGGGACGGTGGTCGTGCTACATCAGGGATAGGGAACTGAAGATGTAACCCCCCCTAAGAACTCTGGGTAAGGAGAGAACGTCCAATCTGTCACAAGCTGAATAGACATACTACCTGGATTGGGTAGAATGGTGTAAGGAGCAGGGGGTGACCATAGTAGAAGGTAAACCGACTGTCGCCACGAGGCCTGATCATATGAGTGTGCCGAAGGACATCAAGATCAAGATATGTAGATCTTGCGGCACGTAACAAATCGCGGGGGATAACGATACTAAACGGGGGATGTGAAGCAATGATGGTGATGAGGCCCCCGCAACAATACTTGCCCTTGCCGGCGCAGCTAATTTCAAGTAATTTGTGAATAAGCCAAGCGCCACCATTAATAGGTATGCAAGGGGCCTCAAAAGCAATCCCGTCAGCTCCGCGAATAAAATCAAAAGTCATAGCCCACAAAATAAAAAGGTCAAGGATAGTCACGGTCCCGGACTCATCCCTGGGGAAAAATGTGCTAGATATGATGCGATGGGCTGGACGGAATACTGGGTGGATGATCGATGAGGCCATGGCCTTGCCTCGAGGATATCGATCGTGGAGGGTGAGGCGGCCCCAAAAAATATCGACATCGAAGTCGCGATGATATTCATAGGGACGGATATAGTCGCCGCCTAGAATGGGGAAACCGAAGATGTTATTGATTGTATTCAGGTGGGTGCAGATGGTTCGGTTTCGGACGTGGAAATCGACAATGGACCCCGCCTCACAATTGAGGGAAGATAGGAATTCTAGTGTGAGGGCGGGGTATGATTGGGCATGGGAGTTTAAGAAAGGTAACCATCCTAGGTTAGCGAAAAGAGTCTCGACCTCGGAGAAAACTCCGAGATCGATCAGAGTTTGGGCATGTGCAAACCTAGTGGATAGGTGTGACCGTTCGTTGAGTCGATAATAAAAATCTTTTTGTTCACGATTCAAGAAACGGTATTCCCGCGGTCCCATCAGTGGGTCCGCAACGGGAATGATTTGTTGGGGTTGTGGTCGTGTAGGCGGAGTAGGAGGAGCACGTGAACTAGGTGGACGTGTGGACTTGTGTCTCTTGCGAGACGGCTCCTCCTCATGCATGATAGCTTTACTCTTATCCTTGTCCTTAGCCATGAGTGTGTGGGTGCGTGATGAAGAGGCAAGTGAATGCAAGTCTATATGAATGCACACGACCAAATGAAAATATGGCAAAAATATATTACTAAGGCAATATTAAGATGGAGCTCAGGAGCGAATTTACCCAGTAGCGAAGTGAATCCTTACTCGCACAACACCCTACGCTGCGCAATTGAGGGAAGTGTGAAGCCGCGGCACTCCGATCCAATAAAAATTAGAAATTTTCGAAATGGGGGGAAAACGGCTAGGGTTAGGGCAAAAATTAGGGTTGAATGAGAGAGTGAGAGGGGTGATGATGAGAGAGGGGGATGGAGGAAGTGGGGGAGAGTTCGTTTGAGAGAGAGAATGGAGATCGGGCGGGGTAGGAGTGAGACCGTTTGGGAGAGGGAGGATACGAAACGACAGAGAGAGGGAGAGTTCGGGTGAAGAAATGAATCGGTTTAGTCTGGAGGGTATTTATAGGATTTTAGGCGAACCGATCGGGTGAGATCTCACGCGATCGGTTGAGGCGATTTTTGAAAATTTTTGTTAGAAGGCAGCTACAGGCGAACCGATCGGGTGAGTTTTCACCCGATCGGTTGGCCGCTTCACAATTTTCCCGAGACCACTGTCGATTTCACCCGGACGGCAAAACGATCACAGCTTCAACGAACCGATCGGTTGATTTAATCCCGAAATTTCCCGATGGCACTGAAGATCTCACACGATCTGCCACCCGGTCAGCCATTTTTGCCACCCGATCGGTTGGATGATATTCAGATACGGGCCATCTTCGGACACAGCCCACCCGATCGGTTGATGCATGAACCAATCGGGTAGGGCTATTTCCTGCAAAAAAAACACAAAATTCATCTGAGTTCTTCCAACGAAAACCCCCTTTGCAGAATTTATTCATCAAAAAATAAGAAAAATTATCCTAAAAATAACGACGAAGGTTTAGAACATGGGTTGCCTCCCATGAAGCGCTGTTGTTTAACGTCATTTGCTCGACGTCCGGTATGTGATCTTCAAGGTGGTTGATGCGGGTGATGCACATAGATCGGCATCCCTTCAGATTTTGGGGCAACGGTCCTCGGTGTTGACAGAGGTGATAAGTAGACGCTCTCGAAGATCCTCCCGCTGGCAGTGTCCGGGGGGTTTTCCCTCACATTGGTGTCAACAGCCACTTTTCAAAGTATCCGGATTTCCTCAGTAGTGAGCCCCATAGGCTCTTTCCCTTGCTCCTCGTCGGAGCGGCCTTCTTGAATCTGGGAGGAGTCATCTGTGAGACACACGCTTCCGGGGCATCTTCTTCTTCTTTCGACCCGACATGCTCCTCAAGGTCCCCCAAGCTATCGAGGGGGTTCCTCGAGAGAATTTCCCAAGCTCCAGCTTCTACAACTCTTTCTTCCTAAGCTTCCAGCACATTGCAACTTTGCTCCTCAGACGGATGCTTCATAGATAATCCCAAATCAAATTCGACCTTCTGGTCGCCAACATTTAGGGACAGCTTCCCTTTCTTCACATCAATAAGCACGCCAGCGGTCGCCATAAAGGGCCTCCCGAGGATGATCGGGGTGTGATTGTCTTCCGGCATGTCCATCACAACAAAATCTACCGGTACATGCACGCCGCTGACATTTACTGGTAAGTCGTCCATAATCCCCACCGGGTATTTGACTGATCTGTCAGTAAGTTGAAGCGTCATACCGGTGGGTTCAAGGTCCCCCATTCTAATCCTCTTATATAACGATAGAGGCATCAGACTGACGCTCGCTCCCAAATCGACGAGCGCCCGATTAATCTTCACTTCTCCAATCGAACATGGGATAGAGAAGCTCTCTGGGTCCTTGAGCTTGGGCGAATTCGCTCGTTGAATCAGAGCACTGCACTCCGTAGTCAGGACGACTTTTTCTTTCCTTGACCCTCTCGTCACCAAGTCCTTCAAGAATTTTGCATAGGATGGGATAGTCTCTATAGCCTTGAGAAAGGGAATTTGCAAGCTCAAGTCTTTGACCATATCAAAGAACATGCCATATTTCTCATCAATCTTCGCCTTGGCAATTCGTTGGGGAAACGGAACCACGGGCTTGAAGACTCTCAAGTCCCCCACTTCGTTCTTCTTCTTCTCTTCCTCGGAGACTCCCTCTGAAGTCATGGTCCTTGATGACAAAGCTCCGTCGACATTTGCTTTCACATTTGGTTGCCCGTCGAGCAACGGAGCCTCAGGTTCTTTAGCAGGCACCCTAGCTGGAATATGAGTGCCACTTCTCAATACTATCGCAGACACATTGGCATGGTCATGCGTCAACGCCAATGTCTGATTCGGCCCCCTAAGATTTACTTCTGGCTGACCCGGCAATTGGCTCTGAGCCCTCTAAAGATTTGCCACTTGTAACCCCAGCTGGGTTACTTGATCGGCCAGGGTCTTCTGTCCCATCTGCAGCTGCTGGTTTGTCCTCTCCTGGTTCGTTATATATTGGGTCAAGAGGCTCTCGACCAGAGAGATTACCCTGTTGGGTTATATGGTTGTTGCTGCTGCATGTGCTGCTGGTTCCTGGGGGGATACTACTGGTACATTTGTTGGGCCTGCTGCTGTTGCTGGTACTGTTGCTTCTGTTACTGGTACTGCTGCTGCTACCGGGGTGGCTGATATAATTGTTGATGCGGTTGCTGGGGCTGCTGATATGGTGCCCTATAGCTCAGGTTGGGGTGGTTCCGGTTATTGGGAGAATAAGCCAGATTTGAGCTAGTCCTTGGTGGATAGGGCGCGTTACCCGTCGGGTTATAGAATAGAGCGCTTGCCTGATCCACTGGTGGTGAGATATCACCACCATCGAAATCTCCCAAGACTTCAGCTTCCACCGCTGCTACTTACTGGGTGTTGGCACCACCAGCTCCTACCATAAGCGTCGAGATCTAAGTCGATAGCAAATCGAATTTGCTAGATAATTTGTCGACCTCTTTGACTCTGTGCATACCTCCAGATCTGGGTGTGGTACGCTCATTGCACCACCTCTCATTATTTGATACCATGTTCTCCAGAATTTTACCGGCATCTTCCTCGCTTCTCGACATAAAGGACCCCCCAGCCGCGGCATCCATCGAAAATTTCAGGTCGTCCCTCAACCCATTGTAGAACAGATTTATGATCTGTCATTTTGGGAGCTCGTGGTGAGGGCATCTCCACTGCATCTCCTTATATCTCATCCATGCCTCGTGCAGGGATTCGTGGCTGGCTTGGGAGAAGGAGGAGATTTCGCTCCTCAACTTCATCATCTTCCCGAGGGAAAGAACTTGCTCAAGAAAGCGTTGGACAGCTTCTCCCAAGTCGTGAAGGTATTGGGGTCCTTTCCCCTTATCCATTGCTTGGCTTTATCCCGCAGAGAGAAGGGGAACAGCTTGAGCTGGATGGCTTCAGTCATGATATCGTTGATCCTAAAGGTGTCACACTTCTCCAAGAATGAGTCTAGATACTCAATTGGGCTCTCCATGGGTGCCCCTGAAAATTGATCCTGTTGGATCCACGTCACTAGTGATGGCTTTAGCTCGAAATTCATGGCCGTGATGGCCGGAGGTTGGATGCTGAACGAGGACCCGATGGATGGCATTGAGTACTCCAACGGGGACTTATGGGGAGGAGTGTTTTCCCCCATGGTTTCAGCTTCTTCCCTTCTTCTTCTTTCTGCGTTCAGATGCCTCACAGTGGCATTAATCTCTGGGTCGAGAGGAATCAAGTCGTCAAGACTCCTTGTATTCCTGCGCATGAAAAATCAACAAACACCCGTGAAGCAAGTATGGTATAGAAACAGATAAAAACGGAAAATAAAGAATTGAAAATGAAAATGAAAAAGTAGAATGTGAAAATTATCGCAAGGTGAGGATGTGAACTAGACTCTAGAGTTCACAGGGTCCTAAAATAAAAAAGCACGTTGCCTCCCCGGCAACGGCGCCATAAAGCTTGACGTCCCCTAGATTTGAGCATACGAGTGCAATAGGATCGGGGATACCAGATTTAAATATTTATACCGCAAGCACACGGTGTTGTAGTGTGGCTTGGGGGTTGAACTAAGGGAGGCGTGTGTGTGCTTGTGTCAAGAATGAACTGGTTCACCCTAATGGGTGAGCTAGCCCGAACGAACGGTGGGTTGTCACAAAATATAGATACGAAGAATAAACGATATAAAAGGAAACCTAGGACTCTGGTTTCCACCCTATCATGTGTCCTCTCTATTACGACTGACGGATAGGAATTTGATTGGATTTTAGGGTTTAGTGGTGATACGTTGCCTCTAAGAGTGATACCTAGCGTCCCATGGGCCCGATATTCCGGTTGGTGCTCAGGATGATACGCTAGGAGCCTAGGACTACCCGGGTTCGATCGATGGGCATTCCCATGTCCATTAACACCAACCGACTCCAGGAGCACTAAGCTCGCAACGATTACTTCCAACATCTCACCATGCCGTTCCCACGCGCTAGGATTCAGGTCTACGCTAGGGGCGTGAGCTGTGGCTAGGGAGTCAACCGCCAAGTTTATTCCCCCTTGGCCCGACGGTCAGAGGCGGTCTTTCTCCCACCAATGACAATGAAACACCCCGTGTAACCATCTAAATTCCTAAACCCTATCGAAATCCTAGTCCTATGGACGCACTAGGGAGAACCCACGAAGGGGTTTCCACCAAAATCCCAGATTAGGGAACTACTCACAATTCATAGCTAAAATGCAATCTAAACAAAAATTCAACGGTAGAAATCATGATCGGACAATAGAGAACAGTTGCTAGCAATGGTATTAAGACAATATTAAAGTTTCAAAGTAATCGGAACACTTACAAAATAAGAGAAAATTCCAGTCGTCACAACCCAAGAAAAAGACATAAAAATAACAACATTTGTTTCTGAAAACCCTAGGGCAGATATATATAAAAAACGAGGTCACCCGATCGGTTGAAGCATCAACCGATCGGGTGAGCTGCTTGTCGTGTTGGCCATCAGGCTTCAGGAGTTTCAATCGGGCGCTGAGGAGAGCGGGTGGCATGACCGGGTCGTCGTTTGTTGATGTTCAGCTTCAGATGAACCGATCGGGTGAGATGTCACCCGATCGGTTGGAATTAAGCTCAAAAAGACAGAGAGCTCTGTCGATCTCACTCGATCACTGAACCGATTGGGTGAGCTGCTCTTCACTTCAGCTCCTGTCCGGTTCGGATACGTGTGCATCAACCGATCGGTTGGCTGTGTCCACCCGATCGGTTAAGGGCTGAAAATTGGTTGTCTTTGACGTTTGGCCCTCTAGATTGCGCGTGACTCCTCCCGTTGCTCCGGGGACTCGTGATATCTTCTTTATACGTCCCCAACTTTAGCAATCTCCTGCATTTACACAAAAACACAAAGAAGTGAAAGAAAACTAAAAATCACAAGAGAAAGGATACAGAACGACGGAAAACAATGGAAAATCACAAAGAAGACGTGCGTGAATATATAAAATATAAACGCACGTCACTTCGCCATCTGAGCTTTTTCAACAGCTCAGAGGAGGATCAAGGCGACTCTTCAAGCAGTTCCAACATCTGGCTCAGGAGATCTAGGCACCGAGGTGGTATACAATGATCATGTTATTGTTCATGTTATTGTTTGTCGAACCCGAATGAGGAGCAAACCCCTCTGAAGAAGAGAATCACCTCGGCCCCACTACCACCCAGATTCAAGATGCTCGACCTGGACAAGTATGATGGCTTGAGCGATCCACGTAAGCATGTCCAAGACTATAAAGGGGTTATAGAGATACATGGGGGCGACGACTCCATCCTCTATCGTGCTTTCTAGACCACTCTACACAAGGGCGCAAAGGAGTGGTACAATGGACTTCTGAACCGATCTATTGGATCGTTCAAAAGCTTGGCCCAAGCCATCTGCCAAAAATTTATGGCATGAAGGAGAAGAAAGCGGAGCTCGAACCACTATTCATCCTGATGTAGAGAAAGGGAGAGATGTTACTGTCATGCCATGTTTTGAACTATACATGTATTCTACTGTATACACGTGGTATTTCTACTTACAATGCATACGTATGCATGAAATAATTGTGGATGTCGATGTATGCATCGTAGTGCGTGTGGGTTGTGTCATAATATTTTGCAAAGAGACGAGAATGCGAGACATGAATGCGGGAGAAGTATGAATGACATTGTGTGTATAATATAACAAGTATGTATTGGACGTGTGTGTGTGTGTGGTGTATGTATGCATGTGTAGGTATGCATGGTTGTGTGTAGTGAGAGTCATGCTAGTATGAAAAGGGGTTAGGGGTTAATGGCATCGCCGTACATTTTTAGAAAGGTGAGTGGCAAAATGGTAATTTGGACTAAATGAGGGGTGGTTTGTATAGTAAAGAAGTGTGTACATAAAGTAATGGCAAACTTGTAAATACCTAAAAGATGAGGGGTATTTTTGGAAGTGTATTTTAGTCATTTTAATTTGTACATGGCTTATGGGATAAGCTAATGTATGGTGTAGAATTTTCTTTAGGCTTCTTTCCTTTTTCTTTCTTTTATCTTCTCACTTCTTATCTCTATTTCCCTCTCCCTCTTCCACCCAACTAGGCCGGCCACTCCCTTCCCCTTTTCTCCTTCTTCTTCAATTGATAACCCTAATTCTTGTCCCCTAAAATCAAGAATCACAAGTTGGTTGCAAGTGGGAAAATGTTAGAGAAGAAAGAAAGAGAAGGAGAGAAGAAAGACAAGCTTTTTGAGGTAGGATTCTAACTTGGATTTGGAATTCTATTTAATGGTTCTTGCTATCATGATTTTATATCATGTTTTACTTAATATGCAGTAGTGGTAGTCAAATTTATATGCCATGATTCAAATTCATAAATCACCCCTTGAAATTCCTAGCAAAACCACCCTCTTGAAAAATCTGAAATTCTGTGGTATGTTGTTACTTGAATTCTGGTCACTGTGACTTAAATAAATTCCCGAAAGAATTATACACTTGTAGATCTTGAAATTCTACCCCAGAATCATATAAAATTTGACATATGTTCAGTTCAATAATTAGGGGTACAAATTCCATTTTTACATGTCTGATTTTCATCCAGTCTAGACACAGTTTGGTGAAACAGACCTCAGTCCCTGCACACTCCATGAAAATTGGTGTTCTTGGTCTCGTTGTAAATATAACAAATTTTTATACAACTTTCACCTAAGCCATGTTTTCGAGATTAGAACTGCAACATGACTTAAATTAGCAACTATTACAGCTCTTAGAATATGTCTGAACAGTTTTGATAGGTCTCACCAAACAATTCACCATAAATCACCTATTTCATATCTTTGCATGAAATTTAATATGGAAATCCAGCACTACCATATCTATAACTTTCATTTAGGAAATTTGTCCAAATTCTTATTAGAATTGTAATTTCATTAGCTGTTATTGATGAGTTATGCCACAATGTTCTTATTTTGCACGTAATTGTATTACTCTTGTTATGGTTATTGCCATCACTCTTGTTATTGTTATTTGTTATTGCTGTTACTTGAACGCATGTTTATTTGTGTTAATTGAGTTATTTGTCAATGAATTTATATTCATATTCCTTACGCTCACCTTGTGTTTGTGAAAATGCCCAAGTGAAGGCAAATGCAAGAAATGTGAGAAGTATACATTTCTATGGTTGTGGTATGAGATATGTTATAAAGGTGCGATGTTGGGGGCATGTCATGCATGGTTTCATATGTGATGATGATGAGTTGATATGGCTATGATGAAGGGCATGTCACTTAGGTGCATGTCCCAAATTGTTATGAAAAGAAGATATGTTTCAGAAAATGAGGACAATGTAGAATTTGGAAAGCCATGCAACATGTCCCCTTCAGTACTAAATATGATCTTAAATGTGGGTTTTGGAATGTCTCAATCCCCTCTAAAGGGGGTGAGCTGCTAAAAAACTGGGGTTTTGGGGAAATTTGAGTAAATTGTGGATATAAGGCCTTGATTGTGAAAGTGTGAAGGAGAAGGTGTGATATATGATGATTATTCGCACTCACCTTTACAGGGAGTGATGGTTATTTGGCATTTGTGATGATGTGGTTTGGATATGGAGTGGTACATGTGGAGATCCTCACTCTCGCTACCGTCCAGGGAGGAGGCAGAGAGGCCCGGTGTATAGTGCCCGTGTCCACTGCACCGTGTGTCATACTCATCCTAATATTAGTGTGGGGGCCGTGAGGCAGGTCCCCTGATGGGGCGAGGTGAGAGGCCTGTCATACAGTGCCTGTGTCCACTACGTCAAGTGCAGTTTTCCACCCCAACCCTTTGGGTGAGGTCCAGGACCTTGTGTCACATAGTTTACCTAAGTTTCCAAATAATTAAATTAATAATTAAGAGTTTTACATGTTACTTCTTCTGCTTGCAACACTTCCCTCTTCCATTTACCTTCTTTGCTTATGACACTGTGTTTACACTTGGCACTTGTAATTACCCTTTTAGATTATGTTTTCTTGAACACTTGTATTATTATTCGTGCTAACCCTTTTTCTTGCAGTAGCTCGACATCGAACCGCAGGTATGATCCCTTACTTGGCTAATTACTTTTCGCCATATTATTTAGTTTACATGCCTTATTTCTCATGCCTTGCCTAGTGGTTGATTACCTTAAAACGGTGTTCCAAATCCAAGTTGTTTTCCTACTGGGGCACCCATTGACGTGCTCCCCCCATTTTTCATACAGCAGATAGTTGGAGAGCCTGGGAGACTTGTGAACATGGAGCTGGGGTTATGGGGTGGTTCAAGGAGTTGAGTTGTACCCTGGGGTCATGGAGTTGATATTGTCCTTGAGAGTGTAACTTGAGTTGAAATTTATTGATGGACATTTGTATCAGATGTTGTGTTGGCCCTTATATTAGCAATATGAAATTGGGCATATACTCTCTGTGATGTTGTATAAGTGGAAGGTGATCTCCCTGTTGTTGTATATGGAGCATTACATGTACTATCCCAGCATGTGCACAGTGGCCTGCCTCTGTCTTCCCCATCTCTCTTCCATTCTCTTTCTTCATCACCTCTGCCCCTTTAGGAATACATGGGACAGTTTCGAAAATCCTGGGCATCCTGGGGAGCGGGACTTGACAGTTTTTGGTGTCCCATGAAGGTCACCGCACTGCGATGTGCGTACGGATAGTACTCGTAATGCTCTAGAGTGTTTGGGTGTAGATGTATCCTAAGGTGGGTAGTGATGCTTTAGACCCGTCCGCCCTAGGGTTAGACTCTTAGCCTTATACCGTGCCTGTTATGGGATATAGATATATGTATAACATGTAACATATGTAGGATGTGATGGATATATGGATGTGAGATTATGGAGTGTATGTATATATGGGTTGACTATGGGTTTGCATGATTAAGTGGAGATATGGTATATGTATATGTGTGTATATGCGTGCCGCGTAGAATGGTGTCTATAGGACCATTTGGAGGTGTATGTAGTGCATGTATCCTTCTGTATATAGTGGCATAAGGAAGGATTGTGTATTGGTATATGAGATATTTGTATGTATGTGTGTGTGTTGTAGCAAGCATGGTATGATTGTGTATATGTGTTATTAGTAATGGGCATATATTGGTATATGTCTTATGAGTAACTATATATGTACGGGAATGATCCTTATTCTGATATACATATATCAGTATATGGATGTGTATGTATATGGAACATCAGTGTGTATCACCATTGATGTGTGGTTATCTACTAGATGTGCATGAATATTGGAATGCACCTATTTGTATTTGTATTAGTATGCTAGTAAGGGTATGTGTATATCGGATGCTATGTATATAATGGTATATGTAGCTACCGACTACATGCTAGTACAATTTGGGTAGCTTGACTATATGGGTGTGTATGCACATACATAGGAATGTATGTGCATGGTTGAATGGATCTTAGTAGGTATATATGCATGTCTGTGTGCATATCTACTAGTAGTATAATAGTCTTGTGTGTATGTGCATATGTGTATTTGGCTATGCGTAGACTTAGATATCTATATATGGTATTGATACTTATACCTCTGTGGGTAAATAATGAGTATGTGCATATAATTGAGTATGGAGAATCTATGTGGAGTATTGCTTGGTGCGAATATGTGAATATGTATTATGGTTGTATGGATTTCTATTATATGTGTCATAACGGAGTGTAGGTATGTGTAGATGTATGTGTAGTGTGCAGTAGAAGCATATGTTGTTGTGTGTATATTGGATGAATAGATATATACTTATATATATCTTTGTTTGTTTATCTGCGGATCTATCTTATACGGTTGTCTATCTAAGTGTACCTTGGATGTAGGTCTGTATTAGAGCATGTGTGTATGTATATATACATATGGAATGTGGATATAAATGTGATAGATATGGAATATAGGTGTATACATGTTTGACGAATGTAAACAAATGTAAATGTTTGATATATGGGTATTGGGATGTGTGTGCTTGTTTGTATATTTATATGTATACGTGCGTGTGGTGTGTAGATGGATATATCTATTCTATAAAGGATGAAGATTTTGAATCTTAACCTACTAGGACAAAGTTTTGTCCTACGTGACAAGTTTGCCCTAGGTGGCAATGACAATTTTGGGGGATTTAAATTTTGGGGGAAAACTTAAATTTGGGGGAACTTAAAATTTTGGGAGAAACTTGAAATTTGGGGGAACTTGAAATTTCTGGGGGGGGGGGGGAACTCAGCCATTAAATAAACCGTGCCATATGAGCACGGGTAATGACTAGTATATATATATGTACTAGTCATAACCCGTGCCCGCGGGCACGGTTCATATCTTTGTTAACAAAAAATTATCTCTACAAACAAAATTGCGCGGAAAAACAAATTAGCGTAAAAATATTTAACGGCACGGGAGCCTTCGGCACGGAACAACAAATTTGGTGCGGACGCCTTTGGCGTGGAACAACAAAGTAGCGTAAAAAAATTTAGCAGGCGGGCGCGGGCGGCGTGGGCATGTGCCCTCAGGCATGGTTCATTTAAGATATCCCCTCAAAATCTTTGTTCTCCCCAAAAATTATTTCCCCTCCAAAATTTAAACGGACACAAATTTAGCTTCGGCACGGACGCCTTCGGTGGGGGCGGCTTCGATGCGGGCACGTGTGCTTGGCCACGGTTCATTTAAGATGTCCACTCAAAATCTTTGTTCTCCCCAAAAATTATTTCCCCATCAAAAATTTAAACGAAAAAAAATTCAGCGGCATGCCTTCGGCGCGGTTCATTTAAAATATTTATAACTCAAAATCTTTGATTTCATAATTTTATACGAATAGTAATAATTAAAGCGCTATAATAGTTATTTCATTCCACTAACAATTTTAGTTTCTCCAAAATTTTGTTTCCCTACAAATTTTAATTCCCCTTAAAATTTAGTTCACTCCAATTTTAACTCGTCCCAAAATTTAGTACCCCTGAAAATTTGTTCCACGCGATGTTATTTAATTCCAATAAAAGTTATTTAGTTCACCCCAAAATTTAATTTCTGCAGAGAATTTAGTTCCAACAAAAAATTTAGTTCCTCTAAAATTTAGTTTTCTCCATATTTAGTTCTTCCCAAAAATTTTGTTAGAGAGGTTTCCGAAGAAAGATGAATTTCCTGGCCTCGAGCAATGAGTTAATGTCAGCATAGGATGCATGAATGCAACAGATACACATGTTGCTGGCAAAGTACAAATATTCCAGAAGATCTCACGTTGCTTTTATTGAGCTTATTTTGTGTCAACACATGTTGCCATCATGTTAATCAAGGCAAGAGAAGCAAAGTTGTGTGAATTATTTTGCCTAATAGCAGTTTTTTATGACCAATGCTTTGTTACTTTAGATGGAGATTGAACAAACTGCTAATTAAAGGAATGCTTTAATACGACAACTTGTTGCATAGAGAATTGTTTGATTGTAGCATTCTCTTTGCTACTAAAAATGTGGAACTCAGCATGCACCTAGTCCTAGATCATTGTACTTGTGTTATTTACTTTATGCATCCAAAATCCATACCATAACCAGAGCCAGAGCATGAAGATTAGTAGAAACATAGAGAAATTCATAATTCATAATTACAAAAGCATGTGCAGAAAGTCAAATACTCCAAAATAACGATCCATGGAAAATACCAATACAAAAACAAATCAACAATGCCAAGACACTGATCATATCATTCTACCAATTAAACAAAAGATACAACGAAAAATAAGTTTCCAAGTACTGCAAATTTCTAAAATCACATCTGTATTTGGCCACACAAATCCAAACTCAATTAAGAATCGAATCTCTAACAATCTCCAACAAAGGGAACTGCTCCAAAAGGAAGCTCTCCATTTTGTCACATGGCTTCTCCTTAAAATACAGCTGATATATCTCTAATGATGTCGAATAATTCACCTCACTTTTGAATGACAACAATGCATCCTCCGAGTTGTTATCCTTTAGTTTCGTTGACCCATGAACCTCTGCCTTGACATCCTCATTTCCTTCTTTAGGGACGACATTATTCAGGTTCTCACAAATGGCATTGAGCTTTGCAAATGGCATTTTAGCTCAATACGGCAAATCTTTCTTCTACAACATTTTACACTTCTTCATCTGGCCCAGACTCCTGAGTAAAAGAAAAAATGTTATGAAACTTCACATAAATTTATTAAAATTTTACAGAAACCGACAAATTTAAGAATATAAATATCCTCATAATGAAACTAAATCAAATTGAACATTGGACGCAACTCGCATCTTCATCAAAATCACTATCAAATACATCTGCAGTTTCTGGTTTTTCGTCATACTCAGAATCATGTTCTTCCTACAATGATAAGGGGAAACTATTCAGTTAATAATAGGATAGCAATTAACATGTCCAAATTATCAAATACATCTGCAGTTTCTGGTTTTTTTGTCATAGTCAGAATCTTATAATATTTTTATATTTTTTAGGTATTACCTCACTTCAAATCTTACTGAGAAGAGTGATATATATAGCTTTGGGGTTGTTTTTCTTGAGCTCATTACAGGCCAGCCTGCTGTGCTGCCGAGACCAGAGCAGTGTCATTTACATGAATGGGTGCATCAAAGGCTTTCTAGAGGATACATTACGTGCCTCATTGACCCAATGCTGAAACTGGAATCGGATGCCAACTCTGTCTGGAAAGTTATAGATATTGCCATGAACTGCACAGCGGCAACACCTACCCAGAGGCCAACCTTGTCCACTGCTGTGGCGCAGCTTAAGGAGGCAGTGGCACTTGAGGCGAGTCGAGTAGGGAGCCAAGATATGTCAATGGAAGGTGACATTGAAAGTGAGACCATTCCATTTGCTATAGAACAGAATGGAAAAAATGATATTATCATGTCCTGTAGCAAGATGAGATGTTATTTCTTCAGTATTTTTTTCATACATGCAGTTGTTGGACTACATATACTGTAATACTAAAATTTCCTCGGAGTGATGTCCACTTCCAATTCTCTGGGTGCACTCTATTCTATGAGTTAAGATTCCTCCTTTTTATCATCACTGCAGTTTCTGGTTTTAATGCAAGCCTGCATAGAAAACAAAGAATCAAGTTGTAGAATTTTTAATGACAGTCAAGTGAAAGGAAGTGTGAATCTATCCAAAGACAACTATAAATGTCTCTAGAAATACTGTGTATTACATTATTAGCAGCCTATAAACTCAATAAATCATTTAGACATTACCACACATATGTGACCTGCCCATAAACATTTCCGCATAGAGATACATATTCATATATCAGGTTTTAACAATGTTTTAGAACTTTTTCCTACCAGATATCAAGTGCTTGGTTATACGCAATAAAAATAAAAACTGCATTTTCAATGGAAAAAGGATCATAAGTATAATAGATGCAACTACATTTTATCACAACATTCTAGAAACTGTGTAAAATCATAAAATTAAAAAAGCAACCACACAAATGTGTTGAAACAAATACAGAGAAATGTTGTTTGGGGTTGTTTACCAAGTGTATTTTAGCCCACCTGGTAGACTGCCATGCACAATATAATACCTAGCTACATATCTAGGCTAAACCTAAGCCAACAACCTTCGTGGCTAGTATGGCAGTTCGTCAAATTGTGTGGTCTGTATCGAATACAAATGTCCACCAATACGATGCAGCTATATCTCGACCAAACCACAAACTTCATGCATCTATATCAATTACACATGTCCACCAAAATACTGGTCAAATTCTATTATACCCACATCAATGCCAATATTCAAGCAGCTATATCTTAACCAATAATCATCAAAATGCTGGTCAAATTCAATTAAGGTCATGTCAATGATCTAGATCCTTTCATGTAATACATATAGACTGCAAAAGTCCAATATGTGATATGTGTGAAATTTCTGATTATCTTCTGATTTCCTTAATCTCAGTTTTCATTTCATTCTTCTTTTCAAGTTGTTTGCTAATTTTTCTCCACAAAAATGACCTTATAACCAATCCAAATACAGCTAACATCTATCCATATCAACATTACATGTAAATCATAATCCATTTTGCATACTTCCACTGTTTTCCCCACTAATCAGCCCACATTCATGAACATGAAACCATTCCCTTTGATTTTCTGTAAAAAGCTAACCTAAAACCTCCTGCAATCCATTTAGATCTAATCAAAAGCAAGAATAATTTTGAAAATGATCTGAATTATAGAAATTCTGCTTTGATTCTTCTATAGATAAGCTTTGCAATGATGGGTTAACACATTTATATGCTTCAGGATGGACTAAGATCTTGGATGATAGGATGCAAAATATTTGCATGGTAAAATTATGCACATACAAAAACAATAGAATATTGTATCAAGAGCTTGTAGTAACACTTTATGCAAACTTTTTATCTAGATGGTAGATTAAATACCCATATAAAGCAATATTTGTAATGTTTATAGATTCCACGTGGTGATTAAAATGACACGCAGAAATCCAATAACGCTCACCAGATGCCGAGGAAAAATCGAGGAGTTGGAAAACTCTAATGTGCTGCCGATGAAGTAGGACGTATGAATGTCTGCAAGAGGAAGTGAGGGAATGAATTAGAAAATGAAAGAAAACGAAAAAAAATTGACCCAACGAAGAATACCAAATATGATAAGAACTCACATGTTGCCGAATGAGGAGGAAGATCGGAAAGCACGAAGGGAGGCGCGTCGGGGTTTTCTCGATCGTACGAAAGGAGGAGCCAGTGTTGGAGCTGCTAGGGCTGGGGGAACATGGAGCTCTACTTGGAAGATGACAACCTGTTGTATGCTTGAATGGAGACATAGATAAGGTACATATATAGCAATTTGTCCAAAGAACCCATAGGATCATCCATTTCAGTAGGTCCATACCTAGCTATTCCACCAACAAAAAATATTTCCAGTTTAATACCAAGCAAAAATATTTCAATAGGTCCATACTTGTATTAGTTTGCTTGTAAAACTCTATATTGAAACTAATACATGTTGTTTCGATTCATACACCAAGTAATATCAAACAATTATACTCACCAGATTACATCGTAAACCCCTAGTAATTTAATTTTTTGTTTGATGTTAGTAATCTGTAAAATAAAAAATGAAGAGTTAGTTTCCAGTTTGTAATTGGATATGGACAATCTTTATAACTTTAAACAAACAACCTGAAACCTGTAAACCCATAATCTGGTGTATAAATCGAAACATCAAACAAACAACCTGTAAACCCATAATTTGTAACATCAACCTAAATTAGTTTCAATATGAATACAATCTGATGCAATAGATGTTTACAAAAAATGAATACAGATTAGGGGTTTACTTGGTGTATGAATCGAAATTAAATTTTTCAACAGAATTAATTAAAAATGAAAAAGAAAATAAAAACGGGATTTGTAATAGGATAAGGACATAGTAAAATGAAGAGTTAGTTTCCATCTTGGTGTTTCCAATGTCATACAATCATGTACTCAATCCATTAAAATGAATAGTTATAAAATGAAGAGTTATAAAACATGTCTGTATTATTGTATTGCATGTTAAGTAATTTTTTAGTTGACTGTGATCTAAAAACCCAAAATGTGATCTACGAACCCAAAATGGGATCTAACATGCAAAAAATTACTTGACTGTAAAATGAATAGTTATAAAATGAAGAGTTAGTTTCCAATGTCATACAATCCAATGATATAATGATATACAATAATACAGATCAACAGATTACATTGTAACTAATAATTTGCTTCACATAATAAGTGCAAAATTGCAAAAAAGGTGAAACTTCAAACTCCAAAAGACCAACTAAATGTTTGCACCAAGTTTCTAGAATCTAGATGAAGCCCAATCCAATGATACTTGTCGAGCAATAAAAAAAAGAAAACAGGATTTTTTGTGAAGAACCTGATTGAATGCAAGATGTTGATGCAGAAGATTGTTGTTTATACAAACAACAGAGAAATCCAAGAACCTGAGATATCCAAACAGAAATCCAAGAACCTTAGAAAACCGAAAGAAAACCCCGAATCAGTGCATAAATACAAATAGCTGAGAGGAATGAAGTACAATAATAAACTGAGAATAAACCCCCGGCTTTGATGCAGAAGATTGAAAGAAGAATAACATTGTACAATGAAATAAGATTACATCTGTTAAAAATGGAAATTAAGATTACATGTTCTGTACAATTTGTAATCTGATACAATTTTAAATGAAATACAATCTTTGATCAATGCCAATGTTAAATGAAATACAAATTTCAAAAGATGGAAATACAATCCCAAAAACCATTGTTCTAATGTGGTTCATTCCTCAATGCATTTTACAAATTCTGTTGTAACATTGATAAGACATCCTAATTGTTTCAGAGTGTTTTCTCACTACAAATCGTTGACCGTGGACAACCCGGTCAACATGGTCAAGGGGCCCGCTTGGGTCCCTCGGGCGAGTCGAGTTGGTGCAGTCGAGGCTCGAGTCGGATCTGCAGACGACGTGGAGCGCGTCGGCTGGGTCGAATCGGGGTCCTCGGCCGTTGGTAGGGCGAGGGGTAGCCTCGGCCCGGGTCGAGACGCTCGGCCTCGGTCGGCTGCGCTCGGCCTCGGCGGTCGGACGACGAGGGGAAGCCTCAATCGTCCAGCTGGTTGCGTGGTCGGCGAGGGGCGGAGGGGAAGCCTCGGCCCGTGGATCTGATGCCCTCCTGCGTAGACGAGAACATTCGTCAGGGGGCCGGACCTTGGTTCCGGCCAAATCCCCTCCGATGCCTAAGTCAGACAGAGATCTGAAAGAGGAGGCCCGGCGGAGACGGTTCGACTCGTGAGGAGATCGGAACGGCGTCTCACGGCGCGAGCGGGGGAGGAAGGAGATGAAATGGGGGAACTAGGTCGTTGATGGAGTACCTTAGGTTCTAGATACCTGAGAGGCGGTCCCTTCTCCTGTCGTCCTCCTAGCCCCTTTATAGACCTCCGCTGTGATTGCCCCTGACCCACGTCGCTCGTCCGCCCTCGATCGTGCCCCCTCAATCCGCCCCCCGTCACCGCTCCCTGCGCCATCCCAGCACCTCCCCATCACTGTCATTAAGTGGTAACGGGATCGAGGGAACGGTTACCGCAGGAGTGGGCGAGTGACCAGCGTGTTACCGGGGCCGGGTTGGATCGACATTTGGGGGGAGGGGGCCCCTATAGGGCCTTATCGAGTGGGCCTGAGTGCGCAAATGGGCTCTTGACTGGTGGTCGGGTTTCTGGGCTCGTGTCTTTCGGGCCTCGGCCAAATAGGCGTAACAATTGCCCCCATCGGTCGGGTTGATCGGCTTCGGCCGGTTCGGCCCGGCCGATGTGACTTCCGCCGACTTTGACAGGCTCGCCAGTCGATGCCGACTCATTTATTAGTCGTCATCATGAGTTGGCCCGCTCGATACTCTTAAGGCGCAGGCTCCGAAGCGCCGTCGGTCTTCTGATGCTGCCACGTGTAGCTGCGAGCTTATCCCCACCGCTCGCGGGGTCGTCTTAAGTTGAGAATCCGAGGGGTCCGTGAGTCGCCCTCGGTGGGGTCGATCGGCCTTGGCTTGCTCGGTTCGACCGCTGTGCTTCCTGGGGTTCCGAGTGGCGCTTTAATCGAGGCGTGGTCATAAATGTAGGTCATGATGAGGCGGATCGATTGGACTTCCCTTGGCGCCGATTTCGAAACGCCGCCGGTTCTTTGAGGCCTGCCACGCGTTCTTGTCAGGCGCTTCGAATTCGTCCCTGTGTCCGGTATATAAGATCCCCAGCTGCGTTGATCTCCACTTCTCTCTTGCTCTTCCCATTGTTCTAGGCTTTCCACAACTCGGAGTTTCCCGTCGCCTTCGCTTCCTTGTCTCCCCCAAACTAGTTAAAAGGTAATTCCTTTCTCGCTCTCGTATTATGGCTGCTCTTAGGATAGGCGGTTCTGGCCAAGGGGCGAGGGATTCTCCAGAGTCCAGGCGGGGCAGGCCCCGGCTAGTGGGATCAGGTTCCTCCTCCGGGAGTCGTCCCCTCCGAGATAAGGGGAAGGGGAAGCTATTCCCAGACTACGCCTGTGATGACGTGGCGTCGGCTGCCGTGCGTCTTAACGTGCCCCCGGTTGTCCTCCGAACGCCGTCGAGGACCACTCCTTCAGCGGTCACGGAGATCCGGGAAAGGTATCTCTGCTTCCCGTACGATGTTCGAGTTCCATTCGTCGACGAGCGGATTTGCCTTTCGAGGAGCAATGAAGTCGACGTCTACGTCGAAATGTTTCGCCTGGGTCTTCGTTTCCCGCTCAATCCCTTCCTTATCCAGGTCATGGAATATCTCATGGTGCCGCTTTGCCAGTTCACCCCTTGCTCGATTGCGGTATTGACGGGCTTCGCTACGCTCTGCTGTACCCGCGGTCTGGAGCCGTCTCTCCCCCTTCTCTTCCACTTTTATCAGATCCAGACGGTCAGCCCGGGGTCATGGCTGCAACTCCGAGCCCGCTCGAGGAGGGAATGCCTGATCGGGCTGCCCCGCTGGTCGGGGGATTGGAGTTCGGATTACATCTTTGTGGTCTTCCTGGAGGATGCCCAGATTTTGACAAGTTGGGGCAGGTTTGTCCAGCCTCGCCCGCCGCTAGCTCTCTCAGACGTCGATCGGGCAGCCGCCGCGCTGCTGTCGACCCTCCCCTTGGAATCGAAGTCCATCTGGTCTTTGTTGGACGACCTGCTCCTGAAGGCCGTCTTGTGGTCTCCGGGTAGGTCACTTTTTCAGTCTTGAATCGCCCTGTGACTCATCCTGATTTTGGTTTCCCTTGCAGGGATGGCTGGCCGCGAGTTCGTCCGTGACGTCGATGAGCTGATCCGCCGTGGAGCTGCTCAGAGCCGAGGCGATACCTCCGGAAGGGCGCCTCGACAGACCATTGAGGAGGAGGTGCACCGAGCCGAGCCCTCCGTGGGCAAGGTGGTGGCCGTGCCTCCCGCCTCTTCTTCTGGCGATCTCCTCCCCGGGGGCGTCGCAAGGGCCGGACCCGCCCCATCAGCCCAAGAGGCAGGGGTAATGACGGGTCCGGTGCAGTCCCTCCTGCCCTTGGCGTGCCCCCTCAGGTCCCCGAGGGTGGGGATGGTGCGAGGCGGAAGCGCTCCCCTCCGGTGCCATCGGAGCCCCACGGAGGAAAGAAGAGGAAGGAGGACGCGGATCCCTCCAGTCCGGCGGGTTCCGCGCTTCCTGCGGCGACCACCGGGGATCCTCCAGTAGCCTTGTCAACCACCCCCCTCGCAGCGTCCTCGCCCGTATCACCGGGGATCAGAGCCTTGTTGGCGAGCAATTTGGCTTCCCTCGATGTCGTCCCTGGGAGTTCGATGTTTGTCGACCGAGCCTTGGCCCAGCAGGTTGCTGAGGTCTCCGTCCCTCCCCGGGACCGCAGCCTCCTCAAGAAGATCCCTGCCGACAAGATGTCGGATTCCTTGGTCTGGATCCTTCAACAGGTTCGGTTATCTTGCTATCCTCTCCTTCCCTTTATCCTCTTCTTATCCCATGTCTCGTCTTTCCAGGGTTCAGCGCTCGCCGTGGAGTTGCAGTGTCGAGCCGTCCGCTTGAGGGAGCTGGAGGAGTCCTCCATGAGGGCCCAGGAGCGGGCTGGGGCGGCGGAGGTGGCTATGACGGAGGCCCAGATGGAGTCTCGGCATCTCAAGCTCCGTGTGGCCGAGTTGGAGGGACGAGTGGGTGACCTCCAGGGAAAGCTGGAGGATGTCCGGCAGTCGGCTGAGGAAGCGGCGGAGTCGTTCCGCCTGGAGAGGGATGAGCTTCAGAGGGAACTGTCGGATCGGCGCCAGGTGACGCGGCTTGCAGAGGAGGTGGAGAGGGGCATCGTCGAGACCCTGGGGAAGAGGATCTTCGAGGTTCTCAGGGAGGCCTTCGGTACGTATGAAGACCTCATCGCCCCTCGGATCGTCGAAGTCGTCCAGTCTTCCTTCCGGGAATGTGCGAAGCGTGTTTGGCAAGCCCCTCCGCCGGTCGATCCCCCTCGCTCCGAGCAGGGGGAGGTGCCCGAGGATGCGTCCTCTCGAGCCCGGGTTCCCTAGGTCGTTCCTCCTGGCCGTTTATCCTCAAATTTTTTAGCATCCGCTTCGCTTTGGGCCAGTCTACTTGGAATGGACCCCTGACCCTGCTTTCTCCTTCGGCCTCGCCATCGACTCCCTGGTCCAGAGCCAACAATTGTTGGTTGCATGGATTTTTGCTTAGGCCAGCAACTTCGAGTTCTTTAGTCGACAAGTTTTGTTTCACCGGTGTGGCCCTAGTTTCTGTAGGTGACGAGCTTTGTTGTCCGTTGAGAGCGGATTAATTATAGAGAGGTTTCTTTACTTTGATTTCCTGTAAATAAGACATACTGTTATAAACGAAATTTGACTTACCCGAGCTTCTCGTATATTTTGCTTTGTTGCTTCGTCCTCGGCCTAGGACCGGCTGACGCCCGAGCTGGCGGGGGGAGTTGTCTTCAAGTTTAGAACGATTGAGTCGGTCGGCGAGGGCGAAGTTCCTCGGCTTAGGACCGGTCGGCGTCCGCGCCGGCTGGGGGAGTTGCCCCCAGACTTACGAGCGCAAGGGTCGGTCGGCGATGGTCGGCGTCCGTGCTTGGCTGGGAAGTCGCCCCCAGGCTTACGAGCGCAGGAGTCGGTCAGCGAGGGCAAAGCCCCTCGGCTTAGGACCGGTCGGCGTCCGTGCTTGGCTGGGAAGTCGCCCCCAGACTTACGAGTGCAGGAGTCGGTCAGCGAGGGTGAAGTTCCTCGGCTTAGGACCGGTCGGCGTCCGCGCCGGCTAGGGGAGTTGCCCCCAGACTTACGAGCGCAAGGGTCGGTCGGCGAGGGTAAAGCTCCTCGGCTTAGGACCGGTCGGCGTCCGCGCCGGCTGGGGGAGTTGCCCCCAGACTTACGAGCGCGAGGGTCGGTCGGCGAGGGCAAAGCTCCTCGGCTTAGGACCGGTCGGCGTCCGCGCTGGCTGGGGGAATTGCCCCCAGACCTATGAACACCTTCCCTCCAGTAGAGGTCTTCGTTCTTTTGCACCCTTAGTGAAACGTTGATTCCATCGAAGATTAAGAGAAGATAAAAGGGAATGCGATTGTACTCTTAAGAGTCCTGTCGGACTAGTACATTTGGAGAAAAAGGAAGAAGGAAATGAAGCTAGACAGAGGGATGTGAACCTAGATAATCCCCTCGGACTAGGCTGCGACTGGGGGGAGAGACCTCGCCAGCTCACTCTATGAGGCGGAGGGGCCCTTGGACGGTGTTGATCTTATTCCCCTTGTCTGGCTGCATGGAGGTCCCCTCTCCGTGGGCTGGCTCATCGGTTAAGCTCCTGGCGTGTCCCCGGCTCATCAGCTTCTCGATGTCCCTCTTTAAGTGCCAGCAGTCTTCAGTGTCGTGGCCGTCGTCCTTGTGGTACTTGCAGTATTTCTCCCTATTCTTCCCACCTCTTTTTGCCCTCGGTGGGGGGCGATCGGCGCGTTCTTCCTTCTGCACTTGGGCGAGGACGGCGTCTGGGGTGGCGTCTCTCGTACCTTCTCCGCGCTGCCTGTTTCTCAGCCTCTTCTCGGTCCGGTATCCTTCGGGGCTGCCTCGTCCGTTGTCGCCGCGCTTGGTCCCTCGAGTGGATTTTCCTGCATCCACGGCCAAGGCCTCCTCGGTCAACATGAAGCGCTCGGCCCTCGCCATGATCCCGGGGAGGTCCTTCGGGGGATCGTTGTGCAGGGACTTCTTGAGGCCTCTGTGGCGAAGCCCTTTCTTAAGGGCCGTTTGGACCACCAGGTCGGGAGGGCTGTTCACGTTCAGCCTCTCCGCATTGAAGCGGCGCATGAACTGCCGGAGCGGCTCGGCCGGGCCTTGCACTATGTTGAACAGATGTTCAGCATCGGGCTTGATCTGCCTCCCCGCCATGAACTGCTTGCAGAACAACTGGGTGAGTTCCTCGAAGCTGTCGATGGAGCGGCTGGGCAGGCTGCGGTACCAGGTCCTCGCCGCTCCCCTGAGAGTAGAATAGAAGCCTCGGCAGAGCATGTCATCGTCAGCTCCTTGGAAGGACATGTCCCCCACGTAGTCCATCACGTGGTTTTCCGGGTCCCCTATCCCGTCGTACTTCCCCAGCGCCGGGATCCTGAATCGAGAGGGGACCCGTGCGTCGGTTATTCTTCGTGATAGGGGGCACCGGTCTCCGTGGATGCCCCCGGGGATTCGACAGTCGCCTGCCTCTGGCTCGTTCGGTGGTGGAGGGTGCACAGGCGCTGGCGGGGCTGGCTCCACGGCCCTCGCCACGCTGGGGGTCGGGCTGACCCGGCGTTCCCGGCTCCTCCGGCGGGAGCTCCTGCTCCGTCGTGATCGGTCTCTCGAGTGGTGTCGTTCGCTTCTACTGCGGCGGGACGACCGTGACCGACGAGATGATGCGGTCATCGATTCGCCCTCCGTCCCTTCGGTTTCTCTTCGGCTCCTTTCACGATAAGGGGAGGAGGCGCGTGATCTCGCCTGACGGGAGCCGGACAGCGTGAACCGACGATCCGTGTTCGGTTTTTGGGTCCCGTGGTCGTCGACCACGGCGGACCGCAAGAGCGGGGGACCCCCCGCCCATCGATGGCTATCGCCCAACGCGCCTCCGTTGGATGGCGCAGGGCCGACGAGCTGCTGTACCGTCGCGACCAACGTCTGGAGGCTCGCGTTGGTCTCCTGAGCCAGGGCGCGGAGCTGTCCCTGTGTGGCCAGTCCTGAGCCGCCGGTCTCTTCGGTTGAGGGGGCGGGGTGATCGCCGACGGGCGTGTCTTCGGGGTTGCCGTTGGATGCGCCATTCCCCTCCTTCGGGATGGGGGGCATGCGCTTCCTTCCATTGCTGGCTCGTGCCATTGCTGGTGTGGTTTGCTTCTTCGTGGGACGGTTTTCGTTTCCCACAGACGGCGCCAGATGTTTCAGAGTGTTTTCTCACTACAAAGCGTTGACCGTGGACAACCCGGTCAACGTGGTCAAGGGGCCCGCTTGGGTCCCTCGGGCGAGTCGAGTTGGTGCAGTCGAGGCTCGAGTCGGATCTGCAGACGACGTGGAGCGCGTCGGCTGGGTCGAATCGGGGTCCTCAGCCGTTGGTAGGGCGAGGGGTAGCCTCGGCCCGGGTCGAGACTCTCGGCCTCGGTCGGTTGCGCTCGGCCTCGGCGGTCGGACGACGAGGGGAAGCCTCAATCGTCCAGCTGGTTGCGTGGTCGGCGAGGGGCGGAGGGGAAGCCTCGGCCCGTGGATCTGATGCCCTCCTGCGTAGACGAGAACACTCGTCAGGGGGCCGGACCTTGGTTCCGGCCAAATCCCCTCCGATGCCTAAGTCAGATAGAGATCTGAAAGAGGAGGCCCGGCGGAGACGGTTCGACTCGTGAGGAGATCGGAACGGCGTCTCACGGCGCGAGCGGGGGAGGAAGGAGATGAAATGGGGGAACTAGGTCGTTGATGGAGTACCTTAGGTTCTAGATACCTGAGAGGCGGTCCCTTCTCCTGTCGTCCTCCTAGCCCCTTTATAGACCTCCGTCGTGATTGCCCCTGACCCACGTCGCTCGTCCGCCCTCGATCGTGCCCCCTCAATCCGCCCCCCGTCGCCGCTCCCTATGCCATCCCAGCACCTCCCCATCACTGTCAATAAGTGGTAACGGGATCGAGGGAACGGTTACCGCAGGAGTGGGCGAGTGACCAGCGTGTTACCGGGGCCGGGTTGGATCGAAATTTGGGGGGAGGGGGCCCCTATAGGGCCTTATCGAGTGGGCCTGAGTGCGCAGATGGGCTCTTGACTGGTGGTCGGGTTTCTGGGCTCGTGTCTTTCGGGCCTCGGCCAAATAGGCGTAACACTAATTATTAAGTTTTAACATTGATTAATGATTATGAATATCCAATTACATGTTACCAAATATGATACCTTTATTTTCAAATACGGATTGTATGAATATCTAATTACATCCTACTAATACAGTATCCAATTACATCCAACTAATACAGGTTGTAATTTTTTTAGAATTACATCCAACTAATACATCCAAATAACATTGATATTCATCCAACTAATGAAGTAAGGTTTCATATTTGGTTATCCATAGCTTGTAATTACATCCAACTAATACAGTTTGTAATTTGGTTATCCACAGAATTTGGATATAATTGGATGTAATTGAAAATCCAAATTACAAACTGGATGAAGTAATTGGATGTCAGCTATCATTTATCTCCGACTATGAAGATTATTTGTTGGCATAGCATGGAAAAACAGGATTTTAACTGTATGTTTTGATATGCCAAAAATAAAACAGGATTTCAAGATTGTATGTTTTGATAAGCCTACAAATAATCCTGTTTTGTTTTAATTGTATATTTTAATTGTATGTTCTTAACATAAAATCATGTTTTGAAAATAAGGTAACATTAATCTTACTTCATCTGTATCATGCATCATAAAGGTGACATTAATCTTACTTCATCTGTATCATGCATCAAAACAAACACTCTTAAAATAGTACATGTTAAAAAAATTTGGCATATCAAAATATACAATCTTGAAATGCAAGTAGAGAGGTGAAGAACCAAGAAGCTAAATGTTTATTGGCATATCAAGAAAAAATAAAACTTTTGAAATTTATTTTTCTGGCCTCTATAATCGAATAAAAACTTGAGCCGCTATAATCGGACATGCTCTCCTCGGCCTCCAGCACAAAATCGACAAATTTCTTCACAGACATGTATATCACTAACAAAATATAGGAAATTATACCTGAGGAGAGGGTTAAATAGTAAAGCCGAGCTTCGTGTTCTTCCCATAACCCACAGACAATCTCTCCAGCAACAATGAGCCGAGCCCAGATCCAGTACCACCCCCAACAGCATTGCACACCATGAACCCTTGCAGCCCGGTTAACATAATTCCAAAATTAGCAACACCAATATAAGGCTATTGAAATTTTCTCACAGTTGCCTGCATGCTGCAGACCAATATAAAAAAGCACAGTTAACATAATTCCAATCCTTAGCTTATAAAATCTGAAATTAGACACAATACAATGGATTTATAAAAGACTTGCCCCCAAAACCAAAATACTCCATATCTGATATGATGCTACAGTCATATTCTGAAAATTGCTTAAACTAACTTGTGCACATAAACTTCAATCTACCACATAGTTTCTCTCAATATTTGCAAAAAGACAGCGCAAGCCAAATGGACACCAAAAACTCAATTACCTTGATAAAGATTAGACCTTAGTAGCTATTCTGAAGTGCCATCAAAAGACCTGCTCTTTTAAGATAAGTAATCCATTCTGCCAACCAAACCAACATGGATATAGAGATGTCCACTGATTTAAAAAGTCTCAGGATGAAACCTTTAAAATCAGTGACACCAATCATGTCTAACATAGATTAGAAAATATAATGCATTCAACAGAGGCAGCAAAGGCATATTTAGTAGCATGAAAGATTTCATTTCAAGTTAAAATGAAACTAAGGTTTGCATTCATTTTTCTAAATTCCAAACTGAGGTTTGAGAAACTATGGCATGAACGACGGCGCAGATGCAACAACAACAAAGAAGAACAATTTAAGTTGTATAGCGATCTGCTTATCGCTAAGCATGTCTCTTCGAGGAATAACATTATGTATGATGTCGCAACAGCCTTTAACTCACCTGCTAACAATATGATACAATGGCACTTACCAAACTCAAAGAAGTAGGGCCAATTCTAGCCTAGTATAATGCAAAACCAGGAGATCTCCAATTTGACATTGGTTTGGTTTGAATCATTTTCTTACAGCTAATAGGTCAAAGTTCTTGACACCTGCATTGTAATTATAAGCGCACTGTGCACGTGTCAAAAGATCCACCATATTACATAAACATAAAGATCAAAATTGGTGAAAATAAGTATTGACCATGAGAACAATAAAAATGAACATGCAAAAATACTTAAGTCAACAGATTCTGAGAACACGTTGACATGATTTGTTCACAAAATTGTCACTGATGGAACAGAAGAGCCTAAATCCCAAAGGAGAACCATTAAAGTCGGAAAATTTGTATATACAGTATTTTTATCATCAACACAATTTATGCCAATAAAAATGCCACAGTAATAGTGCCTACATGCTTAAGGCAATTAGCTCACAAACAACACTTGATTAGATCTCGACGATCCTTTGTTTACATGGAACCGGGGATTGCTCTCACTGATTAGTTTTATGACGCTGCACAGCAATAGAACAAAGAAATGTAGCTCACAATTTAGAAAAAATTCTTCAACAACCATATAAAAGGAGAGTTTTGGATCATAAAATAATGTCATATCAACCTAAATTATGATAAGATGAAAGCCAGTTTACAGGATAACCAAGGTTTCATGATGAAGACTTCTTTCCTCAACAGGATAGCTATACACTGAAACTGAACACCTCATCTGCATCATTTAAGAAACAGATACAACGTTAACTGCAAGTGCAACACCTTTTAGAGAACTTCACAACTTAAAATGCAAGCAATCCTGATCCCCCTCCCGCTTGTGTTACAGCCACTTGATGGCCCCTTAACTAAAGATGCTGTGAGACTGACCTCTCTGCCATTATGCGTTTGGGGAGCTTTTGTTTGATGCCTAGGGCCATGTTCAGGGAATAAATCATAAGGATGTGAATGTTTTCGGGTGGCAGATTCAATTGGCTTGTGTGTGAGATCATCTTATCTTGTCCTTCACTTTATCTTACCATTTGACTTGGATGCCAAATGATAATTACTTGCGCACCAAATAAAAGGAGTTGCTTCAGTCTTTTTTCAGAACCAGACAGTAATCCCTTAAGAATATTCATCTGCCTATAACTTTATTTCATGTCTAATTATATATAAGTTTATCCGTGTGAAAAAGCAAATGTATAGGTAATTGCAAAAAGAAGCATCACATTATAAATAACAATACCGGATTAACAAAAAATTATGGGATGTAAAGAGCAAATAATCTAAAATTATCAACACCTAATTCCTCACTCGATCAAGGCACAGATCCACAATCTTCTTCCCCACTGCCAAAAATTCCAAAATCAGCAACACCAAATTCTGAAATCAGCAGCAATAAATTCAATGTTTTTTCACTTACTATTTATAAGCAACCAAACAAAATGATCCATTATTCTAGGCATTTCCTCAAATACGTCTTGTGCTTGTTTTTCTCATCAAAATTTCTCTAACGTAATGATTGTTTGTTTACTCAAAATTTCTCAAAATTTCCTCAAAATTTCCTCAAACATGAGCATTATTGTTTGTTTACTTGACAATCCTATTGCCATCTTAATTTATTAGTAATTTTTAATGTCTTTTTTCCAACACTAAAAGAAAGAAAATATATGCTCTGTTAGTATATACACCTTCTTCATTCGGGTCTTGATCTCTGATTTCATGGCCTTGTTATAAATCTGCCTCTTCTCAGCTTGCCATGCTCGCTTCATTTAAGAATCTGCCTTCTTCGCTGGAGCGACCACACTTACAAAAATAAGCCCAGGTCTTTGGGCTGAACTCGGCTGTAATCGAATAAGGGATCGAATTCGTCCTGTGAAACAATTAGAGATGAAACCCTAGAAACCACATAGAGAGAGAGGAGAGAGAGAGACTCACCATTGAGATTTTCGAATTAAGGGTTTTAGGGAGTGAAGAGGAGGCGGAGGCGGAGGCAGAGGCGATGCCGACGGTATGCCTCAAGCTTTGGCTTGGGGGAGTTCTTAGGTGATGTTGATTTGAGGGGGGGCCGAGTTCGGAGGGGGCTGAGTTCTGAGCGGGGGGGTTGATTTTTGAGGGGGGCTGAGTTCGGGGGGGTGCTGATGCGTTTGGGGTGCTACTTCGTTTGGGGGAAGGAGACTGGGTTTTCATTTGAGGGGAGAGAGATAGAGAGAGAGGACATGATTGAGTTTTCATTTGAGTTCCCCCCCCCTTTGTTTTCCCCCCAATTTGAGTTTTCATTTGAGTTTTCAAATTTTGAGTTTTCATAACAAAATTCCCCCCCAAAGTTTGTCCTAGTCATCATCAACTTATATCCCTTATCCAATTTCTCTTATCCAATTTCTCATATCTTATCCAATTTTCTCTTAACAACATCCCTCATATATACCCAATTTCTCATCTCTTATCAAAAACTCTTATCCAAAAACCCATGATAACATCCATGTTTTATAATATAGAATATACATCTATATTATAAAACAGGGATGTTATCATGGGTTTTTGGATAAGAGTTTTTGATAAGAGATGAGAAATTGGGTATATATGAGGGATGTTGTTAAGAGAAAATTGGATAAGATATGAGAAATTGGATAAGAGAAATTGGATAAGGGATATAAGTTGATGATGACTAGGACAAACTTTGGGGGGGAATTTTGTTATGAAAACTCAAAATTTGAAAACTCAAATGAAAACTCAAATTGGGGGGAAAACAAAACGGGGGGGAACTCAAATGAAAACTCTATCATGTCCTCTCTATCTATCTCTCTCCCCTCAAATGAAAACCCAGTCTCCTTCCCCCAAACGAAGCAGCACCCCAAGCGCATCAGCACCCCCCCCCCCCCCCGAACTCAGCCCCCTCAGAAATCAACCCCCCCCCCCCCCCCCCCCCGCTCAGAACTCAGCCCCCTCCGAACTCGGCCCCCTCAAATCAACATCACCTAAGAACTCCCCCAAGCCCAAGCCAAAGCTTGAGGCACACCGTCGGCATCGCCTCTGCCTCCGCCTCCGCCTCCTCTTCACTCCCTAAAACCCTTAATTCGAAAATCTCAATGGTGAGTCTCTCTCTCTCTCTCTCCTCTCTCTCTCTCTATGTGGTTTCTAGGGTTTCATCTCTAATTGTTTCACAGGACGAATTCGATCCCTTATTCGATTACAGCCGGGTTCAGCCCAAAGACCTGGGCTTATTTTTGTAAGTGTGGTCGCTCCAGCGAAGAAGGCAGATTCTTAAATGAAGCGAGCACGGCAAGCTGAGAAGAGGCAGATTTATAACAAGGCCATGAAATCTAAGATCAAGACCCGAATGAAGAAGGTGTATATACTAACAGAGCATATATTTGCTTTCTTTTAGTGTTGGAAAAAAGACATTAAAAATTACTAATAAATTAAGATGGCAATAGGATTGTCAAGTAAACAAACAATAATGCTCATGTTTGAGGAAATTTTGAGGAAATTTTGAGAAATTTTGAGTGAACAAACAATCATTACGTTAGAGAAATTTTGATGAGAAAAACAAGCACAAGACGTATTTGAGGAAATGCCTAGAATAATGGATCATGTTGTTTGATTGCTTATAAATAGTAAGTGAAAAAACATTGAATTTGTTGATGCTGATTTCAGAATTTGGTGTTGCTGATTTTGGAATTTTTGGCAGTGGGGAAGAAGATTGTGGATCTGTGCCTTGATCGAGTGAGGAATTAGGTGTTGATAATTTTAGATTATTTGCTCTTTACATCCCATAATTTTTTGTTAATCCAGTATTGTTATTTATAATGTGATGCTTCTTTTTGCAATTACCTGTACATTTGCTTTTTCACACAGATAAACTTATATATAATTAGACATGAAATAAAGTTATAGGCAGATGAATATTCTTAAGGGATTACTGTCTGGTTCTGAAAAAAGACTGAAGCAGCTCCTTTTATTTGGTGCGCAAGTAATTATCATTTGGCATCCATGTCAAATGGTAAGATAAAGTGAAGGACAAGATAAGATGATCTCACACACAAGCCAATTGAATCTGCCACCCGAAAACATTCACATCCTTATGATTTATTCCCTGAACATGGCCCTAGGCATCAAACAAAAGCTCCCCAAACGCATAATGGCAGAGAGGTCAGTCTCACAGCATCTTTAGTTAAGGGGCCATCAAGTGGCTGTAACACAAGCTGGAGGGGGATCAGGATTGCTTGCATTTTAAGTTGTGAAGTTCTCTAAAAGGTGTTGCACTTGCAGTTAACGTTGTATCTGTTTCTTAAATGATGCAGATGAGGTGTTCAGTTTCAGTGTATAGCTATCCTGTTGAGGAAAGAAGTCTTCATCATGAAACCTTGGTTATCCTGTAAACTGGCTTTCATCTTATCATAATTTAGGTTGATATGACATTATTTTATGATCCAAAACTCTCCTTTTATATGGTTGTTGAAGAATTTCTTCTAAATTGTGAGCTACATTTCTTTGTTCTATTGCTGTGCAGCGTCATAAAACTAATCAGTGAGAGCAATCCCCGGTTCCATGTAAACAAAGGATCGTCGAGATCTAATCAAGTGTTGTTTGAGAGCTAATTGCCTTAAGCATGTAGGCACTATTACTGTGGCATTTTTATTGGCATAAATTGTGTTGATGATAAAAATACTGTATATACAAATTTTCCGACTTTAATGGTTCTCCTTTGGGATTTAGGCTCTTCTGTTCCATCAGTGACAATTTTGTGAACAAATCATGTCAACGTGTTCTCAGAATCTGTTGACTTAAGTATTTTTGCATGTTCATTTTTATTGTTCTCATGGTCAATACTTATTTTCACCAATTTTGATCTTTCTGTTTATGTAATATGGTGGATCTTTTGACACGTGCACAGTGCGCTTATAATTACAATGCAGGTGTCAAGAACTTTGACCTATTAGCTGTAAGAAAATGATTCAAACCAAACCAATGTCAAATTGGAGATCTCCTGGTTTTGCATTATACTAGGCTAGAATTGGCCCTACTTCTTTGAGTTGGGTAAGTGCCATTGTATCATATTGTTAGCAGGTGAGTTAAAGGCTGTTGCGACATCATAAATATTGTTATTCCTCGAAGAGACATGCTCAGCGATAAGCAGATCGCTATACAACTTAAATTGCTCTTCTTTGTTGTTGTTGCATCCGCGCCGTCGTTCATGCCATAGTTTCTCAAACCTCAGTTTGGAATTTAGAAAACTGAATGCAAACCTTAGTTTCGTTTTAACTTGAAATGAAATCTTTCATGCTACTAAATATGCCTTTGCTGTCTCTGTTGAATGCATTATATTTTCTAATCTATGTTAGACATGATTGGTGTCACTGATTTTAAAGGTTTCATCCTGAGACTTTTTAAATCAGTGGACATCTCTATATCCATGTTGGTTTGGTTGGCAGAATGGATTACTTATCTTAAAAGAGCAGGTCTTTTGATGGCACTTCAGAATAGCTACTAAGGTCTAATCTTTATCAAGGTAATTGAGTTTTTGGTGTCCATTTGGCTTGCGCTGTCTTTTTGCAAATATTGAGAGAAACTATGTGGTAGATTGAAGTTTATGTGCACAAGTTAGTTTAAGCGATTTTCAGAATATGACTGTAGCATCATATCAGATATGGAGTATTTTGGTTTTGGGGGCAAGTCTTTTATAAATCCATTGTATTGTGTCTAATTTCAGATTTTATAAGCTAAGGATTGGAATTATGTTAACTGTGCTTTTTTATATTGGTCTGCAGCATGCAGGCAACTGTGAGAAAATTTCAATAGCCTTATATTGGTGTTGCTAATTTTGGAATTATGTTAACCGGGCTGCAAGGGTTCATGGTGTGCAATGCTGTTGGGGGTGGTACTGGATCTGGGCTCGGCTCATTGTTGCTGGAGAGATTGTCTGTGGATTATGGGAAGAACTCGAAGCTCAGCTTTACTATTTAACCCTCTCCTCAGGTATAATTTCCTATCTTTTGTTAGTGATATACATGTTTGTGAAGAAATTTGTCGATTTTGTGCTGGAGGCCGAGGAGAGCATGTCCGATTATAGCGGCTCAAGTTTTTATTCGATTATAGAGGCCAGAAAAATAACTTTCAAAAGTTTTATTTTTTCAAGATATGCCAACAAACATTTAGCTTCTTGGTTCTTCACCTCTCTACTTGCATTTCAAGATTGTATATTTTGATATGCCAAAATTTTTTAACATGTACTATTTTAAGAGTGTTTGTTTTGATGCATGATACAGATGAAGTAAGATTAATGTTACCTTTATGATGCATGATACAGATGAAGTAAGATTAATGTTACCTTATTTTCAAAACATGATTTTATGTTAAGAACATACAATTAAAATATACAATTAAAACAAAACAGGATTATTTGTAGGCTTATCAAAACATACAATCTTGAAATCCTGTTTTATTTTTGGCATATCAAAACATACAGTTAAAATCCTGTTTTTCCATGCTATGCCAACAAATAATCTTCATAGTCGGAGATAAATGATAACTGACATCCAATTACTTCATCCAGTTTGTAATTTGGATTTTCAATTACATCCAATTATATCCAAATTCTGTGGATAACCAAATTACAAACTGTATTAGTTGGATGTAATTACAAGCTATGGATAACCAAATATGAAACCTTACTTCATTAGTTGGATGAATATCAATGTTATTTGGATGTATTAGTTGGATGTAATTCTAAAAAAATTACAACCTGTATTAGTTGGATGTAATTGGATACTGTATTAGTAGGATGTAATTGGATATTCATACAATCCGTATTTGAAAATAAAGGTATCATATTTGGTAACATGTAATTGGATATTCATAATCATTAATCAATGTTAAAACTTAATAATTAGGATGTCTTATCAATGTTACAACAGAATTTGTAAAATGCATTGAGGAATGAACCACATTAGAACATTGGCTTTTGGGATTGTATTTCCATCTTTTGAAATTTGTATTTCATTTAACATTGGCATTGATCAAAGATTGTATTTCATTTAAAATTGTATCAGATTACAAATTGTACAGAACATGTAATCTTAATTTCCATTTTTTAACAGATGTAATCTTATTTCATTGTACAATGTTATTCTTCTTTCAATCTTCTGCATCAAAGCCAGGGGTTTATTCTCAGTTTATTATTGTAATGCATTCCTCTCAGCTGTTTGTATTTAGGCACTGATTCGGGGTTTTCTTTCGGTTTTCTAAGGTTCTTGGATTTCTGTTTGGATATCTCAGGTTCTTGGATTTCTCTGTTGTTTGTATAAACAACAATCTTCTGCATCAACATCTTGCATTCATTCAGGTTCTTCACAAAAAATCATGTTTTCTTTTATTTTTTTTATTGCTCGACAAGTATCATTGGATTGGGCTTCATCTAGATTCTAGAAACTTGGTGCAAACATTTAGTTGGTCTTTTGGAGTTTGAAGTTTCACCTTTTTTGCAATTTTGCACTTATTATGTGAAGCAAATTATTAGTTACAATGTAATCTGTTGATCTGTATTATTGTATATCATTATATCATTGGATTGTATGACATTGGAAACTAACTCTTCATTTTATAACTATTCATTTTACAGTCAAGTAATTTTTGCATGTTAGATCCCATTTTGGGTTCGTAGATCACATTTTGGGTTTTTAGATCACAGTCAACTAAAAAATTACTTAACATGCAATACAATAATACAGACATGTTTTATAACTCTTCATTTTATAACTATTCAATTTAATGGATTGAATACATGATTGTATGACATTGGAAACACCAAGATGGAAACTAACTCTTCATTTTACTATGTCCTTATCCAATTACAAATCCCGTTTTTATTTTCTTTTTCATTTTTAATTAATTCTGTTGAAAAATTTAATTTCGATTCATACACCAAGTAAACCCCTAATCTGTATTCATTTTTTGTAAACATCTATTGCATCAGATTGTATTCATATTGAAACTAATTTAGGTTGATGTTACAGATTATGGGTTTACAGGTTGTTTGTTTGATGTTTCAATTTATACACCAGATTATGGGTTTACAGGTTTCAGGTTGTTTGTTTAAAGTTATAAAGATTGTCCATATCCAATTACAAACTGGAAACTAACTCTTCATTTTTTATTTTACAGGAAACTAACATCAAACAAAAAATTAAATTACTAGGGGTTTACGATGTAATCTGGTGAGTATAATTGTTTGATATTACTTGGTGTATGAATCGAAACAACATGTATTAGTTTCAATATAGAGATTTACAAGCAAACTAATACAAGTATGGACCTATTGAAATATTTTTGCTTGGTATTAAACTGGAAATATTTTTTGTTGGTGGAATAGCTAGGTATGGACCTACTGAAATGGATGATCCTATGGGTTCTTTGGACAAATTGCTATATATGTACCTTATCTATGTCTCCATTCAAGCATACAACAGGCTGTCATCTTCCAAGTAGAGCTCCATGTTCCCCCAGCCCTAGCAACTCCAACACTGGCTCCTCCCTTCGTGCGATCGAGAAAACCCCGACGCGCCTGCCTTCGTGCTTTCCGATCTTCCTCCTCCTTCGGCAACATGTGAGTTCTTATCATATTTGGTATTCTTCGTTGGGTCAATTTTTTTTCGTTTTCTTTCATTTTCTAATTCATTCCCTCACTTCCTCTTGCAGACATTCATACGTCCTACTTCGTCGGTAGCACATCAGAGTTTTCCAACTCCTCGATTTTTCCTCGGCATCTGGTGAGCGTTATTGGATTTCTACGCGTCATTTTAATCACCACGTTGAATCTATAAACATTAAAAATATTGATTTATATGGGTATTTAATCTACCATCTAGATAAAAAGTTTGCATAAAGTGTTACTACAAGCTCTTGATACAATATTCTATTGTTTTTGTATGTGCATAATTTTACTATGCAAATATTTTGCATCCTATCATCCAAGATCTTAGTCCATCCTGAAGCATATAAATGTGTTAACCCATCATTGCAAAGCTTATCTATAGAAGAATCAAAGTAGAATTTCTATAATTCAGATCATTTTCAAAATTATTCTTGCTTTTGATTAGATCTAAATGGATTGCAGGAGGTTTTAGGTTAGCTTTTTACAGAAAATCAAAGGGAATGGTTTCATGTTCATGAATGCGGGCTGATTAGTGGGGAAAACAGTGGAAGTATGCAAAATGGATTATGATTTGCATGTAATGTTGATATGGATAGATGTTAGCTATATTTGGATTGGTTATAAGGTCATTTTTGTGGAGAAAAATTAGCAAACAACTTGAAAAGAAGAATGAAATGAAAACTGAGATTAAGGAAATCAGAAGATAATCAGAAATTTCACACATCTCACATATTGGATTTTTGCAGTCTATATGTATTGCATGAAAGGATCTAGATCATTGACATGACCTTAATTGAATTTGACCAGCATTTTGATGATTATTGGTCGAGATATAGCTGCTTGAATATTGGCATTGATGTGGGTATAATAGAATTTGACCAGTATTTTGGTGGACATGTGTAATTGATATAGATGCATGAAGTTTGTGGTTTGGTCGAGATATAGCTGATCGCGCCCCGGATACACGTCCCAGAGCGGCGACGATCGTAGTCTTACCGCAAGCGCACGGTGTAGCGGCGAGCGGGTATCGAACACAGGGAGGCCTAATAACAGTGTCTTCTTCGAATCACCTGGCTATGGGAAAAGTCGGGAGAATGTTCGCAATGTGCGGTCACAGTCGTTTAAATGTATAAAGAGATTAACAAATTAATAAAAACGCTTAGGGGATAGGGAATCCCCGCTACTTGCCGTATCTCATCATTGTGGCTCGTAGGTTTCACAATTGCTAGACTTGAAATTTGGGTGAACTAGTTGCAACAAAATGTGGAACCAAGCTCACGCTCTCGCGCTATTGCCGGTCTATGGCCAACCTAGGGTAGGGTCCAATCTCTTGCAAACCCTAACCTAGGCAAACTAGCGTGAAGAACAACATCATCGTTCAATCGTATCTCGAGCCCACTCTCGTGCAAACTCGAGCTACGACCAAGGTTGGGATAGTTCCTACCCATCCAATCTCTTGCAAATGAGTATTGGTATAGAATTGCAATCGAAAAACCCTAGTTTCGGTCCAATCTCTTGCAAACTGATTCCGGAGGGATTCAATTGCAACCCAATTCGAATATCTAGGGCTTCCTATCGAATTGGGATCCAATCTCTTGCAAATCCCAATCGATATGAATCCCTAGCTATTCGTATTATAGCAATCCCAAACTACCCCTAATCAATCCTAGCAATAGTTTTATCAATTCATCACAATTTCGAAATTGGGCTCGTAGGGTTCATCCCTACGCCCTAAGATGATTGACTACTCACAATTCATGATAAAATGCAATAGAAATTCGCAAATAAAATCAATGGAATTCATAGCAATATTCAGAATATCAATAAAAATTGAGTTTTTGAGGGAGAGAAATACAAACCAATGAAGAACAAGATAGCATCCAACAAAATCTCACTTTTCTCTCCTCCCTTAAAGCTTAATCTAATCCCTAAAAAGTAAATCTAAAAAAACTGCAAAAAGTTCTGAAAAAGCTCTCTTAAACTAGGTTAAAAACTGGGGTTAAATACCCCCCAAAATCGCCCAAAAAACCCTGACGAAAATGCCCCTGCGCAGCCTCAAATCCGCAGTTTTCGCTACAGGCAGCGCGGCTCACTCGGCCGAGTGACAAATGTCACTCGGCCGAGTGACGAACCCTGTACAAAAACAGAGAGTTGGGGGTCTCGGGGGTCGTCTCCTCGGAGGTCACTCGGGCGGACGGCCTTCAGTCACTCGGGCGGCCGTCTTTCTCCACTCGGCCGAGTGGGGCATCGGAGCAGACTGACAGAAAACAGAGAGTTGGTGATTTTTGATGTCGTGGTCTTGGCTCCACTCGGGCGATGGGTGACTCGGTGCTCGGCCGAGTGGCATGGTGATGCTCGGCCGAGTGCACGCTGAAATTGCTCTGTTGCGTGTCCGATCTGGCCGGCCGAGCGGGCTTCCTATGGTCGGCCGAGTGACTCCTTCACTCGGCCGAGTGAAGTGCTAAAAATGCCCAAACTTCATATCTTCGCCTCCTCGTTTCTCCAACGACGTTCTTTCTCCTTCCACCCCTCTCCAACAGCAAAATACCCCTCAAGAGAGTCGTCGGTGACACTCCGGAGTGGGTGCATCTCAGAATCACTCCAAATCGCTCCAAATCTCCTGAAATACGACAAAAACAACAAATCATGAAAAGCATCGCAATATTATCGATTAAACGCGAAAAACACGATTTGAGCGATCAAAATGGCATGCAAACATGCAGAAAAAAGGTGTAAAATATGGAGTGATCAAAATCCCCCAAGCTTACCTCTTACTCGTCCTCGAGGAAGATAACTAAAAAGCGAACCCGGTGGATAAAGATAAAGAAAACGGCGGAAAGGCGAAAAACGGAAAACGAAAAACAAAATAGAAAACGAAGAGGGAAGTTGCTAGATCGTCAGGACGTGGGTTTTGCTTACTCATATAGCATGCATCGAATATAAAACACATGTCAAAGTCTTTTATTTTGATACCATAGTATAATGATGCATTTGAAATAGAAAACCCAAGAATATCGATATAGCATGAAAAATGGAATAATTCTAAGATTAACATCGTCTGAAGCATCTAAAGCGGTATACAATATCGTAGATCACACACTTTTCAATTGAATGCTTTCTATAGGGAGTATAAGAGATATCACACGATAGAGTAGTAAGAATAGAAAAAATGTGGTTTTCATGAAATGAATGCTAAGCTTAGATTTCTGGATTTCGTGAAACTTTAGCAATCTCACCGAGTATAAAATATTACTTAGCCTAGGTCGTCATGCACCGTCAAGTAGTCACTCTCTCACACATCATTGGATTCTCTCCCCAGAGCTTATCTATAAGCGTGGTGGCATATATAAAACGATATTTACCTCCCCATTTTTATGAAGCTCCAAAATTCAAAAATAAAACAAAAGAGGGAAGAAAGAGACAAAGTATATGAGATGGGATCGTTTTCAAACTACTTTTCTCTTTTCTTTTCTTATTCTCAAATATTTTTCTTTTTCTTCTCCTTTTTTTTCCTTCTTTTCAATAGCATATATACACAATGATCCCAAATCAAAGAGAAGGATATACAAGTATTTTTTTCTTTGGATTTTGGGGGGCTTGGAGCATGTGATTTTAATAACGGGGGAATGCCAATAATAGAATCGCTAAGGGGAGATTCACCAATGAATTTAAAATAGAGAAATAATGTTCAAGATATGTGGAGAAAGAAATAAATGTATCTCTCAGTTCACTCTGTAGGACGTGCACGACAACTTCAGCAGGTTAATATAATCTACTCAGTTTAATCTCAAAAAGTAAACTAATCCAGATTTATCATTGCTAGCAACAATTCAATCAACCCGAAGTGAAAAGTACAAGTCATGCAATAAGAAGTGATATGAGAGAAAGGAAAGCAGTTCTCCAGATATAAGCATCAATGCGTGAATCTTGGTGTGTTTTCTACAATAGCATACATATAAATCATCAGACATCGGCTAATAATAGAATTTCATCCATTTTCATACACCAAAAGAGAGTGGGTTACTATTTCTAAATGCAAAGCAGAACATAGCATATGATATCAGAAATAAGAGGATATGACATGACAAATATAGCATGTATATAGAGAAAAGCTAACACCATGTCATCATCATCACAAAAAAGTCATCTCTAGCAAAAGATGAAAGAAATAAAGATAAACGAAAATAAAAACTATTTACAATGCAACACACAAGAAGAATAAGAAAAACGTGATGCATGGTAAAAAAAATGAAAAAGTGATGAAAAAGTGAGTGATAAAGTGGAAAAACGTGGGAAAACTAAAAATAAAGGGTGACAAAAGCAAAAAGCGTGAGAACTCACTCCCCCAAGCTAAAGTGCACAGTGTCCTCAATGTGTGACGTGTGGCACACCGAGAGACGTGTAATGGGAGGGGGGTGGGTATGCATGCATGCATGATAAAAAGAAATAAAAAGAACAAAATGAAAAATATGATGCGAATGTGATGCATGCAAGGACAAGAGTGATGCAAAAATGTGTGTGTCACCAAAAATACTCTCCCTCACTCCCGAAAAAAGGATATAGAATGATATGATCAAAATGTGGACAAAAATAGCAAGGGGAGGGGGGTAGGCAGAAATCATCAGGACCAAGCAGAGAATGGGCAGCATATCGACAAAAAATCGGAGGCATCAAGGGTGTGCCTAAGCTGGTGGTGCTGCGCCATCTCCGTCCTGAGGCGGAGGTGGGGGTGGTCGTGGTCGTGGTCGTGGTACAGTCTGCTGGGTGGGTGGTGGTCGTGGCAGTCGCTCGAGAATCTGGGTCAAGCAATAGTGAATGCTGGGAAGTAGCTCGAGGCGGTGCTGCATGGCTATGACTGTGGAAGACAAAGCCCTAAAATCGGCCCGGAGTCCACTCAACCCCCCTCAAGAGCGCGAACGCTCTGAACTAAGGCATCAGGTGGTGGTGGAGCGGAGGGACGGACAGGTCTAGGCTGAGCTGGTCGGGGCTGTCTAATACGGGCGGAGTAGGTGATCGGGACAACAGGCATGGGTGGTACGGGTGCTGTGCTCACTAGTGGACGCCCAGCCTCGGTGCGAGGCTGGGACGCAGGCTGGTGTGAGGTGGAAGCAGCAGCAGTGGGAGTGGAAGACAAAATCGGTGACGAGGCGGCAAGAGAGGTCAGTGACACAGAAGTGGGGACAGACGTCACGACACTCTCAGATAAAACGGCTACGGTGGAGACAGAAGGGTCGACCGCTGGGGAGGAAGTGTGGGGTCCAAAAGGTGAAATCCCAGCGGAGATCATACTGGCCATGGTCTCCACGACAACAGTGAAAGAAGGCTCGCCGCTCTCAAGTATGGTGGGTGGACGCTCGGATAGCAGAGAGGTGAGTGGCTCAACCGACAAGGGCACAGCAGTGGTGGTGGTAGTGGTAGACGTGGTGGGTGAAGGCTCAGCAAGTGTACTCCTGACACTGGCAGAAGTGGGGACAGAAGTGTCGGAAGCGACAAAAAGTGCAGGCTCAGGCTGAGGGAACACAGGGTCAGCTGGTGATGCACGGTGTGCAGGTGGTGCAGGCTCAGCTCCCTCGGCCTCTAGCACGTAAGCGGCGGGGATCAGGAGATCCATCGCCAGAAGCCACGTCATGTGCTGGTCCTAAGTGTGTCTGAGCGTGGCTCGGAAGGATCATGTAGTCAGCACCGTACGGACCGTGCAACCAAACCCAGTGCCGTTGGCCGTGCGGACAAAGCATCTTCATCCGGGCCATGACGTCTATAGATAATGCAGTGGGGCCCGGGGCTCGTCGCAGGTCAGCCAGAAGGTCCCCGCCGGTCATCAGGGCTAGCAAGGTGATCAGGCCGCTGCAGCATATCGGAGAGCGAGCGCCCACCGATACGATGATGCGGTCCAAAAACCAGCTAGCGACGTCTATCTCAACGGCGGGGACCAACGTAACTCCATACCTATCAAGAACTCTGGGGCGAGTCATCGCGTAGAGCATATAGAGCTCAGGCATCGACATCGTCCCAGGCTCGTAGCTCACCAGAAAGGTGGTCGCCATAAGGCGCTGTGCTATGCGGAGGCAGGGGTGGACTATGGCCGAGGCCTTGGCCCTACTAGGGTCAAAGCCCGGTGGTAAACCAGTGATCCGGGCCCAGAAGGCGTGTGAATCGAAGGATGGGGGAGGGATGTGTGTGGGGGCGTAGGCTCGGTCGGGTGTGGGGACAGCGGGCCACTGAAAGAACGCTCGAAGCATATCGAGAGTGATCTGACACTCTCGATCCATGAGTCGGAAGGAGCATCCCTCAGCGGTCCGGGTGATCGAGCTGAGCACCTCGAGTTTCGGACGGACGTAGGTGTCCGCCGACACAGAAAGAAAGTCTCGCCAACCCATGTTGTCGTACAACGTGAGCATGCCCTCAAGTACCCCCATGCGGTCTAGGTCAGCAAGGTGTGTGAACCTGGAGGGCACTATCGAGCGCTGGGCGATACGCTCAAAAGCGACGTGATGTGCGTCGTCTCGGAACGTAATACCCAGCGGTCCGACGATAGGAGCCGGTGGTGGCTGTGGGTGGACGGGCTCGGCTGGGAGTGGCTGTGGGTGGACTGGGTCGGCAGGCTGTGGCTGTGTGGGGTGAGGTGGTGTAGGCGGTGGAGAGTCCTCCACCTCGTGGGAGGGGCCGGGCTCATCTGGCCGCTTCCGCTTGGCGGAAGCTCCCCGAGTGCGTGGTCGTGTGCGGGGCGGCATGTGCGCCCCGAGTGCTCACCCAACTAGTAAAACACGGCGTGCTAAAATAAATGGAACAATGGTACCTGAACACACCGCGAGAGCAAAACAGCGGATGAGTGCGAAGACGCCGCTTCCACTAAGCCAAAAGTGTGCCCCGGAGGCTCCCCTAAGCTCCCCTAAGCTCCCCAAGATTGGCTACACATCAAACAAGAATATCAGCGTGTAAAATTCAAAATACATGGGGGGTTAGGGGTATAATAGATAGATAAAGGAATTAATTTGATTTAGGGGCTAGATTAGTGCACGGATCGTCGAAAATACGAGAAAATGGAGAAAACGGGCGAAAAGGGGTTACCGGAGGTCGGCCGGCAGCGAGGGAGTCACCGGCGGTCGGGGTACTCGGGCGGTCGACGGTCGGCGCTCGGCCGTCGGTGGTCGGGCGGTCAAGGCGGCGGTCGGGCGAGTGGAAAGCGGCAGCGGGCGAGCGAGGGTCGATCGGGCGCGGGTTCGGGCGATCGAAGAAATTTGACGCTTCGTATTCTGCGCCGAGCCCGCGTCTGGTTATATAGGATTAGTTACGACTCGGCCGAGTGGCTATGTCACTCGGCCGAGTGATCATAATGAAATTATTTTAAAAACTCCTCGCTGCTTACGACTCGACCGAGTGGCTTTGCCACCCTCGGCCGAGTGGAAAAAGTCCATTCGGCCGAGTGGCACAAGCTACTCGACAATTTTCGCCCTAGGAGCGTATCAGTTTCACTCGGTCGAGTGAAGATATATACTCGGCCGAGTGGCAATTTATTCTGAAATTGAAAAAAAGAACAGAGAGTTGGGTGCAGCAGACTTCCCTCGTTGGTGCGCCACTCGGGCGGGCGATATTGATTGCTCGACTGTAACGACTGGTTTTCGTGTAATTGGATTATCTATATTAAAATATATGCTTGGTGGATTTTCTCCTTGGATGTGTGGTTTTCGTCGCCATAGCTTTCACTTTCGATCGTTTCGTCGTGATTTTCTAGCCTCTTCCTTCGATCGTCGATTTCGGAGTAAGTCATTCGTAACGAGCTTCAAATCGCTCATATCTTAGAGTATAAATCGATCCTAGAAGCCATAGAAATCTTCCCGAAGCTTCGCGCTTCGAATCGACACTTTTCGTGCACGTTAGTTGGTTCAAGAAGGAGAACCAACCGACTAGATTTCAATCTAGTCGGTCGGCAATCCTTAATGGACCGACTAGTGGGCTTTGATTATAATTCAGAAGTTATTGTATCTGTTTAGTCGGTCTAAGTTCATCTTTCGACCGACTAGTTGTCAAACTAGTCGGTTAAGTTTTGTACTCAGACCGACTAATTCCTAGTTCTTCTGTACAGCCGAGTTACTGTTCATTCTTAGTCGGTCTAAGAACGTTCGTCGACTGACTAGATGAGAAACTAGTCGGTCAGCTGTTGTTCTTTGACCGACTAAATCTAAATCCTATTTTCGTTCAGAAGTTACTGTTTACACTTAGTCGGTCTGCGTTGGTCGACCGACCGACTAGTTGCCAAACTAGTCGGTCAGTGGTTGCTCTTTGACCGACTAATCTGTGTTAAAACCCTAATTTCTGGGCAGCCGCCAGCCCATCCTATTTATACCCCTCCCAAACGTTTTCTTCTTCCTCCACTCGACCCAAAACCCTAGTTTCTCCCCCATTGAGCCCCCTTCTACCTCCAACTCTTATTCCTTCATTCCAAGCCCAAGATCCATCATCTAAACCCTCCATCAACTCATTCTACCCCTCATCTTCCCCAAAATCTCATCAAATCCCCAAAATCCCCCAAAACCCCTAGTTCTCCAAACTTCTCCATTCGTTTCCAGATCTGATCCATAGGTTCTCTGGAGTGTTTCTTCCACTTCCTCACGGTAAGAAATCGATCTCTTGATGTTTTCATAACCTATTTGTATTTTTATGAAACCCTAATGGATGAATGTTGTTTTGATGATTGTTTCCCCATAACAGCGTTTTCCCCCGTAGATTGGCATCCGCGAGACGAACCTTCGTGATCGTCATCCCCGGTGCTAGGCAAGTGAAACTTGCATCTCTTGATTTGGTCCATGTCTTAGACCATTTCCTCGTTTTAGGCGTAAAAGAGACTAGACGGTGAAAGGATAGCCGTCTAGACGCCATTGACCTAGCTTGACAACGAAGCTTGGTCTGTCACCCTTATCATGCTTGTATGTCATGTTTAGTTACAATTAACGGTACGCGAATATTGTTCATGTCATTGCATTTTGCCTGTCATGTTTAATAACAATTAACGGTACGCGAATATCTGTTCATGACATTGCATACATCGATTGTTCATCGTGAATGTGTAGCTCATGCTACAAAACTGATAGTTCCTGGCTCGTGACCAGAAGCGAGCATAATGAGTTGGAAACCCCAACGCTCGATATTGAATTGTGAAATAGGAAAACAAGCTCCCGTACGGGGCAACCCTGGCTCACTTGCTGGGCTCATGTGCAGGGACCCTGGCTTGTTAACGTGTGGGATGGGGTAAGAGTTAAGCGGCCATTCAACTGGGGGTCTGCCTGATCAGCAACTGCAGTTGTAAGGCGTAAACTCTGGGGTGGGGTAGTGTTTAGTGCCGATCGGTGTGAATGATGTACCATTCAGCTGAAGGGCGTAAACATCTACAAAACAACGTGAATTGATTGAGATTGTTAGTAGCTTGGCTACTCTTGTCTTGTCCCGATACTTGTTCTATTGTACTTACTGTTCACCATGTCTTAAATTGTGCACTCATGTTATAACTGCCATGTCATGCATACTATAACTGCTAGGTTGCTAGTTTACCTTCCTTTCAGTTTCCTTGCTCAAGTCTTTTCAGACTTGCTGACATGTGCCCCTTTCTCTTTGGGTGTCGCATGTTAGTTTCCGAGCCAGAGCTTGTTGCAGAGGACGTTGTGTTTGCTGAGGAGGAGTTTTGTGGACACCGGTGACTTGTTGAGTTTCCCTTTATGTTTTAGGATTCCTGTTAGTTGTCGGTGCGTGGCACCCTTGTATGTATGTTATTCCTTATTGGCCATGTTTGGGCCTTAGACCCTTTTTCTTTTAGCCTGGTGGCTTTTCTGCGATATTGTAATTTGTTTATGGACATTTGGAGATTCAATAAAATGTCGTCTCATTTCCTTATTATCATTGTTGTTTCGTTTCGCTTTGCAAGGACTTGCCATAATAAGTGTTTTTATACGCTTATCAGACTTGGAGCTTCACAGCTTCAAGTTTGTGCGGACCTTCTCACGTCTCGCCTCCACATTTTTGGGAAGCGGGGCATGACATCGGCCGAGTGGCTAAGGTACTCGGCCAAGTGAGGCCCTGTTTTCTGCTGTGATGCTCCGTTTTGGCTCTAGTCTCTGTTTTTCTTTCTCCAGTTGATTTCTTCCTTCTCCTAAGCCTTGAGCGCATTCCTGGAGCGCTCTTCTTCGCCTTAGTCATCCTCCATATGATAGATATTCCGTTCTCCTCTCCTGTCAAAGAAAATAGGACCCGTTGTCAAAAAATTTCGGGCGAACGACTCAAAAACACTAATAAAATCTAAAACAAAAAATAAAAACCAAAAATAGAAAAACGCGATAACCGTCGGGTTGCCTCCCGACAAGCGCTCGTTTTAGGTCTTGAGCTCGACCCCTATTGATTTTCAATTAACGCTTGATGTTGGGTGCATACGGGATGCACCCGTCAAACTTGCTTGGAAGACCACTCGGATTTGGATCATGGTGGTGTGAGGTCTTCCTCAGCGCCCCTTCGTCATGGGCAATGTTGGGGGGTGGCTCCCCCAAGCTAGGCTTGCTCCGGTCTTCCTCTTCACTGGTGACACCGATCTTGGCATCGGTGGAGCTTTCTTTGGAGTCCTCAACTTCGAGAGCTTGCAGAGCTCCCATATTCTTGTGACATCAGCGTCGCCATCATCAATTGCCATGGAGATATCGAGGGAGTGCTCCATCTTCTCTTCTTCGGCCAAGTCTAGGCCTTCTTCGAAGCTATCTTCGTGGGGTGCGCCGATGGAATGGGGGATCACCTCTTCAATGACCTCATCAAGGAGGTATGAAAGGTCGTGCGGCCGTCTCTTGAGTAGATATATTCTATTTACCTCGCCCATGGGGACTGCTTCGGAATATTTCTTTAGACGTTGCCCATTCACCTTGAAAGTGGCTCCGTCTTTCCCTTCCAATTCAAATGCTCCTCCCGGTTGTATGCGCTTGATGGTGAAAGGTCCGGACCACCGTGACCTCAACTTCCCGAGGAATAGTCGGAGTCGAGAATTATATAGCAAGACCTTGTCTCTGACCTTGAAGTCCGTGACAGTTATGCAGGCGTCGTGGAGGATCTTGGTCCTCTCTTTGTAAATTCTTGAGCTCTCGTAGGCATCTCTTCTAATTTTGTCAAGCTCATTGATGTCCAAGAGTCGCCTCACCACCGCACTCTTATAGTCATAATTGAGGGTCTTGATGGCCCAATACGCACGGTGCTCCAACTCTACCGGTAGATGACAAGCCTTCCCATAGACGAGTCGGAAGGGTGTGGTGCCAATAGGAGTTCGAAAGGCCGTGCGATACGCCCATAGGGCGTCGTTTAGCTTCATGGACCAATATTTTCTAGATCGATCTACGGTCTTTTCAAGAATTTGCTTGATTTCTCTATTTGAAACTTCCACTTGTCCGCTCGTTTGAGGGTGGTAGGCCATGCCAATCCTATGGTTTACCCCGTACTTCTTCAACATGGCTTCAAATTTGTTTTCTATAAAGTGACTTCCTCCGTCGCTTATCAAAGTACAGGGCACCCCAAAGCACGGGAAAATATTCTGCTTAAAAAACTTTGAGACAATCCTTGCGTCATTGGTAGGGGTGGCGATGGCTTCTACCCATTTGGAGACGTAGTCCACGGCCAACAAGATATACTTGTTACCCTTGCTTGACGGAAATGGTCCCATGAAGTCCACTCCCCAACAATCAAAGAGCTCAATCTCAAGAATGGGCTTCATTGGCATCTCATTTCGTTTCGAAATATTCCCGGTTCGTTGTCATCTATCGCACGCCTTGACGAATTCGTGCGTGTCTCTGAACATGGTTGGCCAAAAGAATCCACTCTGCAATATCTTAGCGGTAGTCTTAGAAGCGGCGTGATGACCCCCGCATGGCATACCATGGCAATGCAGGATGATGGAGGTGGCCTCCTCCTTAGAGATACATCTCCGGATAACCCCATCCTTGCATATCTTAAAGAGATACGGATCTTCCCAGAAATAGCTACGGACCTCATGCATAAATATCCTCTTGTGCTGTGTGGGCATCCCGCATGGTTTAATCCCACAGGCCAAGTAATTAACATAGTCCGCATACCAAGGAACTTCCCCTGGCCTTATGGCGTATAGCCTCTCATCAACAAAGGAGTCATCGATGGGCAAACTTTCGTCCTCCTTGTCATGAATAAGTCTAGACAAATGGTCCGCCACAACGTTGTCCGTACCCTTCTTATCTCTGATTTCCAAATCAAATTCTTGCAATAGAAGTATCCACCTAATCAACCTAGGTTTGGCCTCTTTCTTGTTTAGGAGATACTTCAATGCCGCATGGTCGGTGTGGACAATTACCTTGGATCCAAGGAGATATGAGCGGAACTTTTCAATGGAGTACACGACCGCTAGAAGCTCTTTCTCCGTAGTTGTATAATTTTTCTGTGCGTCATCCAACGTTTTGCTTGCATAGAATATTGCATGAAGCTTCCTATCTTTCCTTTGCCCCAATACCGCTCCAATTGCTTGGTCACTTGCATCACACATGAGTTCAAAGGGAAGGCTCCAATCCGGGGGCTGGATGATGGGCGCAGAAATTAGTGCCTCCTTCAATGTATTAAAGGCTTGCAAGCATTCACCTGAAAAAACAAACGGATCATCTTTAGCAAGCAAGGAAGTAAGAGGTCGGGCAATCAAGGCGAAATCCTTGATAAAGCGGCGGTAAAACCCCGCATGACCAAGAAAGCCTCTAATGCCCTTGACATTAATAGGAGGAGGGAGTTTCTCGATTACCTCAATCTTTGCCTTATCTACCTCAATTCCTCTCGAGGAGACAAGGTGCCCAAGAACTATACCTTCCATGACCATGAAGTGACACTTCTCCCAATTTAGAGTTAGATTATTTTGTTGGCACCTTTTGAGAACTTTAGTGAGATTAGCCAAACAAGAATCAAACTCGCTTCCATAAACTGAAAAATCATCCATAAAGACTTCCATAATATTTTCAATGTAATCGGAAAATATGGATGTCATACATCTCTGAAAGGTGGCGGGAGCATTACAAAGACCAAAGGGCATCCTACGGTAGGCATAGGTACCATAGGGACAAGTGAAAGTTGTCTTTTCTTGGTCATCCTCGTGCAAAGGGATTTGGAAAACCCCCGAATACCCATCCAAATAACAGAAGTATTTATGTTTAGCCAGGCGTTCAAGCATTTGATCAATGAAGGGCAATGGGTAATGGTCTTTTCGGGTGGCTTTATTTAGCTTCCTATAATCAATGCACATTCACCATCCCGTGACAGTGCGTGTAGAAATGGGCTCTCCTTTATCGTTTTTTATAACAGTCATCCCCCCTTTCTTGGGGATGACGTGAACAGGGCTAACCCACCTACTGTCGGAGATAGGATAAATAATGCCGGCCTCAAGCAATTTTAGGATTTCCTTTTTCACTACCTCTTTCATATTCGGGTTCAACCGCCTTTGAGGCTCAATGGAAGAGGCTTCAGTGTTTTCCAAGTGGATCCTATGCGTGCATAGCCTAGGGCTTATTCCCTTCAGATCAGAGATAGTGTAGCCAAGGACATCCTTGTGATCCCTAAGTACTTATAATAGTTTGTCAAGTTGGTCCTGGCCAAGGTGGGCATTTACAATCACCGGGAAGGTTAATTTACTCCCCAAGAAAGCATACCTTAGATTCGGTGGTAATTGTTTAAGCTCTACCTCAAAGGGTGTCGCACCCTCTGCTTCGTCACCTTGTGTGAATTTGGCTTCTCCTTCAACATTTGAGTTTAGCTCACTCTCGAATGGAGGCTCAGATTCGCTTCCTAGTGAGGACGGTGCATCGGAATAGACGCTCTCCGATTCTGCGCTTGCATCGATAGGACCACCACCTTGCTCCGGTTCATTCCTGAGATCAAGGAATACGTCAGCAGATTCATAAATGCAAGAGTGGGGGTCATAGAGTGTATCTCCCTGAATATCGGTTTGTTCGAAGTGTTCCTCGGGAGTGTAGTACTCTTCGACACATGTTTTATCCCCTTCAAAATATAGCTTGTCATCCCTCACATCAAATCTGATATCGCCCCCAATAGTCCCATCCGGGGAGATTTGATCCATCACGAAGCTAGCAAACAGTTGTTCGACGGGGTCCTCGATATTAATAGCAAAAGCTCCGGTAGCGTAGACCTCATCAATAAGTTCCTTGAGGAGCTCCGCAAAAGATTCATCATCTCCCTGGCCAGACTCAGTCATTGGAATTGCATCCCCCATTTTACCGGGTGATCCAAATCAAACTCCGTCAAAATTCTGTCCCCGGCAACGGCGCCAAAAACTTGATCGCGCCCCGGATACACGTCCCGGAGCGGCGACGATCGTAGTCTTACCGCAAGCGCACGGTGTAGCGGCGAGCGGGTATCGAACACAGGGAGGCCTAATAACAGTGTCTTCTTCGAATCACCTGGCTATGGGAAAAGTCGGGAGAATGTTCGCAATGTGCGGTCACAGTCGTTTAAATGTATAAAGAGATTAACAAATTAATAAAAACGCTTAGGGGATAGGGAATCCCCGCTACTTGCCGTATCTCATCATTGTGGCTCGTAGGTTTCACAATTGCTAGACTTGAAATTTGGGTGAACTAGTTGCAACTAAATGTGGAACCAAGCTCACGCTCTCGCGCTATTGTCGGTCTATGGCCAACCTAGGGTAGGGTCCAATCTCTTGCAAACCCTAACCTAGGCAAACTAGCGTGAAGAACAACCTCATCGTTCAATCGTATCTCGAGCCCACTCTCGTGCAAACTCGAGCTACGACCAAGGTTGGGATAGTTCCTACCAATCCAATATCTTGCAAATGAGTATTGGTATAGAATTGCAATCGAATAACCCTAGTTTCGGTCCAATCTCTTGCAAACCGATTCCGGAGGGATTCAATTGCAACCCAATTCAAATTTCTAGGGCTTCCTATCGAATTGGGATCCAATCTCTTGCAAATCCGAATCGATATGAATCCCTAGCTATTCGTATTATAGCAATCCCAAATGACCGGCGCCCCGTTTACGGTACGGCGGCGCGGTGTCGTTTTACCGCAAGTGCACGGTTAGTGTAGGGTGCGGGTTTATCGAACACAGGGAGGTGGATGGCATGAGTGGCTACTAGCCTCGCCTAGGTCGTTTGCTAGCTACGCGGATGATGTGGGTGGAAGTGTAGAAATAAAAGAAATAAATAAAAAGACACGACGTGAATCCCCACTAACACGGGCTAGAGCACTCATGACACTTGGCATTTGACTTGATCCAGGGTGAGACATTGCCCCGAAAGGTGGTACCTAGCATCCATGGCCCGATATTCCGGTCGGTGCCAAGTACGCTAGGCCTACCCGGTTCCGGACGGTGGGCATTCCCATGTCCATTAACACCTTCCGCAACCGGGAGCATTAAGGCCACAATGATATCTCCCAACATTTCGTCCAAGCCGTTCCCACGCGCGAGGACTCGATGTCAACGCTAGGGGCGTGAGCTATGGCTAGGGAGTCAACCGCCAAGTTTATTCCCCCTTGGCCCGACGGTCAGAGGCGGTCTTTCTCCCGCCAATGACAATGAAACACCCCCGCGTAACCCCTAATGGCCAAATAGGTCAAATGTGATTTCTAGCGATACATCGAAGCGGATCTTGACTGGACAAGCACCGGACCCCAACCCCCAACACATCTAGTGTGTTGTCGTACGAATTGGACCCAGATCGCTAGAAATCCCCATTGACACATTTCATCGAACACGTGCCATGCAACCAAGTCTAATGTAAATTTCCAAGCAACAATCCTACCCTAACCCGTATTAGGGTTCATCAAAACTACTCAATGGTGAATAACATATAAACGAACAACACAAAAGACATATAAACTTTCACCATCAAGCAAAATAAACACAATACAAACAATGGAGAAAAAGAGAGGAAAATACTTATCTTGAGTGAATCGTCAATCCAATACAAGACTTATTGAACAAAAGACCTAATCTAAAACTAACCTAGAACTCCCAAGAGAAGGGGGGCAAAAAGCCCTAAAAACTCCAGGAAGCTCCCCCTCAAGTCGGCCAGCCTCGTGTATTTATACCCCCACTTCGAAACCCTAATGGTTCGGGTCCAAACCCGCAGGAAAAGCGCCACCCGATCGGTTGACAAGTCAACCGATCGGTTGATCTGTTACAAATAGTAAACAGAAAACGGCGGACTTTCACCCGGTCAGATGAACCGGTCGGGTGAGTTCTTGAGTGACCGGTTGGATCTTGGCGTCGTCGGGTGAAGCGATCGGTTTGGTGCCCGTGTCTTCAGCTCCTCATCTTCAGCTACAGATGAACCGATCGGGTGAGAGTCACCCGATCGGTTGGCATTTTGCTCGAAAAGACAGAGAACAACCCCCGCTGAACCGGTCTGCGAACCGGTCGGGTGACTTCTTTGTGAGCTGCGGCAGAGACCGGGTGGTGCACGCGTGCATCACCCGATCGGTTGGAGATGACCAACCGACCGGGTGAGGGGCTGAAAGATGAATTCTTTGGCGTTTGACCCCCTGGGTCACGCGTGACTTCTCCCGTTGCTCCGGGGACTTGAGATATCATCGTTCAATGTCCCCTACGTGGTCAATCCCCTGCAATCATGGATAAACAAAGAAAAGTGAAAGAAAACGGGAAAATACACGAAAACGAATAAGAGACGGCGGAAAAACACGGAGAAACACAAAAGAAAACGTGCGTGAATATATGAAATATAAACGCACGTCAAAATCCCCCAAGCTGAACTCTTCCTCGTCCTCGAGGAAGACGAGTGAGAGTAGGAGCTCGGAAGGGAAAAATAGAGAGGAAGAAAGAAAAAGAAAACTCTAAACCCTAGATCGTCCATCAGAGCCACCAAAATCAAAAACGACACACCAAGCAAGCAAACGCCAAATCACACCACTAAACCTAGGAAAGCGAGTCCAAATAAGTGTCGTGGGTCCACGCAGTGAAGCGCGAGTGAGCGTGGTCGTGTGCTAGCAAATGGTGATGCTTTCTACAATGTGCTATGAGGCTCGATATACACAAATCCAAGATATGACCCAAATATCGATTCGAATTGAATCAAGCGACGAATATATGGTTCAAGCATGCATGAGAATAGAGAGAGAATCGAAACATATCATGCGTCATGGACTCCACAACTAGGGTTAAGGAAATCACCACACTATAGCCTAGATAATAGCCAAAAAGTTCCTAAGCCAAGTGTTTTCGAAAACGATGGGGGTTGAGATGATGTGGAGTAGAACACTCGGTGCAAATTCTCGCCTTCCCTTTATTCTCGGCAAGTAGGAAAAAATATTCACACGGGAATTTTTTTGGGTTTTGGGTATTTGTATTTTTTTTTGGATTTTGGGCTATACACAATTTTTCTTTTCTTTTCTTTTTGGGTTTTTCTTTTCTTTTCTCCTTTTTTGGATTTTTGGATATTGGGATATATACATGTGTACTCTCCCAAGTGGGAGAACGGTACACGACGAGGGGATTTGCAGCAAGTAAAATAAAAATGAAATCGGATTCTAAACACTTGGACAAAGGAGATATTTCTTGCTAATCAGAGCATAGGCTAAATGGGTTATCCTAGTCCTTGTTTGTGGAATCCCGACACATGCGAATTGAAACATACGATATAAACATATAACATGCATATAGAAGCAGACAGTAGAAGCAAATACCGCATATTCTAATCGAAGCATGATAATCTAGGGGTCAACCAAGGATAGGTATATAAAACAAAATCACAAAGTAGAAGCACTCCGCCTAGCTAGTCACGACTCATGACTCACATAAAAGCAAAGTTTACCCACGAAGCATGAAATGAAATAGGACTCGGCTTCCTAGGGTTAGTGAATGTGATCATCGTAGCTATGCTAAGTGTGTGTGTGTGATTTTGTGGCAATTCATCATATGGGGTCATCTCTAGGAGATAGAGAACAAAAGATGAGAAGAAAAAGAAAACCACGATGGAAAACGACTCAAAAACGAAGAAAAACGACACAAATTACGCACGAAGTGCGACTCCCCCAAGCTGAAGCTTGCATTGTCCTCAATGCAATAGTAGTGAATACGGGAGGGCAATGAAGATGGGGGGGAGTTACGCACCGACACAAAAAATGAAAAACACGAAAAACACATGAGCGAAACTAAAAAAAATAAAGAAAAAGAAACACTCAAATAAAAGGTATAAAACACGAAAAAAGAACACCTAGACACAGACACACAACAACGACACACGAAAACATGCACATAAATCGATTTCCCCGAAGCTGAACATGACAATGCCAGCAAAATGATATGATTAATGTGATGCAAAAATATGCTAGGGGAAATCGGAAAAGAAATAAATCAGAATGCAGGAGAGACAGTCTGCTCGTTCTCCTCGGAAGAGGATGTGGGGTGAAATGATAGAAGGGCACGATATGAAGGGTTATTAAGATGCAAAAGCAAACCCTAGATATGCTCCCCTCGCTAATGAGAGGAGACGAGATTATTCAAATCTAAACTAGAAAGCTGTAAATTTTTACACTACTGGATTAGGATACACCTGAGCATAGGCGGATCCAAGATCTGAAGTGGGGCAGGTAGCTGCTCTAACTGCTCCTTCTGTGGCTCCGCCAGAAGCGTTGTGCCACGTGTGCCAATGGACCCAAGCAATGCACCTCCAAGCATCCCTCGTAGGTGTCCACCTGTGACCTGCAAAGGACGAGGTGCATTAGTCCATGGCAAAAAATCTTTCCCCAAAATAAAAGTATCCCAGAGATAATCGTCAAAATAAGATGGAAAAATAGTGAAAGTGTGACGAATACTCCCTGAGAATGGGTCGCTATCCTCTGTACTAGCGACGACCGAATCCTCGCTCTCCATAAGAAGTGGCTCTCCAGGTGGTGACACACCGCAGCATACCTCAGGGGACGTAGATCATGTGTCCTGCGAGAGATATGGTATGTCAAATATATACGAGTCTAAAGAAATAGGAAGTGAAAAGCGAGACTCAAAAGTGGAGTGAGAGTGAGTATGAAAATCTCCCTGAATAGGGGCAATATGCTCAAGTAGATGCTCAGCCGCAGAAGAAGTGGAGCGTGACGGTAGAGGTAGATGTGGCTCGGGCTCCATGGAGTGGACCATCGTATCCAAGCCCTCATGCACGTCCTCCTCGATGATATGCTCATACTCCACCATCTGCCCGATGTCTTGAATGACATCCTCATGGTTGACCACCGACCAAGGAGAAAGCTGTGACAGAGATGGCAGTGGAGGTGGATGTGGAGCGGACCCCTCGTATGTGGTCGTGGTGTCCTCGTCCTCACGCACATCCTCCTCGCCGGTATGCATAATCTCTGTAAACTCCTCAGTGCTCTCATAGGACTCATGTGGGGTATCCAAATCAAGACAAGAAATCTCTCCCACAGATCCTAGAGACATCTCCCCATCCTCACTATCATCATCAAAAAATGCTTCGTCATCCAAGTGGTAGTGATGGAAAAAGGGGGTATCGGCTTGAGATGTGTCTATGGTGGCCGAAGGCATGGTGGTCTCAACCATGAAAGTGGGGATATCCTCTCCTTCATCCCCTCTCCTCGGTGTCGGCTCGGTGATTGGTACCATCAAGTTTTGTAATATTTGGCCTTGGTTAAACATGGCACTTTCAAGAAGAGACACGAGGCTTGATTCTTCTTGTGTTTGTGGAGGGGTATAAGGTTGAGGAAATGGATGGGAGTTGTTTGGGCTAAGGTTGTGGGAAAATGTTTGGCCTTTGAGTGGGGGGAGGCTCTCAAGCGTAAATGGGCAATCATAATACACGTGCCCCGCCATCCCACAAGTCTCACAAACCACAACTGGATAAGGATCGTATCCTCCCATCTGAGCATCGAAATTTGATCTCCACATGGTAATATCAAAGATACCTGGACAACCAAAATAAGAAAACTAGAGAGGAGCGTCAATAGTACAAGAGAATAACAAAAGGATAATACAATGGTGGGGGAAAAATTTCTTGGTTATTGAATATATTTTTTTAAAAATATATGTTTTTTTTGTGTTTTTATGCGTAGTCTAACGAACCCAAGCTAAGCTAATATCAAACCGAACGCCTCCCCGGCAACGGCGCCAAAAACTTGACCGGTGCCCCGTTTACGGTACGGCGGCGCGGTGTCGTTTTACCGCAAGTGCACGGTTAGTGTAGGGTGCGGGTTTATCGAACACAGGGAGGTGGATGGCTTGAGTGGCTACTAGCCTCGCCTAGGTCGTTTGCTAGCTACGCGGATGATGTGGGTGGAAGTGTAGAAATAAAAGAAATAAATAAAAAGACACGACGTGAATCCCCACTAACACGGGCTAGAACACTCATGACACTTGGCATTTGACTTGATCCAGGGTGAGACATTGCCCCGAAAGGTGGACCTAGCGTCCATGGCCCGATATTCCGGTCGGTGCCAAGTACGCTAGGCCTACCCGGTTCCGGACGGTGGGCATTCCCATGTCCATTAACACCTTCCGCAACCGGGAGCATTAAGGCCACAATGATATCTCCCAACATTTCGTCCAAGCCGTTCCCACGCGCGAGGACTCGATGTCAACGCTAGGGGCGTGAGCTATGGCTAGGGAGTCAACCGCCAAGTTTATTCCCCCTTGGCCCGACGGTCAGAGGCGGTCTTTCTCCCGCCAATGACAATGAAACACCCCCGCGTAACCCCTAATGGCCAAATAGGTCAAATGTGATTTCTAGCGATACATCGAAGCGGATCTTGACTGGACAAGCACCGGACCCCAACCCCCAACACATCTAGTGTGTTGTCGTACGAATTGGACCCAGATCGCTAGAAATCCCCATTGACACATTTCATCGAACACGTGCCATGCAACCAAGTCTAATGTAAATTTCCAAGCAACAATCCTACCCTAACCCGTATTAGGGTTCATCAAAACTACTCAATGGTGAATAACATATAAACGAACAACACAAAAGACATATAAACTTTCACCATCAAGCAAAATAAACACAATACAAACAATGGAGAAAAAGAGAGGAAAATACTTATCTTGAGTGAATCGTCAATCCAATACAAGACTTATTGAACAAAAGACCTAATCTAAAACTAACCTAGAACTCCCAAGAGAAGGGGGGCAAAAAGCCCTAAAAACTCCAGGAAGCTCCCCCTCAAGTCGGCCAGCCTCGTGTATTTATACCCCCACTTCGAAACCCTAATGGTTCGGGTCCAAACCCGCAGGAAAAGCGCCACCCGATCGGTTGACAAGTCAACCGATCGGTTGATCTGTTACAAATAGTAAACAGAAAACGGCGGACTTTCACCCGGTCAGATGAACCGGTCGGGTGAGTTCTTGAGTGACCGGTTGGATCTTGGCGCCGTCGGGTGAAGCGATCGGTTTGGTGCCCGTGTCTTCAGCTCCTCATCTTCAGCTACAGATGAACCGATCGGGTGAGAGTCACCCGATCGGTTGGCATTTTGCTCGAAAAGACAGAGAACAACCCCCGCTGAACCGGTCTGCGAACCGGTCGGGTGACTTCTTTGTGAGCTGCGGCAGAGACCGGGTGGTGCACGTGTGCATCACCCGATCGGTTGGAGATGACCAACCGACCGGGTGAGGGGCTGAAAGATGAATTCTTTGGCGTTTGACCCCCTGGGTCACGCGTGACTTCTCCCGTTGCTCCGGGGACTTGAGATATCATCGTTAAACGTCCCCTACGTGGTCAATCCCCTGCAATCATGGATAAACAAAGAAAAGTGAAAGAAAATGGGAAAATACACGAAAACGAATAAGAGACGGCGGAAAAACACGGAGAAACACAAAAGAAAACGTGCGTGAATATATGAAATATAAACGCACGTCACCAAACTACCCCTAATCAATCCTAGCAATAGTTTTACCAATTCATCACAATTTCGAAATTGGGCTCGTAGGGTTCATCCCTACGCCCTAAGACGATTGACTACTCACAATTCATGATAAAATGCAATAGAAATTCGCAAATAAAATCAATGGAATTCATAGCAATATTCAGAATATCAATAAAAATTGAGTTTTTAAGGGAGAGAAATACAAACCAATGAAGAACAAGATAGCATCCAACAAAATCTCACTTTTCTCTCCTCCCTTAAAGCTTAATCTAATCCCTAAAAAGTTAATCTAAAAAAACTGCAAAAAGTTCTGAAAAAGCTCTCTTAAACTAGGTTAAAAACTGGGGTTAAATACCCCCCAAAATCGCCCAAAAAACCCTGACGAAAATGCCCCTGCGCAGCCTCAAATCCACAGTTTTCGCTACAGGCAGCGCGGCTCACTCGGCCGAGTGACAAATGTCACTCGGCCGAGTGACGAACCCTGTACAAAAACAGAGAGTTGGGGGGTCTCGGGGGTCGTCTCCTCGGAGGTCACTCGGGCGGACGGCCTTCAGTCACTCGGGCGGCCGTCTTTCTTCACTCGGCCGAGTGGGTCATCGGAGCAGACTGACGGAAAACAGAGAGTTGGTGATTTTTTATGCCGTCGTCTTGGCTCCACTCGGGCGATGGGTGACTCGGTGCTCGGCCGAGTGGCATGGTGATGCTCGGCCGAGTGCACGCTGAAATTGCTCTGTTGCGTGTCCGATCTGGCCGGCCGAGCGGGCTTCCTATGGTCGACCGAGTGACTCCTTCACTCAGCCGAGTGAAGTGCTAAAAATGCCCAAACTTCATATCTTCGCCTCCTCGTTTCTCCTACGACGTTCTTTCTCCTTCCACTCCTCTCCAACAGCAAAATACCTCTCAAGAGAGTCGTCGGTGACACTCCGGAGTGGGTGCATCTCAGAATCACTCCAAATCGCTCCAAATCTCCTGAAATACGACAAAAACAACAAATCGTGAAAAGCATCGCAATATTGTCGATTAAACGCGAAAAACATGATTTGAGCGATCAAAATGGCATGCAAACATGCAGAAAAAAGGTGTAAAATATGGAGTGATCAATAGCTGCATCGTATTAGTGGACATTTGTAATCGATACAGACCACACAATTTGACGAACTGCCATGCTAGCCACGAAGGTTGTTGGCTTAGGTTTAGCCTAGCTATGTAGCTAGGTATTATATTGTGCATGGCAGTCTACCAGGTGGGCTGAAATACACTTGGTAAACAGCCCCAAACAACATTTCTCTGTATCTGTTTCAACACATTTGTGTGGTTGCTTTTTTAATTTTATGATTTTACACAGTTTCTAGAATGTTGTGATAAAATGTAGTTGCATCTATTATACTTATGATCCTTTTTCCCTTGAAAATGCAGTTTTTATTTTTATTGCGTATAACCAAGCACTTGATATCTGGTAGGAAAAAGTTCTAAAACATTGTTAAAAACTGATATATGAATATGTATCTCTATGCGGAAATGTTTATGGGCAGGTCACATATGTGTGGTAATGTCTAAATGATTTATTGAGTTTATAGGCTGCTAATAATGTAATACACAGTATTGCTAGAGACATTTATAGTTGTCTTTGGATAGATTTACACTTCCTTTCACTTGACTGTCATTAAAAATTCTACAACTTGATTCTTTGTTTTCTATGCAGGCTTGCATTAAAACCAGAAACTGCAGTGATGCTAAAAAGGAGAAATCTTAACTCATAGAATAGAGTACACCCAGAGAATTGGAAGTGGACATCACTCCGAGGAAATTTTAGTATTACAGTATATGTAGTCCAACAACTGCATGTATGAAAAAAAAATACTGAAGAAATAACATCTCATCTTGCTACAGGACCTGATAATATCATTTTTTCCATTATGTTCTATAGCAAATGGAATGGTCTCACTTTCAATGTCACCTTCCATTGACATATCTTGGCTCCCTACTCGACTCGCCTCAAGTGCCACTGCCTCCTTGAGCTGCGCCACAGCAGTGGACAAGGTTGGCCTCTGGGTAGGTGTTGCCGCTGTGCAGTTCATGGCAATATCTATAACTTTCCAGACAGAGTTGGCATCCGATTCCAGTTTCAGCATTGGGTCAATGAGGCATGTAATGTATCCTCTAGAAAGCCTTTGATGCACCCATTCATGTAAATGACACTGCTCTGGTCTCGGCAGCACAGCAGGCTGGCCTGCAATGAGCTCAAGAAAAACAACCCCAAAGCTATATATATCACTCTTCTCAGTAAGATTTGAAGTGAGGTAATACCTACAAAATATAAAAATATTATAAGATTCTGACTATGACAAAAAACCAGAAACTGCAGATGTATTTGATAATTTGGACATGTTAATTGTTATCCTATTATTAACTGAATAGTTTCCCCTTATCATTGTAGGAAGAACATGATTCTGAGTATGCCAAAAAACCAGAAACTGCAGATGTATTTGATAGTGATTTTGATGAAGATGCGAGTTGCCTCCAATGTTCAATTTGATTTAGTTTCATTATGAGGATATTTTTATTCTTAAATTTGTCGGTTTCTGTAAAATTTTAATAAATTTATGTGAAGTTTCATAACATTTTTTCTTTTACTCAGGAGTCTGGGCCAGATGAAGAAGTGTAAAATGTTGCAGAAGAAAGATTTGTCGTATTGAGCTAAAATGCCATTTGCGAAGCTCAATGCCATTTGTTAGAACTTGAATAATGTCGTCCCTAAAGAAGGAAATGAGGATGTCAAGGCAGAGGCTCATGGGTCAACGAAACTAAAGGATAACAACTCGGAGGATGCATTGTTGTCATTCAAAAGTGAGGTGAATTATTCGACATCATTAGAGATGCATCAGCTGTATTTTAAGGAGAAGCCATGTGACAAAATGGAGAGCTTCCTTTTGGAGCAGTTCCCTTTGTTAGAGATTGTTAGGGATTCGATTCTTAATTGAGTTTGGATTTGTGTGGCCAAATACAGATGTGATTTTAGAAATTTGCAGTACTTGGAAACTTATTTTTCATTGTATCTTTTGTTTAATTGGTAGAATGATATGATCAGTGTCTTGGCATTGTTGATTTGTTTTTGTATTGGTATTTGCCATGGATCGTTATTTTGGAGTATTTTACTTCTGCACATGCTTTTGTAATTATGAATTATGAATTTCTCTATGTTTCTACTAATCTTCATGCTCTGGCTCTGGTTATGGTATGGATTTTGGATGCATAAAGTAAATAACACAAGTACAATGATCCAGGACTAGGTGCATGCTGAGTTCCACATTTTTAGTAGCAAAGAGAATGCTACAATCAAACAATTCTCTATGCAACAGGTTGTCGTATTAAAGCATTCCTTTAATTAGCAGTTTGTTCAATCTCCATCTAAAGTAACAAAGCATTGGTCATAAAAACTGCTATTAGGCAAAATAATTCACACAACTTTGCTTCTCTTGCCTTGATTAACATGATGGCAACATGTGTTGACACAAAATAAGCTCAATAAAAGCAGCGTGAGATCTTCTGGAATATTTGCGCTTTGCCAGCAACATGTGTATCTGTTGCATTCATGCATCCTATGCTGACATTAACTCATTGCTCGAGGCCAGGAAATTCATCTTTCTTCGGAAACCTCTCTAACAAAATTTTTGGGAAGAACTAAATCTGGAGAAAACTAAATTTTAGAGGAACTAAATTTTTTGTTGGAACTAAATTCTCTGCAGAAATTAAATTTTGGGGTGAACTAAATAACTTTTATTGGAATTAAATAACATCGCGTGGAACAAATTTTCAGGGGTACTAAATTTTGGGACGAGTTAAAATTGGAGTGAACTAAATTTTAAGGGGAATTCAAATTTGTAGGGAAACAAAATTTTGGAGAAACTAAAATTGTTAGTGGAATGAAATAACTATTATAGCGCTTTAATTATTATTATTCGTATAAAATTATGAAATCCAAGATTTTGAGTTATAAATATTTTAAATGAACCACGCCGAAGGCATGCCACTGAATTTTTTTTCGTTTAAATTTTTGATGGGGAAATAATTTTTGGGGAGAACAAAGATTTTGAGTGGACATCTTAAACGAACCGTGGCCAAGCACACGTGCCCGCATCGAAGCCGCCCCCACCGAAGGCAAATTTGTGTCCGTTTAAATTTTGGAGGGGAAATAATTTTTGGGGAGAACAAAGATTTTAAGGGGATATCTTAAATGAACCATGCCTGAGGGCACATGCCCACGTTGCCCGCGCCCGCCCGCTAAATTTTTTACGCTACTTTGTTGTTCCACGCCAAAGGCGTCCGCACCAAATTTGTTGTTCCGTGCCGAAGGCTCCCGTGCCGTTAAATATTTTTACGCTAATTCGTTTTTCCGCGCAATTTTGTTTGTAGAAATAATTTTTTGTTAACAAAGATATGAACCGTGCCCGCGGGCACGGGTTATGACTAGTATACATATATACATATACATATACATACATATATATACATACATATACATACATATACATATACATACATATATATACATACATATATATATACACATACATACATATATACATATACATATATATACATATATATGTAAAAGGCTGAAACCTGCTCTACGCACCTGGTCCAAATCTTATAATGCCTCCAAGCTTGTGGTTGCTAGCCGAACCAAACTGGAATGTATTCGCAACAACCCTATTTTACATTCTGATACTTCTGTCCAATCTCTTGAGCAAGCTGCTATTAAGGAATTGGCAAATGCTATGGACCTGGAAGAAGACATGTACCGCCAAAAAGCTGACAAGATTGGATGACCCTGGGAGATCGCAATACAAATTTTTTTTATAATGCCATGAAATCAAGGTAAAGTCTCAATAATTTGAGCCATTTTGTAGATCCTCTGGGTAGGCAGAATAGATCTTATGATGACCTGAAAAAGGAGGCCGTTTCTTATTCTGTGGATTTATACAATCAGAATCACTATGAGAGTACCTTTCCTACACTTACCCCAAAGCGCATTCTAACTGAGGAAGCTTCAGCCTGGCTTGTCAGGGGAATTTCTGATGAGGAAATTAAGAGGGTTGTGTTCCAAATTGGACCAGATAAGGCACCGAGACCGGATGGATTTAATGGTTATTTCTTCCAACATTATTGATACCTTGTAGGGGAGGATGTTTCGGTTGCAGTAAAGTCATTTTTCACATCTAGTACTCTGTTAAGGCAGCTAAACCATACTCATCTTACCCTCGTCCCAAAGAATTCTAATGCATCAAGCCTGGGACATTATAGGCCGATAGCCTACTGCAATGTCCTATATAAGATCATTAGCAAGATTATCTGCAATAGGCTCAAGGTGGTGATTCGTGAGCTGATTTCTCCAAATCAAGCTGCTTTCCCTAAAGGGAGATTGTTATCAGATTGCCCACTGATTGCCCACGAATAGATTAGAGACTTTAGTAACCCTATGGGGGAAGGGCTTGTCTCAAACTGGACCTGAGGAAAGCTTTTGATAGCGTTAATCGTGAGTTTATATTCTACTTTCTGAGACAATTGTGATTCCCTAATGCTTTTATTTGGTGGATCAGAGAATGTATTTCAACGCCCACTTTTTCCATTATGGTAAGAGGATCACCAGTTGGATATTTTGACGGCAACAGAGGAATTCGTCAGGGAGACCCTCTTTCTCCATATTTGTTTGTAATTGTTATGGAAGCATTCTCTATCTTAGTTTCTAAAGCTCTAAGTAGAGGTGCTCTTCAGCCTATGAGGCATTCGGGGTATATCTCCCACCTCCTGTTTATTGATGACCTGCTGGTTTTTTGCAGAGCTAATATGAAATCTTTTATGAGCATCAAGTCCTTGTTGCATGAGTTTAAGGACTACACTGAGCTTCAGGTAAATTGGGACAAGAGTATCGCTCTGTTCAGTAAGGGAACTAAAAACAAGACTGTTTTAGCGGACTATTTGGGCATCAAAATATCCAGCACAATTACCACTTATCTGGGCTTGCCTTTATCTTCCAAGTATCCCAAATCGCCAATGTACAGTAGACTGGTGGAAAAATGCAAGAAGAGGCTGATGGGATGGTCGTCTACATTATTATCTATTTTGGGGAGGATTGAGCTTGTCAGAATGGTCATATACGGTATGGTCGCATTTTGGACAAGCTTTTCGTTTGCCGTTTACCATCGTACGGACTATCTCATCTCTTTGCAGGCGCTTCATTATGGGATCTTCTCGCGCTTGGGCATGGGAAGATATGTGTACCCCCAAGACTGAGGGCGGGGTGGGCATCCGTGTATTGGAAGACCTCAATGTTGCTGCTGGTATTAGGCTATCGTGGAGATTTCTTACATCTAAAAGCCTATGGGCGAGGCATATGAGGGATAGATATGGGGCGGATGGGTTCTTTGTAGCTAAAGGATCCATCTCACAATTCGGTACATGGAAGCATATGTTGAACTGTCGAAGTGTCTCCCAAAAGCTCATCAGGAGAATCGTGAAAGATGGGCGGTCTACCCTGTTCTGGCATGACTATTGGCTGGACTGTGGACCTCTAAAAACACATTGCGCCAGTTCCCCAAGAGTCCTAAATGAAGACAGTCAGTGAATTTTGGGAGCATGATGCCTGGGTAAATGATCCGGCACTTGTACCAATTAAGCCGCTTCTCTCCCAGGTGGCCCTTACAGCTGGAGCCGACCGGTGGTGTTGGGCGCCTGCTACAGCTAGATGCAGGCCGAGCGCAAGTTCGAATATTAATGAAGATGAATTTCGCTATAAGGATGCATGGGAGGGTGTCCGGCTGCAACGAAATCCATTTCAATTCCAGAAATTAATTTGGTACTCGGGCCATATTCCGAAATGTCGATCACTCTTCTTAGAGCTTTCAGGGGTAAGCTTCTTACCAGAGATATTATCAGCAGATGGGGGTTGAACACTCCAGTCAACTCTGTTCTTTGTGAAGATAACCATATTGAAGATATAGGCCACTTGTTCTTTAATTGCCACTACTCAAGCTACATACTAAACAGAGCCCTGCTAAAATTGAACGTAAAAAACAGATAGTACCTTCCCTTACTGAGGTGGGGAATTACTACCTGTTGCATTTTCGAGGAAAGAAGACATTGGATATGTTAGCAAAAACAACTCTCTCAGCTTTGGTGTGGCATATTTGGCGGGAGCGGAATAGAAGAATTTTTGAAGACAAAAGTAGAGGGAAAACTATACTATTTAAGGAGATAGCGGCAGATATCAGAGTGGCTATGAGAGACCAAGACCCGGTTAATCCAGAGGAAGCTGAAGCATTTGCTAATTGGGAGTTTAGAGATATGGGCTAAATGGTGGTCGTCTTAGTCGTTTCATTCATTCATTGTATAGTTTGCTGTAGGGTGGGGTACCAATATTAAAGAGTGACGGCACTTGTGCCCTCTCCTCTTTATATTGATACTTCAGGCCTATGTACTATATCTGTAACTCATTGCATTACCATTAATAAAGAATCAACTAACTTTCCAATACACACACACACACACACACACACACACACACACACACACACACACACACACACACACACAGGGATTAATGGGTATCATACGCCATATGAGAGGGTGTCTCATATGCCCTCTCACATAAAGGGGGTCAAGTACAACAAGTACAAGCCCATGTGGGCTTGTACTTGCCCCCTTTATGTGAGAGGGCATATGAGACACCCTCTCATATGGCGTATGATACCCATTATTCTCATATACATATGTATATGTATATATATCTATGTGTGTGTGTGTGTGTGTGTGTGTGTGTGTGTGTGTGTGTGTGTGTGTGTGTGTGTGTGTATACATATGCATATATAAAGATATATATACACACATACATATGTATACATATGTATATATGTATACATATGTATACATATGTATGTGTGTGTATATATATAGACAGACACGCACATATATATACATAGACATATATACATATATATATATACATATATATACACACACATATATATATATGACTATTGTGGCAGTATGTGCGTAGGATATGCAAAAGTAGTTATATATAGCATATGAGGGAAACATATTATGTTTGTGCACTCTTGGGTGTATTGTATGTGGTATATGTGCCTATTTGTGTGAGGCAGTAAGTGCATCGCTATAGATGTGAGGTTATGTGTAACTTTATCTATAGTTATGATTGTGGGCCATATGTGACTTGATCATGCATGTATTAGTACGTGCACATATGTGTATGTATGGATGTTACTAAATATTGTGTGTATATAGATATTTATGTGCTTGATCGCGGCCCAGATGCACACACTCGGGGAGAGCACGCGACTCGTAGTCTTACCGCAAGCGCACGGTGTAGCGGCGAGCGGGTATCGAACACAGGGAGGAACAATGACAGTGTCTCTTTCCAATCACCTGGCTATCAAGATAGTCGAGAATAATTTGGGGTGAAATGGTCTCAAACGTTCAAATGTCGATAGAAATATCAATAAAATAAAGCGCCTAGGGATAGGGAATCCCCGCTACGGACCGTATCTCATCGTTGTGATTCATAGGTTTCATCATTGCTAGACTTGAATTTTAGGTGAACTAGTCGCAACTAAATGTAGAACCAAGCTCACGCTCTCGCGCTATTACCGGTCTATAGCAAACCTAGGGTAGGGCCCAATCTCTTGCAAACCCTAACCTAAGCCGCTAGCGTGAAGGACGACATCATCGTTCAATCGTATCTCGAGCCCACTCCCGTGCAAACTCGAGCCACGACTTAGGTTGAGATAGTTCCTACCCGTCCAATCTCTTGCAAACGGGTATTGGCATAGAAGCACGATTAAAAATCCTAGCTTTGATCCAATCTCTTGCAAATCAATTCTAGAGAAGTCCAATCGTAAATCTAAATCGAATTTCTAGGGCTTACTATCAATTGGGACCCAATCTCTTGCAAATCCCAATCGATATGAATCCCTAGCTATCCATAATTAATCGATCCCAAACTAACCCTAATCAATTCTAGCAAGATTTCACCAATTCATCACAATTTAGAAATAGGGTCTATAGGGTTCATCCCTACGCCCTAAGACGATAAAACTACTCACTAATCGTCATGCAATTCATAAGAAAATCAATAACAAAATCAACACAATTCATTGCAATAGAGAAATTATCAACAAAAATAGGGTTTTTGATAAGAAGAGAGACAAACCAATGAGAATCCAATAGCATCCAACAAAAGTAGTCTTTTTTTCTCCAAGAGAAAAGCTAAATCTAATGATCCAAAAACTCTCAAAAGGCTGCCAAAAATCTCTCCAAGTCCTCCTAAACTAGGGCAAAAACTGGGTTTAAATACCCCTCAAAATCGCCCAGAAAATCGTGACCAAAACGCCCCTGCGCCGCCCAGAAATCGCACTTTACGCAGAAGGCGGAGAGGCTCACTCGGCCGAGTGAAAAATGTCACTCGGCCGAGTGACAAACCCTGTACATTTCCAGTAAGTCGGGGATTTTTGGGGGTCTGCCTTCGGAGGTGACTCGGCCGAGTGGCTTTACTCACTCGGCCGACGGGCATTTCATGCTCGGCCGAGTCAGAACTTTGAAACGACTGTAAAATTCCAGTAAGTCGGCCTCTTTTTGGATGGATTTTCACGTGCCACTCAGGCGAGGGGATCTCTGTACTCGGCCGAGCGGTCTATCGTCGCTCGGCCGAGGGCACGCCGATATCCTTCTGTTATGCGTGTCCGGTCTGGTCGGCCGAGTGGGCTTCTTTGCTCGGCCGAGTGAGTACTTCACTCGGCCGAGTGACATGCTGTAGATGCCCAATCTTCATCATTTCGCCTCCTCGTCGCTCCTATGAAGTTCCTTCTTCTTCTACTCGTCTTACATCGCCAAATAGCCCTCAAAAGAGCCTTGGGTGACACTCCGGAGTGGGTGCAAATCCTCTTGATCTCAAAATCACTCCGAATGGCTCCATATCTCCTGAAATACGACAAAAACAAGAAATCGTGAAAAGCATCGCAATATTATCGAATAATCGTGAAAAACGCGATATGAGCGATCAAAGTGGCATGCAAACATGCATAAAAAGGGTGTAAAATATGGAGTGATCAATATAATTGTGAGTGAACTTATATGACTAACTATTGAGTGTATAGGGATCCGGTGTACATATGGTGTGACACTGTGATGGTGACCATGTTTGTCAAGTTACGGTTCTAGATTAATGTGTATAGTTGTGCATATGTGCATGGATATAGACGTATATGTAAATATATGAACAAGTAGAATATAAGTCGTTTATACTTGAATGTATCGTGATATGTATGAAAACATAACATAACATGTCATATGTATGAGTGCTTTATGTATCGTGATATGGATATGATGTGATGTCATATGCGTATAGATTTTGGTGGTGATCTGAATATGTATAAAGATACGTATAGAGATCTATTTGTGGTGTGTGTGCTGTATATGTTAGTGTGTGAATATGTGTGCTTAGATGTTTATGTGAAGGACATATATGTATGTATATGTAGTGAGTGCATATAGTGATGTGGGTGTGCTACTAGATGAATAGTAGGATGTATCCGTGATATGTATGTAATGCGGATATGTATGAATGACAGTGAATCATATAGTGTATATAAGTTTGGTGTATGTACGTATTCTTGTTTGTACTTCATGGGTAGTAAGACCAACATACCTATCTAACCCTTGTCGAGGCTCACACCTTAGTAAGTCCAAGGACGGACTTTATTTTAAGGTGGGTAGGGTGGCATGCCCTGTTTTGAACTATACATGTATTCTACTATATACACGTGGTATTTCTACTTACAATACATACGTAGGCATGAAATAATTGTGGATGTCGATGTATGCATTGTAATGCGTAAGGGTTGTACCGTAATATGTGGCTAGGAGACGAGAATGCAAGACATGAATGCAGGAGAAGTGTGAATGACGTCGTGTGTATAATATAACAAGTATGTATTGGACGTGTGTGTGGGGTGTATGTATGCATGTGTGGGTATGCATGGTTGTGTGTAGGGAGAGTCATGCTAATGTGAAAAGGGGTTAGGGGTTAATGGCATCGTCGTAAATTTTTAGAAAGGTGAGGGGGCAAATGGTAATTTGGACTAAATGAGGGGTGGTGTGTATAGTAAAGAAGTGTGTGCATAAAGTAATGGCAAACTTGTAAATACCTAAAAATGGGGGGTATTTTTGGGAGGGTATTTTAGTCATTTTAATTTGTACCTGGCTTATGGGATAAGCTAATGTATGGTGTAGAATTTTCTTTAGGCTTCTTTTCTTTTTCTTTCTTTTATCTTCTCACATCTTCTCTCTTTCCCTCTCCCTCTTCCACCCAACTAGGCCGGCACTCCCTTCCCCTTTTCTCCTTCTTCTTCAATTGAAAACCCTAATTCTTCCCCCCTAAAATCAAGAATCACAAGTTGGTTGCAAGTGGGAAGAAGTTAGAGAAGAAAGAAAGAGAAGGAGAGAAGAAAAACAAGCTTTTGAGGTAAGATTCTAACTTGGATTTGGAATTCTATTTAATGGTTCTTGATATCATGTTTTTATATCATGTTTTACTTAATATGTAGTAGTGGTATTCAAATTTATGTGCCATGATTCAATTTCATAAATCACCCCTTGAAATTCCTAGCAAAACCACCCTCTTGAAAAATCTGAAATTCTGTGGTATGTTGTTACTTGAATTTTGGTCACTGTGGCTTGAATAAATTCCCAAAAAATTATACACTTGTATATCTTGAAATTCTACCCCAGAATCATATAAAATTTGACCTATGTTTAGTTTAGTAATTAGGGATACAAATTCCATTTTTACAACATGTCTGATTTGCATCCAGTCTGGACACAGTTGGGTGAAACAGACCTCAGTCCCTGCACACTCCATGAAAATTGGTGTTCTTGGTCTCGGTGTAAATATAACAACTTTTTATACAACTGTCACCTAGGCCATGTTTTCGAGATTAGAACTGCAACATGACTTAAATTAGCAACTATTACAGCTCTTAGAATATGTCTGAGAAACAGTTTTGATATGTCTCACCAAAAAATTCACAATAAATCACCTATTTCATATCTTTGCATGAAATTTTATATGGAAATCCAGCACTACCATATCTATAACTTTCATTTAGGAAATTTGTCCAGATTCTTATTAGAATTGTAATTTCATTAGCTGTTATTGATGAGTTATGCCACGATGTTCTTATTTTGCACGTAATTGTATTACTTTTGTCATGGTTGTTGCCATCACTCTTGTTATTGTTATTTGTTATTGTTGTTACTTGAACGCATGTTTATTTATGTTAATTGAGTTATTTGTTAATGAATTTATATTCATATTCCTTACGCTCACCATGTGTTTGTGAAAATGCCCAAGTGAAGGCAAATGCAAGAAATGTGAGAAATATACATTTCTATGGTTGTGATATGAGATATGTTATAAACTTGCGATGTTAGGGGCATGTCATGCATGGTTTCATATGTGATGTGATGATGAGTTGATATGGCTATGATGAAGGGCATGTCACTTAGGTTCATGTCCCAAATTGTTATGAAAAGAAGATATGTTTCAGAAAATGAGGACAATGTAGAATTTGGAAAGCCATGCAACGTGTCCCCTTCAGTACTAAATATGATGTTAAATGTGGGTTTTGGAATGTCTCAATCCCCTCTAAAGGGGGTGAGCTGCTAAAAAACTGGGGTTTGGGGGAAATCTGAGTAAATTGTGGATATAAGGCCTGGACTGTGAAGGTGTGAAGGAGAAGATGTGATATGTGATGATTATTTGCACCCGCCTTTACAGGGGGTGATGGTTATTTGGCGTTTGTGATTATGTGGTTTGGAAGTGGAGAGGTACATGTGGAGATCCTCACTCTTGCTACCGTCCAGGGAGGAGGCGGAGAGGCCTAGTGTAGAGTGCCTGTGTCCACTGCACCGTGTGTCATACTCACCCTAATCTTAGGGTGGGGTCCGTGAGGCGGGTCCCCTGACGGGGCGAGGTGAGAGGGCCGGTGTACAGTGCCCAGGTCCACTGCGTCGAGTGCAGTTTTCCACCCTAACCCTTGGGGTGAGGTCAAGGACCTTGTGTCACATAGTTTACCCAAGTTTCCAACTAATTAAATTATTAATTAAGAGTTTTACATGTTACTTTTTCTGCTTGCAGCACTTCCCTCTTCCCTTTACCTGCTTTGCTTGTGACGTTGTGTTTACACTTGGCACGTGTAATTACCCTTTTAGATTATGTTTGCTTGAACACTTGTATTATTATTCGTGCTAACCCTTTTTCTTGCAGTAGCTCGACATCGAACCGCATGTATGATCCCTTACTTGGCTGATTACTTTCCTCCATATTATTTAGTTTACATGCCTTATTTCTCATGCCTTGCCTAGTGATTGATGACCTTAAAACGGTGTTCCAAATCCAAGTTGGTTTCCTACTGAGGCACGCATTGACATACTCCTCCCTATTTTTCAGGCAGTAGATAGTTGGAGAGCCTGGGAGACTTGTGAGCATGGAGCTGGGGGTGTGTGATAGTTCAGGGAGTTGAGTTGTACTCTGGGGTCGTGGAGTTGATATTTTCATTGGGGGTGTAACTTGAGTTGAAATTTATTGATCCACATTTGTATCAGATGTTGTGTTGGCCCTTATATTAGCAATGTGAAATTGTGCATGTACTCTCTGTGATGTTGTATAAGTGGAAGGTGATCTCCTTGTTGTTATATATGGAGCATTACATGTATTATCCCAGCATGTGTGATGTGGCATGCCCCTATCTTCCTCATCTCTCGTCCATTCTCTTTCTTTATCACCTCTGCCCCTTCAGGAATACTTGGGACAGTTTCGAAAATCCCGGGTATCCTGGGGAGCGGGGCTTGACAATTACGAAGCTTCCTGAAATGCTTCAATTCAAAGAGGCTGAACTTCGAGAGTTGCAGTGACGAAGTGAACATTGCTGCACTTAAGAAGGGGTTTCGCTATAAAGACCTGATGAATTCTCTACATCATAAACTGTCTCATAGCCTAGATCAGCTCCTTATCAGAGCATAGCAGTGTATGATGGCAAAGAAAGCGTTGGTTTCCCACTATAAGGGCACCTCTAAAGCCCTAGTCGAAGCAAAGAAAGAAGCTCAGCCTAAGGAGGGCGCTTGTCGAGATCAAAGGGGCCGAAGAAAACAGGAAATGATTCCCATGGACAGGTCGGACATGGTCGACATGGTCTTTACAAAGCTCAATGCTCCCAAGTGTGGTGATGGAATATGCCCAAGGCAAATGCTACTTCAACTGACTTCCCTCAAAATGAAGGGAGGCAAGTGGGACGAGTGTTGAGTATTGGACTTCTCCCTACTTGGTGATAATGATGAGCAAACATAAATACTTGTGACTAATCCCCTATTTTGCAGTTAATCCATTGCCTAAGTTTATTATGAAGATCAACTAGCAATGGATGACTCACATACGTCATTGAAGGCAAATGATATGAATTGGATGATCGTAGATTGATGATTGAAGCTCCGTAAAGACTTCAAGCTCATACGATGGAAAGAAGAGATTATTCGTCAATGTAATTTTCCTTCTATCTCTTCTAGTATGTAGCTTAGAAGTAGAACTTTGATGGAGCACTCACACATATCTACATTCTGTCATAAGACATCTTTAGACCGTTGTCCTTTGATCCCAATTCAATTCTCTTTTGTTTGTGCTAGGATTGTTCATAACAGCCGACTGCTTAACAGTTTACAGTCGCCTGTCTCAAAAACAGTCGACTGTGTTTTGTTCTACAGTCGTCTGTTATGCACAGACTATTACAATGTAGTTTTGGGCCATTCTCTGATTATTTCACACAGGCTACTGTTGAATGATTTACAGGCGCCTGTCCTAGTGACAGTCGAATGTGTATTGTAAAGCAGTCGCCTGTCTCTCCTTGCCCAAACTCTGTTTGATCTGATTTCTACGGCCAGTCGACTTATGCTGTATATACAGTTGACTATCTATTAGATCAGTCGACTGTCTATGCTGCAATAGTCGCCTGTCTGTAAGTCATTTCTTTGACTCAGCTCTCTGGAAATTTCTCTTGATTTTGACAGTCGTCTGTTTAAGGTTATACAGTCGCCTGTTCTGATTTACAGTCGACTGTGTTCCTTGCATCAGTCGTCTGTCCTGTATCTTGTGGGATTTCCAGTATTTGTCTAACTTATTCTTCTCTCAGCCAGTCGCCTGTCGAAGAAGTTACAGTCGCATGTTGGTTTAACAGACGACTGTCTTTGCTTCATCAGTCGACTGTCCACGTGGTAAGTTACCGTTATGAATTCTCACCTACTCTTGTTGACTGTGCAACAGTCGACTGTGGATTGTTCAACAGTCGACTGTCGCGAGTTCAGATTATATCCGTTGAGATTTTTCTCACGGATTTCGATTGGGTTTTTGCCAAAACTATTTTTTGGATTTGAGAAAGCTATAAATAGAGCTTCTACTGTTTCATTGGAAAGATATACTCATTTCATTGCAAAATCCTTCAAGCTTTCATTTCAAAAGATCAAAGCTCTCAAATCCAAAGCCCTAAGTATTTTCAAATCTTGTTCTCTTGCTCTCCAACCTAGAACCAAAGATTGATCTTCTATGCAATTGGTGCAGTCAAGAGAAAGGGCTTTCTCCTCTCTTTCAAGAGAGTTCTTCAACACACATCACACTCCTCCTTCAAGTTCTACTTCAAGGCATAGGTGATTGTAAGTGTTGCTTTCAGATTTCATAACTTCTTTGTTTGAAATGTGCTCTCGGTTGTGAGAGTGGTTTTTGCTTGCTCCCTGGTTGTGGGAGTCAAGGACGTCGATTGTATTCGATTGCACTTGTAGGGTTTCTACAAGTGGGCTTTAAGGAAACCTTAAGTTAGGGTTCTAACTTGAGTATCCGGTGGTATCCAGGTGGTAGGGACGTAAGATTACCGGGAACAAATCGAGAGTTGACTTGGGTAATCCGAACCTTTGAAACATATCTGCATTTGCGTGTGTTTCTCTTTGGGTCGTTTTTCTATTCCGCACTATTTGTTGGATTGCATTTTATTTGGCGTAAATTCCTTTTAAATTTGCATAAACACTATTCAACCCCCCTTCTAGTGTTTTCCCCATAGACAGGGTCCTTACAATTGGTATCAGAGCGCAAGGTTTTATCTATGGCATCCAACAACAACAACGTTCCTCCGTCGGCTTCGTACAACAATCACGACCGTGATGGAGCGTCCACACTTTTCGAAGGTCAATCTGCGGTACGTCCTCCACGTTTCAATGGTACTAATTTTGGTTATTGGAAGTGTAGGATGGAGACATTCCTTAGGAGTGCTTCTCTTTGGAGAACTCTCCACAAGGAGTACGTCGAGCCTGTCGAAGAGGATTTCGATAAATGGACGACTTCCGAGAAGTCCGCCGAAGTCAACAACGCTAAAGCAATGAACGCTCTTCATTGTGCAATGGACCTGAATGAGTTCAACAAGATATGCACATGTAAGAGTGCATATCAAATTTGAAACCATCTCATCGTTACCCACGAGGAAACGAATAAGGTAAAGCTTTCAAAGTTATATGGTGCCGTGCAAAACTTCGACTTGTTTCACATGCAGGAAAATGAGAGCATTGCGTCGATGTACGGACGCTTTACTGACATCACAAATGAATTGGAAGCCCTTGGCCAAATCTACACCGAACCTGAAAAGGTAAGGAAGATCATCATGGGGATGACCTCCCAATGGGAAAGACGAGCAATCGCCATCGAGGAGGTCAATGACTTGAAGAACTACACCGTGGTGAATCTCATCGGGACTCTTATGTCTTACGAAGTAAGACGGGATAACCGATTGAAGATTCGAGCCATGATGAATCCCTCGGAGGCCAAGAAGAAAGATTTGGCGTTCAACGCCAATTCCTCATCCTCCGAAAGTGATGAATCCGAGAACGAGATGGATGTGGGTGAAATGGCCCAAATGACGAAGAAGCTCCAACGCTTCTTCCGCAAAGGTAAATTTCCCTCAAACAAACGTTTTGAGTCAACTAATGCTTTGTTATAAGTGTAATAAGCCAGGGCACATCAAGAAGGATTGCCCAAGGCTAAACAACAAAGAAAAGTGGAAGGCACCAAAGTACCACAAGTCCGACAAGAATAAGAAAGACAAGAAGAAAGGACTCCTCGGTACCTTTGATGATTCAAGTGATGACTCATCAAGAGATTCCGATGATGAGAAGGGTAAGAGCGCCCACATATGCTTCATGGCACATGAAGACCCACTCTCGGATGAGAGTGATTCCGATACGGATAACACCGAGGTAACAATGGATGAACTTCGCATTGCTAATGAAGAACTATTTGCTAAATACCAATCTTTAATGCTTAGATACACTAGCTTAAAGAAATCAAAAGTTAGCAAGTCATCCATTCCATGCATTATCAACAATGACACCATTGTTGATACTTTAACTGTCACGCCCCGCTTCCCTAAAATGGAGGCGAGACGTGAGAAGGTCCGCGCAGACATGGAGCTGTGAAGCTGCACGCCTGATAAGCGTCACTAAAACATATGCAAGTCCCTGTAACCACGAACAGAACAAAAATAATAACACAAGAGAGACAGAAATAAAATCTCAATCTCAGAATTGTCCAAACATTAAAATTAAGTTCCACATCCAGAAAAGCCATCAGGCTAAAAGAAAGAGTCTAGGCCCAAAACATGGCCAACAAAGCCAACACGGAACAAGGTATTGGTGCTACGCACCGACAACTAAAGCAGACTAAACAACAACACGAACAGTCTCTACGACTGATCTCCCATGTCCACGAAGTCCTCGTGAAACACAGGCTCAGGCTCGGCGTCCGCAAACACCTCGTCCTCAACAATGAACTCTGGCTCAGGATCTAACATGCGACACCCAAAGAGAAAGGGGCACATGTCAGCAAGTCTAAAAAGACTTGAGCAAGGAAACTGAAAGTAAACTAACAACCTAGCAGTTATAATAAGATGCAATGACACGGCAGTTAAGTATGTTACAACAGTTAAAAGAAGAGACAAGCACGCACGATGTAGCAAAGCTACCAAGTCACTAATCACGAATCACTTATCACTATTTTCACTTTGTGCTCAGAGTTTTCGTCTTTTGGCTGAAGTGGCTGTACGGGCTCACTTCTACGCTCAAGCGACCGTTTAACCCTACCCCTCCACGTGTATCGAGCGTTGGGATTAGCAACACACTATGCTCGCTTCTGGATCACGAGCCAGGAAGTGTATTTGGCATAGGGGTGCACCTAGCATGATCACTGTGTAGGAGTCAAAATCCTACTCGCCGCAGCTTACATTTTAGAGTAGCGTGTGCTACACAATCACGATGAACAATCAATGTATGCAATGACATGAACAGATATTCGCGTACCGTTAATTGAAATTAAACATGACATGCAAGCATGATGAAGGTGACGGATCTAGCTTCGTTGTCAATCTAGATCAAAGGGCGTCTAGACAGCTATCATTTCACTGTCTAGTCTCTTTTACGCTAAAACAAGTAAATGGCCTAAGGGCATGGCCCAAAACCCTAAGTGGCAAGTTTCACTTGCCTGATACCAAGGATGACGATCAACGAGGCACATCACAAAACGTTAAACTACGGAGATGGAATCGCTGCCATGGCAAAACAATATCAGAACTAGGTTTTAACAAAAATCACAAAGTGGGTTATGAGAATATTAAAGGATCGATTTACTACCCATATCGTAGCGGAAGAACGATGCCGAGCAAGCACGACAACGGAAGAACGATCCGGAGAACTATGGTTCAGATCTGGAAATGGCGAGGAAATCTGGAGAAATCGGGATTATGTGGCGTTTTGGGGGTTTCCGACGGCCTAAAGCATGGTGGCTGGCCTAATGGAGGGTGTGAGGGGCTCCGGGGATGAAGGAGAAGAGCTAGGGGAAGGTTGGGGAAGATCAGAGGTCAAGGGGGAAAGGAAATGGCCAAGAGAAGTGAAAGAAAGAAAAGAAAACGATTGGGGGTTTAAATAGGAAAAGTTGCGACGGCTGCCCGAAACCTAGGGTTTCGGGGTCGATTAGTCGGTCAAAGAAGGGTTGTTGACTGACTAGTTTAAGAACTAGTCGGTCGGTAAACCAACTGCGACCGAGTAGCACCAAACAGTAACTCAGGTCGTCAAAATGGTCAATGAACTAGTCGGTTAAAGAACAATGGCTGACCGACTAGTTTGCAAGCTAGTCGGTCGAAAAATGTTCTTAGACCGACTAACGATAAATAGTAACTCAGGTGAAATTAATCAAAGGAACTAGTCGGTCTGAGAGCAAGTTCTGACCGACTAGTTTCACATCTAGTCGGTCGGTGGTTGTTCTTAGACCGACTAAGAATAAATAGTAACTTCTGAATAATTGATTTAATAAACTAGTCGGTTTCAGAAGAGTTCCTGACCGACTAGATTGGAATCTAGTCGGTTGGTTCCCCTTCTTGAACCAACTAAAGTGCACGAAAAGTCTCGAATCGAAGCGCGAAGCTCCGGGAAGATTCCTACGGCTTCTAAGATCAACCTATCTCTAAGATATGAGCGATATGAAGCTCGTCACGAATGACTTACTCCAAACTCAACGATCTAAGGAAGAAGCTAGAAAATCACGACGAAACGAACGAAACCACAAAACGACGAAAACGTAAGCTACGGAGATGGAAAACCACACATAAGGAGAAAATCCACCAAAACATATATATATATATAATATAGATAATCCAAATACATGAAAACAGTCGTTACATCCTCCCCAACTTAAGAAAAATTCGGTCCTCGGAATTTCCCAACACTCACGTGTCCGGGAACAAAAGTGGGTAGCGCTCCCTCAACTCATCCTCTTTCTCCCAAGTAGACTCTCCTGGCGAGCCGTGTCGCCACATCACCCTCACAAGATTGACAACCTTGTTCCGGAGCGACTTCTGACGCCTGTCCAAAATCAGCACTGGCTGCTGGTCATACATCAAATCTAGGCGAATGGTGATCTCCGAGAAATCCACAGCATGAGATGGATCACTGATGTATCGACGAAGCTGCGACACATGGAAAACATTGTGAACTCCTTCCAAAGATGGCGACAAGGCTAAGCGGTAGGCTACCTCGCCAACTCTCTCCAGAATGTCAAACGGTCCAATGTATCGCGGGCTCAACTTCCCTCGCTTTCCAAAGCGAATCACTCCTCGATTCGGGGAAATCTTCAGAAACACATGGTCGCCCGGCTGAAACTCCAAAGGATGGCGTTTAGCATCCGCCCAATGCTTAAAACGGTCCTGAGCAATCCTCAGCCTCTCCCGAATGTTCTTGACAACATCCACAGCCTCCACAATCATCTCAGGTCCCAACAGCTCCCGATCACCAATGTCATCCCAACTCAATGGCGATCGACACTTCTTCCCATATAGCGCGGTGAAAGGCGCCATGCCAATACTCGCCTGGAAGATGTTGTTGTAAGAGAACTCCACCAGATGTAGATGGTCCTCCTACGAACCCTTGAAATCCAACATGCACGCCCTTAGCATGTCCTCCAAGATCTGAATCGTCCTCACGGACCAGCCATCTGTCTGCGGATGGTACGCCGTGCTGAAACTCAGATGCGTACCCAAACTCTTCTGCAAACTATGCCAGAACTGAGAAGAGAACCTCGTGTCTCTGTCCGACACGATACTCACGGGGACTCCGTGAAGTCGTACGATCTCCTGCATGATTCACATTACATCACTATTTAAACTAGAAAAAGGAAGTAGAAACGGAGAGTAAAAGAATTTACCTCCATGTATCTCCTTGCTAGCGCCTCAGTGGACTGTCCTACTCGGAATGGAATAAAGAGCGCGGATTTGGTCAATCGATCTACGATCACCCAAATCGCGTCATTCTGCTTCGGACTCCGAGGTAGTCTAGTCACGAAATCCATAGTGATGTGTTGCCATTTCCACTCCGGAATCAGAAGCGGTTGTAGCAACCCTGTCGTACGCTGATGCTCCACCTTTACCTGCTGGCAAACCAGACACTTGGCTACACTCCGAGCCACACTCCTCTTCATACCATGCCACCAATAGTTCAGACGAAGATCCTTGTACATCTTGGTGCCACCAGGATGCACAGAATACGGCGAACTGTGTGCCTCCACCAACAACTCCTCTCTGATATCTCCAGCTGGCACACACAGCCTGGCTCCAAACCTCAGCGAACCATCCTCATGAATCAAGAAGTCAGTCCGCAAACCGGCTTCCACCTGCTCCCGAATCTTCACCAACTTCGGATCTCCAGCCTGGCCAGCCTTGATTCTATCCACGATCGTTGACTGTATCTGCATACACATCAACGAAGAAGCTTCTCCAGGAAGAACGATCTCAACACCAGACTCGCAAAAATCCTGCGGCAATCTCCACTGCAAAGTCAACAACATCACCGCTGGAAGCCTACTCAGCGCATCAGGAACCACATTCACCTTGCCAGGGTGATACTGCAAATCAATCTCATAATCCGCCATGAGCTCCAACCATCGACGCTGTCGCATGTTGAGCTCCTTCTGAGTAAAAATATACTTCAAGCTTTTGTGATCGGTGAAGATCTTCACTTTCTCACTCAGCAGGAAGTGTCTCCAAATCTTAAGCGCAAACACGACAGCAGCCAACTCCAAGTCGTGTGTCGGGTAATTCTTCTCATGAGTCTTGAGCTAACGCGAAGCATACGCCATAACATGCCCGTGTTGATGCAACACACAACCGAGACCCTTGCCAGAAGCATCGCAAAAGATCTCGAACCCTCCACTGTGATCAGGCAAAACAAGGATAGGGGCAGTCGTCAATCTCTCCCTCAGAACACCAAAGGCATTCTCACAATCACCCGACCAAACAAAAGGTACATCCTTCCGCGTCAATCTGGTCATCGGCTCAGCAATACGGGAAAAGTCCTTAATGAAGCGCCGATAGTAACCAGCAAGCCCAAGGAAACTCCGGATCTCAGATGCTGACTGCGGAATAGGCCACTCTCTGATGGCCTTGATCTTCTCGGGATCCACTGAAATACCATCTCCAGACACCACATGCCCCAGAAAAGCAACTCTGTCCAGCCAAAATTCACACTTCGAAAACTTAGCATACAAACGATGCTTCCTCAAAATCTCCAACACTGTCATCAAGTGCGAGGCATGTTCTTCCTCCGACTTTGAATAGATCAGAATGTCATCAATAAAGATAACGACAAACTTGTCTAAAAAGTCGTAGAAAATCAGGTTCATCAAATTCATGAAAACTGCGGGGGAGTTGGTTACACCGAAGGGCATAACCACAAACTCGTAGTGTCCATACTTTGTCCTGAACGCTGTCTTCGGAACATCTTCCTTCTTCACCTTCAGCTGAAGATAACCACTCCTCAAATCCAACTTCGAGAATACTCTCGATCCTCCAAGCTGATCAAAAATTTCATCGATACGAGGCAAGGGATATCGATTCTTCACTGTCACCGCATTCAACTCCCGATAGTCCATGCACATACGACGCGAACCATCCTTCTTCTTCACCATCAAGACCGGTGCTCCCCACGGAGACACACTGGGATGAATGAAACCCTTCTGAAGAAGCTCATCCAGCTGCTTCCGTAATTCCTCCAACTCAGTGGGTGCCATACGATAGGGCGCCTTCGAAATCGGCTGCGCTCCCGGAATAAGATCAATCGAAAACTCGAGAGCTCGATCGGGTGGCAGCCCAGACATCTCCTCGGGGAAGACATCATCGAAGTCCCGCACTACAGCAGGCCTCTCTTGCTCCATATGCATAGCCACAAACTCCACCGGTCTGGCCTGGAATCTGACAGGGCCAAGCAAACTGCTACCCCAGCTGAACTCAAATACTGGATATCCGGGAATCTCTAACACCACCTTCTTCCTCCGATAGTCGATCGTAGCATAGAAGCTCGCAAGCCAATCCATCCTAAGGACCGCATCATAGTTGATGATGTCGTGGACAATGAATTCAGCGTAAAGCTCATGTCCACAGACCACCAACGGGCAAGAATTGCAACCACGATGCACCGAGATCACGCCATTTCCTGTGACGACATTCCAACTCTTGGAAAGAGGGGACGTCGACAAGGAATGCTTCTCCATGAAGCTCCGAGAAATAATGCACATCGATGCACCAGAGTCAAAGAGGACTCATGCAGGAAACGTGCAAATCAGAATCACACCTAACAAGCAATCTAAAAATCAGATCCTATTCTAGCAAACAATCATATGCAAGCAACCAAACACAATCTAATAACTAAAACTAATTAAGGAAGGAAACAACTAGATTGAGGGTTACCTGCGATAACCTCATCCACTGCCTCGCTCTCCACAGCGGTCATCAGAAAAGCCTGCCTCCTCGGCTACACTGCCCGCTGAAAAGCCTGCCTCTGCGACACGAGAGCTGCTCCGCGACCAGCAGGTACCGGTGCTCTCTGCTGCAACGGCTGAGCTGCAACAGGTGCCCTCCAAGGCTTCTTGATGCTCGGGCAATCCTTCAGAGTATGCGAAGCATCACCGCAGACCAAACACTGCCCCAAAAGTCTCCTGCACTGGTCCCTCACATGGCCCGCCTTGCCGCAATGGTTGCAAGTCTTCAGAACAGGCACACCTGGCCTCTTGAACTGAGCTGGCTGGTTGGGCTTGAAACCAGGCCTAACCACCACTCTGGCCTACTCCATAGGCCTCTTCCCAGCAACATGTCCTCTCCTCTGGTTCAGGTTCAGCTCCTGCCTCCTCGCAGTTACCAGAACCTTCTGGTAAGACTCCAGATCAGAGGAAGACACAAAACTCTGAAGCTCCAAAGCAAGTCCCTGCAGGAACCTCTGAGCCCTCTCATCAGCATCCTGCACCATCTTCGGTGCGAACCGACTCAGCCTAGTGAACTCTTGGTGGTACTGGTCCACCGACGAGCTCCCTTGCTTCAAATCAATAAAACGCTGCAGCATCTCCTTTCTGGCAGCCTTCGGGAAGAACTCCTCATCGAACCTGGACTTGAAAGTAGCCCAAGCTATCGGCTCCACCAGCATCTTCTCTTCCGCATCCCACCAGTTCCGAGCATTATCCTTGAGCTGCCTCTTTGCCAAATCAACCCATCCAGCCGGGCTGATCTTTGCCATCTTTAAATTATCCTCTATGTTCTGAATCCACTCATCGGCAGCTAGAGGACCCTCAGACCCATCAAAATAAGCGGGACCCAGCTCCTAAAACTGCTTCGCTCCTGGCTCGGAACGAGGGGCCTCCGGAATTGCCCGAGCAGTTCGAACAACTGGAGCATTCTGGACTTGCAGGAGCATGCCTTGCTGCACCTGCATCATCTGAATCATCATCCGCATCATCTCCCCATTGGTGGGTGATCGCGCCCCGGATACACGTCCCGAGGCGACGGTTGTAGTTTTACCGCAAGCGCACGGTATGGTGGCGAGCGGGTATCGAACACAGGGAGGACGAAAGACCGTGCTTGCTCCTGATCAACCTGGCTATTTAGGAACAGAGATAATTGCCTTGGGTGATCCTGTCACAATCGTCAGACAAATTTGCGAAATATCAAATCAAATAAAGAACGTCTAGGGAAAGGGGAATCCCCACTACTCACCGTATTTCATAAATGTGGTTCACCGGTATCGAAATCGCTAGAATGAGAATTTGGATGAACTAGTTGCAACTAAATGTGGAACCAAGCTCACGCTCTCGTGCTGTTGCCGGTCTATAGCTATCCTAGGTTTGGGTCCAATCTCTTGCAAACCCTAGCCTAGGGAAGCTAGCATTAGGATCAACATCATTGTCCAATTGCGCACCGAGCCCAATCTCTTGCAAACTCGGTCCACAGTCTAGATTAGGATAGTTCGTACCCGTCCAATCTCTTGCAAACGGGTATCGGCACGGAATTGCAACCGGAGGTCCTAGTATCGGTCCAATCTCTTGCAAACCGATACTTCGAAAATCCGACTCCAACCCAATTCGGATTTCTAGGGCTTCCTATCAAATTGGGATCCAATCTCTTGCAAATCCCAATTGATATGAATACCTAGCTATCCGTAGTAATTCGATCCCAATCTAATCCCTAATAACAATCCTAGCTCAATTTCTACCAATTCAACACAAATAGGAAATAGGGCTTGTAGGGTTCATCCCCACGCCCCGAGACGTGGAGACTACTCACAAATCATAGCAATAGCACAAAAATAATCAATGAAATAGGCAATGGAATTCATCACAACAATGATATAAACAATAAAAATAGAGTTTTTGGGGAAGAGAAATGCAAACCAATGTAGATCTTCAATTAATCCAACAAAAATCCAAGTTTTTCTCTTCTCCAATCACAATTAATAAAGCTAAAAAGTAGACTCAAAAAGCTGCAAAAAATCTGAGAGATAGCCCCCAAAACTAGGGTAAAAACAGAGCTTAAATAGCCCCAAAAATCGTCTAAAAATCCTGACCAAAACGCCCCTGCACAGCCTGTTTTCCGCAAATTTCGCTACAGGCAGCGCATCGCACGTGAAAACCCTGTCATTTTCCAGTAAGTCGTGGGCTTCAAGGGTCTTCAGTTCGGGGGCGGCTCGGCCGAGTGAGTTGTCGTCACTCGGCCGATGGCTTCACTTCACTCGGGCGGACGGGATTTGCCACTCGGCCGAGTGGGTCTTCTGAAGCTCAGGTGGCCGAAAAACAGTAACTTCGATCTTTTTGAGGGCCTTCGTCTGGGTGCCACTCGGGCGGACGTGGTATCGTCACTCGGCCGATGTGGTCTCCGTCGCTCGGCCGAGTACACATGGAAAACGTGTCTGAACGGGTCGGCCGAGCAGTGTCTCGCTGGTCGGCCGAGTGGCTCCTCCACTCGGTCGAGTGGGACACAAAAAATGCCCAATCTGATTGTTTTGGCCTCCTCGTCGCTCCTACGACATCCATTCTTCTTCCGCTCCTCTCCAACAGTAAAATATCCCTCGGGGAGGTCGTCGGTGGCCGTGTAGAGTAAGCGCGTCTCGAGATTACTCCTAATCGCGCCAAATCACCTGAAATGCGACAAAAACAACAAATCGTGAAAAGCATCGCAATATCGTCGATATATCGTGAAAAACGTGATTTGGGCGATCTAAATGGCATGCAAATCCATGGGAAAAAGGTGTAAAATATGGAGTGATCAAAATCCCCCAAGCTTGCCTCTTACTCGTCCTCGAGGAAGATAAGTAAAAGGCGAACCCGGTGGATTCGGAAAACGAAAACGGCGAAAAAACGAAAAAAATGAAAAAACGAAGAAGAATGAAAACCAAATGAAAATAAAGACGAAAGAAAGAAGCGAAGAGGTAGGGTGCTAGATCATTTTCTCAGGACGTGGGTTTCACTTACTCTTATAGCATGCACCGAATGAGAAATACATGTCAAAGAATCTTATTTTGATATCATAGTATAATAGTGCAAATAGAAATAGAAAACCCACGAACATTAATATAATCATGAAGAACGGAATGATTTTAAAATTAACATTGCCTGAATCATTTAAAGCGGTATACAAATCACAGATCACACACTTTTCAATTGAACGCTTTCTATCTGGGGTATAAGAGTATCACACTATAGAATAGAGAGAATGGAAAAGTTTGGATTTCATGAAATGAACGCTAGGCTTAGATTTCTGGATTTCGTGAAGCTAGAAACAATCTCACCGAGTATAGAATATTACTTAGCCTAGGTTGTCGTGCAATGTCAAGTAGTCACTCTCTCACACATCAATGGATCCCCTCCCCCAAGCTTATCTATAAGCGTGGTGGCACAAAAAAAATATTTAAATCCCCATTTTTCATACATATAGCTCCAAAAAGCAAAGAAGAGAAAGAAGAGAGAAAGTGGGATGGGATATTTTATTGAGGATTTTTTCCTCCATTTCTTTTCTCTCTTTTTTTTTCTTCTCTCTTTTTTTTTCTTTTTTTTTCTTTGCAATAAGCAATATATACACAATGATCCCAACTCAGAGAGAGGTAATGATATACGAGAATGTTTTTCTCTCTTTTATTCTCTTTTTTTTAGAATAAGAAACTTGGAGCTAGGAATTAATAGTGGGGGAAATGCCATAAAAATAGAATCACTAAGGGGGGGATTCACCAATGATTTTAAAAGTAGAGAAATGATGTTCAAGATTTGTGGAGAAAGAAATAAATGTAACTCTCAGTTCACTCTATAAGACATGCACGACAACTTTAGCAGGGTAATCTAATCTACTCAGTTTCGATCACAAAAAAGCTAACTAATCCAGATATATCATAGCTAACATCATTCAATCATCCTGAAGTGAAGTGTACAATTCATGCATATAGAAGTGATATAGGAAAAGAAATCAGTACTCCAGATATAGGCATTCAATGCGTGAATCTTGGTGTGTTTTCTGTGATAGCATACATATAAATATTCAGGCTCAGCTAATAATAAAACTTCATCCATTTTCATGTGGAAAAAGTGTGGGTTACTATTTCTAAATGCAAAGCAAGTCATAGCATATGATATCAGAAATAAAACCTAAGACATGACAAATATAGCATGCATATAGAATAAGCTAACTCCACGTAGACATCATCACAGAAAATTCATCTCTAGCATGAGATGAAAAAGGAAAGAAGTAAAGATAAAAGGAAAATAGAACTATGCAATGCGGCACACAGGAAAATAAGAAAAACGTGATGCATGGCAAGATAAAGGAAAAATAATGAAAAATAAGTGCAAAAGTGAAAAACGGTGTGAAAAACTGAAAATAAAGGTGGCTAAACGAAAAAGAAAGTGAGGACTCACTCCCCCAAGCTAAACGGCACAGTGTCCTCAATGTGCAAAGTGTGGCACACAGAGAGACAAGTAATGAGAGGTGCAAGTGAGGATGCATGCATGATGGAAAGGAAAAAGATAATAAAAGGAAAAATAAAGAAGTGAAAATATGATGCGGATATGATGCATGCACAGATATGAGTGATACGAGTATATATGTGTCACCGAAAAGCTCTCCCTCTCTCCCAAAAAAGATATATAGAGATACGGCAAAATGAGAAACCCAAAATCAGTTAGGGGAGGGGGGTGGACAAAAAGACATCAGGACCCAGCAGAAACGGGCAGCACAACGGCAAAAGGAATCGATGGCATCAAGGGTGCCTAGGAAGGTGGTGCTGCGACGTCTCCGTCCTGAGGCGGAGGTGGTGGTGGTGGTGGTGTGGGCTGCTGAGCTGGGGTGAGGGTGTAAGTGGAAGCAGGTCTAGTGTGTGTGGAAGTGTGTGTGGGAACCTGCTGGGTGGGCGGGGGTACGCGTGGGAGACGCTCCAGAACCTGTGTAAGGCAGTAGTGGATCTGGGGGATCAGCTCGAAGCGTCCAGCCATCGTAGAGACGGTGGAGGACAGGGTCCTAAGGTCTCCTCTAAGACCACTCACCGCCAACTCAAGAGCACGTATGCTCTGCAGTACAGTGTCGGTCGGGGATGGTGCAGAGGGACGCACCAGTCTAGGCTGCGCAGGGCGAGGCTGGCGTACGCGAGTGGAGTATGTAACGGGCTCAGCAGGGAAGGGGACAAAAGGTGCCGCGCCAGCAAATGTGGGCCTGGCCTCAGTGTGAGGCCGGGACGCCGGCTGGTGAGAAGTGGAGGCAGCGGCAGCAAAAGAAGCGTGCAAAGGTGGCAACGAGGTGGCAAGAGAGGTCAGTGGCCCAGAAGTGTGGACAGACGCCACGACGCTCTCGGAGAATACGGCGGCTGTGGAGACAGAGGAATCTCCCGCTGGGGTGGAAGTGTGTGGACCAAAAGGCGCAATCCCAGCAGAGATCATGCTAGCCATGGTCTCCATGACCGCGGCAAACGAGGGCTCTCCACTCTCGACAAAGGTCGGTGGGCGCTCGGGGAGTGCTGAGGAAAGAGGCTCCACGGACAAAGGGCCGGAGGCGGAAGTGGGAGTGGTGGTGACAGCCTCGGAAGTGGTGACAGTGGTGGAAGTGGGCTCAGTAAAAGTACTCTCGACACTGGCAGAGGTGGGGACAGAAGTGTCAGGAGCAGCAGAAACGTTAGGAACAGGCTGAGGGGCCACAGGGTCGGCAGCAGGCTCGGCAGGGTGTGCAGCAGGGTCTGCGGGGGCAGCCTGGGCAGCGTGGGCAGCGTGGGCCTGCTCGGCCTCCTCGGCCTCGAGCACGTAGGCGGCGGGGATGAGGACATCCATCGCCGGAATCCAGTCAACGTGGGCTGGTGCAATCAGAGTCCGAGCAGGGCTCGGGAGAATCATGTAATCGGCCCCATAGGGGCCGTGCAACCAGACCCAGTGACGCTCACCATGCGGACGAAGCATCTTCATCCGGGCCATAACGTCTATCGACAGAGAAGTGGGGCCCGATACTCGCCGCAGGTCGTCGGGTAGGTCCTCGCCGGTCATCATGGTAAGCAAGGTGATCAGACCGCCGCAGCATATCGGTGAGCGAGCGCCCACCGACACAATGATACGGTCTAGAAACCAAGCCGCAATGTCGATCACGACGGCGGGGACAAGCTCGTGTCCATCCCTAGATAGAGCTCTGGGACGTGTCATCGCATAGAGCATGTAGAGCTCTGGCGTAGACATCGTGCCCGGCTCATATCTGGCCAGAAAGGTGGTCGCCATAAGGCGCTGGGCAATACGTAGGCAGGGGTGGACAATGGCCGAGGCCTTGGCCCTACTAGGGTCAAAGGCGGCGTGGTGGCCTGTAATCCGGGCCCAGAAGGCGCCGGTGTCGAAAGAAGGTGGGGGGATGTGGGTAGGGCCGTATCCGCGATCGGCTCCGGGGACTGCGGGCCATGAGAAGAATGCTCTCATCATATCGAGAGTGACCTGGCACTCTCGATCCATGAACCTAAATGAGCATCCCTCATCGGTCCGGGCGATCGAACTCAAAACCTCAAGTGTCGGGCGGGTAAAAGTATCCGCCGACACCTGGAAAAAAAATCTCGCCAGCCCACGTTGTCATACAACGTGAGCATCCCCTCAAGTACCCCCAGGAGTCCTAGGTCAGCGAGGTGTGCAAACCTGGAGGGTACGATCGAGCGCTGGGAGATACGGTCGAAGACGGCGCGGTGTGCATCGTCTCGGAACGTAATCCCGAGCGGCCCGACCAGTGGAGCCGGTGGTGGTGGCTGTGGATCGGCAGGGAGAGGCTGTGCGGGCTGTGGGTGCACTGCAGGCTGTGCGGGGTGTGCGGAGCCTGCAGGCTGTGCTGGGTGTGTGGGGTGTGTGGGGGACGGTGGAGGAGAGTCCTCCAACTCGTGGGAGGGGCCGGCATCATCCGACCGCTTCCGCTTGGCGGAAGCTCTCTTCGACCGCGGCCGTGTCCGGGGCGGCATATCGGCCCCGAGCGCGTGCCGAAAAGTGAAAAGTGCGGCGTGTGCACAAAGAGTGGAAAGAGTATACCCAAACACGCCGCGAGTGCTAAGCAGTGGAAGTGTGCGAAGTCCGCGCCTCCACGAAATCCAAAACAGCCCGTAGAAGCTCCCCTGAGCTCCCCTAAGCTCCAAAAAGCAACCTGCGCATGGAAAAGCGATATCAGCGAGTAATAATCAAAATGTATGGAGCAATAGGGGTATAACAGATAGATATGGGAATTGATTCGGGTTAGGGGTTCGATTAATACACGGATCCTCAAAAACTACGCAAAAAGAGAAGAAAATGGTGAAAATAAGCGAACCGGAGGTGATCGGAGACGGGGCTGCCGGCGGCGACTCGGGCGGGGTGCGGCGACGGTCGGCCGGCGGTGGCAGGCCGAGCGGCGGCGCGCGCGGGCTTGGTCGGGCGAGTGGGGGTGAGAACGAGCGGTATCGGGCGAGGGGAATCCGAGGGGTCGGGCGATTTGGGAATTTTGCCGTTTCGAAAAACGCGCCCCCCCTCGGTCCTTATATAATAGAAGTTACGACTCGGCCGAGTGACGTGGTCACTCGGCCGAGCGAGGCAATAGAAATTTTCTCCCCGATATCGCATCGGCCGAGTGGCTTTGCCAGCCGCGGCCGAGTGGAGTAAGTCCATTCGGCCGAGTGACTCAAGCTACTCGGCATGACTCGCCCAAGGAGGGTATCCGTTTCACTCGGCCGAGTGAATATATATACTCGGCCGAGTAGCAGTTATAATGAAATGAGGAAAATAGACAGAGAGTTGGGTACAGCAGACTTCCCTCGTTCGTGAGCGGCTCGGCCGGACGAACTTCTGGACTCGGCCGAGTGACTAGTATACTCGGCCGAGTGAGCCTTGTATTCTGCTGTTTGTCTTCGTTTAGGCTCTGAACTCCGTCTTTCTTCCTCCAGTCGATTTCATGCTCCTCCTAAGCGTCGAACGCCTTCTTGGGGCGCTCCTCATCGTCTCGTTCATCCTCCTCATGATGATCTACCTATCTCCTCTCCTGTCAAGAAAAAATAGGACCCGTTATCACAAAATTTTTGGTCGGATGACTCAAAACACTAAAAATCTCTAAAACGAAAATAAAGAAAAAAGGTAGAAATAAAGCAAAAAACCGTCGGGTTGCCTCCCGACAAGCGCTCGTTTTAGGTCGTGAGCTCGACCCCCTATAATTTTCATCAATGCGGGATGTTTGGTGCATATGAGATGCACCCGTCAAACTTACCGGGGAGCGCGCTTGGATTCGAACGTGGCGGCGTAGCGTTCTCCCGCGGTGGTCTCCTATCTCGAATAGTGTTGGGGGGAGGTTCCCCCAAGCTAGCATTTGCCCCGGTCAACGGCTTAACCGGCGATGCCGATTTCCGTGCCGACGGAGCTTTCTTTGGAGACTTTAATTTCGAGAGCTTGCAGAGCTCTCGAATCCTCGCGACATCAGCGTCGCCTTCATCTTCATCAGCGGAGAAGTCGGGGGAATCGTCTTCAATCTTTTCATCTTGGCCTAAATCCGGGCCTTCATCAAATTCTTCATCAAAAAGGGCACCAATTGAGTGAGGAATCGCCTCCTCTATCACCTCATCAAGGAGGTCCATGAGATCATCCGACCGCTCCTTAAGCAAATATACTCTATTGGTTTCGCCCGTCGGGATCCCCTCGGAATAGTGCTTGAGCCTTTGACCATTTACTTTGAATGTGGTACCATCCTTGCTTTCCAACTCGAAAGCTCCTCCCGGTTGTATGTGCTTGATGGTGAAAGGTCCCGACCAACGTGACCTCAACTTACCGGGAAATAGTCGGAGTCGGGAATTGTAGAGCAAGACCTTGTCTCCCACCTTGAAGTTCGTGACAGTTATGCGGGCATCGTGGAAAATCTTGGTCCTTTCCTTGTAAATTCTCGAGCTCTCATAGGCGTCTCTCCTTATTTCATCAAGTTCGTTGATGTCCAAGAGTCGCCTCACCGCCGCACTCTTATAATCGTAGTTAAAGGTCTTGATGGCCCAATATGCGCGGTGTTCCAACTCTACCGGCAAGTGGCAAGCCTTCCCATAAACTAGGCGGAACGGTGTGGTACCGATGGGGGTGCGAAAGGCCGTGCGATAGGCCCATAGAGCATCGTTTAACTTCATTGACCAATCCTTTCTAGACCGATCCACGGTTTTCTCGAGAATTTGCTTGATTTCTCTATTTGAGACTTCTACTTGGCCGCTTGTCTGGGGGTGATAAGCCATTCCAACTCTATGATTTACCCCGTACTTCTTTAGCATGGCTTCAAACTTGTTCTCTATGAAGTGGCTTCCCCCGTCGCTTATCAAGGTACGCGGCACTCCAAAGCGCGGAAAGATATTTTGCTTGAAGAATTTGGAGACGACCCTTGCATCATTAGTAGGGGTGGCAATAGCTTCCACCCATTTGGAGACATAGTCGACGGCCAATAGGATGTACTTGTTGCCATTGCTCGACGGAAAAGGCCCCATGAAGTCTACTCCCCAACAATCAAAAAGCTCAATCTCCTGGATGGGTCTCATCGGCATCTCATTGCGCTTGGAGATATTCCCGGTCCGTTGACATCTATCGCAACCCTTCACAAAAGCGTGGGTGTCTTTAAACATTGTGGGCCAGAAGAATCCGCTCTGCAAGATCTTAGCGGTTGTTTTAGAGGCGGCATGATGTCCCCCGCATGGTAGACCGTGGCAATGCAAAATGATAGACGTTGCCTCCTCTTTAGAAACACACCTACGAATGACACTATCTTTGCATATCTTGAAAAGGTAAGGATCTTCCCAAAAATAGCTACGGACCTCATGCATAAATCTCCTCTTTTGTTGCGTGGACATCCCATGCGGTTTGATTCCGCACGCCAAGTAGTTGACGAAGTCCGCGTACCAAGGTACTTCCTCGGTCCTTACCGCATATAGCCTCTCATCAACAAATGTGTCGTCAATAGGTAAGCTCTCATCCTCCTTGTCGCGAATGAGCCTAGATAAATGATCCGCCACGACATTGTCTGTACCCTTCTTATCTCTGATCTCTAGGTCGAATTCTTGCAACAAGAGTATCCACCTAATCAACCGGGGTTTGGCCTCCTTCTTGTTTAAAAGATACTTCAATACCGCATGGTCGGTGTGGACAATCACCTTGGAACCGAGGAGGTAGGAGCGAAACTTCTCTATGGAATAGACGACCGCTAGAAGCTCCTTTTCGGTAGTTGTGTAGTTTTTCTGCGTGTCATCCAATGTCTTGCTTGCGTAGTATATCGCATGAAGCTTCCTATCTTTCCTTTGTCCTAATACCGCTCCAATGGCTTGGTCGCTAGCATCGCACATTAGCTCAAAAGGGAGGCTCCAATCCGGCGGTTGAATGATGGGCGCTGAGACTAGCGCTTCCTTCAAGGTGTTGAAAGCTTGCAAGCATTCTCCTGAAAAGTCAAAAGGAACATCTTTAGCGAGTAAGGAAGTAAGTGGTCGGGCAATCGAGGCGAAACCCTTAATGAAGCGGCGGTAAAACCCCGCGTGACCAAGGAAGCCTCTAATGCCCTTGACATTAATAGGAGGAGGAAGTTTTTCGATTACCTCAACTTTAGCTTTATCTACCTCGATTCCTCTTGAGGAAACAAGATGTCCGAGAACTATACCTTCCGTGACCATGAAGTGACACTTCTCCCAATTGAGAGTGAGATTGTTTTGTTGGCACCTTTTTAGGACTTTAGTGAGATTTTCCAAGCAAGAGTCAAACTCACTTCCGTAAACCGAGAAATCATCCATAAAAACTTCCATAATATTTTCAATATAATCGGAAAATATGGATGTCATACATCTTTGAAAAGTGGCGGGAGCATTACAAAAGCCGAACGGCATCCTACGGTATGCGTAGGTGCCATAGGGACAAGTGAAAGTTGTCTTTTCTTGGTCATCTTCGTGCAAAGGGATTTGGAAGAAACCCGAATACCCGTCTAGATAGCAAAAGTATTTATGGTTCGCGAGGCGTTCAAGCATTTGATCGATGAATGGCAATGGGTAATGGTCCTTTCGGGTGGCTTTATTGAGTCTCCTATAGTCAATGCACATTCGCCATCCCGTGACAGTGCGCGTGGATATTGGCTCACCTTTGTCATTTTTTATGACAGTCATCCCTCCTTTCTTGGGGACGACGTGGACGGGGCTAACCCATCTACTGTCAGAGATAGGATAAATTATACCGGCTTCAAGCAATTTTAGGATTTCCTTTTTAACCACCTCCTTCATGTTCGGGTTCAACCGCCTTTGAGGCTCTATGGAGGTGGCTTCGGTATCCTCCAAATGGATCCGATGCGTGCAAAGCCTAGGGCTTATTCCTTTTAGATCGGAAATAGTGTATCCCAAGACATCTTTGTGGCTCCTAAGGACGTCTAGGAGTTTTTCAAGTTGATCTTGTGTGAGGTGGGAATTGACTATCACCGGAAAAGTCAATTTGCTACCCAAAAAGGCATACCTTAGATTCGGCGGTAATTGTTTAAGCTCTACCTCAGGTGGCGCTGCTCCTTCCACTTTATCAGCTCGCATGAATTCGGCTTCTTCCTCGTCATCCGGGTTTAGCTCATGTTCAGGTGGCATGCTTTCTTGTGACGAGTCGGACTCGCTACTTAGTGAGGATGAGGCATCGAAGTAGGCGCCCTCTGATTCAGTGCTAGCATCGCCAAAACCTTCACTCTGCTCCAGTTCGTACCTGGAATCAAGAAACACATCAGACGATTCATAAAAACAAGAGTGAGCGTCATAAAGTGTAACACCCTGAATGTCGGTTTGCTCGAAGGGTTCTTCGGGAGCATAGTGCTCTTCGACATTTGCTCTATTGTCTTCGAAATACAATTTGTCGTCGACCACGTCAACTCTGACATTGCCTCCGATAGTCCCTTCCGGAGAGATTTGGTCCATCACAAAGCTAGCAAATAGTTGTTCGTCGGGGTCCTTGATATTGATAGCAAATGCTCCGGTAGTGTGGACCTCGTCGATAAGCTCCTTAAGGAGGTCTGTGAAGGAGTCATAGTCTTCTCGACTGAGTTCTATTGTTGGCGTTGCATCCCCCATTCTCCCTGTTAAGATCTTATGCAAAATACGGGGAGAATATGCAAATAGGGCTACGAATGAAGTTAGGATAAGATAGAGAGGGAAGTAAAGGAAGAAAGTGAGAAGAAATAACCGGGTGGTCGGTGTCGAGCACCGTCAAAGCGCGCTCCCCGGCAACGGCGCCAAAAACTTGATCGCGCCCCGGATACACGTCCCGAGGCGACGGTTGTAGTTTTACCGCAAGCGCACGGTATGGTGGCGAGCGGGTATCGAACACAGGGAGGACGAAAGACCGTGCTTGCTCCTGATCAACCTGGCTATTTAGGAACAGAGATAATTGCCTTGGGCGATCCTGTCACAATCGTCAGACAAATTTGCGAAATATCAAATCAAATAAAGAACGTCTAGGGAAAGGGGAATCCCCACTACTCACCGTATTTCATAAATGTGGTTCACCGATATCGAAATCGCTAGAATGAGAATTTGGATGAACTAGTTGCAACTAAATGTGGAACCAAGCTCACGCTCTCGCGCTGTTGCCGGTCTATAGCTATCCTAGGTTTGGGTCCAATCTCTTGCAAACCCTAGCCTAGGGAAGCTAGCATTAGGATCAACATCATCGTCCAATTGCGCACCGAGCCCAATCTCTTGCAAACTCAGTCCACAGTCTAGATTAGGATAGTTCGTACCCGTCCAATCTCTTGCAAACGGGTATCGGCACGGAATTGCAACCGGAGGTCCTAGTATCGGTCCAATCTCTTGCAAACCGATACTTCGAAAATCCGACTCCAACCCAATTCGGATTTCTAGGGCTTCCTATCAAATTGGGATCCAATCTCTTGCAAATCCCAATTGATATGAATACCTAGCTATCCGTAGTAATTCGATCCCAATCTAATCCCTAATAACAATCCTAGCTCAATTTCTACCAATTCAACACAAATAGGAAATAGGGCTTGTAGGGTTCATCCCCACGCCCCGAGACGTGGAGACTACTCACAAATCATAGCAATAGCACAAAAATAATCAATGAAATAGGCAATGGAATTCATCACAACAATGATATAAACAATAAAAATAGAGTTTTTGGGGAAGAGAAATGCAAACCAATGTAGATCTTCAATTAATCCAACAAAAATCCAAGTTTTTCTCTTCTCCAATCACAATTAATAAAGCTAAAAAGTAGACTCAAAAAGCTGCAAAAAATCTGAGAGATAGCCCCCAAAACTAGGGTAAAAACAGAGCTTAAATAGCCCCAAAAATCGTCTAAAAATCCTGACCAAAACGCCCCTGCACAGCCTGTTTTCCGCAAATTTCGCTACAGGCAGCGCATCGCACGTGAAAACCCTGTCATTTTCCAGTAAGTCGTGGGCTTCAAGGGTCTTCAGTTCGGGGGCGGCTCGGCCGAGTGAGTTGTCGTCACTCGGCCGATGGCTTCACTTCACTCGGGCGGACGGGATTTGCCACTCGGCCGAGTGGGTCTTCTGAAGCTCAGGTGGCCGAAAAACAGTAACTTCGATCTTTTTGAGGGCCTTCGTCTGGGCGCCACTCGGGCGGACGTGGTATCGTCACTCGGCCGATGTGGTCTCCGTCGCTCGGCCGAGTACACATGGAAAACGTGTCTGAACGGGTCGGCCGAGCAGTGTCTCGCTGGTCGGCCGAGTGGCTCCTCCACTCGGCCGAGTGGGACACAAAAAATGCCCAATCTGATTGTTTTGGCCTCCTCGTCGCTCCTGCGACATCCATTCTTCTTCCGCTCCTCTCCAACAGTAAAATATCCCTCGGGGAGGTCGTCGGTGGCCGTGTAGAGTAAGCGCGTCTCGAGATTACTCCTAATCGCGCCAAATCACCTGAAATGCGACAAAAACAACAAATCGTGAAAAGCATCGCAATATCGTCGATATATCGTGAAAAACGTGATTTGGGCGATCTAAATGGCATGCAAATCCATGGGAAAAAGGTGTAAAATATGGAGTGATCAGTGGGCTCCCGCTCAGGCTCCTCGTCATGAGGGGGCACACCACCACCACCACGGGTATTCCGTCTTCCCGCCATCTAATGACACAGAAAACGAAACAAATTAGACTCATAGCTTATGACTCGAATGTCGAACTTAGTTTATTGGACATTCTAATATTATTATCGTTATTCCGATAATCGCAGTTACAGAAGAGGACCTGCATGGGCCACCAACAAAACCTGTCACGCCTCGCTTCCCTAAAATGGAGGCGAGACGTGAGAAGGTCCGCACAGACGTGGAGCTGTGAAGCTGCACACCTGATAAGCGTCACTAAAACATATGCAAGTTCCTGTAACCACGAACAGAACAAAGATAATAACACAAGAGAGACAGAAATAAAATCTCAATCTCAGAATTGTCCAAACATTAAAATTAAGTTCCACATCCAGAAAAGCCACCAGGCTAAAAGAAAGAGTCTAGGCCCAAAACATGGCCAACAAAGCCAACACGGAACAAGGTATTGGTGCTACGCACCAACAACTAAAGCAAACTAAACAACAACACGAACAGTCTCTACGACTGATCTCACGTGTCCACGAAGTCCTCGTCAAACACAGGCTCAGGCTCGGCGTCCGCAAACACCTCGTCCTCAACAACGAACTCTGGCTCAGGATCTAATATGCGACACCCAAAGAGAAAGGGGCACATGTCAGCAAGTCTAAAAAGACTTGAGCAAGGAAACTGAAAGTAAACTAACAACCTAGCAGTTATAATAAGATGCAATGACACGGCAATTAAGTATGTTACAACAGTTAAAAGAAGAGACAAGCACGCATGATGTAGCAAAGCTACCAAGTCACTAATCACGAATCACTTATCACTATTTTCACTTTGTGCTCAGAGTTTCCGTCTTTTGGCTGAAGTGGCTGTACGGCTCACTTCTACGCTCAAGCGACCGTTTAACCCTACCCCTCCACGTGTATCGAGCGTTGGGATTAGCAACACACTATGCTCGCTTCTGGATCACGAGCCAGGAAGTGTATTTGGCATAGGGGTGCACCTAGCCTGATCACTGTGTAAGAGTCAAAATCCTACTCGCCGCAGCTTACATTTTAGAGTAGCGTGTGCTACACAATCACGATGAACAATCAATGTATGCAATGACATGAACAGATATTCGTGTACCGTTAATTGAAATTAAACATGACATGCAAGCATGATGAAGGTGACGGATCTAGCTTCGTTGTCAAGCTAGATCAAAGGGCGTCTAGACAGCTATCATTTCACTGTCTAGTCTCTTTTACGCTAAAACAAGTAAATGGCCTAAGGGCATGGCCCAAAACCCTAAGCGGCAAGTTTCACTTGCCTGATACCAAGGATGACGATCAACGAGGCACGTCACAAAACGTTAAACTACGGAGATGGAATCGCTGCCATGGCAAAACAATATCAGAACTAGGGTTTAACAAAAATCACAAAGTGGGTTATGAGAATATTAAAGGATCGATTTACTACCCGTATCGTAGCGGAAGAACGATGCCGAGCAAGCACGGCAACGGAAGAACGATCTGGAGAACTATGGTTCAGATCTGGAAATGGCGAGGAAATCTGGAGAAATCGGGATTTTGTGGGGTTTTGAGGGTTTCCGACGGCCTAAAGCATGGTGGCCGGCCTAATGGAGGGTGTGAGGGGCTCCGGGGATGACAGAGAAGAGCTTGGGGAAGGTTGGAGAAGATCAGAGGTCAAGGGGGAAAGGAAATGGCCAAGAGAAGTGAAAGAAAGAAAAGAAAACGATTGGGGGTTTAAATAGGAAAAGTTGAGATGACTGCCCGAAACCTAGGGTTTCGTGGTCGATTAGTCGGTCAAAGAAGGGTTGTTGACCGACTAGTTTAAGAACTAGTCTGTCGGTAAACCAACTGCGACCAAGTAGCACCAAACAGTAATTCAGGTCGTCAAAATGGTCAATGAACTAGTCGGTTAAAGAACAATGGCTGACCGACTTGTTTGCAACCTAGTCGGTTGAAAAATGTTCTTAGACCGACTAACGATAAACAGTAACTCAGGTGAAATTAATCAAAGAAACTAGTCGGTCTGAGAGCAAGTTCTGACCGACTAGTTTCACATCTAGTCGGTCGGTGGTTGTTCTTAGACCGACTAAGAATAAACAGTAACTTCTGAATAATTGATTTAATGAACTAGTCGGTTCCAGAAGAGTTCCTGACCGACTAGATTGGAATCTAGTCGGTTGGTTCCCCTTCTTGAACCAACTAAAGTGCACGAAAAGTCTCGAATCGAAGCACGAAGCTTCGGGAAGATTCATACGGCTTCTAAGATCAACCTATCTCTAAGATATGAGCGATATGAAGCTCGTCACAAATGACTTACTCCAAACTCAACGATCTAAGGAAGAAGCTAGAAAATCACGACGAAACAAACGAAACCACAAAACGACGAAAACGGAAGCTACGGAGATGGAAACCCACACATAAGGTGAAAATCCACCAAAACATATATATATAATATAGATAATCCAAATACATGAAAACCAGTCGTTACATTAACCCTTGAGAAAGCAAACTTAGCTTCTTAAAATATCACATTGAGAGATGAGGTGAACTCCCTCAAATCTCAACTAGATCAAACACATCCCTTGGATAATAGTGACCTAGTTACACGTCACACACAATTGGGTTTATAGAATGATTCTCTTAAAACCCAAGTGCACGAGCTCAAAGCACGGGTGTCCACCTTGGATACCAAAATTTCTACTTTAAAGGAGAAATATGAGCTCATGTCCTCCCGTATTGTGAGATTCAATAAGGGACAAGGACAATTGGATGATTTGCTTGCCAATCAATTTCCAGCCACACATCGTGTTGGCCTTGGATTTGTAAAAGCGAATGCATCTAATGCTCGCACCTCCTATAGTGGTGTCACTATAGATTTTGTGAGGCCCTCCTCTGGTGCATCCACAAGTGGTGTCAAAGACACTATAGGTAGCAATCCTACCAAGAATGTCACCACATCACTTTCTCTTCCTTTTGGCAAGAAACCCACTAAGGGTGGAAACCAAAAGCAAGGCCATGCTTATATGTACACTAATAGTCATCCACGTACGAAACATCCTACTTCACAAGTGGATAATCATGACACAAGCTATGCTCCGCACCCACGGACACGTACACAACCACACATGAGAAATACTCATGTACGTGCTCCTACACACCCATATGATCATACGCATCATTCTTTCATGTATCCTCATCCTCCTCATGTCATGCATGATCAATATGTTTCATATAATATGCATGTTCCCAAGCATACATATCATTCTAGAATGTACAATGCACATCATCCACCACATCTCTATGCTAGAAATAATGTTACTAAGAAGCTTGCACCACATAGAAATCCAACACATATGCATGCAACTAGGAATAGGACTCCCAAGATGTACATTATTTGGGGTCCTAAGAACACTAGTCTAAATGTTAGGAATGCGTATGTTGATTCCTACTTTCATGATGTGATTAGAAATAGTAACTATGTTGGAAAGTGGAAGTCCACTTGGACTTGGCTTCCAAAGGGCTAATCCCCTTGGACCCAACAAACATTGGGTACCATAAGCTTATGGTATATTATATAGGTACCCAAGAGAAAGAAGAAGAGCAATAAATGTCTTATTAGCTCTAAAGGGAAAGGATGGATTCTTGATAGCGGTTGCTCTAAACACATGACGGGAGATCCCTCATTGCTCTCCGAAGTGATTAGCATCAAGGATGGTGCAACGGTCACTTTTGGAGGTAATCAAAAGGGAACCATCATTGGAGTAGGTATCGTTGGTAATCCTTCCAAACCTCTAATTACTAATGTTTATCTTGTTAGTGGTTTATTTCACAATCTCATTTCCATTAGTCAACTTTGTGACAAAGGTTACAAGGTTAACTTTGGAGAAGGATTGTGTACAATTGTTGATTGTGATTCAAATGTTTTATTTTCCGGTATTATACATAAAAATATTTATTATTTGAGCTTGCCTAATACCGTAGAACATTGCTTAGTTGCTAACACAAGTGAACAACTATTATGGCATCGCCGTTTTGGTCATGTTCACTTCAAGCACTTATATAAGTTAGCTAAGCATGATCTAGTCAAAGGTTTTCCTAAGATGGTTTTTAATAAGATAAACTTTTGTGATTCATGTCAAAGAGGTAAACTAAGTAAATCTTCATTTAAGCTTAAAGAAGGGATTACTTCTAAGAGGCCCCTAGAACTTCTACATCTAGATTTATTTGGGCCAACTAGAACCGCTTCTTTAGGTAATGCTCATTATGGACTAGTTGTCATTGACGACTTTTCTAGATTTACTTGGGTTTCATTCTTAACTAATGTCACGACCCGCTTCCCTAAAATGGAGGCGAGACGTGAAAAGGTCCGCACGGGAGTGGAGCTGTGAAGCCCCAAACCCGATAAGCGTCAATAAACATAAGCAGGTCCATGTAACCACAAACGGAACGACAATAATAACACAAGGAGAGACAGAAATAAAATCTCAAATCTCAGAATTTTGTCGAACATTAAAGATAAGTTCAACATCCAGAAAAGCCACCAGGCTAAAAGAAAGAGTCTAAAGGCCTAACACACGGCCAACACAACAAACACCAACAAAGTATGGGTGCTACGCACCGATAACTAAAAGCAGTCTAAAGAAAAAGGGAAAGCTCTACGAAGACACTAGGACTGGTCTCTAGTGTCCACGTAGTCCTCGATCAACGCGGGCTCTGACTCAGCGTCAGCAAACACCACGTCCTCAGCGACAAACTCAGGCTCGGGATCTAACATGTGTCACCCAAAAGAGAAAATGGGCACATGTCAGTAAATCGAAAGACTTGTGCAAGGAAACTGAAAGAAAGGTAAACTAACAACCTAGCAGTTAAAGTATGGTGCATGGCATGGCAAGTATCGTATGGAAGTAACAAGTGAAGTACAAGTAGCAAGTAACAAGTGGTAGGTGTGACATGTATTGTCAAGTAACAAGTACAAGGGATCACCCACACACATGTGAGCGCCCTATTGCCCGTAGGCTGTATTCAAGTACAAGGGATCACTCACACACATGCGAGTGCCCTATTGCCCGCAGGCTGTATTGAGCTCGTTTTCTGGACCACGATCCAGATTTGTAATTGTCCTAAGGTCGTGCCCGCAAAACGGGTGCCTAGCCGGAACAAGTAGCACTAGTATGTAGCGATGCTACACAATCACGATGAGTGTTCAAACATGCAATGACATGAGCAGATATTCGCGTACCGTTAATTAAAATTAAACATGGCAGTTAAAGATGCATGGATGACATGAACAGTTAATACGTGTACCGTTAAGTGAAATTAAACGTGACATACAAGCATGATGAAGGTGACGGACCAAGCTTCGTTATCAAGCTAGGTCAATGGCGTCCAGACGGCTATCCTTTCACCGTCTAGTCTCTTTTACACTAAAGCAAGGAAATGGCCTAAGACATGGCCCAAATCGAGAGATGCAAGTTTCACTTGCCTAGCACCGATGATGACGATCAACGAGGCCGTCACACAAATGCTAACTACGGAGATGAAATCGCTGCCAAGGCAAACAACATTAGAACAACATCCAACCTAGTTTTATTAGGGTTTCACAAAAACACAAATGGGCTATGAGGATATTAAGAGATCGAGTTATTACCGTATCGGAAGCGGAAGAACGATGCCGAGCAAGCACGGCAACGGAAGAAACGATCCGGGGAACCTAGGGTTCAGATCTGGAATGGATGGGAAAAATCTGGAGAAATGGGGTTTTGGGGGTTTTCCAGCGACCTAGAGGTGGTGGCCGGCCAAAATGGAGAGGATGAGAGGCTCTTGATGAAGGAGGAGGGCTAGGGTTAGATGGATGATGATTTGGGGAAGAAGGAGGCTCAGGAGAAAGGAAAGAAGAAAAGAAAAACGTTTGGGGGGGTTTAAATAGGAAGTGCTGGCGGCTGCCCAGAAATTAGGGTTTCGACACTGATTAGTCGGTCAAAGAGCAACCACTGACCGACTAGTTTGGGAACTAGTCGGTCGGTTGACCAACGCAGACCGACTAAGTCCAAACAGTAACTCCTATACAAAAATAGGATTTAGATTTAGTCGGTCAAAGAGCAACTACTGACCGACTAGTTTCTCATCTAGTCGGTCGATGAACGTTCTTAGACCGACTAATAATGAATAGTACTTGGTATCAAAAATGATCATAGAGCTAGTCGGTTAAAGAACAATTGTTGACCGACTAGTTTGCAACCTAGTCGGTCGACGAACGTTCTTAGACCGACTAACGATAAACAGTAACTCCTGAGTAATTTACAAAGCCCACTAGTCGGTTCATGAAGGTTTGCCGACCGACTAAATCGTCATCTAGTCGGTCGGTTCCCCTTCTTGTACCGGCTAACGTGCACAGAAAGTTCCGAAATGGAGCGCAAAGCTCCGGGATCGATTCCTAAGACTCCTAGGCTTGATCTAACAATAAGATATGACCGATATGAAGCCCGTCACGAATGACTTACTCCAAAATCGACGATTCTAAAGAAGAAGCTAGAAAATCACGACGAAACGATCGAAAATGAAAACTACGGAGACGAAAACCACACATAAGGAGAAAATCCACCAAAACATATATATATATATAATATAATTAATCCAGATACATGAAAACCAGTCGTTACATCCTCCCCAACTTAAGAAAAATTCCGTCCTCGGAATTTCCCAACACTCACATGTCCGGAAACAAAAGTGGGAAACGCTCTCACATCTCATCCTCATTCTCCCAAGTAGACTCTCCAGGTGAGCCGTGTCGCCACATCACCCTCACAAGATTGACAACCTTGTTCCGAAGTGACTTCTGACGCCTGTCCAGAATCTGCACTGGCTGCTGGTCATACGTCAAATCAGGGCGAACGGTAATCTTCGAGAAATCCACAGCATGAGATGGATCGCTAATGTATCGACGAAGCTGCGACACATGAAAACATTGTGAACTCCTTCCAAGGATGGCGGCAAGGCTAAGCGGTAGGCTACCTCGCCAACTTTCTCCAGAATGTCAAACGGTCCAATGTATCGCGGGCTCAACTTCCCTCGCTTCCCAAAGCGAATCACACCACGATTAGGGGAAATCCTCAAGAAAACATGGTCGCCCGGCTGAAACTCCAAAGGACGACGTTTAGCATCCGCCCAATGCTTAAAACGGTCCTAAGCAATTCTCAACCTCTCCCGAATGTTCCTGACAACATCCACAGCTTCCACAATCATCTCAGGTCCCAACAGGTCCCTATCGCCAACGTCATCCCAACTCAATGGCGATCGACATTTCCTCCCATAAAGAGCGGCGAAAGGCGCCATGCCAATACTCGCCTGGAAGCTGTTGTTATAAGAAAACTCAACCAGATGTAGATGGTCCTCCCACGAACCCTTGAAATCCAACATGCACGCCCTCAGCATGTCCTCCAAGATCTGAATCGTCCTCTCGGACTGGCCATCCATCTGCGGATGTTACGCCGTGCTGAAACTCAGACGCGTACACAAACTCTTCTGCAAACTCTGCCAGAACTGAGATGTGAACCTCGTGTCTCTGTCCGACACGATACTCACGGTGACTCCATGAAGTCGCACGACCTCCTCCATATATCTCCTTGCTAGCGCCTCAATGGACTGTCCCACTTGGAATGGAATAAAATGCGCGGATTTGGTTAATCGATCTACGATCACCCAAATCGCGTCATTCTGCTTCGGACTCCGAGGTAGTCCAGTCACGAAATCCATAGTGATGTGTTGCCATTTCCACTTCGGAATCGGAAGTGGTTGCAGCAACCCTGCCGTACGCTGATGCTCCGCCTTCACTTGCTGGCAAACCAAACACTTGGTTACACTCCGAGCCACACTCCTCTTCATACCATGCCACCAATAGTTCAGACGAAGATCCTTGTACATCTTGGTCCCACCAGGATGCACAGAATACGGCAAATTATGTGCCTCCACCATCAACTCCTCTCTAATATCCCCCGCTGGCACACACAATCTGGCTCCAAACCTCAGCGAGCCATCCTCATGAATCAAAAAGTCAGTCCGCAGACCGGCTTCCACCTGCTCCCGAATCTTCACCAGCTTTGGATCCTCAGCTTGGCCCGCCTTGATCCGATCCACAATCGTCGACTGTATCTGCATACACATCAACGAAGAAGCCTCCCCAGGAAGAACAATCTCCACACCAGACTCGCAAAAATCCTGCTGCAATCTCCACTGCGAGGTCAAAATCATCACCGCTGGAAGCCTACTCAGCGCATCAGGAACCACATTCACCTTGCCATGGTGATACCGCAAATCAATCTCATAATCTGCCATGAGCTCCAACCATCGATGCTGTCGCATGTTGAGCTCCTTCTGAGTAAAAATATACTTCAAGCTTTTGTGATCGGTGAAGATTTTCACTTTCTCACTCAGCAGGAAGTGCCTCCAAATCTTAAGAGCAAACACAACAGCAGCCAACTCCAAGTCATGCGTCGGGTAATTCTTCTCATGAGTCTTGAGCTGTCGCGAAGCATACGCCACAACATGCCCGTGCTGATGCAACACATAATATAGACCCTTGCCAGAAGCATCGCAAAAGATCTCAAATCCACCGCTGCGATCAGGAACAACAAGAATAGGGGCAGTCGTCAATCTCTCCCTCAGAACACCAAAAGCATTCTCACAATCACCCGACCAAACAAAAGGTACATCCTTCCGCGTCAATCTGGTCATCGGCTCGGCAATACGGGAAAAGTCCTTAATGAAGCGCCGATAATAACCAGCCAACCCAAGAAAACTCCGAATCTTGGACGCTGACTGCGGAACAGGCCACTCTCTGATGGCCCTGATCTTCTCGGGATCCACTGAAATACCATCTCCAGTCACCACATGCCTGAGAAAAGCAACTCTGTCCAGCCAAAACTCACACTTCGAGAACTTAGCATACAGCCGATGCTTCCTCAAGATCTCCAACACTGTCCTCAAGTGCGATGCATGCTCCTCCTCCGACTTTGAATAGATCAAAATGTCATCAATAAAGATAACGACAAACTTATCCAAAAAGTCGTAGAAAATAAGGTTCATCAGATTCATGAAAACTGTGGGTGCGTTGGTTACACCGAAAGGCATAACCACAAACTCGTAGTGTCCATACTTCGTCCTGAACGCTGTCTTCGGAACATCATCCTTCTTCACCTTCAACTGATGATAACCACTCCTCAGATCCAACTTCGAAAACACCCTCGATCCTCCAAGCTGATCAAAAATATCATCGATGCGAGGCAACGAGTATTTATTCTTGATGTTCACAGCATTCAACTCCCGATAGTCCACACACATGCGATGCGAACCATCCTTCTCTTTACCAGCAGCACCGGTGCTCCCCACGGAGACACACTAGGGTTTATATAACCCTTCTGCATAAGCTCATCCAACTGTCTACGCAACTCTTCCAACTCTGCTAGCGCCATACGATATGGTGCCTTCGAAATGGGCTGCGCTCCCGGAATAAGATCAATAGAAAATTCCAAAGCTCGATCAGGTGGCAAACCAGACATCTCCTCGGGGAAGACGTCATTGAAATCACGCACCACAGCTGGCCTCTCCGGCTCCATCTGCATAGCCACAAACTCCACCAGCCTGGCCCGAAATGTGACAGGACCAAGCGAGCTGCTACCACGGCTGAACTCAAATACTGGATGTCCGGGAATCTCGAACACCACCTTCTTCCTCCGACAGTCGATCGTAGCATAGAAGCTTGCAAGCCAATCCATCCCAAGGACCGCATCATAGTTGATGATGTCGTGGACAATGAAATCAGCGTAAAGCTCATGTCCACAAACCACCAACGAGCAAGAATTACAACCACGATGCACCGAGACCACGCCATTCCCTGTAACGATATTCCAACTCTTGGAAAGAGGGGACGTCGACAAGGAATGCTTCTCCACGAAGCTCCGAGAAATAATGCACATCGACGCACCTGAGTCAAAGAGAACTCGTGCAGGAAATGTGCACACCAAAATCACACCTACAAACAGTCTAACAATCAAGCCCTAGTCTAGCAACAAACATGAGCAAGCAACCAAACATAATCTAACAATCAAACACAACTAAGGAAGAAACAGCTAGGAGAGAAGTTACCTGTGATAACCTCATCCATGGCCATGCTCTCCTCCTCAGTCATCAGGAAAGCCTGCCCTCTCAGCGGAACAGCCTGCTGAAAGGCCTGTCTCTGTGGAACAAGGGGCGCTCCACGTCCAGCGGGCACAGGAGCTCGCTGTTGCAACGGCTGTGCTGAAATAGGTGCCCGCCAAGGCTGCTTCGACTTGGGACACTCCCTGATGGTATGGGCAGGATCTCCGCAGACAATACACTACCCCAGGAACCTCCTACACTGATCCCTGAGGTGCCCGGTCTTGCCACAGAAATGGCAAGTCTTCAGAATAGGCCCTCCTGGCCTCTTGAACTGAACAGGCTTGATAGGCCTGAATCCAGGTCTAACCGCCGCTCTGACCTGCTCCATAGGCCTCTTCCCAGCTCCTGAAACATGTCCCTTCCACTGGTTCAAATTCAACTCCTACCGCCTCGCAGCAATCAGAACCTTCTGATATGTCTCCAGGTCAGAAGAGGTCACAAAACTCTGAAGCTCGAAGGCAAGTCCCTGGAGGAACCGCTGAGCTTTCTCATCGGCATCTTGCACCATCTTTGGTGCAAACCGACTGAGCCTCGTAAACTCTTGGTGGTACTGATCCACCGACAAGCTCCCCTGCTTCAGATCTATGAAGCACTGCAGCATCACCTGCCTAGCAGCCTTCGGGAAGAACTCTCCATCAAATCTGGACTTAAAGGTAGCCCAAACTATCGGCTCCACCAGTATCTTCTCTTCAGCATCCCACCAGTTTCTGGCATTATCCTTCAGCTGCCTCTTAGCCAAATCAACCCATCCAGCCGGGTTAATCTTCGCCATCGCCAGGTTATCCTCAATGTTCCGAATCCACTCATCGGCAGCCAGAGGACCCTCAGACCCATAAAAATATGTGGGACCCAGCTCCTGAAATTTCTTCGCTCCCGGCTCGGAGCGAGGGGCATCCTGGATTGCCCGACCAGCTCGAGCAAGTGGAGCATTCTGGACTTGCAAGAGCACGCCATGCTGTACCTGCATCATCTGAAGCATCATCCGCATCATCTCTCCATTGGTGGGTTCCCGCTCAGGCTCCTCGTCATGAGGGGACGCACCACTACCTCCACCACGGGTGAATCGCCTTCTTGCCATCTAATGACACAGAAAACGAAGCAGATTAGACTCATAGCTTATGACTCGGATGTCGAACTTAGTTTATTGGACATTCTAATATTATTATCGTCATTCCGATAATCGCAGTTACAGAAGAAACCTGCATGGGCCACCAACAAAACCTGTCACGCCCTGCATCCCTAAAATGGAGGCGAGACGTGAAAAGGTCCGCACGAGAGTGGAGCTGTGAAGCCCCAAACCCGATAAGCGTCAATAATCATAAGCAGGTCCCTGTAACCACAAACGGAACAAAAATAATAACACAAGGAGAGACAGAAATAAAATCTCAAATCTCAGAATTTTGTCCAACATTAAAGATAAGTTCAACATCCAGAAAAGCCACCAGGCTAAAAGAAAGAGTCTAAAGGCCTAACACGCGGCCAACACAACAAACACCAACAAAGTATGGGTGCTACGCATCGATAACTAAAAGCAGTCTAAAGCAAAAGGGAAAGCTCTACGAAGACACTAGGACTGGTCTCCAGTGTCCACGTAGTCCTCGATCAACGCGGGCTCTGACTCAGCGTCAGCAAACACCACGTCCTCAGCGACAAACTCAGGCTCGGGATCTAACATGTGTCACCCAAAAGAGAAAAGGGGCACATGTCAGCAAGTCAAAAGACTTGTGCAAGGAAACTGAAAGAAAGGTAAACTAACAACCTAGCAGTTAAAGTATGGTGCATGGCATGGCAAGTATCGTATGGAAGTAACAAGTGAAGTACAAGTAGCAAGTAACAAGTGGTAGGTGTGACATGTATTGTCAAGTAACAAGTACAAGGGATCACCCACACACATGTGAGCGCCCTATTGCCCGCAGGCTGTATTCAAGTACAAGTTATCACTCACACACAGGCGAGTGCCCTAATGCCCGCAGGCTGTATTGAGCTCGTTTTCTGGACCACGATCCAGATTTATAATTGGCCTAAGGTCGTGCCCGTAAAACGGGTGCCTAGCCGAAACAAGTAGCACTAGTATGTAGCGATGCTACGCAATCACGATGAGTGTTCAAACATGCAATGACATGAGTAGATATTCGTGTACCGTTAATTAAAATTAAACATGGCAGTTAAAGATGCATTGATGACATGAACAATTAATACGCGTACCGTTAAGTGAAATTAAACGTGACATACAAGCATGATGAAGGTGACGGACCAAGCTTCGTTGTCAAGCTAGGTCAATGGCGTCCAGACGGTTATCCTTTCACCGTCTAGTCTCTTTTACGCTAAAGCAAGGAAATGGCCTAAGACATGGCCCAAATCGAGAGATGCAAGTTTCACTTGCCTAGCACCGATGATGACGATCAACGAGGCCGTCACACAAATGCTAACTACGGAGATGAGATCGCTGCCAAGGCAAACAACATTAGAACAACATCCAACCTAGTTTTATTAGGGTTTCACAAAAACACAAATGGGCTATGAGGATATTAAGAGATCGAGTTATTACCGTATCGGAAGCGGAAGAACGATGCCGAGCAAGCACGGCAACGGAAGAAACGATCCGGGGAACCTAGGGTTCAGATCTGGAATGGATGGGGAAAATCTGGAGAAATGGGGTTTTGGGGGTTTTCCGGTGACCTAGAGGTGGTGGCCGGCCAAAATGGAGAGGGGGAGAGGCTCTTGATGAAGGAGGAGGGCTAGGGTTAGATGGATGATGATTTGGGGAAGAAGGAGGCTCAGGAGAAAGGAAAGAAGAAAAGAAAAACGTTTGGGGGGGTTTAAATAGGAAGTGCTGGCGGCTGCCCAGAAATTAGGGTTTCGACACTGATTAGTCGGTCAAAGAGCAACCACTGACCGACTAGTTTAGGAACTAGTCGGTCGGTTGACCAACGCAGACCGACTAAGTCCAAACAGTAACTCCTGTACAAAAATAGGATTTAGATTTAGTCGGTCAAAGAGCAACTACTGACCGACTAATTTCTCATCTAGTCGGTCGATGAACGTTCTTAGACCGACTAAGAATGAATAGTACTTGGTATCAAAAATGATCATAAAGCTAGTCTGTTAAAGAACGATTGCTGACCGACTAGTTTGCAACCTAGTCGGTCGACGAACGTTCTTAGACCGACTAACGATAAACAGTAACTCCTGAGTAATTTACAAAGCCCACTAGTCGGTTCATGAAGGTTTGCCGACCGACTAAATCGTCATCTAGTCGGTCGGTTCCCCTTCTTGTACCAACTAACGTGCACAGAAAGTTTTGAAATGGAGCGCGAAGCTTTGGGATCGATTCCTAAGACTCCTAGGCTTGATCTAACAATAAGATATGACCGATATGAAGCCCGTCACGAATGACTTACTCCAAAATCGACGATTCTAAAGAAGAAGCAAGAAAATCACGACGAAACGATCGAAAATGAAAGCTACGGAGACGAAAACCACACATAAGGAGAAAATCCACCAAAACATATATATATATTTATATATATATATATAATTAATCCAGATACATGAAAACCAGTCGTTACAACTAATAAGAATGAAGCTCATGAAGAGTTTACCAAATTTGCAAAGAAGATTCAGAATCTTTTAGGATCCACCATTATCACTATTCGTAGTGATCATGGAGGAGAATTTGAGAATGAGTCTTTTACTAAGTTTTGTGATGACTCCGGGATAACTCATAATTTTTCCTTTCCTCGTGCACCACCACAAAATGGTGTTGTAGAAAGAAAGAATAGGACTCTTATTGAGTGTGCTCGCACTATGCTCTATGATAGTCATTTAGGACTACAATTTTGGGCAGAAGCGGTGCACACGGCATGTTATGTGCTCAATAGGATCCTAGTGAGACCCTGAACAAACAAAACTTGTTTTGAGTTGTTTTATGATAAAAAGCCTCAAGTGAAATCTTTTCGTGTTTTTGGTTCGAAATATTTTATAAAGAACACCTTTGGTAATTTAGACAAATTCGAGCTAAGATCCGATGAAGGAATTTTTGTTGGATATTCCACACGTAGCAAATCCTACCGGATATACAACAAAACTTCTTCAACGATTGAGGAATCACTTCACGTATCTTTTTATGAAGATTTTGAGTTTCCTCATGTTGATGATGATAATGTAGATATTCTTTGTGATTCTCTTAATAATGTTAAGATTAATGATTCTATTGTTGAAACTAACACTTCTAACGAAGTTATTGAAGTTGTTCCTAGTGATCCAGGTTTACCCAAAGCTTACCCGACCGTTCGCAACCATCCCCATAACCAAATTATTGGAGATATTGGTGTGGGTGTTCGAACGAGATCTAGAATTGAAGAATTCTCTCATTGCGCATTCGTCTCTACCATTGAGCCAAAGAACATTCAAGAAGCTTGTGAGGATAGCTCTTGGATAGTGGCAATGGAAGAAGAACTAGCACAATTCGAGAGAAACGAAGTTTGGAAACTTGTACCTCTTCCAAGTGGTCACCAAGTTATTGGGACCAAATGGATCTTCAAGAACAAGACGGATGAAAACGAGATAATCACACAGAACAAAGCAAGGTTAGTAGCTCAAGGCTACCGGCAAGAGGAAGGTATTGATTTCGAAGAATCTTTTGCCCCCGTAGCTAGATTAGAAGCTATTATGTTGCTTTTATCTTTTGCATCGCATAAGAATTTTAAATTATTTCAAATGGATGTTAAAAGTGCATTTTTAAATGGGTTTGTCAATGAAGAAGTCTATGTTTCTCAACCTCCCGATTTTATTCATGAAAAATTTCCAAACCATGTTTTCAAACTTAAGAAAGCATTGTATGGATTGAGACAAGCTCCTAGAGCTTGGTATGATCGTCTTAAGACCTTTCTTTTGAATTTAGGTTTTAAAATGGGAGAAGTTGATTCTACACTCTTCATTAAAGATTATGAAAATGACATTCTTTTGATTCAAGTTTATGTAGACGATATTATTTTCGGTTCTACTAACTTTAATCTTTGTCAAGAATTTTCCAAGTATATGAAGGATGAGTTTGAGATGAGTCACATGGGAGAGCTCACCTACTTTCTTGGATTGCAAATTCAACAAATGGAGAATGGTACTTTTATACATCAGACAAAGTACACAGGGGAGCTTATTAAGCGATTCGGGATGGAATCGTCTTCGAGCAAAAGGACTCCCATGAGTACTACTACTCATCTACACAAGGATGAAAGCGGAAAAGATGTAGACGTTCGTCTATATCGAGGTATGATCGATAGCTTACTTTACTTAACCTCTAGTAGGCCCGATATCATGGTTTCCGTATGTCTTTGTGCTAGATATCAAGCAAGACCTAAAGAGTCACACTTGATTGCGGTTAAACGAATATTTCGTTATCTCAATCAATCTCTAGATTATGGGTTACTTTACCCTAAGTCTAGCACATATGAGTTAATCTTATATAGTGATGCCGACTTTGTCGGATGCAAGTCCGACAGGAAAAGTACTAGTGGCACATGCCATTTCTTAGGAAATTCCTTAGTTTCTTGGTTTTCTAAGAAACAAAATTCGGTGTCATTGTCCACGACTGAAGCGGAATATATTGCCGCGGGTCTTGCATGTGCACAAGTTCTTTGGATGAGACACACTCTTAGTGACTATGGTGTCAATTGTGATACTTGCCCTATCATGGTTGATAATCAAAGTGCTATTTGTCTTTCCAAGAATCCGGTACACCACTCCTGTACCAAACACATAGACATGAGACACTATTTTATAAATAATCATGTAGTTAAGAAGGACATCATCTTAGAGTACATTGAAACCCAAAAACAAATTGTCGATATCTTCACTAAACCTCTTAAAGAAGATTCATTTGTGAGGTTGCGTGGAGAATTGGGAATTATGGGTGAATCTGAAATCTAGGAGCTCAATCTTTCATGTTATAACTCCTAATTGAGCTCATATCTTTTTGATTGTCTTTCTTCATGTGCTTTATTGTTTTATGTGTTTAAGAAAGGCAATTGTGACTTATTTGATTTCATGAGGTTTGAGTTTGATTGGAGTAATTTATGTTTCAATGGATTTATTGTTTTCATAATGATTTTACGATGTATTTATGATTAGAGTATAGGTCCTAGGGTGATTATTCTTATTCTCTGGAATTCTATCTCACTGTGCTCTTTTGGACCAGGACAGACAACTGTCTTTCCTTCGACAGTCGACTGCCCTACTATTTCTACTCAGTCTGAGAATTGGTATCTTTTGCACAGCCGACTGATGACTGTTTTACAATCGACTGTTAATTTAACAGGTGACTGCATTTTAGTCATCAGGCGACTGTACTCTCTGTCGAATTTTTACAGTGTTCTCTGTTATTTTTGTGAACTGTATTAATTTTCGGTCAGCCGACTGTTGAGTATATGTCAGTCCAATGTCCAATGGACAGGCGACTGCATGTTACTTGCCAGTCGACTGCCCATCTCTCTGAGCTTTATTTTTATCTCTTCATCCAGTCGACTGACATTTGTGCATCAGTCGACTGTCTTATGCTGTGTCGGTTCAAGTGATTTGATCCGAGCCATTGATTCCTTGATCCAACGGCTCAGATTCATTCCCCTAATTTTATATTCGAGTTTACGCGATCACTTCCCCATGTCGACTCTCACTCCTCCGCTTCGATTGTTCAACTTCCCGCTTGTTTTTCTCTCCAAAAACGCTCGATTTCGCTTCCACAACTGTCGAACTGCTCTTATTCGTCGTCGTCGCTCGCGTTCTGTCGTTGCCATCGATCTCCTTCTCCGCGATCGTCTTTGCTTCCGCTCTTGGTTTGGTTCTCTCTATCTTGCTCTTCGTTCGATTTTTTTTCCTTTGCTTCAGTTTCTCCTTCTCGTGTTTCCATGGCTCCTAAACCAAAGGGAAAAGAGAAGATCGCTGCTCCTAAACGACCTAGGGCACCCAAGGAACTCATTGCCAAGAAAAAGAAACCCTATAAAGCCTGAACCAAGCATGCCGAGTCACCCGTGCGTTCGTCTTCGCCGGGTTACTCACCTTCTGCTTCTTCTAGCGATGCTCAGCCTTTGATTCATCGTCAGCGCAAGCCTACTGGTGTTCACATCAGTGAGCATGTTGCTGAGAACCCACATTTGTCTCCTTCTGTGTCCAGTTCCTCTGAAGAGACTCCTGCCGTACCCCCTCTGATCCCCTAGTTCTCGTTTGCCGTAACGATCTTTGTCTGGCAAAATTTCACTCTCTCCTAGGGATCAACCTACTTAGGGAGCGGTACATTGCTTTCCCCGCCTTCAATGCTGAGAGACTCTCTGACATTATTTCCGCTACTCACCTGGCCGATCTTTTTCGCTTCTCTCAGAGCGAGTCCCCCAGTGCATATCCATTTCTGGTGAAGCTCTTCTATGCGAACCGCGTTCGTGGTGAGTATTCGTCTACCGGCATCCTCGATACTATCGTTCAGGGAACCCACATTCAGATCACTCCCTCTCTCTTAGGGACTATTCTTAGGATTCCTTCTGTCGGTTCCCTTCCCACTGATATCTGCATCTCTGAGATTGACGATCTTGACCAGTCTGTCCTCTGGGATATGTTTCGAGAGGTACCTTTAGCTCTTGATTCAGGTGTCAGATCATCTATGTTCTCTGCGAGAGGTTGGGCTATTCACCTTGTGGTGAAGTCCAACATCCTGTCGAGATATGGATCGTCTGACCAGCCGTCTCAGGATATTCTAAAGTGTATGTATGCTATTTTCTCTGGCATGCCCGTGAACTGGGCCGGTGTCCTCCTGGATAGGATGGACAAGGTTGAGTTCACGTCCTCCTCGTCTCACATTCCTTACGGTGGCCTTCTGACTCGTGTCTTCCGTCACTTTGGTATTGACTTGACTAGTTACGAGCCCATGCCCTTTGGTCCTCTCCTCGACGCTTCTGCAAAGTCGAAATCTTCTTCGGCTCTGCAGACTGCCTCGAAGAAGAGGAAATCTACTTCAGCTCCCTCCTCATCCACTGTGCCTCCAGCTGATTTGCCTTCTTCATCTGCTCCACCGTCTCGGGATATTCTTTTGGAGATGGTCTATGGTATTTACAGATTGTTGTCTCTCTCTTTCCTCCATCAGGGAATTCCCTTCCCTGAGGATCTGAGACAGTTTGTTCCCCTTATGTGCCTCCTCAGCCTACTGGTGTCGTTGAGCCTCCTGGTGTTGCTTCTACTCAGGATGTTGCTGCTGCTTCTTCTGTTGCTCCTTCTGACCCTCCTCCAGAGGATACTCCTGCTGCTACAGAGCCTGCTTCCTCTTCTGCAACCCCTGGAGACGCTCACTCTTAGATAGATGTTTGAGTGATGCTATTTTGAGTGATGATATATATATATATATATATTTTTGATTCTGATGATGGACGATGTAGTCTGTGACCCTTTATATATGTATGGTGATATACTTTGATGTCGTCATGATGGTGTATTTTTTTTGGTCTGGATCATGATGTATCTTTTTGTGATGATCATGTAGATGACCATCCGCTGATGTACTCAGTTTCTGTATGTCTATATATATGATGTTGCACCCTCTCTTGTGTCACACTATGCTATATTGTATATCGTATCTGTGTGATGAATGATCTGTTGTCTCCATGTATGCTTCACTCTCCTTGATGTGCTTTTGAGAAAAATATATGGATTTGATATTGGTTTATTCATGCTCTTTCTTTGATGTGATGAATTTGTGAAACTTATTTTCATTTCGTATATCTAAAATGTTGATATTTGACTTCAATTCCATTACTCACATGTGTATATGATGAGATTTATGAGTTTTTGATTTGATATATCTTTATACTCCTTGATTGTTGTTAGTTCGTATTTAGCACTATTATAGTTGTTGTTATTTGCTCCCACCTTTTTGTATAATGCCATAGGGGGATAGAAATAAACATACAAGATTCATAATGGATGTGCTAAGTATGTTCTAACGCTTGAATCTAAGATTTTCGTTGCCTTAGATTCAGGGGGAGTAAGATTAAAATGAATATGGATTTTATTTCCTAGATTTCTTGAATTGAATTCATTCATATCTCACTCATTTGCTTCAATTGTTATGTAGATGCTCTAATATGTGTTGACTAACTTGATTGGCATCTATGCAGGGGGAGTAAGTTTTCATTATGCACAATTATTTATCTTTTTGTTTATGTTTGTTTTTCATCATCAAAAAGGGGGAGAATGTTGAGTATTGGACTTCTCCCTACTTGGTGTTAATGATGAGCAAACATAAATACTTGTGACTAATCCCCTATTTTGCAGTTAATCCATTGCCTAAGCTTATTATGAAGATCAACTGGCAATGGATGACTCACATACGTCATTGAAGGCAAATGATATGAATTGGATGATCGTAGAATGATGATTGAAGCTCCGTAAAGACTTCAAGCTCATACGATGGAAAGAAGAGATTATTCGTCAATGTAATTTTCTTTCTATCTCTTCTAGTATGTAGCTTAGAAGTAGAACTTTGATAAAGCACTCACACACATCTACATTCTGTCATAGGACATCTTTAGACCGTTGTCCTTTGATCCCAATTCAATTCTCTTTTGTTTGTGCTAGGATTGTTCATAACAGCCGACTGCTTAATAGTTTACAGTCGCCTGTCTCAAAACAGTCGACTGTGTTTTGTTCTACAGTCGCCTGTTATGCACAGACTATTACAATGTAGTTTTGGGCCATTCTCTGATTATTTCGCACAGGCTACTGTTGAATGATTCACAGGCGCCTGTCCTAGTGACAGTCGACTGTGTATTGTAAAGCAGTCGCCTGTCTCTCCTTGCCCAAACTCTGTTTGATCTGATTTCTACGACCAGTCGACTTATGCTGTATATAAAGTTGATTGTCTATTAGATCAGTCGACTTTCTATGCTGCAACAGTCGCCTGTCTGTAAGTCATTTCTTTGACTCAGCTCTCTGGAAATTTCTCTTGATTTTGACAGTCGTCTGTTTAAGGTTATACAGTCGCTTGTTCTGATTTACAGTCGACTGTGTTCCTTACATCAGTCGTCTGTCCTGTATCTTGTGGGATTTCCAGTATTTGTCTAATTTACTCTTCTCTCGTCCAGTCGCCTGTCGAAGAAGTTACAGTCGCCTGTTGGTTTAACAGACGACTGTCTTTGCTTCATCAGTCGACTGTCCACGTGGTAAGTTACCGCTATGAATTCTCACCTACTCTTGCTGACTGTGCAACAGTCGACTGTGGATTGTTCAACAGTCGACTGTCGCGATTTCAGATTATATCCGTTGAGATTTTTCTCACGGATTTCGATTGGGTTTTTGCCAAAACTGTTTTGTGGATTTGAGAAAGCTATAAATAGAGCTTCTACTGTTTCATTGGAAAGATATACTCATTTCATTGCAAAATCCTTCAAGCTTTCATTTCAAAAGATCAAAGCTCTCAAATCCAAAGCCCTAAGTATTTCCAAATCCTGTTCTCTTGCTCTCCAACCTAGAACCAAAGATTGATCTTCTAGGCAATTGGTGCAGTCAAAAGAAAGGGCTTTCTCCTCTCTTTCAAGAGAGTTCTTGAACACACATCACACTCCTCCTTCAAGTTCTACTTCAAGGCATAGGTGATTGTAAGTGTTGCTTTCAGATTTCATAACTTCTTTGTTTGAAATGTGCTCTCGGTTGTGAGAGTGGTTTTTTGCTTGCTCCCTTGTTGTGGGAATCAAGGACATCGATTGTATTCGATTGCACTTGTAGGGTTGCTACAAGTGGGCTTTAAGGAAACCTCAAGTTAGGGTTCTAACTTGAGTATCCGGTGGTATCCGGGTGGTAGGGACGTAGGATTACCGGGAACAAGTCGGGAGTTGACTTGGATAATCCGAACCCTTGAAACATATCTGTGTTTGCGTGTGTTTCTCTTTGGGTCGTTTTTCTATTCCGCACTATTTGTTGGATTGCATTTTATTTGGTGTAAATTCCTTTTAAATTTGCATAAACACTATTCAAACCCCCTTCTAGTGTTTTCCCCATAGACATGGTCCTTACAACGAGCACAATTTCTACATATACCACAAATACCACGGTTATGATACAGAAGATTGTTGGTAGCTGAAAAAGGATATTGAGCACCTCATTTAGCGTAGGCATCTGAGGAAGTTTGTCGATTCCCCGAAAGCTAGATAAGAGGACGACACCTCAAGGGTAGAGGACTGAGGTAAAGCATTCGTCATAGCACAACCAATAACTAGGGTCATTGATGTGATCTCTGGTGGACCAGCGTCAGGTGGGTTATCCTCTTCAGCCCGAAATTCATATGTTCGAAGGGTGATGACCATAAATGTGGGTCAAAAGAGGCCAAGAGACGCTCCACCACATATCTACTTCTCAGACGAAGATATGGAGGGTGTTGAGTTACCAAATGATGATACGATCGTTATCAGTGCCATCATTGGCTCGTCTGAGGTACGATGACTCTTGTTGACACTGGCAGCTCTTACGATGTGCTATTTATATCAACACTAGAGAAGATGGGGCTTAGTTCATCTAACTTAGAGGCATTCTCTGACCCCATAGTTGGCTTTACAGGGCACGCTGCCCTGCTAGCAGGTATGATCACTCTACCAGTCACTCTTGTTGGATCTGGATCCTAGCCTGGGGGTGAATAGGCTTATAAAAATAATTCGTGCAACCCATAAACAAACACAAGCAGTTATTGCAGCAGCAGGGTAAATAAAATACAGACACAGAGTACACAACAGATTTACCCTGGTTCGGTCGACCCTTTGACCTACATCCAGCCCCCAAAGCAGATACTAGTATTGAATAGCGCAATAGGTACAAAACCCCAAGTTAGAGCACGCAAGAACCTCTCTCTACGTCTCTACACCAGACAAGTTCTCAGTACCCCACACACTGTGTTTTCTCTCACTATCAATCCTAGTAATGCTTTCTACCAGCTAGTCCCAAACTAGCTGGGTCCCACTTGTCTAGTCCCCAAAGATGGTAAAATTTTCCCCTACAGAGATATCTACAACTACAAATAATATAATAGTAAAGTTCAGAATAGCTCAGTATTTGTAGCGCAGTCGTCTCTGTCAATTGTCGCAGGTCAGACGTCCTCTGGCAAGATGTAGAAGTCCCCTCGTTCCTCCTTGATGCTCCTCAGATGATACGGCACCAAAAATCCCCCAAAAGTGATGTTGCGACAATGTTAGATCACGTGTGCAACTCACGGCTTGCACTCATTGGTTTGCTTCAATGTTTGCCTTGGAGAAATAATATAGCCGTCCCCTTGGTCTGTCTTTTTCTCATGCACACAAAAGCAAAGAGGCCTCAATACTTCATTAATTGACAGCCTTAACAATACTTATCTTTATTTTAATTTGAAAGAGAATCAAGCAATGTTGTGTCAGCTTTGTCAGGTGTGTGCACGAGAAATCCTTGGACAAACGAAAACTGCTGCCGTGAGTTTCCTTTTTGCTTGGTTGAGGAAGAAGCGTGGCTTGTTGTTGGTGTCGGTCGGCAAGCCTCTGGGCATGAGACGGCGCTCGATCACGCACAGCAAGGGGCGGCGCTTGGTGAACCCCTGGGCACGGGGCGGCGCTCGGTCAAGGCACAGCAAAGGGCGGCGCTCGGTGAACCTCTGCTTCTCCTTTGCTTTGAAGATTTGCTTTGAAGATTTGCTTGAAGCTTTTAGTAATGGAGGAAAGGGGTCACGCAAGGAAGACGATCGGAATTTTTCTATTGGCTTGCGTGCGTTCCTTGCCCTGGGGGTTTAATTCAACCGTCCTGTTTTTTGTGACTGCAGGGTCTTTTTTAAGTATATTATTGGCCAGCTCTTATAACCCTCTTAGATAATAGCTTAATAATGCTAGGGTTTCTTTTGTTTTCCTTTTTGATCCTTGCGGCATTTAGAAACGGCATAAAGAAATACGGCATGTAATACATCCAAGGGCTAGAGTCAATTCAACTAGGGAGGATCCAATGGCTAGGGAAAGGAGAGATGTGGCTATGACCAAGTCCTCATGAAGATAGGTATATAGAGATAAGAATAGATCTTAAAGCAAATAGGATTGGAAAGAGCCCTAATTGATTTGACCAAATCCATCCCATCCCATATTGGACCAAGTCCACTTTGCTTTAGCCAAAGCGCTCTCTCTCTCTCACCCAAATAGCTATATGAATAGCAATTCCTCCAAATAGTGAAAGATGTATCGTTTCGCCAATCCTGAAACATACTTAGCGCACACGTTAGATATAACTACACATTTGTCATCATCAAACCAAAGATTCTAGATCGTTGCTTCCAACAACTCTCGGAGAGCACCTACAGGTAGTCACCCGCATGACGAAGTTCGTAATGGTGAAAGTCAACTTAGCCTACAACGGGATAATATGTTGGCCACTCCTCAACTCAGTCGAAGCTGTGGTTTTCCCTTTCCACTAGATAATCAAATTCCAAACTCCCTAGCGGGTCAGGAGTGTGAATGGCAACCAGGCTCACTCGAGGTCGTGTTACCTCCTTTCCACCAAGGCATGCGAAACCGAAAGACCTATCCAGTGGACTTTCTCGACCATATTGAGGACTTTGCTGATTAGCAACCTGCTCTAGTCGAGGAATCCGAACCGGTCCCAGTCTCAGATGATGAAGGGAAGAATATGGCTTTTGGGTCGAAACTTGCTCCTGATCTAAAGGAGAAGCCGATCTGAATTCCTAAGCAACACTATGGACGTTTTCGCTTAGTCATCAGATGACAAGCTAGGCATGGACCCCCATGTGATCACCCATAAGCTGCATGTCGATCCAACCTTTAAGCCGGTCAAGCAGAAGAATAGAAATATTAGGGGGAGAAAAGATGAGGGCATCTGTTGAAGAAGTAGATCGGCTATTGGAGGCCGGTTTCATTAAAGAGGTCTAATACCCCGACCGACTAGTCAACGTTGTGATGGTGAAAAATGCAAATGGCAAGTGGCGACTGTGTGTGGATTTCATCAATCTTAATAAGGCCTGTCCCAAAGACAGTTTCCCCTTGTTACGGATCGACGACCTTGTGGATAGTGCCTCGGGATACGAGCTCCTTAGCTTCATGGATGAATTCTCTCACTATAACCAGATCTAGATGGCTCCTGACGACGACGAAACGACCTTTTTCGGCATGGACAAAGGCATTTTTGTTACAAAAAGATGCCCTTTGGATTGAAGAATGCCGGGACGAACTATCAGTTGATGGTGAATAAGGTCTTCAACTCTCAGATTGGGGGACCCTGGAGGTGTATATTGATGACATGCTCATCAAGTCTAAGAGCTCGGTAGACCATATCACCGACCACTCGGAGACCTTTAAGGAGATCAGGAAGCACAACCTCTGGCTGAATCCCACAACGTGTACATTTGGTGTCAACCTGAGAAGTTCCTTGGTTTCATGATCACAAATTATGGTATTGAAGTCAATCTTGACAAGATCGTGGTACTGATTGACATGAAGGAATCTGTAACCATCAAAGAGCTCCAGAGGTAGAATAGGTGGATTGCCTCCTTTCGGCGTTTTCTGTCGAAATCTTTAGAGATGTCCCTTCCGTTCTTTAAAGTTCTGAGTAAGGCCCTAGCCAAACCTGTGGGTGAGAAGAAGGACATAGAATGGGATAAAAACCACGCAAAGGTGATGAGTAGATATTTTGTATGTTTTTAGTGGGGGTTATCCATGCATAATGTCGTACAAATTCCCACTTTAATTGCCACGTCATGATATTATCATTCAATTTCACTCGTTGGGTGTTTATGCACGTTTCAAGATGAATTGCAGCTGAAAATAACTTAAACGAGTCAATAAGAGAGAAGGCAAAGTGAGGCGAAGCGACCGAGTTAAAATCGTGGAGATTCGATGGATTTTAGACTCCACATGACTGTGTGTGTCACCCCATACGGTCGTGTGGGATGACACAATGCAGCTGAAGAAGGGAAGCGGAGATCCACAGCGATGCGGTCGTGTCACCATGCAAAACGATCGTGTCAGAACAAACCTAAAAAGAGGCTAAGTGCATAACTTGGTCAAATCGACGCACCTACATCGTTTCCTCGATGCGGTCGTGTGCACTGTAGCCGATGGATGATGAAGCCAGAACAACACGGTCATATGGCCATCCACATAACAGTGTCATCTCAAAGAGCAGCTGATGCATCTTACACACATCAGCGACGCGACCGTGTGGTCATCCAAACATGTGGGGTGCAACAAAAATAGTGACTGAAACATTAAGAAAATAACAATGAGCATATTAGAGAGGGTCCACTCGAATAGTTCCTATCTATGGATTTCACACTAGAGTTCCAAACAAACAACCTCGATCCCAAAGTTTCCTCCACATATGAAAAATAAAGTTATGCTAGATATAAGATAACAAGCCATAACACACATCAATCCACTAAGAACACACACAGAGTTTAGCTACTCATAGAAATCAAAGACAAAATTTTTATCTCCAAAAACATTATCCAATAGTCCATACAAGTAGCAAAAGCCAAGGAGACAAATAAAAACTAAAACTTTGACACAAAGAAACCCCCTTTTGAGATGATTCCCAAGCTTTTCTCCCCGAGATCATCTTCTTCTCAAAGCTAACTCCTTTGATTTTGAAATATGAGGGAAGAGAAGTGATTGGGCAACTTCATCTTTCCCTCCTTAAGTTAGGACAACCCCCATAGGCTGGTGAAGCTCCACTATTCATTATCTTGATCAGGGGCCGAGATTTGAGCAGCTTAATGGGTCCAAGTTCGGGTGAAAACGAAACTGAACCCAAAATTAACAGCACCCAAAAGGTTGAGTCGACACGGTTGTGTCACCATTCGACATGGCTGTATCAAATTATGGCGACTAACCCATTGATTTGGCCTTCAGTTGGAGCTTGGGGCACACGGTTCTGCGAAAGAGTAGCATGGTCGTGTCAAATCTCGACAGAAAACACTCTTCTGATTCATTTAAGGCACGACCGTGCGAAAGAGTGGCACGGCCGTTCCGTTGTTTTGCTGGGCTGAGATTTCCGTATGGCCGTGTGCTACATCACACACGGCCATGTGGCCCATTATGAATCTACTCCTCCTTTGAACACCTGAGCCTCCAAAAAATCCTGAAAAATCCAGAAAAATAGTTGAATCAAATGTAAAGTATGATTGAACTACAGAAGTGTTATTTCATACATATAAAATTGTTTGGCACACAAATAAAATGGTTTACACAAAATAAACATATCGGAGCTCGAATATTAATAAATCATGCACAAATTAACTCTAGTTAGGGGTGAAAACATACAATTTTTACCTCTAATCAGTGCATCGCCAGCGGGTCAGGCGGGCGCAGCAACCCGACCTGACTCGCCGACCATTTGAGCATGCATGCACAAGCGGGCGTGTTAGGCGGTGCAAAGTCGACCCGACCTGTTACACAAAGTGAGCAGTGGCAGTGGGCTTTCAACTTCATGTGCGCCCAACAGTGGATCCGACCTGCTATAGTGCAGACCTGTCACATATTTTGGTTTTAGGGGGTTTGGGGGCTGTTTTCTCCACATGCCTTCTTCCTCTTCCAGATTTTTAGGGCTTGGAGGCCACCATTGGAGAACTTGATGCTTGTGGGAATACAAAGAGGAGGATATAATGCATTGTAGAGTGATTATTTGGTGAAATCTTCACTTAATCTTTGTGTACTTGTTTCTAAGGCTTGTAATAATTATTGGATGATGTTTTTGGTATGAAATTGATTCCTTTCTTTTATGAAGAGCTAGTTCAATATTTGTGTGGGTTGTGGTTAATTTAGGATTGAGTTATTTATGATTTCCATTGTCCATTGGATGTCTTGCTACACCTATGTATCATGTACCCATAATTATTAATTTCTACTTCATTGCTCCCTCAAGTATGACCCCCCCATAAGGGCATGCTTGAGTGATTGGGAATCCCAAAAAGGATGAACCCACTTTACCTCCATGAAACCAATGCTTATGGAGACTACCTTAGGACATCTTTCGATGGTGCAAGCCCACAAGCTCACCATTGACTTGTATCATTTATCGTGCACTCCCCAAAAGGGAGGTCCTCCCAAAAGGATGCACGATTAACATTAGAATCATGATTAGCTTTAACCGTAGATGAACCCATAACTGATGTAAATCCCCCTTGACCGAGTTCACTTTTGACTCTCCAGCCCTGAGTATCATAAGATATGTTGATAGTTTCACCACACTCTTCCATCACCCCGTTAGTGAGGTGGACATATTATCATCATTATCTTCCCTTAATCAATTAAATTTGTGATAGCATGAACAAATTGTCTCTATGGAATATGTGACGTACGGTTATATTTCATATATTCACGCACGTTTCCTTTTGTGTTTCTTCGTGTTTTTCCGCCGTCTTTTATTCGTTTTCTTGTATTTTCTCATTTTCTTTCACTTTTCTTTGTTTATCCATGATTGCAGGAATTTACAGCATTTGGGACATAAAACGACGATATCATGAGTCCCCGGAGCAACGGGAGGGGTCACGCATGATCCAGGGGGTCATATGCCAAAGAATACATCTTTCAGCCCCTCACCCGGTCGGTTGGTCATCTCCAACCGATCGGGTGATGCACGCGTGCACCACCCGGTCTCAGCCGGAGCTCACATGGAAGTCACCCGATCGGTTCACAGACCGGTTCAGCGCGGGCTATTCTCTGTTTTCTCGAAGCAAAACGCCAACCGATCGGGTGACTCTCACCCGATCGGTTCATCTGTAGCTGAAGATGAAGAGCTGAAGACACGGGCACCAAACCGATCGTTTCACCCGACGGCGCTAAGATCCAACCGGTCACTCAAGAACTCACCCGACCGGTTCATCTGACCGGGTGAAGCTCCGTCGTTTTCTGTTTACTATTTGTAACAGATCACCCGATCGGTTGACTTGTCAACCGATCGGGTGGCGCTTTTTCCTGCGGGTTTGGACCCGAACCATTAGGGTTCCGAAGTGGGGCTATAAATACTCGAAGTTGGCCGACTGAAAGGGGGATCTTCTCAGTTTTTCTAGGGCTTTTTGCCCCTTTCTCTTGTAAGTTTAGATTAGGTTAGATTAGCTTTTCCATTGTAATAAATCTTGTATTGGATTGAAGATTCAAACTCAAGATAAGTATTTTCTTCTCTCATTTTCCATTGTTTTGTGTTGTTTTCATTGTTGCTTGATGGTGAACGTTTGTATGTCATTTCTATTGCTTGTTTTTATGTTATTCACCATTGAGTAGTGTCGATGAACCCTAATACCGGTTAGGGTAGGATTGATGCTTGGGTTGTTTCATTTGACTTGGTTGCATGGCACGTGTTCGATGAAATGTGTCAATGGGGATTTCTAGCAATCTGAGTCCAATTCGTACGACAACACACTAGATGTGTTGGGGATTGGGGTCCGGGTGCTTGTCCTGTCAAGACCCGCTTCGATGTATTGCTAGAAATCACATTTGACCTATTTGGTCATTAGGGTTACGCGGGGGTGTTTCATTGTCATTGGCGGGAGAAAGACCGCCTCTGACCGTCGGGCCAAGGGGGAATAAACTTGGCGGTTGACCCCCTAGCCACAGCTCACGCCCCTAGCGTTGACATCGAGTCCTCGCGCGCGGGAGCGGCTTGGACAAAGTGTTGGGAGTTATCATTGTGGCCTTAATGCTCCCGGTTGCGGAAGGTGTTAATGGACATGGGAATGCCCACCGTCCGGAACCAGGTAGGCCTAGCGTGCTTGGCACCGACCGGAATATCGGGCCATGGACGCTAGGTACCACCTTTTGGGGCAATGTCTCACCCTGGGTCAAGTCAAATGCCAAGTGTCATGAGTGCTCTAGCCCGTGTTAGCGGGGATTCATTTTGTGTCATTTTCATTTCTTTCTTTTATTTCTACACTTCACCCACATTATCCGCGTAGCTAGCACACGACCTAGGCGAGGCTAGTAGCCACTCAAGCCATCCACCTCCCTGTGTTCGATAAACCCGCACCCTACACTAACCGTGCACTTGCGGTAAAACGACACCGCGCCCATACCGTAAACGGGGCGCCGGTCAAGTTTTTGGCGCCGTTGCCGGGGAGGCGTTCGGTTTGATATTAGCTTAGCTTGGGTTCGTTAGACTACGCATAAAAACACAAAAAAAATTTCTTTTTCTTTTTAAAAAAAAAATATATTCAATAACCAAGAAATTTTTCCCCCACTATTATATTATCTTTTTGTTATTCTCTTGTACTATTGACGCTCCTCTCTAGTTTTCTTATTTTTGTTGTCCAGGTATCTTTGATATTGCCATGTGGAGATCAGATTTCGATGCTCAGATGGGAGGATACGATCCTTATCCAGTTGTGGTTTGTGAGACTTGTGGGATGGCGGGGCACGAGTGTTATGATTGCCCATTTACGCTTGAGAGCCTCCCCCACTCCAAGGCCAAACATTTTCCCACAACCTTAGCCCAAACACCTCCCATCTATTTCCTCAACCTTATACCCCTCCACAAATTCAAGAAGAATCAAGCCTCGTGTCTCTCCTTGAAAGTGCCATGTTTAACCAAGGCCAAATATTACAAAACTTGATGGTACCAATCACCGAGCCGACACCGAGGAGAGGGGATGAAGGAGAGGATATACCCACTTTCATGGTTGAGACCACCATGCCATCGGCCACCATAGACACATCTCAAGCCGATACCCCATTTTTTCATCACTACCACTTGGATGACGAAGCATTTTTTGATGATGATAGTGAGGATGGGGAGATTTATCTAGGATCTGTGGGAGAGATTTCTTGTCTTGATTTGGATATCCCACATGAGTCCTATGAGAGCACTGAGGAGTTTACAGAGATTATGCATACCGGCGAGGAGGATGTGCGTGAGGACGAGGACACCACGACCACATACGAGGGGTCCGATCCACATCCACCTCAAGAGCCATCTCTGTCACAGCTTCCTCCTTGGTCGGTGGTCAACCATGAGGATGTCATTCAGGACATCGGGCAGATGGAGGAGCATGAGCATATCGTCGAGGAGGATGTGCATGAGGGCTTGGATACGATCATCCACTTCATGGAGCCCGAGCCACATCTACCTCTACCGTCACGCTCCACTTCTTCTGGGGCTGAGCATCTACTTGAGCATATTGCCCCTATTCAGGGAGATTTTCATACTCACTCTCACTCCACATTTGAGTCTCGCTTTTCACGTCCTATTTCTTTCGACTCATATATATTTGACACACCATATCTCTCACAGGACACAGGATCGACTTCCCTTAAGGTATGCTGTGGTGTGTCACCACCTGGAGAGCAACTTCACATGGAGAGCGGGGATTTGATCGTCGCTAGCACAGAGGATAGCATACCATTTCCAGGGAGTGTTCGCCACATTTCATATATTTTACCATCATTTACCGGCGACTATCTCTGGGATACATTTATTTTGGGAAATAATTTCTTGCCATGGACTAATGCACCTCGTCCTTTGCAGGTCACAGGTGGACACCTACGAGGGATGCTTGGAGGTGCATTGCTTGGGTCCATTGGCACACGTGGCACAGCGCTTCTAGCGGAGCCACAGAAGGAGCAGTTAGAGCAGCTACCTGCCCCACTTCAGATCTTGGATCTGCCTATGCTCAGGTGTATCCTAATCCAGTAGTGTAAAAATTTACCGCATTCTAGTTTAGGTTTGAATAATCTCGTCTCCTCTCATTAGCGAGGGGAGTGTATCTAGGATTTGCTTTTGCATCTTAATAACCCTTCATGTCGTGCCCTTCTATCATTTCACCCCACGTCCTCTTCCGAGGAGAACGATCAGACTGTCTCTCATGCATTCTGATATCTTTCTTTTCCGATTTTCCCCTAGCATATTTCTGCATCACATTGATCATATCATTTTGCTAGCATTGTCATGTTCAGCTTGGGGGAAATCGACTTTTGTGTGCATGTTTTCGTGTGTCGTTGTCGTGTGTTTGTGTCTTTGAGTCCTTCGTTGCGTTTTATATCTTTTATTCTGTATGTTTCTTTTTCTTTATTTTCCAGTTTCGTTCGTGTATTTTTCGTGTTTTTCTTTTTTTGTGTCGGTGCGTAACTCCCCTACATTTTCATTGCCCTCCCGTATTCACTACTATTGCATTGAGGACAATGCAAGTTTCAGCTTGGGGGAGTCGCACTTCGTGCGTCATTTGTCTCTTTTTCTTCGTTATTTGAGTCGTTTCCATCGTGTTTTTTATTTTTTTCTTTTTTCTCTTCTCTTCTTTTTATCTCTTTCTCCTAGAGATGAACCCTATGATGAATCACCACGAAATCACACACACCTAGCATGGCACCGATAATCACACTCACTGACCCTAGGATATCGAGTCCTCTTGCATTTCACGCTTCGTGGGTCCACTTTGCTTCTATGTGAGTCGTGTGTCATGTCTAGCTTATAGTGTGCTTCTACTTTGTGATGTTGATTTATATACCTACCATTGGTTGACCCCTAGATTATCATGCTTTGATATTGAATATGCGGTATTGGCTTCTAATGTCTGCTTCTATATGCATGCTATATATATCGTATACTTCATTTCGCATGTGTCGGGATTCCACAATTAAGGACTAGGATAACCCATTTAGCCCATGCTCTAATTAGCGAGAATAGTTTCCTTTGCCCAAGTGTTTAGATTCCGATTTCTTTTTTGTTTTACTTGGTGCAAATCCCCTCGTCGTGTACCGTTCTCCCACTTAGGAGAGTACACATGTATATATCCCAATATCCAAAAATCCAAAAAAGGAGAAAAGAAAAGAAAAACCCAAAAAGAAAAGAAAAGAAAAATTTTGTATAGCCCAAAATCCAAAAAAAAAATACAAATACCCAAAACCCAAAAAAATTCCCGTGTGAATATTTTTTCCTACTTGCCGAGAATAAAGGGAAGGCGAGAATTTGCACCGAGTGATCTACTCCACATCATCTCAACCCCCATCGTTTTCGAAAACACTTGGCTTAGGAACTTTTTAGCAATTATCTAGGCTTTAGTGTGGTGATTTCCTTAACCCTAGTTGTGGAGTCCCTAACGCATGATATGTTTCGATTCTCTCTCTATTCTCATGCATGCTTGAACCATATATTCACCGCTTGATTCAATTCGAATCGATATTTGGGTCATATCTTGGATTTGTGTATATCGAGCTTTATTGCACAATGTAGATAGTGACACCGTTTGCTAGCACACGACCACGCTCACTCGCGCTTCACCGTGTAGGCCCACGGCACTCGTCTGGACTCGTATTCCTTAGTTTAGTGATGTGATTTGGCGTTCGCTTGCTTGGTGTGTCATTTTTGATTTTATTGGCCCTAACGGGTGATCTAGGATATAGGGTTTTCTTTTTCTTTCTTCCTCTCTATTTTTCCCCTCCGAGCTCCTACTCTCACTCGTCTTCCTCGAGGACGAGGAAGAGTTCAGCTTGGGGGATTTTGACGTACGGTTATATTTCATATATTCACGCACGTTTCCTTTTGTGTTTCTTCGTGTTTTTCCACCGTCTTTTATTCGTTTTCTTGTATTTTCTCGTTTTCTTTCACTTTTCTTTGTTTATCCATGATTGCAGGAATTTACAGCATTTGGGACATAAAACGACGATATCATGAGTCCCCGGAGCAACGGGAGGGGTCACGCGTGATCCAGGGGGTCATATGCCAAAGAATACATCTTTCAGCCCCTCACCCGGTCGGTTGGTCATCTCCAACCGATCGGGTGATGCACGCGTGCACCACCCGGTCTCAGCCGGAGCTCACATGGAAGTCACCCGATCGGTTCACAGACCGGTTCAGCGCGGGCTATTCTCTGTTTTCTCGAAGCAAAACGCCAACCGATCGGGTGACTCTCACCCGATCGGTTCATCTGTAGCTGAAGATGAAGAGCTGAAGACACGGGCACCAAACCGATCGTTTCACCCGACGGCGCTAAGATCCAACCGGTCACTCAAGAACTCACCCGACCGGTTCATCTGACCGGGTGAAGCTCCGCCGTTTTCTGTTTACTATTTGTAACAGATCACCCGATCGGTTGACTTGTCAACCGATCGGGTGGCGCTTTTTCCTGCGGGTTTGGACCCGAACCATTAGGGTTCCGAAGTGGGGCTATAAATACTCGAAGTTGGCCGACTGAAAGGGGGATCTTCTCAGTTTTTCTAGGGCTTTTTGCCCCTTTCTCTTGTAAGTTTAGATTAGGTTAGATTAGCTTTTCCATTGTAATAAATCTTGTATTGGATTGAAGATTCAAACTCAAGATAAGTATTTTCTTCTCTCATTTTCCATTGTTTTGTGTTGTTTTCATTGTTGCTTGATGGTGAACGTTTGTATGTCATTTCTATTGCTTGTTTTTATGTTATTCACCATTGAGTAGTGTCGATGAACCCTAATACGGGTTAGGGTAGGATTGATGCTTGGGTTGTTTCATTTGACTTGGTTGCATGACACGTGTTCGATGAAATGTGTCAATGGGGATTTCTAGCAATCTGAGTCCAATTCGTACGGCAACACACTAGATGTGTTGGGGATTGGGGTCCGGGTGCTTGTCCTGTCAAGACCCGCTTCGATGTATTGCTAGAAATCACATTTGACCTATTTGGCCATTAGGGTTACGCGGGGGTGTTTCATTGTCATTGGCGGGAGAAAGACCGCCTCTGACCGTCGGGCCAAGGGGGAATAAACTTGGCGGTTGACCCCCTAGCCACAGCTCACGCCCCTAGCGTTGACATCGAGTCCTCGCGCGCGGGAGCGGCTTGGACAAAGTGTTGGGAGTTATCATTGTGGCCTTAATGCTCCCGGTTGCGGAAGGTGTTAATGGACATGGGAATGCCCACCGTCCGGAACCAGGTAGGCCTAGCGTGCTTGGCACCGACCGGAATATCGGGCCATGGACGCTAGGTACCACCTTTTGGGGCAATGTCTCACCCTGGGTCAAGTCAAATGCCAAGTGTCATGAGTACTCTAGCCCGTGTTAGCGGGGATTCATTTTGTGTCATTTTCATTTCTTTCTTTTATTTCTACACTTCACCCACATTATCCGCGTAGCTAGCACACGACCTAGGCGAGGCTAGTAGCCACTCAAGCCATCCACCTCCCTGTGTTCGATAAACCCGCACCCTACACTAACCGTGCACTTGCGGTAAAACGACACCGCGCCCATATCGTAAACGGGGCGCCGGTCAATATGACCCCTGGACTCACTGGGATTATTACTTCTTGACCTCCTGCGCTTGAGAGTAGCACTCTTTTGAGGCAAGCAGAAACCTTTGAACTGATCGAAACTACGACGACATGGTTATCAAGTTGACCCATCTCGACACGCTCTATCTCAGCCCACAGTCTAGCCACTTCATAGTCTTATGAAGAAGAAGAAGAAAGATGCATGGAAGAGATGACTACCTTACTCCAACGACGATGGGGTTAGACGAAGAAGAAGAAAGTGAGAGTAGGGGTGGACACAAGTCTATCAAAGAGTAGAAAGGAGAGGTTCTCTCCTATCCTCATTCTCTATTTATAAAGAACTGCACTCCCCTTGCGGCTAGCTTAGCCATCCGATCCCAGACGCGTATCGACATCTCGGAGCAGCGACGCTTCGAGTTTTGCGCTCTTTTGGCATGCAAATCCTAGGTCATGGTGTTCTGGCAGCCAATATTAAATGCATCGTTTCAATTTCCGTGGACGTCCAAGTTAGTACATATCACATCACCCGACCTCAACTATCACGTCAGTTGAGCTCGGGAGATGGGGGTCATTGTTACAGCACTAGTCCGGTCCAATAATGTCAAACTTGTAAATAAATGCAATTTATTTAGCAAAATGCATTACATATCACATCACCCGACCTCAACTATCACGTCAGTTAAGCTCAGGAGATGGGGGTCATTGATATAGCACTAGTCCGGTCCAATAATGTCAAACTTAAAAATAAATGCAATTTATTTAGCAAAATGCATAACGTGACTTACAGAATTTATTAGTTGGGAAAATAAATTCCATACACATAGAACACTTTTCACATACACCTAATAATTCTAAATTTCAGGTTTTTACTTTACATACATCCATATTCCCAACTTATCCCTCTCATCATCACCCCCTCATCCTGCCCAACCACCTGAGCTGCTAACCTCTGATGCCGCCTTCTCATCTCCTCTTTTTCTTTCTCTTATTCTCCTTCTTCCTGTTTCTTTACATGTGCATACACACACTCATTTTACTTCTTCTTCTTCTTCTTCTTCCGATTCCTTTACAAACACCTATTTTACTTATTCATCATCATCATCTTCTTCTTCTTCCATCTTCCTCAACATGCGTGTAATCTCTCTAAATAGAGCTAGAGGTGGAGGAGGCATCATGAGAGATGATGATGATGTGACGATAGCGATAGCAACAGAGGGGGGTGGCGACGGGCAATGTCAGTTGAGAAAGAAGAGGAAGGAGAGAGATGGTGGTTAAAAAAAGGAAAAAAAAATTGAATCTATAACTTGTAAATATTACATGGTACACAACTAATAAAGGGAGTTCATTTGTGAACCCATCATTTTACTCACGCGCACATACCACTTACTTACAAGTTTGCCATCCAAACTTTCTTCCACATTTTACTCTTTTACCCAGGTAACGACCCCGCTCTCGGGGCCCGTTACTTATTTTGGTTTATTCGCAGGGTTCCGCAGTTTACCAGTGAAATCAGCATAGCCCACAACTCCAGAGATGTACCACAATACTCAAACCAGCGTACAGACATTATTACAGTCCAAATTAAAGTACAACAACAACCAGCACTCTCTCTCACGAATACATGAAGGAAGTACTGAAAGGAAATGCGGAAAAGGAAATACACTGTACAACACACACACCAACATAAAAGTAATTAAAACTCTGCCTCCTCTGGGTCAATGTAGGCCTCCACGAACTCTGGGGCAATCTCTTCGATCAGGTCTTCGTCTGCCGGTGCCATAAATGGAACCGAAGGTAAGTCACAACAATTCTAGCGATAGAAAAAGAGGACGTGCACAAATATGGAGCAGTCTATAGTAAACAAGTGCGGAAAATAAAGTAGGGACAGACAAGCATGCAAGTGCGATAAGTAAAGTACATCTGTCAAGCATGCAAGTGTGACAAGTAAAGTAAAGGTGACCGAGCAATGACAATTGCAATAATGAGAGTAACTGTGCCTATTCTAGTTTGTGACTTATAACGGGAAGTACAGTGAGCAACCAAGAGGCCAACTCTTGCCGCGGGTGCTACCCGGGCGAACCAATTCTCTGAGTACTGTGCAATAAACTGTGATCTGTGATCTGTGATGATTGTCACCGGCACTGTTATGGGTTGCTAGAACCCGCACGGTGACAACAAAGTCTGGACTAGTCGCTCCCGCACTTCCGCAATTATAAGTTACCCCAAAACCAGTGTCTGTGCAGGTTACCGTACTTTGCAATTTTACCAGTCATTTATTGTTCTTACATTTCCAATTACAATCTTTCTGTCAAGCAATGTCAATAATCTGTTCAGGTCAATAACTGTTCCGAGACTAGGTGTCAAGTCCTATGTTCATACGAGTACACTATCTATATTTCTAAGGGTAGAATTTACTGTGACTTACCATCTTCGAGGTGGTGGTAGTGATCCGGGACTGGATCTAGTGTCGATGCACGAGATTTGCTACCTGTAAACACAAGAGATAACTAGTTAGAGAATACCATATTTTCTTATTTATTTAAGTTGAGTGTCGGATTTTAAAACTGGTTAAAACGGCGTTGAAAAGGGTCCTAAATTTTTATATAGACTATATATGATAAAAATAGTTTTACAGCAAGAGGGAATATTTTTCTGAAGTTTATAGTAATTTTTATTAATTTTTAGAAACTCAAAACTAGCTTTAAAACCCAATTTATTTAAGTGGCGCGTATCTTCCGTAAATTGTTCCGGGAGCAATCCTAGTCGGAATTACTCGAATGAACAGTCAAAATGACCGTCTCGAAGTTTACTTTCACATATAATTTTATTACATATTATTGTGAGTGAAAACAGCGAGTTACGATTTTTAGAAAGATTTATACGTATTTAAAGTTTAGGTTAAAAAAAAACGATTCTGGGAAAAGTAGGCGTCTGCTCGCAGTGAGACTAGCGCCATTGGGTCCGAAATATCGTTTCTGATTTCCTGGAGCTATCCCCATATTTTTCTGGGCCTTGTATTTCAAGTTATGAATTTAATACTATAAAACCCTATTATATTATTTCGAAAATACGGAAATACGCGTATTTATAAGATATATACGTATTTAAAAATATTACAATAAACTTTGAAAAATCATAACTTGAAAACTAAGTATCGGATTGAGACGAAACTGGCGCCTACACGTTCGTGACGAAGGTACGGATCTTCTGGTGGTATCCGTTGCTCCGTCCAATACCTGCATCAAAATCACTATTCATTACTTTATTATATTATTATTTTATATATAATAAACTGTGAGCCATTCATTTCCCTTTATTCCTTACGCAAACGTGTTATGATTTATGATGTAGGTATTTACTTTGTTTCCTTTATGCCCTTACGCAAGCAAAACGCGTGATGTGTTGGGGGCTTCGCCTTCGAGCAGTGTGTCGTCTTAAGCAAGCGCGTGTTGTCTGCTCTTCGACAATCGGAGGGGGGCAATCAGAGGGAGCGGCTGGCAGAGGTAGGAGATCGGGGGGGAAGGCGACTGGGGGCCGTGCTCGACGGCGGCGAGCGGCGGATGGGCTCAGACGGGCAGCGGGCTCCGGTGGTTGCTAGTCGGGGTTGCCGGCGGTGGCTCTGGGGACAGCGACGGCTTCGGAGGGCAGCGGCGGTGGAGATGGGGGTCGACGGAAGCGTCGAACAGAGGCGAACTCGTCCCTGGGCGTCGGGGGGCGGAGCGTTGACGACGGCGAAGGCGGGGGCTGTCGGGGAGGTGGGTGACAGCGACGTGCCTCGTCGGAGGCGGGGGTGAAGCTGGGGGTCTCGGCGTCGAGACAAAAGGCGGCGGCGTAGGATGGCGGCGGTTCGGAGCGCTGACGTTGCCACGGTGGCGGATGGCTCATCGGCGCACGGTTGGCAGCGGGGCACACCGTCGGGAGGGGGAGAACGAACGGAAGAGGGCGGGAGATAGCAGGGGTGAGAGAGAGAGAGAGAGAGTGAGAAAGGGATGAGAGAGGGAGAGTATTACGCGGGTGAGAGGGTATGAGTGGCCTGAGTGTAAAACGAACGAATAAAATTAAAGAAGGGGAGTGGGTTGCCTGGGGAAGCTGGGGGTTGGGGGAAATATATAGGTTAGGAAAAATAAAGTAATAAAAGTAATAATAATAAAGATATCAATAATACAACGGTTGGATCTACCCACTTTTAGGAGGTGGTTTAATGGGGTGGGGTAGGATTAATTAGAGGGGTAGATCTGGGTTTAAGAGGGGTAAAAGTAATTAAGTAACAGTAAATAGTAATAGTAAAAACATCATTAGTGATTGTAATTAGTAAATTCGGAGGAATACAAACTCGTTTTCGCATACGACTCCGAAAAATTACAAAAACATACCCACGGGATCGTATCGTCGCGAGGATCGCGAATAAGAGATCCGTTCTGGGATTTGAGCTATGAAAATACTAGTTTTAGGCCAAAACGTTTAGAAAGCGGGTTTGCGGGTCCTAGGCTGAAACGATATCCAAAAATTACGAAATTAATGTGGGGAGCCCTAAATGATAACATGATGCTACTGTAGAAGTTTGAAAACGTTTTGAAGACGTTTGAATAGAAAATAAATTCGTTGAATCAAAACGGTAATTTTGGTAGATGAATTTTAACAGGAATGTTTTGGGCATTTGCGGAAATCTGAAATTGCTGAAATACAATATAATAAGTCTAGTGCTCTAAATATTTTTATAAGAATTTTTGAAATCAGTTTTTGTTATAAAACTCTTTACGACCATTTATAAAGAAGATTTAGAAAAAAATACGTTAAGTACGTATTTGAAGTGTTTGAAAAATACAGGCCGTTACATTCTACCCTCCTTAAAATAATTCCGTCCTCGGAATTCAGAAGATCGGTAATCGCCTAAGCAATGTCAAATGATCGACTGGAAGGTTTGACGAACGACCACGACATATGAAAATAAGTTGTTAATATCATGAAATAAAACGTGATATCACATCATTAAGAAAACAAGAGATGAATACATGAATACTTACTATTGACATCACAATAGCTATTATAATATCTACGATGATATACTGATTGCAAAATGAACGAGTATAATATCAAAAGCAATAATTCATACCTCCAATCACCTGGTCGATAGCTTCGACATTTTCTGCGATCATCGTGTAGGCCCGTCATTGCGGAGGAGGTGGTCGGTGGGAAAAGGATACAAACACATGGAAATTTGGGTACAAGATGAAAGTGGGGTTAGAAAAGAAACACGAGCTCAAGAAGGATGCAAAAACGCAACAGCCTACACGTTGGGTCTGGCTCGATACTCCACTGGTCCCTTCTGATCGGCTTTTGCTGAGGAACACGAACTTTGGATGATTGGGTATATCGATTTCTACCCTCCTTTGATGACAGTCAATGGTGGCATGAAATGATCTCAACCACTCCATTCCAAAGACAACATCGGAAGTCGGCATCTTTATCACCATGAAGTTGGCAACGAGATCTCATCTACAAATCACAACGGAACAGTAGAGGCATCCGCTGGTTACCGGTAGGGAACCGCCAGCGGTCTCGACCTTCCAACGAGAAGTCAGAGGTTTTAACAGTGATGGCATGTGTTTGAACGAAACGACTGGCCAAGAAGCAATGTGTAGCTCCTGAGTCGAACAGTGTGAGGGCATGTTTACCGGCTATTAAGACGGTACCTACCGTGATGAGAATCAAGTCTAAGCTTACGATTTCTAAATATTAGAGTATGTAGCTTAGTGAAAAATCACATACCTGTGATTACTTGGCCCCGTAGCTTCGGCTTCTTCCACTGTCATGGTATAAGCTTGGCGTCTCTGGGCGCCTGTCGTGGAGTCTGCTGGTACACTTGCTGCTGAGGAGGGAGTAGTTGACGTTGCTGAGCAGATGATGGTGGTCGCTTCCGTTGTGGAACCTCGAACTTCTGGTGGTCGAAAATTCGAACGCTACTCTCCGTAGCCAGAGTTCAAGCGTAGAAAGATTCTAAGAAGGTCAATTGAAAGGTCATCAAGCTAAAAGAAGGGTGATAGTGATGAAGATCGATGTCGTTACATAATCATGATTCACGTCCTTGCGGTCCAGCGGACACGGTCAGGGAAGTGACTAAGCTAGGATCACTTATGCCCAGTCTAGCCAGGTCGATCCACAGACTTTTAGCCAAGCACATTGACCGGTATCATGGTCCATTGAAGGAAGATTATCATTCATACGAGTGCCACCGATACAAAAGATTTTTATTAATAACTAATTAAGCCTATCAAAATTTAGGTTTTGTTAATGGCTTTTATTAAGGCCAGACAGGTCAGCTCCATTGGGGCTCTTCGAAGTGTTCCCGTCCATCTTTCGAGTGTCAAACCTGCATTCATAGAAAATGTCAGCTTAGTTGAGTACCGTATACGATACATCCTGGTTTTGCTACACTGTTCACGAGGTATTTTGCACGGACCTGCGTGGGCCGCCAAAACTGTAACGACCCGCTCTCGGGGCCCGTTACTTATTTGGTTTATTCGCAGGTTCCGCAGTTTACCAGTGAAATCAGCATAGCCACAACTCAGAGATGTACCACAATACTCAAACCAGCGTACAGACATTATTACAGTCCCAAATTAAAGTACAACAACAACCAGCACTCTCTCTCACGAATACATGAAGGAAGTACTGAAAGGAAATGCGGAAAAGGAAATACACTGTACAACACACACACCAACATAAAAGTAATTAAAACTCTGCCTCCTCTGGGTCAATGTAGGCTCCACGAACTCTGGGGCAATCTCTTCGATCAGGTCTTCGTCTGCCGGTGCCATAAATGGAACCGAAGGTAAGTCACAACAATTCTAGCGATAGAAAAAGAGGAGTGCACAAATATGGAGCAGTCTATAGTAAACAAGTGCGGAAAATAAAGTAGGGACAGACAAGCATGCAAGTGCGATAAGTAAAGTACATCTGTCAAGCATGCAAGTGTGACAAGTAAAGTAAAGGTGACCGAGCAATGACAATTGCAATAATGAGAGTAACTGTGCCTATTCTAGTTTGTGACTTTATAACGGGAAGTACAGTGAGCAACCAAGAGGCCAACTCTTGCCGCGGGGTGCTACCCGGGCGAACCAATTCTCTGAGTACTGTGCAATAAACTGTGATCTGTGATCTGTGATGATTGTCACCGGCACTGTTATGGGTTGCTAGAACCCGCACGGTGACAACAAAGTCTGGACTAGTCGCTCCCCGCACTTCCGCAATTATAAGTTACCCCAAAACGCCAGTGTCTGTGCAGGTTACCGTACTTTGCAATTTTACCAGTCATTTATTGTTCTTACATTTCCAATTACAATCTTTCTGTCAAGCAATGTCAATAATCTGTTCAGGTCAATAACTGTTCCGAGACTAGGTGTCAAGTCCTATGTTCATACGAGTACACTATCTATATTTCTAAGGGTAGAATTTACTGTGACTTACCATCTTCGAGGTGGTGGTGGTAGTGATCCGGGACTGGATCTAGTGTCGATGCACGAGATTTGCTACCTGTAAACACAAGAGATAACTAGTTAGAGAATACCATATTTTCTTATTTATTTAAGTTGAGTGTCGGATTTTAAAACTGGTTAAAACGGCGTTGAAAAGGGTCCTAAATTTTTATATAGACTATATATGATAAAAATAGTTTTACAGCAAGAGGGAATATTTTTCTGAAGTTTATAGTAATTTTTATAATTTTTAGAAACTCAAAACTAGCTTTAAAACCCAATTTATTTAAGTGGCGCGTATCTTCCGTAAATTGTTCCGGGAGCAATCCTAGTCGGAATTACTCGAATGAACAGTCAAAATGACCGTCTCGAAGTTTACTTTCACATATAATTTTATTACATATTATTGTGAGTGAAAACAGCGAGTTACGATTTTTAGAAAGATTTATACGTATTTAAAGTTTAGGTTAAAAAAACGATTCTGGGAAAAGTAGGCGTCTGCTCGCAGTGAGACTAGCGCCATTGGGTCCGAAATATCGTTTCTGATTTCCTGGAGCTATCCCCATATTTTTCTGGGCCTTGTATTTCAAGTTATGAATTTAATACTATAAAACCCTATTATATTATTTCGAAAATACGGAAATACGCGTATTTATAAGATATATACGTATTTAAAAATATTACAATAAACTTTGAAAAATCATAACTTGAAAAACTAAGTATCGGATTGAGACGAAACTGGCGCCTACACGTTCGTGACGAAGGTACGGATCTTCTGGTGGTATCCGTTGCTCCGTCCAATACCTGCATCAAAATCACTATTCATTACTTTATTATATTATTATTTTATATATAATAAACTGTGAGCCATTCATTTCCTTTATTCCTTACGCAAACGTGTTATGATTTATGATGTAGGTATTTACTTTGTTTCCTTTATGCCTTACGCAAGCAAACGCGTGATGTGTTGGGGGCTTCGCCTTTCGAGCAGTGTGTCGTCTTAAGCAAGCGCGTGTTGTCTGCTCTTCGACAATCGGTAGGGGGGCAATCAGAGGGGAGCGGCTGGCAGAGGTAGGAGATCGGGGGGAAGGCGACTGGGGCCGTGCTCGACGGCGGCGAGCGGCGGATGGGCTCAGACGGGCAGCGGGGCTCCGGTGGTGCTGTCGGGGGTTGCCGGGCGGTGGCTCTGGGGACAGCGACGGCTTCGAGGGCAGCGGGCGGTGGAGATGGGGGTCGACGGAAGCGTCGAACAGAGGCGAACTCGTCCCTGGGCGTCGGGGGGCGGAGCGTTGACGACGGCGAAGGCGGGGGCTGTCGGGGAGGTGGTGACAGCGACGTGCCTCGTCGGAGGCGGGGGGTGAAGCTGGGGGTCTCGGCGTCGAGACAAAAGGCGGCGGCGTAGGATGGCGGCGGTTCGGAGCGCTGACGTTGCCACGGTGGCGGATGGCTCATCGGCGACGGTTGGCAGCGGGCACACCGTCGGAGGGGGGAGAACGAACGGAGAGGGCGGGAGATAGCAGGGGTGAGAGAGAGAGAGAGAGAGAGTGAGAAAGGGATGAGAGAGGGAGAGTATTACGCGGGTGAGAGGGTATGAGTGGCCTGAGTGTAAAACGAACGAATAAAATTAAAGAAGGGGAGTGGGTTGCCTGGGGGAAGCTGGGGGTTGGGGGAAATATATAGGTTAGGAAAAATAAAGTAATAAAAGTAATAATAATAAAGATATCAATAATACAACGGTTGGATCTACCCACTTTTAGGAGGTGGTTTAATGGGGTGGGGTAGGATTAATTAGAGGGGTAGATCTGGGTTTAAGAGGGGTAAAAAGTAATTAAGTAACAGTAAATAGTAATAGTAAAAACATCATTAGTGATTGTAATTAGTAAATTCGGAGGAATACAAACTCGTTTTCGCATACGACTCCGAAAAATTACAAAAACATACCCACGGGATCGTATCGTCGCGAGGATCGCGAATAAGAGATCCGTTCTGGGATTTGAGCTATGAAAATACTAGTTTTAGGCCAAAACGTTTAGAAAGCGGGTTTGCGGGTCCTAGGCTGAAACGATATCCAAAAATTACGAAATTAATGTGGGGAGCCCTAAATGATAACATGATGCTACTGTAGAAGTTTGAAAACGTTTTGAAGACGTTTGAATAGAAAATAAATTCGTTGAATCAAAACGGTAATTTTGGTAGATGAATTTTAACAGGAATGTTTTGGGCATTTGCGGAAATCTGAAATTGCTGAAATACAATATAATAAGTCTAGTGCTCTAAATATTTTTATAAGAATTTTTGAAATCAGTTTTTGTTATAAAACTCTTTACGACCATTTATAAAGAAGATTTAGAAAAAATACTCGTATTTGAAGTGTTTGAAAAATTTTACCCCACGCACATACTCACCATTTTACTCCCCCGTTGCCCCCCCATGACGAGGATGAGGATGAAGCATTGGCGACCGCCGCCCTCGTAGCACCTCCCATCGTCGCCAGCCCCCTTCGACGACCACCCATCATCCCAAGCCCCGAGCCCCCCCCTCTTCCCTAGCCTCCTCTGCCCCATCCACCGGCCCCCGTCCACTCCTCCGCCCTCCCCATCCCCACTGCCCCTCCTTCGACCTCCCCGGCACCCATCCCCCTCATTCGACCTCCCCAGCACACATTCCCCTCATTCGACCTCCCCCGCCCCGCCCCCTCTGTCGCTGCCCCCCGCTGCCGCTTCCCTTATTCGTGACGAAACCCCGGTGAAACAAGAAAAAAATTTGGGTTTGAAGTTTATAGGGGAGCACTCACCTTCCCGGCGAAACCCAAATAAGCGGCAGACCCCTCTGCTGCTTATTTGGGTTTCGCCGGTGAAACACCACTCTGCCACTTCTTTGGTTTTTCTTCGGCAAAGCCCTAGTAAAACCCCGATAGAGACCTAAGGGTTTGTTTTGAAATTTGGTAATGGGTCTGTGCGCAAGTGTAATTTTGGTGGCAAACTTGTAAATAAGGGGCATGTTCGTTGAGTAAATCGGTGGGTGCGCAAATTAATTCGCCTAAATAAATGATCCAGGTCTAGATTTCGGGTATTTTACTGTTTCAGCCACAATGACCGTTGTTGTATACGCACAGACCTGGATACACACAGAATCAGGCTTCATCTCCTCCAAAATCCAGGAGCCACACATTTAAACCTGATGCTGGAGATTTTTCTCAAAGATCTAAGCATTAGTAGCCTTTATGCCGGTGTGACTTCAAAGAAACCTAATCAACCCACAACCACTACCACCACCACCCCCCTCCCCATCAACAATGGCTGGTTGCTTCTCCAATGGTTGCTCGACTCCATTTCTGAATCCATCTCTCAAGACTGAAAAGAGACTGCCAAGAAGGATCAGGCTTTTCTCGTCAATCTCCCACCAAATTGCTATCAAGCTCTCAAGAAGGGCATTTTTGATGAAATCCTTAAATGGGTACCCTCTGATTGCTGCTTCGTCGCACGATGGTGGGTTTCTTCTGTTGCTCTTTTGGCCATGTTTGTCTTATTGTATTTTATCTGCCTGTTCTATCAGAATGTAGCTTAATTGGGCTTGTTTTGTTCACCGCATTCCTGTTTCTTTGCTAGAAATAACTACGACAAAGAACAAAAGTTTTGTTACAATTCTTAGGGTTTGTGGGGTTGATGGATCCACTGTAACATTCTTGGTGTTTGAAAGTTTGGTGTCAAGTGCCTTAGTTAATTTGCTTTTGTTCTGAGTAAATTCTGTTTATGTTTTTTTTTGGTTTGCACTCACGCAAATTGAGGTCGTGGTGGTTGCCATATCATGTGAGCTGTAATTGGTTCCGAGGGTACGAACATTGTTGATTTTCATGCCAACGGGTAGAGGATTATTGTTTTATTTTGATGTAATTGTTACATTATGATGAATTAATGAAAAGGGATGAGCTTTTGCCAATCTTTTACTTAAAAAAAAAGTAGAAATTGAGACGATGTGCAGGAGAGCGCAAGGAGAGGTTGCATTGAATTGGCAACTATCATTGAGTGCCAGAATTGCTATTGGGAGATTAGAGAATTTGCAAAAGTGGGAATGTTGGCTGTTGATGATCTTCCGGAAAATGTATTGTCCGCAGCAACTCCTTAGTTAGTACTAACTACAATTCCATACCGTGATCCTATCTGCAATTCTTACCCCATTTTTATTGTAGCATAGGTTTAACATGATAGACGTGATATATCAGCAGATAGCTCCCTACCATGTAGAATTCCAGTTACACCACATACTTCTTCCTTACACCCACAAATTTTGCACTTCCTCATTGCATTATGAATTACGTAAAATTCAAAATTTTCTTTTTGCTATTTTCCTTTTTGAAAGTTTCTGTTCGCACCTTCCTTGGTCTCATCAACCAGCAATGCAAATAACAAGTGCAAAGGTGTTCCTGATGGTTCAACTTGGGAACTTGGGTGCTGGTTTGAGAAATTTCAAACCAACCGAATCCCAACAAATGTCCATTGGTAGGCATAAATTCGATATTAAAAGTTCTTTCTTATTAAGACAAAATTTCAAAATAGGTTAAAAATTAGAAATAATTTTTAAAACAGATCTATTTTAATTTAATTATAAAACCAAGCAACTGCTCGTCACCTAGGTTTTCTTGCGTAAAAATGTGCAAAAAAACAAGCAGGATTGATAACCACAATAAAATTGTGCATACTTTAAAATGACTGGTGTTACTAATCCTAGTCATTTATTGTAATATGTATTGAGAAAATTCTCAAAATTCCCGATCAAATTGTGTACCCTCAAAATGATCAAGGTTGTCAATCCCGATCATTTCATTGTAATATGTATTGAGAAAACCTTCAAAATAGTTGGGTTTAGTAACCCCAATCATTTTGAGCTCAAAATAACCGGAGTTGACAATTCCGATCATTTTGTAATGTCTACTTAGCCGACGTAATGAGAAATTGGTCTGTTTTTTAATTAAATTAAAATTTGATCGAATTCTAAAATTATTTTCAATTTTTGGTTGATTTTGAAAATTTGTCATTCTTATTATTTTGCAAATTTTAGGTTATTATAGTTTTAACATGATAGTAGTGCCACAGCTCCATCCGAACACTCGATTATGAAAGCATCTTCATTTAAATATGAACTCAGTTTAAATCATCCTTATTTAATCCGATCATATGTCACTTGATGTCAAAGCCTCACTTAAATACAAATGCAATTCGAGTCATCCTTGCCTGATCTAATCATCCAAGCCAGATTGATTTGGTCACTTGATTCCGAAACCTTACTGGTTAAATGCGAATTTAATTTGAATCATCCTTATCTGATTTAGTCATCTATCACCTGATTCTAGAACATCCTTGATCAAATACAAACTCAATTTGAATCATTCTTGTTTGATCCAATCATCCTAACCTAGATCATGATCTCAGTCTAATAATCTCCCATGATTAAAGAAGAAAAGAAAAAAAGAAAAAAGAAGTTCAATCTTATGGTTCTCTTCTTGAATTTAAGGAGGTGCATGTTGAGAATAATATTCCCACGTTGAAAAAAATTAAAATGCTCATAAATTAGGGGTTATGCACATACTATTGGCTTAAACTTTGAGGCTAGATATAGCTTTGATTACTAATTATGGCTTCAGTAACTATCATTCATTGTATGCTTCCTCTTAGTCTTGTTTTTGTTACTAATTATGGCTTCATCAAAAATCATTGATTTTAGGCTTTCTTTTAGTATTGTTTCTGTTTAGCAGTTAATATCCAATGAAGCATAAGATACTAGGAGCTCCCTCATGTAGGACACAATTGAAGTCTCCAGTGGATATTGACATGTTAGAAAATTAAGGCATGAGAGGTGGCATTGTTGGTTAAAAATGTCCTTTGATGCTTGCCTTTATAAAAGGGGCGAATCTAATTTTGGAATGAATCATAAAACAAAAACATGTGTGGATACATGAATGAATATGTATATACATATGTTGTGTATATACATATGTATGTGTGTCCATACATACATATATGCTTGTGGTTTACTTGTTAATCTAGGTACAAATTTAACTATTTTATAGTAATATAACTCTTTGTAACACCAAGATCAACACTCAAAGTACTTTGGGTTCATTAGATATTTAGTGTATTGGGGCTTTAGAATATTAAGATCAAAATGAATGATGCCGGTCATCTAAAAAATTACGAAAAGTGAACTTTTTAACAACCATATAGAAGGAAATTTCTTCTTTGGTAGTTGACTATATATATATGTGATTGCTAAAAAATAGGTGGCATCTGATCAAAAATTATGGCCAGGTGACATGTTCCGACTAGTTGAAGAAAACGTAAAAACAAATATATTCCATGTGTTTGCTTTTTTTCCAGACAAGGGGAACATATCATATCAATGCATATGATCATTTTTTATTAAGTGCCACCTTTTTTATTAATAGATATATATAATGAATAATATATATGTGCTAACAGGACATGAAATTCCCTGCGGTGTCAGCACGGATCTATAAAAATATTTGATTTTTTTTGGTTTTGTTGCACATATCATGGATAATCAGCACAAAAAATCAAGTGAATTCAATGCTATTTGACCATCGATATATCTGTTACACATTCAACAGTTTCAGAAGAATATGACTTTTTATAATGGGTGGATAGAGGATCAAACATCCCAAGGGTTTACCACTATTTGGGATTTTGATGTTTTAGAATGTGTACAACAACCCTAAAAAATTCCAATTTTTTTAAAAATACAGTGAGCTATCAGCATATGAAATTAGGAAATTTCCTGTACTGACATCACATATCCATAATTCTTATATATATATGTATATATATATGCATATGCATATTATATGTTTATGAGCGTATAGCTCACTTCCCTCACATAGGGTAAGGCGGCTGATAGGACTCGAAGGAAAGCACACTCTCAAAATTGACGAATTTGCTGATATGACTGAAAATTAAAGGATAGTTGTCCACGTTATAGAGGTGGACCGCTCTCCCAAGTCGTCAATTTTAGAGGACGACCGCACTCTTCCGAAAGTAGAGCAAATTATCAACCTCTCTTAATAGTTTTCTATCAAAATATGCATACGAAATCCCTCTCCTCTTACTGTCTATAAATACTAATCAGAAAATACAAAATTGTAGGTACGAAAAAGCTCCTAGAAATCCGAAAACTACGAAAATGCCCCCCCATGGACCAAAACTGAAAATCTGAAACTCTGCGATCGTATCATTACTTTGTCCCCGAAAATCCACTTGGCTCTCAAGGTGGTTCATGAAGTCTCTGGCGGCCTTACTCCAAGTGGAGATGCTCATTTCCTCTGTCTCTTCTCCCTTCTTCCCATTATCTCCTTCATCCTTGCCTAGTAACAATAACTGAAGTTTGCATACGTCACATCGGTACATGTGGTAAATCTCTCATCGTAGTGGAAACATAACCCTCCCGTTTCTTTTTTTGTATCTATGCATCAGTCATCTTTCTAAACTGTCCTTCGGGTTGTGGCTCACTGTGCTTCTCCTTACTGGTTTGATCTACCCCTGATGATGCCTGATGTCCTTTTATTGCCGGCTGGCTGTGAAAAGAGGAGTCACCCACAGTCCCTCTAAATCCCGCTCCTCTGTAAGGTGATCCTCCACCGGCTGTGCCAAATCCATCGTTCGTATTAGTCCCCGAGGTTGATGGAGGTGGAGCTCTGCTCATATGTTAGGCTTGAGCACCTTCATGAAACACACTCTCAAAGTCTCCTCAGATATGTCTCCGACTCATTCCGAAAGTGTCTCGAACTTCTTTCTATACTACTTGACGGAGCCATCATGCTTCATTGTCATCAGCTGATCCTGGAGGTTCTCCCACTGGGTATCCCGAAACTTGTCCACCAGACAGTCCTTGAGCTCATCCCATGATCTAATGGGCTCCATCTGCTCCCTCCATAGAAACCAAGAAAGCAACTCTCATTCGAAGCACACGACGACCGCATCTGATCTCTGCCCATCCGTCATGTGCGTCACTAAGAAAACCTCTCCGCACTATAAATCCAACGATGGAGGTCATCTCCATCAAATATATGCATCTTCAGATTACTTTCTCGACTGTTTGCCCCCAAATTGTCATGATCTATGTACCCTCCTGCATGTCTATAGTAAGGAGGATGGTAATGGTCACGTCATACCTTCCTGTGCCGCTTGTAGTCTCTCAGTGGGCCTCCACATCTGTCTTCATGGCCGACTCAAACATCCTCCTCCCAAGCACCGTCGCTAACATCCTCTTCGAAACCCTCGAAACTTTGGTCCTCCCCATAATCCTTTCGGAACTCATCATAAGCTGGAGGTACTCGACGTTGTCGCGTCTCTATCAAGTAGCAAGTCTGTGGGGCCCCACAAAATCATCTTCATTGTTGACCGGCCACATGAAAGGCTGTCAATTGTCGCCAATGTCTTTATAGGTCGTCGGGTGCCATGGAACCCTTGACGGTCTCTCTGGAAGTCAACAGGGCCTGGGCAACCCTGCAGGGTGTTGGCCGCCCATGCAGGGTGGCTGCATTGGCTGCCTGCCACTACAGATGGTCTGGAGGGGCTGGCCGCCCCTGAAGGGTGTTTGCAGGGGTCAGCTACCCATGCACAGGGTCTGCATGGGTTGGTTGCCCTTGCAGACATTCTGCAGGGGCGGCGGCTAGGGTTTCCTTGCCTTGGGGGCTCATTGTCGTCTTCCGCATAGCACTCGTCGACGTCGAAAAGCATCCCTTCTTCGTTTTCCATCAATTTCCCCTTTCCATTCTCAATAGCCGTCATCTGTCGCCCTAAATTAGGGTTTCCTCTCTCATTGGATTGTGTAGCCGTCGTGAACCCCGAAAGTTATTGTGATAATTATGCTATGGCTTGCGCCACGCCATCAATCTTTTGCCCCATCAAAGCCTTATCTTTATCCCCCGCCGCTCTATCTTGATCCGTTGTTGCCTTAATTTCTTCCATGATCTTCTTCAAATTCTTGATCTCACCATCGTACTTTTCATCCAAAGCGTTGATCTTGTCGTTGGATCATGTTATAGAGGTGGACCGCTTTCCCAAGTCGCCAATTTTAGAGGACGACTACACTCTCCCGAAAATAGAGGGAATTCTCAACATCTCCCAATATTTCTCTCAACATATGCATAAGAAATCCCTCTCCTCCTACCGCCTATAAATATTAATTAGAAAAATACGAAATTACAGATACGAAAAAGCCCTAGAAATATGAAAATTATGAAAATGACCCTAACGGGCCAAAACTATAAATCTAAAAATATGTGATCCCATCAGCTGTCCACATATGATCCCGTCGCATCAAGGGGGTGGGGTTCCGCTCCATGGCAGAGGGCAGTTCATTTAGTAAAATGAGCTTATATGCGGTTCCTTTACGTCGATGAATTGACAGCCTAAGTTTTCCATGTTGATAGGCGCTACTTAAATATATTCCAGTAGACAAATAAGCTCACTTCTTTTCTGTATCATTTTATATGCTTTCACATGCTAACACCTATTTATGTTTATTTTTTTTATTTCTCTCTCTAATTTAATAGAGCGATTTCTTAAGGAACCATTCGTTATACCTTTAATCCGCTGTAGTTCGTGCTTTACTCTCATTATCAAAATTTTGGCTATTTCTGTAGGCTTAACAGCATTGAAGCCTGTTGACAAGCTACCAAAACCCAGCTCAGTTCTCTTGTCTGGGCCTGAAGCAAGTAAAAATGAGAGCACGGTCAGTATCACTGTTGTTGGAGCTTCTGGTGATCTCGCCAAGAAGAAAATCTTTCCAGCTCTTTTTGCTCTCTTTTATGAAGATTTGCTTCCTGAGGTAGTTTTTCCATCCTCCTCCCAATATATTTCTCATTATGAATTCGTGTGTTCAGGATTCACACGTTCATGTTTGCTTTTTCATTGTCTTAGTGGGCCTGATTTATATGCTGTTTATGCAGCATTTCACAGTTTTTGGATATGCTCGAAGTAAATTAAATGATGAAGAGTTGAGAATCATGATTAGCCAAACTCTCACTTGCAGAATTGATAAGAGGTAGTTTGTCTTTCTCTTTTGTTCCTTCTTTTCTCGTAATTATGTTATGACATGCTATGATGCTGCCAACTGAACAGGACCTCAATTCACTGTTCTAGTTTAGGCTTTTGATTGTCTCTGCTTTCACCTTATCAATGTGCATAGACATGGAACCTGCTCCTATTATCTCTGCCATTGATTGAACTCCTTTTAGCTCTTTTTAAAGGTGGATACTATCTTTTCTGTATTTTACATTTTTTTGGAGATGTACAAATTGGAAATTATGCTTAGTTTTAGTTCTTATCGGCCCTAATTGGTGGTCTATCTGATTTGATAAACTATTCTTTTTCATTTTCCCCATTCCTTCTGCCACCCCCCCCCCCCCCCCCCCCCCCCCCCCCGGCGCCAAAACAAAAAAGATTCAGTCTAATAGACCAGCCACCAATGATTTTTTTCTTTTCTTTCTTATCCACTTCATAGGGAAAATTGCGGTGACAAGATGGGGCAATTTTTGCAGAGATGCTTCTATCATGCAGGACAATATGGCTCAGAGGAAGACTTTTCAGAGTTAAATAAAAAGCTTCAAGAAAAAGAGGTGATCAATACATTATGTCTTTGTACTTCCAATATCAGTCCTAGATGTACACTGATTTTTCTATATTTTGTGTCTATTGCACATGTAAATCATTTTTTGGGCATAGGTACGTGGCCTGATGTCTCTATGAATCTACAAGAGCTAAGTATACCTAAAGTCATTGAGTATATTTTTTCCGAGTGGTAAGTCTCAACAAATCCTTGGAAAGAATTCATGAGGCCTTGTGAATCTAATTGTTTCTAGTCCAAAGGAACCAATATGGTCAAATTTGTGAAAATCTAACTGAATGTTATTTGCACACTATCTGTTAGTATCTTTTCAAGTGTGGCAAACTGAAGCTTTCTTTTTAATTTGAATTGCCTTTTCTTTTAGGCAGGGAGATCACCAAATCGGTTATTTTACCTCTCAATTCCTCCAAACTTATTCATTGATGTAGTGCGATGTGCTACCCACTCGGCTTCTTCTCCTGCTGGGTGGACCAGGGTGATTGTTGAAAAGCCATTTGGTCGTCACTCTGAATCCTCTGCAGAGCTCACAAGGTGTCTGAAACAGTACTTAACTGAAGATCAAATATTCAGGTACTCCATTCATTGAAATCTTTAATTTTTGTTATATAAATATGCATTGGAGTTGATTCGAGTACAGTACTACTAAGTTTTGAAATAACAGTGCCTAGAAACTAAGCCTCCATCAGTCAACTTATATAGAATTGATCATTACTTGGGGAAAGAGCTTGTTGAGAATCTGTCAGTGCTTCGGTTCTCCAATCTAGTCTTTGAACCATTGTGGTCTCGACAGTACATCAGAAATGTTCAACTCATATTTTCTGAAGATTTTGGAACAGAGGGCCGTGGCGGGTTTGTCATATTAAACTCTTGTCCTTTCACTGATTGACATATATTCTCGTGATAATGGGCTCATTGCATTTCTTTTTACATGTAGTTACTTTGATAGCTATGGGATCATCCGGGACATCATGCAGAATCATCTCCTCCAAATATTAGCTTTATTTGCCATGGAAACACCTGTCAGTTTAGATGCTGAAGACATTAGGAATGAAAAGGTTTGGCAGAATTAGCTTCTCGATCTGATATGAGAATATGACTCAGCCTGTGTTTTGACCTGACATTTTCCAGCACAGCATGTGTTGGTGTAGATTTGAAACCTGCCCATTACTGAACATGATCTACATTATTTAGTGTGAATTGTTATTTCTCAAGATAACTAATCATCTTGTTGCAAAATACTATAGTTATGTCCCGACAAAGCATAGTTAAGAAGTACATAAAATTTGTATATTGTAGGAAAACGTAGGTATAAAACTGTGGCTATTAGAGGATGAACAGAGTAACAGAATACTTATCAGCAGAATTAAGGTTGTGTCGTGGAATAACCACCGACTTGAAATTAATTACAGCGCGACCTCGGTGGTAATCAATATCGCCTGTTGCTCGTCAAGGTTAACACAGTAGCTTCTATATGTGTCCACTCGCGGTTAGAAGCTTTTGAGTTTGCACAAAACAGTTACACAGGAGCGAGAAGAAAGGAAATAGAGACTTATGATATTTTGTGCGTGTCTCTATAAGGATTGAGACAAGAGAGATATATATGAATCAAAAGGAGCTGTTACAGAATTTCAAACGGTCAAAAATGTTGTAACAACGGCTAATTATAGCGTAATAAAGAGGGGCTATGAATGCTGTAACAGCTGCTAATTATAGCGTAATAAAGAGGGGCTATGAATGCTATAACAGCTGCTAATTATAACGTAATGAAGAGGGCCTATGAATGCTATAGCAATCAATCAACTAGTCGTTATCCAATGTTTAGAATCTGAGACATTAATGGACAAGGTCCAAAATAGGAAAGACACGACTTCCAAAAGGAACCTGCGCCCAGCCCGGACCGGACGGGCGCACGCGTATGTGTGGCAAAGCCCAAGCCCACTAACCTCCACAAAAACCTCATTATTAGATATACAACGATGGTAATGAAAGCAATATAAAGTGCTTGCTCTCCGCTTAATTATTCTATGTGGGACTAAAGAGTTAGTGGGAATAAAATAAAGGCTTTTGAGAGCTATTATTTCCAATAATCCCCCACTATTGGCTCGTGAAAAGAAACGAGGAACTCCTGGGTAAAGAAGGGATATATACTTAAGCATTAATGTCTTTTGATTGAATGTATACATAGTGAAGTGGTGCAACAACTTTCTTCCTAATGAGTGAATTTCTATTGAACTCATTAGGGTTCGGTTGAGACCCCCACAACACATTACCCTTGAGTATGTGCAAACTCCGCGATACATATCCAGCGCTTTAAGGCTATGTGCACACCTCGGGTCTCATGAGTGCTTTAGAAAAACTGCACTTGTTTTTCATAGCAGGAGGCCAAACCTTCACACCCACGTAGGTGGTCCATCAAGTGCTTCTCTATAGCATCACCACAGGGGATAACCATTAAGAACACATTGCTCAACCTCTCAACAGATAATGAGTCCATCAAGTGCTTCTCTATAGCACCATCAAAACTTGGCTATGGATTCAAAAACACTACCACACGCCATAGGGATGGAAATGTAGTGTATGTTAAGGTTCATATGGCTTCGTTAGACCACAACGGGTATCGAACATTTTACCTCAACTAATGGGCTTTAGCCCCATCTCCCTCGACGAATTAAGAACCACTTTTCTTGGCAACCCCTTGGTTAGTGGGTCTGCAAGGTTTCTTTTGGACCTCACATATTCCAAAGAAATTACTCCATTTTTCAGGAGTTGTTTAACCACAACGTGCCTGATCCAAATGTGTTTTTTCTTTCCGTTGTAGACACTGTTTTTAGCAACTCTAATAGTCACAGTGAAGGAAAACTAGCACAGTTTTCCCTGGCAATGGTTGCTTAAGAACCACAGTTTCCCCCCATAGTGGCACGTTTGCTAACAAGTTCCTTAACCATTCAGCTTCTTGTTATGCCAACTCAAGAGTAATGAATTTAGATTACATGGTGGATCGTGTTATACATGTATTTTTTGTATTTTTTGAAGACTTCCATGATATAGCGTCTCCACCCAAAGTAAAAACAAAACTACTAGTTGAACTTATTTTATCATTACCTGAAACACAGTTTGCATCCCAAAATCTTTCTAAAACAGCAAGAAATTTGCTAAAATACAACCACCAATCAATAGTTCCTTTCAAGTATTTTAGCAAACGATGAAGGGTATTCCAATGTTCGTTACTAGGGTTATGAGTATAATGACTTAGCCTACTAACCACATACGCTATATCAGATCGAGTACAGTTCACGAGGAACATCACACTTCCTATGATTTTAGCATATTCAGATTGGGAAACATGCTTGCCCAAATTCTTTTTCAAGTGTATACTAGGGTCATTGGGAGTTCTAGCAGGCACACCATCAAAGCAGTTGAATTTTTTCAGCACCTTTTTCACGTAATGCGATTGACATAAGGAGATGCCACCGGAGTTTCTAATACCTCTAACTCCTAAAATAATATTAGTTTCTCCTAGTTCTTTCATCTCAAACTAAGATGACAAGAAATTCTTGTTATCATTCACAACGTCCAGATTGTTTCCAAAAATCAATATGTCATCTACATATAGGCATATATTCACACAATCCGATCTTATTAGTTTAGAATAAATACAAGAGTGAGGTATTCACAATATAACCATTCCTCACTAAAGTGCTATCAAACTTCACATACCATTGCTTAGGTACTTGCTTTAGACCATATAGAGATTTTCTAAGCTTGCTTACCTTATTCTCTTGATCAACAATCATAAACCCCTCGGGTTCGGACATGTAGATTTCTTCCTCTAGATCACCATTTAAAAAGGCTATTTTGACATCCATTTGATGAACAACTAATTCATGAATTGCAGCTAAGGCAATTAGAGTCCTTATTGTAGCAATCTTGGTTAGTGGAGAATAAGTATCAAAATAGTCTAAGTCTTTCTTTTGGGTAATATCCCTAATCACTAGTCTAGCTTTGAACTTTTCTATTCAACCGTCAGGTCTTATTTTTTTTCTAGAAGATTCATTTACTACAATGGATCTACTAGCTTTAAGTAACGCAGTCAATTCCCAAGTTTTGTTAGAAACAATATAATCAAGCTCGATTTTAATAGCATTTTTCCAAAAACTAGCGCCAATGGATCTCATTGCCTCATTATAAGTTTTTGGGTCCTCTTCTATTATAAAGGCAGAACCTCACTAAGCAAACCTATACATGCATTTTCTGATAAGAAAGCAGTAATAAAGTCAGGTCCAACGCTGATTTCAATAATAGTACTAGTAATAGTAGAAATATTTGTATGCACATCATCATATAATGTTGAGGGAGTGGGCATAGAAACATCAGTAGGCATAAGACACATGGATTCATTCATATAATTGTTTAAAGGAAAAACATGCTCAAAAAATTCTGCATCTCTAGACTCAGAAATAGAGTGATTTTTTAAAGACATGAATCTATAAGCAGCACTATGATGAGCATAACCAATAAACACAGTATCATAGGTCTTAGGTCTAAAGGCAGGTAAACCTACCGTGGCCAAACACCCACACACTCTAAGAAAATTCAGGTTGTGGGTATACCTTTCCACATCTCATAAGGTGTTCTATCTAGTTTCTTACGGGGTACACGGTTAAGAACATGACATGCTAAAAGAACAGCTTCCCCCTATGTCATCAGACATCCCTGAACTCAAAAGCATAGCATTCATCATTTTCTTCAAGGTCATGTGCTTTCGTTCATCTATACCATTTTGTTGTGGTAAGTAAGGGGCACTAAACTCATGTGTAATTTCATTCTTCTCACAATAGTCCTTTAGGGTGTTTGTATTATATTCTCCACCTCTGACAGACTTAACTCTTTCGATTTTCTTATCAAGTTGGTTTTCTGCTTCGGCCTTGTACTTAATAAACATCTCTTCTGCATCACCTTTAGTTCTAAGAAGGTACACCCTAGTTACCTAGAGTAATCATCAACAAAAGTAATATAGTAATGTTTTCCTCCTTTGCTCCCGGTATATTTCAAGTCAGCTAAGTCCAAATGAATTAGTTCGAGAAGGTCTGATTGCCTAATAGAGACATGTTTACATGGTTTTTAGTGAACTTAGCTTCTATACAAACATGACATTTGGAGAACTCTATTGAGCTTAATGCATGTATTAGGGTCAAGTTCCTTATCTTTTTAATTGATGCAATTTTGACATGCCCTAGTCGGCCATGCCATAAATCTAAAAGACTCAGCAATATAAACAGAAGCATTTTTATTCAAAATTTCAGAAGCAAGATTAAGAATAAATAGACACTCACTCAGATACCCCTTTCCTACAAAGTCCCCATTGCGAGTGATTACAACCTTGTCAGCCTCAAAGACAAGTTTCAGTCCAGCTTTATTCAGTAAGGCACCAGACACGTGGTTGCGGCACAGTGATGGGACGTACATAACATTGTTGAGGGCCAGAGTCTTTCCTGAAGTGAGTTTTAGCAAGATTGTACTTTTACCAGCAACTTTAGCAGCGGTTGAGTTTCTCATGAAGACGGATTCACTATCAAGCAGCATCTTTGAAGTCATGAAACTGCTCCTTGTTGGCGCAAAGGTGTCTTGTAGCGCCGGTGTCCAGCACCAAATCAATGTCATTTGCCACCAGTTTCGCTTCATCGGCTACAACAACAATGACTTCATTCTTTTCAGTAAGGTTAGCTTGAGCACAACATTTTAACCTTGTTTTTGGAGCGTCTTCTGGGGTCCTTGGCGTTGAGTGCATTGATAAGCCTTATGGCCAGGCTTGCCGCAGACATAGCACACCAAGTTTGACTTCTGGACCTTGGCTTCTGGACCTTGCCTTCTGGTTTGGTGAACCGGCTTTACTTCTTATTATGTCCTTGATTAAAGTTCTTCTTCCATTTGTCTTTGAACCTATTTTTGGTGAAAGGACTAGCAGATTCAACTATATTAGCCTTTATAGAATTGACATGAAGAGAATCAGGCTTATCTTTTAGGCGATTAACCTCTTCAGTTCTCATGTGACCGATAAGCTCCTGTAGCGACAGATCCTTCTTCTTGTGTTTGAGGTGATTCATGTATTCATTCTATGGTGGTGGGAGCCTCTCCAATAACATGTTTGCTTGAAAGACTTCGCACATCTTCATGCCCTCATTAAGGACATCAGCACACAAGTTCTCATAGATATGAACCTGCTCCATTATAGGTTTATCAGCTACCATCTGGGTATTCAGCCATTTCCCAACAACGTACTTCTTCCTTGCATCATCTGCACCATATTTCTTCTCTAGAGAATCCCAGATAAACTTAGAAGATTTATGAATCATAAATAGATTAAACATAGATTTTTTTATATGATTAAGAAGGTAGTATCTAACAGTTTTGTTATCCTTCTCATATTTCTTAATCTCTTCTTCATTAGACTTCTTAGCAGTAGCAACATCAGCGGTGGTAGTTGTGATTTCAATTGTAGAAATAACAGCACATACATTCATTGAACAAGATACAGTCGATTTCTAGTTGTTCAAAGAACATAAAGAGTTTTTGGGACCATCTTTTGTAGTTACCATCGAGCGGTTCCAACTTGGAAAGATCAAGAATGGATTTGTTTCGATGATAGCAATAGTATAATACCAAACGTAATTGCTTTCAAATTATAGGAAAAAGTAGGTATAAGACAGTGGCTATAAGTGGAGAAACCGAGGAACATAATACTTATCAGCAGAATGAAGGATGTGTCGGAGATGACCATTGACTTGAAAACAATTACAGCTCGACCTCGGTTGTAATCGATATTGCCGGTTGCTCTCCAAGGTTAACACAACAGCCTATATACACGTCCACTTGCGATTAGAAGCTTTGGAGTTTGCACAAAACAGTTACATAGGAGCGAGAAGAAAGGAATATAGACTTCTGATATTTTCTGAGTGTCTATATAAGGATTGAGACAAGAGATATATATATGAATATGAATCAAAAGGAGATGTTACAGAATATCAAACGGTCAAATAATTATAGCGTAATAAAGATGGGCTATGAATGTTGTAACAACTGCTAATTATAGCGTAATAAAGAGGGGCTATGAATACTATAACAGTTGCTAATTATATCGTAATAAAAAGGGGCTATGAATGCTGCAGTAATCAATCAACTAGCCGTTATCCAACATTTAGAATCTGAGACATTAATGGGCTAGGTCCAAAAAAGGAAAGACACGACGTCTAAAAGGAACCCGCACCCGTGACCAGCCCAGATCAGACAGACGGCCGAGCGAGCGAGCGCGTGGCAAAAGCCCAAGCCCACTAGCCTCAACAAAAACCTCATTATTAGATATACAAATAAGGATGGTAAGGAAAGCAATATAATGTGCTTGCTCTCCTCTTAATTCTTCCATGTGGGACTAAAGAGTTAGTGGGAATAAAATAAAGGGTTTTGAGAGCCATTATTTCCAACATGTTCGTAGGTAGGTAGGTATTATGCATGCATGTATATAGCTTAATTTTCAATTTTCGTTTTAAAGATAGGGATCACACACAAAGATCTAATTCTTAATTTTGGTGGCTAATTATGTATGTTATGAGATTAGAGCTGAAATCCATGTGTGATGGCTTCAGTCTTATTTGCAATCATATTTGTCATCGCATATATTGTTGCTGAACTTCTGTAAACTCCTTTCAGGTTAAAGTCTTACGATCAATGAGGATTTTGCAACTTGAGGACGTCGTCGTGGGACAATATAAGGGCTACACAAAAGGTGGAATATCTTACCCTTCGTACACAGACGATCCTACAGTGCCAAAGAATAGCCTTACACCAACATTTGCAGCTGCGGCCCTTTTTATTGACAATGCAAGATGGGATGGGGTACCTTTTCTGATGAAAGCAGGCAAGGCATTGCACACCAGGCGGTAATGTTGCTTCTTTAATTTTGGTATATATTTTTTTGGCTAGAATTACTACGAAGTTGTAACCCAGTTGAATTTCAGAGCAGAGATAAGAGTTCAGTTCAGGCACGTACCCGGTAACTTGTACAAGTCAAAGTTTGGGTGTGATTTGGACAAAGCTACTAATGAGCTTGTGATCCGTGTGCAACCTGATGAAGCTATATATCTGAAGATAAACAATAAGATCCCAGGGCTTAGCATGAGATTGGACCGCAGTAATCTTAATCTCCTTTATTCATCCAAGTAAGAGACTGCTGCAAAATTTATATGCTTACTGCTTAGATATATTTCATGTCATCAAGTTACTGTTGACTTCCACTAGTTTCTAATTATGGTCTTTATGAAAATTTAGCCGGTAAATGTAGTTGTATGCCCGAAAACATGATCTAATATGACAACTGAACAACATGAAGAAATATTGTTTTACCTAGCTCATCTAATTGAGCCAGTTGATGCCATGGGGTAAATATGATATATAAAATTTTGAAATCTCGGCAGATTCATAAGTAAGTGAAATACCAGATCCTTCAAAAATTAAAATTTATTGTCAAATTACAAAAAATGTAAATATGTTAGCCATGTTTGGCACGTTTGTTTCTCGAATAATCCAATTAGATGATGTCAAGACCTTTGTATAATTTTCAATAGCTAAAACTTTGTATAATTCAAAGATTGATGCAACAACTATTTCTGGGTAGTTACAGTGTTTGTGTTAATTTAATCTAACTTACAGAGTAAAAAATTTAGTAGTTAAAATTGTGTGATAATCGTTTAAAATTTCCTTTCATTAATCGTTGAACATTGGATTTGAGCAAATATGCTAAAGAGATGAATCCAAATAACCATTCAAGACTATTATTGATTGTTTTCTACTTGATCAGCTTTCTGTAGTTGACATAAAGGAGCGCTTTTCAGCTTCTGACATGTGTAGTTATTGGCTTTATTTTTCTTCACACACACACATCTGGTTAAAGATTGAATTAGAATTATGTTTTTATAATTCAGATATTCTTTTTGTATTAGATGTTATGAGTGAAAATCAGTAATATCAGCTGGTCTTTGGTTGGGTTGACCTGACATTCCTGAAATCAATACAATAGTGCAGATATGTGGCGGTATCAGCTATTCTTTAAACCACTGCTTACAAAATTTACTAATCTTTTCATGCCTATTGCTTTTTTGTTTAAGCTAAAATGTTAGAGAGAAGGCCCCACTTCCCGTAACAAAGCTAACTAGAACATTAATGAGACAATAGGCAAACCCCAATTGGAATTTGCATATGCATAATAAGGACTTCATCTGGGGTTGTATGATCTCCCAAGTCTATATTGCGCTTCATGAACTGAATGGTCTGTGCATGCCAGTTTTTTTGACTTATGCTCACTTTGAACATGATTATTTGTTAGGACTGTACCTCTGGATTTCCATAAATATATAATTTGTAGATGTAGATCATGATATACTACTTGCATACAAATATACCATACAAGATCATTGCAGTAGACATATGGCTTACATGTTACCGTTTCTGTATCTTGCTTTATCGATCGCCGATCGCCGCAGTGCTAAGTCGATTGCCTTCGGAGCCTAACGGAAGAGGAAGTAACAAGGTTGATGCTTTCTTTTAAGTTGGCGACTATTGGCCTAACGAATGAAATCTCAAGAACTAGATGGAGATCTGGAGCAAGGATATAGCAAAGTAGTGTGTATTCAGGGAGAAGGAGTAGCCCTTATATTTAGCCCTAGATCCCTGACCTTAACCACGCCAAGGTTCTCTCAATCAACGATGTATCGAGATTGTGTGGCATACAAGGATATAGCAAAGTAGTGTGTATTGAGGGAGAAGGAGTAGCCCTTATATTTAGCCCTAGATCCCTGACCTTAACCACTCCAACGTTCTCTCAATCAACGATGTATAGAGATTGTGTGGCATACAAGGGTGCATTAGGCTTTCCCAAGAGGAAAAACCCTTGCTTTGCTATATGTAAGCTAAGGTTGCCAACCTAGTATTGGGACGGCTAGGCTCTCTAGAAGCCATAGCATCCGGTCCTTAATCAGGTAAGATTCAGGTTGGATCCCTTGCCCAGTTAGGACTTGATCTTGCCCCAACTTCTAACATACTCGTGAATGGATGTCATGAATCGTTTGTTCTTCCAATGCAACCATGTTTGTCATACTACCTTTACATCATGTGATCGTCGAGAATACATGCAATTATACGCATATGAACTACAAACTTCAAAATTGAAGCAAGAATAATACTTCATATCTTTTAAGTAAATTGCAATTAAGTACCTAGGCTACCCTCAGTTCTATCAATCATATCCAGTCAAAATTTCTTTCAATCCCTCAATAATCGGAATCATTATGGTTGATTCGATAGCATACTTGACTACTTAGATAAGCCGTAATAATGTCCACATACTTTGTCACTGCAAGGAGCCATAAAATTGTGCATTGGTTCATTAATTGTTTAGATACAATAGTGATCCAATCATCATTAACAACTTTTCTAATCTTATTTAGCGAGGGCAAATCTATCATGTCGTATCAAAAGTGAGTCAACCTTGCTTGCTTTGACATTGACCTTCTAAACATTATCGAATGTCATTATGCGTATGTTAGACCCGCAGGTCTAACAGCCGGCCCATCTTGGGCCGGCCCATGTAGCCGGCGGGTGGCTCTTTGCGCGCGCACCCCCTCTTCCCTAGAAACCCTAGTTTCCTCTATAAATACGGGCTAGCCGTCATTAGGGATTTTATGCTTGATATAATCGCCGTCAAAAGCCGCTGCCGCCTCTGGTCGCTGTCTGGAAGAGTCCCGGGGGCCCCAGCGGTCACCCCGGGGATCGGCGGGGGTCGCCGGAACCCCAGGGGGGTCGGCGCCCCCGGTCGAACCCAGGGGGGTTCGCCGGCCCCCCCCCCCCCCCCGAGCATCCTGGGGGCCCCAGTGGCCCCCCCGGGGCTGCCGGAGGGAAGGGAGGCCCTGCCGGCCTTCCGGCAGGGCCGTCGGCCATCTCTGCAAGGACTCGGGGGGTTCCGGCCCCCTGTCGGTGCTTGTCGGGCCCCTCCGGGGCTGCCGGAGGGGTGGCAGGCCCTGCCGGCCTTCCGGCAGGGCCGGCGGGCCCTGTCGGGGTCCGGCAGGGTCGCCGGACCCTGCCGAGCTCCGACGGGGCCTGGCCCCCCCTGTCGGGGCCCGGCGGCAGAGGGGTAGGCCCCCCCGCCCCTTTCGCGTGACGCCCGCGGCTCCCAAGTAGGGCGGCTAGGGCCACCGCTCCCCCGTTGGTTTTCCACCGCCTTCCGTCGCACCTCCTCGCGGTAGTCCCCCCTCCATGGCTCTTCGTCTTCGTCGTCGGCTAGATCCTCCACCAAGAAAGCACTTTTTGGGTCAAAGCTATCAACTTTCTCCTTTTCCTTCTTCAAAGGTACCGCCTTTTCCCCCAAATTAGGGTGTTCTTCCTCTTTGTTGTTCGCCGCCAATTGTTTTAGGGTTGCCATCATTTGTGCAAATTGGTTGTCGTGCTTTGCTTGATTGGCCGTCAATTGGTTGACGGCCTCCGTCAATTTTGTCAAGGACTCGTCATTGGCCGCCAAGGATTTCTTGATTCCGTCGATTTCGCTCGTGAATCTAGACGAGTGCGGACGTCCTCTAGGCGTCTTGGGAGGAGAATACACCTTTTTGTTTAAATTATCTTGTTTTTGCTATTGTTTTCTCTATAAAAATCCTATCTTTTGTTGGTTCCTAACAGCGTACTTAGGCAAAACGATCTTCTAGATTCTCTTTTAGGTGACTTACATTGTAAAGAAACTGAAATCCTTTCACCTACTCAACTATAATTACCAAGCACACGTAGTATGAACAGGTGCTACAATAAAGCACTGCCCTTCACAAAGAGTTGGTATGTTGAGATTCAGTTAGCACCATATGTATTACAACTCAGTTTTTGCCAAATACTAGACTTAGTCACCATCCGGTGACGCCACGTGTTTTAGCTCATGGCTTCCATTTTCTGCATGCATCCCAAAGCACAAAACATGCATACGATTTGACTTAATTAGGTTAACAAATGTGTTTGTTCATTTTCGATCATGTCGATGATCTCATCCAAACCCATTCAGGGTAATGCTTGAGTCATCGATTGTAGTTGCATTATCTCCCATGATAATGATGCTGCAACCACAAGGTATCTCATCTTTACTTTCTCAAAAGCATCGATGGTGACTACTAAGGGTGCAAGCAAATGAGATATGGAGTGGATATCAGTATTATCATGTTCATATTCATGTTCTGTTTACCAATACAAATCCAAGAATTAGTTGACTCAATAAACATATTGCTCCGGGATGAATTTAGATTCAGATTCAAATGTTTATTAAAAAATAGTCAGATATTGGCCGCTATAATTAGAATTAATATAAAAAAGTAGTGTGCCAGTAACGTTAAAATTTTTATTTAAAAATGTTAATACTTTATGATATGGTCATAACCTATCATCGGCAGTGGTGGCACACAAATGGAGGCACAAATTGAGGCGCACAAATGGAGGCACAAATTGAGACGATAAATAAAGTAAGGCGACAAATGAGGCGCACAAATGAAGGAACAAATTAAGGCGACAAATAAAGTAAGGTGACAAATGAGACGCATAAATCGAGGCACGAATGAAGGCGGGGTATTTTAGTCATTTGTTATTATGTGTTGCCCTAGGGATATTTTCTTCTTTAAGGGGAGGCAAGGCTAGGAGGCTAGACATCGATTGTGAAGAGAAAGTAATTCCTAGTTAGCTTAGCTTATTGGAGACTTAGGCTTTTGTCTCGAAAGAAAGCTAGGAGCGCGGCCTCATCTCCTTAAGAGGTCAACCCTTGTATCTTTATTTTTGCAATCTACTATTAAAAATTCCACATTTTACATTTTTCCACCATAAAAATATTTTCTTTTCTCTGAAATCCACCTAGATCATATCAAATTGGTACCAGAGCATCTACGATCCATGTGTGATTTGCTACAATAAGCTAAGATGCGGTGGCAGAAAAGGAACAACTTATACCGAAAGGAACGATTCTTCGAGGCGTCGTTCGAATATATTTCTGCAAAAGCTCACTTTGATAGCAATCTCATAGTTAAAGGGATAGCTCAACACTTGCATTGCGTAAAACATTTGATGGGTTCTTTTCTGGTGCTTAGACACTACCAAAGTTGCATTGAATTGGGTTTGGAGATCTTGGGTTACGACTCAAAGAATGTGACAGCTTTTGTTTATAGAGAGAAAGCTTACAGAGCAGTGTGTCTTCATGAAGCTGTGGACATCGATATGATAAAATCCCATGTAATTTTCGAAGAGCATGAAGTAAAAGACGAAATCGCTGATATAGAAGAAGCGGCAGAGGAGGCTAGAAAAGCTGCAGAACTTTCAGATCTGAAAGTGACGGAGGAAAATGGCGCAGATCTGAAGCCTACGGCTGTCGGCGACCCAGATCCGACGCTGACAGAGAACGACGAACCAGATCTGGCACCGGCAAGCCCCTAGATTGCCATCGCGACCACGGCGAGTCCCCAGAAGACCACGGTGAGCCCCCGGGTCTCGCCACATCCATGGCGAGACTCCAGGAGGGCGTCGTAGCCACGACGACCTCCTGGAGGGCCTCGCCGGCTCCGGAGAGCCCCCAGAGAGCCTCGCTAGCCTCGACGAGGCCGTTGGGGCCTTGTACGTCGCGGAAGAAGCCCCGACGGCCCATAGCGCCACCTTTCGGACGACGCCTGTGGCAACTCCGACGAGATCACGCCCCACCGCTACCACCATCGGATGCGCCACGCCATGACGAGAAAGATGGTCCTAGATTTGTCAGCAACCGCCGGCCAGCCGTCGTCGCTACAGGGGCGGCTCGATCCAGTCACCCCGCAACCACGCCGAAGGAATGAGCCAGCTCAGCCGAGCCATCGGCTCGAGCCGGCTCAGCCACGAAACAGTACGGCTTCACATCTTTTTTGGATTTTTGGGCTAATTTCGAGGAATTTCTCGTGCGGGTTTCGTATTTTGGCGATTTCGAGCCCGTTTGGAGTCCAAATTCAGAACGGAAAGAAACCAAGCGTAGAAGACTCAGCCGCGGACTCTCTCCCGCTCCTCCTGGAACGTTTCGAGGAAGATGGAGGTCGTAGGTGGTCTGTTGATCCCGGGAGAGAGGGATATCTCCACGCAGAACAGTTACCGCCGTAGACTTCATGCACCACCTTGAGGACAAGATGTTTTTCGGGGGCGGAGTAATGATATGGTCATAACCTATCATCGACGGAGGTGACACACAAATGGAGGCACAAATTGAGACGCACAAATCAAGGCACAAATTAAGTCGACAAATAAAATAAGGCGACAAATGAGGCGCACAAATGGAGGCACAAAATGAGGCGCAAATTAAGGCGACAAATAAAGTAAAGTGACAAATAAAGCGCATAAATCGAGGCACGAATGGAGGCGTGGTCTTTTAGTCATTTGCTATTATGTGTTGCCCTAGGGATATTTTTCTTATTTAAGGGGAGGCAAGGCTAGGAGGCTAGGCATCGATTGTGAAGAGAAAGTAATTCCTAGTTAGCTTAGCTTATTGGAGACTTAGGCTTTCGTCTCGAAAGAAAGCTAGGAGATCGGACTCCTCTTCTTAAGAGGCCAACCCTTGTATCTTTCTTTTTTGCAATCTACTATTAAAAATTCCACCGCTTACATTTTTCCACATAAAAATCTATCATTTTCTCTAATCCACCTAGATCATATCACTTTATAAGAACATATTATCTTATCATTTTAAAGCAAAATGCCACATTACTTAGTGCTTGATATGCTTAAAATACATTTGCATTCGAACATATTTAGTATAATTTGATACATCTAAATTTCCATTATTTTATTATCTACAGCATATTATATCAGATACATATATTCATATTTGAAAATCGAATGCAAATCTATCAAGTGGATATTTCATACTTGTTTGAACCCTAATGACCGCTCGTATGCGTGAGCCGGTCAATACCTGCTTAACATATCTCCTACATTACATACATTATTCATGTGTGTGCTCAAGATAAGGTTCATTATTTTAACCAAAATTGATTTTATTATTTAAAATGAAGTTTTAAATTTTCTATCCTGGATATCTAGCACATCACCACTTCCATAACATAAAATCCCTATCTTGGGTCCTATAAAATATACACGTCTGCAATCATATCATCAACTATTTGTTTTGTTGGTATGTCCTTAAGGACGACTTCATTTTTTTATTCTAATAAAGTGATATTTAATATCATTATGCTTGGTCTTTTTGCAGTCTTGGTGTTCTTTGGGCAATTTATGGCTTTCATGTTATCATTGAATAATATGACTGGATCAAAAACATATCTGATTGAGATCTATGAGGAAACACATCAGATATACAGCTTTCTATGCTAACGTTGCGTCTGCTATGTATTTTGCTTTCATGGTTGATAATGCTACTATCATCTGTTTCTTTCAGCATAACGAGATGACATCTCTACTCAGCAAGAATACTTAAGTTGAAGTCGATATATGCTCATCGAAATTACCCTGCATCTAGCAAGTTTGATTCTGTGAAACATTGGTAATTTCCATGATAGATACATTATAATCTTTTTAAATGTAATATGATAAGACTCGATAAAAAGTTCTGATTTTTATTTATAAAAACTGAAAATAAAACAAGAGTGGCCACGTTAAAGAGGTGGTCCCGTTCTCCTAAGTCGTCAATTCTAGAGGACGACCGCACTTCCAAAAAAGAGGGAATGAATTTTTAAACTCTCCCAAAAGTTCTCTAACAAAATAAGCATGTGAATCCCTAATCTCCTAGCCCCTATAAATAATAAATTGAAAATAACAAATTGCAAAAAAAACCCAATAAATGAAAATTACGAAAAAGCCTCTAAAAATCTGAAAATTACAAAAACGCCTCTAACTGGCCAAAAATTACAGATCTATCATTAATCCGTCCTCGAAAAATCACAATGTTCTCAATGTGGTGCATGAAAATCCATGGGCGTACTACTCATCGTGAAGATGCTCGGTCCCTTTCAGCTCTTCTATCTCTTCTCTGGTAAACGTTTCATCTTTGCCTGCTATCAACAACTGGAGTGTGGGGTTGCAACAACGATACTCAGGGATGAACTTTTTGTTACAGATGAAGCACAACCCATACGCTCTTAATTCTCTCATTTGTTTCGATGTCATAAGCATGTACTGTTGCCACTTCCCCAGCTCATCGTTCTTCTCTTTACTAGACTGGTCTTTCCTACTGGTGCCTTTGGCTCCATGACTGGTTTCTGACTGCGAAGATTGGGTCCACTCTAAGTCCTTATAGACATCCTCTCCTCAAAAAGACGATCTCCACCAGATGTGCCAGGTCCATTGTCTTCACCAGTCCCCTAGACTGATGAATGCGGAGTTCTGCATGAATGTTAGGCTTGAGACCCTTCATGAAGCACACTCTCAAAGTCTCCTATGGTATGTCTCTGGATCACCATGTAGTGTCTCAAAATTTTCCTATGCTACCTGACGGAGCCATCTTGGTTAAGTACCATCAATTGCTCCTCTCATTGGGTGTCATGAAACCTGTCCACCAAACGGTTCTTGGTCTCATCCCATGATCGTATAGGCTCCATCTGTTCCCTTCATAGAAACCAAAATAGCGCATCCCCTTCGAAACACCTTGCAACCATATCCAATTTTTTTCCATCCGTCATCAACGTCACCGAAATAATCTATCTACTCTGTAAATACAGTCATAAGGGACATCTCCATCAAATATGGACATCTTCAGCTTCCTCACTTATCTGTCCAACCCAAATTGTCCATAATATGCTCATCCTCCTGCATGTCTATATTAAGGAGGATGGTAATAGTCACGCCGTACCTCGCGGTGACGCTTATAGCCTCTTCGTGGCTCTTCGTCTCGGTCTCCATGACCGCCCCAGACATCATACTCCCAAGCGTCGTCACCAACGTCCTCCTCAAAACCTTGGTCCTTGTCATAATCCTCCCAGAACTCCTCGTAAGCCGAAAGTACTTAACGCCGTCGCCTCTCTGCAGCGTATTGGGGCCATGTTGTCACTGTTGTCGTCGTGCTCCAATAAGTACTCCAGAGGGTCATCGACCTTGTTCGTCGCCGGAGGGCCGCGGGGCCCTGTCGGTTCGCGAAGAACTCGTTGGAGCCCTGTAGAGGGACGACAGGGATAGAATGCACATGTCAGTGCCATGCAGGGGTGTGGTTGCCCTACAGTGTTACGGTAGGGACAAGACGGCCCTGTTTGTGCCCTACAGGGACAGAGTGCCCCGTCGATGGCTGGCATGGGAAGTTTGCCCCCACAGATGTTTAGCAGGGGCTGGCCCTGCAGATCAACTGCAGGGGGTGGATGGCCCTCTCGGCTGGCCCTGGGGGCTGCTCGGCCATGCAGGGTTACTGCAGAGGCCGGGGCGGCCTTGAGGCAGCCCCCAAGGGAGTCGGCTAAGGTTTTCTCCCCTTGGGTCATCATTGTCTTTCGCGTAGTACTCGTTGGTAGGGGTGGCAAAATGGACCCGACCTGACCTGAACCCGGCCTCTTGGGCCGGGTATGGGTAGGGACCAATCCGGATCGAGTAGGATTCGGGTCGACCCGATCAACCCGGATAAAATTCAGGTCGGGTTCGAGTTTGACCCCTTTGGAGTTCTCCAATAAGTACTCCAGAGGGTCATCGACCTTGTTCGTCGCCGGAGGGCCGCGGGGCCCTGTTGGTTCGCGAAGAACTCGTTGGAGCCCTGTAGAGGGACGACATGGATAGAATGCACATGTCAGTGCCATGTAGGGGTGTGGTTACCCTGCAGTGTCACGGTAGGGACAAGACGGCCATGTTTGTGCCCTACAGGGACAGAGTGCCCCGTCAATGGCTGGCATGGGAAGTTTGCCCCCACAGATGTTTAGCAGGGGCTGGCCCTGCAGATCAACTGCAGGGGGCGGATGGCCCTCTCGGCTGGCCCTGGGGGCTGCTCGGCCATGCAGGGTTACTGCAGAGGCCGGGGCAGCCTTGAGGCAGCCCCCAAGGGAGTCGGCTAAGGTTTTCTCCCCTTGAGTCATCCTTGTCTTTCGCGTAGTACTCGTTGGTAGGGGTGGCAAAATGGACCCGACCTGACCTGAACCCGGCCTCTTGGGCCGGGTATGGATAGGGACCAATCCGGATCGAGTAGGATTCGGGTCGACCCGATCAACCCGGATAAAATCCAGGGCGGGTTCGAGTTTGACCCTTCAACCTGGTTGACCCGAATTCCACCCGTTTATATATTATAAATATATATTAAATATAATACAAATCTTTCACGGCAACATCACTGGAGCTCTTGGTTAGCGCTTCTCGTTGTGTCTCAAGAGGTTGTGGGTTCGAATCCTAGAAATACCAATCTCTTCATTTTAAAATTTCAATTTCAAATAATAATATTTATAAGAAATATATAAAAAACGATAAACATAACTACAACAACTACTGTAGCACACTTGGCTACACTTGGTTTGGGGCGCTGTCATGTTGCCTTGAGGTTCCGTGATCGACCCCTCTTGGTTGCAACGGGTGTTAAATGTTTTTTTCATAATTTAAATAATATAATTTCACTCTTTTCATCCCGAACCGAACCGAACCCGACCCAAACCTGCCCCGCAAGATAAACCGTGTCGGGTATGGATGACCCGGTTTGCACCCGGGTCGGTACGGGTATCCGAACCTTTACCCTGATTTAATCCGTGTCGGGTTTGGATTTACCCTGATCCGGGTCGGTCAAATTTGATCCGACCCGAACCTGACCTGTTTGCCACCCCTACTCGTCGGCATTGGAGAGCAATTCTTCTTCGTATTCTATCATCTTTCCCTTTCACTTCTCCAAAGCCGCATCATTTGCCCTAGGTTTAGGGCTTCCGACCCTCGTCGGATTGCTTAGTCGTTGCGATATCCGAACCTTTACCCTGATTTAATCCATGTCGGGTTTGGATTTACCCTGATCCGGGTCGGTCAAATTTGATCCGACCCGAACCTGACCTGTTTGCCACCCCTACTCGTCGCATTGGAGAGCAATTCTTCTTCGTATTCTATCATCTTTCCCTTTCACTTCTCCAAAGCCGCATCATTTGCCCTAGGTTTAGGGCTTCCGACCCCGTCGGATTGCTTAGTCATTGCGATATTCGAAAGTTGTTGCGTTACTTGCGCTAGGGTTTGCATCACTCCATCAAACCCTTGCTCTGTTATTGTCCACCTTCGATCTACCGTTGCCCACCCCTCATCCGATGTTGCCCACCTCTCATTCGACGTTGCCGTAATTTCTTCCATGGTTTTCTTCAATCCTTTGATTTACAAAGCTACGAACTTATCCTTCGATCTTGTCGCCACCATAGATCATGTAGGCTCTGATATCAAATTGATGACTCAAAGAAAAGTTCTGATTTTTATTAATAAAAAATAAAAATAAAATGATAGTGACCATGTTAAAGAGGTGGCCCGCTCTCACAAGTCGCCAATTCTAGAGGACGACCGCACTCTCCCGAAGAAGAGGGAATTCTTAATCTTTCCCAAAAGTTCTCACAAAATAAGCATGCACATCCCTAATCCTCCTAGCCCCATATAAATAATAAACGGAAAATAACAAAGTACTAAAAAGATCCTCCTAAAATTGAAAATTACGAAAAAGCCCTTAATGGGCCAACAATTGCAGATCTATCATAATCCATTGATTGGGCCCTCAGTCTGATTGATATTGGCTCAGTAAAGTCAATGTGAATAAAATATCTATTTAGGTGCAAGTATAACATATATATGGCCACATATTGCTCTCAAATATGGACCTGCAACATCTGATTCTGTTCATGCTTGGTCTATGGACAACAACTTTGTGTAAGGTCATGCTTAGTAACATGTATATTAATAATTTTGCATTACTTATGTTGAAGTGCTCCAAAATAATCTTTCTATGTTATGATTCTTTTAAGCCAATCCTTAAAGATCTTAACTCCTAATTCGGAGGATGCGTCTGGACGGCTTCTTATAGAGACACAAGCATCCTCTTAGGTTAACATTTAAGGATCTTAACTCCTAATACACCAGATGCATCTCTCATATCTTTCATGTCAAAAATGAAATGATAACCAACACTTGGTTACTTTTACATCTATCTATTAGTAAAGACCATCAGTATGTCATTGAAATATAATGCTAAGATAAGGAAATTCAAGCCGTTCATTAAGATAAAGCAATGGTCTTCCGTTATCATGAATCTATATGTCAATATCGCTCACTAAAATCTCAAATACCATATCATAGACAAATGCTTCAGTCCATAGATTACGTGATTGAATTGGCATTTTTTGCTATTATAACATTCAGATACAAACCTTTCGGATTGATCTATGAACATCTCTTTATCTAGTTCTTTGTGGATACATACTACCTTAGATAACCATTGATATCATGTAAATGAAGTGAAACTTTACTTCTGTTGGGAAGGGTTCCTCGTAGTTTACTTGCTCTCGTTGGGTGTATACGTTACAATGATACATGTTTTAAACATGTCTATGAACACGACCACCTTTTGCTTTACCTTGAGAATCCACTTCTTTTCCAATGACCGTACGTCCAATTGAAAGATCAACCAAGTCCTAACTTGATTCATCCTTATTGACTCCAACTTATCACTCATGGTATTAAGCTATTTCTTCGTGTTAGGACCTTAAAGAGCTTCTTAAATAGAAGTTGGTTTCGCAGCATAGATTTGTGATAACACTATGCAGGCTTTTCCTTCAATTAGGAAATGACATAGAACCGTGAAACGATTATTTCAAGATTGGTGGCATATCACTGATTGTAAGATCATTTTTTAATTTTTCACACGACATATTCCTGGTTGGATAGAAACACTATTTCCAACCTTGTAAATCTCCCAATTCTATCTGGTTTCTCTTTTGTAAGGAACATTCTCCTCAAGCAAATGAGCATCTCAGCATCTCGTGATTCGAACTCGGTTATCATTTTATTTTTGTGCTCTTTGAGAAACATGTATCCTTTAGACTTTTACAGCTAGTGTAAAAACTATACACTTCTTTCGTGGAGCTAACTTTCTATGTGGATGGTTGATGGTTTGCACATGTTACCGAGCCTTATGGCTGGATACTAATGCATGCGTCTTATGGACTTAACCATATCTCGCAATGTCCTATTCTTTCTTTTTGCTATATCACTTATTACAATGTCTAGTTAGTTATCCAGCAATCACTTTTTTCGTACATAATCCTAAAACTAATCAGATAGATAATCACATCCTTATTCCATTCTAAGTATCATATTGCTTCTAGAAAACTTTTTCTTACCATACCCGAGTACTTTTAAAAGAAATTTAATGTTTTGGGTTTGTGGGAGATGATCACTTGTCTACCATATCGCACGCACGCATTGTTTTCACGTATATAATTTGACTTTAAGATTGTGCCACCACAAGACACTCATTTTCAAGTTCAACGTGCTCCCAAAAAGCCTTGGAAGATTTGATTCCATAACATGGGTCATGTGATAGTTGTTGGGACCTGTGATGGTAAGGAGAAACACTAGAAGATAAGTGAATAATGTTTATGCAAATTAAAATATTCCTCTAAAATTCTCCCTAAGATTAAAATAGAGTAATCTAATTTTAATCTTAATCAACTATCAAACTTACAATAATATAGATTAGCACAATAGCAATAAAAGAATGCAAGTGATAGATAAATTAAGAGATTACAATCGCAAGCACAACAAATTTATCCTTCATCCCTCCAGGGCTAATCCAGGCCTCAAAACTTTGTTGGGCTTTAATCCACTATTATAACATATAGTTACAAACCACATTGCCTCCAATAATGGTTTACAAACATCCATCTTGCTTACCACAAGGATTTACACTACCTCACCTATAATGATGATTTCCCTCTCATACAATACAAATGAGAGAATACTTACAATGCTTAAAGATACAATTACTTGAATGTGTAGATGTGTAGATGTGTAGCTAACGGAGAAAGCTTGATATCAAAATTTAGGAATTTGGCTTGTGAAGATCAAAGGTTTTAGCCTATGAAAAGGATTGAAGGCTTAGAGAACTTTGGCCAAGAGGAACATGACTTTTCTAAAATTTTTGGAGATTAAAACAACTCTCTCTTTGAAAATTAAGCTTGTGAACCATATACAATACATTTATAAATAGATATGAATTTTGCAAGAAACATTCCACTAAATCGCTTTCCAACGATTCTAAAAAGACAGAATTGCGTTAATCAAAGAGAGTCAAATAAGACCGTTGGGGACCTGGTAGTCGACTACTGTTCATTTAGTAGTCGACTACTGACTTGGTAATTGACTACATGCAACACAGTAGTCGATTACTGGCAACTCCAATAAGTCACTTGAGCCTCTGTTTTGCTCAATAGTGAACCCTTATACTCTAGAGGGTCGACTACTTTTCTGATACGCAGCTTTGCATCAAAAAATATGTGATACACTATCTAGTTCATTTTATAACATTTTAAAGACATTTTTAGAGAGTTCCTATGTGTGTGTGTGAGTGATAGCTTCTAGCAAGACTTTAACAAGATACGACGAGAAATAAAAAGTTACATCAAAAAGTAAACTTTTATATAGAAGTCACTTGAAGTAAGCTCGACACTTCAAGTTCATTGTCTATGTTTATTTGATCTTTGGCCTTGTTGAACTCACTCCTAGCATTGAGTGCCTCTTGATTTGCCTTAAGCTCGTATATATGCACTCATCGATGTTAGATGACATGTTTGCTCATCATCAACACCACACGGGATGTGACTCAATATCTCAACATTCTTTTTTGATGATGATAAACATGCATACATAATAATATAGACATACACTACTCTTTCTGCAACACAGTATGTTAGTAATTAACATATGCTCTGGATACTAGGATACTAAGTGTAAGTGTTGCAATAGAATACTAAGTGTAAGTGTTGCAATACATATTATGCATGTGCATCTACTACTTCTCCCACTTTTGTTATAATTAAAAAGGTGCTTACTAAATATCACGTAAATAAAAGCATTCTCTCCCCATATGCTAATCTCTCTCCCCTAGATATATGCTATCATGAGTCTAAAGTGAGTATTTGTGACTCAATATCAAAGCAAGTGTTCTAATAATGAGGAATACCTAGTACTAAATGTTACAATATCAAAGAAATAATATCACGTAATGAAAGAACTCACTACATGTTAAAAATAAGATATTACCAAAATTGCTTAGCTCCCATTGTAAATTTTCTCATCATTTTAAATGCCCCTCTGAAAGTATGTCTATTCATTTGAAGAACAATTGTGGGGTTACTTCTAATCCATTTTGTTACGACCTAAAGATCGTGGGAGTCCGACCTTTCTCCCAGAACCACTAACGTACCTCGCTGGCTCGCCTTTCCTGAACGGGCGGCCGACCCGAAGTCAGGGCGCCCCACGCCCGGGCTTCCGCCTCGGCTGCCGACGAAGGCACACCCGTTCTCTCCCGCGGCCTAGGACCCTCCCCAATCAGGCCGGCTCGGCGGCCCCTTTCGGACCCAGCCACGGGGAAGCGCACCACCGGACCCTTGGCTCATCGGACACGACAAACAACCTAGAACAAGGACATAACCGACACTAACGCCGCCCGACCACCTGACAAAGCTCCCCCTGGCTGCCGCGCCCCCTGACACTTAATGCTTTCGGCCCTGACACCCTGACAAAAGCGCCCCTGGCCGCTGCGTCGTCTGACAAAAGCGTAACAGACACTCCTGATCCTGACATCCTCGTCCGAAGCTTCCGCTGACAGCGAGGCCAGCTCAGCGCGTCGAGTCAGCATGCCAGGTCAGCCTCATCTACCCACCTACCTACATGTATAAATAACCCTTCGCCTCCGACGGTGAGGGGGTTGGCAAATTCATTCTCAATCCTCTTACACACAAGAGCAAAGGTCGTCCATATCTTTGTTCTTTCACCCATAGCTCGTCACGTACGGTCGACTCACCCTCAGTCCGACCTGCGTGCCCAGCCCCCGCTTTAAGCCCTATCACTGACTTAGGCATCGGAGGGGCTAAGGGTTGGACCCCAATCCGGCCTTTCTGACGAGTTGCTCCTTGCGTAGGTTAGCTCGTCCTCACCGGTCGCGCTCGCCCGCAACCTAGACCGCTCGGTTCCGTCCCTGCATCCGGCCGGATTCGACACCGTGGTCAGCTTCCGCGTCAAGCTTAGCCTCATCTCCCCTCTAATTACCTGTCAAATAGCCTACCCTAATTCCGTCATAAGCGTAACCACCGTGCCCTTGGTTTCTCATAATACAAGTTCATTGTACGCGAGTTCCACCCCGCAACAATTGGCGCCGTCTGTGGGAACGAATGGTCACACCCATGTCAGACCCCATACCAATTACCCGAAACCCTGACCACAGCAAGGATCCCATGGGTCAAGAACCACTCCCTGAACAAATGACTCCTGCGACTGACCCGCCCCCCGGGGTAGAGGTCGAGACAGTCCAGGCCTCGGCCCATGCGGTACAACAGAGCTTCGAGGCCTTCACTAAAGCGATGGCGGGCTTCGCAACAACAGGGTCGGAAGCACCCCCCGACCCCTCTGAACCCCCGAACGTGAGACAGAATCTTCACCCTCAGTTCGAGGAGGAGGGGAGACCAAGGACTCGCCAAGGAGATTGTGGCCGAGCGGAAGCTCCTGGAGAAGGAAATGGAGGTCGTACGGTAGCGGAGGCATCGGGAGGAGGCGGCTGACGCGCAAAGGCATTTGGGTGAAGCGGCCGAGGCCGCCTGGCAGGCCCTCGTGGATGACGAGACCGCCCGACACCAACTCCGCTTCATTATCGCGGAACACGAGAGGCTCCGGAGGGAGAACGAAGAAAACCGCGGGATCCCGGAGGTGTCGGCGGTGGGCCGACGACACATGGACAGGCGAGGCCCGCCGCTCGCTAGGTCCCCCCTCGAGCTCGAAGCCCGCCCCGTCGGCATCCCTCCCCCGACTATCTGGACGAAGAAGCCGTTCGTCGACAACTCTGCTTCCTCGCCGCCGAGCGCGGAAGGCTCCTGAGGGAGAATCAGGAGCCGAGAGAGGCCCTGGAGGAGGCGGCCGGGGGCGGTGGTACTGGGACGACCGTAGTCCGCCGCCCGTCGGATCCTCCACCCACGGAAGGAGTCCCCCCAGACGACCGTTTCATTATTCTCTGGGGAACGACGACCGTCACCAGCCGAGACGCGATCGGAGCCGAACCCCAGAATGGCGAGGAGGGCACGAGGCCGAGCGTCCTGCCTACCCTGAGGAGGCCACGCCGTTGGCCCGGTGGATCACGTCCGCCCCCAGACCCATGAGATTCAAGGCCCCCCACCTGGCCACCTACAACAGAAGAGGCGACCCCCTCTCGCATGTGCAACAATACCGGGGGGCAATGGAGGCGCAGGACGTGGACGACGCGTTCCTATGCCGGCTCTTCTCACAAAGTCTTAGGGACACGGCGCTGGATTGGTACTTCGGCCTACCCGCGAGATCCATCGGGAGCTTTGGCGAACTGTCCCACAAGTTCTGCCAGGAGTTTCGGGCCGGGCGTACCAAGAAGAAGCCCTTGCACTAACTCAGCACGATAGTCCAAGGGGAAGAGGAGGCGACCGGGAAATACCTACGCCGCTTCCAGGATGAAAGACGCGCGGTGGTGACCTACGACGATGATGTGCTCATGCTAGCTTTCAAGACGGGGTTGCGGACTTGGAGCCTTCACAAATCCCTGCTCCGAGATCCGCCGGCCGACTACGAGGCGTTAGTCGCTATGGCAGAAAGGCATGCGCTGGCCGAGGAGACTCTCGGCACGAAGAAACTATTCCCCCTGGCGAAGCCGCCCCAAGGCGAGCCTCGATCGCATCCACGACCAAGGCAAGATGACGGGTCTCGGGGGCGCGACCAGCTGGCCCAATCAAGGCGCGACCCGATGGGGCGTCGCCCTCACGATCGCCCAGGCCCGGCCCGAGAGTTCGCCCTGGCCCAGGAGCCCGCCCGAGCCGTCCCAAGCACAGAGGGGCCCATGCGGGCCCACTACATGCAGCTCAATGCCCCCATGATAGAGGTGTTGGCTGCGGTCATCAGGGCCGCACTGCTACCAGAGCCACATAGAGAAATGAGATCAGACCCATCGAATCGAGATCTCCGAAAGTACTGTCGATATCACCGGGACCATGGTCATGATACCGACAACTGCCACATCCTCAAGAGGGAGATCGAGCGATTGATACAGGCGGGTCACCTGGGAGGCTTCGTGGAGAACAGGAAGGTGATCCAAGAAGAAAGGGCCCCGCGGGAAGCACGGAGGCCAGATCCGCTGCCGGGCAACGGGCGGGAAGAGCCGCGCCCTCCCAGGGCGATCATGCGAAGACATGATATGCGGGGGGCCGTCGTCGGGTGGGACATCACCCTCGAGCAAGCAGGCATATGCCCGGCAGATGATGACGGCGGGCATCGACAGCAAGGCAAAGCAGAGAAGAGTGTCTCGACCGCCCATCACCTTTACTGATGAGGACCTCGAGGGGGTCGAGCTTCCGCATGACGACGCCATTGTCATCGAGGCTCAGGTCGGGACGGCCATCATCGGCTGGCTCCTGATCGACACTGGGAGTTCCTGCGACATCCTGTTTATGTCGACAATTGAGAAGATGTGGTTCAGTCAGGCGGATCTGAGGCCCTGCGCGGGGCCCATCGTCGGCTTCACCGGCCACGCGGTCCCCGTAGTGGGGGTAATCACCCTGCCGGTGTCACTTGGGGCGGAACCGAGGGTCGTCATCCACGTGACGCAATTTGTTGTCGTCGACCTTGCGTCGACGTACAACGGGATCATTGGGCGGCCGTACATGACGGCCATTGATGCGCTCCCCAGCCTGCTCCACCAGGTGGTGAAATTCCAAACTCCTCGAGGGGTGGGGCTGGTGCTGGGAAACCAGAAGCTGTCCCGGATCTGTTACGTAGGGTCGACCAAACACCAAGGCCCTAAACAGGCCCTGTCGATTGACCCTCTCGACGAAAGGGAGGACTTTTGCGACCAACGGCCGACTCCAGCTGAAGAAGTCGAAGAGGTGCCCGTGGCCACGGAAGAGGGCAAGACAGTCTCCATCGGGACGAAACTCCCGGCCTCTCTGAGGGCGGCCCTCATCAACCTGCTCCGGGAGAGCGTGGACATATTCGCTTGGTTGCCCGCGGACATGCCCGGGGTCGACCCAGTGGTAATCTCCCACCGGTTGAATGCGGACACATGGTCTCGACCGGTCCGGCAGAAGAAGAGGAGCACCGGAGGTGAGAAGAAAAGGGCGGCCGAGGAAGAAGTGGAGCGGCTTCTTCAGGCCAAGTTCATCAGGCCGGTGGACTATCCGGTCTGGCTCGCCAATGTCGTCTTGGTGAAGAAGGCCAGCAAGAAGTGACGCATGTGCGTCGACTTCACGGACCTCAACAAGGTGTGTCCGAAGGATAGCTTCCCCCTCCCCCGGATCGACCACTTGGTCGATCAGGCATCCGGGTACGAATTGTTAAGCTTCATGGACGCCTTCTCGGGCTACAACCAGATCCCAATGGCAAGGGAGGACGAAGAGAAAACGTCCTTTGTCACCGACAGGGGGGACCTTCTGTTACACCAAGATGCCCTTCGGGTTGAAGAACGCGGGGGCAACTTACCAGCGGATGGTGGACAGGATATTCAGCCCGCAGGTCGGACGAAACCTGGAAGTTTACATTGACGACATGTTGGTGAAGAGTAAAAGAGCCCCGGACCACCTTGCCGACTTGAGGGAGACGTTCCAAAGGGTTCGCCAATACGGCCTGAGGTTGAACCCGGCCAAATGCGTCTTCGGCGTGCAGTCAGGGAAGTCCTTGGGCTTCATGATAACGAAGCGAGGGATTGAGGCGAACCCCGATAAGGTGTCGGCCCTCGTCAATATGGCGGAACCGCGGACGATCCGGGACTTGCAGCGCCTGAATGGCCGGATCGCCGCTCTGGGGCGATTTTTGTCGAAATCCGCAGAGAGGTCGATCCCTTTCTTCAAGGTCCTGCACACGGCCTTCGGAGAAGCCAAAGACAAAAGGAAAGTGATCCCATGGGACGACGACTGCGTACAAGCGTTCGCGGAGCTGAGGGCTTACCTGCAAAGCCCGCCGCTCCTCGCCAAGCCGGAGGAAGGGAAACCGTTGGGTCTATACTTGGCGACCAACGAGGAGGCCGTCAGCTCCGTCCTAATCAAAGAAGAAGGTGGTGTGCAGCGGCCTGTCTACTACGCAAGACGGATTCTCCGAGAGGCGGAAACTCACTACAGCCCCATTGAGAAAGCCGCCTACTGCTTGATAACCACGGCGAGGAAGCTCCGGTCATACTTCCAGGCTCACCCAGTTACTGTCCACACCAGCCTGCCCCTCGAGAAGAACCTGAAAAGGTTGGAGCAGTCGGGCAGGATGCTCAATTGGAGCGTCGAGCTCAGCGAGTTCGACATAACATACAAGGCCCGGACGGCAATCAAGGGCCAGGCGTTGGCCGACTTCGTGGTGGAATGCACTGCCGAGGACCCGCCGGGGACCCAATCGGATGGACCACCAACAACGGCCTCCCCACAAGCGATGGAGGTGGCCGGGCCCTTGGAGCCCGCCCACAGAGTTGTAGGCGAGTTGTGGACCGTTCACGTCGATGGCTCGGCAACGGGATCCGGGACGTGGGCAGGAATTGTCATCCAAATCCCCGACGGATGCCTGCTGGAGTACGCCCTGCGCTTCGACTTCCCGGCAACCAACAATGTCGCGGAGTATGAGGCCGCGGTCAACGGGCTGAAGCTTTGTAGGGCGGTGGGGGCGACGAACGTGCTGCTGCTTAGTGACTCCCGGCTCATCGTCCAGCAGATCCAAGGGAACTACGAGGCCCGAGAAGAAACGATGAAGCGCTACATTAAGCACATCCAGGCCGAACTCCGGACGTTCAAGAGGGCAGAGGTCCGGCACTTATCCCGCTCCAACAACCTCCGGGCTGACGCCCTATCCAAGCTGGCCTCCTTCTCCACAGCCGAGATTGAGAAGGCCATCTATGTTGAAAACTTGCTGGCGCCCTCCATTAGCGGAGAAGAACTAATGTGCGTCGGCTCGACTACGACGTGGATGACCCCGATAGTGAAGTACCTAGAGACAGGGACCCTGCCCAAGGAACGGTTGCAGGCCAAGAAGGTAGAAAGACGGGCCCTGTCATTCGTACTTCTTGACGGGGTATTATACCACCGGCGCCGCGCCAACTTCGACGTCCTGCCGTTCCTAAAGTGTTTGGGGCCGGAGCAGGCTGAGTAGGTCATCCGTGAAGTGCACGAAGGCTTTTGCAGGAATTACCACGGTGTTCGCACTATCGCCCACAAAATAATGCGCCAGGGGTATTATTGGCCGACTATGATCCACGATACGGCACAGTATGTCAAGAAGTGCGAGATGTGCCAAAAATTCGGCCGACACACGACGGTGCCCCCGGCTGACTTGGTGCCCATCGTAAGCCCGATTCCGTTCGCCAAGTGGGGGCTGGATATCCTCGGCTCTTTCTCCAAAGCCTCGGGGGGAAGGAAGTATCTGGTCGTCGACGTGGACTACTTTACAAAATGGATCGAAGCCGAGCCGTTGGCACACATCACGTGGACGGATATGAAAGGCTTCATTTGGCAGTCCGTGATATGTCGCTTCGGGATACCCCGCTCAATAGTGACGGACAATGGAAGACAGTTCGATTGCGAAGGCTTTCGTGACTTCTGTACGGGCTGGGGAATCAAGCTCCATTTCGCATCAGTCGCCCACCCGCAGTGCAACGGAATGGCGGAGGTCGCCAACAAATGCATTTTGAGCCCCATGAAGAAGGTGGACGCCGCTCTCGGGGCATGGGTGGACGAGCTACCGGGCATCCTTTGGTCTTACCGGACCACCCATAAGGCCTCAACCGGGGAGAGCCCATTCATGCTGGCATACGGGTCGGAAGCGGTCGTTCCTGTGGAGATCGGTGAGGAGACACTCCGGTTGAAATTCTTCGATGAGAACAATAATGGGGAGGGCCTCGGCCTCAGTCTCGAGCTCATGGACGAAGTAAGGGACCGCGCCCTGACAAACCTCGTCCGGCACAGCCAGAGGATGGCCCGGCACTACAACTCCAGAGTGAAGTGGACCTTCCGAGTCGGCGATCTAGTCCTCAGAGACGCCACCTTCAGACCCGAGACCCGGAGCCGAGGGAAATTGGCCGTCAAATGGGAAGGACCCTACAAGATCGTCGACATCGTCGGACCCGCCACGTACATCTTGGCAACCCTGGATGGAAGCGAACTAGCCCACCCCTGGAATGCGGAACACCTGTTGAAGTTTAACCAATAATTGTGAGTCTTTTCAATAAAATATCGTCATTTCCGCACTTTCCCAAAACTCTTCTGTCTCCCCCTGAGTATTTCAGCTCAACCACCCAAGACCTCTGGGGCAGGGCCAACCCTCGCCACCCAAACCGGAGAAGGGCACGGGCCGGGCTACGCGCCCGCTCCCCCCTCAAGACCTCTGGGGCAGGGCCAACCCTCGCCACCCAAACTGGAGAAGGGCACGGGCCGGGCTACGCGCCCGCTCCCCCCCTCGAGACCCCTGGGGCAGGGCCAACCCTCGCCACCCAAACCAGAGAAGGGCACGGGCCGGGCTACGCGCCCGCTCCCCCCTCGAGACCCCTGGGGCAGGGCCAACCCTTGCCACCCAAACCGGAGAAGGACACGGGCCGGGCTACGCGCCCGCTCCCTCCTCGAGACCCCTGGGGCAGGGCCAACCCTCGCCACCCAAACCGGAGAAAGGCACGGGCCGGGCTACGTGCCTGCTCGCCCCCTCGAGACCCCTGGGGCAGGGCCAACCCTCGCCACCCAAACCGGAGAAGGGCACGGGCCGGGCTACGCGCCCGCTCCCCCATCGAGACCCCTGGGTCAGGGCCAACCCTCGCCATCCGCCCGCTCCCCCATCGAGACCCCTGGGGCAGGGCCAACCCTCGCCACCCAAACCGGAGAAGGGCATGGGCCGGGCTACGCGCCCGCTCACCCCGTCAAGACCTCTGGGGCAGGGCCAACCATCGCCACCCAAACCGGAGAAGGGCACGGGCCGCACTACGCGCCCGCTCCCCCCTCAAGACCACTGGGGCAGGGCCAACCATCGCCACCCAAACCGGAGAAGAGCACGGGCCGCGCTACGCGCCTGCTCCCCCCTCAAGACCCCTGGGGCAGGGCCAACCATCGCCACCCAAACCGGAGAAGAGCACGGGCCGCGCTACGCGCCCGCTCCCCCCTCAAGACCCCTGGGGCAGGGCCAACCATCGCCACCCAAACTGGAGAAGAGCACGGGCCGACGAACTCCCTAAGGTCGGACGACGGCCCGGGGCGGGCCTGGCGAATTCTGACCACCCCAGCTAGGGAGAGGCGCGGAGCGAAATATCCACCCGCTCACCACCCCACAAGCAGACCCATGGCCCTCGAAGCCTCGAACCTTAGAGAAAGGACAAGGGCACGCAAACCGGGTCAGACCTGACGCAAATCAAGGACCGCTGAACAAAGCCCGCTGGGTAAACGCCGGGTCCCGATAAAACTGGCCCCCGAGGCGACTCTTCGAAGCAAGGGAACACTCGGGAAATGCGCCATCAATAACGACACCCCCCGAAGAGACTAGGGCTGACGAATCGCCACAGCCGCCACCTGGCAAGAGCGGTTTCCAAAGGGCGCGATTCGAAGGATCCTATTAATAATGCCAGCTCATCGCATTAATTAGGGGGGAAACCGTCAACAAAATCCCCCTATAAATGCCCCCCTCACCCCCCCCGAAGGAGAAAAGGAGAAAAAGGTAAAGAAAATATGAGAAATCGGTCCCAGCGCCCTCCACCAAGCATAAAAAGGCCCGAGACGCCTCGCCCGCACAAAAGGGAGGCCACTGGCCACCAATGGATCCCGCCTCCCCGACCGGCGATCGCTTCCACGCGACGACATCTGATAGGCTATTCCTCTTACAAACGGATCACCAATAGGCTATTCCCCTTACACAAGGGGAACCCCACCTTCCACCCCTCCATCAGCTCTAAACCAGATGAAACAGGGGAATGTTGGCATCCGTTCCCCACCGATCACCGCCGGCGGGAATGGCAAAAGCCCCCCATGCTTGCAGGTCTACACCGATGCGCCCCCTAACGACCCACCTGCTCGCCGTCGACCTTCCCCTCAAACCCGAACCGTGAGGCGAGGCGGGATATGACAAGGCAATGGAAGAGAAGGAGGGCTGCCCGGTGGACAGGGATTTGCTCACCCGGACAAAGGTCACATCGAGACAGCTTCCCTGGTGAATCCAACCAGCGAAGAGACCTTGCAACCCTTCAGCACGGAGGGCGCGCACCGGGACATCACGAGCAATGGAAGACAAAGAGGCCCGCCCCCTAGATGGTAACCCGCCCATCCCGATGCAATTAACAGCAGGAGGGAACAGCTCCACTGCCCGTCCACGGTCGGGTCGTACTCACCTAACTACCGAAGACCTTGCCATCACCTCATGTACAAACCAAAGTTGAATTCCTATAAATTTAAATGAAAAAGACTATCCCAAGCAAATTCACAATAACTATCCGAGCATGCTCTAACTTGGGAACGATCCTCCGAAGAAATTGCGGGGCGAGCTCACGAAACTGGGCCACCCATCACGGCAGAGAAAAGAGGGGCCGAGCAGCGCACTCCCCCCACAGAAATAACTCGGGACGTCACCAAACAAAAGATGGCGCCTCCAACAGAAATTACATATACGTCGTTCGAACCCTACGATAAGTAGCAATGGCCGACGTTTCAAAATGAGACCTCCCTCAAACCGAACCCACCGTTACCTTTCAACAAGGGGGGGTGAGATAAGACATATCCTGTCGGGCCACTTCCGGCCAAAGCCAAAACCGCTCGATGCGGAATCGGAGGGGTCGACCGCACCATCGATAGCCCCTATCCATGCAACGGAGCCCGACACACTCTGAATTCCGCCCCCCTTTTCATCGAAATGATCGCGCCAAGCCAAAACAGCTTCACACCCAGCCTCGTCCCCCACCCGGGTCCAAGAAGAATCCCGCCATCTTCATGGCGGCCAGGGTTATTAGGCTTCACCTGCTCGGGACCGGACCGTGACAACGACCCCCAACCGAACAAGCCATGACAGGGCGACATGCCTCAGCCCAACCCGCACCAGTGGTCCCCTGGTCCGCCCGAAGCTCACACGTCGGCCATCAACATCCCACTCCCCCAGACCTAGCGCTCTAGGACAAGGGAATGTTGGGAGCAATTATACCCTCGCAAGAAGACAAAACAAAGGCAAGATCAACCCAACTAGTTTACACCGAGAATACAACATTACATCGACCGGCCCCTAGGGGCGGCACGCTCATCACGGTAACGGCGGATAAGGGCACGCCCGGTTCGGACCACACAGGGACCAGCTATCCGGGGCCAGCCCTCGCCACCCAAACCAGAGAAGGGCACGGGCCGAGCTACGCGCTCGCTCCCCTCCTCCAGACCTCTGGGCCTCTGGGACAGGGCCTAGCCACGCAGCCACACCCCCGCCCCGTTAGACCCCTGATCCTCAAAAACTCGAACCTCCGGAAGAGGACAATGGCACGCAAACCAAGACGGACCTGACACAAACCAGGAACCGCTGAACAATACCTGCTGGATAAACGCCGGGTCCCGATAAAGCAGCTCCCCGATGCGACTCGTCGAAACGAAAGGGCGCTCGGGAAATACGCCATCAATAACGACACGCCCCCCGAGAGGCCAGGGCTGACGAACCGCGTCAGGCGCCGCCTGGCAAAAGCGGTTCCCAAAGAGCGTGATTCTACAGAGCCCATTAATGGTACCAACTCATCGCATTAACTAGGGCGAAACCGTCAGCAGAATCCCTCTATAAATACCCCCCACACCCCTTCGGAGTTTAGGGGAAGTAAAAATATATGAGAGCGAAGCACAACCCCTTACGCCGAGTATGAAAAAGCCCGGGACTCCCCGTCCAACTACGAAGGAGGCCGATATCTTCCGACGGACCGCACTTCCTCCACCAGTGATCGCTTCCACTCGACAATCACTGATAGGCTACTCCCCTTACCCAGAGAACAACCCGACTGCCAGCCTCCCACTTCCTTCAGACAACTTGCGGCAGGGGAGTTGGAGCACCTGCGGCGGACCCCGCCCCCCTTTCGGCATCCCGTGCGGCATGGGCCCAAGGGAAGGGAGGGGGCCCCGGTCGGATCTCCCCGTTGGACACTTCGGCCTCAACACTGGGCATACAAGCCTCCGCCCAGGCATATCGGCCTCAGCGGGTCCACCTCCCAATGGCCTGCCACGCCGATAGGGTACTCCTCTTACAAGAGGATCGCCAATAGGGTATTCCCCTTACACACGGTGAGCCCCACTTGCCAGTCTTCCACCAGATCTGAACTAGATGAAGCAGCCGGTTCGGAAGACTCGCGGCGAGTTGCCATCTCCCAATCAGCATCCGCGCCACTTCGATCCCCATCGGATGCGAGGGTGGAAGCCCCCATCGGGCCTCCAAACGACCCACCTGCCCGCCATCGACCTTCCACTCGAGGCCGGCCCACCGGGCACCACCCCCGAGAAGGCGACACCTCCACCTCCACCTCGTCTGCCGCCTCCTCCGGGGTTCTCCTTCGATGTACGGGTTCCCCGGAGAGGCCTTGCAACCATTCGGCACGACAAAGGCGAGGCGGGATATGACAAAGCAATGGAGGGGATGGAGGTCCGTCCGGCAGACGGAGGATCGATCACCCGACGCGGATCACAGCAAGGCTGCATCCCTGATGAGTCCAATCGGCGAGTCATGGTGTGTCAGCTCGCCCACGGACGATCAAGACCAGTATCCCACTTCCAACCCTTCGCGGACCGAAGGCCGAAGGAGCGCATCGATCAGCGGAAAAGAAGGAAAGTCGCCCTGCAAACATGATCCCTCTCATCTCGACGCAACGGGCAACAAGTTAAAACAACTTCCTGACCCGACCATGGGTTGGGTCACACCTGCCCTATTATTGTAAATATCATTGAGATCTCTTGAAATAGCTAATGAAAAAGATTGCCGCAAGCGGACTCCTAATCGTAGCCCAAGCACCCTCTGACTAGGCACGCCAGACGAGAACCAGAGCCGTCCCGATAAAACAGGGTCCCCTTCGGTCCGACCCGGCCGCCACGTACGGATCAAGAAAGGGAGGGGGCGAGTCGAGGAAGTCGGCCCGCTCGCACGACATGCCACCCAGCGGAGCCGCACAATCGCTCCGCCCCCCACGCGGGTCAAGGACCCACGGTCCCGTCGCATCGGGCGGTATTTCGCGAGACGAGCCGCAACCCCAAACACGAACCGAAGTCCAAGCCCCCGCCTCAAAGCGGGGAAACGTTACGTCATCCGAGCCGAATCGGGCTCCCGCCTCGAACTCGAATGACAGGGGCAATTGTTACGACCTAAAGATCGTGGGAGTCCGACCTTTCTCCCAGAACCACTAACGTACCTCGCCGGCTCGCCTTTCCCGAACGGGCGACCGACCCGAAGTCAGGGCGCCCCATGCACGGGCTTCCGCCTCGGCTGCCGACGAAGGCACACCCGTTCTCTCCCGCGGCCTATGGCCCTCCCCGATCAGGCCGGCCCGGCGGCCCCTCTCAGACCCAGCCACAGGGAAGCGCACCACCAGACTCTTGGCTCATCGGACCCGACAAACAACCTAGAACAAGGACATAACCGACACTAACGCCGCCCGACCACCTGACAAAGCTCCCCCTGGCTGTCGCGCCCCCTGACACTTAATGCTTTCGGCCCTGACACCGTGACAAAAGCGCTCCTGGCCGCTGCGTCGTCTGACAAAAGCGTAACAGACACTCCTGTTCCTGACATCCTCGTCCGAAGCTTCTGTTAACAGCGAGGCCAGTTCAGCGCGTCGAGTCAGCATGCCAGGTCAGCCTCATCTACCCACCTACCGCCAGGTATAAATACCCCTTCGCCTCCGACTGTGAGGGGGTTGGCAAATTCATTCTCAATCCTCTTACTCACACACAAGAGCAAAGGTCGTCCATATCTTTGTTCTTCCACCCATAGCTCGTCACGTACGGTCGACTCACCCTCAGTCCGACCTGCGTGTCCAGCCCCCGCTTTAAGCCCTTATCACCGACTTAGGCATCGGAGGGGCTAAGGGTTGGACCCCAACCCGACCTTTCTGACGAGTTGCTCCTTGCGCAGGTTAGCTCGTCCTCACCGGTCGCGCTCGCCCACAACCTAGACCGCTCGGTTCCATCCCTGCATCCGGCCGGATTCGACACCGTGGTCAGCTTCCGCGTCAAGCTTAGCCTCATCTCCCCTCTAATTACCTGTCAAATATCCTACCCTAATCCCGTCATAAGCGTAACCACCGTGCCCTTGGTTTCCCATAATACAAATTCATTGTACGCGAGTTCCACACCGCAACACATTTATATGTGAGTACATGAAAAGTCAAAAATATATTCGTACTCTTTTTACTTTTGGATCCATAAGATTAAGACATTCAAAGTGATATTAATCAACTAGAAACCAAACCCATTTGGGTTTAGATTTTCCGTCAAAAGAGTATATAATCCTTATTATAATGAATGTTTTCCATAAACTAGAAACATATTTATCTTTCATTTGTACAGTTATTCTCTTTGGTATCTAAACTTTGACAAATCTATTTTTAGTGTTTGGAACCCTAGTATGATGTTGCGTGACATTAGCTTTTTTATTGGTCACATAATATCCTAAACCAAATTTACTAGTGGAGGGTCTATGTGAACTAATCAAATTATCTAGTTTTTTCTTATATTTGTTAAACATATCCACCTTTCTACCTAAATCATCGTGCTTTGCCTTAATGACTGTCATAGTCATTTGTCACCAAACATATCACCTAAGTAATTTATTCTTTTAAATTAACTCATTTTTCTTGCTAATTAGTTTTCAATTTTTTTCCTTAATCTTTACTAACTCAGGGTTGGAAGGATTAGATTCACAAGCTTTATACATCTTTTTAAGAGTTAGAAGCTCCCTTAAGGAAATTCATATTTTTGGAACATCTTGTGAAACTCTTCCTCCCACTTATACTTATCGTCACTACTATCGCTATCACTAGAGTCAGAGTCAGAATTCACCTTATTGTCATTCTTGGCCATAAAGCACATGTAGGATCCCTTTCTTCTTTCTACTTTCTTCTTCTTCCTCTGATAAAGAGTCATCGCTTGAATCATTTGAGTTTCGATCCCAAGCAGGTAACGCCACCTTCTTTGGCTTCTTCTATTTCATCTTCTCTTTTTTCCTTATTCTTCTTCTATGGGCATTCCTTCTTTATATGCACTGGCTTATTGCATTCATAACTAACAAGAGGTTTGTTCGATAATCTCTGTTTACCAAATTTGAGTTTACCTGACTTAAGCATTTTGTTGAAGTATGTTGTTATGAGAGCAAGCTAGTCTTCCACTTCATCTTTTGAAACATCAGATTCTGAATGGCTTTGAGAGCAAGGGTCTTTTTGCTTTGCTCATTGTCCTTCCTTTCTTGCATTTGGAGCTTATATGCTATGAGGTTGCCAATAAGTTCCTGCAAGGTGAGTTCGGAAAGTTCATTGTCATCTTCTATTGTTGTTGCCTTTGATTGCCATTCGGCCGCGAGAGAACAAAAGATCTTGCACACATGGTCTTCTTGTGTGTATTTCTTTTCTAGCTCCGCAAGTGTTTTGATGATCTCGATGAATCACATATACATGTTCATTATGGATTCTCCATTATGAATTTTTCATACCTGCTGTATAGAGAGAAGATTTTGAAGTTTTTAATTTTTTTATTTTCATGGGTTAATTCAAGTATTTTCCATATTTGATGTGCGTAGATAGCCATGGAGATCCGATTGTACTCTATAGTGTCAAGTGCACAATAGAGCGTTGACATCGCTTTAGCGCCGAGTGCAGTCACATCCTTCTACTAGGATACTAAGTGTAAGTGTTGCAATACATATTATGCTTGTGCATCTACTACTTCTCACTTCTTTTGTTATCATTAAAAAGGTGCTCAATAAATATCACATAAATAAAAACATTCTCTCCCCATATGCTTATTTTTCTCCCTAGATATTTGCAATCATGAGTCTAAAGTGAGTGTTTGTGACTCAACATCAAAACAAGTATTTTAACAATGGGGAATACATAGTACTAAATGTTGCAATATCAAAGTTATAAATGTCACGTAATGAAAGAATTCATCGTGTGTTAAAAATAAGATATTAACAAAATTTCTTAGCTCCCCCCTGCAAATTTGCTCATCATTTTGAATGTCTCACATAAAGTATATCTATTCATGTTAAATTTTAGGGATTCAAGTCTCCAACATCACATTTCCAGGTCACTCGGTCGAGCTGTCCCAGTCGCTCGACCGAGCTAAAGACACGGAGCAAACAGCCTAGCAGCGTTGGTATCATACTCGCTCAAGTACTCTACCGCTCGACCGAGCTACCAGCTGCTCGGTCGAGTGACGGGCTACTCGGTCGAGCTACAATGTGTTCAGAATAACAGTAAGTTGGCTTGTTTGAGAGCTCTGCAGGGATCATCATCTTGGTCGAGCTGATCAGCCGCTCGATCGAGCGCTCTTCTCATTCACCCAGCGGCAGTATCGGCAAGAAGACCACTCGATCAAGCGGTGAGCCCGCTCGACCAAGCGGCGCGGGGCCGACAGTTTTCAGCCGACGGCCTGGATCATTTCCTCATTGTTTTGGGGGGTCCTACTTAATCCTAATGCTTCATTAGATTAGGTGAATACTGTTGCGTATATCCAGAGCTTTTAGAGAGGAGTAGCCGCCGCCATTGGAGATCGTCGTCGAGAGATTATGGCTTGGAGATTGAGTGTGAAGTTGTGTGATTCTCTTCATCTTCTCCTTTTAATATCTTTTTCCTTGAGTGAGTTTGTGAGGTCTTGTGCTATTGATCAAGTTATTACTTACGTGGGCGGAAGATAGTTTGTAACCCTATTGTTGGATCTCTCTGATAGTGGAATCATCTCGGAATTGCTGGACGTAGGTTGTGCATAACCAAACCATGGTAAACTCTCGTGTGTCTACGATTTGATTTTGTTTTGCTATTATTTGTTTGCTGCTTTTATTTGCAAGGTCGTAGGGATTTTGTTGGGTTATTTGAGATTCAATTTTACTAGTCCGAGATTCCTGATCAGTTTGTAGGATTGGCTATTTCCGCGAGAATCTCAATTTGGTTTCACCGATTCCCAACAAGTGTATCAGAGCTTGGTTCTTTTGTGAAGGAAGTTAGTGGCGAAGATGGTTTCATTAGCAACATTGAACACTGAGAAGTTCACTGGCCGGAATGATTTTCGTATCTGGCAGACGAAGGTGAAGAATGTTCTGATGCAGTCAGGGTTTTACCAGATCGTATTCGATAAGGCGAATATCGATAAGGAGGTGAAAGAATCTGCTAGGACGGAGATGGAGAAGAAGGCATACCGTGCTATTCAGTTGTCGTTAGCAGATAATGTTCTGAGAGAAATCGTGGATGAAGTAACGGCGTCTGACATCTGGAAGAAGCTTGAGGGACTGTACATGAAGAAGTCGTTCACGAGTTGTCTCTATTTGCTTCAGCAACTGTATACTCTCAAGATGAAGTCTAGATCAGCGGTGAAGGATCACATGGATGAATTGAACCGGATAGTGTTGGAGTTGCAGGGTATGGATGTGAAGATTGAAGATGAGCAACAGGCAGTTATCCTGTTGTGTTCATTGCCTGAGGAGTTTAACCAGTTTGTTCGGTTGATGATTTATAACCGAACGACTCTCACCGTTGAAGAGGTGAAGGCGGCACTTCACACCGAGCAGCTATGTGGCAAGCTTCAAGGTAGAGACCATGTGAGTAACCGTGAAGAGGCATTACATGTGAGTGATCGACATGAAAGGAGAGGAGGTCACAAGAAGCACAATGACCGCTCCAAGTCGAGACATTCACATGATAGATATGCGAAGGTCACATGTTACAATTGCCAGCAGAAGGGTCATTTTGCGAATCAGTGTCCCAATAAGAATAAGAAGAAAGGCAAGGAGGCTGATAAAGAATCCGGATCAACATCATTGGGGATTGATGGGATGCAAATCCATGATGAAGGTAGAGATCCAGAAATGTTTGCAACAGAGATTGCAGGAGACACAAACATTGTTTGGCTTATGGATAGCGATTGCTCATACAATATGACTCCTCATAAAAGTTGGTTCGCTACATACCGTCCCAAGGAAGATGGAGGCTCAATTCTCGTTGAGAACAATGCAGTGTGCAAGACTGCTGGTATTGGAACCGTTCGAATCAAAATGCATGATGGCATAGTGCATACACTTGCCGATGTGAGGCATGTCCTAGATTTGTGAGCCTAATCTCCATATGCGTTTTAGACAATGCCGGGTGCAAGTTGGTCTTTGAGAAAGACCAATTGAGAGTTTCCAAAGGTGCTATGGTCGTCATGAAGGGAAGGAAAGTGGGAAATTTATATTCTCTTCAAGGTACCACAGTAGAAGGAGAAGCAGACGTTGGCACTACGAGCTCAGGTTCCGAAAATTCAGCCAAGTTGTGGCACTATCGCTTGGGTCATCCATGTGACAAGACCCTCGATGTACTTCGGAGAAGAAAACTGATTGAAGCTATAAATGAAAGTGTAGAATTCTGCGAGTCCTGTGTGTACAGAAAGAAGACAAATGTGCAGTTCAACATGGGAAAGCACACTAGCCGGGGACCACTTGACTATGTACACACAAATGTGTGGGGACGGTGTCCGGAGCCGTCAAAAGGAGGAGCTAGATACTTTGTCTTGTTCATAGATGACTACTATCGTAAAGTCTGGATGTATTTGATGAAGTCGAAGGACCAGACGTTTGAGATGTTTAGAGAGTGGAAGACCATGGTAGAGAAACAAACCGGAAGGCATGTGAAGGTGCTGAGATCCGACAATGGAGGTGAGTACATCTCAAGGGAGTTTAGGAATTTCGGCAAGCTCCATAGAATCCGCTGTAATTTTAGCACACCTGGAGATCCGCGGTCGAATGGTGTGGTGGAGCGGATGAATCGGACATTGTTAGAGTGAGTGCGATGTTTGAGGCACTCAGCCAGTTTGGCGAAGAAATTTTGGGGAGAGATTCTTACCACTGCTGTGCACATCGTGAGCAGAGTTCCATCGGTGGCTATTGGTTACAAGATTCCTGAAGAGATGTGGAGTGGTGAAGCTGGAGACTATTCTTAATTGTGCATTGTGGGTTGCCCGGCGTATGTGCACGAGAGGGACGACAAGTTGGATCCAAGAGCAAAGAAGTGTATCTTTCTTGGATATTGCCACGATGTTAAGGGAATCGCTTATGGGATCCAGAGGGTCAAAAAGCGATTGTGAGCCGACATGTTACTTTTGATGAGGATGCAATGCTCAGGGTGGAGCATCCTCACTCAAAAGGAGACACGTCAGCAGAGAAGACATTGACAGACATTGTCAATCTTCCAGTCCAGTCCAGTCCACTCAGCGACCAGGCAAAGAGTTGATGGTCGACGTTCCAGTTGAGGGAGGTGATGAGGTCCATGCTGAGGATCATGAGTAGCCATCCGGTACATCTCAGGTACGCGTTGACACTTATGCATGTGATGAAGGAACGCGGAGATCTAAGAGGGTGAAGAATGCGCCAGAGAGATTTGGAGCATGTGATTATGCGGGATATTCTTTCGATGATATGTCGTCATATGCACTCAACCTGGAGCATGAGGAGTAGGCGACATATGGTGGAGCCATAGACTCAGGTGATGCCGCTCAGTGGCAAGGAGCTATTGATGAGGAGATGGAGTCCCTTCACCGCAATGATACTTGGGAGTTGGTGCCGTTACCCAGCGAGAAGCGTGCTATTGGATGTCGTTGGATTTACAAGGTAAAAGAAAGCTCAACCCAAGATGGCAATGATGTCAGGTACAAGGCAAGATTGATGGCCAAGGGATTTGCACAATGGAAAGGAGAGGACTACAACGAGATATTCTCACCGGTTGTGCGACACACATCCATTCGGGTGTTGGCACTAGTTGCTAGCATGGACATGGAGTTAGAGCAACTCGATGTGAAGACCGCTTTTCTGCATCGAGATCTTGATGAAGAAATTTACATGCAACAGCCCGAGGAGTTCAGAGTTTAGGGGAAAGAAAATTTGGTAGGCAGATTGAAGAAATCATTGTACGGGTTGAAGCAGTCACCCAGGCAGTGGTACAAACGATTTAACAGCTTCATGATGAGAGTAGGCTTTGAGAGGAGCATCAAGGATCAATGTATGCATGTGCGCACAATAAAGAATGGCTTGAAGATCTATTTGTTGCTCTACGTGGACGACATGCTTATCGCTTCCAATAGCATGTCTGAGGTAAAGAAGCGGAAGGCAAAGCTAGGGCAATAGTTCGACATGAAGGACTTAGGACCGCAAAGAAAATTCTCGGAATGAAGATTTTTCGAGATAGGAAGAAGCATAAGCTCAGATTGTCACATCATGTGAACGTTCAAAAGGTGCTAATTCGGTTTGGGATGGAAAGCGTGAAGCCCGTGACAACACCTCTAGGAGCTCACTTTCAGCTGTCGGTAACATAGTCACCTAGCACTGATAATGAGAAGAAGCACATGTCTCAGGTGCTATATGCAAGTGCAATAGGAAGTTTGATGTACGCGATGGTTTGCACGCGTCCAGATACTGCACAGGCCGTGGGAGTGGTTAGCAGGTATATGGCCAACCCATGCAAGGAGCATTGGCAGGTCGTCAAGTAGATTCTGAGGTATCTGCGAGGCACAGCTAGTGTCGGGATTCTCTACAGGAGAGGAGACGGAAAGGTGCTGACGGGATATTGCGACAGCGACTATGCAGGAGATAGAGACATGCGGCGATCTACCACAGGGTCTGTGTTCACTTTGGGCACTACCGCGGTATTGTGGAGGTCGGTCTTACAGTCTGTGGTTGCGCTATCGACAACAGAGGCCAAGTTGATTGCAGCGGTGGAAGCTGTTAAAGAGGCCAAGTATTTAAGGAGTCTGCTTAGAGATTTGTGGGTGCCATAGAGTTCATCACAAGTGCATTGTGATAGCCAGAGTGCCATTCATCTGACAAAGCACCGGGCATACAATTCAAGAATGAAGCACGTTAAGGTGCGAGATTTCTTCCTAGAGTTGGAGAAGAATGAAGTAGAGATTCAGAAGGTCCCGACTGAGAAGAACCCCGCAGACATGTTTACTAAGCCAGTTCCCGCCGTTAAGCTCCAGTTGTGCCTAGAGTTAATTTCTTTGTTGACTTAGGTGGCGTCAGAGGGCGCAAATTCCGAGATGATGATGAAACTCAGAGAGAACTATGGCGAGCAACGTGGAAGTTTAGGAGCATTGGTGATGAGATTTGAATCAAGGTAGAGTGTTAAATTTTGGTGATTCAAGTCTCCAACATCACATTCCCAGGTCACTCGGTCGAGCTGTCCCAGTCGCTCGACCGAGCTAGAGACACAGAGCAAACAGCCTAGCAGTGTTGGTATCATACTCGCTCGAGTACTCTACCGCTCGACCGAGCTACCAGCTGCTCGGTCGAGTGATGGGCAGACCCGACCACGGTTCGGTTCGGTTCCGGTTTCGAACCGCCGGTTCCGGTTCCGACAAAACCCGGAACCAGAACCAAACCGCTTTAGAAGAGGTTCGGTTCCGGTTTCGGTTCTCGACCGGTTCGGGTTTCGGTTCCGCTTTCGTTCCGGTTCCGGTTCCGGTTTGGGGTCGGTTCCGGTTCGATTGTGGTGAAAAATATAAGAAAGTAAACAAAATTTAAATGATATAACTTAAAAACGAAATATATCTTGTCACTAATCAACTTAATACAAATTACATATGAGAAAATTGAGGATGTGACAAACCAAACTGGGGAATGTGAGAAAACTTTGTGAGAAAATTGAGAATGTGAGCCAATTGGCCAAAACCGAATCGGTTCTGATTCGGTTCCCCGGTTCCGGAACCGGGGAACCGAACCGGGGAACCGGAACCGCCAGTTCCGGTTCGGTTCCACAAAAGGGCAAACCGGAACCGAACCGGCTTGGTTCGGTTCCGGTTCCGGTTCTTGGAACCGGTCGGCCGGTTCCGGTTCGGTTCGGTTCCAAATCGGTTCGGTTCCGGTTCGGTTCCACGGTTCGAACCAAACTGTGGTCGCGTCTAGTGATGGGCTACTCGGTCGAGTTACAGTGTGTTCAGAATAACAGTAAGTTGGCTTGTTTGAGAGCTCTGCAGGGATCATCAGCTCGATCGAGCTGATCCGTAACTCGGTCGAGCTGATCAGCCGCTCGATCGAGCGCTCTTCTCATTCACCCATCGGCAGCAGGAGCAAGAAGACTGCTCGGTCGAGCGGTGAGCCCTTTCGACCGAGCGGCGTAGTGCTGACAGTTTTCAGCCGACGGCCTGGATCATTTCCTCATTGTTTGGGGGGGTCATATTTAATCCTAATGCTTCATTAGATTAGGTGAATGCTGTTTCGTATATCCAGAGCTTTTAGAGAGGAGTAGCTGCCGCCATTGGAGATCGTCGTCGAGAGATTAGGGCTTGGAGATTGAGTGTGAAGTTGAGTGATTCTCTTCATCTTCTCCTTTTGATTTCTTCTTCCTTGAGTGAGTTTGTAAGGGCTTGTGCTATTGGCCAAGTTATTACTCACGTAAGTGGAAGATAGTTTGTAATCATATTGTTGGATCTCTTTGATAGTGGAATCATCTCGGAATTACTGGACGTAGGTTGTGCATAACCAAACCAGGGTAAACTCTCGTGTGTCTGCGATTTGATTTTGTTGCTATTATTCGTTTACTACTTCTATTTGCAAGGTCGTGGGGGTTTTTCTTGGGTTATTTGAGGTTCAATTTCGCTAGTCCTAGATTCCTGATTAGCTTGTAGGATTGGCTATTTCCACGAGATCTCAATTTGGTTTCACTGATTCCCAACAATTCATTTGAAGTACAATCAGGGGTTTGCTTCTAATCCTTTTATATGCGAGTACCTAAAAAGTCAAAAATATCTTGGTACTCTTTTTTACGTTTGGCTTCATAGGTTTAGACATTCAAAGTGAAATCAATCAACGAGGAACCAAACCCATTTGGGTTTAGATTTTCCATCAAAAGAGAATCTATAATCCATACTATAATGAATGTTTTCCATGAAACTAGAAACACGATTATCTTTCATTTGGATAATCACTCTTTTGGGTATCCAAAGTTTGACAAAATCATTTTTAGGGTTTGGAAACTTAGTATGATGAGTGACCTTAGCTTTTGATTGGTCACATTATATCCTAAACCAAATTTTCTAGTGGAGTGTCTTTGTTAACTAATCAAATTATCTAGTTTTCCTTATCTTTGTTGAACTTATCCACATTTCTATATAAATCATCGTGCTTTGCCTTAATGACGGTCATAGTCTTTTAGAGGTCACTAAACCTATCACTTAAGTCTTTATGCTCAATACTAAGTAATTTATTCTTTTAAATTAACTCATTATTCTTGTTAATTAGTTTTAAATTCTTTTCCTTAATCTTTTCTAATTCAGGATTTGAAGAATTAGATTTATAAGCTTTATGCTTCTTCTTAAGAGTTAGAAGCGTTCTTAATGTAATCTCATATTTTTCATACATCGTGTGAAACTCTTCCTCCCAATCATACTCATCATCACTATTAGCGCTATCACTAGAGTCAGAGTCAGAATTTACCTTATTGTCCTTAGTTGTGAAGCATATGTAGGCCTTTCTTCATTCTTCTTCTTCCTTTGATGAAGAGTCATCGCTTGAATCATTTGAGTTTTGATCCCAAGCAGGCAAGGCCATCTTCTTTGGCTTCTTCCATTTCATCTTCTCGTTTTCCTTATTCTTCTTCAATGTGCATTCCTTCTTTATATGCACTGACTTATTGCATTCATAACAAACATGAGTTTTGTCTTATAATCTCGGTTTACCACGTTTGAGTTTACCCGAATTAAGCATTTTTCTGAAGTCGGTTGTTATGAGAGCAAGCTGGTATTCAACTTCGTCTTTTGAATCCTCAGATTCTTGAATGGCTTTTTTACTTTGCTCCTTGTCCTTTCTTTCTTGCATCTGGAGCCCATAAGCCATGAGGTTCACAATAAGCTCCTCCATTGTTAGTTTGGAAAGATCATTTGATTGCCATTCGGCTGCGAGTGAACAAAAGATCTTGCACATGGTCTTGCATGTGCAAAAGATCTGCGAGTGAACAAAAGATCTTGCATCTTGCGCACATATGGTCTTCTTGTGAGTACTTCTTTACTAGCTCCGCTAGCGTGTTGATGATCTCGATGAATCACATGTATTATGGATTCACCATTCTCCATTATGAATTCTTCATACATGCTAATATAGAGAAGATTTTGACAGTTTATGAGTTTGATCACTACACATACATATATATTCGTCATATAAATATGTAAGGAAATATTTCTAAATAGATACTGTCTCAAATAAAAACTTTGCTAGGCTCTGAATTATGCATCAAATCATTTTTTCAAGTCATTTTCCTAACGTTATATTAAGAAAATTTCTAAATTCCCTATTTATTTAAGGAGCATTCTTTTAGAATCAACTACAACTTAATTTCTTTTGCACAAAATTACAAAATTAATTATCTGATGGTGTTTCTAATGCGGATCCGCATCAACTCACGGCCGGCGGCCCACATGGGGGGACCCACCCCCCATTGGTGACTTACGTGCGACGTAGGAGGCGTGGCACCACGTAGTGTGTTAGTCTAGAGGTATTCTAGTCTTTTCAGACTAGATTAGCAAATCCCCTCTTTTCTATTTATTAGGGCTAGCCGTCTTTTGATTTTCTTATGCTTATTTTGTGAAGAACAATTGTAGGCATCTTGTGTGAAGGTTTTTAGGCTTGTGTTTCGTGCAACAAAAGCTAGGAGAGCGAGTCTCCTCTCGAAAGAGACTCATTTATCTATCAAATATTAGTTCTTCGCAATCTAAAGCTTCATAAAAATCTCTCTTTTTATATTTTTCCACCTTTTAAATCTGAAATTAATTGATCGATGCTTTAGATCGTATCAAATTGGTATCAAAGCACTAGATCCAAATGGCGACAAGCACTCGATCGAAGGTAGATTTGATCAATGAGAAGATTCAAGGGCTACGTGAGGATCTCAATCGGGAGATCGAAGAACGGTTCGAAGGATTGAAGAAAACGGTGGGGGGGATTCACTCAAGGATCACGCCCATTCGCAAGAAGACATCCAGATCGAACTTCGGGGGATGAGGACGGACGCCGCGCAATACGGACGAGATCTCCGAGAATTGAAAGAGATGATACAAGCCCTCGTGATGGCGAAAGGAGGAGATCGAGGCAAGGGGATCCAAGAGGGGGGAGATTCTACCCAAGAATCGGCCTCCCTAGGGCAAACGGAGACGACGACGGAATTTCCACATCAAGGCGACGACGCGGAAGAGGCGAGGAGGACGGCGCGGCTAACCCTAGACCCGCGCGGGCCTGTTTCATAAAAAACAGACCCTTGCGGGTCTGTTCAGGCCACGGCAGGCCCTATCGGGCCTGCCCAAGGGCCGACGGCCCAACCCAGGCCTTCCCAGGCCTGGGAGAGGCCGCCCGGCCAACCGGGGGTCTCAGCGCCCCTGGCGAGCTCTCCTAGGCCCTCCCAGGCCTAGGCGAGCCCGCCGGGCCACCAGAGCCTTTGGCCGACCTCGGCGGGCTCTAGGTGCTGGCGGCACCCCCCGCCAGGGCCGCGGGAGGTGCGGCACCCCCATCCGGGGGTGCGGGAAGACCGATGGGCCCATTTGGGGGCCCGACGAGCTGGGCCGGGCCTTCCGAGGGCCCGGCGGGCTGGGCTGCCCCTCCTGGGGGCCCGGCGACTTCGTCTCGACCTTTTGGGGGTGTGGCTGGGTTCATACCCCATCATGGGGGAACCTCGGGGACAGTAGGAGGCGGATGGGCTTCGGGGGCTGTTATTGGGGCCCCAACGGGCCAGTTTTGGAGAGCAGAGACCATTCCGACGGGGCCGAGGCCCGTTTTCACACGACCACCGAAGTTTCCAGGGCATCACTATCAGCCCTCGGCAATAGGAGAGGCCCGCGTGGCCGGAGGAGTTATACAGGGTTGACGGGGGAGGTCCGGTTGAGGCAGTCGGCGGAGGATTCGGCCGTGGGGGTGATCGCGGTAGAGACGGGGGACCACATGGGGACATCAATGCAGATCGCCGCCTTATAAAGCTAAAGATGCCGATTTTTGACGGCACGGATCCGGACGGGTGGATTTATCGGGCGGAGCGCTACTTCCAGGTGATGAGGTTGACTGAGGAGGAGGTTCTGAGGGCCATCGGAATCTATTTCGAGGGCAAAGCGTTGGCGTGGTATAGATGGAAGGTGGCGCGGACCCCTTTTCGCACTTTGAAGGAGCTGTCGGCGTTGATACTAGACCGATTCCAGGAGACCCCAGGTGGAGACTTCTATGAGCAGTTATCGGCTTTGAGGCAGGAGGGGACGGTGAGAGACTATGTGGAGAGATTCGAGATGCTGAATAGTAGGGTGAAGGGGGTGACCGACGATGTGATGATCGGGAACTTCATGAGAGGGTTGAATCCCTCTATACGAGCAGAGCTGAGGATGCAGAGTCCGGGGACACTGGAGGATGTCATTCGCCTGGCCTACAAGGCGGAGGAGAAGCATGCGGAGGAGAGGAGGATACGGGGGACCCAGGGGTCCCGCCCCACCCCTGCAGTGGCAGCACCGAGAGCACCCCCAGCTGCACCTGAGGCTAGAGGAGAGAGCCGTCCGGCGACTCTTGGGCGGCGGATGACAGAGGCGGAGGTGAGGGAGAAGCGTGCCAAGAGGTTGTGCTTTCGTTGTGACGAGAAGTTCACCCCTGGACACAGGTGTGCTAGTCACCTGCTACAGATCACTATGGTACCAGATGAGGAGGGGTACGTGGGCGATGAGGAGGAGTTCGAGGAGGAGCAGGAGACGCCTGTGGAGGAGAAGTCTCACCTAGACTTCGCAGAGGTGTCCCTAAACTCTGTGGTGGGGTTCACTCCGAACCACACCATGAAGTTATCGGGGCAGTTAGGAGACGCAGCGGTGACGGTGCTGATCGACAGTGGGGCCACCCACAACTTCATCTCCAGCCAGCTAGTGGAGAGACATGGGCTGCAGTTGAGCACGCAGGAGAGGTTTACCGTGCTGCTAGGGACAGGGAAGATGGAGGAGAGCAAGGGGCTCTGCAAGGGTCTGTGCCTGACCTTGCAGGGAGTGCAGATCATGTAGGATTTCCTGCCCTGGAGTTGGGCAATGTTGACATCATCCTGGGCGTGCAGTGGCTGAAGAAGCTGGGGGACATGCGGGTGAATTGGAACCGCCTCAGGATGGAGTTTGAGGAGGGGGACTGGACGGTGGTGCTCACAGGGGACCCGACCCTTTGTTTGTCGCTAGTGGCCTTCAAGGCCATCACTCGGGCCTTACGGAAAGAGGGAGAGGGGTACTTGGTGGAGTGCCGTGTAGCGGGGGCAAAGCAGGGGCCGCAGGCAGGGGTTCCCGAGGAGGTGGAGCAGGTGTTAGGACAGTACCAGGAGGTCTTTCAGGACCTACAGGGGCTACCACCAGTGAGAGGGCACGAGCACGCGATAGTCCTGAGGGATGGCGCAACACCGATGAGTGTGCGTCCTTACCGCTACCCCCACGTGCAGAAGGATGATATAGAGCGAATGGTCGGAGAGATGTTGCAGGCTGGGGTGATCCAGCCCAGCGTCAGCCCGTTTTCGAGCCCGATACTTTTGGTGAAGAAGGACGGGAGTTGGCGCTTTTGTGTAGATTACCGGGCGCTGAATAAGGAGACGGGGGCTGACAAGTTTCCTATCCCCGTGATAGACGAGCTACTAGATGAGCTGCATGGGGCAGTGGTGTTCTCCAAGATTGACCTGAAGGCGGGATATCACCAGATCCTGATGTGACCAGAAGACGTGCCGAAGACGGCATTTCGCACCCACGAGGGGCACTACGAGTTTCTCGTCATGCCGTTCGGCTTGATGAATGCTCCTTCGATATTTCAGGCATTGATGAACAATGTTTTCCGGCCGTTCCTGAGGAGGTTCATACTCGTCTTCTTTGACGACATTTTGGTCTACAGCAGGACCATGGGGGAGTACGTGGGCCACCTGGAGGTAGTTTTTCGGGAGCTATTGAGGCATCAGCTATATGCCAACCGAAAGAAGTGCAGTTTCGGCCAGAGGCAGATAGAGTATCTGGGGCATGTGGTGTCGGCCGCAGGGGTAGCAGCAGACCGGGCGAAGATAAAGGCGACGTTAGACTGGTCGGTACCCACCTCTCTGAGGGCACTGTAGGGATTTCTCGGCCTGACAGGCTACTACCGGAAATTCGTGAGGGGATACAGCACTATTGTCCGCCCACTGACCGATCAGCTGAAGAAAGATGGGTTCCAGTGGGGAGAGGAAGCGACCAAGGCATTTGAGGCCTTGAAGGAGGCGATGACGACAGCCCCAGTCTTGGCGTTGCCCGACTTCAGCGTCACGTCTGTTATGGAGACTGATGCGTCAGACGTTGGTTTGGGGGCGGTTCTGATGCAGTTAGGGCGGCCGATAGCCGACTTCAGCCAGGTGCTTTCAGCTAGAGCACGGCTGAAGTCTGTGCATGAGAGGGAGTTGATGGCAATCGTGCTGGCAGTTCAGAAGTGGCGGCCCTATCTGATGGGCAGGGAGTTCGTGGTCAGGACAGACCAGCGCAGCCTGAAGTATTTGTTGGAGCAGAGGCTAGTGACAGAGGAGCACCAGCGCTGGCTATCCAAGCTGGTAGGGTACCGGTTCACAATTGAGTACAGTCCGGGGTTGGAGAGCAAGGCGGCAGATGCCTTATCGCGCAGAGAGGAGGGGGTGCACTTGAGGGCACTCTCATTGCCCGTGTGGATAGATGGGGAGCCCATGCTGCAGGAGGCCGAGGCTGATCCGGAGTTGAGACAGATTCGCGAGCAACTGCAGGGAGGCGGGGAGGCCCGAGGGGGCACTCCCAAGTGGGACGGAGACTGTTATACCAGGGGCGGTTAGTATTGCCGCGGGCTTTCACGTTCATACCAGCATTATTTTAGGAGTTCCACAGTTCGGTGGTTGGGGGACATTCCGGGGTACAGCAGACATATATGAGGATGTCCCGAGAGGTTTATTGGCCTGGTATGCGGAGAGCGATAGCACACTTGGTTGCCGCTTGTGACGTGTGCCAGCGTCACAAGTACATGGCCATGGCGCCAGCCGGGCTTCTGCAGCCTTTAGCACTACCTGAGCTGGTCTGGGAGGAGGTGACGATGGATTTCATCGACCGGCTACCCCGATCAGAGGGGTACTCAGTGATTTTTGTGGTGGTTGACCGATTGAGCAAGTACGCCCACTTCATATCACTGAAACATCCGTACACGGTGGTTTCAGTGGATGCAGCCTTCACTCGAGAGGTGATACGGCTACACGGGGTCCCAGCTTCCATTGTCACGGACAGAGATCAGGTGTTCCCGAGTGGGTTCTGGCGGGAGATATTTCGTGTCCAGGGGACAGTGTTGAAGAGGAGTACCGCCTATCATCCTCAGACCGACGGGTAGACGGAGGTAGTGAACCGCAGTATAGAGACGTATCTGCGGTGTTTTGCGTCGGAGACACCACGCCAGTGGTATCGGTGGTTGGCATGGGCGGAGTATTGGTACAATACTTCGTACCATTCAGCAGCAGGAACGACACCCTTTCGGGTGTTATATGGGAGGGACCCACCAGAGCTGCTTCGGTTTGGGGAGAGGCAGACACCAGTCTCTCAGGTAGAGGATTATATGGGAGAGCGGGAGAGCATACTGGAAGAGCTGAAGAAGCACTTATTACGGGCTCAGCAGGTGATGAAGGCTAGGGCGGATGGGCATCGGCGTGATGTGCACTTTCAGGAGGGCGACATGGTCTATCTGAAGCTGAGGCCTTACAGACAGAGATCGCTAGCGAGGAGGCGGAACGAGAAGATGTCAGCGAGATTCTATGGGCCGTTTGAGATTTTGGCCAAGATTGGCCAGGTGGCTTACAGGCTGAGACTACCTTCGACGGCGACGATACACCCCGTCTTTCATGTTTTGCAGCTTCGACGAGCTATTGGGAAGCAGACGGTGTCTTCTACCCTACCGCCCATACTGACTGAGGAGATGGAGGTGATGCTGGAGCCACTGGAGGTGGAGGTTCGGGCTGTACGTCAGGGGCCGCGCGGGCAGAGGGAGGTGCTGATACACTGGGCGGGGTTGCCGGATTGTGATGCGACGTGGGAGGCATACAGAGTGATCCAGGAGCAGTTTCCTGACTTCCACTTTGAGGACAAGGTGGCTCTTTTAGGGGGTGTATTGATGCGGATCCGCATCAACTCACGGCCGGCGGCCCACATGGGGGACCCACCCCCCATTGGTGACTTACGTGCGACGTAGGAGGCGTGTCACCACGTAGTGGGTTAGTCTAGGGGTATTCTAGTCTTTTCAGACTAGATTAGTAAATCCACTCTCTTCTATTTATTAGGGCTAGCCGTCTTTTGATTTTCTTATGCTTATTTTGTGAAGAACAATTGTAGGAATCGTGTGTGAAGGTTTTTAGGCTTGTGTTCCGTGCAACAAAAGCTAGGAGAGCGAGTCTCCTCTCGAAAGAGACTCATTTATCTATCGAATATTAGTTCTTCTCAATCTAAAGCTTCATAAAAATCCCTCTTTTTATATTTTTCCACCTTTTAAATCTGAAATTAATTGATCGATCCTCTAGATCGTATCAGTTTCCCTGAAACATTCCTTGGTTTTACGTTATGCAATCTTTTTGGGTCTTGGTTCGTTTAGATCAAAGCCTTGCCATATCAGTACCCACAGTCAGATTCGTGTGGATATGTCTCATTTTTGCCTTGTGACCTAGGTTACACCAACGTTTAGATAGATAAGTGGGAGTTGACCTTACAATATGTGTGAATCCTGAATATTGGGAGGTTTTTTCGTGCTAAGCACACTCATTAATTACAAAACTATTACCCAAACACTTGGCTTAGAGATCAACTATTGATAGCCTTATGGCTTGATTTGATTGCTGCAAATTGAAAGTTCAAGCCTTGAGTAGTTTTATACCACTACGTGCCTTTCTGTAAGCTACCATAATTAAGCAGTGTTACCCTACTCACGAATGTAATATGCATTGAGTTGTTTGTACGTGAGTCACAAGCAAACATGTTACATGCTACGTGCACTCCAAAACTGCATGAGACACGTGCATGTGCCTACAAAAATCCTATGCTCTTTCCCACAAGTGCGTGTCTTCTGTACGTCACATATGCACAGTGCTCGCGATATGTACACACCATATTATGTGTGCATGCACATGTGTTGCACTACGCATGCTCTGCATGTGCCCGTTTCATTCATGGGGAAGTGTGCATGCTTCCATCTTGCTTGACCCCTTACATGCGCACTTAGCTTGCTAGAGCATCGCCACAAGAGGACACACGTGCTACCCCTGCACCCTCGGTCCTCTCCCTTTGTCTTTTAAGCCTATGCGTGCTGTGCGCCGCAGGGGGCCCTCATAAAAAAACTGTAGCATCTAGCAATCGAAATTTAGGAGCCTATGGCTCTCGTAACATATGTAGATCTTGATATACGTATCCGCGTACAAATATACCATGCATGATCATTGTTGTGGATGTATAGCATACTTGTTGTACTTTCTGATCTTGCTTGATATGGATTGTTGTAATACCAAGTAGATCGCCTCTTTCATAGCCTGATGGTGGGGGAAGTCACAAGATTGTAGATTTCTTGTAAGCTGACGACATATTGACCATGAAAATGGAATCTCGAGAACTAGACTATGATCTAGAATGGGAATCTAGCAGTGGCTACCTTACAAAGATTTTCCATGTGTTAAGGGAGAACGATTAGCCTCCTTTATATAGCCTTAGATCCTTGATCTTAGCTTCTTCTCCAAGTTTCTCTCAATCACCATTGGATTAAGATTGTGCGGCCTATGAGAGTGCATTGGGCTGTCCCTTTTTGGAAAGCTCTTGCTTTGCCCTAGGTTGGTTAGGGCGTTCTTGAAGCTAGCATGCAGCCTCTGATCAGGTTGGATCCCGGTGACTCCCTTGACCAGTTGGGGCCTGATCCGGCCCCTATTTCTGACAGTAGAAGTAAAGGTGAAACTCAAAAATAACAGAAGGCAAATGTTCTTTTCATTGCACGGTAGTCAAATTTCAGGGCCACGAGCCCATGGAAGGTTTTCCATATGCTTAGTACAAGTTAAAAGCATGGTTTGGATCTGCAAACCCTGTAAGATATTATATATAAAGGTTAGCATGTGAAAAATACTTCATTTCTCTCGTTCCCTTCTGGTTCTAAGCTCAAAACCAAGTTTATGCGCTTAAGAATGCTAATTCATGAGCAATTTCTCTAGCAGTGTAGAAATCATATTCATGCAATTGTGTTTTCTGTAGCAAGCTTCTGTCACGAAATAGTGCATTTTAAAGGGACAAGAGTCATGTAAAAGGCGTGCTTAACGTTCACGTATTGTAGGTATCCTGCAGAGATACCAGATGCATATGAGAGGCTTCTATTGGATGCAATTGCAGGAGAGCGCCGGCTTTTCATCAGAAGTGACGAGCTCGATGCAGCGTGGGCACTCTTTTCACCGGTGCTGAAAGAATTGGAAGACAGAAGGATTGCACCAGAGCTCTACCCATTCGGCAGCACAGGGCCAGTGGGAGAGCACTATCTTGCCGCAAAATACAATGTAAGATGGGGAGACCTCAGCAGCGACGACTTGTAGGCTATTCCACAGCCATCACAAGATTCACAACCTCCTGCATATGTGATCTGCATCCTTCACATTCACCTTCATACTCCAAATTCTGATTATAACTCTCTATGTATATCTTTGTACATAGTTTCATTCAGCTCTAATAGATCAAGTCATCATCTATAATTTGTTTGCTGCCACATATATGGCAAGTTAGTTTAAACTGATACGGTAAAACCGAGAATTAGGGATGAATTATCCGACATATTTGTATTAAAGGTAAATTAGGTGTTTCCGTTGGTAATTAGTGTTTAAGCTCTGTAGATACAGGCCCATTGTGACCATTTTCTTATTTGGTAAAGTACATGTTTGTTCCTGAATTTAAGCACATAGGTGTAATGCTTGTAGGACTTTCCCTTAGGCCCTGTTTGGTTGGGGAGAACAGGAAAGAAAGGGAAAGAAAGTAGAGGGTAAACTGAATTCCTTTGTTTGGTTGAAAGGAAAAGCAAAAAGCTAAAAAAAAACCAGGAGGAAAGTGAAGGAAAAAAAACTAATGAAAATTCTCTCCCATTGTAAACGGCAAAAAAAAAAAGATCGTTTGCAGGAAAAAAAATTTCTTGCTCGCTCGATCCTGAACTTCATCCGAACCTCCTCCCCTTTGTTGTAGATCTCACTCCTTGCTTACTCAATCCTCCTCCGATTGTCGTGGCTAAGTTCTCACCCCTTTTTCATCGCCCCCAATCCAAACACTAGTTCCTCTCTCTTGTCCAAACCTCGCTCCAAATTCTCCACCGAGAGCCCTAGAAGAAAACCATTGTCGAGCCTCACGGCCATCGCAGCCGCCGCCTCATGGCCATCGCAGCCGCCGATGGTGAAGTGTGCCCTACTACCATCTGTCTATCCTCCTCCATTGTCGACCAAAGAGCTGGAGAACAGCAACATTGGAGACGACTGGGTCCCACTCGAAGGCGCCATCCAATTCGAAAAGTCCGACACGACTCCCTCCCAATTGATATCTTGGGCATAATTTCATTAAACCCGCTCTTAAAATTCTCTAGTGCCAGATATTTTAATTCATCTCTGTTGTGAACGGTTATTAACCAGAGTTGGTTTAGATTCTGGGCTATCTTAGAGATAGGCTCATATCAATGTAGCCCATATTTGTATTCTCCCTTATTGCCTATAAATAAAGAGCTGGGGGCTCCTCTCCCAGTAGTTGATTCATAACACGTTATCAGCACGAGCCTCAAGAAAATTTTCCACAAAAAATTTTCGTTCGTTGCGAAGGCGAAGGGAGACGGGAGATCCACGCGCACGGTGCAAGGCTTCCTCAATCGAGCGTCGTCATCCGCGTAGGGCTTTGTTCAACCGTCTCTATATCCGGAGGACGAATATAGAGGTAAAAATCGCTAAAAATGATGTTTTTAATCAGTACTACTACTAGATCCCGCAAGATCGATATAGGGATATGATAGATCGCCTAAAAACGACTAACATTTCGTCCCAAAAATCAAATTTTTAGGGGTTTTCTTGTTTAAACCCTCCCCCATGCCCGTCGGCGGCCTTGCCGTCGGCCATCTTCCCCCCTGCTGCCCATGGCCGCACCCCCTACAGGCGGGGCAGCCGGCGCCCCGCCGCCGCACGCCCCCTGGGCGCCCCGCCGTCGCACCCCCCTGCGGGGGGGGGGGGGGGGGGGGGGGGGGGGCGATTCCCCCCCTGCAGGGGGGGTGTCGGCGCCCGAAGGCCGCACCCCCTGCAGGGGGGGCGGCCGGCGCCCTGCCGCCGCTCGGGGGCGGCCGACGCCTTGCCGCCGCTCCCCCTGCAGGGGGGCGGCCGGCCTCCCCTCCCACTGCCTTCCGGCGGTAGTAAAGGGGTGGCGGGGGCTAACCCTAGCCGCCGCCCCAAAACCCTACTGGGCCTAGAGCCCAGTTTAAAAAAAATTTGACTGCAGGCCTGAAGCCTGCAGCCAACCTGCGGGCTTCAGGCCCGCATGCCAGTTTTTCTTCAAAAAAAGGTGGGGGCGAAGGCTAAAAATAAGCCTTAAAAGACTTTTTGGGCTAAAAATTAATTAAACAGGGCGTCTGTGGGCCTACATATTCATGAAAAATCACGATATATTGTGGGGGCAATAAGTGGATATATAAGGGATTAGTGGGGACTATTGGGGGTTATTGGGGATGAATTAAAAAGGAAAACTTTTTCCTTTTACATAAAACATGTCGCATTTGTGCTCTTTTTCAATTCGTTGATTAAACCCAATTTTTAACAACCCATGCATCAAATGATTTCTTTTGCAAAATCATCTATACATGCTTTACATCACTGGCTTATTCTGTGGATAATTTAGGTTGTGCATTATATTTAAGCTTAATAATTAGGAAGATCCTGCGACCGCTCTGCCGTTAGTTAACTAACCTAACGGTGTATGACGTTGCCCAGTGGTCCAATAATTATTAAGTGATTAATTATTTATCCTCATACGAATATAACAACCTGCGATGTCTGTGAATGAAAATGTTGATGAGCACAATATTTCTGCATGAATGGCTAAATGTGGTTTTTGGATCGGCTGTTTAAGTCCCACATTTTATTTCCCGCACTTTTCTTTTATTTTTGAGAGAAATTGTAGTGATGAATTTATGTAAATGCCAAAGACAGAAGACCACTTTCCATGAAGACAGAGGCCACAATTGAAGCTGGAGATATTATATTGGACCTACGGGGATCCCAAAGCTTTAAATTGTGTAATATGGACTGTATGGACTTTGGAATCTTTTTATGTGGGACTGGCCGATCCACGCATTTAGCCTTTCATTATATATTGCCTCAGCATGAAAATGTTTCTTTGATTAAAATATTAATTAATGCATATTTGTGCTCTGCTAGATAAATGGCTAAAATTGCAAGCGTCGATTTCGAAGTGCTGGATGCATTAGGTAGAAACTATCTGAGCTGGCAGCTAGATGTAAAGTTTCACCTGCGGGCAAAGTCCATCATTGCTGCTGTAACAGAAAAAGAAAATGTTAGCGATATAGAAAAGGCGCAAGCCATTATCTATATTCGCCGCCATGTGGACAAGACCTTAAAGTCTGAGTACATTACGGGCGAAGATCCACTTGAGCTATGGACCGCCCTTGAGGATAGGTATAAACATCAGAGAGATGTTATACTCCCAAGGGCATGATATGAGTGGGAGAACCTGAGACTGCAGGACTTCAAGTCCATTGCTGAGTACAACTCCGCACTTTTTAGCATCACCTACGCCTGAAGTTGTGTGGTAAAAAAGTCTAAGAAGATCGCATGCTGGAAAAGACGTATACGTCTTTCCATGAAAAAGATGCGATACTCATGCAGCAATACCGTGAACGCAAGTTCACCAAGTATTCTGAGCTGCTGTCATATTTACTCATGGCTGAACAAAACAGAGTGCTTCTTCTCGCCAATCACAATATGTGCCATCCTGGCACTGCCCCTCTACCAGAAGCTCACCATACTTATTCCTTAAAAAAAGAGAGACAATAAAAGAAAAGAAAGACCACAGAAAGGGGACAACACAACAGAGCCAATGGTCAGGTACATCAGGGAAAGAATGAAGGGAAGCGCAAGTTCACCTGGCGCAGAAATGACAACAAGAAAAATGATGCATCCGCACCCAAGAGGGATTGGGAAGACCAGTGCCACAGCTGTGGCATGAAAGGCCACTGGTCCAGAGTGTGCAGCACCCCACTGCATCTCCAGGAGTTGTATAAACAAAGCAAGAAAAAGAATGCTGAAACAAACCTGGTGGCTGCAAACAATGCAGTCAAGTTCACAGCAAAAGACTTCGAATCAGATGACATGCTTGATTAGCCTACTACATTTATCTTAGCATTTTATTTTCAGAACAATCTATCTTATGAGAGCTTTTTATGTAATTTGATTTTCTTTGAATAAAATTTAGTTTCTGAATGCAAATGTTTTACTCATCTTTTTAGATGGAATGCTCTCATGACTGCTTGGTAGACAGTGATTCGACACATACGATCCTTCAGCACAAATGCTATTTTCATAGCATTATACCGTCTAAGAGCCCTGTAAATACAATTTCAGGGCCATCGGATATAATTGAAGGTTCTAGGAATGCAACCTTGTTGCTCCCCAAAGGAACATAAATCATAATTAAAGATGAATTATACTCTCTGAATTCCAAGCGAAACTTACTAAGTATCAAAGATATCCGTCTGAACGGATTCCACTTGGAAACAACAAATGTAAAAGAAAATGAATTACTGTATGTAACATCTCAAGAAAATGGAGTTAAAACCATACTTGAACGTTTTTAGAGCCTTTCATCGAGCCTCTACCATACAAAAATTCGGAGAGAGGAAGCAAACCTGATGGAGCACCTGAAGTGCCCGACATCAGCCAAATTTTTACTTTAGTACGATAGACTTGGCTACCATGGATCTGTGATGATGCACCACATCTTATCACAATCTCATGGGCATAACCTGAAGAACCAGAAGATTCTTCAGAAGGGAGAATACCCTTGTGTACCTTGCTTCTAGGGTAATTTAATAACATGGCCATCACCACTTAAAGTGGATATCGAGTCTCCAAGCTTCCTCGAAAGAATACACGGAGACATATGTGAACCCATCCACCCCCTAGTGGGCCTTTCTGGTACTTCATGGTACTCATTGATGCATCTTCGAAATATTCGTATGTGTGTCTACTATCGACCCGCAACTTAGCTTTTCCAAAGCTCATGGCACAAATTATAAAGTTGCGGGCGCATTTTCCAGACAACCAAACAAAGAAAATATATTTGGATAATGTGGGAAAATTTACCTCCCAGTTATTTCAAGAATACTGCCAGGCAACATGAATAAAAATTGAACATCCGGTGCCGCATGTTCACACCCAGAACGGGTTAGCTGAGTCGCTAATTAAAAGACTCCAATGGATTACACGTCCATTGCTAATGAAATCTCAGTTGCTGGTGGATGCATGGGGACATTCAATTCTGCATGCTGCATCATTAATAAGAATAAGACCCTCAGGAGGTCAGAGTCTCTCTCCAATGCAACTTGCATATGGAACGCCGCCGAACATTTCTCACTTGAGAATCTTCGATTATGCAGTTTATATCCCCATTGCACCACCCCAGAGGACCAAGATGGGCCCTCAACGTCGCCTAGGTATTTATGTAGGGTTTGACTCACCCTCCATTATAAGATACCTAGAACCCCAAACGGGGGACGCTTTTAAGGCACGTCTTGAAGACTGTGACTTTGATGAGACATATTTCCCCATAATGGGCCTAGACATTGAAAAGTCTAGCGCGAAGCAAATGTTAACGTGGGATACAAAAAGTTTGACCCACTACGATCCGGTAACAAAATAATGTGATGATGAGATCCTGAAGATCTTACACATCCAGAACACAGTTCATAGATTATCGGACTCGTTTACTGACAACCAGAATCACACATCCCTGCTGCAAACACTCCAGCTAGGATTGACATCCCAAAGGATGGATGCAATCCACCAGTAGCAGAAGTGGCTGCACCTCAACAGAAAAGAGGCAGACCATCAGGCTCCAAGGATAAAAATCCAAGAAAAAGAAAAATATCCGGAGACATTGGGACCAAAATGATAATTACTTTTGTAAGGACAATTAACGGTACCCCCACAGAGAAACGAGCTCGTGTCCATACCCTCTCCCCTCCCGGAATCCACTGCAGAGGAACTGCCGGGAGAAACTGAAATATCATTAAACTATGTACGCACAGGGGAGGTATTGGACAGAAAGAGTACAGTCGTCGACGATGACTTTGCGTTTCACATTGCTATTCACGTCGCCGGAAGCGACGATGATCATGATCCACATTCTGTTGCTGAATGCAAACACAGAAATGATTGGCCAAAGTGAAATCAGGCAATAGAAGCCGAGCTGGACTCGCTTCAGAAACGCAAAGTCTTTGGGCAAATAGTCCAGACACCTACTGGTGTCAAACCTGTGGGATACAAATGGGTATTCGTAAGAAAAAGAAATGAAAATAATGAGATCGCACGCTACAAAGCAAGACTTGTAGCACAAGGATTTTCCCAAAGACCGGACATTGACTATGACGAAACATATTCCCTGGTCATGGATGTGATCACTTTCAGATTCCTGATAAGCTTAACAGCAAAGGAAGGCTTAGATATGCAGCTAATGGATGTTGTGACTGCGTATCTATACGGTAATCTCGACAAGGAGATATACATGAAACTTCCTGATGGCTTTTCAATGCCTGCTGAACTAAAAGATAGACCTCGGGATGTCTACTCTGTTAAGTTGCAAAGATCACTGTATGGTCTCAAACAATCAGCAAGGATGTGGTATAACAGACTCAGCGAATTCCTTGTTAAACAAGGGTTCAATAACAATGAAGTCTGCCCTTGTATCTTCATAAGAACAAAGGGAAAATGATTTGTAATAATTGCTGTCTACGTAGACGATTTGAATCTCATTGGATCTCCTGAAGAGATCGCTGAGATATTTGTAAGCCTAACAAAAGAATTTGAAATGAAAGACCTAGGCAAAACGAAATTCTGCCTTGGCTTACAGATTGAACATCTAAAAGATGGAATCCTACTACATCAAACCACATACACAAAGAAAATGTTGCAAAGATTCCATATGGACCAATGTCATCCACTAAGTACACCTATGGTGGTACGATCTCTGGATGCACATAAAGACCCCTTCCGGCCGCTGGAAGAGGGGGAGGACATATTTGGTCCAGAAGTCCCTTATCTAAGTGCCATCGGAGCACTCTTATATCTGGCAAACTGCACGCGTTCCGACATAGCGTTCACAATAAATTTGCTAGCCAGATACAGTGCAGCGCTCACATAGCACCACTGGACCTGGGTCAATCACCTTCTGCGCTACCTCCAAGGGTCTACAGATCTGGGAGTCTTCTACAAAATGGAATATCTTCTACACTTGCTGGATATGCTGATGCAGGTTATTTGTCTGATCCCCATAATGCAAAGTCACAGACAGGGTATGTGTTTACCTATGGTGGGACAGCCATCTCCTGGAGATCCATCAAGCAAACCTTGACGGCAACCTCATCCAATCACTCAAAGAGTATTGCCCTCCATGAAGCAAGCAGAGAATGCGTATGGCTACGCTCAGTTGTTCACCACATCCTGTCAACTACCGGACTAAAGACTGGAGACCTCGAACCTATTACAATGTTCGTGAACAATGCAGCTTGCATAGCTCAGCTACGAGGTGGCTTCATCAAAGGCGACAGAACAAAGCACATTTCACCAAAGTTCTTCTGGACGCACGAGCTATAGAGAGATGGCAAGATCGACATCAGGCAAGAGCAATCATGTGACATTTTGGCAGACTTGTTCACTAAAGCCCTTCCTACTGCCACTTTTAGGAAGCTTGTACAGAAGATTGGAATGATGCGCCTAAGAGATCTGAAAGCTTGAGAGCTTGTACAAATCAGGGGGAGTTAGGGAGAGTTTGTACTCTTTTCCCTTAACTATGGTTTTTTCAACAGGGTTTTCCATAGCTAAAGGTTTTAACGAGGCAAATCTCACCAACTCAGGACCCCGAAGTATCCACCCCATGTGAGACTCTTCTATGCTCAGAATCCTGAAGTATTCACGAGCAGATTCCACATCTATGGCTGGATAAGGGTTTAGATTCTGAGCTATCTTAGAGATAGGCCCATATCAATGTAGCCCATATTTGTATTCTCCCCTATTGCCTATAAATAAAGAGCTGGGGCTCCTCCCCCAGTAGTTGATTCATAACAATCTCTAATTTTTCTAATTTTTTGAAATATTCTTGAAATGATGTCGTTTTAAAAGAAAATTGGCTTCACATGCGACTTTTATTATTTTAACAAATTAGTTGGATGACCTATTTACTTTGAAAACAATGGCCATTTGACTTGGAACATATGATAAATCAACTGCAGTCTTGTTGGAGACGGCTTAGACTCCACTGTTGTACTCGTTGCTTTTTAATCCCAATCTGGGCGAAGAAAAAGTCGGTTCAAAGCTTTCTTGCCCAAAATGAGAAGGAACATGCAAATTGTCCCCTTTCACCAAAGTTCATTACACTTCAAGGGAAGTACTTGCTATTTGTGTTAGAGTATTGTACAAAAAAGGGTATTGTTTCTCCGATGGGGTAGTCAATTACTTGGGGAGTTCATGAAATTTGATTCTGACTGAACTCAAAATCATTCTCAACATGATAGGTGTTGTATAAAACTTTTGAAGAATGATCTTGGATTTTCACACGTCAAGGCTGTTAGATAAATATTTATTAAAAGAGAGACCAGAATACAAGATCAAAATTGAATAAAAGCAGATATGAAATTATTTACACTTTGATCCCGTGTATCACGCGGTATCCTTAAAACAGATTCGCCCATCACTGTTAGTGCTTTGAGGATATTACGTCGAATGTCTCCCAGGATACAATGAAGAACGAGCAAGATCCAAGCACTTCGAATATTGCTCGACAAACTGAGGTTGCGGTAAATAATATCACGATTTGGATAAGAACAGAACAAAGAAGAACAAAGAGGAGAGGGAACTTTCCCATGTTATTCATCAAAGGACTAAGGTCCTTTTATAGGGTAGCATATGGAAGATGTAAGGCTTTTAGCTTTAATGGTGAGGCTTTTCATTTTCAGCCATTAAACATAGTTAATGGTGAAGCTTTTCATATTCAGCCATTAATCATGGTTAATGGTGATACTTTTCACATTCAACTATTAATTAAGATTAATGTTGAAGCTTTTCATATTCAACCATTAATCATGGTTAATGGTGAGACTTTTTGTCATGCCCTATTTAGCACTATACGTGTATTCTACTAAACACACGTGGTATTTCTACCTACGGTACATAGTAGGCATGAAATAAACGTGGATATCGATGTATGTAACGTAGTGTAAGGGGGGATTGGGCCGTAATGTGTGGCTAAGAGACGAGAAAGCGAGATTGAGTGCGGGAGAAGTGTGAAAGACGTTGTGTGTGCAAAACAACAGGAATGTGTTGGACGTGTGTGCGTGGTGCATGTATGCATGTGTAGGTATGCATGGTGTGTGTAGTGAAGCCATGCAAGTGTGAAAAGGGTTAGGGGTCAATGGCAACCCTCGTAAAATTTTAGAAAGGCGAGGGGCAAAGTGGTCATTTGGACCAAAAGTGCTGTGTGTACATACTAAAGTGGTGTATGCATAAAGTAATGGCAAACATGTAAATACTTGGAAGATGGGGGGGTATTTTGGTCATTTCCACATGGACTATTTCCTTGGAATATTCTTTTCTTGGAAGAGAAGAAAAGAATAAGGAGAGATAAGAAAAGAGGGGAAAAACCTAGAAAACTCTCTCTTTCTCTCTCCCTTTTCCTTTCCTCCCCTAATTAGGCTGGCCATTCCCTCTCCCCCTCCTCCTCTTTTTCAAACAAAAACCCTAATTACTCCCCCTAAAATGAAGAATCACCAATAGGTTGCAAGTGGGAAAAAGTTGGAGAAGAAAGAAGGAGAAAGAGAGGAGGAAATCGAGCTTTTGAGGTAGGATCTAACTTGAATTTGGAACTTTATTAATTTGTTCTTGCTCTCATGTTTTTATAGCATTATTTACTTAATATGTAATAGGGATAGTCAAAAATTTATGTGTCATGTTTCAATTTCACAATTCTCCCCTTGAAATTCTTAGCAAAGCCATCACCTTTAAAATCCTGAAATTCTGTTGTGTGTTGTTGCTGTAATTACGGTTACTGTAGCTCGAATTAAGTTTCAAAAAAATTATATTCTGATAGATCTTGAAGTTCTACCGCAAAATCATATAAATTTTGATATATGTTCAATTCAGAAATTAGGAGCAAAAATTCCATCTTTACAACATGTCTGTTTGATCTTCAGTCTTGACACAGTTCAGCAAAATTGACCTCAATGGAATTTTATGTTCTTGGTCTCGTTGGAACGTTAGCAAGTGTATCTATAATTTCATCACAGTGCTTATATTTCGAAATTCTAGCTAAAACATGCTCAAAAACAGAAATCTTTACAGGCCCTAAAATCTGTCTAAAAAACAGATATGACAGACTTCACCAAATAATCTACCATAAATCATCTACTTAATATTTTTGCATGAAATATTATCTGTGAATCCAGGACTAAGATATCTTCAACTTTTATTTGGGAAGTTTTAAATTCTCACTGAAAACTGATGATGTATGGTCATTTGTGGTGACTGTTTACAATTTCCAGCAAGCTGGGCCATTTCTATTGGATGTTAAATCATGTATAGTTGTCAATTTTACTCCTATTGTCCATACTTGTTGTTATTACATCAAAGAAAGTTTGATTGGTGTGATATGATATTAAATTACTAATGTGATTGGGATGTGGATCATGATGCATATCATGTGTTTGTGGAAATGCCTAAGTCAAGGCAAATGCCAGAAATGTGAGAAATACTCAATTCTATGATTATGATATGAGATATGATATAAGCATGTAATGTTGGAAGCATGTCATGCATGGCCATGTTGATATGTGATGTGACTACGACGGAGGACATGACACTTCAGTGCATGACCCATGTTGGTATGAATGTGGAATGTGATGCCATGCAACATGACTCCTTCATTACTAAAATGATAAAATAAAACTCTGGAATGTCGCAGTCATCTCTAATGAGGGTGAGTTAGCAAAACCCGGGTTTTAGGTGGGATTTGAGTAAATTGTGGATATGAGGCCTGGACAGAGAAGTTAGGGAAAATGCTTATGTGATATGTGATATTTATACCAACTCACCTTTACCGGGAGTGGAGGAGATATTTATACCAACTTGCCTTTACCGGGAGTAGAGGGGTCATACGAAGGTTGTGTTATTATGTGGAGATCCTCACTCCTGCCAGGGACGGGGGAGCTGAGAGGCCCGGTGTCGTACAGTGCCCGTGTCCATTGCGCCATGTGCTATATTCACCCCAAATTTAGGATGATGTCTAGGTCCTGGTATCACACAGTTTACCCAAATTTCCAATCAATTCAATTATAAAATAAGAATTTTGCATGTTACTTCTTCTGCTTGCAGCATTTTCTTTGTCCTTATATGCTATGCTGATGATATCGTATACACTTTTGGCACTAATACCTTCCTTTTAGATCATATTGGTATGAACACTTGCTTTATTATTCGTGCTAACCCTTCTCTTACATTATTTCGACATTGGACCGCTGGTATGATCCCTTACCTGACAGATCACTTTCAGTTACATTACTTAGTTTACGGGCCTTATTTCTCATGCTTGGATTATTAATTGATAACATTAAAACGGTGTTCCAAATCCAAGTTGGTTCCTACTGGGGCATGCATTGACGTGCTCCTTCCCATTTTTCAGGTAGCATGGTCAGCTTAGTTGGAGGTGACTTGGAGTTGGGTTTCAGGGGTAGTACTTGTTGTGAGCTGTAGCTTGTAAAGTGACTTGGTTGTCTTGGGAAGTGGAGAGTGTTGGTGTATGTGAAATGATGTAACTGGGTTATGTATAGGAATGAAAGTTGTTATATAAAATGTGTTGTTGTTGTTCTATGTCATTATGAGTTGTTTGATATTATAGTGGAGCTTCACTTGTATTATCCCAGCATGTGCGCAGTGGCCTGCTTATTCAGTTTCTTCTTTCTCTCTCTTTTTCCTCTCTCATCACCCTCACCCTTCAGGATACTTGGAAAAAAAATTTAAATGCTGGGTATTCTGGGGAACGGGGCGTGACACTTTTCACATTCAACCAATAATTAAGATTAATGTTGAAGCTTTTCATATTCATCCATTAATTAGAAAGCCTTTTCATCTTCCAAAAGAGAGAAAAAAATAAAATACTAGCAAAACAAGGCTCTATAAAGAAGTGGGCAATTCGGTCTGGCATTCATGTCCGCATGTCGTGCGGATGTACATTGGGCCCAGGTTACCGGTCCGTGATTTGCACCCCCTGCACCTGCATATGAGAGCGCCTTCATGCTTGCATTTCTTGTCAAATAGATAGAACCAAAGTTCTTTATAAACCTCTATTGGTCTTCATCCCTTTCTGATGTGCTTCCGATGTGGGACTACATTTTTCTCCACTCTTCCAACTTTAGAAGTATACTTTGGAGTCAATTTCTCATCCACCCTAGCATCATTTTGAGTGTATGAATATATCATTTCGATTGTCTCGGAAAGGAGAATCCGAATCCATCAAGTCCCATTAAAAATGATTTTTGATTCTTACTCAAAACTGAGCCTCAAAATGAACCAAGATAATGTGTTATTTAACCATTTTCCCAACAACCCCTCACATGAATGAAATTGACATAGGATACAAAACAAAAGATAGATGTTTTGAATGTGATAGAATTCAATGGTAGAAACATGCATATGATAGGTAGGTGTTACCCTTTGAACCTTCCGTTGTGATAGTACATTTTCTTTACTGACAGATCGATATGTATGATGTCTTTTGAACCGTTAGTCGTTTGTGCAACATACTTCACACATGAATTTTTCCTGATGCATTTCAGTTCTCATTATTATGTTCGTTTTGTCCATGAATATATCCCTGGTTTTGTAAGAGTTTCTAAGGAATCAAGCCTGATACAATTCCTCTTTGAAGCGGCCCCACTTCACACCCACATATGTGATCTATTAATTAAGAGTAACCTGCATTACTCTACTCAGATTTCTGACTCATAAGAATCATTAAAAGCATAGCTTATCCTTTACCTTACGGGTATCATTGTTTTATCATAGGAATGGACATGAGGGTAACTGCCCACAGTGATCCATATAAGTCTTTACAACTAGGTTGTCTCATTGAACCAAGATCTTGGGATCTCCAGTCAACAAGGTTGTGTTTCCTTTGTATCGACTTTTTCTTTCATGGGCTTTAGTCCCATTCCCTTAGATGACATATCTACAAACTCTCTGGTTAACGCTTTGGTTAGCAGATCCACAATATTATCCTTTGACTTTACATAGTCGATAGAGATAATCTGGTTGTTAGTAGTTATCTAATGGTTTTATGTCTACGGCGTATGTGTGTAGACTTACCATTATATATATTGTGTTGTGCTCTTACAATAGCAGATTGGCTATCACATTAGATGCAAATTTGCTGGCACAAGCTTTGACCATTTTGGAATATTTTCTAAAAAATTATGTTGTCATTCAGCCTCTTCATAACATTTATCTAATGCGATCAGACTCCATTATGGATATGGCTCTACACGTTTGTTTCAAAGATTTCGAGGACACATCTACATCTGCTCATATCCACTAGTACATTTTGAACCTTTCATATCAGATAACCAGTTTGCATTGTTGTATCCCTCTAAAAAAGCTGGATATGTGGTATAATGCAACCCATAGCTTCGAGTAAATCTTAAGTATTTAAGTACTCTAAGAATTCATTTCCAATGATCAAAATTTAGATTTCTTGTGAAACAACTTCATTTACTCACTGCGTAAGCTATGTCTGGTCTTGTACAACTCATCAGGTACATCAGACTACCTATCACTCTAGAATATTCTAATTGAGAAATACTATCTCCTTTATTCTTGGATAGGTGTAGATATCTATAGGGGTTCTGGAGTCACCATAATCGTTTTTGCTAAATCTCTCTAGAATTTTGTCCACATATTGTGACTGGCTTAGAAGGAGTCCATCCGATGTCATAGAAATTTTAATTCACAATATTATATCAGCTAGACCCAAATATTTCATGTCGAATCTTGATTTCAACATATCATTGATAGATTTGATCATTTTATCATCACTATCAACAATAATCATGTCATCAATATAAAGACATAAAATGACATCCATTTTCAACGTCTTTGACATATACACATTTGTTACATTCGATAATTTTCAATCCGCTAGTCACCATAGCATTATCAAATTTCTCATGCCATGGCTTTCGTGCTTGCTTTAAGCCATATAAAGATTTCGCCAGCTCACAGAGTTTCCTTTCATGTACTAGTGCAGAAAAACCCTCGGATTGTTCCATATAGATTTCTTCATCTATATCTCCATTTAGAAAGGTTGTTTTCACATCCATTTGATGTACTTCTAAATTTCATAGAGCTGCAATCGCTAATATCATCCTAATGGAGTTTATTATCTCCACATGGATAATATGTATCAAAGTAATCTATACCTTCACGTTGCTTGTTTCCTTTGATTACAAGTCTAGCCTTATACTTGTCGACTGATCCATCTTGTTTCATTTTCCTTTTGAAAATCCATTTGGAGAATATGTATCAAAGTATTCTATACCTTAGGAAGATCCACTAATTCCCATGTATGATTTTACAAGATGGAATCAATTTCACTCTTGATGGTCTCCTTCCATAGAGGACCTTCTGAAGAGTTGACTACTTCTTTGAAACTTTGAGGTTCACCTTCGAGCAAATATGTTAGAAAGTCTGGACCAAATGAATTTTCAATCCTTGCTCTTTTTCTACATCTAGGTTCATCCTCCATTTCATGTTCTTGTTCTTGGTCATGACTATATTCATTTATAGTCTCATATGCTCTTTTGGACGAACTTGGTTCCTCCTTGGATTTGCACGGAAATACATGTTCAAAGAACGATGCATTTCACAATTCCATTATTGTGTTCTTGTGTATATCTTGGATCTGAAACTCATATACAAGAAATCGATAAGCACTACTATAATGTGTTGATGGATGTATGCACTCAGTTCATTTGTATTTGATGCAAATAGATTTTAATAAAGATGTGGATTATTGCATATGATGCAACTGAAAATAATATATATATTGTAAAATGTTTACAAATATATTTTATAAAGGCATATAAATGAAGAGGATTTTTTCACGAAATTAGGGAAGAAAACGGCGCTCAAATCGGAGCTCAATAGGAGCTAAAAAGCTCCAGAAAAGGTACAAATGACCAGAACTGGGGTTTTTGCCCAGTTCTGGCCCAGGCAGCCCAGCTGGGCTGGGCTAGCTCGCCTAGCCTTGGGCGGGCGGGTCAAGGCCGTGTTGAGTATTGGACTTCTCCCTACTTGGTGTTAATGATGAGCAAACATAAATACTTGTGACTAATCCCCTATTTTGCAGGTAATCCATTGCCTAATCTTATTATGAAGATCAACGAGCAATGGATGACTCACAAACGTGATTGAAGGCAAATGATATGAATTGGATGATCGTAGATTGATGATTGAAGCTCCGTAAAGACTTCAAGCTCATACGATGGAAAGAAGAGATTATTCGTCAATGTAATTTTTATTTTATCTCTTCTAGTATGTAGCTGAGAAATAGAACTTTGATGGAGCACTCACACACATCTACTTTCTGTCATAGGACATCTCTAGACCTTTGTCCTTTGATCCCAATTCAATTCTCTTTTGTGTGTGCTAGGATTGTTCATAACAACCGACTGCTGAACAGTTTACAGTCGCCTGTCTCAAAAACAGTCGACTGTGTTTTGTTCTACAGTCGCCTGTTATGCACAGACTATTACATGTAGTTTTGGGCCTTCTCTGATTATTTCGCACAAGCTACTGTTGAACGATTCACAGGCGCCTGTCCTAGTGACAGTCGACTGTGTGTTGTAAATCAGGCGCCTGTCTCTCCTTGCCCAAACTCTGTTTTGATCTGACTTCTACGGCCAGTCGACTTATGCTATATATACAGTTGATTGTCTATTAGATCAGTCGACTGTCTATGTTGCAACAGTCGCCTGTCTGTAAGTCATTTCTTTGACTCAGCTCTCTGGAAATTTCTCTTGCTATTGACAGTCGTCTGTTCAAGTTATTACAGTCCCCTGTTCTGGTTTACAGTCGACTGTGTTCCTTGCATCAGTCATCTGTCCTGTATCTTGTGAGATTTCCAGTATTTGTCTAACTTACACTTCTCTTGGCCAGTCGGCTGTCGAAGAAAGTACAGTCGCCTGTTGGTTTAACAGACGACTATCTTTGCTTCATCATTTGACTGTCCACGTGGTAAGTTACCGTTATGAATTCTCACCTACCCTTGCTGACTGTGCAACAGTCGACTGTGGATTGTTCAACAGTCGACTGTCGCGAGTTCAGATTATATCCGTTGAGATTTTTCTCACGGATTTCGATTGGGTTTTTGCCTAAACTGTTTTGTGGATTTGAGAAAGCTATAAATAGAGCTTCTACTGCTTCATTGGAAGGTTACTCATTCATCGCAAAATCCTTCAAGCTTTCATTTCCAAAGATCAAAGCTTTCAAATCCAAAGCCCTAAGTATTTCCAAATCTTGTTCTCTTGCTCTCCAACCTAGAACCAAAGATTGATCTTCTAGGCAATTGGTGCAGTCAAGAGAAAGGGCTTTCTCCTCTCTTCCAAGAGAGTTCTTCAACACACATCACACTTCTCCTTCAAGTTCTACTTCAAGGCATAGGTGATTGTAAGTGTTGCTTTCAGATTTCATAACTTCTTTATTTGAATTGTGCTCTCGGTTGTGAGAGTGGTTTTTGCTTGCTCCCTGGTTGTGAGAGTCAAGGACATCGATTGTATTCGATTGCACTTGTAGGGTTGCTACAAGTGGGCTTTAAGGGAACCTCAAGTTAGGGTTCTAACTTGAGTATCCGGTGGTATCCGGGTGGAAGGGACGTAAGATTACCGGGAACAAGTCGGGAGTTGACTTGGGTAATCCGAACCCTTGAAACATATCTGTGTTTGCGTGTGTTTCTCTTTGGGTCGGTTTTCTATTCCGCACTATTTGTTGGATTGCATTTTATTTGGCGTAAATTCCTTTTAAATTTGCATAAACACTATTCAACCCCCCCTTCTAGTGTTTTCCCCATAGACAGGGTCCTTACAATTGGTATCAAAGAGCAAGGTTTCATCTATGGCATCCAACAACAACAACAACGTTCCTCCGCCGGCTTCGTACAACAATCACGACCGTGATGGAGCGTCCACACTTTTCGAAGGTCAATCTACGGTACGTCCTCCACGTTTCAATGGTACTAATTTTGGTTATTGGGAGTGTAGGATGGAGACATTCCTTAGGAGTGCTTCTCTTTGGAGAACTCTCCACAAGGAGTACGTCGAGCCCGCCGAAGAGGACTTCGAAAAATGGACGACTTTTGAGAGGTCCGCCGAAGTCAACAACGCTAAAGCAATGAACGCTCTTCATTGTGCATTGGACCCGAATGAGTTCAACAAGATATGCACATGTAAGAGTGCATATCAAATTTGGAACCATCTCATCGTTACCCATGAGGGAACGAATAAGGTAAAGCTTTCAAAGTTATATGTTGCTGTGCAAAACTTCGACTTGTTTCACATGCAGGAAAATGAGAGCATTGCGTCGATGTACGGACGCTTTACCGACATCACAAATGAATTGGAAGCCCTTGGCCATATATACACCGAACCTGAAAAGGTAAGGAAGATCATCATGGGGATGTCCTCCAAATGGGAAAGGAGAGCCATCACCATTGAGGAGGTCAATGACTTGAAGAACTACACCGTGGTGAATCTCATCGGGACTCTTATGTCTTACGAAGTAAGACGGGATAACTGATTGAAGATTCGAGCCATGATGAATCCCTCGGAGGTCAAGAAGAAAGCTTTGGCGTTCAACGCCAATTCGTCATCCTCCGAAAGTGATGAATCCGAGAACGAGATGGATTTGGGTGAAATGGCCCAAATGGCAAAGAAGTTCCAATGCTTCTTCTGCAAAGGTAAATTTCCCTCCAACAAATGTTTTGAGTCTAATAATGCTACTTCCTCTCTTTGTTATAAGTGTAATAAGCCAGGGCACATCAAGAGGGATTGCCCAATGCTAAAAACAAAGAAAAGTGGAAGGCACCAAAGTACCACAAGTCCGACAAGAACAAGAAAGACAAGAAGAAAGGACTCGTCGGTACCTTTGATGACTCAAGTGATGACTCATCAAGCGATTCCGATGATGAGAAGGGTGAGAGCGCCCACATGTGCTTCATGGCACTTGAAGACTCGCTCTTGGATGAGAGTGACTCCGACACGGATGACACCGAGGTAACAATGGATGAACTTCGAATAGCTAATGAAGAAATATTTGCTAAATACCAATCTTTAATGATTAGATACTCTAGCTTAAAGAAATCAAAAGTTAGCAAGTCATCCATTCCATGCATTATCAACAATGACACCATTGTTGATACTTTAACCCTTGAGAAAGCAAACTTAGCTTCTCAAAATGTCACATTGAGAGATGAGGTGAACTCCCTCAAATCTCAACTAGATCAAACACATCCCATGGATAAAAATGATCTAGTTACACGTCACACACAATTGGGATTAGAGAATGATTCTCTTAAAACCCAAGTGCACGAGCTCAAAGCACGGGTGTCCACCTTGGATACCAACATTTCTTCTTTAAAGGAGAAATATGAGCTCATGTCCTCCCGTATTGTGAGATTCAATAAGGGACAAGGACAATTGGATGATTTGCTTGCAAACCAATTTCCGGCCACACATCGTGTTGGCCTTGGATTTGTAAAATCAAATGCATCTGATGCTCGCACCTCCTATAGTGGTGTCACTATAGATTTTGTGAGGCCTTCCTCCGATGCATCCACTAGTGGTGTCAAAGACACTATAGGTAGCAATCCTACCAAGAATGTCACCACATCACCTTCTCTTCTTTTTGGCAAGAAACCCACTAAGGGTGGAAACCAAAAGCAAGGCCATGCTTATATGTACACTAATACTCATCCACGTAGGAAACAACCTACTTTACAAGTGGATAATCATGACACATTTTATGCTCCGCACCCACGGACACGTACACAACCACACATGAGAAATACTCATGTACGTGCTCCCACACACCCATATGCTCATACGCATCATTCTTTCATGTATGCTAATCCTCCACATGACATGCATGAACACTATGATTCATATAACTTGCATGTTCCCAAGCATACATATCATCCTAGAATGTACAATGCATATCCTCCACCACATCTCTATGCTAGAAATCATGTTCATAAGAAGCATGCACCACATAGAAATCCACCACATATGCATGCAACTAAGAATAGGACTCCCAAGATGTACACTATTTGGGGTCCTAAGAACACGAGTCTAAATGTTAGGAATGCTTATGTTGACTCCTACTTTCGTGATGTAATTAGAAATAGTAACTATGTTGGGAAGCGGAAGTCCACTTGGACTTGGCTTCCAAAGGGCTAATCCTCTTAGATCCAACAAACATTGGGTACCATAAGCTTATGGTATATTATATAGGTATCCAAGAGAAAGAAGAAGAGCAATAAACGCCTTATTAGCTCTAAAGGGAAAGGATGGATTCTTGATAGCGGTTGCTCCAAACACATGACGGGAGATCCCTCATTGCTCTCCGAAGTGATTAGCATCAAGGATGGTGCAACGGTCACTTTTGGAGGTAATCAAAAGTGAACCATCATTGGAGTAGGTATCGTTGGTAATCCTTCCAAACCCCTAATTACTAATGTTTATCTTGTTAGTGGTTTATGTCACAATCTCATTTCCATTAGTCAACTTTGCGACAAAGGTTTCAAGGTTAACTTTGGAGAAGGATTGTGTACTACTGTTGATTGTGATTCAAATGTTTTATTTTCCGGTATTAGGCGTAAAAATATTTATTATTTGAGCTTGCCTAAAACCGTAGAACATTGCTTAGTTGCTAACACGAGTGAACAACTATTATGGCATCGCCGTTTTGGTCATGTTCACTTCAAGCACTTATATAAGTTAGCTAAGCATGATCTAGTCAAAGGTTTTCCTAAGATTGTTTTTAATAAGAAAATTTTTTGTGATTCATGTCAAAGAGGTAAACTAAGTAAATCTTCATTTAAGCTTAAAGAAGGGATTACTTCTAAGAGGCCCCTAGAACTTCTACATCTAGATTTATTTGGGCTAACTAGAACCGCTTCTTTAGGTAATGCTCATTATAGACTAGTTGTCGTCGACGACTTTTCTAGATTTACTTGGGTTTCATTCTTAACTAATAAGAATGAAGCTCATGAAGAGTTTACCAAATTTGCAAAGAAGATTCAGAATCTTTTAGGATCCATCATTATCACTATTCGTAGTGATCATGGAGGAGAATTTGAGAATGAGTCTTTTACTAAGTTTTGTGATGACTCCGGGATAACTCATAACTTTTCCTTTCCTCGTGCACAACCACAAAATGGTGTTGTAGAAAGAAAGAATAGGACTCTTATTGAGTGTGCTCGCACTATGCTCCATGATAGTCATTTAGGACTACAATTTTGGGCAGAAGCGGTGCACACGGCATGTTATGTGCTCAATAGGATCCTAGTGAGACCCCGAACACACAAAACTTGTTTTGAGTTGTTTTATGATAAAAAGCCTCAAGTGAAATATTTTCGTGTTTTTGGTTCGAAATGTTTTATAAAGAACACCTTTGGTAATTTAGACAAATTCGAGCCAAGATCCGATGAAGGAATTTTTGTTGGATATTCCACACGTAGCAAAGCCTACCGGATATACAACAAAACTTCTTCAACGATTGAGTAATCACTTCACGTATCTTTTTATGAAGATTTTGATTTTCCTCATGTTGATGATGATAATGTAGATATTCTTTGTGATACTCTTAATAATGTTAAGATTAATGATTCTATTGTTGAGACTAACACTTCTAACGAAGTTGTTGAAGTTGTTCCTAGTGATCCAGGTATACCCAAAGCTTATCCAACCGTTCGCAACCATCCCCATAACCAAATTATTGGAGATATTGGTGTGGGTGTTCGAACGAGATCAAGAATTGAAGAATTCTCCCATTGCGCATTCGTCTCTACCATTGAGCCAAAGAACATTCAAGAAGATTGTGAGGATAGCTCTTGGATAGTGGCAATGGAAGAAGAACTAGCGCAATTCGAGAGAAACGAAGTTTGGGAACTTGTACCTCTTCCAAGTGGTCACCAAGTTATTGGGACCAAATGGATCTTCAAGAACAAGACGGATGAAAATGAGGTAATCACACGGAAGAAAGCAAGGTTAGTAGCTCAAGGCTACCGGCAAGAGGAAGGTATTGATTTCGAAGAATCTTTTGCCACCGTAGCTAGATTAGAAGCTATTGGGTTGCTTTTATCTTTTGCATCTCATAAGAATTTTAAATTATTTCAAATGGATGTTAACAGTGCATTTTTAAATGGGTTTGTCAATGAAGAAGTCTATGTTTCTCAACCTCCTGTGTTTATTCATGAAAAATTTCCAAACCATGTTTTCAAACTTAAGAAAGCGATGTATGGATTGAGACAAGCTCCTAGAGCTTGGTATGATCATCTTAAGACCTTTCTTTTGAATTTAGGTTTTAAAATGGGAGAAGTTGATTCTACACTATTCATTAGAGATAATGAAAATGACATTCTTTTGATTCAAGTTTATGTAGACGATATTATTTTCGATTCTACTAACTTTAATCTTTGTCAAGAATTTACCAAGTCTATGAAGGATGAGTTTGAGATGAGCCACATGGGAGAGCTCACCTACTTCCTTGGATTACAAATTCGACAAATGGAGAATGGCACTTTCATTCATCAGACAAAGTACACAGGGGTGCTTATTAAGCGATTCGGGATGGAATCGTCTTCGAGCAAAAGGAATCCTATGAGTACTACTACTCATCTACACACGGATGAAAGGGGAAAAGATTTAGATGTTCGTCTACATCGAGGTATGATCGGTAGCTTACTTCACTTAACCGCTAGTAGGCCCGATATCATGTTTTTCGTATGTATTTGTGCTAGATATCAAGCAAGACCTAAGGAGTCACACTTGATTGCGGTTAAACGAATATTTCGTTATCTCAATCAATCCTAGATTATGGGTTACTTTACCCTAAGTCAAGCACATATGAGTTAATCTCATATAGTGATGCCGACTTTACCGGATGCAAGTCTGACAGGAAAAGTACTAGTGGCACATGCCATTTCTTAGGAAATTCCTTAGTTTCTTGGTTTTCTAAGAAACAGAATTCGGTGTCATTGTCCACGACTGAAGCGGAATATATTGCCGCGGGTCTTGCATGTGCACAAGTTCTTTGGATGAGACACACTCTTAGTGACTATGGTGTCAATTGTGATACTTGCCCTATCATGGTTGATAATCAAAGTGCTATTTGTCTTTCCAAGAATCCGGTACACCACTCCCGTACCTAACACATAGACATGCGATACCATTTTATAAATGATCATGTAGCTAAGAAGGACATCATCTTAAAGTACATTGAAACCCAAAAACAAATTGCCGATATCTTCACTAAACCTCTTAAAGAAGATTCATTTGTGAGGTTGCGTGGAGAATTGGGAATTATGGGTGAATCTGAAATCTAGAAGCTTAATCTTTCATGCTATAACTCCTATTGAGCTCATATCTTTTTGATTGTCTTTCTTCATGTGCTTTATTGTCTTATGAGATTAAGAAAGGCAATTGTGACTTATTTGATTTCATGAGTTTTGAAATTGATTGGAGTAATTTGTGTTTCAATGGATTTATTGTTTTCATAATGATTTTACGATGTATTTGTGATTAGAGTATAGGTCCTAGGGTGAGTGTTCTTATTCTCTGGAATTCTATCTTACTGTGCTCTTTTGGACCAGGACAGACGACTGTCCTTCCTTCGACAGTCGACTGCCCTACTCTATCTCCTCAGTCTGAGAATTTGTATCTTTCGCACAGCCGACTGATAACTGTTTTACAGTCGACTGTTAACTTAACATGTGGCTGCATTTTAGTCATTAGGCGACTGTACTCTCTGTCGAATTTTTACAGAGTTCTCTGTTCCTTTTGTAAACTGTATTAATTCTCGGCCAGTCGACTGTTGAGTATATGTCAGTCGACTGTCCAATGGACAGGCGACTGTATGTTACTGTCCAGTCGACTGCCCATCTATCCGAGCCTTTAATTTTATCACTTCATCCAGTCGATTGACTGTTGTTCATCAGTCGACTGTCTCTTGCTGTGTCGGTTCATGTGATTTGATCCGAGCTGTCGATTCCTTGATCCAACGGCTCAGATTGATTCCCCCAATTTTATATTCAGTATTCGCGACCACTTCCCAACGTCGACTTTCGCTCTCCTCCGCTTCAACCGTTCATCTTCCCGCTCGATTGGTCTTCCAAATCCGTCGATCTCGCTCCTTTCGTGCGTCATTTTCGAGTGTCGTTGCGTTCGTTCTGTCGCTGGACTATGTTTGATCTCTCTATCTCGTGTTAACTCCTGTTAGGGTTCGTTCATCGTTCATCTTTTTGTCGTGCCCTAGCTTCGTGCTCAACCATGGCTCTTTTCGATCATTTCTTCCCTAATGTCTCTCTCGATTTCCTCAATGAGCCTGTCCCCTCACCGAAGCCTGATCCGACTCCCTCCTCGCCTCAATCTTCTGGTGAACCTCTTCCTGTCTCTGTCAGTGATACCATCCCCTCTTCTCAGCCTGTTGTGCATCCTTTTAGGTCCATTGAGTTCCTTCTTCGCCAGTTGGACGCTCGTGTCTCTGCTCTTGAAATTCTTTCCGTTTCTTTGGATGAGAAGCTCTCGCTTTTGCTTAAGCTTTAGCTAATCTCTTTTAAGCATCATGGTTATCCCATTCCTCCCGAGCTTCAGGCTATGTTTGCTACCTCTGAGGACACTGCTCCTACTTGTGTATCTCCTCCTCCTGGCTTCACACCCAAACCCTCTTTGGTTCAGATCTCCAATGCCCAGACTCCACTTCATGTTCCTGCTGTTTCTTCTACGGATCGTGCTTCGTCTTCCAAGAGGAAGACTCCGACTTTCGCTCTACTAGGCTTTTGTTCCGATATTCTGGTCGCCCGTCGGACCCCTCCGTCATTCATATTGACAGAGGCTGCTGCTGTTCTGTTCACTCACCTGAAGACCTTGTTTTTATTTTGTGTGGTCTGCTTTTGTTTAGGTTGAGTGATTCTGATGATATATGTTTTGTCTTTGTATGATGCATGATGATGTCTGCGACTCTTTTATATATGTATGGTGATATACTTTGATGCCGTCATGATGATGTATTTTTTTGATCATGATGTATCTTGTTGGGATGGCCATGTAGATGACCATCCGTTGATGTACTCAGTTGCTTTATTCTATATATGATGTTGCCGTTCATCTTGTGTCACTATGTTATATTGTATATCTTATCTGTGTGATGTATGATTTGTTGTCTCCATGTATACTTCACTCTCCTTGATGTGCTTTTGAGACAATATACGAATTTAATTTTGGTCAATTCATGCTCACTTTGATATGATGAATTTGTGAAAATTATTTTCACTTCGTATATCTAAAATGTTGATATTGGATTTCAATTCCATTACTCACATGTGTATATGATGAGATTTTATGAGTTTTTGATTCGATATATCTTTATACTCCTTGATTGTTGTTAGTTCGTATTTAGCACTATTATTGTTGTTGTTATTTGCTCCCACCTTTTTGGATAATGCCATAGGGGGAGAGAAATAAACATACAAGATTCATAATGGATGTGCTAAGTATATTCTAACGCTTGAATCTAAGATTTTCGTTGCCTTAGATTCAGGGGGAGTAAGATTACAATGAATATGGATTTTATTTCCTAGATTTCTTGTATTGAATTCATTCATATCTCACTCATTTGCTTCAATTGTTATGAAGATGCTCTAATATTTGTTGACTAACTTGATTGGCATCTATGTAGGGGGAGTAAGTTTTCATTTCGCATAATTATTTATCTTTTTGTTTATGTTTGTTTGTCATCATCAAAAAGGGGGAGAATGTTGAGTATTGGACTTCTCCCTACTTGGTGTTAATGATGAGCAAACATAATTACTTGTGACTAATCCCCTATTTTGCAGTTAATCCATTGCCTAAGCTTATTATGAAGATCAACTAGCAATGGATGACTCACAAATGTGATTAAAGGTAAATGATATGAATTGGATGATCGTAGATTAGGGCCTAACCGAGCTCTAAAAACATGTTCAAGCTTGTTTGTTAAGCTTACCGAACGAACGTAAATGAACATAAACGAACGTAAACCGAGCTTACTGAACGAACGTTCTGTTCATTAACAAGACTTATCGAGCTTGTTCGTGAACATGTTCGGGAACGTGTTAACGAACACACAATCAATCTTGTTCATGAACAGATTTGCAAACAAACGAATGAACAATGGCAATGGACCAAAAGAGAGCTGGGAGCCTGCGAGTCTAGGAGTGGGAAGCTGGGAAGTTGAAGAGGTGGATGTGTTTAATTCAATTTGAGGAGGTGGGTGTTTAATTTTAATTTTAGTTCACTCAAGCCCTTGTTCACGAACACTTAACGAGCTTATTCATGAACATCACTTAACGAGGTTGTTCACGAACACTTAACGCGAGTTTGTTCACGATTAAATAAACGAACGTAGAGCCCTATCGTAGATTGATGAATGAAGCTCCGTAAAGACTTCAAGCTCATACGATAGAAAGAAGAGATTATTCGTCAATGTAAATTTTCTTTTATCTCTTCTAGTATGTAGCTGAGAAATAGAACTTTGATGGAGCACTCACACACATCTACTTTCTGTCATAGAACATCTCTAGACCTTTGTCCTTTGATCCCAATTCAATTCTCTTTTGTTTGTGCTAGGATTGTTCATAACAGTCGACTGCTGAACAGTTTACAGTCGCCTGTCTCAAACACAGTCGACTGTGTTTTGTTCTACAGTCGCCTGTTATGCACAGACTATTACATGTAGTTTTGGGCCTTCTCTGATTATTTCGCACAGGCTACCGTTGAACGATTCACAGGCGCCTGTCCTAGTGACAGTCGACTGTGTGTTGTAAATCAGGCGCCTGTCTCTCCTTGCCCAAACTCTGTTTTGATCTGACTTCTACAGCCAGTCGACTTATGCTGTATATACAGTTGACTGTCTATTAGATCAGTCGACTGTCTATGCTGCAACAGTCGCCTGTCTGTAAGTCATTTTTTTGACTCAGCTCTCTGGAAATTTCTCTTGATATTGACAGTCGTCTGTTCAAGTTATTACAGTCGCCTGTTCTGGTTTACAATCGACTGTGTTCCTTGCATCAGTCGTCTGTCCTGTATCTTGTGAGATTTCCAGTATTTGTCTAACTTACTCTTCTCTCGGCTAGTCGGCTGTCGAAGAAAGTACAGTCGCCTGTTGGTATAACAGACGACTGTCTTTGCTTCATCATTCGACTGTCCACGTGGTAAGTTACCGTTATGAATTCTCACCTACCCTTGCTGACTGTGCAACAGTCGATTGTGGATTGTTCAACAGTCGACTGTCGCGAGTTCAGATTATATCCGTTGAGATTTTTCTCACGGATTTCGATTGGGTTTTTGCCTAAACTGTTTTGTGGATTTGAGAAAGCTATAAATAGAGCTTCTACTGTTTCATTGGAAGATTACTCATTCATTGCAAAATCCTTCAAGCTTTCATTTCCAAAGATCAAAGATTTCAATCCAAAGCCCTAAGTATTTCCAAATCTTGTTCTCTTGCTTTCCAACCTAGAACCAAAGATTGATCTTCTAGGCAATTGGTGCAGTCAAGAGAAAGGACTTTCTCCTCTCTTCCAAGAGAGTTCTTCAACACACATCACACTTCTCCTTCAAGTTCTACTTCAAGGCATAGGTGATTGTAAGTGTTGCTTTCAGATTTCATAACTTCTTTATTTGAATTGTGCTCTTGGTTGTGAGAGTGGTTTTTGCTTGCTCCCTGGTTGTGGGAGTCAAGGACATCGATTGTATTCGATTGCACTTGTAGGGTTGCTACAAGTGGGCTTTAAGGGAACCTCAAGTTAGGGTTCTAACTTGAGTATCCGGTGGTATCCGGGTGGAAGGGACGTAGGATTACCGGGAACAAGTTGGGAGTTGACTTGGGTAATCCGAACCCTTGAAACATATCTGCGTTTGCGTGTGTTTCTCTTTGGATCGTTTTTCTATTCCGCACTATTTGTTGGATTGCATTTTATTTGGCGTAAATTTCTTTTAAATTTGCATAAACACTATTCAACCCCCCTTCTAGTGTTTTCCCCATAGACAGGGTCCTTACAGCCCGCCCGCTCGAGTCTGACTGGAGCCCGCCTGCCGCTTTGGCGAGCTTGGGCTTGAGCCCACCAGCCCAAGCGGGTGGGTCAGACCTGCCTGCGCGGGCGGGCTCGCCTAGCGGGCAACAAGCTTGCTCAGCTGTCCCATGGGCCCCAGTTGTGGGGCCAACAGCTAGGGTTTTTGAAATCCTTTTGACGGCTGCAGTTTTTGTGCGAAAACACCTTTTGGGCTGATATTTGAGACTATGTTTGAGGGGTCAAACGAAGTCAGATTAGAGCGTCGTTTATTTCTATGCGTTCACCGTTCAGTGATCTTCGATTTGATAGGTTGTATCACTTGCGAAGCTCAACGGTGAGGGAGAAAAAATTCGCTAAAGATTGGCCTTTGTGAAAGACAAACTTTAATTAATTTTTCCTCCAAAACTTTTAGTCCGTACATCAGATATGATAAGAAGGGGAGGAGTTAGCCGCCTATATAAATATGGCCAATTCCCCTCATTGAAACTTGCACCAAGCTCTAGATCTGAATAGCTCCATTAAACGTGAGCAAACTCGGATCTAAGCTTAAATAAATTATTCCCCTCTTCTCTATAATTCTTCCTTACTCCTGATTGGGCTCTAGCAAAGCAACGAAGGAGTTCGGATCGGATCCGAAGTCTTGACGAAGGATCCACTCAAGGTAAAACATTCTTCAACGCGTGGTTGACTCGGCGACATGGGTGTTGCTTGCCTCGGGACGCGGTGTGGTTCAGAAAGCGGTTCGGCTCGGGACGAGGTGCGGCTCGGGACGAGGTTTGGCTTGGAAGAAGCGGAGCGGGGTCAAAGAAATGTTGCTAAAAATGACGCTTCGTATTATGCGGAAACGAAGTGAAAGGTATAAGCTTAAATAAATTATTCCCCTCTTCTCTATAATTCTTCCTTACTCCTGATTGGGCTCTAGCAAAGCAACGAAGGAGTTCGGATCGGATCCGAAGTCTTGACGAAGGATCCACTCAAGGTGAAACATTCTTCAACGCGTGGTTGACTCGGCGACATGTGTGTTGCTTGCCTCGGGATGCGGTGTGGTTCGAAAAGCGGTTCGGCTCGGGACGAGGTGCGGCTCGGGACGAGGTTTGGCTTGGGAGAAGCGGAGTGGGGTCAAAGAAATGTTGCTAAAAATGACGCTTCGTATTATGCAGAAACGAAGTGAAAGGTATGTATTTTAAATATTCATGTGTTTATAATTGCAAATGTTAGATAGATCTATCCTTAGGGGTTGGTCGGACCCAACCCTGGATCGTAGAGATTCTGGCTAGGTTGTTCTCTTTAGGGCTGATCTTAAAATAGTTTTAAGATGTTTTTCTGCTGCTTGTTTGATTTCTTCGTCCGAATGACTTGGACCGGACATCGATTTTATGGCCCTAAGGACCTAGAAAACCCTTCATAATGTGCATACCCAATGAAAATACAAACAACTGTTTTTGGGCCAATTTTCACTTTCTTTGGTGGAGGTAGGACCACTTTGGCAAGACACCCCCGTAAGTATTTGTAGGAAGGCTTTCTTCCTTCCATGGCAAGACACCCCCCACAGGTTCTGAGATAACCCAGTCACAATGCTTATTAACATTGCATTCATCATTTGCTTTAAGGTACGATTTTTCCGCTCAGCAACTCCATTTGACTGAGGTGTCGTAACCTTGTGTATAATTTCATGTTGTGCACAGAATTCATCGAATGGAGTTTCGTATTCACCACCTCGGTCACTTCTTATTATCTTAATTTTTTTATTAAGTTGGTTTTCAACTTATTTCTTATAGAGAGCAAATTTCTCCATAGCTTCATCCTTGCTTTTTAGCAAGTACACATATCAATATTTTGTGGTATCATCGACAAAAGTAATAAAATATTTATTGCCACACCTTGTTTGTACAAATTTTAGATCGCATATATCGTTATGGATTAAATTAAGAGGTTCGATGTTCCTTTCATTCTTTTGGAACGATAACCTTGACAATTTTTTCTCAACATAAGTTTCACACTTGTGTTTAGAATCAATGTTGAACGAGTGTAAATGATTCAAGTTAATTAACATTTGTAGAGAGCCGTAATTAACATGTCCTAGTCTACCTTGCCATAGGTTTGAAGGCTCAAGCAAGCAAGCAAAAGAATTAGCTTTATTGATTTTGGGGTTTACATGCATTACATTTAATTTAAACAGTCATCGACAACATAACCTCTTCCAACATACATCCCATTTTTTGGATAAGACAACCTTGTCTGACTCAAAAAAACCATACGAAAGCCATGCTTCTTGAGAACTGAGCCAGATACAAAAGCCATAGGCTAAAAGACTCAATCAATAAAGCCAAAGCTTTATTGATTCTGATCTCCCCTGATCAGAATTGAATTCACTGGCTCTGGGCCAATGCCAAGCACTAGTACATGGCTCTTCAGGTATAGAGCGTGTCTATGATGGAAGCTTGTTTGTGTATTCTTTCCGTAGTTTATTGTTAGTGCCACATAATATCTTGAAAGGGGAGCTGTTTTCCAGCATGTTTAGAGATGCCTTGTCCACAATCAGGAGGTGGGTAGATACAAAAAGGTTTATCCTAGTCATGCATGTTGCTGTTGATTTGAAGACATCGTAATTTCTTTGTGATAGGTTTGTTCCAGCCTTTTGCCAAGTCTATTTCAATACAGTATTGACCCATACAGTATTTTCCAATACTCGTTTGTCCAATAGGACTCGTATAATGTCCTTAGTGAGGGGTCTGTACTTGGTGCTTAAATCACATGTCTAGGAAGTTGATGGCAAAGTGTCAATGTCTCCAAGCTCCCCAACCTTTGGCACAACCTTGTTCGATTACGAGGGCATTTGTGTTGATTTCAAAAACTTTCTTTGGTCTCACCTTCTTGGTAAATTTGAGCTTACATTTCCTACTAGCCTCCTGGTTAATACTGGTTCTTCAATCTCTATTTAGGATTATTAGATTTGTGCACCAAAAGTGTAAGGAAACACTGCTTTAAGCACCAGCAAGGTGAGTTGTTTGGACGTTGCATGAAGCTAGATAGCTTGACCAGGGAGAATTCCCATATGGTCGAGGATCGTGGTGTCTAGCTATCATCAAATATAATTGGGAGTGTGGTTTACCCTTTGGTTATATTATATTATTTGGTAAAATCTGTTAACCAATTAGTATAGAAGTGAATTATGATTCAGTTAATGCATGTCTCCTTGAAGGCATCTTAGGATAAGATGTCCATAAAGCAAAGGGTGTCCATCTGGATCCATATTACTAGAAAATCTCCAACTTCCATTGATTCACTATATTTCGGTTCTATAAGGACCATGTGCTATGCTGAAGAAACACTAGAGGGGGCACGGGGGGGGGATAATGTTTTATAGAATTATAAGGAATTTACGCCAAATAAAACCCTAAATAACCAACAAATACGGAATTAAAGAAATGATCAACAACATAACAAATAATGCAATGCAAACATGCAACGTATCCTGGTTCGGTGCCACCCAAGTCAAACCCGACTTGTTACCGGTGCCCTAATCCAGTAACACCCGAGATCACACTCGGATTCTCTAGTAAATACTACTGGAGCTTTCCTTTAGACCACTTGTGGAAACCCCAATAAGTGCAATCGACCTACAATCAATGTCCATGTATCCCACAACCCAGGAACACGCAAATACCTTATTCCCACAACTCTGAACTAAGCACACTCTCACAAACTGAGAGCAAACCCTTTCCTTGACTCCCACAACTTGCGATCAAGCCAACCCTCTCACCAACCGAGAGTACTCAACAAAATAGAAGTATTGAGAATGAAATATATAACTTGAAATACACTCACCTATGCCTAGAATAAGAACGTACTTGTGAAGGCTATAGTGTGTGTGTGAAGTGCTCAATGAGGGAGGAGATATCCCTTGAGATGCTTGACCAAAGATGAAAGCAAATCTAGCTTAGATGTGTGCTTTAGAGCAAAGAGGGCAATGTAGAATTAGAGAGCACTTGAGAGGAGAAAGAGGCTTGAAATGATTTCTTAAGAGACCAAGAGTTCTCATATATTCAGCATATCTCATATATATATTAGCTCAAGCTAAGCCCAAAACCCCAAGCAAAAAGACCCCAAAATTAATCTGCCAACGGCTAGAAATGGTCTGAAAACGACTCGGACATGCGCTTGTTGAAGGGGGGACAGTCGCCTGTTTCACTGTAGCCAATATCTATAAACTAAAAAACACTGACAGGACAAAGGATGACCATTCGACTATAGAAGGATGACCAGTTGACTGTCCACCTGGGCAAGCGACTGTCTAACCTTCAACAGTCGGCTGTTCGAGGGGCAGAATCGGTAGATTTTCAGTATAGCTGATCACTAAAACATCCATATCTGCCACTACAGATATCCAATTGGAGGGATTCAAATTGGGTTGGAAAGATAACAAAATTTTCTTTCAAATAAGCTTTGAATGTACACAAAATTCCAACTACAGAATAACTGACATCACTTTGAATCAGACTGATAGGGGCAGGAAATCTGATATCGACTCACAAAAACAGTCATAACGTGAACTAAAGATATCCGATTGGAGTGATTCAAGTTGGGTTGGAAAGCTTAGTGAGCTAGCTAACTACTGTAGGTGGGTTGGATGAAAAATTCCAACTACAGAAAAATTGGGATCAGTTTGAAGGCATGCTGGTCAGGAAAACAGAATATAGCTTCAAACAGATTTGAGCTCTGTTTAAAAACAGTCGACTGCTGAAGGGAAACCAGTCAACTGGTGAGCACACCAGGCGCCTGATGATCCTTCATCAGGCCCCTGTTTTGAGTCAAAAGTTCAGATTCAAGTTTTCAAAGCCTAGAAGCATATGGGGTCAACTAGAGGCTATACTAATGATGTGTATAGGTGGTGTAGGTGCCTATAAGTAGTTCTAATTCAAGGCTTAACATTCTAAGACTCACAAAGAAGTAAATAATAAAGATTACAATGAATATCCTTACTTCTTCATGGTCTTGAGTCTTTAAGTTGTATGTCTTGAATGTCTCCAACGTCATCTGGACTTTGATCCTCAAGATGTTCTTTGAAGCTTTTGAATCATCCATTCATTTCTTCTCTTTGGATTGAATATCCATTCATTTGTTGAAGCCATTGGCTTGAGGTTTGATGTAGTCTTTGAGTTCTTCAAGCCAATGCTTCACCTTTGTTGATCTACCAAGTTCTCCACTTGAATCAACACATGTAGTCACTTTTGATCTTCTTGAATCTAATTAGCGACTCTTTAGTTAACTGCAATCACATGAGTTAATCACAATGGTTTATATTTGATCATCATCAAAACCAAGGTGGAGAGTCCAATCTCAACATTCTCCCCCTTTTTGATGATGACAAACCAAATATAAACAAACTAAATACTTGTGCATTAAATATACTTACTCCCCCTGCAATGATGCTAATCAAGTTAATATCAATAATCAGTAGCATCATTAAGCATTAATAGTGTGTGTATCATATGAGGTTGTGTATATATCTCATGAATGACCAAAAATGATATGCATATACAACTCAAATCATATAGGTGATACACATTATAAACATGAGCATGATTACCAACAGATACCAAATGTAATCAATATAGACCAAGGTAATCACCAACGCTCCCCCGAATCATATACATGATCGATCATGCATAACGGCTATATGATTCAAGTTATTGTTTAACACTCAACATTTAATTAGCACAAAGCACATCCTTTGTTTATTTCTCTCCCCCTTTGGCATTATCCAAAAGGCATGGAGGCATAGAAATAACAAATGTAAAAATAGAGTGGAAAACAAAAAGGTATATCTAATGTAAACTATATAAGCTACCAATTGTAAACACGATATCAAAATAAAGATATCAATTGCAAGAGCACATATCCAACAACAACTCAACCACCCTCAATTATTACAAATAGATAAGCAATAAGCATAGTGTGATAAAAGATACCAATGCATACTAATTGTAAACAGTAGTGTGAGCAGTGTTAGAAATGTGACAGTAGCATAATTAGCAGTAGCTACTAACTGTAAACATGATAACACAATATGTATAACAATGCAAAAATCATGACATATGACATGAACATGATTAAAGACATAATGGTAGAATCAATATTATTACAATGACATAGATCAACAAATAATATCAATAGATTGATATCTAAGCCAGACATAGCAGAAAATGCAACAAACATGACTATGGAAATTTTTAGCTATGTATACCAAGTTATGTTATGAAATAATAACTCAAATTAAGTTCTAATGATTATAATACCAATGAACTAATCACTACTGTCAGAATATATCAATTGAAAGTGAAGTGACAACAAGTGGTGAAAATATGATCAAAAGGACATGAATAATATGACAATCATGGTTATGAACTCATTACTCAAAAAATGAGCATACTAACATACTCAAAGCATCACATACTGTAATTACATCAAATGATCACATCTAGCACAAACCATCTCAAAAATCTCATAACAGAGTGAAAATAGACGTATGAGATGTGAGATGACAAAAATTAAGTATAATGGCATGTGCTAAACTCCACAAAACATCTCCTAAAGTAAACATACCAATTCTAAGTGAAGTATGAGAAGTGGGATGACAAGGTGATAAAAATGTATGACTATCAAATATCAACATCATGCAAAAGTGTTATGCCAAATAAAGATAGTGACTTTATAAAAATTATGGCATACACAATTCTAGCACACTAGGATACTAATTGAAACAATGTTCAGAAGAACCATAGTACTAGCATGCATTCCAGAATAGATACTCATAGAATGAGTCAATGATAAGCATGGAATGCATAAGCATGGAATGCCATGAGCATAAGCAACATAAGCAATATATCCTAAGCTCGAAACTAGCATCAAGTAAGAGCATGTAAATATGATATCAAATATAAATATTCTAACAAAGTATGCAAAGCAGGCAAATAATACCAAGATCAAGACGTCACTTGTGAAGGAAACCAAGTGAACAAATAGAGTCATGATCTCATCCTAGCTCGATTATCACAAAGGATTTAACATGAGGCATAATGTGACAAAACATCTTTTAAGCAAAGGCATGGAGTTTGACATGAGCAAAGATAAAAGATATAATGAAGATAATCTATTTTCAAAGTCACAATGTAGGACATAAACGAATAAAGTTACCATGAGCATCGCATGCATGTATACCAATTGTGCGAATATAACAAAAACTTATGTAATCAGAATTTAATCGAAGGTAGCATTAATGAAGTCATAATGCATCAGGATATATTCATAGAAGAATATCTATGACAAAATATACATATCATCAAACACAATATAAAACTTATATGTATAGCACAAATTATCTCTAACATCTCATATAAATAGCATAAAATATGAGCATGAGATGAGAGATAACATTGTGAGAAATATAGCATGATGATCACTAACCAATATGCATGAGTGTTATGTCACTTGTGAAAATATCATACATGAAATCTTTAACTATAGACATGAAAGATCTCTCAAATAAAATTATAGCTAAACATCAGTCAAGAAGCAATTAAAATGACAAGTAACATACATTGATCACCCCAAATCATATCAATGCATCTCAGAAAGATAATCATACCAACTGTAAGAAAAGTATGAGATGTGTGGTGATACAATGAACAAATATGCATAAAGATCCTAAATCAATTAATCTTATTTATGGCATGAATTATATATGACATGATGAAGTATAGCATGCCATAGGGAAATGAATGATTCTAGCTGGAAAACAGGATTAGATTTGGAGATTTAGGGCTTTTGAATGAAATGAGAGCTTGAGCATTGAAAACAAATCAATAGAGTTTAGAGGGTTCCAAGAGTTCTCTAATGGAACAATAAAAGCCATATTTATAAGCTCTCTAAAACCCCCAAAACGATTTACCCAAAACCTTCAACACAATCAGCTGGAAAAAAGGCTCAATGGCTAAAAATCCTGACAAGACATGCGACTGATGAAGGATCACCAGGCGTCTGTGTGGCAGAAGTGCGAAAGTTTCTAAAATCAAGAATTCTGGGTAAGCAAGGACATGTGACTGATGTAGTATCCACAGGTGTATGTGCCATGGGCAGGCGACTGTGAAAACAACATCAGTCGTCTGGCCGCAACATGCATAGTTTGCCAAACACAAAGTGTTAGAACAATGATCGACAGGCGACTAAAGAAGCATTCACAGGCGCCTATGCCATGGGCATGCGACTGTGAAACCAACATCAATCGTCTGATCGAATGATGATAAGTTAGGAATCTTTGGGCAATAGAGAGACATGCGACTGACTAACAAGTCACAGGCGCCTGCAAGGAGCCAGGCGCATGTACATTGTACAGAAGTCGCATGTTAGAAATTGATAATGAAAACCCAAAGTATCCTATCAAAAGCATATGCATGACAGACGACTGTAGAACAAATCACATGCGCCTGTAAGGATACATGTGCCTGAAACTTGTTTAGCAGTCGCCTGAAAATCAACCAAAATGCATATGTTAGGGAAGAAATGAAAGATTCTACTAGAATGGCATGACATATCATGATATGATCTAAATAATCCATGAGCAAAATCATCTATGAAAATTAGGTCCAGGAGGTAGAATCAAAACAATAATGAATCTTTAATGAAAGAATTGAAAAGATTTCATTGAATGTTAAGATCTAAATATACTTGATACAATCTAATAAACAACAAGCATGTCATACACATCAGTTATCATATTCATAATTTTTAACAATCTTCACAACGAAGCATGCATGTGAGGAATGAGATGTGTAATGACAACGTGTTCCAAAGATATGAAAATCAATAAACAACTAACCAACTCATTATATAAATGTTATGGCTACCATGATACATGTGTCATAATAAGACATATATGTCATACATGGGCATGGTAGTAATATAAACAAACAATCTCTATGAGGGTGTGTCATGAATGAGCTAATGAAGAAGTATGCTATATTACACAATTCCAATATATTAAAATACCAATTGTACTAAACACATACTTACAACCATTTAGCTATCCTTATATGTGTGCATCTCCAATGCACCATCCTCTCCTTTGAATTGATCCTTCATTTGTAAACCAAGGAGTGTGAAGGGTAGGCACCTTGTACAATAATCTGACAATTAAACAATTGGTGGTATCCAAAAACTTTTTGGATTCAAGGGGTTAAGGAACAAAATCAAGTAGTCCAATAACCAAATATATACCAATTGTAAATAACAATCATCAATAAAAATGCATGACATGCATTGATAGGCGGTATTATAATCATGAAAATCATACACACAAGGAATTAACAATTCTCAACAATTAGGAATTTAGATACACCTAGACTAATAATTCCTATGCATATGATTTAATCACAATACATTATATAAGCAACATCACTATGAATACACATATAATACAATATTGTGTGCTAGAAAGATTCCCCGTTCAATATGCGTATGTGCACAAAATAAACATTCACTGCACAGCACATATTGATGGATGGCATGAAAAGTAATACCATAAAGAGAGTGCATGAAAAGCATATGGTATAATTTTTCATAACCAAATTTCTCTTTCCCTTTGGCATATTATCAAGATGGGAAGGTGCAAATTGATAATAAATCACCAAGGGTTAGAGAAATCAACTAATATATATGCACAACATAATATGAATGAAATGTAATGACATATAAATGAAAATAACATGATAGCAATCAAACATTTCATACTCCCACATAATCATACAAAATATGCAAACTTGGGAGTAATGGACGAACTCACACATATATGGGTGCAAAAAGTAATCAAACAAGTATGGTACCCAAGCAATGAAGTGCAATATGAGTGAGTTAGCAAGGTGGAAATCAAACAACGACTGAGTTTGATTTTTATATATAGTCGCATGAGAATATGTCATTCCTAATATACGATTCCATATATGTGTTCCTATCATACCTAGAAACATTCTTAGGAATCCACAAAGATAGTGATTTGGGATTCTTAAGGAGAGATTGTGTAGTGGCATGAGTAGGAAGTTGGGATGCACGCTAGGTGGAACATAAATATTAGCGTGTCCCATGTGTGAAACATGCAAATGAGCATTAATTCTAGCATGAAATTTTTTAAGCCACATGTTATAAATAATCCATGAATAAACATATGAATATGAATTATGAATATACAATGCACATGAGTCAAGGATTTGACACAAATGACATATATAGACATGAATGGCATAAAAGACACATAATATGCAAACATAGGATATACATGAGATAATCTCAAACACAAAGTGACATCTGCATGCATCCAACACACATAGATACCAAATGTAAGAATATACTTACAACATTAAGCTCCCCCTACTTTGGTGCATCACTTAAGCACCATCAACTCTATTTGAATGGAAATCTTTGCAAATCAAGGAGTTGATAGAGTTGGTATCCCAAAGTGTATTGAACATAGAAAACATAATTTTGGTATCCAAAAACGTTTTTGGATCCTATGGGTTAGGCAACAAATTTAAATACTAAATTCAAATAATTGTAACCCATATCCTAATGTAATCACACACAATTTTTATGATACATGTAATCATGTCACTTGATAAATATTTAACCATATACATGCATGTATCAATTGTACCAAAAGTATATATATATATATACTAGTCATAACCCGTGCCCGCGGGCACGGTTCATTTAAGATTTTCCCTCGCAAAATCTTTATTCCCCAAAAAATTATTTCCACATCCAAAATTGCACGGAACAACAAATCAGTGTAAAAATATTTAGCGTCAAGGGTGCATTCGGCGTGGGCGCATTCGACGCGAAACAACAAATTCGGCGCATGCGCCTTCGACACGGAACAACACTTTTGGCGCGAACACGTTTGGCACGGAACAACAATTTCGGCGCTAAACAACAAATTCGGCGCTGGCGGCTTTGGTGCGGAACAACAAATTCGACGTAGAAGAACAAATTATTTTCCCATGCGAAATCTTTGTTCCCCAAAAAATTATTTCCAAAAAATTATTAGCGTAAAAGTATTTAGCAGCACGGGTGCCTTCGGCGCAGGCGAGGGCGCCTTCGGCGTAGAACAACAAATTCGCCGCGGGCGGCTTTGGCAAAGAACAACAAATTAGTGTAAACAAATTTAGTGAGCGCCTTCAGCCATGGTTTATTTAAGATATCCGCTCAAATTTTTTGTTCTCCCTAGAAATTATTTCCCCCTCCAAAATTTAAACGAACAAAAATTTAGAACCAATCCAAATAAATTATAATCTCTTCAAAATTTAATATGAAGACATCAGTAAGATATCAGTTAAGAGATGTAAAATACATTCTGGAGGGTTCATAGCCAATAACCTTCAATAACATTAAACGCACAACCTGCTCATTATTGGTATCCGTAGTAAAAATCAGAACTTTTCAAGCATAGTTAATACATTTTCATTAGCGTGCCTGACTACTGAGAACTCTTACACACAAAGCCCCTAAATATTATACTAAGCACACTATCAGTGCTGATAAATTACAAAAAAGCAATGCATAAATTGACTAATTACTCACAAAGCCTTTAAATAGCACTACAACAAAAATGGACTTTGCATATCAGCATTGTAACCGTCAAGAGAATTTGCATATCCATCAAATTCATCTCAAATATTCCCCCCTTAAAATATGAAAGGGATACCAGAAATTTTATGCCAATAATGATCTAAAAACTTTTTGCATAGTTCCTACAATATGCATTGTACACCCAAAGATCTCCAAAATCTGTGAGAGATTGGTAATTTGGAAGGCACGGTATGTGCTAAAGCTTGGTGCGCAAGTTCCTGTCCAATCTTAGAGTGAGGTGTGATTGGCGAACCAACTCTCTAGATCTTTTGGCAAACGAATGCGTGTAAGCTGATGTTATCAGTTTAGAGTTTTTCAAGAGCCGATAATATCGCATCTTCAGCTGACTATGGATCATCAATATGCACTGAGGTTTATATCAGTAGAATCCAGCAAACTATGCATATCTGCTACTTTGCAACCACAAAAAAATTACAAAAAAGATTTCAATTGACACATTTATATTTCCCAGTTTGTGACGCTACATATATTTCCGAAAAAACATCCAACCAAATAATCCAGTAAGTGAATAAACACCAAACCCATCGGTTCTCCATGCCAAAAAAAATTACCATTCACAGCTCATAGCTAGATCATTTAATGAATCAAGATTTAAATGAGTTCATAATATATTCTCCCATTTACACAAAAAACACATAGGTCTCAACAATTCTACTGAAAATTACACTTGCCAAAAAATTACAATTCACTTCAATTTATATTGAAACACCTGTGGGTGAACTGAACTCTGAACTCTACCCTAATAGGTAGAATTGAACTCAGAACTTTGAACCTACCCCCAAAAAATCTACCCCTAGCCTGTAGGTGACACACACAATTCCTTGGTTGAAGTGAGACCAATTGGGGTAGAGTTCAGTTAAATTCTACTTGGGGAAGCATATGGGTGACGTTCAAGCCACCACAATTCTACTGAAACACCTGTGTGAGACAAAAAATCAAGAAATGTTGTCAACAAAAATCAAGAAATGGTGTAATCTGAATCTGCAGTAAATAAGATAAAAATGAAGTAAATAAAAAAGAGTGTAGAAATGGGCAAAAAACTCTTACTGCAGCTATACCAAGGAAGTTGTATTCAATAGCTTCTATAAATTCTGCAATCAGAGACTTGTTGTCAAATATAACACATCAAAATAACGACACTTCCACTCAATGTATAATAACAAAATCAATACAAAGATCAATCAATACATTAAACCCGAAGGAAATTAAAGCAACCCGATTAAAACATTAGAAACAAACCAATGTCCAAAAGAAATATCAACTCAAGAAATAAACAAACATCCATGCCGTTTAAATTTTTGCTTGTATATGCAAGTAATATGTAAGACAAATTGCACTAAGAAAACAACGATGAACCGAAAGAAATAGACCAAACCCGTGTAATAATAGAGTATAACAATCCTCAATTTTTTGCTTGTCTAAATCTTTGGTTCTTTTAAAAAGAAACTAATCATATTTAATGATTGTGTCTTTTGTGTTTTTATATCAGACAAACTTCCATAGCAAATTGGGTGGATATCTCTAATATAAAGGTCAAGAAAGCACTTTGTAAGGCTGCAGCTATTAAAACCCCTGAAATTTTGGATACATTCACTTCTCTTGTGCTTGATCTTGAACCTTTAGAGTGTCTAATCTACAATTTTATGACTGGAACATTTTTGTAGTCATTCTATCTTTAACACGACAAATTAGGCCTGTATATGGCTACATGTAGACCCCAAACAAATACTTCTTGATACAGAAAATGAGGAGATAAGAATTGCTTACTGACAGAAAAACGATTAATGCAGTCAAATAACAATTTTGAGGAATAGTTGTGGGTATTTGTAATTACATATTAATGGAAGGAGGCATGCAGAAGTTCTACATGAAAATATTTTACCACCAAAACTTGACAATGTCCAATAGTGGATGCTAGATGCAAACATAATATACAAAGTGTTAGAAACTAATGGTTAGACAGACATGTAGGCATGCACATACACAGGCGTGCGCCCACGCATATGCACCAATTGAATTTTCCAGTAATTACTTGCAATCAAATTCCAGGGCGTTTTATTATGCAAATGCCATGTAATTTCCTGCAATTTCCTGTAATTTCCAGCTTAGAGGTATGTCATTATAAAATGTAGTTGTGAAAATATTGAAATGACTTGGACAATGTGCATAATTCTCTATAGGATCATGGTTATGACATGATAAAAGGAAGCAGATGATTCTCCCATATATCGTAGACATCATAAATATAATAAGCTGCAAACATGGACCTATGCATGCTAAAGATTTTCAGCTCAGTTTTTATATTTTCTCCTTCAGCCAAACATTGACCAATGCAGCAACCAGACCTTAAATTAGATGTGTGATAGTATAAATCTAAAGGCCTATTCATAAACATGTTTATCATTATGCTTTTGCAAATATAAACAACTATGAAATTAGCATATACCTGCAGTTGCATACTTACAGTTCTTTTAATTTCTTTAAGAGTTTGCCAGATTGGAAATATAAAATTTTAAATTCATTGCTTCAATAACCATTGCATTCCTCAACATCCTGGTTTTGAATGCATTGAATATTGGATGTTTATTTCATAATTTGTAACCATGCATAATCAAATGTGCAACAATGGAGGCCTTGTTATATTTTCAGGACATTGAGCATGCTGGCGGTAATTCTTCAAGATATGAATCTTATATCAGCCATGTTTTCTCAGTATATAATAAACTCATAATTTCCATCATTTATACACCTCCATACCTGAATATTGCTGGTGATTGAGTTCTTTTCCATGGGTGAATATGACTTGAAAGAACCTCTTGTTTTCTTCTCACTTCCATTAATCTGCAAAAAAAGATAAGCACATGCTTTTATCTAAGAGATGCCCCAATCTGCCGAAGGAAAATATTCATCATGTTCATGCACTCTCAAAGAAAAAGCCAAAATCTCAAAGAGTTTGATCAACGTAAACTTCTCTATTTTCTTCCAAATATGTTCAAAAATATCTCAAGTAGCTCATGACTCATAACATGATATTCACAAGCTTAATAATCCATATAAAGAGAAAGAAAACAAATAAGAAACTAACCTTGATTTCGACCTCTTCAACATTAGCCAATGATGAGGCTTTCATCCCTGATCTTGGCCTTTTTGGCACTAAAATCAGATATTGGACAGATGAAGTTTTACAATATTATTCATTTATGTAAGATATTCATCAACTTACAGCAAGAGGAATAGGCTGTGGAAACGGGTTGTTGGTCCCAAGCAAATTATCGTATGTTACATTACAGATGCATCCCGAAAAAGTAAATAGTTGAATTTTAGATCTTAATGCCACCAGGAATGATACAACAGGCAGGTAGCCTAGCACTACATTGAGGATCCTACCATCAGGGTTGGTTATACTCAACACTTAATAGTTTGCAAATCTCGAAAATTCAAGCAGTCACACGAAATACACCAAAATTCTAGCTTAATCATATAATATATATCATGATTCAATGAAAATATGAATCTTATATCAGGCATGTTTTCTCAGTATATAATAAACTCATAATTTCCATCATTTATGCACCTCCATACCTGAATATTGCTGGTGATTGAGTCCTTTTCCATGGGCGAAGATGACTTGAAAGAACCTCTTGTTTTCTTCTCACTTCCATTAATCTGCAAAAAAAGATAAGCACATGCTTTTATCTAAGAGATGCCCCAATCTGCCCAAGGAAAATATTCAACATGTTCATGCTCTCTCAAAGAAAAAGCCAAAATCTCAAAGAGTTTGATCAACGTAAACTTCTCTATTTTCTTCCAAATATGTTCAAAAATATCTCATGTAGCTCATGACTCATAACATGATATTCACAAGCATAATAATCCAAATAAAGAGAAAGAAAACAAATAAGAAACCAACCTTGATTTCAACCTCTTCAACATTAGCCAATGATGATGCTTTCATCCCTGATCTTGGCCTTTTTGGCACCACCTCCATGTAATTTGAAACTGAAAAAGGATGGGTTCTTTTTGCTACTAAGTTTCGTTCTTTCTCTTCTCCCTTTTTGTCCTTGAACTCATCTCTACAGCTTGTTTATAATGGGCAAGCCTCCTCCTTCCAAAAGCTTTGTTTATACAAATTCAAACCCCATTGGACAATATCTATAGGCATCCATTTCCATCAAAATGTCAACACGCCAGCCCACTGCAAGAAGCTAAATCAATGAAAGGAAATTATATTGTTGTTGTTGTTGTTATCATTATTGTTATGAGTTTTCCAATGTGTATATGAGAGAGTGCATGTCATTTGTGAGGGCTTGTAGCTGCACTCTCCGGGGACTCCCCTTTGAACTTTCTGCCTCACACCAACTTAAATTAAAATGAAACTGAAAAAGCAAAAGAGGAAACAGGTCATATATGACACAATTGATGTCTATAGGTTACTTTGTCATTTGGGCTTAATTAAAAGAAACTGAACTTCTTGTCCATAAAGGAACCTAGTGAAGCTGGAACCTTGGATCTATATCACAAATAAGAACATCAATACAAAATTTGATAGAATCCAGCAAGTGATAAATGCCTTTTCTTTGTTTATTGCAAGAAACAAAAACACAACTACTCTGAACATACATATTACAGATTAGTTGCTATCGTAAATTCCCAATAGCTGCCAAGGTGTCCACGTAGATAGCCATGGCAAAATTTGATATCCAGGATCATGGAAAACATGTATATGAAGCATAGGTATTAGAAACAGTTGCTAAAGAACACAAACAGTCAAATGAAAGTAATTATTGAAGTGCAGTATGGCAAATTAAAATGAAACTGAAAAGTAAAAGAGGAAACAGGTCATATATGACACAATTGATGTCTATAGGTTACTTTGTCATTTGTGCTTAATTAAAAGAAAATGAACTTCTTGTCCATAAAGGAACCTAGTGAAGCTGGAACCTAGGATCTATATCACAAATAAGAACATCAATACAAAATTTGATAGAATCCAGCAAGTGGTAAATGCCTTTTCTTTGTTTATTGCAAGAAACATAAACACAACTACTCTGAACATACACAGTACAGATTAGTTGCTATCGTAAATGCCCAATAGCTGCCAAGGTGTCCACGTAGATAGCCATGGCCATCTGAGTTACCTTGTTCCATAATTTCAAGTTCGGCAAACACTTAATTACATAGGATAACTGCAGTTATCCTGTGTTCTTTATTCAAAATAGGATAAATGCTGATACAAACATGAATACCAACAATTACTCAAAATGAAGCAATTTGAATTCTTTTTAAAAAACATGAATACCAATAATTATTGATGGCCATGACAGTGATTCATTCAAAGAAGATGCAAATTAACAGGATATGAATACATCAACAGCAAAATCCAAGAGGCAAGATGCAAATTAACAGGATAAAAAAACCACCTAAAAATTAACAGCAAAAAAACCATGAGTTACCTGCGAGGAAAATCAAATATGAATGCAAATCAATTCAAAGAAGATCAAGATTAAATATGAATACTGATAGCTAGGAGAACCATTTCCTGAGTAATCCTCCAGTAAAGGATTGACACAAATCTAAATCAATTTGAATTATCCAAGCGAGCGATCCTCCTGCAAAGGCCTATTCTAGATCCAGATCAATATGAATGTTCCAAAATCACGATCATCTCTCACAATGGTCTAATTTGGATCCCAGTTATCTGTCAGAGTGTGATTCCAATCTGCAAATTCAAAAGTTTTCACATTAAGGTTAGAGGATGTGCTGAGAATTATGTCAAATTAACCCTACATGCAAAATATAAAGAATGTTATAATCATACAAATTGAATAAATTTTTTAGATTAGATATAATTACAACAATCATTTTTATTACTTCACCAATATCATTAATCATGTATTCCCTATCAATTTATCTTGTCCTAATATGCGTTAAATATTGATCATAGATATAATTTTTTATATTAATTATATTACAGAATTATAAACAGTACATGGAATTAATTTTTTGTGCTGTCAAACACTTCAAGTTATGCTTCCAATGCTGATTACCTGCATAGTGGTCAATGATTAAAAAATTGCATGCTGATGTATCAATATGAATCAACTCATATGTCAATCAGAATATAATGGATACATGTTTATTATCTAATTAGCATGGACAAAAGATGGTAGTATGACATTGTATTGAAAAAATTAATGTTCAGCATTGGAATTCATTATTCCTTTATTTCTAATATGGATTAGAAAAGGTGGAGATGTGATGCATTGCCATCAAACCTCCTGCATGAGAAAGCCAGTAACAGCTTGCCTCAAGAATTTGGTAACTCCTTCAGTTGATGCATGGGTACGGTGACTAGTGCCGAAGGCATCGTTCACATGTAGATCAGCAAGAGACGCTAGTTTCTTTGTAAACTCTGGATCATTCTTATATTCTTCTTCGTAGAACCTGACATTTTCAAGAAGCAACACACCTCCATTTTGTAATGCAGCTACTTTTTTCTCGACTTCCTCACCAATACAATCATCTGCCATCTCAACCTATATCATGTGGAGAAAAAGTTTAGAATGGTGAAAATATAAACTATCAGGATATGGATACACTTAGGAAGACAATTGCACAATTGCAGATAGAAGCCTGACTGTAATTTTCCATTTTGATATAAATTTTATAGCATGTTACTTCAGCTAGCAATAATATATTGCTCTGCAATCCAAGACTGCCCAGGCTCTAGCTGGACATTTCCTATCTACAAAAGAACGTAGTGAAGTAAGATATACAGATCAAGTTCTCAGGAGACAAAGGCAGTGAAATGATTCCCATACCCTCATAATACACAGAATGTTTCATTTTTCAGCATATGTAACATTTCAGAGGTATGTTATGAAACTTCATTTATGTTTCAGCACGAAATGTTTCAGCATATGTAAAAATTTTCATAGAAGGCAAAATTCATGAATAACAGACCTTTGTGAAATTTTCATGTGCAAATTTCTCATTAAGAAAGTCATCCAATTTCATGGGCAAATTTCTTATAAAATGAGAAAGATTTTTTAATAATGAGACTTTCATATAAAATAACTTTCACGGTAAAAATCTTATACAATAACTTTCACATCTGTGCAAATTCCTCATTATGAAAGTCATCCAATTTCAAGAAAATCTCTCACTAAGAAAATCATCAATTAAAAAGTCATATTATGAAATGAGCCGTCTTATAAAAAGTAATTATGAAAATCTTTTTGTGAAATTTCATCAAGTAGCAGCAGAACTTTTTTAACGATCCCATGCGGGTAAATGCAGAAGATACAATCCAAGTAAATGCAAAATTTAAGAGACCACCAAAATGAGCAGAAATTGATTTCCTTGTAAAGCTCAACTGAAAGGTAGAGCCACAAAAATAGTCAAGTATCAAACAAATATAATTGATCAAGAGGAAAAAAGAATTTGACAAAAAAATAATCAATTTCAATAATTCCCACCAAAAATGGCAACTTTACAAACCTTTTATCATTTAAAGGAAGAAGAAAATCATCCAGATGACTAAAGATGATACCATGTTTAACCAGATTAACTCTCTAATTTTATAATAGCATGTTTTTATATAATAATAATAATAATATATGAGTCAATTTCACATCTATAATGTTTTCTCTAGTTTTAACATTAAATACATATATAATAGATAGATATTCCAATCTAGCATTGGCATTTCAGTAGTTTTTGGGTGTACATAGTCAATCTAGACGAAATTTTTTCTCTAGTCATGATACCATATATTGTCATAGTAGAATGTAAAACCAAATTTAATACCAAAGAGTACTAATCATTGTACAACAAACAACAACAACTAAAATAAAGCATGCTTCAAAAAATTACCAGGTTAAGCACATCCAAAAAATTACATGTATGCATCGATGTCAAATTCCTGCATCAATCCCGTTAGCTGGCCCTCGTCCCTGGAGATCCTCCCATTTATACACATCTGTTTTTCAAGGCATGGCACAGAGAAGAGGGAAAGCAAACAAAGCATCAAGTATTAAGGTGCTGATCCATTTGGATATGGCCAAGTGAACATATACAATACCAGAGAAGTTCATAATAAAAAGTCAAATAGCCCTTTGCAATAAAAAGCTGTTGCATCCTCCAGTTTGAAGAGCGTTCACAGAAGTTTGAAACACGTCATAAATATTTATCTGCAAGCTTGTTGGTTGAACATACCATAAAAATTACAATCACAACATCAAGAACAGATTGAAAGTATCCTCTGTGTAATTTAGCATTGAAAGACACGAATTAAATTCCTAAATAAAGCAGTGAACAACATGCAAATCTTGCAACCCATCCAACATTAAAAATCAAAAAATTACTCATCATACTGTATTCTCTACTGCTAGAATCTCATCGTTCATCCACATGTTGCAGCTACAAATCTGATATGAGCAGCTACAAATCTGATACGAAGGGTCCTAAGAAAACTAATATCTCTCATATTTATATCCATGATAGCAAAATGCAGGACTATAACATACTAATCCCTAATGACATTAGCGATCACATCTACACATAGTACCAAAAGTGAAAAAAGGAAACGTAGAAATTGTTTGTTTCCTCTTCTTCCTCAGTTAAAAAAATAGAAAAACTATCATCTAATGGAGATTTGCGTGATTGACCATCTAATATTATGTGAAAATAAAAATACTGGCAAAAATCAATGATAACTCCCATGTGAGGCACATATATATCCATCTTTGATGCCATTAAAAATGGCGGATTCCTAAGTATCAAGAAAAATATGGTAGATTCCTAATACATGTTAGAAATTAAAATTCTCCAAAATAAAAATTATAAAAATCAAATCTTGCCTCCATCCCACCATAATTAGTTTAAATAATAAAATAAACACTTTCCTCCTTTGGCCCGTGGAGACTTCATCTTTGATCTTCATAACAACTCTGTCCTTCCCCGCAATAATCACCTGCCATTGAAAATATGACAGATTCCTAATACATGTAAGAAATTATAATTTCCCAAAATAAAAATGAAAAAAGTAAATCTTTCATCCACCATACCATAATTAGTTAAAAAATAAAAAGTTGCCGCCTTTAGCCTGCAGAGACTTCATCTTTGATTTTCGTAACAAATCTGTCATTCCACGCATTATTGTATAACTGGAATGCAGAATTGTATAACTTTCAAACTATAATTTATATTTTGCAACAACAGAATTTTGCATGATATCATTTTCAATCTGGATTTCATGTCTTGACATGCAACAACAGAATTTTGCAACAGGATTTGTATCACTTATTCCAACAAAAGAGCTAGCTAAAATAGAGCAGAATCCTGTTGCAATCATTAATTCCAACATGATTCTATTGTTGGATGATTACAACAAAAGAGCAGCATTTTGTTGCAAAAGAGCTGGCCATAATCACTTATTCCAACAGGATTCTGCTCTATTTCAATCTGGATTGCTTGGAATAATGAATATGGAAAGACATGAAGGATTTTAATTAAAGAAATAAAAACAAAAATGGTATTAAAAATTCATTGTTGAAATAAGACCCACTTAATATTTTGAAGGAAGTAGCCATTTTAAGATGTCCACAAAAAAAGACCCATTGTTCATAATAACAAATTGCTGAAAGTTGCAATATAGTTCTTATGCAACATGATGGTATTAAAAATGCATACATATACTCAACAACAATATAAATTTGATGATATTAAAACATGATGGTATTAAAAATGCATACATATACTCAACATCAATATAAATTTGATGGTATTAAAACACATGGTGACAACAGAGACAATTTAGTTCCGTATTTGATCCAATTGCATTATATTATTAGTTGATCTTCATCAGGATAAGTTTATTGTCTTCCTAAATATTTATGGGATTTGTCCTTCACTCTATAGCGAGAACATCACGTGTTCACGCTAGTTACATACAAACCATCTCAACAATCCATATAAAGCATGCCGCAAAGCATATGTTTACCCCGTTATTTGGCTGAATCAATATCGTTAAAAATAAGGGGCTGAAGTACAAACCATGGACCATCGGGCAATTGCATCTTTTCAATGAACTTAGTCGCTTTCGTGATGCAATTCTCTATCTCTTTTAGTTCTTGAAATCAAGCAGCTAAAGCCCCAATAACCTTCTCCCTTTTAGTTCAATGGCCTGCTGCAACTCTGCTTGCTGCTGCTCCTCCAACTTCCTTCTCAGCTGCATTCTAGCTCCTTCTCTGCTGCTTGTCGATGTTGTTGTACAAACCCCAAATTAATCAACAAAAAAACTGAAAAAAGGGAACAAATATTGGAGGAGTACCAAGTTTCAACTCTCGCATCCCAAGATTTTCTGCAGACAGAAGCTACTTGAAAGAAACTCTATCAAATAATTGTGGAAGATGGTAGGAAATCATAACGATGAAACCATGAAATTCATTGCTAAGTTTTCTGCTTAGTTTCACACAATCCATTAGTTCTTGCCTGCATATTAAAAAGAAAGTACGATATAAGAATTAGAGACTAAAGAAATTTGTTCACAATATTCTTGGCTCATAACACGCAATTCCATCCCCCACTGGTACTGATAATTTTTTGATAGCATGAATCTGGAAAATAAACATAATTTCCATAACTACATGAGAAAACAAACATCAAGCGATGATGGTTGTCACAACCCAAAAATGTTTAACCATGGTACCTCTTCTTCCTGATTGCAAATGCAAGGGATGTGGACTATTCCTTATTTGCAGTATAATCCAGTAAGTAGATGAACAATGGACATGAACATATTGCAAGTTCAAACGTAACCAAATGAGGAAATTATGATTGGTATTCTTCTGTTACCAATTTCCTTATTTGTTTTGTGTTCCATTTGATGTTGTTTTTTAGCAATTGGAATTGGGGTTTCAGTTTAATATGCCATGGACTAACATAACATTTTATTGGATCAAAAGTTTAAATTTCAATTGAATATTAATGGCATGTCCTCATTACACCCAACACTTAAGTTTCAATGATTATATATACCATTTCATAATTAAAGTGCATAGTATTCAACCGTTTCAATGATAATGCTCTCCTAATATATTTCTTAGCCACATCAACGCAATCGCTTAGCATTCCTAAAGATGTCATTCTTACTTAAACAAATATATTGCCTTCAATAATCTAACAAATTACAAAAATGTAACTAATTAGATAGGTTCAAACTTCACATGCAATAATCTAGTCATTTATATGTGATTTCCAAGTATTAAACGTTTAACTTTTACTTCAGATCGATACCAAAGCTTGAAAACTATATACACAGTAGACAACTAAGTTCGATCTGAACAAAGGTAGTAGATTCAAAGCTAAACATTTGAATAGAATTCAAGCTGGAGCCAATTTTTGGGATGCATGCTAAGATGATTGTGATGGTGAACAATGATGAACAAAGTTGAACTTGATCAACACGAAACCCTGATCAAATATTAGGTCAAAAATACAAATTTTTCCTTTAAGATCAATTGAATCTCCAACCAAAGAGACTATGTATTGCAACAAAAAGAACAAAACCAAACCAAAAATCCAAAATTTGTGATTGTTTCAATCATATATACCTCTGCTTGGTACTCATGTTTTTTAATTGGAAAATCTGAGGAGTCGACATCCACAGTAGTCGAATCGAATCAATTACAGATAAAAATGTGGCTATTTCATTTGTATCATAAATGAATCCTGGAATTTAATTGCCCTCCTCTTTTACTTCACTGTCAGGGCATAAACTTAGCAAAAAGGCATGACTTCTAAGAGAAATGACCCCAACCAAGTTCCTACCGTTTCACATTCATCTATCCATTTCAATTAAAACAATATATAAACCCACTAAATGATCCTTTTTAGTAGGCAAAATAAGTTATATACACTGAACTTACATAAAAACTATAATCATGCAATTAGACTTCAAATCCAATATCAGTCTCCAACTCATTTAAAAATTACAATAATTAATCAAAAAAGCACCCCAAATGAGTGGACTGAAGTATTCACCTGACAAATTCACAAAGGAATGCCTCCTTGTTGCTATACAAACTATGCACATGGAGGTCCATGAGGTGACTAACCTATTCATCCAGGAAAAAACATATAATTATGATAAGTTTATCTTTGAAAAAAGAAAAATAAACACAAATGTTAACAAATGTTGTGTTTGTTTCACTTATATATACATCTGCCTGATACTCATGCTTTTCAACCGGAAGATCCGATGATTTGACAGCTGCAAACAATCGAATCGATTGCTGATAAAAATGCTACTCTTTCATTTGTATAATAGATGAATCGTGGAATGCAAGAAGAGAGGTGAAGAACCTGATTGAATGCAAGTAGATAGGTGAAGAACCTAATTGAATGCAAGAAGAGAGGTGAAGAACATGAGAAAATAAACTGATAATAACAGAAAATAAACTGAAAACAAACTGAGAATTATAACCTGGTTGTTGCAAACGTAACAGAAGAGTGTGTCGCTTGGATTGTTGCAGACGAATTTATCCAACTCTGAAGATGAGGGGTGAAGACGATGGGTGAAGTTGGACTTGCCATTGGGCCTCCATGACTGCTTCACGGTGAGCAAAAGCACGACAGCCGCCATGGCGTGCGTTCGATCACAGTGAAGCAGATCATGGAGGCCTAATGAAAACTCAAATGAGATCGAGTAAACCCTAACCCAAAGTTACCAATCTGCTTCCGAGATGCTAGAGTTAGAACTCATGCTACTGTTACCGATCGAAAAACATTAAACCTGAAGGAAATAAAAGCAACCAGATTAAATTGGAAGTTTATAAACATCAAATTGGAAGTTTATAAATTGCAGTGCAACTGAGTATATGCAATCACAAATATTAACTTAATAGGACATCCTGTATTCCAACTTAGTATATGCAGTTCCAACCTGAGTATATGCAGATAATTTATACTCATTACTGAAATCATGTATTAACTCAATATGAAATATTTTAACTCAATATGCAGTGCAACTTCAGTGTCGAGTTTTAAGAAATATGTATATGTCTAGTTTGTTGGATGATGTTATTGCAGATGTAAACAATGTTGGGATTTGGACATGTGCTTTGTTGGATTCTTTTAAAAAGGACAGTAAGAATAATAACATGTAGTTTTACCAAGACAAAAAAAAACTAAATTCCCAAGAACTCCCATTCTCCAAGAACTCCACTATGAATATCAACTCTACTAATAAAGAAAAAACTGATTTCTACATGAACTCTTGGAATAAATAAAAACACAAATTGGACTCATTTCCATATCAACAGAAATTGCATATTGTATCAAAATGAATTTACACCTAGAAGAACACAAATAGAACTCATTTATACAGAGAATTGCATATTGTGTTCAGAAAATATTGTGTGACCAAGCAAATTCTGTGCTAGCCATAAAAGATTTCTAAATATCATGTTGAGAGGATATTTGACAGGACAAAAAATTTTATATGCATTAATTCAATTCAGAATATTTTATATGCATTAATTCAATTCACAAAAAATTTCAAGTTAGCTTGCATTTGCTAACCACCAAACCTGAAGGGGAATTATCTTCTTTGAGCATATTATAATTCACATATAGGTCTTCATGAATCAACACAAAATCTAAGAGATGGAGATAATTCACATATAATTCACATATAATTCACATATAGAACCCTAACCCAAAATCTAAGAGATGGAGATGATCAACACAAAATCAGAACTGGAAATAACACAAAATCAGAACCCTAACCCTGAATCTGCTTGGAAATAACACAAAATCAGAACCATTCGAAGCCCTAATCTCAAAAATCAACAGATCTAAAAGGTAATACTAATAATCATCAAGCTAACCTGATCCTCGTACGTGAATCCATCCTCATAATGAAATCATCGTACTTAATCAGAACCCTAACCTCACGATCCATCCTCACTCCGCGGGATCGAGCTTCTCCCCGATGCTGGTGAGCACGTGGCACAGATCAGAAACGGTGAGGACCTTGGGTAGGGTTACCGATATGAGCGGAATAGGGGAGGAGATGAGGCATGAGAAGGGAGGAGAGGCAAAGGGGTTTTTTTGAGAGGCAGCGGGGGTTTTTAGCGCTGATGTGGGGGGGGCGAGGAAGCATAAGAACGGAGGAGATGCAGTAGGGTTTTTTTGCGAGGCAGCAGGGGTTTTTTTTAGCGTTGAATTGTTTTCGGGATTTAGCGCTGATTTGTTTTTCCCTCCCCAGAATTTAATTTCCCCCCAAAATTTTGTTTCAAATTTAAAATTTCAAACTCAATTTCTCTTCACTTATCCAATTTCTCTTATCTTATCCAATTTCTCTTAACAACAACCCTCATATATACCCAATTTCTCAACTCTTATCCAAAAACTCTTATCCAAAAACCCATGATAACATCCCTGTTATATATATATATATATATATATATATATATATATATATATATATATATATATATATATTAATCCAAAAGCATGACATGTATCACATACAACAAAACATAAATATGAGCCAAAGCATGTATTGCATGAGAAAGTATTAAATATTCTAGACATGAAAACCATAAACACAATTATTTACTAATAATCGAACAATGGAAATCAAATTCAATAAGAATTTAAGTTTCCAACAAACATGAGCATCCAAGACCGATATGCAAACAAAAGGACAAACTAATTCTAACACAAATGCTTTGGTACCCATTAAATGAATATAAACTTATGATACCAAGCATGTTGGGTCAACGGAAACTAACCCTTAGGAATTCAAGTCTAAGAGGACCATGATTTCCCAACATAATCATCATTCAAAATAATATCATGAATATAATATTGCACATACATATCCTTAGCATGATTACTAGTGTTCTTAGGACTCCAAATAGTATTTGTTTTGTGTATCCTCTTCCTAGTGGTTGCATGCACAAAAGGTTGATCTCTACATGGTGCATGTGGCCTAGGAACATGTGATCTAGCAAGAGCATGTGGATATCTGTATGGAACATTGTGTTGTGCTAAAGCATGATGATGGACATGTGATCCATAGTGTGGTGTTGCATACATACGTTGATGAACATGAGGTGTATATGCATAAAGATGATCATGAGAATAAGCATGCATACGTGGATGTGATGTGTGATCATAAGCATGTGAAGGTGCATGAGCATGAGTACGTGCATGAGAGTGTCTCAAATGAGTGTTTGCACATGCTCGTGGGTGTGGAGCATAAAAACTTTCATTTGTAGAAATGTGAGGAGTGGATGCATTCCTACGAATATTGGTGTACATGAACGCATGCCCCTTCCTTTGATGTCCACTCTTGGTGGGTTTCTTTGCAAAGGAGGGAGGAATATGAGTGGTGGTTTACTTGGTGGTAGAACTACTCAAGTTGTTATAGACACCACTCGTGGATGCACTGGAGGATGGCCTCACAAAATCTATAGTTACTTCACTATAGGAGGTGCGTGCATTGGATGCACTTGCCTTAGAATAACCAAGGCCAACACGATGGTTTGCTGGTAGTTGATTCTTTAGTAAATCATCCAAACTGTCTTTTCCCTTATTGAATCTCTCAACAATGGAGGACATGAGCTCATATTTCTTTGAAATTGAAGAAATAGTGGCATTCAAGGTGGATGCATGTGTGGTAAACTCGTGCCCTTGGGAGAGCCTCATTCTCAATGCCCAAACTAGTGTTTTGAGATTAAAGATTTTCAATCTCAAGATCGTTACTATCGACAATGGAAACACGATCAAGTTGAGATTTGAGGGACTCCACCTCTTTTCTCAACATGCCATTTTGTGTAAGCAAACTTGCTTTCTCAATGGCGAGTGTCTCAACAATCGTGTCATTGTTTGAGGTGCTACATGTAGATGTGTTAGTGAGACTAGCAATCTTATTCTTAGCATCACAATATTTATGCATAATCTTTTGATATTTATCAATTAATTGTTCATTTGCAATTCTAAGATCATCCATTGTTACCTCTTATTCGTCGCTAGCACTTCCACTAGAATCACTTGATTCGTTACTAGAATCACCCGTAGTGGCATCATCTCGTGCCATCAAACCCAAGAACGAATCCCTTTCATCATTGGAGGAAGAGCACTCCGAGGTGGACTCTTCTTGCTCCGCTAGCATGTGCCATATTTGATATGCCGTCGTAGCCTTGGACACACGCATAAGAATGTCATAAGTTAAATAATCAAGCAAGATATCCATTACCTCTTCATTTTTCTCCATCAGTTCTTTTTGCTCATTTGTCCATTCATGTTCGGAAGTGGTAGGTGCACGAAGGAGCTTCTCCACAAGCTTCCAATAATCATCATCAATGGATTGAATATATGCCTTCATCTTTACACACCAAATTTGATAGTTCGATCCAATGAGAAATGGTGGAGTAGGCCTTCGTGTGTTGTTATTGTTGGTTGCCATAGTTATAACCTTGCTCTGATACCAATTGTAAGGACCTTGGGCTGTGAGGAAAACACACTAGAGGAGGTGAATAGTGTTTTATAGAATTATAAGGAATTTACACCAAATAAAACCCTAATTAACAAACAAATGCGGAATTTATTAAATGATCAACAACCCAATGAATAATGCAATGCAAACATGCAACATATCCTGGTTCGGTGCCACCAAAGTCAAATCTGACTTGTTACCGATGCCCTAATCTAGCAACACCCGAGATCACACTTAGATACTCTAGTAAATACAACTAGAGATTTCCTTTAGACCACTTGTGGAAACCCCAACAAGTGCAATCGACCTACAATCGATGTCCGTGTATCCCACAACCCGGGAACACACAAATACCTTAATCCCACAACTTGGAACTAAGCACACTCTCACAAAACGAGAGCAAACACTTTCCTTGACTCCTACAACTTGGGATCAAGCCAACCCTCTCACCAACCGAGAGTACTCAACAAAATAGAAGTATTGAGAATGAAATATATAACTTGAAATACACTCACATATGCCTTGAATAAGAACTTACTTGTGAAGGTTATTGTGTGTGTGTGTGTGTGTGTGTGTGTGTGTGTGTGTGTGTGTGTGTGTGTGTGTGTGTGTGTGTGTGTGTGTGAAGTGCTCAATGAGGGAGGAGATATCTGACGTGCATTTATATGTTATATATTCACGCGCGCCTTCTTTGTGATTTTCCGTCGTTTTCTGTTGTTTCATATCTGTTCTTTTGTGTTTTTTGTATCTTTTCACTTTCTCCATGTTTTTGTGCAAATGCAGGAGTTTCCAGCGTTGGGGACGTATAAAGAAGATATCATGAGTCCCCGGAGCAACGGGAGGAGTCACGCACGATCTCGGGGGGCCAAACGTCGAAGATTACTATATTTCAGCCCCCAACCGATCGGTTGGACAGAGCCAACCGATCGGTTGGTGCACACGTATCCGACCCGGACAGAAGCAGCAGAAGAGAAGCAGCTCACCCGATCGGTTCAGTGATCGGGTGAGATCGACAGAGCTCTCTGTCATTTTGGGCTGAATTCCAACCGATCGGGTGACATCTCACTCGATCGGTTCATCTGTAGCCGCACTCCCCCAATTTACGACCCGATGGCGCCAACCGCTCAGCTCAGCGGCCGGTTGATGATTCTGAAGCCCGACGGCCAAAGCGACTAGCAGCTCACCCGATCGGTTGATGCTTCAACCGATCGGGTGGTGTCATTTTCTATATATAGTGACCTAGGTTTTCCAAAACGCGGATCCCCATTGTTTTTCTGTCTTTTTGGGACTTTTGACGGCTGGAATTTTATTTTATCTTGTAAGTGTTCTGATCATTCTGTAACTTTGATACATTGTTCTTAATACTATTAGCTACTCTTTTCTATTGCTTGATCATGATTTCAATGGTTGAATTTGATTGTGATGCTATTTTTACCATGAATTGTAAGTAGTTCCCCAATCTAAGGCATTGGTGGAACTCCCTTCATGGGGTCTCCCTAGGGCGACCATGGGATTAGGATTTCGATAGGGTTTAGGAATTTAGATGGTTACGCGGGGCGTTTTATTGTCGCTAGCGGGAGAAAGAACGCCTTTGACCGTCGGGTCAAGGGGAAATAAAACTGGCATTTGATCCCCTAGCCACAGCTTACACCCCTTGCGTAGATATTGAATCCTAGCGCATGGGAACGACATGATGAAATGTTGGGAGTAATCATTGCGAGCTTAGTGCTCCCAGAGTCAGTCGGTGTTAATGGACATGGGAATGTCCACTGACCGAACCCGGGTAGTCCCAGCGTATCATCCTGGGCATCGACTGGAATATCGGGCCCATGGGACGCTAGGTATCACTCAAAGAGGCAACGTCTCACCACTAAACCCTAAAATTCAATCGTAACCCTAACCATCGGTCGTAATAGAGAGGGCACATGATTGGGTGGAAACCAAGGTCCTAGGTTCCCTTTTATATTATATCCATCGTATTTCTATATCTGTGACAACCTACTGATTGATCGGGCTAGCTCACCCATCGGGTGAACCGGTTCCTTCTTGACAACAAGCGCAACACACGCCTCCCTGAGTTCGACCCCCAATCCACATTACAACACCGTGTGCTTGCGGTTATAAATATTTAAATCTGTATCCCCGATCTCACTGCATACATTGCTAAATCCAGGGGACGTCAAGATTTATGGTGCCATAACCAGGGAGGAAACGTGCTTGTTTATGTTAGGACCCTGTGAACCCTAGAGACTAGTTCACATCCTCACCTCGCGATAATTTTCGCATTCTACATTTTTACTTTTTATTTTTTATTTTATTTTCTATTCTTGATTTTTTGTTTACTTTTATTCTTCACGGGTGTTTCTTGATCTTTCATGCGTAGGAATACAAGACGTCTCGACGACTTGATTCCTCTTGACCCCGAGATTAACGCCACTGTGAGGCGTCTGAACACAAAGAGGAGAAGAAGGAAAGAAGCTGAAACCATGGGAGAAAATACTCCTCCCCAGAAGTCATTACTGGAGTACTCGATGCCGTCCATCGGGTCCACGTCTAGCATACAACCCTCGGCCATTATGGCCAAAAATTTCGAATTAAATCCGTCATTGGGACATGGATCAAACAGGATCAATTTTCAGGGGCACCAATGGAGAGCCCGATTGAGCATCTGGACTCATTCTTGGAGAAATGTGACACCTTCAGAATCAATGCGGTGTTGACTGATGCAATCCGGCTCAGATTATTCCCGTTCTCTCTTCGGGATAAAGCCAAACAATGGCTAAAGGAAAAGGGCCACAATACCTTCACAACTTGGGAGAAGCTGTCCAACGCCTTCTTGAACAAGTTCTTTCCCCCGGGGAAGACAATGAAGCTGAGGAGCAAGATCTCCTCCTTCTCCCAAGCCAGCCATGAATCCTTGCACGAGGCTTGGATGAGATATAAGGAGATGCAACGAAGATGCCCTCACCATGAGCTCCCCAAATGGTAGATCATTAATCTGTTTTACAATGGGTTAAGGGATGATCTGAAATCTTCGATGGATGTCGCGACTGGAGGGTCCTTCATGTCTAGGAATGAGGAAGATGCGTGAACCATTCCAGAGAACATGGCATCTAATAATGAGAGGTGGTGCGATGAGCGCACCACGCCAAGATCTGCAGGGATGCACAAAGTCGAAGAGGTCGACAAATTATCTAGCAAATTTGATTTGCTATCTACACAGATCTCGGCATCTATGGTGGGAGCTGGAGGTGCCAACACACATCAAATAGCAGCAGTGGAAGCTGAAGTCTAGGGAGATTTTGATGGTGGTGATATCTCACCACCGGTGGATCAGGGGACCGCTCTTTTCTATAACCCGACAGGTAATGCTCCTTATCCACCGAGGACTAGCTCAAATCCGGCATATTCTCCCAATAACCGGAACCACCCGAATCTGAGCTATAGAGCACCATACCAGCAGTGTTGAGTATTAACTCCCCGGATTTGGTTTTGGATGATGAACAAACATAAATATATCTTGAACTAACTCTCTGTCAGCACAGTTATGGAGATCATCGCCAATATTCTACGTATATCAAATGCGACGTCTCAAGACTTCTCAAAGCGCGTGATCGCGAGCTTGAAGCTTCGTTGAAGCTCAAGGACGTCTATTGAAGTCATGAAGATTCGATTGAAGCTTTTGAAGACGGTTCGTCAAGTTTATTTAATGTCTTCTAGCTTCTTTTCGTAGAATGTTAAGCCTTGAGTAGGTCTTACGTTTTAATCTTCATAACGCTCCTATCTTAGAGCTAGGAACTTAGTAGAAGCCCACTCAAACTTTCCCGAAGCATCGCGCTTCGATTCGCGGCTTCTTGTGCATGTTAGTTGGTTCAAGAAGAAGAACCAACGGACTAGATGGCAATCTAGTCGGTCGGTAAAGCTTCTTGAACCGACTAGAATGCCTTCTCAAATCATAGCTCTTTACTGTTTACAGTTAGTCGGTCCAAGTTGACTCACCGACCGACTAGTTGATGAACTAGTCGGTCAGTGATCCTTCTTAGACCGACTAGTTGAGCTTTCCATGTACATGCCAAGTTACTGTTTATCGTTAGTCGGTCAAAGAACGTTTGTCGACCGACTAGTTGATGAACTAGTCGGTCAACATTTGTTCTTAGACCGACTAAATCAACTTGATGTCAGCTCATTCTATTTCGACTATTAGTCGGTCAAAGTTCACTCACCGACCGACTAGTTGATGAACTAGTCAGTCGGTAAGTCTTCTTAGACCGACTAGGTGTCATCTCCTGTACTTCGACCTTTTGGCTGTTCTAGCATTAGTCGGTCTACGTTGTATCACCGGCCGACTAGTTGATGAACTAGTCGGTCAGTGATCCTTATTTGACCGACTAGTCTGGTTCAGAATAGAGCCGTTGGAGCTTTAATTGAAACGTTTTTCTCTCTCTCTCTTTCCTCTAACCTATAAATACTTGGTGTGCTGCATTTATTGCACTCAAGGCTGATATTAAGAGAAGTTTAGAGATAAAAAGAGAAGCATTCAATCTCATTCAAAGCTCATTCATTTCCATTCTTGAATCTCTCCCTCTCTTACTTCCAAAGAGAGATTCATTGATTGTGAAGCCTTCCAAGCCAATAGCTTGATTCTAGGTCACCATATACCTCCTAGGTCTCCATTGCTAGTCATCTACTTGGAGCTAGGGTTTGGTGCCATCATCTTCCCTAAAATCCTCTTTGCCCTAATTCGTAAGTTTACTCAAGGCATAGGTATTTTGTGGTAAGCATTTCTATTTCATTTTACATTGATATTGTAAGTGTTTTACTCTCCGTTGTGATAGTTTGTGTGTGATCCCGGTTTGTGGGAGTCACATTTCGATTTGTGTATGATTTGACCTTGTAGAGGTTTCTACAAGTATTTCATAGTGCAAATCTTGAGTTAGGGTTTCTAACTCAAGTATCCGGAGGGGATCCAGGTGGTTGGGACGTAGGATCACCAGGAGCAAGTCGGGGAGACTTGGGTGGATCCGAACCCATTAACATCGTGTGTTTGCGATTGCATTTCTTTGTTGTCATATTTACATTTCCGCATTTTTCGCATTGTTGGTTGAGTTTGCAAGATAATTATGAATTATCCTCTTAATTATTTTAAAGTACTATTCACCCCCCTCTAGTACTTGTGTAGTAGCTTAGCAGGGCATTACATTTGGTATCAGAGCCAAGTTTATAGCTATGTCTGCCAACGACAACAAGACCGTTCGTCCACCTTCCGACTATAGCACCTTCAAGAATCGTGAAGGAGCTTCTTCGGTGATGAAAGGACACTCCTCAACGAGGCCTGCCTTCTTCAACAGTGCCAATTACGGGTACTGGAAATGCCGGATGGAAACGTTCCTCCGGAGTGCTTCATTATGGAGAGACACGATGTCGGAGTACGTCGAGCCCGCCGAACAAGATTTCGCTAAGTGGACTCCCGCGGAGGTTACAAATGCCAAGGCAATGAATGCCTTGCAATGTGCCTTGGAGCCCGAGGACTTCAATAAGATATGCACATGTAAGAGTGTATATCAAATATGGAACTCGCTCCTCATCTTGCATGAAGGAACGAGTCAGGTAAAAGACTCCAAACTCGTAGTTGTGAATAAAGATTTCGAACTATTTCACATGCAACAGGGTGAGAAGATGAAGGAGTATTACGCTCGCTTCGTCGACATCACAAACGAGTTGGAGGCCCTTGGTAAAACTTACACCCAAAAGGAGAAAGTCTCGAAGATAATCGACGGACTTCCTTCTTGTTGGGAGAAACGTACCTTCCCCATCGAGGAAGGTAACGACATGAAAAATTATACTGTTGTTCAACTAATGTGTACTTTGATGTCTTACGAGGTACGCAAGGATAGCAAGCTAAAAATGCAGGACAAGTTGAAGTCATACCTAAAGCAAGATGAGCCAAAGAAGAAGGCGATTGCTTTCAAGGCCGCTCCATCAACTTCCACATCGACCGATGATGAAAACTCGAAAGACGAGTTAGACTTGGAGTCCATGGCTCTCATGGCCAAGAAGTTCAACCGGTTCTTCCGGAAAGGTAATTACAAGAACAAATCTAAAATTAGTTCTTCTAACGCCTCCGCTCCTTTGTGCTTTAAATGCAATAAGCCAGGACACATGAAAGCGGATTGTCCACAAAACAAGCAAAAGGAGAAGTGGAAGGCGCCGAAGTACAACAAGTCAAAGAAGTACAAGAAATGATACAAAAAGGGACTTGTCGGGACGTTCACCGACTCCGAGGATGATTCCTCAAGTGGAGAGTCGGACGATGAGCAAGTGGAGAAAGCACATATGTGCTTCATGGCTCGAGAGGAGCAAGATAAAGATTCCTCCTCTGATGATAGTGACAAGAAAGGCGATGAGGTAACAATGGATGACCTTAGAAATGCTAATTCTCAATTATGGTCTAAATACACTAAATTAGTAAATAGATACACTAAGGTAAAAGATGATTTAGCTAGCATCCAAAACTCGCCTAAACCTATCATCACCAACAACGACACTGTTGTTGAAGAGTTGAGAAATGAGATTGTTAATCTCAAATCTCAACTTGAACATGTTCATGTCGAGGAATCGGATGAACATGAGATAGCGGATTTGACTTCTCGGAACTCAACTTTGAGTATCGAGAATGAGAATCTTAAATCTTGTGTTTATGGACTCACATTGCAAGTATCCACTTTGGATGCTTCGATGCATTCTCTCACCGAGAAATATGAGTGCACATTAGGCTGAATTAATAAATTCAATAAGGGTAAGGCCCATTTGGATAACATCCTAAATGACTTACTTCCGGCCAATCACCACATTGGTTTAGGGTATAAGATGGGAAGTTCATCCAAATCGGCCACTACCTTTGTTAGGCCAACTTTCGGTGACTCAACGAGTGGGAGCAAACACTCTATTGGTAGTTCTTCTACCAATGGTGCTTCCACCTTGTTCACACCCTCATTTGGAAAGAAACCCACTTTGGGTGGACCTCCAAGGAAGGGTCATGCTTATATGTACACAAATAATATGCCACGTAGGAACACACGTCCTACTCCACCGGCTCACACATATGATGATTTTTATGCTACACGTCCACGGGCACGTGCACACCAAGTGAGACACCCTCACGCATGTGTTCTCTCACTTGCATATGTTCACCTACACCATCATATGAACCATTCTCATAATGCACCATTTCATCATGTTCCTTATGCCTATCCACGACATGCATCACGTAGAAATCAACGACGCATGCATGCTCCCAATAGGATTAAGGCTCCAAAATTTTCAAGATTAGGAGCCCAAAGGACACAAACATGGATGAAAAACAAGTTTATATGAATTCGTATTTCATGAATGTTGTGCATAGTGATAATTATGTGGGGAAGTCTAAGTCCAATTGGACATGGCTTCCAAAGGTCTAATCTTTTGGACCCAATGACCTTGGGTACCATGATACGATATTTTCTATCTTTAGGTACGCAAGAGAAAGAAACGGAGCAACAAATTCAAATTTAGCTCCAAGAATAATTGGATACTCGATAGCGGGTGTTCAAAACACATGACGGGTGACGCTCAATTGCTCTCCGGAGTGGTGCCCATTGCAAATGGAAACCGGGTAGTCTTTGGAGGCAACGAGAGCGGAACCATCATTGGTGTTGGTAAAGTGGATAATCATTCTAAACCTCTTATATGTGATGTTTACCTTGTTAAAGGATTAAACCACAATCTTATTTCAATAAGCCAACTTTTTGACAAAGGTTACAAAGTTAGCTTTGCGAAAGGAATGTGCCATATTTTAAGAAGGGATAATGATGAAATATTATTTTCTGGCACATGCCATAAGGATATTTATATTTTAGATCTCCCAAAATCACATGTACAATGTCTCGTTGCCAACACAAGTGAACAACACTTATGGCATCGACGTTTCGGTCATGTGAACTTTGGAACACTATTTAAGCTTTCAAAGTTAAATTCTATTAGAGGCTTCTCTAAACTTGTCTTTCAAAAGAAAAGCTTTTGTGACTCGTGTCAACGAGGCAAGCTTCCAAAATCGTCTTTTAAACCTAAGAAAAGCATTTCGTCTAAGCGGCCACTAGAGCTATTACATCTAGATTTATTTGGGCCAACTAGAGTTGCTTCATTAGGAAATGCACGATATGGACTTGTCATCGTTGATGACTTTTCTAGGTTTACTTGGGTATTTTCCTTATGTAATAAAAATGATGCTTTCGAAAACTTCACAATATTTGTCAAGAAAGTACAAAATCTCTTAGGAACCACCATTGTCACTATTCGTAGTTGTTTCAGAGTGTTTTCTCACTACAAAAGCGTTGACCGTGGACTACCCGGTCAACGTGGTCAAGGGGCCGACTTGGGTCCCTCGGGTGCGTCGAGCCCGTGCAGACGCGACATGAATCGGAGTTGCAGACGACGCGGAGCTCGTTAGCTGGGCCGGGTCGGGATCCTCGGCCTCAAGGGGGCCGAGGGGAAGCCTCGGCCCGGTGTGAGATGCTCGGCCTCGGACGGTCGGACGACGAGGGGTAGCCTCGGCACCTCGTGAGCGGAGGGGAAGCCTCGGCTCGGATGGACGCGCACGGCCTCGGTCGGTCAGACGACGAGGGGTAGCCTCGGTCGTCTTGCTTGATGCATGGCCGGCGGGGGGCGGAGGGGAAGCCTCTGCCCGTGGATCTGTCGTCCTCCTGAACAGACGAGAACACTCGTCAGGGGGGCCGGACCTTGGTTCCGACCAAATCCCCTCCGATGCCTAAGTCAGATGATGATCTGAAAGAGGAGGCTCGGCGGAGACGGTTCGACTCGAGAGGAGATCGGAACGACGTCCTCCGGCGCGAGCGGGGGAGGAAGGAGATGAAATGGGGGAACTCGGTCGTTGATGGAGTACCTTAGGATTTAGTTACCTGAGATGTCGTCCCCTGTCCAGTCGTCCTTCTAGCCCTTTTATAGACCTCTCATCGTGACTGCCCACGACTCACGTCCCTCGTCCGCCCCTAATCGTGCCCCCTCAATCCGCCTCCCCTTCGCTGCTCCCTGCGCCATCCCAGCACCTCCCCATAACGGCCATTAAGTGGTAGCGGGCCTGGGGGAACGGTTATCGCTGGAGTGGGCGAGTGACTTGCGCGTTATCGGGGCCGGGTCGGATCGATATTCGGGGGTCCTCTATAGGGCCTTGTCGGGCAGGCCTGATCGCACAGATGGGCTTCTGATCGGCAGTCGGGTTTCTAGGCTCGTGTCTTTCGGGCTTCGGCCAAATAGGCGTAACAATTGCCCCCATTGGTCTGGTCGATCGGCCTTGGCCGGTTCGGCTTGGCCGATGTGACTTCTGCCGATTTCGACAGGCTCGTCAGTCGATGCCGACTCATTTATTGGTCGTCATCATGAGGTCCGTTCGATATTTTTAAGGCGCGGGTTCCGAAGCGCCGTCGGTCCCCTGATGCCGCCACGTGTAGCTGCGGGTTTATCCCCACCGCTCGCGAGGTCGTCTTAGGTAGAGAGGCTGGGTGGGTTGTGAGCCACCATCCCGTCATTTTCTTCTTTGCGTTGATCTCGATCCTGCCTGAGCTCTGCCCCATGTCGTCTTCCTCTGCCACTGGTTCGGGTCGGCCGGAGCGTGACGCCACTCCTGGCCCGGTGGGTAGTCCTCCTTTGGCGATTCGTCGGCACGGGGGTGAACTTTCGGGGGTGCCCCAGGTCTTAGCGTGGCCTTCGTCGGTCTGTGCCACCGCCATCGGGAGTATGCGCTCCGCCTACCTGCTTCCGCCTTACTCGGTGCGTGCTCCCGGGTCCGACGAGCGGATCTGCCTTCCCGGTCCCAACGAGGTTGGAATATATGAGAAGTGCTTCTCCTTCGGGCTTCGTTTCCCGCTCCACCCCTTTATCATCGAGTTCCTTCAGGCCCACAACGTGGGTTTGTGCCAATTCTGCCCCAACGCCGTCAGGCTCCTCGTCGGGTTCGTCGTCGTCTGCATGCTGAGGGGAGTGGTGCCCTCCCTCCGTCTCTTTGCCCAGTTCTACCGCTTGAGTCACCACCAATCGGGGGCGTGGATTTACATCAGCGCCCGCCCGAAGATGACCCTGGTGCTGGGGTTGTCGAGCTCCCTGAAACGTTGGAAGGGGGAGTATGTATTTGTCACGTTCCCGTCGAGTGTACCTTTCCCTGTTCGGTGGGGAGCGGCCGGCGCGGTCATCCTCGATCTGGGTGAGCCGACTGCCGTCGAGCTGCAGACGGCGAAGGCCCTGCTGGCGATTCCTATGGGAGCGGACGATCGACGTCCTCTTTAGTAACCATAACTTGCGCAAGACGGTGTGGCCCTTGGGTAAGCTCTCCGAGTATTCTCCATTCGAGGTTGCTCGGGCTCTTCTCGGCTTCTTACTTCTTCTTTGGGTGCAGGTGGATTCCCTCTCGGTCCTTCTCCCGCCAGCACTCACGTGCAGGCCCCAGATCTGGACCCGCGTAAGAGGGATCATGTGCTGGAGGTCCGGATGAAGCAGCGGGCCGTGACCTCGGCTGTTGGCTCCAAAAGGAAGAAGGGGCCATCTCCCTCTATCCCCTTGTTGGGGTCTTCCAAGAGGGTCCGTGAGGGGGTCGAGGAAGTTGACATCCCGCCGCCTGCCGATCAGCTCCGACCTGCCCCCGTTGAGGTTGCCTGGCCGTGGGTTGGCCCCTCGCCTCTCCCGGGCGGTTCTCTCCCTGATGCCTATGATCGGTATCTAGGCGCGTTCCGCTCCGACCCCGGTGAGTTTCCTTCGTTAGGGGAAGGCCTTCTTCGTCCACGCTTCCCGGTGGGGGAGAAGGAATCGGTGTTTTTGAGCCGTGGAGCTGCCGCGTGAGTGGCCGAGAACAGTTGCCTCCCTCCTGATCAGGCTGTGCTGGATGGAGTTAGAGGTGACTGTTTGGCCACCTTCGTGATTCAGGCCGGCCAACAGGTAGAGTGTCTCTGCTTGTCCTCCCTCCAGCTGCTTTCGCCGTCTTACCTTTGTTGCATTGGTGCAGTTGTCCTCGGTGGGTCTTTCGATGAGGCGCCAGTTTGCGGCGCTTCCCAAGGTCAGGTCCGACACCGGGCGAGATCTTGAGGTCCACGGTGATGAGGGGGAGGCAGGTCAGTTAGAGGAAGTACGGGTCAGATCCTTGGAGACCCGCGTAACTGAGCTATCCTCTGCCTTGGAAGAGGCAGACCGGGAGAGAGCCTTGGCTTTGACTGCAAAGTCAGAGGCCGAGGCGCGGGTCGCCGAGCTTTTGGGAGATGCCAAAACGTCCGGGGGAGCCGACAAGATCCCCGTCTCCATTGCTGCCCCCGAGGCCCTGGAGCTCTCCGATCGTCTGGAGGCGGCGGAGGAGCAGGTGAGGGCTCTCCTTGCTCAACTCGGCGAGAGATCCCAGGAGATCGAGAAGGAGAGGGCGGAGCACCAACGCCAGATCGAGACCTTAGAGGCTCGGGTGCGTGGGCTTGAGGAGGTGGATCCATCCCGGATCGCCCAAGACGCCGTGGATGAGTATGCCACCTCCTTCGTTGAGTCCGCCTTGGCCGAGGCGTTTGAGAAGGGCTTCGCCCGGTGTCAATCCGAGATCCGGAAGAAGTTCCCGCTCTCGGGAGTCAACTTCGAGGATCTCCGGATGCACTCTGACGGCTAACGGAGCGTGGGGGGCGGCCCAAGTGGACAGCCAGCCTGTGGCTCCACGGGTGCCCCTGGAGATGAATGAGGGAGGGGAATGCCCCTCGGCCTCTTCGTGCGTCTCTCTGTACATATTTTTGCTTATCTGGAAAGGAACGAACTTAAATAAATTTATTTCGTAGAAAACAATACATTTATTGAAAGTATTTGCGTAAGTGTTCCGCATTCCAGGCGTGAGTGAGAATCCTCCCCTCCATATTGGCTAGACGGTAGGTTGCAGGTCCGAGGACCTCGACGACTTTGTAGGGTCCCTCCCATTTAGCCGCGAGCTTCCCTTTGCGAGCAGTATCCGGGTTGAAGCCTGCTTTCCGGAGGACAAGGTCCCCAAGGTGGAAGCTTCTTCCCCTGACCCGAGTATTGTAGTATCGGGCCACCTTCTGCTTCTGGCGGATGATGGTGGCTAGGGCTTGCTCCTGCCGCTCGCTGAGGAGCTCCAGACCGAGCTCCAGACCTTGCGAGTTCCTGTCTTCGTTAAAGCACTTGAGGCGGAGAGATTCTTCACCCAATTCGACCGGTACCACCGCCTCGGCCCCGTAGGCAAGCATGAACGGGGTTTCACCGGTGGCCTCCTTGTGGGTCGTCCGGTATGACCAGAGTATCCCGGGGAGCTCTTCTGGCCAGTTTCCTTCGGTGTCCTTCACTTTCTTTCGGAGGGGCTCTATGATGCATTTGTTGGCTGCTTCCGCCATTCCGTTGGTCTGGGGGTGCGCTACAGAGGCGAAGAGAAGCTTGATCCCCCATTCCACGCAAAAGTCTTTGAACCCCGTGGAGTCGAACTGTTTCCCGTTGTCTGTGACGATGGCCCGCGGCACTCCGAATCTGGAGATGATGGAATTCCATACGAAGCTTTTCGCTTTCTTCCACGTGATGGTGGCCAATGGTTCAGCCTCGATCCACTTGGTAAAGTAGTCCACCGTCACAATTAGATACTTCCGCTGCCCCCGGCCCGGCTTAAATGGCCCGAGGATGTCGAGCCCCCATTTCGCAAAGGGGATGTGGCTCACGATAGGGATGAGCTCCGACGGGGGAGTTGAGGTGTGGTTGGCATACCTCTGACATTCTTGGCACTTTTGGACGTAGTTCGTTGCGTCTTGGACCAGGGTCGGCCAGTAGTATCCCTACCTCAAGATCTTCTGTGTGACCATCTTGCCCCCGTGGTGATTTCCGCAGATCCCTTCGTGAACCTCCCTTAGGACGTAGTCGGCTTCCTGTGGTCCGATGCATTTCAGGTATGGGAGGACATCCGCCTTCGTCCAGCGTCTTCGGTAGATCGTCCCCTCATGGATCACGTATCGGAGCGCCTTCCTCTCCAGGGTCCGGCGCTCGTCCCAGTCCGTCGGTACCTCCCCATGAGTGAGGTACCGCATGATCGGGTCCATCCAGGTGGGATCTTGGTCGATCGCCATCACCTCCCGCTCTTTCGTGCTGGGGGACTGCAGGTTCTCCACGTAGATGGTGCGGCCCAGCTCCTTGGTCGAGGACGAGGCTAGCATCGACAACGCGTCCGCCCGTGCGTTCTCCGATCGTGGGAGATGCAAGACTTCCACGCTTTTGAACCTGGACAACGCCGCCTTGGCGATGGCGAGATACCTCTGCATTTCTTCCTCGCGCGCCTCGTAACTTCCCAGAAGCTGGTTGACTATGAGCTTCGAGTCGCTGAGGAGGCGCACGGACTCGGCCCCGAGCTCCAGGGTCAGCCTCAGGCCGTTGATCACCGCTTCGTACTCCGCCACGTTTTTGGTGGCCGGGAATTCGAACCGCAACGCGTATTCCACGATGTTCCCTTCCGGAGATCGGATCGCGATCCCAGCCCCGCCTCCTGACTGTGTTGCCGATCCGTCCACATGGACTATCCATGCTCCTGGGACTCCTAACTGGAGGTGGTCAGCCGAAAGAAAAGACAAGGGCTGGGCGATTACCGTTGCTGGGCCTTCTTCCACCGGGGGGTGCTCCCCTTCCGTTGTGCATTCAGCGATGAAGTCGGCCAAGGCCTGCCCCTTGATGGTCGTGCGTGGCTTGAATCGGAGGTCGAACTCGCTCAATTCCACCCCCCAGTTTAGCATCCTTCCCATTCGATCGAATCTCTTGAGATTCTGCTCCAATTGTGAGTCGGTCAAGACCAGTATGGTGTGGGCTTGGAAGTAGGGCCTGAGCCTTCGCGCTGAGAGAACGAGGGCGTACGCCAGTTTCTCCATGGGCGAGTATCGCACCTCCGCCCCCTTTAAGATCCGGCTCGTGTAGTACACCGGCCACTGCACCCCACCGTCTTCCCTGATTAGCACCGAGCTCACTGCTTCCTCCGCGCATGCCAGGTAAAGGCTTAGCGACTCCCCTTCTCGTGGCTTGGACAGGAGAGGCGGGCTGCGGAGGTACTCCTTGAGATCCGCGAACGCCCTGGAGCAGTCTTCATCCCATGGTATCGCCTTCCTGTTGTCTGATGGTTCCGCGATCGCTTTCCTCAGAACTTTGAAAAAGGGGAGCGATCTTTCCGCCTATTTGGATAGGAATCGCCCCAAGGCCGCGATGCGCCTATTCAGCCTCTGTAGCTCTTTGATCGTCGTCGGCTCCCGCATGTTGATCAATGCCTCGATCTTGTCAGGATTAGCTTCAATGCCACGGTTAGTTATCATAAATCCCAAGAATTTGCCAGATCTTACCCCGAACGTGCACTTCGTGGGGTTGAGTCGGATGTTGTGTCGCCACAACCGCTCGAAGGTTTCACGGAGGTCGGCGATATGATCCTCCGGCTTTCTCGACTTGACAAGCATGTCGTCGACGTAGACCTCCAGGTTCCTCCCGATCTGGGAGTAAAAAACCTTGTTGACCATTCTCTGGTAGGTGGCCCCTGTGTTCTTCAAGCCGAAGGGCATCTTCTTGTAGCAGTATGTTCCCCGGTCCGTCGTGAAGGCTGTCATCTCTTCATCCCGGGGATCCATCTGGACTTGATTGTACCCTGAGTAGGCGTCCATGAATCTAAGCATCTCGTACCCCGAGGCATTGTCCACAAGGTGGTCAATGCACGACAGGGGGTAGCTGTCCTTGGGACAGGCTTTGTTGAGGTCACTGAAGTCCACGCACATTCGCCACTTTCCGTTGGGTTTTCTGACCATCACCACGTTCGATAGCCACTCCAGGTACCAGACCTCTCGTATGAAGCCGGCGTCGAGGAGACGCTCTACCTCCTCAGAGGCCGCCTTCATCTTCTCGCCACCCAGGTTCCGCTTCTTCTGCCTGACCGGCTTGAAGTTGGGGTCGGCGTTGATCTGGTGGACGATCACCTGGGGATCTACACCGGGCATGTCCTCTGGTGACCAAGCAAAGGCGTCGAGGTTCGCTTCCAGGCACTCTACCAGTTGGCTCCTCAGGTCGTGGCTTAGCCCTCTCCCGATTGAGACGAACCTGCCCTCGACGTCCGTGACCGGGATCTGTTCTTGTTCCTCCACAGGGGTGGGTCTCGGCCCGCCCCTCAAGTCGAGGGCGGCCATCCAGTCAGCTAGACGATCTTCGGGCCCTTCCTCCTCCAGTTGGTAGCAGGTATTCGGTCTCCCCGCGTCGCCTTCGACCTGCCCCATCCCCCTGGGCATTCGGAACTTGATAGTCTTATGGAGGGTCGAGACAACTGCGCCGATGGCGTTGAGAAGGGATCGGCCGATGATTCCGTTGTACTCCGACCCGATCCCCAATACGATGAATTCTACCGCCAGGGTCACCGAGTCTGGTGGGCCTCCGAGTGTTACTGGGAGATGGATCGTGCCGATGATGGGAGTGGAATGACCTGTGAACCCTACCACGGGACCTGAGCGAGGTTGCAAGTCTTCCTTCCGCTGCCCCATCTTCTCCAGGGTTGACATGAAGAGGACATCGCAGGAGCTGCCGGTGTCGATGAGCAGCCGTCGTACCATTATTGTGTCGATGATCACCGACACCACCAAAGCTACGTCTGACCTGCGCGCTGCTACTGTCGTGATCGGCCTCCCGACCGGTAGGGCCGGTGAGGGTTTCTGGGTCTTCTCCTCACGGTCCTCCTCGCGCTGGGCCCGGGCCCTTTCTTGCCAACCATGGCGGGCCCTGTCGCCTCGCGCCGGGGCCTTGCCCTCCCTTCGCCGCGATGGGGGAGTCCGTGTCATTGCAGGTGTGGTTTGTTTTTCATGGGATAGTTCGTTCCCACAGACGGCGCCAGATGTTTCAGAGTGTTTTCTCACTACAAAAGCGTTGACCGTGGACTACCCGGTCAACGTGGTCAAGGGGCCGACTTGGGTCCCTCGGGTGCGTCGAGCCCGTGCAGACGCGACGCGAATCGGAGTTGCAGACGATGCGGAGCTCGTTAGCTGGGCCGGGTCGGGATCCTCGGCCTCAAGGGGGCCGAGGGGAAGCCTCGGCCCGGTGTGAGATGCTCGGCCTCGGACGGTCGGACGACGAGGGGTAGCCTCAGCGCCTCGTGAGCGGAGGGGAAGCCTCGGCTCGGATGGACGCGCTCGGCCTCGGTCGGTCAGACGACGAGGGGTAGCCTCGGTCGTCTTGCTTGATGCGCAGCCGGCGGGGGCGGAGGGGAAGCCTCAGCCCGTGGATCTGTCGTCCTCCTGAATAGACGAGAACACTCGTCAGGGGGGCCGGACCTTGGTTCCGGCCAAATCCCCTCCGATACCTAAGTCAGATGATGATCTGAAAGAGGAGGCTCGGCGGAGACGGTTCGACTCGAGAGGAGATCGGAACGACGTCCTCCGGCGCGAGCGGGGGAGGAAGGAGATGAAATGGGGGAACTCGGTCGTTGATGGAGTACCTTAGGATTTAGTTACCTGAGATGTCGTCCCCTGTCCAGTCATCCTTCTAGCCCTTTTATAGACCTCCCGTCGTGACTGCCCACGACTCACGTCCCTCGTCCGCCCCTAATCGTGCCCCCTCAATCCGCCTCCCCTTCGCCGCTCCCTGCGCCATCCCAGCACCTCCCCATAACAGCCATTAAGTGGTAGCGGGCCTGGGGGAACGGTTATCGCTGGAGTGGGCGAGTGACTTGCGCGTTATCGGGGCCGGGTCGGATCGATATTCGGGGGTCCTCTATAGGGCCTTGTCGGGCGGGCCTGATCGCGCAGATGGGCTTCTGATCGGAAGTCGGGTTTCTGGGCTCGTGTCTTTCGGGCTTCGGCCAAATAGGCGTAACAGTAGTGATCATGGAGGGGAATTTGAGAATAAGTCTTTTGAGAACTTTTGTGATGAAGTTGGTATTACACACACCTTTTCATTCCCTCGTGCACCTCCTCAAAATGGTGTTGTTGAGAGAAAGAATAGGACGCTAGTGGAGTGTGCTCGCACTATGCTTGATGATAGCCAACTTGGCCATCAATTTTGGGCGGAAGCGGTACACACCGTTTGCTATGTGTTTAATAGAATACTTTTGAGACCCGGCACCAAACAAACTTGTTATGAATTGTTGTTTGGTAGATTGTCTCAAGTTAAACATTTTCGTATTTTTGGTTCAAAATGTTTTATTAATAACACGTATGGTAGCTTGGACAAATTTGATCCAAGATCCGATGAGGGGATTTTTGTTGGATATTCCTCACGTAGCAAAGCCTACCGGATATACAACAAACGAACCTCAACGATCGAGGAATCACTTCATGTCTCATTTAATGAAGATTTTGTTCCGGCTAGGATTACTAATGATGATGACTCCATGGATGTCTTATGTGATTCAATTGGTAATTCTAATTCTAATTCTAATTCTATTGATTCTAATGATACTAACCCGACTAATGAATCTTTTGAGAATGTTCCTAGTGATCAGGGAATTCCCAAACGGCTTCATACCGTTCGTGACCATCCTCATGAGCAAGTCATTGGCAATATCCATGATAGTGTCAAGACGAGATCGCAAGTGAACTACTTCGCTCATTGTGCCTTTGCCTCCTCGATAGAGCCAAAGAATATTAATGAGGCGTGCGAAGATAGCGCTTGGATCCTTGCCATGGAAGAGGAACTCATTCAATTCGAGAGGAATGAGGTTTGGGAGCTTGTTCCATTGCCTTCGAAGAACCACACCGTCATAGGGACAAAGTGGATCTTCAAGAACAAGACCGACGAGAACCAAAACGCCGTTCGGAACAAAGCTCGGTTAGTAGCTCAAGGCTATCGGTAAGAGGAATGTATTGATTTCAAAGAATCCTTTGCTCCGGTAGCTAGATTAGAATCAATTAGATTATTGTTATCTTTTGCATGCCATAAGGATTTTAAATTATTTCAAATGGATGTTAAAAGTGCGTTTTTAAACGGAGATGTTGTTGAGGAAGTTTATGTTTCTCAACCTCCGGGTTTTATAAATGAAAAATTTGCAAATCATGTTTTTAAACTTTAGAAAGCTCTTTACGGTTTGAGACAAGCTCCTCGAGCTTGGTATGACCGTCTAAAGAATTTTCTTTTGGATGTAGGATTTAAAATGGGTGAAGTTGATTCCACATTATTTGTTAAGTATTCGAATAATGATATAATTTTAGTTCAAATTTATGTTGATGATATCATTTTTGGTGCTACTAACTTTGCTCTTTGCGAAGAGTTTTCTAATGTGATGAAGGATCAATTTGAGATGAGCCACATGGGTGAGCTCAAATATTTCTTAGGTCTCCAAATTCGCCAAATGAAAGATGCAATCTTCATCCACCAAACAAAGTATACGGTGGAGTTGCTAAAGCGATTTGGAATGGAGAATGCCTCTGGGAAAAAGACTCCAATGAGCACGACTACACATCTTGATAAAGATGCGGGCGGTAAAGATGTAGACATTCGTCTATATCGAGGTATGATAGGTAGTTTACTATATCTTACCGCAAGTAGGCCCGATATTATGTTTGCCGTATGTGTATGTGCTCGTTATCAGTCTCAACCTAAGGATTCTCACTTAGTAGCGGTAAAACGTATTTTCCGTTATCTAAGTTATACACTTGACTTTGGATTACTTTATCCAAAGTCTAGCACATATGAGTTAATCTCATATAGTGACGCAGATTATGCGGGATGCAAATCCGACAGGAAAAGTACTAGTGGCACTTGCCATTTTATAGGAAATTCTCTTGTCTCTTGGTTTTCCAAGAAGCAGAATTCCGTATCACTTTCAACCACCGAGGCTGAATATATTGCCGCCGGTGCCACGTGTGCTCAGGTTCTTTGGATGAGAAACACACTTAAAGACTTTGGTATAAACTGTGATACTTGCCCTATCATGGTGGACAACCAAAGTGCAATATGTCTCTCAAAGAATCCGGTACACCATTCCCGTTCTAAACACATAGATGTCCGTCACCATTTCTTAGACCATCATGTTGCTAAAAAGGACATCATTTTAGTGTACGTTGAAACCCAGAAGCAAATCGCCGATATTTTCACGAATCCACTCAAGGAAGACTCCTTTGTGCGGTTGCGTCGAGAATTGGGGATTATGGGTGAATCCGAGATTTAGGATTCATTTTATTCAATTATCTCGCATGCTATGAAATTTCGTTATATGTGCACAAGCTAGATTTATTGGAATTTTCTGGATTTTTCGTTGAATTTTTGGAATTTATGATCGATTTATTCATAAACGTCAAATTTAAGATTTTCGATGTTTAATGGGGTAGTATAATGAATAATGAGAGTATATCGATGTTTTGTCCAAGTGCGATTAGGAGAGAACTCAAAATTTCGAAATTTCAAATTTTTGAACTCTGTTAGTCGGTTCATGTTCATTGACCGACCGACTAGATCATCATCTAGTCGGTCAGTGAATGAGCTCAGACCGACTAACTCTAGCCCTAAATTTTGGCTTCAGTTACTGTTTGCACTTAGTCGGTTCAAGCTCATTGGCCGACCGACTAGATGGTCATCTAGTCGGTCAGTGCTTGAACTCTGACCGACTAAGTGCTCAGGGACTGCTTGGTCTTTTCGCATTCCGATCGACTTATAACTCATCTAACCGACTTAATCACTTTCTAGTCGGTTCATTTCTCCTCTCCCAGCTCAAAAACCCCAGAAAACCCCTTCGTCTTCCTCCCTCTCCGCCGTAGATCCGACCACTCTCCGGCCATCTCTGCCTGTGCCGTCGACCCCTCTCCTCCTCCTAGGTATCTCTCCCTATTCTAGGGCTAGATTTCAGTATCTAGGGTTAGGGTTCCTAGTGATTTCGTTTCGGCTTAGGGGTGTTCTTAGGGTTTGAGCTTAGATTTCTCGGTTGATTGCTTGTGTCTCGTCGCGCTTATGGCGAGAACACGTATCCCGATCTGACCCTCGAGCCCGTCCCCTATGACCGTAGAGTCACCTCCTAGGGAACCCTCGCAACCCAAACACCGATCAAAATTAACCCACCCTTCGTTGTCTTCGCCTCCTCTTAAGAAGAAGAGGACGGCGGTCGCAAAGCCCCGATCACAACCTAAGCCTAGGAAGCAAACCGTCTCCGCAGCTTCATTCCGTGCTCCCTCTCCTCCTTCTGATTCCGACACGGAATACATACCTGAGACCGAGCCTAGCCATAGGGAACCTACTCCTCCACCCTGATCTAGCACCCGTCAGCCTAAGGGGAAGGGTCTGATGCCAGTTGGTGGTGTCGATATCTCATTATGTCACGACGACCCGATGTGTCTCGCGGCATATAACCGTATCGAACACTGCCCTCTGCTGTTGGAACACTTCGTATAGTTCTTTGACTTCTTAGGCCTTATTGATCTTCTGTCGTCTTTCGGTCTTATCGATTATCTTCGATATGACCCTAAGGCGAATCCCCATCCATACCCTCGCCTAGTCAAGCTATTTTACGCGAACCGTGTCCGGGGTCAGTACGACGAGACCCACTCCATTGAGACGACTGTCTTGGGGACACCGATTGTCCTCACGACAGATATCTTAGGGGAGTTGATTGGTTGCTCCTCGTCTGGCCTCCTCCCTTCCGATATTTCTGTCGATGACATTTCTGACCTTGACCAGGTCATGCTTTCAGAGATTTTCCATGTGATCCCTCCTGCCATGATTGGCGTCCCATCCAAATCTTTCAAGCCAAATGCCTGGGTCCTAAACTTGATCTTGAAGTCATGCCTCCTCCCGAAGTACGGCTCCTCTTCTTTGCCTTCCCAGCCATTCCTCAAGCTGATCTACACCATCTTCATGGGGAGCGAGATTAACTGGGCTAGGATCATTCTCGATAAGATGGATTCTTTCGAGTGTATCCGAAAGTCCACAAAATCTGCTCACATCCCATATCCATGCCTTCTGACACTCGTATTCCGTCACTTTCGTGTCCCTCTGCCCCGTGATGATGAGCGTCCCCTCGGTCCCCCTCTGAATGCGACGGCCATCAAGAAGTCTCTTGCGGCACTTCGTCATGTTCAGAGGACGACCCCGTCTGCTTCAGCCTCTGCTTCTCCCTCTCCTACTCTTGCTGACCTCGCACGTTCGTTGAAGCGTGTGGAGTCTCGTTATGCTCGTACTGAGGAGATTCTTTCTCGTATCGCTTCTCACTTGGGTATTGACATCCTACCGTCAGTTTCTGAAGAGGATGAGTTAGATAAGGACGAGATCGAGGAGCTTGCTCGTGATGCTGCTGCTGCTAGTGCCCCTGAGGGTACTTCTGGTGCTGGTGTTTCTTCTGTCGTTGACCCCGAGAGCACACCTGGTGCCACTATACCTGTGGTGGATACTACGTCTGGTGCTCCCGAGGCCACTCCCGTCACTCCCGTGGACACTGCAGCTGACCCAGTGACCACCACTCCTCCTGCAGAGCCTGTTGCTGCTGCAGATCCTCCCGCTGCCTCCTGAGCTTCATTGGAGGACTCTCCTAGTGCACTTTGGATGATAGATCTTATAGTGAGAGTGTGGGTTAGGATAGTGTGGGTGGTTATGATTTTTGGATCATTTTGATGTATTTTGATGTATATCTGATGATGTTTGATAGTGGTGTATGTATGTGATACTCTGGTGTCAATGGTGACATATGTTATATGTTGTGATATATGTGTATTTTGTGCTTCGATCTGAGGATCGCTTATGTATGTTGTCGATGTATCATTTTTGATGTACTCATGGTTCATATATATATATATATATATATATATATATATATATATATATATATAGACACACACATCGATGTTGACATTTCATTCTCTTGCGCATATTATATTCTTTTTATGTCTCTGAGGTTTGATTTCGTCGCTCGATGATAATACTTGGTTAAATAGATTTCATTTTATGAAAACATAGAATTGTTTTCCATGCACTAAATTAACCAAGAATGTTGATATTGGAGAGTATATTCCATAACTCAATATGTTTAAGTGATTTGAGTTTTTGATGATTTCGTTTTTCGATTTTCAACTATGGTATCATTGACACGCTTTGATTTAATTCGTTATTTTCCTTGGTGTCATTTGAACCGTGGTTATTCTTCGACTCCCATGCTTTTATTTTAGCCATTGTTATTGTCGTTGTTCTCCTCCCGCTCTTTTTGCTTATGCCAAAGGGGGAGAGAATTAATAATGACGATGTGCGACATGATAATTCAAAGCAATTTACCATGAATCTAATTTGATGTGTTAGATTCAGGGGGAGTGAGGATATATAAATGGATTTTCAAATCCTATATTTCAAATATTTCAATGATTGGATTCTCATTTATTTCTTCTCTCATGTAACGACCTGAAATTTCATCACTCCAATTTACCAATTTTTACGTGAAGAGTTTTATAACAAAAACTGATTTCAAAAATTCTTATAAAAATATTTTGAGCACTAGACTTATCATATTATATTTCAGCAATCTCAGATTTCCTCAAATGCCCAAAATATTTCTGTTAAAATTCATCTCCCAAAATTACCGTTTTGATTCAATGAATTTATTTTCTATACAAACGTCTTCAAAACGTTTTCAAACTTCTGCAGTAGCATCCTATGATCATCTAGGGCTCCCTACATTAATTTCGTAATTTTCTGATATCGTTTCAATAGAGAACCCGTGAACCCGCCTTCTAAACGTTTTGGCCTAAAACTAGTAATTCCGTAGCTCAAATCCCAAAACGGACTTCGTATTCACGATCCTCGTGACGATACGGTCCCGTGGGTATGTTTTTGTAATTTTTCGGAGTCGTTTACAAAAACGAGTTTGTATTCCTCCGCTTTGCTAATTACAATCGCTAATGACTTAATTAACCCCTAATAAACATCCTAGCTACCGTTTTTTTTGATTAAATCTGAAATGGATCAGATCTAACTCCCATCTACCCTCCCATCTACCCACTCATCTACCCCCCTCATCTACCTCCACTAATTACAATCTTGCCATTAACTAGACCTATAAATAAACCCCCTTCCCTTTGTATTTTAACACACACAGCCTCTTCCTCTTTTATTTTCGTTTGATTTTTAAACCCAGGCCCGTACCCCATGCTCTCCACCCCGCCCGCTCTCTCACTCTCCTCTCACGTTCTCTCTCTCCCGGAGCTCCGCCGCCGCCCTCCGGCCTCAACCGCCGCCGACGAGCACCCTCCGCCGCCTCCGCCTTCCTCCGACCGCCCCCTCAACGCCGCACAGCTCCGTCGCCGTCGTTGCAGCGCCCCGTGCACCTGAGCTCCGCCGCCGCCGCTCGCCAACGCCGCCGTCGCCGTCGCCGCCCCACGTCAAGTCGCCGCCGCCTCGCCCTTCGCCTCCACACCCCCGCTCCGACGAGCACAGGCCTCCAGGCGGCGTTCGAACGGTGGGTGCGAGCGTAACCCCCAGTGGCAATCTCGTAAATACGAGAATTTTTCGTATTTTCAGTTTTTAATTAATTATTAAATAGAGTTTAATGGTTTTAAATCTATAACTTAAAATACAGGACCCAGAAAAATGCGCGGATAGCTCTAGAAAATCAGAAACGTCGAAACAAATCCATTGGCGCTAGTTTCGTCGCGATCAGGCAAGTATATTTCTCACAGTGAATTTTTGAAGGCAAAACTTAAATAGGTTTAAATCCTTTTAAAATTCGTAGCGTGAGATTTTTACGTACACTGCTATACGATAAAAATATATGTTACAGTACTTGTAAATACGATCGTTTTGACATCTTGCTTGCAGATTTCTGACGTACGGTTTGCCCGGAATAAATCTTTGAACGTGTGTAGTAATAATAATTTCTTGTTTCAAAAATCCTTTTAAAATTCGTAATCTGTGATTTTTACGTACACTGACGTACGATAAAAATATATGCCGTAGTACTAGTGAATACGATCATTTTGACACCTTGTTTGAAGAATTCTGTTGTACGGTTTGCTCTAAACAATTCCGTGAACGTATGTTCCAAAAAATTGTTTCTTGATTTAAAATTGCTTTTTGGCTCTTTAAAATTGTTTAAAAATTATTTAACCATCTTGAAAAATAACTACTAGTCTTAGAAAGTATTTTAAGCTAATTTAAACTCTTTTGCTTGGTTAAAATCATATCTTACTCGTTCTTTTATTTATTTAAGTGATCCTGATGTTTTCATTTAATCGAGTCGTGAAGTTGTGAACTTTCACGAGACTGTTGTAAAGACTATTGGAACACCGAGATTGAATTGACTGAATGGAAGATGGAACTTCAACAATATTGAATGGAAGATGGAACTTTAATAATATAGAATGGAAGATGGAATTTCAATAATAGACAGATAGTACGCATTCTTTTGACCGCCACTTGACTTGACCTGGGATTGGGGTAGTCTATGATCACAAGTGTTACAGAATGACTGGATGCGCCATACTAAATTACCTCCAACACATTACGGGGGTTAGAACCTTGACCGTTGCCATATCGGAACGGTGGGTAAGCCGCGGAGTTGCTCCCGTCGCAGGCTGCATGTTGGTTATCTCTAGTACTCTTAGACATGGACTTATCACTAGGATAGACTGGTTTTGACTATTATTCTAACATCTTTTCTGAAGGTTGCTACAATGTGTTTGTTAAATGCTAAATTGTCACAGGTTACAGATGGCTTTGCAAATTACTATTGAATAATGAAACTGCTGCAGGTTGCAATTGCTGAAATGTCTAAACTGCTGAAACTCTTTTATCTTATCACTTGTCTTTTCAGCTTTTAATTTAAGTGTCTAACACTTTGGTTTTTGAGATTATCTTGCTGAGTATACCTCGCTGACGGACATTTCATTTTGTTGTTTTACGAAATGTCCGTCAGGTACCGACAGTGAGTTCGTTGAAGTCTTTGCTGCAGGAACCGAGCCAGTGCTCGAAGGCTACGTGGAGTATCTACCCACAGAAGACTAGACATTTCCCTTCGTGATCGTACTTTATATATTTGAGATAATGTAATTAGTGTGCTATGCTTGTATTGGCCATGCTAGGCCTATGTTGTACTTTTCTTCCAGACGCTTTGGTATTGTAATAATGTCATCTGTACTATTTCTTATAAGCATGCAAGATCCTGCCATACTATTTCATGGACGCTTAGTGTGTTTAAGCCAAGGAGGAAGAAAAAAAAAAGTACTCCTCTTTGTTTTAAGCACATCGCGGACCCGCTCGCGTCCTCGCTCCCAGTAGAATGGGAAGCGGGTCGTGACATCTCATCTGCTTGATGCATATGATTATTGTTATTAATTGGAATTAACGTGTCATCAATGCAGGGGGAGTAAGTAAATTTCATTTGAATCATTACTTTTGATTATTATTTATGTTGGTTTGTCATCACCAAAAATGGGGAGAATGTTGAGTATTGACTCCCCGGATTTGGTTTTGGATGATGAACAAACATAAATATATCGTGAACTAACTCTCTGTGAGCGCAGTTATGGAGATCGTCGCCAATATTCCACGTATATCAAATGCAACGTCTCAAGACTTCTCAAAGCACGTGATCGCGAGCTTGAAGCTTTGTTAAAGCTCAAGGACGTCTATTGAAGTCATGAAGATTCGATTGAAGCTTTTGAAGACGGTTCGTCAAGTTTATTTAATGTCTTCTAGCTTCTTTTCGTAGAATGTTAAGCCTTGAGTAGGTCTTACGTTTTAATCTTCATAACGCTCCTATCTTAGAGCTAGGAACTTAGTAGAAGCCCACTCAAACTTTCCCGAAGCATCGCGCTTCGATTCGCGGCTTCTTGTGCATGTTAGTTGGTTCAAGAAGAAGAACCAACGGACTAAATGGCAATCTAGTCGGTCGACAAAGCTTCTTGAACCGACTAGAATGCCTTCTCAAATCATAGCTCTTTACTGTTTACAGTTAGTCGGTCCAAGTTGACTCACCGACCGACTAGTTGATGAACTAGTCGGTCAGTGATCCTTCTTAGACCGACTAGTTGAGCTTTCCCTATACATGCCAAGTTACTGTTTATCGTTAGTCGGTCAAAGAACGTTTGTCGACCGACTAGTTGATGAACTAGTCGGTCAACATTTGTTCTTAGACCGACTAAATCAACTTGATGTCAGCTCATTCTATTTCGACTATTAGTCGGTCAAAGTTCACTCACCGACCGACTAGTTGATGAACTAGTCGGTCGGCAAGTCTTCTTAGACCGACTAGTTGTCATCTCCTGTACTTCGACCTTTTGGCTGTTTTAGCATTAGTCGGTCTACGTTGTATCACCGACCGACTAGTTGATGAACTAGTCGGTCAGTGATCCTTCTTTGACCGACTAGTCTGGTTCAGAATAGAGCCGTTGGAGCTTTAATTGAAACGTTTTTCTCTCTCTCTCTTTCCTCTAACCTATAAATACTTGGTGTGATGCATTCATTGCACTCAAGGCTGATATTAAGAGAAGTTTAGAGATCAAAAGAGAAGCATTCAATCTCATTCAAAGCTCATTTATTTCCATTCTTGAATCTCTCCCTATCTTACTTCCAAAGAGAGATTCATTGATTGTGAAGCCTTCCAAGCCAAGAGCTTGATTCTAGGTCACCATCTACCTCCTAGGTCTCCATTGCTGGTCATCTACTTGGAGCTAGGGTTTGGTGCCATCATCTTCCCCAAAATCCTCTTTGCCCTAATTCGTAAGTTTACTCAAGGCATAGGTATTTTGTGGTAAGCATTTCTATTTCATTTTACATTGATATTGTAAGTGTTTTACTCTCGATTATGAGAGTTTGTGTGTGATCCCGGTTTGTGGGAGTCACATTTCGATTTGTGTATGATTTGACCTTGTAGAGGTTTCTACAAGTATTTCATAGTGCAAATCTTGAGTTAGGGTTTCTAACTCAAGTATCCGAAGGGGATCAAGGTGGTTGGGACGTAGGATCACCGGGAACAAGTCGGGGAGACTTGGGTGGATCCGAACCCATTAACATCGTGTGTTTACGATTGCATTTCTTTGTTGTCATATTTACATTTCCGCATTTTCCGCATTGTTGGTTGAGTTTGCAAGATAATTAGGAATTATCCTCTTAATTTTTTTAAAGTACTATTCACCCCCCCTCTAGTACTTATGGAGTAGCTTAGCAGGGCATTACAAGCATCCCCCGCAACCTCAGCAACAATTGTATCAGCCACCTCGGCGGCAGCAACAGGTGTACCAGTAGCAACAGCAGCCCTAGCACATGTACCAGCAATACCCCCTCCCCCCTCGAGGAATCAACAGCCCCCGCCACAGCAGCAACCATATGGCCAACAATGGGTGATCTCTCCGGTCGAGAGTCTCTTGACCCAATATATAACAAACCAGGAGAAGATAAACCTGCAGCTGCAGATGGGACATAAGAAATTGACAGATCAAGTAACCCAGCTGGGGTTACAAGTGGCAAATCTTCAGAGGGTGCAGAGCCAATTGTCAGGACAGCCGGAAGTAAATCCTAGGGTGCCAAATCAAACATTGGCGCTGACGCATGACCATGCAAATGTGTCTGCGATAGTATTGAGAAGAGGCACACGGATTCCGACTAGGGAAGTCACCAAAGAACCCGAAGCTCCGTTGGTCGATGGGAGACCAAATGTAAAGGCAAATGACGATGGAGTTTCGTCATCAAAGACCATGACTCCGGAGGGAGTCTTTGAGGAAGAAATGAAGAAGAATGAGGAGGGAAACTTGAGAGTCTACAAACCTGCGGGGCCATTTCCTCAAAGACTTGCCAAGGCAACAATAGACGAGAAATATGGCAAGTTTTTCAACATGGTCAAAGACTTGAGTTTGTAGATCCCCTTCCTAGAAGCCATAGAGACCATCCCTTCCTATGCCAAATTTCTGAAGGATTTGGTGATGAAGGGTACGAGGAAAGAAAAATTCGTCCTGACAGCGGAGTGCAGCGCTCTAATTCAACGAGCGAACCCGCCAAAGCTCAAGGACCCAGGTAGCTTCTCTATCCCATGCTCGATAGGAGAGGTGAAGATCAATCGGGTGCTCATCGATTTGGGAGCAAGCGTGAGTCTGATGCCTCTGTCATTATATAAGAGGATAAGAATGGGTGACCTTGAGCCCACCGGAATGACGCTGCAACTTGCACACAGATCTGTGAAATACCCGGTGGGAGTTGCGGACGACTTGCCAATGAACGTCAGCGGCGTACTCGTGTCTGTGGATTTTGTAGTCATGGACATGCCGGAGGACAATCATACCCCGATTATCGTCGGGAGGCCCTTCATGGCGACAGCTGGTGTACTTATTGATGTGAAGAAGGGGAAGTTGTCCCTAAATATGGGTGAACAAAAAGTAGAATTTGATCTGGGACTATCTATGAAACACCCACAGGAGGAGCAAAATTTCAACGTGCTGGAGGCTGAAGAAGAAAGAATAGTTGAAGCTGGAGCTTGGGAGGTTCTCTCGAGGAACCCCCCCCCCCCCCCCCCCGATAACTTGGGGGGCCTTGAGGAGCACATAGGGGTGAAAGAAGAAGACGTAGCTGGAGAAGTGTGTATCTCACAGACGACCCCTCCAGGATTCAAGAAGGCGGCTCTGACGAGGAGAAAATGAAAAGAGCCTATGTGGCTCACTGCTGAGGAAGTCTGTTTACTTCGAAGAGTGGCGGTAGATGCCAACGTGAGGGAGAAGCCCCCGGACACCACCAGCGGGAGGATAGTTGAGAGCGTCTACGTGCAACCCCTACCACCGACAAGGACCGCTGCTCCAAAAGCTGATGGGATGCCAATCATTGGGCATCACCCGCACCAACCACCTTGAAGATCATATACCAGGAGTCGAGCAAACAACTTTAAACAACAGCGCTTCATGGGAGGCAACCCATGTTCTAAACCTTTGTCGATATTTTTAGGATTAGTTTTCTTATTTTTGGTGAATAAACACTGCTATGTGGATAATCATTGGGAGACTTACACGAATTTTGTATTTTTGCAGGAAATTGCCCTCAACGGATTGGGTGATGCATCAATCGATCGGTTGAGCCGTATCTGAAGATGGTCGTATCAAGCAATCAGCCAACCGATCGGGTGGCAAATGCGGCTGATTGGGTGGAAGATCGGGTGAAAACGGCAGAACTCTCGGGAAATTTTGGGATTAAATCAACCGATTAGTTGATCTGAAGTGGTGATCAGGTGGAAGACCGGGTGAAGTCAGTAGTGCTCTCGGGAAAATTGTGAAGCGGCCAACCGATCGGTTGAAAACTCAACCGATCGGTTCGCCTGTAGCTGCCTTCTAACATGATTTTTTGAAAACTAACCCAACCGATCGGGTGAGATCTTACCCGATCGGTTCGCCTAAACCCTATAAATAACCCCCCTCCAACCGATTCATTTCTCACCCGACTCTCTCTCTCTCCTCCGATCGTTTCGCCTTCCCTCCCCCTCAACCGACCATATCTCTCACTCCCAACACTCCTCAATCCACTCCCTACTTCCTCCATCTCTCTCTCCCATCATCAATCCTCTATCTACTCCATTCAACTTGCAAATTTTCGCCTTAGCCCTACCCCTAACCTCCCCCATTTCGAAAAAATCACTTCTTGTTGGATCGACGTGCTGCGGCTTCACGAATCTCTCCATTGCGCTGCGTGGAGTCCTTTGCGAGCAAAGAATCACTTCGATATTGGGTAAACTCGTTCCTATGCTTAGCTTTTTTTACTTTACCCAAGTATTTGCATTTTGCTCAATTTTCCGTTGTTTGTGTGCATTTATATTATCTTGCATTTTCATCACACCCACACACTCATGGCCAAGGACAAGGGTAAGAGGATAATGCAGGAAGAGGAGCCGTCTCGCAAGAGACGCAAGTCCACACGTCCACCGAGTGCACGTGCTCCTCTTCCTCCTCCTACCCAACCTCCTTCACAACCCATCATTCCTCCTGAGGACCCACTGATGGGACCGCGGGGATACCGTTTCTTCAGTCTAGAGCATAAATATTTTTATAATAGACTCAACCAATGGTCCCACCTTAAGTTTGCTCATAGTCAAACCCTGATCGATCTCGGATTTTTCTCCGGTGTCGAGTCTTTATTTGCAAACCTAGGTTGGGTGAGCTTTCTAAACGCCCATGCCCAATCATACCCCGCCCTCACACTCGAATTCCTTTCGTCCCTCAAAACTGCGGCGGGGTCCATTATCGATTTTCGGGTCTGAAACCGAAACATCCGCACCCACGTGAACACAATCAACAACATCTTCGGTTTCCCCATTCTAGGCGACGAGATCCGTCCCTATGAATATCATCGCGACTTCAATGTCGATTATTTTTGGGGTCGCCTCACCCTCCACGACCGATATTCTCGAGGCAAGGCCAAGGCCTCCTCCATCATCCACCCCGTATTTCGTCTAGCCCACCGCATCTTATCGAGCACATTCTTTCCCCGAGATGAGTCAAGGACTGTAACCATTCCTGACCTTTTTATCCTTTGGGCTATGACCTTCAATTTCATTCAGGGTGATGACGGGATAGCTTTTGAAGCCCCTCGCATGCCTATTAACGGCGGTGCATGGCTTATTCAAAAATTACTTGATATTAGCCGCGTCGGCAAGGGAAAGTATTATTGCGGAGGCCTCATTACCATCATTTCTTCACATCCCATGTTCAATATCGCTATCCCCCAAGATTTTCCACGCCCCGCAGGATCCACATATCTAGATCTTGATGTCCTGCGGCACACCCATATGATCAAGCCTCGTGGCGACGGTCGGTTTGCCTTTTACTACGGCCACCCGCTGCTCCTTACACCATTCTGCCTAACCCTGGTCGTATGTCTATACATCTTCTGGCAGATTAGACGTTCCCTCCTGACCCAGAGTTTTTTAGGGGGGTTACATCTTCAGTTTCATATCCCTAACGCACCACGACCACCTTCCCCTGCCGCCCACTTAGGCGAGCAGGACATCCCTGCGTCTAGAGGAGACCCCAGGGCTGGACCTAGTGGTGCCACCCCGGCTTCTGTCCCTATTTCTTCTGAGGCTCTCACTTCAGCCCTCTTAGGCCTTGCCTCCAGTGCCGGCACAACCACTACCGCCGGCACCTCTTCTGCTTTTCGTCGAGCCACCTTTGCTCGTCTCGCTCTAGAGACCGAGTTAGATTCTCTGCGCGCTGACGCATCTACCTCTACCTCCTCGGACCCATCCACTTCTATCTTTTTGCACCCATGTTTCCTCGCACTCGAGCGAAACGTGTCCGCCATCCTACGCATTCTTACTCACATTCATGGTCCGCCTCCACCCACTCCTCTCCCTTCACCTCCTCCTTCACCTCCTCGACGATCATCGCCTCCCGCCACCATCGTTTCCATTCCCGCTTCTACATCTCCACACACTCTTTCTGATCCACCCATGACCACTACCGTCGACCCTACACTCCCACCATCCACTTCCATCACAGCATACACTCACCGCATGAAATTACCGGTGCGCTCGAGATTACTTCCCTCACCTACTTAATTGGCCATCGTATCCCTCCCACTCACCATCATCACCACCACTCCACCCATCATACACACCACCACCGCACCCATCCATCCACCCATTTCTCCACTTCTCCGCACACCCATCACCTCTTCCGCCCACACCCCTCCGGACTCTTCCGAGGAGGACGAGGACACTTCCTCTCCTGTATTTTGATCTCTTTCTTTTTCTTCTCCAATTTTCCCTCTAGCACATTATTTCTGCATCACCATGATCATATCATATTGCTAGCATTGTCGTGTTTAGCTTGGGGGAAATCGATTTTTGTATGTTGTCGTGTGATTTCGTTGTTGTATGCCTGTTTATAAGTGTTGTTTGAATCCACTTTTCTATATTTTATTTTGTGTGTTTCTTTTTCCTTCTTTTCATTTTTCTATTTCTTTGGATGTGTTTTTCACGTTTTTCATCTTTTTGGGTCTGTGCGTGCTTCTCCCCATTTTCATTGCTCTCCCGTATTTACTACTATTGCATTGAGGGCAATGCAAGTTTCAGCTTGGGGGAGTCGCACTTTGTGCGTCAGTTGTGTCTTTTTCCTTGTTTTAAGTCATTTTCATCGTATTTTCTTTTTCTTCTTATCTTTTTCTCTCCCTCTCCTAGAGATGACCCCACATGATGAATTGCCACAAACCACACAGACACCTAGCACTGCTATAATAATCACTTTCACTAACCCTAGGAAGCCGTGTCCTATTACATTTCATGCTTCGTGGGTTCACTTTGCTTTTATGTGAGCCGTGTGCCGTGACTAGCTGTTGGTGTGCTTCTACTTTGTGATTTTGATCTATATACATGTCCTTGGTTGACCCCTAGATTATCATGTTTCAATTTCGAATATGCGGTATTTGCCTCTACTGTCAGCTTCTATATGCATGGAATATATATATAGTACGCTTCAATTTGCATGTGTTGGGACTCTACCAATAGGACTAGGATAACCCACTTAGCTGACGCTCTGATTTACGAGAAAAATTTTCTTTTGCCCAAGTGTTTAGATTTTGATTTCTTTTTTGTTTTACTTGGTGCAAATCCCCTCGTCGTGTACCGTTTTTCCACTTGAGAGAGTACACAAGTATATAGCCAAAAATCCAAAACACCAAAAGATAAAAAGGGAGAAGAAAAATTCAAAAAGAAAAGAAAAGAAAAAAATAGTTTAGCCAAAAGTCCAAAAAATATATACAAATACCCAAAACCCAAAAAAAATTCCCATATGAATATTATTCTTCCACCGTGAATAAAGGGAAGGCGAGAGTTTGCACCCGAGTGTTCTACTCCACACCTTCTTAACCTCCTTCGTTTTCGAAAACACTTGGCATAGAACTTTCTAGCGATTATCTAGGCTATAGTGTAGTGATTTTCTAGTTCCTAGCGGTCGAGTCCCCGTCACATGATACGTTTCGATTCTTATTCTATTCTCATTCATGCTTGAGCTATTATTCACCGCTTATTCGAATTGAATCGATATTTGGGGCATTCCTTGGATTTGTGTATATGGAGCCTTATTGCACAATTTAGATAGTGACACCGTCTGCTAGCTCACGACCACACTCACTCGCGCTTCACCGTGTGGGCCCTCGACACCTGTATGGACTCATATTCTTTGGTTTAGTGATGTGTTTTATCGCTTGCTAGCTTAGTATGGCGTGTTTGATTTTGTTGGCTCTGACGGACGATTTAGGATTTTGTTCTATATATATATATATATATATATATATATATATATATATATATTTCCCTCAAAGCTCCTACTCTCACTCGTCTTCCTCGAGGATGAGGAAGGGTTCAGCTTTGGGGATTTTGACGTGCGTTTATATTTTATATATTCACGCGCGGCCTCTTTGTGATTTTCCGTCGTTTTCCGTTGTTTCATATCCGTTCTTTTGTGTTTTTTGTATCTTTTCACTTTCTCTGTGTTTTTGTGCAAATGCAGAAGTTTCCAGCGTTGTGGACGTATAAAGAAGATATCATGAGTCCTCGGAGCAACGGGAGGAGTCACGCGCGATCCCGATGGGCCAAACGTCGAAGATTACTATATTTCAGCCCCAAACAGATCGGTTGGATAGAGCCAACCGATCGGTTGGTGCACGCATATCCGACCTGGACAGAAGCAGCAGAAGAGAAGCAGCTCACCCGATCGGTTCAGTGATCGGGTGAGATCGACAGAGCTCTCTGTTATTTTGGGTTGAATTCCAACCGATCGGGTGACATCTCACTCGATCGGTTCATCTGTAGCTGCACTCCCCCAATTTACGACCCGATGGCGCCAACCGCTCAGCTCAGCGGCCGGTTGATGCTTCTGAAGCCCGACGGCCAAAGCGACTAGCAGCTCACCCGATCGGTTGATGCTTCAACCGATCAGGTGGCCTCATTTTCTATATATAGTGACCTAGGTTTTCCAAAACGCGGATCCCCATTGTTTTTCTGTCTTGTTGGGACTTTTGACGGCTGGAATTTTATTTTATCTTGTAAGTGTTCTGATCATTCTGTAACTTTTATACATTGTTCTTAATACTATTAGCTACTCTTTTATATTGCTTGATCATGATTTCAATGGTTGAATTTGATTGTGATGCTATTTTCGCCATGAATTGTGAGTAGTTTCCCAATCTAGGGCAATGGTGGAAACCCCTTCATGGTTCTCCCTAGAGCGACCATAGGATTAGGATTTCGATAGGGTTTAGGAATTTAGATGGTTACGCGGGGCGTTTTATTGTCACTGACGGGAGAAAGACCTCCTTTGACCGTCGGGCCAAGGGGAAATAAAACTGGCGTTTGATCCCCTTACCACAGCTCACACCCCTAGCGTAGACATTGAATCCTAGCGCGTGGGAACGGCATGATGAAATGTTGGGAGTAATCGTTGCGAGCTTAGTGCTCCCAGAGTCGGTCTGTGTTAATGGACATGGGAATGCCCACCGACCGAACCCGGGTAGTCCCAGCGTATCATCCTGGGCATCGACCAGAATATCGGGCCCATGGGAAGCTAGGTATCACTCTTAGAGGCAACGTCTCACCGCTAAACCCTAAAATCCAATCGTAACCCTAATCGTCGGTCGTAATAGAGAGGGCACATGATAGGGTGGAAACCAAGGTCCTAGGTTCCCTTTTATATATTATTTCCACCGTATTTCTATTACTGTGACAACCTACCGATTGATTGGGCTAGCTCACCCATCGGGTGAACCGGTTCCTTCTTGACAACAAGCGCAATACACGCCTCCCTGAGTTCGACCTCCAAGCCACACTACAACATCGTGTGCTTGCGGTTATAAATATTTAAATCTGGTATCCCCGATCTCACTGCATACATTGCTAAATCTAGGGGATGTCAATATCCCTTGAGATGCTTGCCCAAAGATGAAAGCCAATCTAGCTTAGATGTGTGCTTGAGAGCATAGAGGGCAAGAGAGAATTAGAGAGCACTTGAGAGGAGAAAGAGGCTTGAAATGATTTCTTAAGAGACCAAGAGTTCTCACATATTCAGCCTATCTCCTATGTATATTAGCTCAAGGTAAGCCCAAATCCCCAAGCAAAAAGACCCAAAAACTAATCTGCCAACGGCTAGAAATGAGCTGAAAACGACTTGGACATGCGCCTGTTGAAGGGGGGACAGTCGCATGTTCCACTGTAGCCAACGGCTATAAACTAAAAAATATTGGCAGGACAGAGGATGACCAGTCGACTATAGAAGGATGACCATTCGATTGTCCACCTGGGCAGGTGACTGTCCAACCTTCAACAGTCGACTGTTCGAGGGGCAGAATCGGCTTATTTTCAGTATAGCTGATCATTTAAACATCCATATCTGCCACTGCAGTTATCCAATTGGAGTGATTCAAATTGGGTTGGAAAGCTAACACAATTTGCTTTCAAATAAGCTTTGAATGGACACAAAATTCCAACTATAGAAAAACTGACAGCACTTTGAATCAGACTGATAGGTGCAAGAAATCTGATATCGGCTCACAAAAACAGTCATAACGTAAACTACAGATATCCAATTAGAGTGATTTAATTTGGGTTAGAAAGCTTAGTGAGTTATCTAACTACTACAGGTTGTTTGGATGAAAAATTCCAACTAAAGAAAAATTGGCATCAGTTTGAAGGCAGAATTGTCAGAAAAATAGAATACGACTTCAAACAGATTTGGGCTCTGTTTAAAAACAGTCGAATGCTGAAGAGAAACCAGTCGACTGGTGAGCACACCAAGCACTGGCAATCCTTCATCAGGCCCCTGTTTTGAGTCAGAAGTTTAGATTCAAGTTTTCAAAGCCTAGAATCATATGAGGTCAACTAGAGGCTATACTAATGATGTGTATAGGTGGTGTAGGTGCCTCTAAGTAGTCCTAATTCAAGGCTTAACATTCTAAGACTCACAAAGAAGTAAATAATAAAGATTACAATCAATCTCCTTACTTCTTCATAGTCTTGAGTCTTTTAGTTGTATGTCTTGAATGTCTCCAACGTCATCTAGACTTTGATCCACAAGTTGTTCTTTGATGCTTTTGAATCATCCATTCATTTCTTCTTTATGGATTGAATCTCCATTTATTTGTTGAAGCCATTGGTTGAGGTTTGATGTAGTCTTTGAGTTCTTCAAGCCAATGCTTCACCTTTATTGATCTACCAAGTTCTCCACTTGAATCAACACATGTAGTCACTTTTGATCTTCACTACTAAAATAACGCTTGCATAGCGCTTTTTTTAACACTTGGATAGCGCTTTTAAGCGCTATCCAAGCTACCGCTATGGTAGCTTGGATAGCACTTTTATAAGCGCTATCGTAGTGGTTTACTAAGATAGCGCTTATAAAAGCGCTATCCAAGCTACCGCTATGGATAGCGCCTTTTTTAGCGTTATCTAAGTGGAATGACCATGGCTAATAGGCATTAGCCACCGACTGGCCGTGGCTAATACGCATTAGCCACGGACTGGCCGTGGATAATGTTTAATTTTTTTTAAAAATAGAAAATCAAACAAATTTCTTCGAGCAGAATTAAAATTTCCAAACACAGATTCAGAACGGTGCAGAATCCTGGTTTTATCTTTTAATGGCAAAAGACTTTCGAGTAGAGATTTTTTTAACATGGCAGATAAAAGGAATACACGCCAAAATGTAACAAAACTAACTCTTATCCATGTTCTTAAGAGAAAGGAAAAGGGAGAGCAAATCCTACACCAAGGGAGTTGACTGTTTGGTACAAAAAAAAGGCAAAACCTAGTGAAAAATAACAATTTCCAACACAAAATCTACTTGTTCTATCTATCTACTGATTCTGTTTCTCTTTTTGGACCAAAATATGTTATGGCTGCAGAGAGCAAGTGAGACCCATTGCTCGGATAACTACAGCCAACCACACTGCATTCATACCATTGCAGCGGCATCAACATCTGTAAACTTGCAATCAGATGGCAAGTTGTCCACCATTAGTGGATAAGTTAGCGATATATCGCTACCGTACCCTTCACCAAATTTTGCTGTTTAGCCTTTCAAAATAAACTGACTGGACATATCAACTTGTAAACCTGCAGGAAAACAACACAACAAGACCATCAGCTGCAGTTTAATTTACAAAACCATTCCATGAGATACAAGAAGCTTAAACACATAATATCAACGTATACTTGATATCCACCACGACCACGTCTTGAACAGCTGTTATGATTTTGTAATTTCACACAAATCATACTATTTTCCAAGTAAAGTAGGAATAACCATAAATATACCCCTCGATCATCTACATGATAACATACCGACATCAACCCCCACCAGTCTCACAATGATTGAAGGCTTGGTGTCATGTGCAGAAAATGATGGTATCAAACTTCATCTGCATTCCCTCAACCAGCAAGCAATTTATAGCAAAACCACGTGCTCCATTGGCAATGTAAGTGTGTGATGTATCATTTTGGGATATCATGGAATTAGCAGGATTTGTTCCACGAGTGACACAATAGTTGGTAGCGATCACCAGTAATTATAATACCAATGTATTTGACAAATTGTGGTATTTTTGTTGGCAAATTATATACCTAGCGCATGTCCAAACTCATATATTTCTAATAAACTTTGTTTAATGAAGAAATTTGATGAACCTAATCCTTATGGACTGCTAGAGACGAACAGATCACAAAAAAAGCCATGGAGGAACTTCCAGTATCAGCCTCATAATAGAATGACACTGGGGAATTCTTGTTACAAAAAAGACTGGAGGACACGGATATCGCATGTGCATGCATGACACTCGATAGAAAACAGCTACTGCAAGCAAAAAAGCAAGCTTCTAAATATTTGTCATGTCAAAATAAGCTTGTAAAGTATGCAAAAAATATCTGTTAACATGTTTCGGTGCCATTAGAAAGCAAATGCTTCGGATATATCCTTCAAATGCTTCCACCTTTAGGAACTTTGTATGATTTACCTGTTGTTTCCAGGCATTAGGCTGACAGGACCCACCGTAATATCACAGCAACATACATAACCGTATTTCATCATTAAGCCCCAACATTTGCAAACCGTGGGCCAAACCAAACTATTTAGATTCATTCTTATAAACTCAGGTTTTTAGATTTTTTTTCCCGAGGTTTATGGATGTTTCACTTATAACAAGGAAAATGAACTTTAGGAATTATCCTTCCCCGAATTAAACATATCCAAATAAGGGCGCAGAAGAGGGGAAAGAAGCATATATATCTTCTACTGTAGTTGTATTCCTTTTGTTTTCTACGAATATGTGAGCAGGAACAATGATATTGTTCACAAATGCTCAAGCAGAGCAAGGTACTTAATTCCTGCTTACAAATTCAATTTCATGATGTCGATCTATATTTATGTTTTATCCTGATAGAAAGGGCGGAAAATAAACAGAAGTTATATCCTGATCTGAATTAAAACATTCATATAGGATTGTAAAAAGGGCATATAAAAACCAATTATGGTTCTAAAATAGTAGTATTTCAAACTAGAAGCACCGGAAAGGGATAAAGACATTTAGAATATCAAACTCGACACCTGCATTGATATGGATTTAGATTTAGTTGGATACATACTATGCAGATACTTTTGGTTATGACAAAAAAGTCAATGAGAAAGAATACGCCCAAACATTAATTTAAGTTACTTTTTACATAGACACATAAGAGAGGCTTAATTTCATAAAACTACCTCATAAATTTCAAAAATCTACCTCTTACTATGATAGATATAATCACAAAACTACCTCAAACTTTCATTTTAGGTTTTAGAAAAGAGAGAAAGCAACTAACTTTCTAATTATTCTCACAAATCTAAATTTGATCTGACACTTCATGAGGAAGCTTTTTTCTAAAAATTAACATCAATATCAAGTTGCGATAAATTTAAACTGATGGATGTCTTTGGAGCCTACGCTGACAAGGCAAACATTTTAACAAAGCTAATCAACTTTTTTAAGCCACGCTAAGGTAATGTCATCATACTCCTAACTTCCAAGCATGCACACTTCCCTGAAAGTTGAATGCTGATGGAATATAATTTTGATGTTAGAAGGTTTTACACGAGAAGTAAAGGTCACGAACCTGCCCACGAGGATGTGCTTTCTTCTCTGCCCATGTGTGATGAGGTTGGTATGCGCCCATCGCTATCTCAGTGTCTCTGATTGATATTTGCAGAACCCATAATCACATACTCATCGTCAACTATCATCCCCTTAGCGTGAACATAGATCATGAACCGTCGATGTTTTTGGGATGAAGCCTGGAAGAAGTTTCATATTATAAAATGGCAGCCATGCCCTCTTCATTGGTAATATGTACATGTCAAACAAATATTCAGAAATGCTTCTTCAACATTTAAGAGAACAAATTAATAGATCCATGTGGTAAGTTCATAATTGTCTCCTGAAACAGTGCACAATTAGTGCAAAAGGAAGCTTGAAAATATAAAAAAGGTTAACACTGCTGCTCTTTTTTCATTTACAAAATGTTGTTCTTAAGGGAATATAAAATAGCTACAAATCCAGTAGTTAACCTACACGTGTACATTCAATACAAAAGAGTACTTCCATCTAGGTTATAAAGAGAAGGGAAGGAGAAAAGTCGAGAAAAAGCATGATAACTTGAAGAAGCTTACAATTCTACAGGATAGATATACACTTGACTAGAATACGCATAGCTATAAATCTAATTAAAGTAGGCAGAGTAAAGTTACTTTGTTATCTGACTGATGACCCTCATTATTCCTTTACATTACTTAAGAATTGTGAGAATATAATGATAATAACTACAATCATGTACTGCACATAAACAGTGGCATCAAGATGAGGTCAAATGGCCCATTTGAATTTTCAGCATTTATATAAAAGTAGAGCAGAATTTTGGTTGCACGAAAATGAAATGGTGCAGGTGTTACCATTTTAAACCACATCATATTGAAATTTAATTGCATGAATAATAGTACTTATATCAGCAAGTTAACACATCTTTGCCAAAAATATGCACTGTGTATTCACTAATCGTTTGAGATTTTGATGTGTGATACACTCCACTAAAGAGACCACCAGGAATGCATGCCATAAATTTGATATAGTGTGCACTGAACACAATATGCAGTCTAACCAGTACATGATTTAACAAGTATGAGCTTAAGCAACGAAATAAACTGAGCTATGGAATGCAACTCCAATTATGTATTTCCCTTATTCTTGTCAAACGCTAAGCAATTTTCCTTTGATGATTATTCATTACATATGAGAAACTGTGCATATTTGCATGCATATCTATCAACTCTAACACACTCAGTTTCCATTTACAACCTGCAGCCTAAACAAAAACCATCCGAATTAAAATCTAAACAAGAAAGGTTCGACGTTTGAACAAATAAATTACTTCAGACAGAAAAAATTTCTCCAGAATATCCCATAATATTATCTATTCAACATTGCCATCTTAACATCCTCTCCCCCTAAATACGACCACAAATGAAATGCTAAGAATTATCATCTCAAAGAAATTCCCCCATCGGGTTGAGAACAACGTACTCCTAACACAATTACATCATGCGAGCAACAAGATTAAGTGAACTAATCTATGTCATAAAACAAGTCGACGGTATGAGGCAGAAAACATTCACCAATGTGCAATCCTAAAATAGTGCTACATGTGAGAATCAAGCCATCAACACACAAAAATAACGTTTTTTCTCCGTTCTCCAAATAATTGGAACAATGTAGGAACTACAAAAAATCATGAGTTAACGGAAATTATCGATATATCATTGATTTGTAGCAATGAAATCTCTTGCCAGGGGCAAAATGCAGACAAGGAAACTCACGTTGATTTCGGTGGTGACAGAGGAGAGCTCCTGGCCAGCTTTTCTGGTGAACATGTACGTACCCACCCTGTTCATTACACCATCCATTTCTCTCTTCTCCTTTGTTATTTCTTTTCCTCGATCCCTCTTTCCTTTGCTCCCTTCCCTCAAGAATGGAGATCCCAATTTCAGAGCCACCAGGCAATTTTCTAAGCTGGAATGCACATACTAAAATTAGTTAAACTACAGCAAAATTTACGTTTGTTTCTAGACATCGATTTTAAATTAGGCTCCCAAATGAACCAACTTGATCTAATCAATCCAAAATTCCATCTAGCTGCAGCATTTTAACAAACACCTGATATGCTTGCGGCAAGCTCAGAGATTATGATACAACAACGCGCTTAATACCAGTAGACTTTTCAGAACCTTAAATTAGGGCCTAGAACGGGCTTTAAGAGGCTAAGCCCAAGCAAGCCCTAACATTTGGGATGATGAGCATTTTAATAAATATAACAATGGGGGTTGGGTAAAGTCTAAAGGTATATTTCATAATTAAATGTTTAATCTGCCCAATCTTATTTTTGAAAAAAAAATACACAGATCATATGTTCGTATTTTACAACTGAAGAAGAAACTGGTCCTTAACTGTTAAACAAAGGAAGAACTTAACCAAGGTGGCCTTATTGCTTGCGCTGCTGTCCACCGACACCCTGTGAAAAAACACAAAAGAGCTTCCTTTTACTCAAAAATTCAAAAAAGCTTCTAATTTTTCAAAATTTTCAGCAAATCAGAGAAAACCCATTTGAGTTCTACACAGAAATAGACCAATTTCAATCAAGAAAGGGAGAAATCCAGGGGATTCACATACCTTGGGGGGTTCATTCTGATAAGAAACTTCTCAGTAAGTCTCCGCTTCGCTGCTGCGGCGTCTTCCGATCGTGGGTCAAACCCCTCACCTTTCACCGGACCCTGCTCCGATCTGGCCGACGAGTCTGAGATCGCAGCGATGAGGCCGGAATCGGAGTCGTGGGCCCAGCAACAAAGGCTTCGCAGATGAGGAGTTGGCCCTACGTATACGGCGAGGAAGTCGGCGGAGGACGATCAAGCGTGAGGGAGGGAGGCGGAGGAGCGTTTGAGCTTAAGGGAGATTCGGGCTCGTTTGAAACGAGAGGGTTGCGTTTGGTAAATTTAGCCGATGGCCGCGAAAAACAGCGGCACTCGGGAAATTTTCCCTCCTACGGCTGGGATGTTTTGGTTTAAGCGCTATATAAGAGATTGTATATATTTATATTTTTAATAACAGTGTTTACGTAACGATTAGTACCATAGCGTTAAAATAAAGCGCTATTTAAGATATTACTTGGATATCGCTTTAACAAAAAGCGCTATCTAAGTGATTTTTAACTTAATTTAGATTTATTTTTATTTTCTATAAATGCAGAAGCGCTATACAAGAGCTCACTTAGATAGCACTTTTTTAAAAGCGCTATTTAAGTGGCGTTACCCAAGCCCAAATCTATAGTAGTGATTCTTGAATCTAATTAGTGACTCTTTAGTTAACTGCAATCACATGTGTTAATCAAAATGATTTATATTTGATCATCATCAAAACCAAGGTGAAGAGTCCAATACTTAACAGGTTCCCGTCCTTATAGCTCCTCGTGAGAGAAAATGATCATATAAGAAGGGTTATCGAAAAGTGAAATTATGGTCCACGTCTCTTGAATGCTCATCACGGGTATGTTGATTTTTGAATAGAATGTGCCTTCTTTTTGTGTGTGCCTAGTCCTCCAGCTATGGAGTGGATGATCATTTGAATAGTTTTAGGCGTAGTCTCCATCTTATGGGCCCCTTTGATCAAAGGTGTAGTATCCTTTGATCAATATACGAATGTTCTTGCTAAAGAATGGCATTGGTCTTGGAGCTCATTATTGTGACTTTTGTACCTCAAGGTGTCCAGAGTACCTTGTAAGTTAGTATTTCCTATTGCAAACAAGATTGGATTATTATGAGAGTCATATGCTATCTTGATACTTGGTCACTTAGTGTCACTGATCTTAAACCATGTCATATTGGTTAAGCTTTGAGAAGATGATAGTTTATTAGCAATGTCAATTCTAGCACCTTTTAGGCAAACTGTGGATTCCTCATTTCATTGTCGGGGCAAGCAATCCACTTCCTCTTGCCTTTCTTAAAGTTGTACAAGTTTTTCACTCATCAGTTACAACTCCCCCTCATACTCATATCTCTTGTAGTTGGGCTCACTATTCAGGTGTAGTAATGTAGTTTGAAGCTATCTCCTTATGGGTATTCATTGGCTACAACTGGTCGTTGGTGTGATGTTGAGATTGATATTACCATTTGTTGGTGCGAGAGGTGTTATGACACCAACTGGTAATGGTGTCATGATTAGGAGTGTTTCTCCTAGTTTTCTTGTGCCTGTTGAAGTTGGTACTATAAGAGATAGGTGAGTGTTGTGTGCATTTTTTGCATAGTTTTCGGTATTATTTTGCTATGAATTTTTCATGCTTAGTTTGATTCGTCATGCATTCTTAGTTATTTTGTTGCATTTTCATTCTCGGGATGTTTTTTGTGCATTTCACGTCAAATCGTGATATTTGGAGCCAAGGAGCATGAAGGCCAAGCGAAGCAAACCAAAAAGAAGCAAAAATGAAGCAAACTTCACTTGGCATGGCCGTGCCAAGTGATGCCTACAAGCCGCACGGTTGTGCGGCATCTCTAGGAGAACCTAGCTCAGTAGCACGACCATGCCAAAATAACATAGGACTTGGCACGGCCGTGCCAAGTCAACATTGGGTTGTTCAGGAAAATGGCACGATCGTGCCATTTCAACACAGAATCTGGAACGACCATGCCAGATCGACGGAAGCTATTACAGAGATTTGGCACGACCTTTCCAAAATGAACTGGAGATTGGCACGACCGTGCTAATGCACATATATGGGGTTTAATTGACTTTTTGAATCCGATTTTGAGGGGGATTGGTGGGACATATAAATACAACATTTGTAGGAGTTTTAGGACGTTTTTCCTATGTTATTTTCTATTGTACGCATGAGACAGCTATTGCACTTACTTTTTGAAGATTTTTGTTGAATTTTTTGGCGATCTTGGATTGGAAGCTTACTACTTCAATTGAGTTCATCAATTTGTAACTATTTTCATATCACTTTCTATCTTTATTCCTATGCTATTGAATATGAATTTTCCTATTGAATTTGCCATGAATTGTAAGTAATCTCTTTATCTATGGTTGAGTTGAACCCTATCATGTATAATTGTGTGGATTGATCTCTTTATTCTTAGTTTATTGAAATATTGTCTAGGGTTTAGTCTTGGATGCGCTTAATGTTATTATTTCTCTTGATTTGTTATCAAACCTAATCACCAACGAGAGTTGGGGTTTTGATTTGATGCATCTTCGATAGTTAAATTAATTTATATTAATTTAGGATTATCAACAAAGTTGGACCTTGAATTAATTAGAGCCACTCATTTAGGATTATAAACGAGAGTTGGATCCTAAATTAGAGATCATTGAATTTGACCTGAGTTGTCCCACGAGAGTAGGCGAAAACGAAGGTTGGGAATTATTTATTGTTGATTCGTAATGCATTTATCATGATTTGGAAACTACGAGAGTAGGTGTCAACTCATGATAGATGGGGCTACCATGATTGGAGAGAAGGTATTAGGTAGCGATATAAGGAACAATTATCTCACTCGACGCATTAGTTCAATAATTTGACTTTTGAGACCAATTCCGCAGCCAATTCATGATAGTGGGGATACTTAACCCTAGCATTTCCCTAATTGTAAACTCTTAGTTGATTTCTTATAATTGATTCAGAGATCACGTATAGTATGAGATTGGTTGGTACTTGGTCTCTAGCTTCCCCGTGATCGACCCGTGTTATGCTACGACTATTCGTGCGCTTGCGGTAATTATAAGACTCGAACAGTGAGCAAACCCTACATTACGTGTACTTACGATGTAGGTTCGTTAAGTTGTCTAATGGTGGCATATCCGGTAGGAGAAGTGCACATTGATTGCCATTATTTGTACTCTAATGTCGATTCTACAACAATGAAATCCAAATTGACTCTTGCTCATTGTTCCTTGTCGTCACCAATTGTAGCCGGTATGTTGATTATTCTATCGTAGCTTCGCCTTAGCTTCCTTCATTTGCTTCTTGGTTGTAGTCCATTCTATCCATGTTTATAAGTAATTGTGTACCTACGAAGATGGCGGAGTCTTCTGTCCGCTTAAGCACGATTATTAGCATTTCGAGTGTTATACATAGTTGCATCGTTTTCCACAAATAGCATCAATGATGGGGTAGTGGGCAGATGGATATGGATTGAATGCGCATGTCTTATGAGTGTCATGTAATATGCACACCACATCCAACAAGGGCATTAATGTGTCAAATTTTCCGAATCTGTTGAACCTAAGAGATAACAGATATAATCACATATAATATAAAGTATAGAGCAGATTGTGTTACTTTCTACCCTAAGGGAAGTGCTTTTATATACAAAGAGTATCTCGATCATTTCATACATCAGGCCTTCCTTGTATGGGTTGCACATGCCTTTTGATGAGTCGGGCCAAGGGGTCTTGGGCTCGATTGGGCTCACAAGCCTTATCGATGACATACTATCATGGAAGGATAAGAAAAGGTTGGGTAAAATAGTAATTAAGCCAACAAGTTGTCGTTGCATATCTAGTGCTAGAGCTACGGCAGGCTACGTAGTCCAGGGGTGCTGCTGTGTAGATTTCCAAAGGAGCAAAAGGAGGAGAACATGCTTTTGGTGCCATTAAGACCGACTGTGGGTACCGAGGGCCCGACGCAAGCCCAACGCCTTAAAGAAGATAGCAGTGACCCTCGTATAGATCTCCTCTGCTGGCGACTGCGGTCAAACGTCTTGGCTGCTGCATGCTGCCCCGACTGTAAATCTCGCGCAGCCCGATCGATGGCCATTTATGACGGGGACGCATTCCTCCCTCTCTGCAGCTACCACGCACTGCTAGAGCGACGAGCCTGCCAAGGCCACGGGTGACTGTGGCGTGATTCCATTCAATTCAATTCAATTCCAGGCTCTCCGGCCCTTCCACAAAAATGAAGTACTGGTCTCTGAAGGAATGTTGTCAAGCGTTGTCTGCTCAGTGCTCTGCTCTGATGCGACGAGATCTGACACTTTTATAAGCATCTTTCAAAGCATTTGGTTGTACTCAATTTTTAAGCAGCACTTTGTGCCCCACTTAGGTATAATCTTAGGCTGGTGTAAAAGGTCATCCTAACAATGTTTGGCTAAGCCGTTTTAAGTGTCTGCTAATTGGGTTAGTTATAATCTTAGCTAACGGTCCTTAGTCCAGCGGCATCCCCTGCTGGGACGTTGGCTAGACGTTGCCATCTCCTTGTATGCCCCCACCAGCACTGCGAGCCGGTGACAACAACGGCAGAAGTCGGGGAAGGGGGATGAAGGAAGGGAGGGGAGACGGAAGATTAGGGAGAGTGGATGGGATGGAAAAGGAGAGAGGTCGGCGGAGGTGGCACGCGCTAGGGGGCTATGCGACAGCGGCGGTGGCCGCAGAGAAGAGGAGGAAGAGAGGAGCGTAAATGGGGAAAAATTTCAATGACAATCTCATAAATTGGGCATGGCAAACTTGTAAATAAATGGTTTGTGTGTTCTGCAATTAGATCTATCATCTATGTGTATATCAACTCCCAAAGTGACATGAATAATTAAAACTTTGGGTATATGAAATGTATTTGGTCTAAGGGACATGAACTTACACTAAGGCTGTGTTTGGTTTGAGAGAAAACTTATGGGGAAAAAATGAAATGAAAATGAAATATAAAAAGAAAGAAAAGAAAATTGAAAAGAGAATCTTTTTCATATTTTGTTATTAAAAAAATTGGGCAAAAGTCAAAAGGAAAAAGTGAAAATTTCTTTTATTAAGGTGCTCATTGAAAATGAAATAAATTAAATTGTATTTTTGCTAAATAATTTCTAAGATTGTAACACTCCTGTTTTTATTATACAAAGTATTGTACTATCTATTTTGATTGTATTTAAAACGCGTATATTTTTCATGCATTTTGGAGATTTTTCCTAATTTTAAAAAATTATAATAATACAAAAATCTATTTTCAAACATTTTAAACTATATTTTAGATAACATTATATAATGTGTAGTATTTACTAGAATACATAGTAAGTGGTATGGAATAAAGTGTTAATAAGAGTATTTACATTTTCCTAAAATAAGAAAATCTCAATTTTTAATGCATGACACATCATTTGCACAAGTGTCTCCTTCTATCTATTCTTCACCCTAAGCATGCCAATTAGTATCCACTTGTCATTCCCTAGCTCTATTAACATGATGATAATGCAAGGGAATTAAGGAAAAGGAAATGTAATGTACTGCTTCCCAGGATACCCTGAAAGGCGTCGGTGAAGAAGAAAGAGGGAAGAAAGAGAGTGAAACTGAGAGTCTGAAAAATTTATATACACCACTGCGCGCGTGCTGGGATAGTAACTGTAATACTTCCACCAATAAACAACTTCAAAAGGAAAACATTGTGAAACAACACAAAGCAACCTGATTTATATACATCAACGTCCAAGTACATAACACATATACAATATACATGCTAACACTTCATGATATAACTCAGTCTAAAAACAAAAACCTCCAAGTACAAGGCTCTCACCCTCAGCTCACATCCTAAGGTACAATCCCTCTCACAAATACACCTCTCACTCTCACACCACCTATGCCTCCTCTTCCTAGTCCAACTCTTGCACCAAGCCACCTGAAAGCCACAGTGTGGGACACGTCATAACATGACCCAGTAGGAAAACCAAACTCCAACTAGTATATTATCTACAAGTGAAAACTACTAAGCATGCACGCCATGGCAAGGTGTAAGTGACATATGGATGTTATAAGCATGTTATGAAGTATGTAATAAAGTATGTTAAGAAGCATGTTATGACATACAAATAGCAATTACACATAGATGTGGAAGATGTTATGAAAGATGTTACGTTAAATAGAGAGAGTACTGCATCTATCACATGCATCATATATGGAAAGCTACAAGCATATGGAAACAAGTGGCAATTGCAAGCTACGAGCACAAGGAACAAATACGGATTTTAACAAGATCAAGTGCAGGAAGCACAATTATTACTGAGGCAGTGCAATTAATAAGTTCATTAAGTTCTTCGGAAACCTGGGTACATAGTTGAATATAAGGAACTAGACCTCACCCCAAGGTGGGGCGATAAAGAGCACCCGCCAGTAGTACACGAGCACTGTTTCCTTAAAGGGGACTCTCACTCCATCCACTCCTACGTGCCAGAGTACGAGTGAGGAAAACTGTAAGGACCCTGGCTATGAGATAAACAATAGGGGGTTGAATAGTGTTTATAAATTTTAACTAAGAAATTACGCCTAATTAAATTCCTAATCCAACAAAGATGCGTGAATAAGAATTAACAACAATGAACAGTGCAAACACAAGTATGTTTCAAGGGTTCGGATTACCCAACTCAAACCCGACTTGTTCCCGGTAATCTTTCGTCCCTTCCACCCGGATACCTCCGAATACTCAAGTTAGAACCCTAACTTGATGTTTCCTTTAAACCCACTTATAGCAACCTTACAAGTATAATCGACCAACAATCAATGTCCTTGAATCCCACAACTTTGGATCAAGCCAACCGCTCTCACAAACGAAGAGTGAAACAAATATCGAAAGATATGAAATTATGAAATTACAACACTTACAATCACCTATGCATTGAAGTAGAACTTGAAGGAGCAAGTGTGTTGTGTGTTGATGTCTCTTCCAAGAAGAGAGAAGACATTGCTCCTATCTTCACCAAATCTAGAGGATGTTGAATGGGTTCTAGTTGGAAGACAAGATGAGATTTAGATTTAGGGCTTGAGAGAGTTGAGATCTTGAGAGATTGAAGATGAATTCTTGAGTTGATAAGAGAATGACTAAGTGGATCTAATGGAACAGAAGAAGCCACTATTATAGGTTTTCTAAAACCCTCAAACAAAATACCCAAAACCCCCTTTGAAATCCGTGTGGAAAAACCCAACTGATAGAATTTACACTACAGACAGTCGACTGGTGAAGAAACCACGGTCGACTGATGCACTGTGTTAGAGAGTATGTGAGAATTCAAACTGTAACGTACCACATAGGACAGTCGACTGATGAAGTTTGGACATGTGCCTGAAAACTGACATGCGACTGAGAAACCTTCTACATGCGACGGATACCATAAGTACGTATGTTATGAAAACTGAAGAATTCTGAGTAAGCTAGGACATGCGACTGATGTGGAAACCACACGCGCCTGTGCCATGGGCAGGTGACTGGAAAACCAATATCACTCGGCTGTTGCACAAGTGCGTAACTTGCCAAAATCAAAGTTCTGGGCAAGTGTTGGACATGCGACTGTAGAAGCATATACATGTGCCTGTGCCATGGGCAGGTGCCTGTAAATCCTTCGTACATCGCATGTAGGTGCTAGTGCAAAAGTTGACAAAACTTAAGAAGTTTGGGCAAGATGAGACAGGCGACTGACTAACAAGTCACATGCGCTTGAAACTAGACAGGAGCCTATACTTTGTACATCAGTCGTCTGATGAAAGTTAAAAACTGAAAGCCCAAAAATCAAGTCAAAAGTGTGTGCATAACAGACAGCTGTTGAACAATTCACAATCGACTATTTTAAGACAGCCACCTGTAAAATGTGCTTATACAGTCGCCTGTTGAAAGTCTAAAATGCACAACTTAGAATAAAAGACGTTGGAAACCTAGGAATTGGTTTCTAATGACTTCCTAGGCTAGAATCAGTGAAGTGTGTGAGCTCCAACAATAATCTATTTCAAAACTACATTCAAACGAGAAAGAAATGAGAATAAAAAGATTACATTTGTTTTAGCTTCTCTTCTTTCTCTTGAATGATCTTGAAGTCTTCTTGAAGACTTTGAAGCTCCATTCTTTATCGTTGATCACCCAATCTTCAACTTAGAGCTTTGATTGACCTTTATGGTCATCCATTGCTATTTGATAGTCATGATAAGCTTACGTAACGGATTAACTGCATGTAGGGGATTAGTCACAAGTATTTATGTTTGCTCATCATCAAAACCAAGCAGGGAGAAGTCCAATACTCAACATTCTCTCCCTTGTTGGTGATGACAAATAAACATTAACAAAAGGATAAATAATTGTGCTTAAGAGATACTTATATTGGATACAATGTATGTTGTATACAACGATCGTTAACTTCGTGTTTGATGATAACAAATGTGTGTGAACGTTCTAATGTGTGGGCTAAGTTTTTTCAGGAATGGCACTCTCTCGAATACTCAAAGAGAGACTAGTCAAAAGTGATGGAGAAATTGCTATACACACTTCAAGTGGACTAAGTCAAAGATGGAGAATATGGCTACAACAATTAGACTAAGTCAAAGATGAGAAGATAAAGAGCAAATCAATTCAAATCCACATTTGAATTGATTCAAATCAATTGGTGAAACATTCAAATCCTAATGCCATGCAAATTGGAGACTTGGTCAAAGATGGAGAGATATGGAGAATCTCATGCAAATCAAAGGTGATTAAATGAGATCTAATTCAAATCCTATAGCTACACAAATTGAATTTCATAGCCATTCATATTCAAACTCCATATTCAAAAAGATTCATTCAAATCCTAATCCAATTAGGATTCCATCCAATCTCCATCAAATATGGGATTCTAATTGATTCTATCATATCACATCCTCTCCTATATAAACCCATTTTTCAAAGAGAGGGATTTTGATAGAGAGGCAACCAAATAAATTCGGCCATAACCCTAGAGGAAAGCTTCATGGCCGCAACTTTGCAAGGAGCTCGACGGACGACGCTAAAAAGTGCATAACTTTCTCCACAGAGCTCGGATCGACGAACCGTTTGTGCCAGGACGATCACAACTCAGTGCTCTACAACATGGTGATATTTTTCTGATTTTAATCTCTGTATTAAATCAGTGGTATTTATTTTAGCATGAGTTGTATTCTGAATAGCTTCATATATTTCATCATCTCCTAGGCCAAAGTTCTTCATCTCCTCCAAGCCCTTGGATGCAAGCTACATCTCCAAGTTACTCTCCACATCTCCTTGTGCAACTCCATAGACCAAGCACACATCAAGGCCTCAACATCCTTGAAGATCCCCTTGCCGCAAGTACATCCCAACCATAGCCTTGCCACAAGCTTCTCCTAAGAATATCCATTTGCCGCAAGCTTATACCAAGGCCAAAGAGCATCCCAAGCTATCAACTTCCTCTAGGCACACGTCCTAATCTCATATCATCTTTCTAAGGCCAAAGCATCTCCTTCACCTTGCGCAAGTCACCAAAGAGATCTCCCTAGCTGCAACCTACAAAGCTTCAACCACTATTGCCGCAAGTTGCCATTGAGGAGGAGAAACCATTGCCGCAAGTTGCAGCACCCAAGCACCAAGAGGAGGCTGCTAAAGTGTCATGCCCCGCTTCCCAAAATTGGCACGAGGACGAGACGAAGTTCTGCATGGGTCGGGGCTGTGAAGCCCGGACCCAATAAACGTCTGTAGGGATACCATGAAGTTACAGGTTCTTGCATATAAAAGTTCTGAACAAAGAAATACGAGTACAAGAAGGAAACTGCCTTCATTAATCTAAAGAGATAAAATCCAGCGATACATAACCAGTCTAAAACGTAGCCCAGCATGGCTACAACTGCAGAAAGGAAACTAATGGTGCTACGCACCCAACCTAAAACAGAAAGCAAAATGGTGCTACGCACCCAAGCTAGAAAGTGACTAAACCTCCAAAGTCAGCAACAGAGGAACCTCTAAGACTGGTCCTCGCTCGGGTTGTACTTCTGATCAGTAGCGTACTCCTGCTCCAAGTCCTCTGGTACTGGCTCCTGGTCTACTAACGTTGTCTCGGTACCTGACATACAAACACCAAGAGAAAGTGGTTGTACGTCAGGCGAAGTCTGCAAGTAAACGTGAGAAGATTCCACTGCAAGGTGTATAACATTTTAAGGTTGACATTTTAAAGGTTGTTTACATAATGATGATGCAACAGCAATTCAAATACGTATATGTGCAAGAAAGTAAAGACAACGCTGAAAAGTAAACTTGACAGGCAATAGCCGTAGTGTGTGCTACTGGCTACAAGACTAGACTAGATAGGACAAGACAAGAAGTACCGTGTGTATCACGAAGGGTTCAAGCCTTACGGTAGAGGGGGATCAAACCCTCCAAACCATGCGACCGGTCAACCCTACCCCAACCCGAGTGCTCAAGACAGGACAATATAGGACCACTTGCTCTAGCTTGACGAGTGCCTCTATCCCCACGGTCCGTAACGTGACTCTCACTCCCTTGGTGAGCGCCGAACATCCCGTAGGTGAATCCATAACATGGATCACTCTATCTAGCTTGGAGAGCATCCGAAACGCCCGTAGGCTTTTTGTAGAACATGGACCACTCTCTCTAGCTTGGAGAGCGTCCGAAACATTCGTAGGCTTTTGTAAAACAGGGACCACTCTCTCTAGCTTGGAGAGCGTCCGAAACGCCTGTAGGCTTTTTGTAACATTTCATGGCATGACAAGTGGTAAAGAGTTGTTCATTCTAGGGAGTCCACACGCACGCACACACAGATGAAACCTATGGTAGCAGTTGTTGTTGTTGTTGATTCTAGGGGGTCCATACGCACGCACTCACAGATGAAACCTATGGTAGCAGTCGTTGTTGTTTGTGCTTAAACTTCGTCGTCAAGTCTAAGATGTCAAGGGGGTCCCAGACGCTATCATTTCACGTCCGGTTCTCTTTAGTCGTACTTTTACAGTTTAAGGGGTGATGGCCTAAATGTGGCCGAAAGTACGCAAATGGAAACACTTGACTGCGGTGGTGAGCGGTACGTCCGTCGGGAGCGTCTCGTCGAGGTGGAACGTCGGTAAGGGGTCGTTTGAAACGAGTCAAGTGACGGTGTCAGGTCACGCTCATCATTAATCCTATTAGGGTTCATTTCTAGGTTAAACGTGGCTACCCTAACAGTTCCATGTCACGATTTTGATTTGATTGTTCCGCCTAATCGACGGCTATCCTATGTGCAAAGATAATCAAGTCCATTTGTCGATTTCTAGAGTTGAACATCGTTTTAAAGAGCGTAAAGTAAACTTTAGTTAATGTTGGCGATTTTTAGATTAAGTTTTGGTTTGCTATGATTTAGGTTCTTACTACGAGTTATGGAACTAACCTTTACGGCGGTTTAACGTAGATCTGACGTCGGGTCTGAATGGCGGTAGATCCTCGTGTCCTCGACCGCGGGTAGCACAGTAAGGGTCGTCTCGAGATCGTCTCGACTGTGGTAGTGCAGCGAGATGACGTGGCAATGGGTACGGCATCGGATCGCTTCGGTTGCGAGTAGCGCAACGAAATGTCACGGCAACGGCTACGACGTCGGGGAAAACGTGTGAGATCAGCGACGTACGTGGACTCCTCGACATACGGGGGCTGTCGGAGATTGGTGGAGGTTGAAGGGGGTCACGATCGCATGCAGGGTGTCCAGAGCAACTGCCGGCGGCGAGGTATCGGGCTGTTTTGCGGAGAAGAGGACAGATTTGGGAAATCCGGGTGTTTGGATCTGCAGCGAGATGATACGGCCGAGGGAGAAGCAAAGGGCGATGGCAGCGGGTAGAGGGGGTCGAATGGAGTCAACGACAGTGAAGGGGGGTCACCGACGGCGGTTGGAAGGTGGCAGGCATGCATTTTAAGGCTGGGCGCTGCTGTTTGCGGCAAGGACCAGAATTCGTGGGTGTTTTAATGGAGTTTGAGGGAGAGAGAGAAGAGAGGAGGAAGGGAGAAAGGCTGTAGTCGTCAGAGGGGGCAATGGGGGAGTCACCGGAGATGGAAGGGGTCGTCGGCGTCGGTCGTCGGGCGGTGGCCGCGGGGGTTGAAGCTGGGCGCACCTGCTGCTATCTCCTTGCGGCAATGTGGGTTTTAGGTGGTTTTTAAGAGAGAGAGAGAGAGAGAGAGAGAGAGAGAGAGAGAGAGAGAGAGAGAGAGATGAGAGAGGAGGGAGAGAAGAGAGAGGAGGGAGAGAGGGGAGGTCAGAGATCTCGCCGGCGACGAGGGGAGGAGGTCGGACGCAAGAAGGAAAGGGCGGCGGCTGCTGTGCATGAAATGCCCTAGGGTTGATGCGGTTTGGTTGTTTTAAAATGATGAGTTTGATAAATGGGGTATAAAAAGGGGTGTAGTTAAGTGATGGGGGGGGGGGGAGAGTGTGTGTGAGAGAGGGGGTGTGCAAAGAGGGGAAAACCAAGGTGAGGGTAGCTATAGGAATCTCACATGTGATACATATAAGAATCCTAATTGATTTGGGTTAATATTTGAATTTCAAAATTGGATTATGCTAATCGGGCTTTGAAGATAATTAGTGTGATAGGCCAAGCAAACGGTGTCCGAAAATTATGAAAAAAATATCGGGACGACCGTGATGACAAGATGATCGAGGAAATGGGGTCGGCCATGAGCTAAGCCTACCGAGAACGAAAACAAAAAAAACTAAGCGTTGAAGTCTAGAGGCCAAAACACCCCTTCATTCAAAGCTGATTTGTGGGAGAACGACACATGAAATGACGTTAAGTAAAAATCCCACAAATAACCACTCTTCCAAACGGTCACAACGACATATAATATCGCGTATTCCTGATAGAAGAAAGGACGAAGAAAAATACGCGTACAAAAGAGGAAAGTATGCGCGAAATACGAACGGTCGAAAAGCGGCCGTTACATAAAGCATCAAGGAGGGGTCTGCACATGGACTGCTAGAGACCACAAGGGGTCTGCGCACGCACTGCAAGCGACAACGCATGCACTGCAGGGTTCTGTCTACGCACTGCAAGGTTCAGGCCACGCACTGCAGGGTTCAGTCCACGCACTGCTGGGTTCAGGTAACGTACTGCTGCTGCACCATCAAAATAAGGCCGTAATATTCAAAGAGGAGCTAAGAGAGAGCGGTAACTTGAGTTACAGACGCAACGAGACATCTACAACTTGTCAGACGAGAGCTGGCACGTGTCGATTGACAGAGACGACTATGCCTACACACTGAGATTCTCTAAAATCTTTTACTATTATTTGTGTGTAGTAGTAACGATCTCTGTAGGGGAAACTTTGCCGTTTTTTTATTCTTTTGAGGTCTTGTCTGGTGGGTGCTAGACAAGAGGGACTTGATTAGTTGGGACTAGTCAAGTGAGAGCATATACGAGGATTATTTTTGTTGAGTACTTTGGTGAGTGCAGGTACTGAGAGTCAGGCGAGTGTAGAGTGGGTGCTCTAGCTACAGGCTATACTAGGTAATATTTCTAATATAGTATTTGCTTTCGGGGCTGGATGCAAGTCGCGGGTGCGACCGAACAATGGTAAATCTGATGTGCATATGTGATTGCTTATTGTTTACCCTGCATGTGATTATAACTACGTGTGATTTCTCGTGGGGTGCGCGAGAATTTTTATAAGCCCATTCACCCCTCTTAGGCTTAGGTCCAGATCCAACAAGTGGTGTCAGAGCTGGTTAGATGATCTAGTCTAGAAATCATGAATACCCCAGGATTAGTTTACACTCATGGCATGCCTATAGACTTACCCCCTTTATTTGGCGGCCATGATTATATATACTAGAAGGCTAGGATAAAAACTTATTTATTATTTGTTGATATTGACACTTGGTACATTATTGAAAATGGACATACTATAATTCCTAAGCCTGAAAGTAACTTGGATGTTAGAAATATGTGTGCTATAAATGCTAGAACAATGAATATTTTATTATGTGGAATAGATAGAAAAATATTTGATCTTAACTCACATTGTTCTTTTGCGCAGGATATATGGAGGACTTTGGAGACAACTTATGAAAGCAAGCAATCCTCCAGCAATCACATCTCTAGCAATGAAAAGAGAACACAAAAAGGGAAGAAGCAAAAGGGAAGAAACACTCTCTTAAATAAACATGATGCTCATATGTCTAATAATAATTGTGACATTACTAATGATAAAATTGTGTGTTTTAAATGCAGGAAGCAATGACATTTTAGGAGCCAATGCCCACAAGTAAAGGGTATCGTCGCCAAAAAGGAAAAGAAGAAATCTCGAGTGTTGACGTGGGACGACGATATCGAAAATGAGATCGAGGAGACTGCCCACACCTCCCTCTGCTTGATGGGAGAATTAGATAAGGTAACATCTTGCACTAAAAGAGTTGATCTTCGAAATTTGCGTAAAGAAATGCAAGCTGAACTTGATAGGAAAAGATGTACTATTAATGATATGCAAGATGAAATTGACAACCTAGAATCTACTCTAGAAAAACATGAATCCACACTAGAAGGTTTTAAAATTTCTAACAGTGAACTACAACAAGAAAATTGTTACATGTTTCATGAAACAAATGAATTGAAAGAAAAACTTGTTGATTGTAATTCTACCATTGCTTTGTTGGAAAAAGAGAACTCTAGGTTGCATGAAAAAGCTGAATGTCTTATTAGTCCTACATTGTTAAAGGAAAATAGCATGTATAAACAAGATTTAATTAAGCTTGAAACTGAAAAATATTATGTGATTAAAGAGCTTAATGATAAATTGTGCATGCTACATAATGAGCTTAAAATCATGAAAAAGAATGAAGAGGACAATAAGAAAGCTTTTATAAGTAAATGCACTTTGATTGTGAATGAAAATGCTTTATTAAAATCTAAAGTCACTTGTCTAGAATTGTCATTAAGGAAATTTTCAATTGGTAAACATTCGTTGGATATCATACTTAAGAATCAATTATATGGCAATAATAGACGTGGACTTGGTTTTGGTTTGAAAAATGTTGGAAAGCCTAAGTTTAAGAAAATCCACAATATGCCTACTATTGCTAAAAATGTTTATGTGAAGTGTTTTACTTGTGATAGTGTTGGTCATACATCTTATAATTGCAAGTTTAGGAACACGAAAATAAATTTTAAACAAGTGTGGGTTCCTAAAACTTTAATGGCTAACATGAGTGGACCTTGTTGGATTCCAAGGTCACCCATATGATCTACCGTGTAGGTACAATGGATATTTGGCGAGGAGTTTTGGATTGAACGTTTTCATTATATAGCTCCTTAGCCAAACGACGACGTGAAGGTATATCTTTTTCTTTGAAATTAATGCATACCTTCATAGATTTTGCATGCTTGAACTATTTTTTATTTGAGTGCTAGCTTGCTTGATTTTAGCTTGCTTGATTCATTTTATATAAAAATTAAAAAAAATGAAAAAAACAGGTGCTTAACGAAAAATCTTCTCTCTGTATTATTCAAGTAGTATCATTGAATGTCATTCATATCCTTGTAGAAATCATTGTATTATTGTTATAGCTACATGCATATGTTAGAATTCCTAAGTAGCCCTGACATGCTTAATGAATTGAATAACGTGATTTCTACACCTACACCTTCACTTCCCTGCGTATTGAATGTTGTTGCACAATTGGATAATCTTTTATGAAAAGTTGGAAAGTGTATGTAGGCAGAAAATAACTGATAAATCTAAGGGATATGATGTGTATTTGCCATGGATAAAAATTGAGCACAAAAGAATTATATATGAAACAAGAAAAATAAAAAAGAATGAATAATTGCTCCGTATGTAAAATGGATACAATTCATGGCAAGTATACTACCCACGAGTATCCAACCTAAGCTATATGGGTAATCTTTAGCGTTGGTGTATTTTACTCGTCAAGCAACGTCACCCCCACATCTAAGAGTCCTTATATGCTATGTTTTTTCGGTGTAGTATCTTGAACTCATTTTTAATGAGGTGTGGAAAATCAATCCTAGTGAAATCATGTTTATTGGAAAATGTGGATTGGTTTTGGTTAATTTCTATGGGAGTTTCTCCCTTTGTACTTCAATTATTTAATCATCACACTTACACGATGGTATAGAAGTCTTTGTTGCACTCTTCATTGAAATTGAAGTGCCTACTCTAAGAAAAATGACATGCAAGTGTTAGTCGTAATTTATAATACTTTATTTTTGCATGTGACATGAACTGGACTTCGTGTTTACGCTTTTGATGATAACAAAAGGGGGAGAAAATATTGAAGATTTGTGTGTGTTGCATTAATGCTTTATATGTGCATATCTGAATATGGGTTTAAGGGGGAGCATTAATGAATAATTGACCATGTGATTATGTGAATATATGTTCAAGGGGGAGCATGAAAATAGGGGGAGCATATCATGCTTATTTGTTTCACATTGTCATTGCACCATTGCATGCAGGTATGCTTGTACACGAAGTGGAAAATTGTTGCATACATCCTCCCATTGTCACACTTCACACACACATGTCACGATGTATTATTTGGAACGTTAGTGCAAATCTTATAATCATTTTTCATCATCAAAAGGGGCAGATTGTTGGATACAATGTATGTTGGATACAACGATTGTTAACTTCGTGTTTGATGATAACAAATGTGTATGAACGTTCTAATGCGTGTGCTAAGTGTTTTCAAGAATGACACTCTCGCGAATACTCAAAGAGAGACTAGCCAAAAGTGATGGAGAAATTGCTATACACACTTCAAGCAGACTAAGTCAAAGATGGAGAATATGACTACAACAATTGGACTAAGTCAAAGATGAAAAGATAAAGAGCAAATCAATTCAAATCCACATTTGAATTGATTCAAATCAATTGGTGCAACATTCAAATCCTAATGCCATGCAAATTGGAGACTTGGTCAAAGATGGAGAGATATGGAGAATATCATGCAAATCAAAGGTGATTAAATGAGATCTACTTCAAATCATATAGCTACACAAATTGAATTCCATAGCCATTCATATTCAAACTGCATATCCAAAAAGTTTCATTCAAATCCTAATCAAATTAGGATTCCTTCCAATCTCCATGAAATATGTGATTCTAATTGATTCTATCATATCACATCCGCTCCTATATAAACCCATTTTAAAAGAGAGGGATTTTGAGAGAGAGGCAACCAAATAAATTCGGCCACAACCCTAGAGGAAAGCTTCATGGCCGCAACTTTGCAAGGAGCTCAACGGACGACGCTAAAAAGTGCATAACTTTCTCCACAGAGCTCGGATCGACGAACCATTTGCGTTAGGACGATCACAACTCAGTGCTCCACAACATGGTGATATTTTCCGATTTTAATCTCTGTATTAAATCAGTGGTATTTATTTTAGTATGAGAGTATTCTGAATAGCTTCATATATTTCATCATCTCCTAGGCCAAAGTTCTTCATTTCCTCCAAGCCCTTGGATGCAAGCTACATCTCCAAGTTACTCTCCACATCTCCTTACGTAACTTCATAGACCAAGCACACATCAAGGCCACAACATCCTTGAAGATCCCCTTGCCGCAAGTACATCCCAACCATAGCCTTGTCGCAAGCTTCTCCTAAGAATATCCCATTGCCGCAAGCTTCTACCAAGGCCAAAGAGCATCCCAAGCTATCAAATTCCTCTAGGCACAAGTCCTAATCTCATATCATCTTTCCAAGGCCAAAGCATCTCCTTCACCTTACGCAAGACACCAAAGAGGTCTCCCTAACAGCAACCTACAAAGCTTCAACCACCGTTGCCGCACGTTGCCATTGAGGAGGAGAAACCATAACCGCAAGTTGCAGCACCCAAGCACCAAGAGGAGGCTGCTAAAGCATCAAGGAGGGGTCTGCATGTGGACTGCTAGAGCAAACAAGGGGTCTGCATGCGCACTACGAGGGACTACGTGCGCACATCACGGTTCTGTCCATGCACTGCAGGGTTCAGGCCACACACTGCAAGGTTCAGTCCACGCACTGCTGAGTTCAGGTCATGCACTGCTGCACCATCAAGATAAGGCCGCAATATTCAAAGAGCATCCAAGTGAGAGCGGCAACTTGAGTTGCATACATGACGAGACATCTACATCTTGTCAGACGAGAGCTGGCACGTGCCGATTGACAGAGACGACTACGCCTACACACTGAGATTCTCTAAACTCTTTTACTATTATTTGTGTGTAGTAGTAACGATCTCTGTATGGAAAACTTTACCGCATTTGTATTCTTTTGAGGTCTTGTCTGGTGGGTGCTAGACAAGAGGGACTTGACTAGTTGGGACTAGTCAAGTGAGAGCATATACTAGGATTAGTTTTGCTGAGCACTTTGGTGAGTGCAGGTTATGAGAGCCAGGCGAGTGTAGAGTGGGTGCTCTAGCTACAGGCTGTATTAGGTAACATTTCTAATATAGTATTTGCTTTCGAGGCTGGACGTAGGTCTTGGGTGCGACCGAACCAGGGTAAATCTGTTGTGCATCTGTGATTGCTTGTTGTTTACACTGCATGTGATTATAACTGCGTGTGATTTCTCGTGGGTTGCGCGAGAATTTTTATAAGCCTATTCACCCCCTCTAGGCTTAGATCCAGATCCAATAACTTACTCCCGATACATAGATGCCAATCAAGTTAAACAATTAATATATTGGCATCTAATGATCAATTAACGCCATAGTATGATGTACATGAATGAAATGAATTCAAGTATTAGAATTTAGGATTTTTGAATCCAAATTCACTATATCTTACTCCCCTGAATCTAAGGCAACTTCAATCTTAGATTTCAAGTTTAGCTTCTAATTAGCACACAATTATGATTTGTTTATTTGTCTCCCCTATGGCATTATCCAAAAAGGTGGAAGTAGAGAAACACCAACAATAATGCTAACTAAACTAAAAAATCATGGGAGTATAAAGAATGAGGTATGTATTTAATATGATACCAAAAGAAAATCTAGAAAGCACGAAGGTGTATCACACAAATACGTATCAAAACTCATCAAAGCTAAGTTGACTAGAGGAATAGAAGTCCAATAGCAACATGAATTATTCAATTCATCTCAACATTCAAATAATATAATTTGAGCACAAAGAAGAGATAATCATACAACATCCATATACGAGAATAATGAACCAAAATGTAACAACATGTATATATATCTAAGAAAGGCGAATACATGGAGTACAAAAGATATAACAACTCCACATATACAAAATTATACCAAAAAACATACATGTATCCACTGTGCCACATCACCATCACTAACAGCCAAACATATACAACCATCCATACACAAGCCAAACATCTAAAGAAACTAAGACTATCAACCCTAACAAAAAAATACAGCCCATATGGTGAGTAGTCTCTAAGCAGCATCATCAGTCGAGGTGAACAACAGTGGAGTCCTCAGGGGCTCTCCTCTCTACGTGGAAGCCCTGGGTCTCTGAATCTCAGCAGGTGGATCAACATAAGCATCCTTAGAAGCAGCATGCTCGTCAGCAACAGTAGATGAAGTTATCAAATGGGTGGCCTCAGGCTGAACAGCAATAGCAGGCTCACCAAAAACAACAGACCGAGTCTGGGGGATGTCAGTATGAGGAGGCTGTGTGACGTCAGTCGGAGGAGGCTGAGCATCACCAGAAACAACAGTATGAGGGATATGTTGGGAGTGACGATCTAGGATCTCTAGTTTGATGATGACAAAAGTGTTGTTGTTATTAACGTGTGTGCTAAGTGTGTTTCAGGAATGGTAAAGTCGTAGCTCTTTACGTTGGCAAAATTGCTAATCATATAGCAATATTGGAGAGAGAGAGAGAGAGAGAAAGTGGTGTGCACATAGCAATTGAACTTGGCCTAAGAGCTATTCACAAAGCAAGGTGGACTAAGTCAAATGGAGGAGAGATGAGATCTATATTCATATCTAGAGGAGATTCTGTCAATCCCTATACCAATTCAAATATCAATTAGAGGGATCTATTGAGATAAGAACAAATCAGTTATTGGAGATTGTATCAAATCCTCTTGCCGCACCATAACCCTAGCACCCTCTCCTATATAAGCTTCACCTTCAAGGAGAGAAAGATGCTCTCGACCAAAAAATTACCTGCGGCTGGCGAAGGTGAAATAGAGAGAAAGGAAGGAGAAAGTAAAAAAGGGGGGAAAAGAGAAAGGATTCATTGCCATTCATTGCCATTTAATTCTCTACATAAGTTTTTTTTTCTTCTTTTGATTTGCAGCAAGGCCAAATGGCAAAAGCCAATAAAACCCTCTACAGCCGCAACTTTTGACTACCTTCAACCCTTCTTCACAAAAGGAGACCGACTTTTATTTCTCCAACAGTTTCTTCATGCAGTAGAGAGCTACATGGACCACGCTTAATTTCTAAAGGCTATCAAAAGAAGAGCTGTCATCAAGGACACAACGTACAGGTGTTTTTGGTTGCATGAGATATTAAGAAAACAAAGTGAATTGTTTTGTCTTTATTCAAAAGAGAGCAACACAGGGCACAAAACGGAGTGTTGTTATTCGCACCTCAGGAATTTATGAATACACCACACTACTTAATTCACCACACCTATATTTTTAACATCAGTTGTTCGGATTTGGAGATCCGAACGGCTCTAATACTTTTATTCTTCCGTTCGAAATTGCAAAGCCGAAGAGTATAATAAAATATGTATTGTGTTCGGATTTACACATGTATTGTATTAGAGCCGTTCGGATCTCCAAATCCGAACATCTGATGTTAAAAAAATAGGTGTGGTGAATCAAGTAGTGTGGTGTATTCATAAGTTCATGTGGTGCAAATAACAACACTCCACAAAACGTGAGAGGGCCTGCCGAAGTTTTTTGGACTCCTCTACAAGCATCAAGAGAGGAAAATATTGTACTATCATTCAATTAATATTACACTCGCCTTTTATTTATACTCTCTTGGTTGTTTTCGTTTTCTTGCAGGGTCTAAGAGAAAGGCAATGGGTAGACAAAATTGGCAGCCTTTGGGAAAGCTGAAAATCAAAGGACCGAGCACATGCCTCATCTTTGGCTAGGGGGCCAAATCAAAAAAATCTGAGCACTTGTTTCTCTTCTCCTTACTGTTGGATCTGGATCTAAGCCTAGAGGGGGGGGGGGGTGAATATGCTTATAAAAATTCTCGCGCAACCCACGAGAAAGCACACACAGTTATAATCATATGCAGGGTAAACAATAAGCAATCACAGATGCACAGTAGATTTACCCTGGTTCGGTCACACCCACGACCTACGTCCAGCCCCAAAAGAAATACTAGATTATTAAAGTTAACTGGCATAACATGTAGCTAGAGCACCAACTCTACACTCACCTGGCTCTCAGTACCTGCACTCACCAAAGTGGCCAAACAATAATAATCCTAGTAAAGCTCTCTCTTGGCTAGTCCCAACTAGCCAAGTCCCCAAACAAATAATAAAATTGTTCTACAAAGATCACAACGCCACAATCACAAACAAAATAAAGTTTAGAGTTTAGAATCGCTCAGTTGTGACGGCGTTGATGTCTCTGTCGTTCAGCACGTGGTCAGATCAAGCTAACAAGTAGTAGACTCTGATGTCCCTTCAATAGTTCGGCTCCCCTCTCAATGAAACTTGCGCCCTCCACCAAAGGTTGAAACTTGTGGCACCTCACCAAAAATTGCAACTTGCGACACTTTGGCTCTTTGAGATTTTAATCAGCTTCGAGATTTTCAAAGGGAAGACCCAAGCCGAGATTAATTCGGCCCTGTGCTGAGCTTTTGGCAATCTATGGTTCGCAGGAGATTTTTGGGTTGCTCTCATTTTTAGGGTTTTTTGGAAGTTACGGCCAAAAAAGAAACTAATGCTCTTGGAATTTTCAAAGCACACCCAAAAGAAGCTAAAGGCTATTGATTTTAATGCATGATGCGGCTCTGGGAAGATATTTTTCAAACAAAAACGACAGGCCTTGTAGGTTTCAAAGGGAAGAATTAGACCTGTGTGTTTTTTGTTTTCAAAGGTGACCCCCCTTTTTTGTGTGGCTGATTTTTGGACTTGTGGCTCTCGGGGATTTCTAAAGGGAGAAGACAAAGAAAAATGTTTTTTTTGATGCGGCTGCTTCTCTCCCTTACAAAATTACGGCCTCTTGGGGTTTTTGCTAAAAACTTGCAGATGTCTTCCTAACCCCGTTTATGCCCCTTTGATAGCATGGTTATATAGGATTCCCCTAGGGCTTTGCGGCAAGGAGAGGATGGCATGGGAGAATCCATAGAGTGAAGGGATTTGGGATTTTAACTTGAATTTGTATGGTAGTAGGATAATGGGTAATTGCTACTTGATTTGATATGAGATTTGAACTCATCCCATTGTAGATATGACTCCATCTTGACCAAGTCCCATTTGCTATGTAAATAGCAATTCCTCTCTCTTCCACTTTGATATATGATTAGCAATTTCTCTACCTCTTTGACTAAGTCATCACATGAAGTATTCGCGAGCACTTCCTAAAGAGCACTTAACACACACGTTAAAACGTTCACACGCGTTTGTTATCATCAAACACGAAGTTCATAGATCGTTGCTACCAACAATCTCCCCCTTTTGATGATGACAAACTAAGTATAATATTTGTGCATTAAGTTTGCATATAATGTGTGTGAAAGTTTGACGATAGAGGGTGACATGCAATGAGATATAATGATGTGCAAACAATGATGTGCAAAGTTAACAATATGCATGCTCCCCCTATTTTTGTGCTTCCCCAATAGTCATTTTGTGCTTCCCCAATATTCATTAATGCTCCCCCTTAATCAGACAATCATATTTTCACGTGCATTAATATCAAATCTTTTCCAAATTTTTATCCCCTTTTGTTATCATCAAAAGGTGAAACACGAAGTCAAAAACATATACCATGCAAAAAGAGAGCATTATAAGCAATACCAACAATTGCATGTATACAATCATAGAATAATCAAGTCAAAATCCAATGAAATTAAACAACTAAGACTTCTACTCCAACATGTACGTGTGATGATTAAAATTGAAGCACATATGGAGAATCATGTAAAAAGCAACCAAAACCAATCCACATTTTCCATATAACATTCCATCACCTAGGATTGATTTTTCCCATCTCATTAAAAATGAGTTCAAGGGACCACACCCCAAAACATAGCCTATAAGGACTCTTAGATGTAGGGGTGGCATTGCTTGACGAGTAAATACACCGATGCTAAAGTTTACCCATAAAGCTTATGTTGGATACTCATGGGTAATACCGTTGCCAAGGATTGTATCCATTTTTCATACGGAGCAATTAACTATCTTTTTCATTTTTATACTTGTAGTATCAATTTTTTAATGCTCAAATTTTATCCATGGCAAGGTATATCATATCCCTTAGATTTTCAGTTATGTTTTCCTCCTACATTCACTTTCCATACTTCATAAACGATATCTCCAAATGTGCAACAATAATAATACATGTGAAAGTGAAATAGGAGGTGTAGAATTCAAGTTATTTTCAATCATTGAATATGCCATGAATATTTAGAAAGGTGAACACGCGCAGGTAGCAAAGGAAATAATACACCAATTTTTACATAGATATGAAAATCATTCATGAATACCTTTTTAATGAATCAAAGAGATAGATACACATGTAAGCACCATTTTTCTTTATATATATTTTTTCAGTTTTTATGCTTGAGATACTAAAGCAAACATGAGATGCAGTCACACAAAACAAAGAAAATCATACACACATAACCATGCAACTACTAGCACACAAACAAGAAAAAAAAGTTCAAGCACACAAGAAAGCATGACATCTCGGTCTAAGTTTTATTAGTTTTTATTTTATTTTTATAAATAATGACTCAAGCAAACTAGCACGCAAACACACACACAAAAAGTCGCGCACAAAAAAGCTATGAAGGTATGCATTAGGTTCAAAGAGAAAGATATACCTTCACGTCGTCGTTTGGCTAAGGAGCTATATAATGAAAACGTTCAATTGAAAAACTCCTCGCCAAATCTCCATCGTAACTACATGGTAGATACTACGTGTGACCTTGAAATCCAACAAGGTCCACTCACGTTAGTCATCAAAGATTTAGGAATCATATTTGTTTGAACTTAATGTTTTTGTTCGTATATTTGCAATGATATGAGGTATGACCAATGCATCCACATGTGAAGCACTTTGCATGAAAATTTCCAACCTTTGTTGTTTCAATGTGAATTTTCTATATTTTGTTTTTTCAACATTTTTAAAGCCATATCCTAGTCCTCGTATATTATTGCCATAAAGTTGATTTCCAAGGATAATGTCCAAATTTTGTTTTCCAATAGAAAATTTCTTTAATGACAATTCTAGACTAGCGACTTTGGATTTCAAATGAGTATTTTCGTTCATAAGCAAAGTACATTTACTTAAAAAAGCTTTCTTGTTTTCCTCTTCCTTCTTTTCAAACTCAATCATTTTTCTTTTAAAATCATTATTCAACATGCTGAATTTATCATTAAGCTCTCTAATCACATAATCTTTTTCAGTTTTGAGCTTAATTAAATCTTGCTTAAGCATGCTAATATCATTCAATAAGGAAGGACAAGAAAGACAAGTAGTTTTTTCATGCAACCAAGATTTTTCATTCTCCAACAGAGCAATGGTAGAATTACAAGCAGGAAGTTTTTCTTTTAAATCATTTGTTTCATGAAACATGTCACAATTTTCTTGTTGTAATTCACCATTAGACTTTTTATAACCTTCTAAAGCAGATTCTAGATTCTCAATAAAATCTTGCATATCGTCAGTAATACATCCTTGCCTATCTAGTTCAATTTGCATTTCTTCATACAAATTTCTAATATCAACTCTATTGGTGCAAGATGTTACCTCCTCCAATTCTCCCATCAAGCAGAGGGAGGTGAAAGCTACAACCTCTGCATCCTTATCCTCAGCTTCACTGTCCATGTCCCATGTTAGCATTTTGGCTTTTCCTTTTTCTTTTGCAACTTGATCGGTCTCTTGTTTGCAATACTTCATATAATGTCCCCTTCTGTTGCATTTAAAACATATGACATGGTCAGTAGCAGTCTGCACAGAAGATTTTTAACAGAATTAAAATTATTGGAACGATTAAACCTGTTTTGCATTTCTGCTCTTCCGTGAGGAGTTCTGATGAAATTCCTGAAGTTTCTGACCATCATCTCCATCTCCTCATCATCGTCATCTTTACTAGCTTTCAGAGCTAGTGGCTTTGGAGCTTTTTCCTTCTCCTCAGGATTCTCTCTAGCTTCAACGTTCTGCAACTCAAGCTCGTGAGACATTAAATTACCTATCAAGTCCTCCACCCTCATCTGAGATAGATCTTTCGCTTCTTGGATGGCGGTGACTTTAGGCCTGAATGATCTTGGCAGCGCCCTTAAGATCTTTCTTACCTATTCAAGGCTAGATTATGGCTTACCGAGGGAGCTGGATTTATATACGATGTCCGTGAATCTCGTGAACATCTCCTTGACGGACTCAGATGGCAGCATGCAGAAACTCTCATATTCTGTACTCAGCAGCGCAAGTCTGGATTCCTTCACTTGTGACGTTCCTTCATGCGTCACCTCCAGTGTATGCCATATTTCCTGTGCAGTTAAACAATGTGAGATACGATTAAATTCAGATTTATCTAATGAAAAAATGTGCGCATTCATGGCTTTATTATTCAAGGAAAATCGTTTTTTATCATTGTCATCCCATGTATCTTCAGGTTTCAACATTTCAGTATCTTGGATTTTAATCATGGGATGACTATAGCCTTTTTCAACAATATTCCACATATTATAATCAACAACAACTAAGTAGATTTTCATTCTAGTTTTCCAATAAGCATAATCTACTCCATTAAATCTAGGGGTCGTGATATGGCCTGACCTTCAGCAAAAGCATAATCAGACATATTAATAGACATGGCCAACTAGGCTAGATCCTCTAAAATGACTCTTATACCACTTGTTGGATCTGGATCTAAGCCTAGAGGGGGGTGAATAGGCTTATAAAAATTTTCACACAACCCACGAGAAAGCACACGCAGTTATAATCACATACATGGTAAACAATAAGCAATCACAGATGCACATCAGATTTACCCTGGTTCGGTCGCACCCTCGACCTACGTCCAGCCCCAAAAGCAATACTAGATTATTAAAGTTAACTTGTACAACCTTTAGCTAGAGCACCAACTCTACACTCACCTGGCTCTCAGTACCTACAATCACCAAAGTGCCCAAACAATAATAATCCTACTAAAGCTCTCTCTTGGCTAGCCCCAACTAGCCAAGTCCCCAAACAAATAATAATATAGTTCTACATAGATCACAACGCCACAATCACAAATAAAATAAAGTTTAAAGTTTAGAATCGCTCAGTTGTAACGGCGTTGATGTCTCTGTCGTTCAGTGCGTGGTCAAATCAATCTGACAATTAGTAGACTCTGATGTCCCCTCAATAGTTCGGCTCCCCTCTTAATGAAACTTGTGCCCTCCAACAAAGGTTGAAACTTGCGGCACCTCACCAAAAATTGCAACTTGCGACACCATGGCTCTTTGAGATTTTAATCAGCTTCGAGATTTTCAAAGGGAAGATCCAATCCGAAATTAATTCGGCCCTGTGCTGAGGTCTTCTAAATTTATGGTTGGCAGAAGATTTTTGGGTTGCTCTCGTTTTTAGGGTTTTTTGGAAGTTACGGCCAAAAAAGAAACTAATGCTCTTGGAATTTTCAAATCACACCCAAAAGAAGCTGAAGGCTATTGATTTTAATGCATGATGCGGCTCTGGGAAGATATTTTTCAAACAAAAACAACATGCCTTGTAGGTTTCAAAGAGAAGAATTAGACCTGTGCGTTTTTTTTTGTTTTCAAAGGTGACCCCCCATTTTTTGTGCGGCTGATTTTTGGACTTGCGGCTCTCGAGGATTTCTAAAGGGAGAAGACAAAGAAAAATGTTTTTTCTTGATGCGGCTGCTTCTCTCCCTAACAAAATTACGGCTCTTAGGGGTTTTGCTAAAAACTTGCGGCTGTCTTCCTAACCCCATTTATGCCCCTTTGATAGCATGCTTATATAGGATTCCCCTAGGGCTTTGCGGCAATGAGAGGATGGCATGGGAGAATCCATAGAGTGAAGGGATTTGGGGATTTAACTTGAATTTGTATGGTAGTAGGATAATGGGTAATTGCTACTTGATTTGATATGAGATTTGAACTCATCCCATTGTAGATATGACTCCATCTTGACCAAGTCCCATTTGCTATGTTAATAGCAATTCCTCTCTCTTCCACTTTGATATATGATTAGCAATTTCTCCACTGCTTTGACTAAGTCATCACATGAAGTATTCGCGAGCCCTTCCTGAAGAGCACTTAACACACACGTTAAAACGTTCACACACGTTTGTTATCATCAAACACGAAGTTCATAGATCGTTGCTACCAACACTTACTTTCTGACCTAATGTTATACTAACCACTCTATTGTTTCATGCTTGCAGGACCCTTATCAATGCAATCTACAAGAGTACAAGACAGCCAATGTGCTAGCTGTAGTTATTGACAAAAAGGCCGAAATCTCTAAGGACTGTCGCAACACTGCAAAAAGCAATTCCAGAGAGCATCAGAGGAGAGGAACAAAGCCGTAACATCATTGAGGAGATCCGCATCTTAAGTTGCAAAGCGAGAGAGGACGTGACGTCGACGACTTGTCAGATTCTGATCTGACCTGCGCTGATTGGCAGAGACGATTACACAATCACAAACTAAGCTATTCTAAACTCTGAATATTTTATATTTGTGATATTAGTGTATCGATCTCTGTAGGAAAAACTTTACCTCTATTTGTGTTACTTTTGAGACTTGTCTGGTTGGGGCTAGACAAGAGGATCTTGACGTGTTGGTGCAGTCAAGATACGCATTTATTAGGTTGATAGAGTTCTGCACTTTGTTGAGTGTGGTACAGTCTAGGTGGGAAGTTGGATCTAGGACCACATTATAGGTGTACAGAAGGAACTTATTAATGCTAGTATTTGCTTGGGGCTGGACGTAGGAAGTTGGTGCGACTGAACCAGGGTAAATCTGTGCATACTCTGTTATTGTCTCTTATTTACTCTGCCCGTGCTTTTAACTACGTGTGGTTTCTCGTGGGTTGAACGAGAATTTTTTATTAGCCTATTCACCCCCCCCTCTATGCTAGGATCCAGATCCAACAAGTGGTATCAGAGCAGGTTTTAGGATATAGCCTAGGATTGACCATGAATCCCATTGATAGTACTTTTACTGAGGGTCAGTCTATTTCACGTCTCCTTAGATTTAATGGAGTATATTATGCTTATTGGAAAAATCGAATGAGAATCTACTTAAATTCTATTGGTTATAAAGCTGGGCAAATTGTTGAAAAAGGCTATAAACCACATGTCATTAAAATTGAAAATGTTGAGATGCTTAAACATGATGATAAATGGGATGATAATGATTGGAGACTTTATTCTCTTAATGCTAAAGCTATGAATGCTCTCATTTGTTCATTAGATATATCTGAATTCAATCGTATCTCACATTGTCTAACTGCGCAGGAAATATGGCATACTTTGGAGGTAACGCACGAGGGAACGTCACAGGTGGAGGAGTCTAGACTTGCACTTCTGAGCACAGAATACGAGAGATTTCGCATGCTACCATCAGAGACCATATCATAGATGTTTGCGAGATTCACCAACATCGTCTACAAGTCTAGCTTGCTCGGTAAGCCATATTCTAGCCTTGAACAGGTGAGGAAGATATTAAGAGTGCTACCAAGATCTTTCAGGCATAAAGTCCTCCCATCCAAGAAGCGAAGGATCTATCACAGATGAGGGTGGAGGACTTGATAGGTAATTTAATGTCCCATGAGCTTGAACTGCAAAATATTGAAGATAGAGAGAAACCTGAAGAGAAGGAAAAAGCTTCAAAGCCACTTGCTCTGAAGGCTAGCGAAGATGAAGATGATGATGAGGAGATGGCGCTAATGGTTAGGAATTTCAGAAAGTTTGTCAGAACTCCTCAAGGAAGATCAGAAATGCATAGAAGGTTCATTCGCTCTAACACTTTTAATTATGATAAAATATCTTCTGAACAAGATTCTGCTAATAGAGTTGAATGCTTCAAATGTAGGAAAAAGGGACACTTCGCGAAGCAATGCAGATAAGAGACTGCTCAGGTTTCTAAAGATAAAGGAAAAGCCAAGATGCTAACTTGGGACATGGACAGCGAAGCTGAGGATGAGGATGAAGGGTGGTAGCCCACTCCGCTGTCGTCTGTTTAATGGCAAACAACGATGAGGTAAATTCCTTCACTAAAGCCGAATTGTTAGATATTTGAAAAGGAATGCAAAATGAGATTAATGAGCTAGAACTTCACGTTGAATGATTATATGGATGCTATCTTTAAATTGCAAAAAGAAAACTGTGATATTTCTGATGAAGTGGATATTCTAAAGAGAAACTTGTTGCATGTAACGTTAAAATTGTGTCATTAGAAAAAGAAAAAGCTAGCATGCCTGAAAAAGCTACTTGTCATACTTGTCCTTTCTTATTGAATGATATTAGCATGCTTAAGCAAGATTTGACTAAGTTCGAAACTGAAAAAGACTACGTGATTAGAGAGCTTAATGATAAATTCTGCATGTTGGATAATGACTTTAAAAGAAAAATGATTGAGTTTGAAAAGAAGGAAGAGGAAAATAAGAGAGCTTTTATAAGTAAATGTACTTTGCTTGTGGATGAAAATACATTATTAAAATCCAAAGTTTCTAATCTAGAAGTGTCATTAAGAAAATTTCAATTGGTAAGCATTCATTGGATACCATACTTGAAAATCAAGGTAATAATAGAAGAGGACTTGGATTTGGTTTGAGAACATTGAAAAGCCCAAATTTAAGAAATTCCACAATATGCCTTTTATTGTGAAAAATATGCATGCAAAGTGCTTTACGTGTGATAGTGTTGGTCACACATCCTACTATTGTAAGTTTAGGAACACAAACATAAAGTTCAAACAAGTGTGGGTTCCTAAAACTTTAATGGCTAACACTAGTGGACCTTGTTGGATTTCAAGGTCACACTTAACACCTTCCATGTAGGTGAGGTAGAGATTTGGCGAGGAGCAATGAATTGAAAGTCTCATTCTTTTAGCTCCTTAGTCAAATATCGACGCGAAGGTATATTTCTTTTCCCTCTTCGCATTCATTACATACCTTCATAGAACTTGTGTGTGCTTGATTTAATTTTTGTTTGTTTGCTTGTTTGTTTGCTTTTCAGGTTTGTTCTAGTTCTTTATAAAAGAAAAACCAAAAAATTGAAAACCCAAAAAAATGTGCTTAACGAATTCCTCCTTATGATTCATTATAAGTGGTATTTTTGATCGTGTCATTCATATCCTTTGTAGAAATCATTGTATTATTGTTATAGCTACATACACATGTTAGAAACTATTTGGTAGCCATGACATGCATCATGAAATGATTAATTTGATTTCTACACCTGCATACGCACTTCCACGAAAAATGTGCTTGTATTTCCTCGCTTTCCTCAGATGGTTATTAATGTCTAGGCATTTCTGGCTTTTCAATTTCACGTCCGCTACGCAATGTAGTCACTGCCTGACATAGTCTGACATTGTTTCCTTAAAAAGAAGAAGAAGGATTTGTATTAGGATTTGCAACAGGCTGAGCTAATAATTTACCTTTGTCCTGTGATGCTATAAATCTCGCAAAATTCTCAGTGAGTTGTTATTGCATCTGTGCCATCTGTTGGACTGCAGCAGTGAGACTCTGAATTTCATTACTTTTCTCCCTTTTCCCTTGGTAGTTGCTACGGTTGGGATGGTAATAGGGAGTAGTCGTATGATGCTTCTGCTGGTATGAAGTACCTCCTTGATTTGATTGATTTTTTCCAATTGGCGTTGTACCCTTGATTGGCCACCCAATTCACCTCTGCCTCTAGATTTCTACCTAATTCTTTTATTGCTAGAATCAATGGGCAGACGGTAGTATCGTGAACTGGCTTCTCATATATGACGCAGTATGGCTCTGATGTGACTGCTTTTGCTGCTCTTAAATCAATGTTTTGTATCTTTTGCATAACCAATGCCTCCACTTGTGCCATCAATGCATCTTCAGGTTTTAAAGTCTGCAAGCCTCCTCTTGTTTGTTGCGCAGACAAAGTCCTGTCAAATTCTGAAGTTGGCTCCCATCTTCTCGCATTTTCTACAATGTTCTCCAAATATGTCCAAGCCTCCGTTGGAGTCCATTTCTACATATTGCTTCGTATTCGGCTGCAGTCCATCGTAAAAGAACTGATCGGAGCCCCGAGGAGTGCGAACACGCAACCGGGGCATGCGACTCGCTAGTCTTACCGCAAGCGCACGGTGTAGCAGCGAGTGGGTATCGAACACGAGGAGGTCAAATGACAGTGTCTTCTTCAATTCACCTGGCTATAAGAATAGTCGAGAAATGTTCGCAATAAAGCGGTCACAGTCGTTCAATGGTATAAAAGGAATATCAAATTAATAAAGACGCCTAGGGGGTAGGGAATCCCCGCTACAAACCATATCTCGTCATTGTGATTCGTAGGTTTCACAATTGGTAAACTTGAAATTCAGGTGAACTAGTTGCAACTAAATGTAGGACCAAGCTCACGCTCTCGCGCTATTGCCGATCTATAGCAAACCTAGGGTAGGGTCCAATCTCTTGCAAACCCTAACCTAGGCAAGCTAGAGTGAAGAACAACATCATCGATCAATCGTATCTCGGGCCCACTCTCATGCAAACTCGAGCTACGACCTAGGCTGGGATAGTTCCTACCCGTCCAATCTCTTGCAAACGGGTATTGGTATAGAATTGCAATCGAAAACCCTAGTTTCGGTCCAATCTCTTGCAAACCGATTTCGGAGAAATTCAATTGTAACCCAATTCAAATATCTAGGGCTTCCTATCGAGTTGGGATCCAATCTCTTGCAAATCCCAATCGGTATGAATCCCTAGCTATCCGTATTAAATCAATCCCAAACTAACCCTAATCAATTCTAGCAATAATTTCACCAATTCATCACAAATTAGAAATAGGGCTCGTAGGGTTCATCCCTATGCCCTAAGACGATGAAACTACTCACAATTCATAATGAAATTCAATAGAAATTTACAAATAAAATCAATAGAATTAATTGCAATATTCAATATATCAATAAAAATGGAGTTTTTGATATAGAGAGAGACAAACCAATGAAGAATCAATAGCATCCAACAAAATAACACTTTTCTCTCTCCCCTAAAAGCTCAATCTAATCTCCTAAAAGTAATCTAAAAAAGGCTGCAAAAAGTTCTGAAAAAGCTCTCTAAACTAGGTTAAAAACTGGGGTTAAATACCCCCCAAAAATCGCCCAAAAAACTGTGACGAAAATGCCCCTACGCAGCCTCAAAATCGCAGTTTACGCTACAGGCAGTGCGGCTCACTCGGCTGAGTGACAAATGTCATTCGGCCGAGTGACAAACCCTGAAAAATTCTAGTAACTTTGGACTTTTTGGGGGTCGGCTCCTCGGAAGTCACTCGGCCGAGTGACTTTCTTTGCTTCGGCCGAGGGGACTTCTTCACTCGGCCGAGTCGGAACTCGGGAGATGACTGACAAATTACAGTAAGTCTGGACTTTTTGTTGCCGTCGTCTCGATGCCACTCGGGCGAGTGGTGTCTCCGTGGTTCGGCCGAGTGGGCTGGCGATGCTCGGCCGAGTGCACGCTGATACTCTATCTTCTGCGTGTCAGATCTGGTCGGCCGAGCGGACTCTCGAAGGTCGGCCGAGTGACTCCTTCACTCGGCCGAGTGACATGCTCAAAATGCCCAATCTTCGTATTTTTGCTCCCTCGTCGCTCCTACGACGTTCTTTCTTCTTCCACTCCTCTACAATAGCAAAATTCCCCTTGAAGGAGTCACGGGTGACACTCCGGAGTGGGTGCATCTCAGAATTACTCCAAATCGCTCGAAATCTCCTGAAATTCGACAAAAACAAGAAATCGTGAAAAGCATCGCAATATTACCGAAAAATCGTGAAAAGCGCGATTCGAGCGATCAAAATGGCATGCAAACATGCAGAAAAAAGGTGTAAAATATGGAGTGATCAAAATCCCCCAAGCTTACCTCTTACTCGTCCTTGAGGAAGATGAGTAAAAAGCGAACCCGGTGGATAAAGAAAATAGAAACGGTGGAAAGGCGGAAAACGAAAAACGAAAAACAAAGTAGAAAACGAAGAGGGAAGCTGCTAGATCATTTTTCTCAGGACGTGGGTTTTTCTTACTCATATAGCACACATCGAATACCAAACACATGTCAAAGACTTTTATCTCGATATCATAGTATAAATGTGCATTTGAAATAGAAAACCCAAGAATATCAATATAGCATGAAAAAATGGAATAATTTTAGAATTAGCATCGTCTGACGCATCTAAAGCGGTATACAATATCGTAGATCACACACTTTTCAATTAAATGCTTTCTATAAGGAGTATAAGAGATATCACACAATAGAGTAGTAAGAATAGAAAAGTGTGGTTTTCATGAAATGAATGCTAAGCGTAGATTTCTCGATTTCGTGAAACTTCAGCAATCTCACCGAGTATAAAATATTACTTAGCCTAGGTTGTCATACACCGTCAAGTATCCACTCTCTCACACATCATTGTATCCTCTCCCCCAAGCTTATCCATAAGCGTGGTGGCATATACAAAACAATATTTACATTCCCGTTTCTAATGAAGCCCCAAAAGTCAAGGAAATAAAATAAAAAAAGGCAAAAGAGGGAAGAAAGAGAGAAAGGGTATGAGATGGGATCGTTTTCGAACTTCTTTTCTCTTTTCTTTTCTTATTCTCAAATCTTTTTCTTTTTCTTTTTCTTTTCTTTTCTCTTTTTTTTGAATAAAATATATTCACAAATGATCCCAAATCAAAGAGAAGGATATACAAGTATTTTTTTCTTTGGGTTTTGGGGAATTTGGAGCATGTGATATAATAACGGGGGGTGCCAATAATAGAATTGCTAAGGGGAGATTCACCAATGAATTTAAAATAGAGAAATAATGTTCAAGGTATGTGGAGAAAGAAATAAATGTATCTCTTGGTTCACTCTATAGGACGTGCATGACAACTTCAGCTGGGTAATCTAATCTACTCAGTTTGATCTCAAAAAGTAAACTAATCCAGATTTGTCAATGCTAGCAAACATTCAATCAACCTGAAGTGAAGCGTACAAATCATGCAATAAGAAGTGATATGAGAAAAGAAAGCAGTACTCCAGATATAAGCATCAATGCGTGAAGCTTGGTGTGTTTTCTACGATAGCATACATATGAATCATCAGACATCAGCTAATAATAGAATTTCATCCATTTTCATACGGAAAAAGAAGTGGGTTACTATTTCTAAATGCAAAACAGGACATAGCATATGATATCAGAAACAAAAGCTATGACAGGACAAAATTAGCATGCATATAGAGAAAAGCTAACACCATGTCATCGTCATCACAGAAAAATCATCTCTACCAAAAGATGAAAAAAAATAAAGATTAAGAAAAACAAGACTATTTACAATGCAGCACACAAAGGAAATAAGAAAAACGTGATGCATGGTAAAAAATGAAAAAGTGATGAAAATGGGTGCAAAAGCGGAAAAACGTGAAAAAACTAAAAATAAAGGTGATAAAAGCAAAAAGTGTGAGAACTCACTCCCCCAAGCTAAAGTGCACAGTGTCCTCAATGTGCAAAGTGTGGCACACCGAGAGACGGGTAATGGGTGGGGAGGGTGAGGATGCATGCATGATAAAAAAAGGTAAAAATAAAAAGAAAATATGATGATGTGAATGATGCATGCATAGATGGGAGTGATGCAGATATGTGTCACCAAAAATACTCTCCCTCTCTCCCAAAATGGATACAAAATGATGTGAGCAAGATAGTGAGGGGAGGGGGGTGGGCAAAAATCTATCGACAGGACCAGCAGAGAATGGGCAGCATAACGACAAAAAAGATCAATGTCATCAAGGGTGTGCCTAAGCTGGTGGTGCTGCACCATCTCCATCCTGTGGCGGAGGTGGAGAAGGAGGAGGAGGTGGTGGTGGTGGACGTGTCTGCTGGGTGGGTGGGTGAAGTGGAGGCAGTCGCGCTAGGATCTGATTCAGGCAAGCCTGAATATCGGGAAGCATGGCAACGCGAGTCTGCACGGTACTGACCGTGGTAGAGAGAGCCCTAAAATCGCCCATGAGTCCGCTCACCGCCCCCTCAAGAGCACGAATGCTCTGAACTAGGGCGTCAGGAGGTGGTGGAGTGGAGGGACGAACAGGTCTAGGCTGTGAAGGTCGGGGCTGTCTGATACGGGCAGTGTAAGTAATCGGGCCAGCAGGTAGGTGTGAAAGAGGTGCTGTGCTCACTAGTGGATGCCCAGCCTCAGTGCGAGGCTGGGACGCAGGCTGGGACGAGGAGGCAGCAGCAGTGGTGGCGGAAGACAAAATCGGTGACGAGGCAGCAAGAGAGGTCGGTGACACAGGTGTGAGGACAGACGTTACGACACTCTCGGATAGGACAGCTGCGGTGGAGACAGAAGGGTCGACCACTGGGGAGGAAGTGTAAGGACCAAAAGGTGACACCCCAGCGGACATCATACCGGACAGGGTCCCGACGACGGCAGCGAAGGAAGGCTCACCGTTCTCAAGTATGGTGGGTGGACGCTCGGGAAGAAGTAAAGAAATAGGCTCAACCGAGAAAGGCACAGCAGTGGTGGTGGTGGTGGTAGGCGGCTCAGCAGGGGTACTCCCGACACTGGCAGAAGTGGGGACAGAAGTGCCGTGGGGTGCAGAAAGTGCAGTCTCGGGCTGAGGGATCACGGGGTCAGCAGGAGGTGCAGGGTGTGCAGTGGGTGCCTGCTCAGCGTCCTCAGCCTCAAGAACGTAAGCAGCTGGGATGAGGAGATCCATCGCTGGGATCCAATCCTCGTGGGCCGGTCCTATATGTGTCCGAGCTAGGCTCGGGAGGATCATATAATCGGCACTAAAAGGACCGTGCAACCACACCCAGTGCCGCTGGCCGTGGGGACGAAGCATCTTCATCCGGGCCATGACGTCTATCGAGAGTGCAGTGGGGCTCGGGGCTCGTCTAAGGTCAGCAGGTAGGTCCACGCCGGTCATCAGGGCTAGCAGAGTAATCAGACCGCCGTAGCAAATAGGTGAGCGAGCGCCCACCAAAATGATGATGCGGTCTAAGAACCAGCTAGCAATATCAATCTCAACGGCGGGGACCAGGTCATCACTATCCCTATCGAGAACTCTGGGGCGAGTCATCGCATAGAGCATATAGAGCTCAGGCGTAGACATCGTCCCAGGCTCGTACCTCGCCAAGAAAGTGGTCGCCATGAGGCGCTGGGCTATGCGGAGGCAGGGGTGTAGGATGGCTGAGGCCTTGGCCCTACTAGGGTCAAAGCCATGGTGGGAGCCTGTGATACGTGTCCAGAACATGGAAGTGTCAAACGACGGTGGTGGGATGTGAGTGGGTGCGTAGGCTCGGTCGGGGACGGGGACATTGGGCCACTGGAAGAATGCACGAAGCATGGCGAGAGTGACCTCGCACTCTCGGTCCATATGGAAAAATGTGCATCCTCCAGGGGTCCGGGCTATCGAGCTAAGTACCTCAAGTGTCGGACGGACGTAGGTGTCCGCCGACACAGACAAGAAGTCGCGCCAACCCACGTTGTGGTACAACGTGAGCATCCCCTTTAGCACCCCTAGGCGGTCAAGGTCTGCTAAGTGTGCGAACCTAGAGGGCACTATGGATCGCTGGGCGATACGCTCAAATCGGACGTGCTGTGCGTCGTCTCTGAACGTGATCCCCAGCGGCCTGACAACGGGAGCCGGTGGTGGGATAGGATCGGTGGGGATGGGCTGTGCATGGATGGGATCGACGGGAAGCGGCTGTGTGGGGGATGGTGGACTAGGTGGAGGGGAGTCCTCCCTAGAGTGAGAGGGACCGGCATCATCGGTCCTCTTTCGCTTGGAAGAGGCTCCCCGCGTGCGTGGCCTAGTGCGGGGCGGCATGTGTGCCGTGAGTGCTCACCCAACAAAAATGTAATGTGGCGTGCTCAATAAAAGGAGCGAGTGTACCTGAACACGGCGTGAGAGCAAATCAGTAAGTGTGTGCGAAGAGCGCTGCCTCCGCGAAGCCAAAAGTGCGTCCTGAAGCTCCCCTAAGCTCCCCCAAGATAGCCTGCAAATCAAACAACGATATCAGCGGGTAATATTCAAAATACATGGGGGAGATGTGGTATAATAGATAGATAAACAAATTAATTTGGGTTAGGTGCTCAACGGGCGTACGGATCGTCAAAAATGGGGAGAAAAAGGAGTTTTGCGCTAAATAGGGGATCGCCGGAGGTCGGCCGTCGGTGGGGGGGTGTCGTCGGAGGTCGGGGCGTCGGCGGTCGGACGATCGTCGGCGGTGGTCTGGCGATCGGGCCGGCGGCGAGGCGATTCGGGCGAAGGTGGGTGCTGTCGCGGGTGGGGGGAGGTGAAAAGGCTCGGGGCTCGGGCAAAATGGGGGATTAATCGCGTTGAAGTTCGTACCGAGCCCGCGGCGGCTTATATAGGTGCAGATACGACTCGGCCGAGTGACGATGTTGCTCGGCCGAGTGACTTATCAATAAAAAAATTTAAATTTCTTCCCGCCACTTACGACTCGGTCGAGTGGCTTCTGTTCACACGGCCGAAGGGAGAAAACTCCTTCGATCGAGTGACACAAGCTACTCGGCAATATTCAGGCTTGGAGGGTATCCGTTTCCCTCGGTCGAGTGACTAAACATACTCGGTCGAATGACAGTTAATACGAAATGCACAAAAAAAACAGAGAGTTGGGTTCAGCAGACTTTCCTTGTTGGTGCCCCACTCGGCCAAATGGGGTCCTTTGCTCGGCCGAGTCGCATATGATACTCGGCCGAGTGGCATGCTGTTTTCTGCTTCGGGGCTCCGTTTTCGCTCTACTCTCTGTTTTTCTTCCTCCGGTTGGTTTCTTCCTCCTCCCAAGGCCTGAGCGCATTCCTGGAGCGCTCTTCCTTGCCTCTATCTTCCTCCACATGAGAGATCTCCTTTTCTCCTCTCCTGTCATAGAAATTAAGACCCGTTATCACGGTTTTTATGGGCAAAAAGACTCAAAACACTTATAAAGTCTAAAACAAAAATAAAATCCAAAATAAAAAGAATGCAAAAACCATCGGGTTGCCTCCCGACAAGCGCTCGTTTAAGGTATTGAGCTCGACCCCTTTGGATTTTCAATTAACGCTTGATGTTGGGTGCATATGAGATGCACCCGTCGAACTTGCCGGGAAGACCGCTCGGATTTGGATTGTGGTGGTGCGTGGCCTTCCTCAGCGCCCCTTCATCATGAGCAATGTTGGGGAATGGCTCCCCCAAGATTGAGCTTGTTCTGGTCTTCGACTTCGCCGGTGACACCGATCTTCGAATCGGTGGAGCTTTCTTTGGATTCTTCAATGTCGAGAGCTTGCAAAGCTCTCGAATTCTCGTGACATCAGCGTTGCCATCATCATTCGCCGTGGAGCTAGTGGGAGAGTCCTTCATCTTCTCTTCTTCGACCAAATCTTGGCCTTCTTCGAAGCCATCATCGTGGAGTGCACCGATGGAGTAGGGGATAGCCTCTTCAATGACCTCATCAAGGAGGTCCAAGTAATCTAGCTCCTCATGATACGGCATGTGCTTAATAGCCTTTGGTATATGGAGCTCAACTTCAATGTTGCCTACATTCAAGGTAAGAGTCCCTTCCCGCACATCGACGATTATGTCGGCGGTGGCGAGGAATGGGCGTCCAAGTATGAGCGATGTGTCACCCTCTTCCTTGATGTCCATGATCACACAATCACAAGGCAAGCATATGCCTCCCGGAACTTGGAGTGGGATATTCTCCGTGATCCCAACCGGCCTTGTAATCCGACCGTCCGCGAGTTGAATCCTCATGTCGGTTGGCTTTAAATCTGTGCCGGTGTTCAACTTCGAGAACATGATGAGAGGCATGAGGCTCACACTAGCACCCAAATCAACCAATGTTTTTTGTAAGGGGATGCCTCCGAGTGTGCACGGGATCCGGAAAGTCCCGGGATCTTTAAATTTGGCGGGCTCCTTCTCCTTCCTAGTGAACCATGTTCCTTGTTCCGCGAGCATGATCTTCTCCTTCCTTTTCCTTCCCGTAATCAAGTCATTTAAGAACTTCGCATAGGACGGGATTTCCACTAAGGCATCAAGAAAAGGGATATTGAGGCTCACCCCTCTCAAGTATTCGAGGAACTTAGCTAGCCTCTTCTCGATCTTGGCTCTAGCTAGCCGTTGAGGGAAAGGCACCGGTGGCATGAATCGGCGCTCATCAATAGGTTCCTTCACTCTAGATTTTGCTTCTTCTTGCGGCTCCTTCTCTTTTTCCACCTCAATTACCGGCTCGCTCTCTTCTAGAATCTCCACCATGGGTTCCTTGATTTGGGTTATGGGGGGAGTGGTATCCTTCCCCCCTCTTGTTGTAACCGCAACAACCGCGTTGATATGGCCGGTGTTGCCCTGTGGATTTGGCTCGGGTTGAGCCGGCAATTGTTGGTTATTTCTATTGAGCAACGCAAGTTGCTCCCCGATTTGAGCGACGACAGTGGAGAGAGAATCTTGTCCCGCTTTCAACGTGGCATTAATCTTTCTCTACTCCGCCATAAATTCCTCCACCTTAGCTTCAAAATCCGAACGTGGTTGAGCTTGCGGAGGGTTGGGATTTCTCCACCCTTGATTATATCCGGGTGGCCTATAAGGTCCCACTTGGTTCCTAGGTGGGAAGTTTTGTTGCGGTGGCCCCCTTGGTTGATAATTTGGTTATGGTGGTGGAGCCCGAGCTTGAGGAGGTTGTTGAGGTGCGGGGTTCAAGGCACCATCATTATTAGCATAAGAAAAACCAGGATGGTTTCTAGCGGCCGGGTTGGCCCAATATCCGGAATTCCCCGCAACATATTGAATTTGCTCCAAAGCTCCTTCTCCTTGCTCTCCTCCTACATACATGGCTTGGGATTGGTCTTGCCAATCACTCATATGGTTTGTCGGTGCGGATGTAGTAGGGGCTCCTTGCGGCTCGGTACTGTATTTTTCCAATCTCTCCACTACCTTGTGGAGAGAGTCAAATTTGCTAGCAAGCTCCGCCACGGCCTTGGCCTCATAAATACTCGTGGGCTTCAAAGAGGATGAAGAATGTCCTCGCTCGTCCCCCCATTGTTGGTTGTTGGAGGCCATCTCCTCTAGCAAGGCCGTAGCTTCATCGGGAGTCTTTGACAAAATGGCTCCATTTACGGTAGCATCAATAATCTGCTTTGTGCCCGGTTGGAGTCCATTGTAGAAACTATGGACAAGCTCCCAATCTTCAATGCTGTGATGGGGGCATTGATGTTGCAAGTCCTTGAAGCGCTCCCATGCTTCATAGAGAGTCTCCTGTGGTCCTTGCTTGAAGGACATGAGAGCACTTCTTATCTTCACCGTCTTGGAGGGCGGGTAAAATTTGTCGATGAAGGCACTCGCCAATTCATCCCAGGTGGTGAAGATTCCTTCAGCTTGCGTCCTCAACCAATATAAGGCCTTGTCCTTGAGTGTGAAGGGGAAGAGGCGCAGTCTGATATCATCTATGGAGACGCCCGGCATTTGGAAGGTGGCACATTTTGATAGGAAGAGCTGGATGTGGTAATGAGGGTTCTCATGGGAGTTTCCATGAAAAGGATCTTGTTGCATCAGAACCACCAATCCGGTCTTCAATTTGAAATTTTTGTCGACCGCCAACTCCGGCATAGCTATGGACGAGGTCGTGGAAGAAGTCTTAGGCCGAAGCCTATCTCTAATGGAAATGATCCTCACCATTCGCTCCGCCAATTCTTCGGGTGTCTCAGGATGGGTCATAAAACTCCTTTCCGTAATGGGTCTCTTCTCCGTTCGGATCCTCCTCAATGTACGCTCGATCTCCGGATCGTATAGTATTTCTTCGGGGTTCACCGAGGATCTCGTGTACATGCAAGGGAGAACAGAGTTTCAAAGAAATAGTTAGCACAAAGGAAGGGTAAAATAAAAACAGAAATAATAGAACAAAAAAGAAAAATAGCTAGGTAGGTAGAATCAAACACTATTGCCTCCCCGGTAATGGCGCCAAAAGCTTGATCGGAGCCCCGAGGAGTGTGAACACGCAACCGGGGCACGCGACTCGCTAGTCTTACTGCAAGCGCACGGTGTAGCGGCGAGCGGGTATCGAACACGAGGAGGTCAAATGACAGTGTCTTCTTCAATTCACCTGGCTATAAGAATAGTCGAGAAATGTTCGCAATAAAGCGGTCACAGTCGTTCAATGGTATAAAAGGAATATCAAATTAATAAAGACGCCTAGGGGGTAGGGAATCCCCGCTACAAACCGTATCTCGTCATTGTGATTCGTAGGTTTCACAATTGCTAAACTTGAAATTCAGGTGAACTAGTTGCAACTAAATGTCGAACCAAGCTCACGCTCTCGTGCTATTTCCGGTCTATAGCAAACCTAGGGTAGGGTCCAATCTCTTGCAAACCCTAACCTAGGCAAGCTAGCGTGAAGAACAACATCATCGATCAATCGTATCTCGAGCCCACTCTCGTGCAAACTCGAGCTACGACCTAGGCTGGGATAGTTCCTACACGTCCAATCTCTTGCAAACGGGTATTGGTATAGAATTGCAATCGAAAACCCTAGTTTCGGTCCAATCTCTTGCAAACCGATTCTGGAGAAATTCAATTGTAACCCAATTCAAATATCTAGAGTTGGGATCCAATCTCTTGCAAATCCCAATTGGTATGAATCCCTAGCTATCCGTATTAAATCAATCTCAAACTAACCTTAATCAATTCTAGCAATAATTTCCCCAATTCATCACAAATTAGAAATAGGGCTCGGAGGGTTCATCCCTACGCCCTAAGACGATGAAACTACTCACAATTCATAATGAAATTCAATAGAAATTCACAAATAAAATCATTAGAATTCATTGCAATATTCAATATATCAATAAAAATGGAGTTTTTGATAGAGAGAGAGACAAACCAATGAAGAATCAATAGCATCCAACAAAATAACACTTTTCTCTCTCCCCTAAAAGCTCAATCTAATATCCTAAAAGTAATCTAAAAAAGGCTGCAAAAAGTTCTGAAAAAGCTCTCTAAACTAGGTTAAAAACTGGGGTTAAATACCCCCCAAAATTGCCCAAAAAACTGTGACGAAAATGCCCCTGCGCAGCCTCAAAATCGCAGTTTACGCTATAGGCAGCGCGGCTCACTCGGCCGAGTGACAAATGTCATTCGGCCGAGTGACAAACCCTGACAAATTCCAGTAACTTTGGAATTTTAGGGGGTCGGCTCCTCGGGAGTCACTCGGCCGAGTGACTTTCTTTGCTTCGGCCGAGGGGACTTCTTCACTCGGCCGAGTCGGAACTCGGGAGATGACTGACAAATTACAATAAGTCTGGACTTTTTGTTGCCGTCGTCTCGATGCCACTCGGGTGAGTGGTGTCTCCGTGGTTCGGCCGAGTGGGCTGGCGATGCTCGGCCGAGTGCACGCTGATACTCTATCTTCTGCATGTCAGATCTGGTCGGCCGAGCGGACTCTCGATGGTCAGCCAGTGACTCCTTCACTCGGCCAAGTGACATGCTAAAAATGTCCAATCTTCGTATTTTTGCTCCCTCGTCGCTCCTACGACGTTCTTTCTTCTTCCACTCCTCTCCAATAGCAAAATTCCCCTTGAAGGAGTCACGGGTGACACTCCGGAGTGGGTGCATCTCAGAATCACTCCAAATCGCTCGAAATCTCCTGAAATTCGACAAAAACAAGAAATCGTGAAAAGCATCGCAATATTGCCGAAAAATCGTGAAAAGCGCGATTTGAGCGATCAAAATGGTATGCAAACATGCAGAAAAAGGTGTAAAATATGGAGTGATCAAGAACCCAATGGTACGTCCCTTGTCAAAACCATGATGCGGGCACGTTAACAGTAGTTCCTTGAACCTTTCCAAAGCTTGATCATATGCTTCGGTTTCTTCTGCGAAAAAGACATGATGTGCCTCTCTAAAGCCTGAGTCCAGTGCAAAGAAAAGAATTTTTTTAGAAACTCAGTTTGCATTGTTAGCCAAGAAGTAATAGATCTAGGAGGTAATGCATTGAACCAATTTTTTGCCTTATCTTTTAACGAGAATGGAAAAAGTTTAAGATAGACAACATCATTACTTACTTTTACATCTAATTATGTAGAGCATTCTTCTTCAAATGTTTTAATATGCAAATAAGGATTTTCCCTATCCTCACCATGGTAATATGGGAGGATTTGCTTTAAGCAAAAAAGAATGAGCACCATCAGGCAACAAAATACATGATTCAGAAGCAACTCTAATGTGCATATATGTAGCACTCAATGGTAATTCTTGTGGAGTGTTTGCAAGGTTTCGTTCATTATTATTAGCCATGTTTTCAATTCTTATCAATTTGTGTGAAGTGGAGGTCTTATGCCACATACACTAGCAAAGAGAGTATTTTTTTTAATAATAAAACTAAGCTATAAAGTGGAAGGATCTCACCGAGTACTCCTTTGAAAAGCTGAAAATATGGATCAAAGATACCGTTGTCCCCGGCAACGGCGCCAAAACTTGCCTGACTCAAAATAGTGTGAGCTAATACTCCCAAGCGTAGGAGATCGTGCAAGTAGCACCTGGAGAGACCAGAATCGAATCCACGGGACAAGACGACCTAAAATAACACAATTCAACTATCAAAGAAAATATATAGATGAGAAAGCAACCACCTTTGTGAAGGTGAAAAATGATCTAACGATCGGTATCAAAAGAGTGACTCCTAAAAAGTAATACAACGTTGCGAAAGTTTGGATATCAATGAGATGAATATGCTACGGTTGTGACTTCATTAGGAGTTTATAATCACTGAAATATCATGTCTTTTAATATCACACAACTCTTCACCCGGTCAAGGCGTGAAGACATCGGAAGATGAATCGAAAAACGCTAGTTAAAATAGCCATATATGCATTACTAGCAACGTTGATTTCATTAAACGATAAGCACAATGATATGTCCTGATTAGAGAACATAAACTAACTAGCCTTATCAGGGCCTAGCCATAAGGAACATCAATAATATCGACAATGAATAATACCCACGAAATACGACGTAGAAATCAACGTTACGAGCAAGTTTAACATGATAATAAGGCTACAGACATGAAATTCTACTATTACATACTCCTAATTACATCACATCCATAGCACAAGGAGATTAGCTATTCATGGTGCAAGAAAAATCACGTTTCATAGATGAATACATCGTTCAAATACCAAAATACAATGAAAAAGCATCAAATACGGGGTAAAAGTTGAAGAATCTATCACCAAATCTCCAAGATAAACAACTAAACTCTCTGGAAATAAGAAAAATAGCCTCTGGAATTTATTAGCAACTTCCTTTAGAGAAATCGCACAGTAGCCGCCTCAAAAAGCCCAAAATACGCCAGAATACCCCTAAAACCCCGAGAATACGCTTAAATAATAACATTGCGGCTTTTAGGGGGTTAACGGGTTCAAAACCCACTCTAAATTCGCCCAAACCCGCTTCAATACGTCGGCAAAATCCTTAGCCGTCCGATCGAGCGGGATTGAATATCAGCGTGACATCTGTCCCGCCTTAGCGGATCCATTTTCACGCGCGCCCGCTCCGCTCGAACATCCGAGTTCGATTTGGATTCTTCAAGAGCCATTGGATCAACCATCGGACGGCTCTGCGTAGGCCACGTCGCCCCAAGATTGCGCCTGCTTCTCGTTCGCTTCGGGCTGAAGCACGACCGTCGGATTGCGATCCAACGATCCTCGAGAGGCCACGTCGCTCTCTATTTTGCCCCGCATCCGCGCCTCCCTGATTTGTTCGTGGACCATCGGATCGTGATCGTGCTTATGGAATGAATCCACGTCACCACACTTTCGTGAGCCGCTCGATTAAGCGGGGATGTGCGGATGCCCGCCACGTGGTTCTTTCGATGGGAGCCGTGTCATGCGCCAAGATTCGTGCGCTGGATTTTCTTTGTATTTCTTCATTTAATTGGTATTCTGCATTCAAAAATTCATAGTAATTAGCACAGATCTCAGAAAAATACAAATAAATAGTCGTTGAAATCGTGAGATCGAGATCTAGCTATGAAAAATATAAAAGGGCAGAACTACTCAATATATTTCTGTTTTGTGTTTAAATCAAGTGATTGCTCTAATAATTAATAGTACTCCAAATACGATCACATTAGAGGACAATTAAGCAACATATAAACACAAAATGGTGCTAGATGAGGCGTTAAAAATGCAATATTCAACCCAAATCAGTATGCCTGGTATTCATCTTCCTCAAGAACGAGTAAGAGGTAAGCTTGGGGGATTTTGATGTGTCCGTATTTTCTATCTTTTCATAGCATCATTTCATAGCATTTCATGGCATATCTGCATTCAAATCCTGCATTTTCAAACGATACTGCACTTCTAACGCTATATTCGAGTTTCATAGAGTTTTGTGGATTTTCAGGGATTTTGGAGCGATTTTGTAACGACTGGTTTTCGTGTAATTGGATTATCTATATTAAAATATATGCTTGGTGGATTTTCTCCTTGGATGTGTGGTTTCGTCGCCATAGCCTTCACTTTCGATCGTTTCATCGTGATTTTCTAGCTTCTTCCTTCGACCGTCAATTTCAGAGTAGGTCATTCGTGACGAGCTTCAAATCGCTCATATCTTAGAGTATAAATCGATCCTAGAAGCCATAGAAATCTTCCCGAAGCTTCGCGCTTCGAATCGGCGCTTTTCGTGCACGTTAGTTGGTTCAAGAAGGAGAACCAACCGACTAGATCTCAATCTAGTTGGACGGCAATCCTTAATGGACCGACTAGTTGGCTTTCTAAATTATTCAGGAGTTACTGTTTATCGTTAGTCGGTCTAAGAACGTTGGTTGACCGACTAGGTTGCAAACTAGTCGATCAGCAATGCTTCTTTAACCGACTAACTCTTCAACTTATTTTTGGTATCAATATTGTTCATTCTTAGTCGGTCTAAGTTCATCTATCGACCGACTAGTTGCCAAACTAGTCGGTCAGCCGTTGTTCATTGACCGACTAAATCTAAACCCTAATTCTGTACAGGAGTTACTGTTTACACTTAGTCGGTCTGCGTTGGTCAACCGACAGACTAGTTTCCAAACTAGTCGGTCAGTGGTTGCTCTTTGACCGACTAATCTATGTTAAAACCCTAATTTCTGGGCAGCCGCCAGCCCATCCTATTTATACCCATCCCAAACGTTTTCTTCTTCCTCCAATCGACCAAAAACCCTAGTTTCTCCCCCATTGAGCCCCCATCTTCCTCAAACCCTTATTCCTCCATTCCAAGCCCAAGATCCATCATCCAAACCATCCATCAACTCATTCTACCTCCCATCTTCCCCAAAATCTCATCAAATCCCCAAAATCCCCCAAAAAACCCTAGTTCTCCAAACTTCTCCATTGGCTTCCAGATCTGATCCATAGGTTCTCCGGAGTGTCTCTTCCGCCTCCTCACAGCAAGAAATCGATCTCTTGATGTTTTCATAACCTATTTTTATTTCTATGAAACCGTAATGAATAAATGTTGTTTTGATGGTTGTCTCCCCATAACAGCGATTTCCCCGTAGATTATCATCCGCGAGACGAACCTTCGTGATCGTCATCCCCGGTGCTAGGCAAGTGAAACTTGCCACTTAGGGTTTGGGCCATGTTTTAGGCCATTTTGCTTGTTGTAGGCGTAAAAGAGACTAGGCGACGAAATGATACTCGCCTAGGCGCAAATTGGGGAACTAGCTTGACAACGAAGCTAGTTCCGACATATATCATGTTGCACAATTACCATGTCATGTTTACTTTCCATTAACGGTACGCGAATTAATTGTCATGTCATTGCATTCTTTAAGTGATCCCGTGATTGCGTAGCATCACTACAATACTTGTGTTCCTGGCTCGTGACCAGAAGCGAGCATAATGAGTTGCTAACCCCAACGCTCGATATTGAATTGTGAACTAAGAAACAAGCTCCCGTGCAGGGCAACCCTGGCTCACTTGCTGGGCTCATGTACAGGGACCCTGGCTTGTTTACGTGTGGGATGGGGTAAGGGTTAATCGGCCATTCAATTGGGAGTCTGCCCGATCAGCAACTGCAGTTGTAAGGCGTAAACTCTGGGGTGGGGTAGTGTTTAGGGCCGATCAGTGTGAATGTTGTACCATTCAACTGAAGGGCATAAACATCTACAAAACAACGTGAAACGTGAATAGTGAATTGTTTGAGATCGTTAGTAGCTTGGCTACTTTTGTCTTGTCCCGATAAATGTTCTCTTGTACTTATTGTTTACCATGTCTTACTTGTGCACTCATGTTATAACTGCCATGTCATGCATACTAAAACTGCTAGGTTGCTAGTTGCCTTACTTTCAGTTTCCTTGCCCAAGTCTTTTAGACTTGCTGACATGTGCCCCTTTACTCTTTTGGGTGACACATGTTAGATCCTGAGCCTGAGTTCCTTGTTGAGGACGAGGTGTTTGCTGACGCCGAGCCCGAGCTTGTGTTTGACGGGGAGTACGTGGACACTGGGGACCAGTCCTAGTGTCTCCGTCGTGTTTTCCTTTTGTTTAGACTGTTGTTTTGGTGTCGGTGCGTAGCACCTATACTTTGTTGCGTTGTTGCTTTCCTTGGCCTTGTTCTGGGCCTTAGACTCTTCCTTTTAGCCTGGTGGCTTTTCTGGATGTTGGACTTATTTTTCATGTTGGACAATTTATGAGATATGAGAATTTTATTTCTGTCTCTCCTTTTATTATTATTGTTGCTCCGTTGTGGTTACAGGGACCTGCTTATGTTTTATTGACGCTTATCGGGTTTGGGGCTTCACGGCTCCACTCCCGTGCGGACCTTTTCACGTCTCGCCTCCATTTTAGGGAAGCGAGTCGTGATAGGTTTTGTTGGTGGCCCATGCAGGTCCTTCTGTAACTGCGGTTATCGGAATAACGATAATAATATTAGAATTTCCAATGAACTAAGTTCGACATCCGAGTCATTAAGCTCTGAGTCTAATTTTGGCCGTTTCTCTGGCGCTAGATGGCTGGAAGACGTCAGACCCGCGCTGGTGGTGGATCTGCTCTGAAGGCTTGCTATTTCTGCGGTAAGACCGGGCACCTCAAGGGGTCGTGCAGAAGCTTTCTAGGTCAGTGTTTGGTTTGTGGTGGTGCTACTCATTCGGCAAAGGATTGTCGGCATGCAAATCGGCTGTGGAAGGCGTCGGATGGAGTTCCGCAGCAGCAAGCACCGGAAGCTGGGCCGAGTCGGAAGGTGTGCCATCATTGTGGCAAGATTGGTTATAAGAAGGAACAGTGCAGGCGGAAGCCGGGCTAGTGCTTGATTTGTGGCACTGCAGCGCATACCTTAAAGGACTGTCTGAGGGCTAGGCGTCTGGGGAAAGCGCCGGTCGGAGCTCAACTACGAAAAGCACCTGTGGCTGTTAGACGTGGGGCAGCCCTTGTTCCACAGAAGCAGGCTTTTCGGCAGGCTTTTCCGCTGAGGAGGCAGGCTTCCCCGATGGCTGTAGTTGAGGCTGAGACTGTGGATGGGGTTATTGCAGGTAACCCTCAGTCTAGTTACCTTCTTCCTTTTGACAGTCTTGTTTGTTTGAATATGTTTGGTTGCTTGAATGTGTTATGCTGCTAGAATGGAGTTTGATTGCTGGGTTGGTTGTTGAGTGTGATTTGGGTTTGCACGTTTCTGGCACGAGTCCTCTTGACTCTGGTGCATCAATGTGCATTGCATCTTGGTGCTTCGTGTAGAAGCAATTCTTGATGGCCCCCTTTTTCTTAAATATTTAATTCCTTCCTATTCGATCGAGTTAAAATCCCTTCGTAGATTTTGAAGTTTATTGGTTGAAATTTTTAATCTCGTAGCTTTTGCTAACCAATATTTCTCGTATTTTGGTTTTAAGAGCTTTACCACTAGTTTGATTACTTTAGAATATCTTCCAAGATAAGTAGAACTTCAATTATTTTCACATATCAGCTCTAGGTTCATTGGACTCGTACTTTAAGGTCTTGTATAAATCAGTTATTTGGCAAATCCGGGTCCTTCTAAAAAGTATTTTTTTTAAATGATATTTATTTGGAATTTCTCTTCAGTTTTAAAAAAAACTTGTAAGCATTTAGCATGGGCCTAAATTTTCACACTATAGTTGATCGGATTTCATTCTTCGAATTTCAAAATTTTACCGAAATATTATATTAAGCTACTGCCGTAAAATATTTTCGGACCTCTCCGTTGCAAATCTTGACTTTTCTGAAGGTATCCCTTCTACTTCCTTTTTCCTAAGTTTAAATTCGTTCGAAATTTTAATATTTATATATTCATACTTCATGCTCCTTCGTTGACTTAAGGATCTCTAAAACTTTTGTCGAAAATTTGGAATAGTAACCCATTGTATTTTGCCAGTCTATACCTTCCGTACCCATGAAAATACCTTGTCCCTTCTTATATAAATTTTATTCTGAACCGTACCTTTATTTCTGCCCAATTTGATTCATAATTTTCCTTATCTTACTTATGCCATACAATTGACTCATCACGTTTCCTTTAATATACTTTTCAAGTTACACATGATTTCAGCTTTCAACCAACCAATGATATGTTCAACATTTTCTCTATTACAATTTTTGGAAAATTACGTCTTCATAACTTTCTCACGATCTAGACCTTTCATAATGTGGTTTTAAAGCTTATTACAAATTTTGACAAACCTACTACTAAGTTTTCCGTTCACCACACATGCTTTCAGAATAATTTCTAAACTAAATCAAATTTCGAATGTTTTCATATATCCGTATTAGGCTCATTAGCCCGTATGTTAATAGCTTTGTGTAAAATGATTTCTATTGGCAAATCCTGGTTACACTAAAAGGTAGTTTCAATATTAATTATTTGAGCTTTTCCTGGCTTAAAGACTTCGTAAGTATTTGGCATGAGTTTAAAATTCTTTCGTTAATTTAATTTCGTTTCAAACTTTTGCCAACATTGTTAAATCACTGCCGTATAATATTTTCTAAAACTACGTCCTTAATCTGCGTATGAACGCTTTACTTCCTTTCCTAATGATTTCCGTTAAACCAATAAATCATTTCCTCTTATTATGTGCATTCAACTCAAACTTATTTCGAACAACTGATTTTATCGATCTTCAAATATCGTTTTTACGGAGGGGAATTCCAACTTTTCAAAATATGACCGTTTTATACTTTTAGTGTCTTTGACTTTCGCTATTCACGTATCATTTCCGAAAACTTATGAGAGTAATGTTTACATCTTTCTCCCCGCCTAAACATCCACGATTATTCCTTTGTTCCACTTGATCCATTTACCTCCTTGTCCTCGCCCTACCTGAACCCATTTTTTTACGACCTTGTTTCGTTGCGCCATCTAATCCTGGTTTCCTTCCTTCTGCTTAGTTATTCCACTAGTGTTCGCCGTTATTTACGTCATGTCAGTTAGTAGTGGGTCCTTAGACTTTTGGTGATGTTGTCGTAGCGCATGTGCCTAAGTTGAATATGTAGGCTTGAAGAGTGTACCCCCCCTATAGTATGACGATGTTTGCCTATTGTGTGATATATATACGAACTCAGAGTTATTCATGATGTTATGAAATTGTAAGTGTGTTAATATTTATGGATACGTGCGAGGATAGCTATACCACTCTAGGGGCGTCTATGTATATAAGATTCTGTATTGGAATGTCTGAATAGAGTGTATGTAGTTGGGGATACTTATGATGGTTGAAATAATATGATTGGTGAAACTATATGTATGCTGGGTGTGACTATAGATAAATACTTTCATTAGGGAGAGTATTGTGATTATAGGTGTGCTGATGTTTGTAATAATATCATGGTATATGAAGTGATTGAAATATGTGATATTACCTGATTAGATATTAAGGGTGTTTGACATTTAGATATGTATGTGGTTATGTTGGTAGACGTGTATGCATTAGCTAGTATTGGCATATGTATGGATGCTATGTTATGTGTATGGAATTATTCCGCCATGATTTTGAGTCTCACTCAAGCTTGAGTGGGTACACTCTATGTACATTGGTGTATTGTATGTGGTTGGTGTATAGTGATGGATGATGTATGTATAATGTTAGGATTGTTTGTGTCGGTTGTGTTACGCACACGATTGTGGGTGGCTATACCAATATAGAGTTATGTGAGTTGGTCTTGTGGTATAGTTTTCACTAAGGACTTGGTTGCGTGAGTATATGTGCGCTAGCTAAACTAGGTGCGTAGATGTGCTAAGCATATAGTGGTGTGATTGGTATATATATGAATGAAATATTAGCATGTGTGGGTGTGCACCATGCACGGGTAAGTATGTGATAGTTATAGGAATTGGTGACTATGGTATGTATGGTGTGTCGTGATTATAGCTATAGGACTATATATATGAAGTGGTAATACGGTGAAATGTGTGCATGTAATTGAATGATTATAAATTGTGAAATCATAATGATGGTAAATGTATGTTAGATATAGTGAACTTGTTTTAACAATTGTATGGTGTGATTTTGCATGTTGATTGTTTGGCGTATACTAGGAGATATAGGGACTAGTGTATTCTTATTGTCTTGTCCATAGGTAGTTACTTATACGTGTAGATTCCGATGGTATTTCCTAGTGTGAAATTATTTTCGTATAAGTAAGAGAGACTTGGTTATTTTCGTATAGTGTGTAATAAGTATTTTATAGTTATATAGAATATACTTGCCTTTACGAATGATTTGAACGTGTGAAGGGAGTTGTTTGACTATAATAAGTATAAGTGTACTTTGTGCGTGAATATATAATTATTTCCGTGGTGTTAATAATTGACTGCCTAGAGTATATATATATAAGCACTTGAAATGAATGTACTTGGTTGAAATTTTGATGCGGTATTGATTGAGGGTAGTTACTAGGGTGACTAGATATAGCTATAGTTCGAAAGTCCGAGGACGGACTTTATTCTAAGGTGGGTAGGATGTAACGACTGGTTTTCGTGTAATTGGATTATCTATATTAAAATATATGCTTGGTGGATTTTCTCCTTGGATGTGTGGTTTCGTCGCCATAGCCTTCACTTTCGATTGTTTCATCGTGATTTTCTAGCTTCTTCCTTCGACCGTCGATTTCGGAGTAGGTCATTCGTGACGAGCTTCAAATCGCTCATATCTTAGAGTATAAATCGATCCTAGAAGCCATAGAAATCTTCCCGAATCTTCGCGCTTCGAATCGGCGCTTTTCGTGCATGTTAGTTGGTTCAAGAAGGAGAACCAACCGACTAGATCTCAATCTAGTCGGTCGGCAATCCTTAATGGACCGACTAGTTGGCTTTCTAAATTATTCAGGAGTTACTGTTTATCGTTAGTCGGTCTAAGAACGTTGGTTGACCGACTAGGTTGCAAACTAGTCGGTCAGCAATGCTTCTTTAACCGACTAACTCTTTAACTTATTTTTGGTATCAATACTGTTCATTCTTAGTCGGTCTAAGTTCATCTATCGACCGACTAGTTGCCAAACTAGTCGGTCAGCCGTTGTTCATTGACCGACTAAATCTAAATCCTAATTCTGTACAGGAGTTACTGTTTACACTTAGTCGGTCTGCGTTAGTCAACCGACCGACTAGTTTCCAAACTAGTCGGTCAGTGGTTGCTCTTTGACCGACTAATCTGTGTTAAAATCCTAATTTCTGGGCAGCCGCCAGCCCATCCTATTTATACCCCTCCCAAACGTTTTCTTCTTCCTCCACTCGACCAAAAACCCTAGTTTCTCCCCCATTGAGCCCCCATCTTCCTCAAACCCTTATTCCTCCATTCCAAGCCCAAGATCCATCATCCAAACCATCCATCAACTCATTCTACCTCCCATCTTCCCCAAAATCTCATCAAATCCCCAAAATCCCCCAAAAAACCCCTAGTTCTCCAAACTTCTCCATTGGCTTCCAGATCTGATCCATAGGTTCTCCGGAGTGTCTCTTCCGCCTCCTCATGGTAAGAAATCGATCTCTTGATGTTTTCATAACCTATTTGTATTTCTATGAAACCCTAATGAATAAATGTTGTTTTGATGGTTGTCTCCCCATAACAACGATTTCCCCGTAGATTAGCATCCGCGAGACGAACCTTCGTGATCGTCATCCCCGGTGCTAGGCAAGTGAAACTTGCCACTTAGGGTTTGGGCCATGTTTTAGGCCATTTTGCTTGTTGTAGGCGTAAAAGAGGCTAGGCGACGAAATGATACTCGCCTAGGCGCAAATTGGGGAACTAGCTTGACAACAAAGCTAGTTCCGACATATATCATGTTGCACAATTACCATGTCATGTTTACTTTCCATTAACGGTACGCGAATTAATTGTCATGTCATTGCATTATTTAAGTGATCCCGTGATTGCATAGCATCACTACAATACTTGTGTTCCTGGCTCGTGACCAGAAGCGAGCATAATGAGTTGCTAACCCCAATGCTCGATATTGAATTGTGAACTAAGAAACAAGCTCCCGTGCAGGGCAACCCTGGCTCACTTGCTGGGCTCATGTACAGGGACCCTGGCTTGTTTACGTGTGGGATGGGGTAAGGGTTAAGCGGCCATTCAACTGGGAGTCTGCCTGATCAGCAACTGCAGTTGTAAGGCGTAAACTCTGGGGTGGGGTAGTGTTTAGGGCCGATCAGTGTGAATGTTGTACCATTCAGCTGAAGGGCGTAAACATCTACAAAACAACGTGAAACGTGAATAGTGAATTGTTTGAGATCGTTAGTAGCTTGGCTACTCTTGTCTTGTCCTGATAAATGTTCTCTTGTACTTATTGTTTACCATGTCTTACTTGTGCACTCATGATATAACTGCCATGTCATGCATACTAAAACTGCTAGGTTGCTAGTTGCCTTACTTTCAGTTTCCTTGCCCAAGTCTTTTAGACTTGCTGACATGTGCCCCTTTACTCTTTTGGGTGACACATGTTAGATCCTGAGCCTGAGTACCTTGTTGAGGACGAGGTGTTTGCTGACGCCGAGCCCGAGCTTGTGTTTGACGGGGAGTACGTGGACACTGGGGACCAGTCCTAGTGTCTCCGTCGTGTTTTCCTTTTGTTTAGACTGTTGTTTTGGTGTCGGTGCGTAGCACCTATACTTTGTTGCGTTGTTGCTTTCCTTGGCCTTGTTCTGGGCCTTAGACTCTTCCTTTTAGCCTGGTGGCTTTTCTGGATGTTGGACTTATTTTTCATGTTGGACAATTTATGAGATATGAGAATTTTATTTCTGTCTCTCCTTTTATTATTATTGTTGCTCCGTTGTGGTTACAGGGACCTGCTTATGTTTTATTGACGCTTATCGGGTTTGGGGCTTCACGGCTCCACTCCCGTGCGGACCTTTTCACGTCTCGCCTCCATTTTAGGGAAGCGGGTCGTGACAGATTTGGAGTCATTTTGGGATATGGACACATTCAGCACGTCCGTGATACCGTTGGCGAGCTCTACAGGAGTTCACTGAGGTTTGGAAGCATATGGGAGGAGAAGAGGAGAAGCTAGCGAGAGAAAGGAGTCAAAAACCCAAGCTTATGCAGGTTTCCCAGGCAACTCGACCCGACCCGAGTAGCATAAGCTACTCAGTCGAGCTGACACATGAGAAGATTATGCGCATCCTACTCGATCGAGCAGAGTAACGACTCGGACCGAGTCGATCCAGTCTTCGAGCTCCCTCCCATCAGCATCATGCTCGACCGAGCAGGACCTACTCGACCCGAGCAGGCAGAGCGACGTTTTGGAGAAGAATATTTGATCCTCTGATGACTCGACCGAGCAAGACCTACTCGACCTGAGTAGGCAGAGCGACACTTTGAAGGAGAGTTCCAACCTACTGACAGCTCGATTGAGCAGGCGAGCTACTCGATCGATTAGCTCAGATCCCTTCTTTTAAGCAAGGAGCAACAAGGAGCAACAAGGAGCAGCTAAGGTACCTGCTCGACCGAGCAGGTGCCTACTCGACCGAGCAGCCGACTCGGTCGGTGACGTGTATGCCCCAAACTTCCAGATTTTCAGATTTTTTCTGGGGGGTCCACCCTCTATGTATTTAATGGATTTTTCCTGACATTTTAGAAAGGCTTTTCTTAGTGAGTTTTTAGTTTTGAATTAATTGAGAAAGGAGATGTGAAATTTGTTGTTTCTAGATCTAGATCTAGATCTATGGTTTTTGGATTGAGCCGTTTGAGCAAAAGATTAGATTTTTATTGTCTCTTGCACCTCGGAATCTGTGGGAGTCCGTTTATTTCCTATTGGTTATCACTCTTTCTCAGTTTCGGTACGTAAGATCTTCATTTCTCTCTTGATTTAATTGCTATGATGTTTTCTATGGCAAAACATGCATTTTTATTCGTCGTAATTGCTATGTGTGAGTAGTCTTCTCTAGGGCTTATATGTTAGCCCTAAGACTCTAGGAAAGATATGTAGATCTGGATTTCTAGGTTGAGTTGGGAATACACGGGGAGTATTTTGGTTGATCCATCCAAATCTCTAGGAGAACTTATACTGAGATCATGCCCATGGTTTGTGGAATTGATTAGCTTAAGGAGCATCCTCGAGATTTAATTAGGGAGTTAGTGGATCCAATCAAGGCTCGTGAGAGGGGATCCACCGATGAACTATATCACTATATTGATGGCTACTGCCATTGCGTCAACGAGAGCCACCGAAATACCCCGAAGCTTTAACCCACAAGAGTGGTATGAGCTGAGAGATCAACCCCCATCAACCCAACACAATGTAAGAATCATATTCTAACATCGACCTCCGACGGTCCTAGCAGTGATCCCTAAGGCCCTAGCTTCTTTATATTGAACCAACAACACCATCAAACAAACGATCCCCCAATCGGCTGCTATCTCATTCTAAGATCTAGAAATAACCTAAGAGCCGAATACACTGTTACTGTCCCTGTGGGATTCGACAACCTTTTATGCTATAATTTGACATCGTCCGCTTGCGGATAGAACCCAGAGTTGACACCTAGGGACCAATACTGCGCCTGGCAACTGTGACACCACCAGGTGGATTTTAGGTGTGAGTTCAGGGTGCGTCACTTTTTACTTTTGGCCATATTAAGCTTGTCAGAACAGTCATTTATGGCATGGTTACTTTTTGGATGCAACCCTTCTGTATTACCAAATCCATTTTATTTATGCTTACTTCCTTATGCAAGAAGTTTATTGGGGGAAAGTACCATATTTGGGCTTGGGATGCTCTTTGTGCACATAAACAGGAGAGAGGTGTGGGGGCTTAGACGCTTCTTGGAATTGAATACTGCTTATGGAGTTAAGTTGACATGGAGTATGCTTACTCATGATGGGATTTGGGCTTCTTTTATGCGATGTCAGTATATGGGTGGTGCAGGTTTCTTCTTGGCTAAGGCTAAGGCTATGCAATCTAGGTCTTGGAAATTTCTTCTACAATGCCATGAGGTTACTAAGAATCTTACTATGCCCATTGTCAGAGATGGGTCCACCACCCTTTTTTAATATCACTATTGACTTCCATGTGGTCCCTGTAACGGCCGCTTTCCGACCGTTCGTATTTTCTGCGTGCACGTGCTTTATCGAGCGCGTATTTTATTTGAGTATTTCTGGATTTCGAAATTAGCGATGGGATCTGCCATTGCGATCGTTTCGGGGTGTTGGATTTTATTGTAAATTTGGGAACGTCGTTTTGACGGCTCGTTTTCTCGCAAAACGAATTTGAACGATAGGGGCGTTTTAGTCATTTGACTCAAAACGCCGTTCCCAATTTTACGTAAATTTTTGGTAGGCGTTACGCACAATCGGGCTCCGTAGATCTGTGCGTCTCGTCTCCACGATCGCCTCGGTATTTTCGGATTAATTTTCTGACGCCCGGATTGAAAGATATCGCACGGAGAAATCTCGACCGTTGATTTGCCTAATCAGATTCAAATTTCGAAATTGATATCAAATCTGTTTAAATCCCTAATTATCTTCTTAATATCTTTCCTAATCTACTTCCTCTATTGGCCCTGGGACTTCTCCCAAATTGTACACCCATATCCCTCCCTATCTTCCACACTTAACCCTAATCCCCTATGGCAAATATCAATTTTTAATATTATTAAACCCAGGCCCTAATTTCCCCATCTCACGTTGGCAAACCCTACATTACTCAGCCGCAACCAAAGAAACCCCCAAATTCCCGATCTCTCTTCCCTCTTTCTCCCTCCCCATCACGGCGAACTCGCCGTCGCGCCTCCCTCTTTCCCATCTCCCTCTCCACGGCGGGAGCCCGCTGCATCGGCCACCATGACCGATCAACCCGCCGCCGCCGCAGCCCCGAATGCCCTCTCAGCCGTAAACCGCCTAAAACCCCCCAATCCCCCGTCTCTCTCTCTCCCTCGCGGCGATCCGCCGCCCCCGCGGCCCCCTCGCGCCGCCGCAACCTCCGCCTTCACCGCCACTGCGCCCCTCGCCACGCAGCCAAGCTCCGCACCCTCATCTGCAGCCGCCGCTGCGGATCTGCAGCGCGCAGCCGGCCCCAGATCCCCTGTGCAGCGCAGCCACCGCCCGAGCCCGCCTCCGGCCGCTGTTCGCCGCCGCGATCCGCTCCATCACGCCGCCGTCAGCGGTTTCCGACCACTGCACACGCCTCCTCCGACCGCCTGCGACACCCCCGCTTGCCGTCTATCCCCTTCGGCGCCGCCCCAACCGCCTGCAAGCCTCCCGACGACAGGCGCCTCCCGATCACCCGCTGCTGCCCTCTCAGCCCGTCGTTGCAGCCCCAATGCGAGTGCAAACCCAACGGCATGGGCTAACAAGCAAAGAACTGTGAGTTGCGTATTTACAATTTTGTGAGCAGTAGCTTATTAAAGTACTACCCTACTTGATGCTGGTGAGTTTCATATGTAAGTTTTGGGTGTTGACTTGTATAGCTATAGGCCAGACTTGGTAGCTTGTGTTTTAGGTATTTTATTGCTCATGAGGACAGTGTTCTAGAATGAGAATCTATGCTAAGAAATTGTTATAGGCTGTACATGGACTCTAAATGATAGTTTTTGTTTTTTTTGAAAGGGGGAAGTACCAGTACTGCGAATGCGAATTAGATGCTATTTATTTATGATGAATGTTTAGTTGGGTTATGGACCGTGCCATGAACAGTACCCTATGACGTTAATAGACTTATTGGTTGTTAATAGTAGCAGTACTTTACAACTTTTCTATATGATAATTTTAGCACTAAGTTTTGTATGGCAGAAATGTTAGTAATAACTTAGCTTGCCCATTAGCTAGTAACATACATGTTAGTTAATAATATTTAGTGTTTTAATGTTATCAGTTTAAACCAATACTTAGCTTTCGTTAATACCTATAAGTTAGTGTGTAAACAGAATTTTATAACGGGATTTCTAATATTAATTCATTTGGTTGAATCATCTTAACTTGATCTAAATGACGCAGATAGTTATGTACGCCCCAATGCTACCGTCTGGATCCCGACGTTCTCTTGCGTGTTGCCACTCGCCGACGTCCCCTAGCTCGTTGCCGTAGCAGCTCAGATCCGACGCCAGATTTACGCGTGAACATCATTCAGGTTGGTACCTCAAACTCGTAGCAACCCACACCGTAGTATAATCAAACCCTAAACTAAAACTGGACAACTCAAACTAAATTTATTTTCAGTATCTGCAAAACGCTGCTCACCATAGGAAGGATCGACAATCGGACAATTATTTCTGTGCACATAGGGTAGAAGTCGATCTAGGCTGATGAAACATCAAAACGAGACTTGTGACAATTTGGATAGTCACGATAATCTAGAAACAAACCCTAATAGGACTTGATGAAAATCGCGACCTGACACCGTCGCCCTGACACTGTTTCAGACGAACTACCGCAGACGCGACGACTGGACGAGACGCTCCGGACGGACGACACACTCGCCAACGCAGGCAAGTGTATCCCACTTGCACTTTTGGTCGTGATTAGGCCTTAGTTGGTTAGAACTGATAACTGTGAACAAATAGAACCGGACGTGAAATGATAGCGTCTGGGTCACCTTGACGACTTAGGCTTGACGACGAAGTCTAAGCCCGACAAACAACAACTTTGACACCATAGGATTATCTTGTGTGTGCGTGTGTGTGGACACCCTAGAATAACATCTCCCGTACACCGGTCGTGTCATGTCACTGTTACACAAAAAGCCTGCAGGCGTTTCAGATGCTCTCCTTGCGGGAGTGATCTCCGTGATACAAAAAGCCTTCGGGCGTTTCAGATGCTCTCCTTGCGGGAGTGATCTCCGTGATACAAAAAGCCTTCGGGCGTTTCAGATGCTCTCCTTGCGGGAGTGATCTCCGTGATACAAAAAGCCTGCGAGCGTTTCAGGTGCTTCCCTAGCAGAAGTGATCTCTGTACTTCTTGTCCTGAGTTTCTGGGTTTGGGGTAGGGTTGAGCGTGCGCATGGGAAGAGGGTCTGATCCCCCTCAACCCGTAAGGCGTGAACCCTTCGTGTCTCACGTGTCGTGTCCTGTCCGTCTTGTCTTGTCTAGTTCCGTCTTGTCCTGACACCTGTAGGCTAGTCCTGTAGTTGGTAGCACACGCTATGACTACTACCTGTCCCGTTTTACTTTCGTGATGCGTTACTTCCTTTTGTTTTCCTCTGTTATAACCACAGCATGCTAATCAACCAGTAAACCGTTGTTTAAAGTTCGGTGCACTTGCAGTTTGGTCTAACCCTTTTTGTAGACCTTACCTGACGTACAGTTCCTTCTTTTGGTGCTGTACGTCAGGTGCTCAGCCAGAGTTCGTGGACGAGGCAGACTCACTGGAGTACGAGGAGCCGAGGACGTCGACCCAGAGTACGTGCCCGACGAGGGCCAGACCTAGAGGTCTTTTTTTAGTCGTCACTTTCAGAGGTTACTGCTTTTAGTTTACTTTTAAATATTTCGTTGCCATGCTTAGGCTTCTTTTTAGACTTTGTACCCACTGGATATTATATCTCTAATTTAATGAATGCAAATTCCTTTCTGTACTTCTGTTGTTTCGAACTTTATTATTGCAAGAACCTGAAGTTTTTAAAATGGTACCCCTACAGACGCTTATTGGGTCCGAGCTTCACAGCTCCGGTCTAAGCGGGCCTTAGTCACGCTTCGCCTCCGTATTTTTGGGAAGCGGGGCGTGACAGTCCCCATTGTGACTCTTATGAGGTTCCAGCTGGTGAAGAGAGGAAAATGGTTTGTGAATACTGGTCCTCTGAGGGTTGGATTGATAGCCCCGTACTTTTGCCAGTTAAGTCAATCATCTCGTTGGTTTCCCTTCTATTTGGTGAAGACTCTTAGGCTTGGGTTTCGAAATCCCCCTCACTGCATGACGCTTGGGCTGGAGCTCATACTATTAGGCCTCTATTTCCCTATTATGAGGTGGTTTGGTATCAGGGTCATATTCCTAAGATGGCCATCACATTGCTGCGTGCATGACATGGCAAGATCCTTACACGTGACACCCTTATTCATTGGGGGGGGGGGTAAATTCTTCTCCTCTTTTTGTGCTATGCTCGGATGGTTCACATGAAAGTGTGAATCATCTCTTCTTTGAGTGCAGCTTTTCTAGATTCCTTATGTATAGAAGTTTCCTCAAGCTTAGACTTACTTTCCCTCCGTCCCTCTCTCTTACTTGAGTTGGTGATCTCTTTCTCTCCTGCTATCATAAGAAGGATAGCGTTGGCACTCTGGCCAAAACTGTCTTGGCTTCGATGGTTTGGCACATTTGGAGGTAGCGAAATAGGAGGATTTTTAAGGGTGTTAGCTTGGCTCAGACTCTTATTTTTTAGGACTTTGCTGCGGATGTCAGGATTACTCTTAGACATATGGAGTGCGATCGGAATTCTGCGGCTGCTCCCTTTTCAAATTGAGGGATTTTGGAGAGAGATTGATGTTCTGGAATCTGCTTCTGTAAATTTTTGTATTGTTTCGGGCTATTTGGTTTGGGGTAGGTATTAGTATTGGAGGGTGACGGCTCTTGTGCCCTATCCCCTACTTACTAATATTATTCCTCTATACCTAGAGCCTTGTACATTTGCGATTCTATAGATACACGCTTACTTTCCAAAAAAGGTCTCCCTGGGTATTGCCAACATATGATGCACACCCGAATGTTCTGCCTATGGAGAGTCATGACATTCTTTTAGAATCACTTGCATTAGGTTCCTAAATAATGGTAGGAAAACTCAAATTCAATCATAAAATAAGACACACTCAAGCCAAAACCTTCTAGTCTTCCCCTCATTAGCCTATTTAAGTAGTGATTTCACTGTATGATCTTGTACTGAGCTCTCCTTGATATAATCAAGCAAAGAACTCTATGGCTAACTCACAATAGCCACAAGTTCTACCTTTTGACTCAATGCATCTAAGTTTGCTCAGCCTGGCTTGTACTTGAACATGCAATCAAATTTCACCAAGAAATCATGCTTCCTAGCTTGTTAGGGAACATCTTCTTATACGTTTGGAAGCAGCTAGTGGTCACATTGTTTGTCTTCACTTCAAAGTTGAAACCAAGTAAGTAGTACCTCCATATCCATAAGCAATGGATCACTTCTATCATCTCTTTCTCCTGAACGGTGCATTTCCTTTCAGTATCATTAAGCTTCCGAATCTCGTAGGAAATGGAGTGTCTATCTTACATCAACACCCCTTCGATAGTGAAGTCACTCATATCAGTATATACTTCATATGTCTTGTTAAAGTTTGAGAGGATGAGGACCAGCTCCTTGATCACCACTCGCTTCAATTCTTTAAATGCTTCCTGACACTTCGGGCTCCAATTCCATACCTGATTCTTTTTAGCAAATTTGTAAATGGAGCTGTTATAGCTGAGTAGCCTTAGATAAACATCCGATAATAATTTGCCAACCTGATTACTGATCGCAGCTCTAACACTTTAGTGGGAGATTTCCACTCTTGTATAGCCCGAATATTTCCTTGATCCATCTTGATTTGGCCCCTTCCAAAGATGTGCCCCAAGAACACAACATCCTCATATACAAACACTTATTTTTCCTTCTTCACATATTTGTTCTTTCTAATAGCCTGGAACACTAGCCTCATGTGTTCTACATGCTCTGTAATAGCCTAACTATAGATTACTATGTTGCCGTTGTATACTATGATAAAGCGATCTAAGAAGGGCCCTAAACCTTTACAAAGCATTGTAAGATAATTAGTGAGACCAAATGGCACGACTAGAAACACATAGAATCGATACCTCATTATATATGCTATATTTGGCATATTTTCTTCTGTAATCCATACTTGATAGTACCATAATCTTAGATCTAATTTGGTAAATACCTTGTTTGTCCCAGTTAATCAAACAAGGTTGCTACTATAGTGATCGGGTACTTAGTCTTCATCATAATTTTGTTGAGTACATAATAGTCAATGCACAACTAACCATCATGCTTCTTTTTGGAACAACACCAACGTATTGTAAGGATCCTGATGGTTGGATGTATCCCATATCCCATAAATACTTAAGTTACTTTCGAAGTTCCTCCAATTTCGGTGGATGTATATGTGTGTGTGTTTGTTTGTTTGTTTGTGTATATATATACATACGTACGTACGTACATACGTACGTATGTATGTATAGACATTCTGTATGGTCCCATAACTAGTGGTTGCGCACCTGATATCAACTTGATCTTTTGATTCACTTCTCTCTTGGGTGGTAATTTTCTTAGTAACTTATCGGGCATGATGCCTGATACTCTTTCAGGACAGATTGGATCTATTTGGAGGGTTAAATTACTAAGAGAATATTGGTTGACATGGACTTTTCTCTATGAATTAGAATAGTCAAAGACTTGCTAGTGATCAACTCAGCTTACATTCTGTCCAAGAATTCCAAGCTGGTGACCATTTTAAAATCATACATGCATATAACTGTTATGTCAATTGGCCCTGACCATTCTCTAATTTTTACTAGTAATTACTGAAACATGCCAAGAATGAGGAATGTTTTGAGTTAACATAATTAATGTCACCATTTTTATAGTCACCCCGAGACCCAAATCCTTATGCATTATACCAAAAACTAAGAAGAAAGAAGTACCAGTATTTAATAAAGCTTTGAAAGTCTTACTCGTGATCACCATCTCTACGAACATAGGTTCAACCTTGGCATGAATGGCAGTGAGTAGTCAGAGAGAGTTTATACTCATGTATTCTTGTTGATTCTCCTCCTCTTTTTTGGACTAACGTGACAAGATTTACCAACCTTGAATAATCATTGTATTTTTGCGGACCCTCGTAAAAATAGCATTGAAGCTTCTTCAGGGAATCCACATTGGCTTCCTTTATAGATTTACCTTTCCCTAGAGTTGGCTTGGGTAGGATGTCTTTAAATGGTTTCTCTTTCTTTGCATCACCTTTGCCAAGCTTCACCACCATATCCTTCTGTCTGATGGAGTCTCCCTTCTAGGACTTGACCAAGGATTTTGTAACTGCCATAACATAAGCAATAGTTTAGACTCACTGTCTCTGTAGTTCCATCTTGGCCCAACCCATGAGACCATCCATGAATATGAAGAGCGAGTCTTTCTCGATCATGTCAGGGATCTCAAAGGTCAAATTTGAAAATTTCATCATATAATCTGTAATAGCAACCTTCTTGGTAAAATATTGAACCTTACTATGTGCTTCATTCTCAACATTCTTTGGATAAAATTATTTCTTGATCTTTGCTTTAAACTCCTCATAAGTATCGATGGTCCATGTTTCCTTTTTTATGTCATAACACCGTATACGTCACCACATTGTAACAACATCTTGGAGGTAGAGATGAGCCATAAGAAGCTTAGAAACAATCATCCTCGATCCCCACAGAATCAAAGAACCTCTTAATATTCTAGTATCAAGCTCTCGAGCATTTCTCATACCTATGTAAAGCTTTGGTTTAGTAACATCCATTTTTGGTAAGAAGGGTTAGGTGAAGATTGGTCCACTCACCAATGCCATCTTCTGTTGGTTGAACTCACTCCTAAGTTTCTTTGATTATTTCATTAGAGCATTCACTTAGGCTTGCAAGGTAGCATTCCTTTGCTCAAAGGCATTATCCTGTTTGCTGGAGCATGTTGATGGTAGAGTTCAAGACCGTTTGCATCTTATCTCGCAGCTTGTTTCTCTTGAACTTTCTCCTTATGGTCTCAAATTGATTCTTCACCTCAGCCATCGTGAGCTTCACCTTATCAAACCATGCCTCGAATGTCGACGTGATGTCCTTGGGCTTCTTCTAGTGAGGTGGCCTATTGGTGGCCTTTGACATCTCAAGGTCGTTTAGAATATCGCTAGTCAACATCCTCTTCCAACAAATAGCAAGCTTTTTCAAAACGCAAGATCTTTCAAACTGCAAGCTCTGATACCAATTTTCATAAGCAGATTATTTAGCTAATTGTTGTGCGACACATAGCTCACACACTCTCTAATAGAATGAGCCCTCTCTAATTCTTACACCAGCAAGACACCCAAGAACCCAAGAAAAGAACTTTGAAGTGGAGAATTTATATTGACATTGCTTGCTTAATTGCTTATTTGCTCTTCTTGATACAAATGGCTTCTGTTTGCCCTATATTTATAAGTGAAGTTCTCATACAATGAATAGTAGAGATTTGGCTTCTAGAGGTTTACATGATGAATCTCCTCTATAATTGCCCATAATTGACTCTTTTAAAGAGATTATAAGAATGTACAAGAACATTCTAGAGATTTATTTATCAAAGTAACATTGGAAATCTTTTAGAGAATACCAACTGAGATTATAAGAATGTACAAGAACATTCTAGAGATTTATTTATCAAAGTAACCTTGGAAATCTTTTAGAGAATACCAACTTAATAGCCAAATAAACGTTAAGTATGCAATGATGTGGCGTCCGTGACATTTACAAGCCACACTAGATATTAGTTAGTCCAAAAACTAACATTACCAAGTTATGAATAATAGGAAAGCCTATAAGTGTACTATTCTTGTATGTAGATTATAATGGTGTAAGAAAAATATGTTTCATAAAAGAAAAAATTCTAAAATTTGGATTATGCTGGACATGATATATCTAATTGGTCAACCCAAACTGAACCAATATGTTAAAAATTATAGCCAATTGACTTAGTGGTATTTGCCCTCCCTCCAGTGTGAGAGGTCGAATGTTCCATTCCTGCTTTCTGATGAATCAAAAAAATATATTACTAGAACTTACTTCTCTCCTCATGTATAAATCTGGTTCGAATAGTATAAACCGACGGTTGAATTATAAAGGACCGAACCGACTACCTCTCTGTTTTAACATCTCACGGCGTTGCTGGTAAGAAATCATATGTGACAAAATAGAGAATGATTTATTACGCAAAACATGGATGTTTTTGAATGAATTTGCTGAGTAAGATAAAAAAGTTGGCAAAAGGATGTCTTGCGTTTGATCTTGAATAATGAAATGTTGGGATTAAAAGTTTTGAAATTTTTTGAAGGGGAAACTCTAAGATTTTAGGAGGGTCGAGGGAGGGAGATGGAGGGAGAGATGGATGGTAAGGATGGTGGGGACGTGGATGGGGAGATATGGCGTAGGTGTGGCTGGGCATGCAGTTAGGCGAATTAATGATATACAGAGGGAATTACTACTGTAAGTACAAAAGTTTATAATGTGTGTGAATTTATGGTATGTGGACGTGATATAAAAGGATATCACGTATAAATTATGTGCTATTTCTCGGTAGGAAATAAATTCGCAAAGATAAAGGAAGCCTTATAAACATAGCGTATATAAATATAAAGTATGTGAGTAGTAGGATCCGTGACATGTGATGACCGGAATTATGTGTCCTTCTCTAAATTAAGCCGTCGTCAAGGAGCATAGGACAACATGTAGGTAGCCAAGGATGGTCTCTGCTTTTACTCTTTGTCGTCTCATCATTTGAAAGCATACAAGGAAGTTATGCAGGCTAAAAAGAAGGACGTTAAGTCAATTAATGTCCGAATAAATGCCGTTGGAAATGGATCCACCCAACCCCAACCTCAACCTCCTCTACTCTCTTTACTAATACTAGCCCCCTCTAAAAAAAATGGTTTCGAAGCGGTGGCAGGTTCGTAATTAATGCTATCCAATCGTGCTATTACTAAAAAACCCCCCAAACCCCTGTATAAAAACTGGAGACGACGACCTCTCCCTGTCAACCCATCCAACCCGTTTTGGGTAAAACAGGCCCACCGCACACACACCTTTCCTTTCCCGGCAAAAAAACGCCGGAGCCCCAGCACATTTATCCAACAACGACCACCACCATGTGGGATCCACTGCCACGTGTCATCGCCCTCGCTTTAATCTTCGCGCTCCTCTCCTCCTCCCTCTCTTGCGCAAGGAGCACTGCCGGTAAGTTCGAAATGCCAACGGTGCCTCAACTCCACCGTCCGCAGCCCTAGCAGCAGTGGCAGTTCCGTAATTTTCTCGTTAAGCAAGTGGCATTCTGCTAACATGGGTGTTAACCGTCACGCAGGTCATTACCGCGACGGGAAGAACGAGATTGCCGGCGTCGACCTGGCGGCAAAGAAACCGACCGGCCCACGTAAGCTTGGGCCTGGTAAATTCTCACTTAACGCCCCCATTTCGACATTTATTACCAGCTAGATTAGCCAAACTAAGCCACATTACGCAGGGAACATTACCGATAACGGCAAGGCTGACGCCGTCGGGACGGAGCGGATGGGGGACTCGTGCGCGAAGGACGACATCGTGGTGTACCAAGGGGAGACTGCGCCGTTACCCAACGGAATCCCGACGTACACCGTGGAGATCCTCAACGTCTGCCTGTCGGGATGCGCGGTCTCCGACATCCACGTCAGCTGCGGCTGGTTCAGCTCGGCGCGTCTGATAAACCCCAGGGTGTTCCGTCGCATCGGGTTCGACGACTGCCTCGTCAACGACGGCGCCGCCCTCGGACCCGGCGAGAGCCTGTCGTTTCAGTACGCTAATACGTATAGGTACCCTCTCTACGTCTCATCCGTGTCCTGCTACGCGGAGTGAAGCGGTTAACTACCTCCTCTCGCACTTCGATCACAGGAAGGCTGTGCTGCGGGGGGTGAGGCAGTGGGCCAGTGGCAGTTGCTGTAAATATTAGCTAATAAAGGTGTAAGCTTTTTATGATGGAAATGATAAGAATAATGTGACTAGTTTGTGTACATCCTGTGTTGTGGTTTGAAACCTTTTCTTATGTTTCTGCGTTGGCGCCAGCGAAGGTAATTTATTGCGGTTAAAATTAATGCATGGGAAATTTCACTTTGCACGAGCACGGCTTTTGTTGTAAAAAAGCTGTTTGGGTAATTAATTCATGATGGAGTTGGCTGTAATAAAGTATATTTTTTTAAAAAAAAATTATTGGTATTTATGGGGGGCTCTGATTACTACAGTGTTGCTGGCTAGGGAAGGTTGAGATGAGAATTAATACGAAGATTTCAAGAAGAAGGTGAAGTGGTTTAGTTACAAGCAGTGATCGTTTTAACGATCCTAGATCAAAATCAGATTTAAGAGGATAAAATGTAAGACATTTTTCTTTTTATTTTTTTATACGCGGACAAATCAGGACTTGGGGTCGGAAGATGATGTGCCCGAAAATCATCATTGTTTGCTTAAAAAGGGCTAGTATTGGTTATTGGTGGGTCGAAGTATCAAATGAGTTCGATTGCCAATTGTATGGCTTTCTATGATTTTTGGCCTGCACTCTGTAGTTGCAATGGTAATTCATATGTCATTGCCATTGGCTTTGGTAATACATGAATAGTATTAGTTCGGATTTATTAAATACACAATTTATATATTTATTTATGTATGTGATAAATTTTCAATGACAGATAATCTGAGATCAGGTGAACATTAAGTCGGCTTTTTTTTGGGTGAGAGTGAGATAGAGGTATCGAAGGATATTTGTTTGGCAATAATTTATCGTAATGGATATCCTTGTTAGCAATACGTAATACGGAAAATATTCGGGACGTGAATAAAACGTGTTTAATTCTGTCAATTTCAAAAGACGTTTGGTCAAAAATTCGGTCAAATATGTGTAATACGTGAATAATACGTAAACGTGTTAAATCGTGTTTAATTCGTTAACCCAGTTAAAAAACGCGACGAAAAATACGAATACTGTCAAGATATCATTCATCCAAATGAGCCTAAAAATCAACAATATCAATGTGAAATAAGAGTAAACTGAGTTCTATATTCATGATTTTAATTGTATTCATAGTTTTTTTAACCAAAATGACATGATCATACTATTATATTCCATGTAGTATGCACTAAACCAAAGTATGATCATTGAATCATAGTTCAAAATGATTTAAAAGTGCCCCTAAAAACGAGTTTAAAACGCATAAAATGCGCAATATGGGAATAAAACGTGTTTTGTTCGTCAACCCCTAAAAAAGCGTGTATTTTTCCGAATAATTCAAATGGACGGTCGTTTAATATGGGAACCATTTTAGACGGATTTTAAACGTAAAAAACATAAAAATTCGCGTTTTTTACTAACAAGGATGGATATTCGGTATCGCTGTACTGACGGCAACTATAAATTTATGTCTTTTCCTTAAATGAAAAACAAACCAAAATCATTTGATTGCTCAAACCGGTAAATATTGGTGAGCAAAGCTGAGTCCGACTTAGCACGGTCGGGTTACATCGAGATTGAGCAAAGCATTAGAGGAGCATTTTGCCGGACAGGGTTAAATAAGACGTGTGTCTACATATTTGATTTTTAAATTTTAGACATTTTTATACTAAACATATTTACATGGTATGCTTTTAATACGTTTATGTCGCTTTTAATAACATGTCTGTATCGGGGATGAATGTTGTTGAGTCCTTTGGCAGGCTCTCGAGGAAGAGTGAATATTTTTTCTAAGAAGAATGAAGCCCACAAAAAATGACCATTTAGCCCACTAGGCACACGAAGCCAATAAGGAAACAAAGCCCGCACGTCATTTGTCCATTAACCCTTCGTAGCTTTAGGGTGCGGTTGTTACGGGCTCATTAATGACAGGAAGTGTGTACAACGGTTTTGCCTATTTATGAGGAATAATCGTGCAACCATAATTGGTGACTGTTATTCATCAACGTCACTGAAGAGACGACTCTATTTATAAATAAATGGAGGACAAACAAAAGGAAGAGCAGACTCCAAAGCTATAGAATGCTAGGTACTCCGACAAACTCATTCTTGCCACTCTTATATTTCTTCCTCCAAAAAAGCATGAGGTGACTGAATCGAGACAACTTCCCTTAGGTCGATTTTGACAGCCCCAAGTCTTACTTTAATCGTTACTAACTTAATCATTGGAGGGGATTTGGGTCGGAACCCAGATTTGACACCTCTAACGATTGTCTGTGGTGTATGTCGTGTAATGCCCTGCTGGGCTAGCTACTGCACATGTACTAGAGGGGGGGGGGGGGGGTGAATAGTACTTTAAAATAATCAAGAGAGTTATTCCTAATTATTGTGCAAAAACACAAACAACAACGCGGAATAGACTACAAACAACAAGAATATATAATGCAAACAAAGTATGTAATGGGTTCGGATCCACCCAAGTCTTCCCGACTTGTTACCGGTGATCCTACGTCCCAACCACCCGGATCCCCTCCGGATACTTGAGTTAGAAACAACTAACCCAAGATTTCCACTATGAAATTTTTGTAGAAAACCTCTACAAGACCAAATCATACACAAATGTAAATGTGACTCCCACAACCCGGGATCACACACTTTCTCTCACAACTGAGAGAAACACTTGCAATATCGAAGTAAATGAAACAATGAAATACTTACCAACACAATCCTATGCCTTGAGTATACTTACCAATATTAGGGTAAGAAGGATTTTGAGGAAGAAGATGTCACCAAACCCTAGCTCCAAGAAGTTGACCAGCAATAGAAACCGAGGGTGGAGTTGGTGACCTTGATTCAAGCTCTTGGCTTGGAAGGCTCACAATGGAGAGAATTTCTCTTGAGGAATTAGGGCTCAAGAAGTGAGGGAGAGATTCTTGTGAGAAGAGAGAGCTTTGAAAAATAGAGTTGAAATGGCTCCTCTTTGATTTCTTTAAGTCTCAATATAATCAGCCTTTATAGCCTTGAAGAAGCCCTTCAAGTATATATAGGATAGAGAGGAGAGAGGAGAGAAATTCGTGCAATAAATGCTCCAACGGCTGTATTCTGAAGCAGACTAGTCAGTCAAAGAAGGATCACTGACCGATTAGTTTCTCAACTAGCCGGTCGGTGATTCAACATGAACCGACTAAGAGGTTGACAGCCAATAGAGAGAATTCCAGGCGATATGAACTAGTCGGTCTAAGAAGACTTGCCAACTGACTAGTTTGCCAACTAGTCGGTCGGTGAGTGTTCTTTGACCGACTAAGAGTTGAAATAGTATAGGCTGAATTCAAAGACAGCTAGTCGGTTTAAGAACAAAATCCAACCGACTAGTTTCACAACTAGTCGGTCGACGATTGTTCTTTGACCGACTAACTGTAAACAGTAGCTCAGGCTGAAATGAGGCAATGATAAGTAGTCGGTCTGAGAAGGATTCCTAACCGACTAGATCATCATCTAGTCGGTCAGTGAACCTTCTTTGACCGACTAATTGATCAACAGTGCCTAGGATGAATTGAGCAAGGACATCTAGTCGGTTTAAGAGGAATTTCCGACCGACTAGATCGTCATCTAGTCGGTTGGTTCTTCTTCTTGAACCAACTAAGATGCACAAGAAGCCGAGAGAAGAAGCGATAGGCTTCGGGAAAGTTTCCGATGGCTTCTAAGATAATCCTAGCTCTAAGATATGAGCGATAAGAAGATTATAATGTAAGTCCTACTCAAGGCTTAACATTCTATTCTATGAAGCTAGAAGACATTAAATTAAACATGACGAACCGTCTTCAAAGCTTCAATCTTCACTTTTGACTTCAATAAAACTCCTTGAGCTTCAACGAAGCTTCAGGCATACGATCACGCTTATTGAGAAGTCTTGAGACGTCGCTTTTGATGTACATAGTGTTTTGGCGACGATCTCCATAACTGCGCTCACAAAGAGTTAGTTCACGATATTTATGTTTGCTCATCATCAAAACCAAATCTGGGGAATCAATACTCAACAGGTCGTTCGAGGCACGACCCATCAGAAAGGTCGAACGGTCATCATATTCAACTGCGAGATTGGTCGAGCTCCAGCTCGAAGCTCGAAGCCCAGACTTTATCGACCATGTTTCCACCAACCGAGGGTCCCACCTCAGCAATTGACGAGGCTCCACCTCATCGAAGGAGTTCGTGTCAGCCCCAATTACTGTTGACCGGAACCCAGTTGTCAACAGTTGGCGTCGTCTGTGGGAATACCACATCAGTCAGCATCCCAAGGCAACCACTAAGCCATGTCGACTAGACCCGACAACATTGGACCGATCCTGGGTCTAAACGAGAACGTATATAACGACGAAGATGATTCTGGATCTTCGTCGATGGCCCCAAGCGTATGCCTGGTCACTCAAGTACAATTCGACATGTTTGCTCAGTCGGTCAATGCCAGCCTCGCGTCATTGACCAGCTACCGCCATCCAGCAGAACACTCAACAACTAGTACAAGTGGCAGAGGCGCAACCGCCCCCCGATCCAATGCAAGCACCTGTTTGGGGTGGTCTACACCAAGAAGCTAGAGGGCTGGGGAGCAAGGGCCTGAGCGGCAGGTCAACCTATAGCTCAATACCACTCCTACATCTCAATTGAAATTAGAGCTTGGTAACAACAACCGCTCATCCGAACGTCGAGAGGGTCCGGAGCCCTCCAACAACGAGCAAGTCACTCGCAGTGGCATAGAGCAAGTGAAAGGCCCCGGATATACACCCGGAGAACGATTGTAGTTTTACCGCAAGCGCACGGTCAAGTGGCGAGCGGGTATCGAACACGAGGAGGTGGTGTTGGCTCCAATCTATCCTAGGTTGGTTCGACTACGAATGTTTTATTGGTGGAGATGGTTATGGAATGATATAATGGAAATGGTGGTGGATGTCGGTGTCGGTGATAAAGAAGTCGGATAAAGTGTCGATTCAAATTTAATACAATAAAAGAGTCTAGAGCTAGGGAATCCCCACTACGGATCGTCATACATCATTGTAAATAGTGAATCTCAATATTACTAGAATTGTGTTGAGGTGAACTAGTCGTAACTGAATAGAGAACCAAGCTCACGCTCTCGTGCTATTGCCGGTGTATAGCAACCTAGGATAGGGCCCAATCTCTTGCAAACCTTAGCCTAAGCCACTAGCATTAGGATCGATATCATCGTTCAATCGCCCCTCGAGCCCACTCTCGTGCAAACTCGAGTTACGATCTAGGTTGTGATAGTTCGTATTCGTCCAATCTCTTGCAAACGAATATTGGTATATATTTACAATAAAAATCCTAGCTTTGGTCCAATCTCTTGCAAACCAAGTCTAGAGAATCTCGATTATAAACCTAAATCGAATATCTAGGCCTTCTCATCGATTAGAATCCAATCTCTTGCAAACCCCAATCGATGGAAATCCCTAGCTATCCGTAATAAATCGATCACAACCTAACCTCCTAGCAATTCTAGAAATTTAGAAACTCATTCATCACAAATCTGAAATTAGATCCATAGGGTTCATCCACATGCCCTAGAACAACAAATCTACTTAAGCATATGAGAATCAATAAAAATCATTGCTTGCATACAAAAAGATAGAAAAACAAAGATTCAAATAACAAGAACAAAATACTTAGCTTTGATGAAGATCTTCAATCCAAATACAAGCTTTTAGATCCAAGAGGGGGCCTAGGGCATGGCCTAACCTCTAAAATAATCCCTAAGAAAACATGTGGGAACCCACTCTAATGACGGCTACAACCCTCTTATATAGCCCCCCCCAAAACCCTAGCAAATAACCCTTGAAAACCACTCAAATTCGTGCCCAAAAACAGCCCTAACCGCAACTTAAAATCTGGGCCCGCCGCCATTCGGGCCAAGTGGCAATCTAACTCGGCCGAGTGGAAATTCCAGCACTGCAGCGTCAACTTGCAGAAATTCTCCAGATTTCATCCGACATACGATTGGCGCGTTCTTGGCGGCATTGGAACCGTTATGAAGTCTACTATTCATAAAAAATATGAGAAAAATACTTTAATTGCTGGAATGATAGAAGATTTCGAAATAGTGGAAGGCTGTCTGAAAATCTGGGCGTGTGTGTCATCGGCGTCACTCGGCCGAGTGGGATTCTTCACTTGGTCGAGTGGACTTCTCTACTCGGCCGAGTGACAGACCCTGTAGAAAAATAGTAACTTCGAGGTCCTCAGGGGTCTGTCTCCGGGGGTGGCTCGGCCGAGTAGCTTTCATCATTCGACCGAGTGGTAATGTGTACTCGGCCGAGTAGGCAATCGACGGGTCTCTGGGAGTCGCAGTAAATTCGTCCTCTTCTCTGGAAAATTTCCCTGACGTACTCGGGCGAGTGAGCTTCCTCACTTGGCCGAGTAGGAATTTGTCATTCGGCCGAATATACGCTGAAAAACATTGTGCACGTATCCGTTCTGGTCGGCCGAGTGGGCTTTCTTGCTCGGCCGAGTGTGTACTTCACTCGGCCGAGTGGCATGCTGTAAATGCCCAATCTTCTCCGTTTCTCCTCCTCGTCGCTCCTATGAAGTTTCTTCTTCTTCGACTCATCCTCCATCGCCGATAAGTCTGCAAATGAGCCGTGGGAGACACCCAAAGTGGGTGCAAATCCTCTTGATCTCAAAATCGTTCCAAATCGCTCCATATCTCCTGAAATACGACAAAGACAAGAAATAGTGAAAAGCATCGCAATATTGTCGAATAATGGTCAAAAACGAGATATGGGCGATCAAAATGGCATGCAAACTTACAGAAAAAAGGTGTAAAATATGGACCGATCAAAATCCTCCAAGCTTGCCTCTTACTCGTCCTCGAGGAAGATAATTTAAGAGACGAACTCGGGACATGAATACAAAGGAAATGAAATGAAAAAGAAAGAAAACGAGGTTGAATGGGTCGCTAGATTGTTCTCTCAGATCTCAAGCCATGAGCTACACATCACGACAACTCAGAAAATACGAATCTCATGCTATAAAGATTTCATATCTTATTTAAACATGGTACTTGCAAGCTTTTAAGAACAAAGGAAGGGACTCCCTAAATTCATGCAATCAACTCATATTCACATCATGGATTTCATAGAATATAATATACAATTCATTGGCGATGCACTTTTCAATCAAAAGTTATAAATGAAGAATATAAGATACACACCAAGCATGCAATAGGGAATAGAATAAGATTCATGGTATTCACATATTTATTTCAAATCATGAAAAATCTCCATATCTAATATATTTTGCAAAGTCTAAGCATTATCGAATATTCCCATTCATGCACGTCTCCACTCTAAGGTCATACTCACTCATTTGGTCAAATGAATTCATCCCCCAAGCTTAACTTGAGGCGTCGCATCCAAAGGAATATAATAATAGCAAATGAGATTTTTGCCTTGGTTTTTCCAAGTATTTTTGTGGCTCCGATAATGAGATAGAGAAATATTTTTCTTTTTCTTTTTTGAACATTTTGTTTCTCATTTTTCTTCTAGGATTTTTGTAGGATCAATTTGATTTGTATTTTTGATTTTTGGCTCGTTTTTGGCTTTTTGGACTTTTTGGAGCAACCTTTTTCTTTTGTAGGGATTTTTGGGAAATAGATGCGATATAAGTAGCTTTAGGAGGTGAACTCAAGTGACATGTAGAGAGTAAAAAGATATATGTGGAGAAAGAAATAATGTAGCACTCGGTTCACTCTAAGATGTGCACGAACGGTTCAATAAAATAATACTTCAACTAAAACTCATATGTAAGCATGGATATTCTCAATCATTTCAATAAATAGTGAAGTCAAATGGTAAAGTTTACAACCATATCAGGCATGCAACAGAAGGTGAATAAGACAATAAAACTGATGCTTCAGATATACTAATGATGCGTGAATCTTGGTGCATTTCCAACAAAAGCATACTAAACACTAATCAATACATTCAGCTTCAATTAATATCATGCATTCATATAGAGGAATCATCAAAAGAATATATAAGAAAGCACATGGATAGCAAGACTATGGAATACTCAAAGTAGCATGGCAAGGAATAATACGCATCGTGATGGTTGGTAAAGCAATAAGAGATATCATCATACAAAAATCATCTAGCGGAAGAAGAGAAAGGAAAACAAAGAAATAAAAAAATAAATAAAAGAGAGGAAAGAAAAGAAAAACAAGCACACAACATGATGCATGAACATACATAAAAGGAAAATAAGATGGAAAATTCAAAAAGATGATGTAAAATTTTGAAAAATTTTAAAACCCTAAAATAAAGTAAAAATGCAACTAATGCATCTAAATGGCATGGAAATGCACTTCCCCAAGCTTAAACTTCACATTGTCCTCAATGTGATCATAATGGAAGAATATGAGGGACAACGATAATAATAAGGGGGGTGAATGAAAAATGATGAAATGAATGACATGAAATCCTAATGCAACTACATGCACATACAATGATGCATGAGAGGGCCTTCCCCAAGCTTATACCAAACAATCCTATTCAAATGACTCGATCAATAAAATCACGATTTTGCTAGGCGTGATCAAGTCAAACAATTAAGAAAGTGAGGTTTCAATTGAAAGAAATGCTCGATGGTGGTGAGCAAAAGGATGTGACACATCAAAATATGAAGAGGGTAATTAATATATATAATGGGTTTGGGGTGTAAAAATTTTTGTTGCCGTCATATGAGGTAATATTTATTCAAGCAAATATATACGGTCCTCTCGCTGTCGAGAGAATTCGTGTTTATTTAAAGCATAAAAAATTTCTACACTACTGGATTGATATCACCTATAGCAAAAGGTGGATCCAGTATCTTTGTCGGTGCAGGCATCTGCTCCAACTGTTCCTTCCATGGCTCCGCCAGGCGCATGTGTCCACAGACTCCAATGAACTCCCGCAATGCATCCTCCATCATTCTCACAAGGACTCCACCTATACCCTGCAGAGAATAGGATGCATTAGTTCGCTGCAAAAAATTCACCATCGTAATAAAAGTATCCCAAAGAGGATCGTCTATAGAAATATACGGAATAAATAATGGTGGACGATACTTCCCTTGAAATAATCCAATATCCTCACGTGCCGTGATAGCTGTCTCCATGGTGTCTTCTCTATGCTGCTCAAGTAAATCTAGATCATAGGTGTGGACCTCATCAAGATGCTCCTCATCATCGTCAGACTCATCCCAGCGCACTTCTTGATCATATTCATATGTGTCCATGGGTGCTAACTCCTCGCTCTCCTCCCCGTATACATCCCATTGTACCTTTTGTTCATATGTATGTGTATCCTGCAAAAGGCACGATGAGTCGTCAAAATCTGAATCACAAAAAACATCATACACGGGAGGGGAATCAAATGTAGGATATGAGGGGGTGAAGAGATCTCCCTGAAAGGGAGCCATAAGTTCTGTGGGATAGTCCTCGGCGTCAATGGAAGGATGAGGTGGCCGCGGGAGCTCTAATGGAGGAGGATAGTGCTCGGGATCCTCATGAATGGCTGTGTCCTCGTCCTGACGCATGACCTCCTCGGTGATAAGCTCTGGCTCTGTGTGTAAGGCCTCCTCAAAAGAATGCTCTGGCTCGACAGTGTGCTCATTTGCCTTCTCATCAACTATCAATGTAGGCTCTCTCTGGAATGGTGATGCTGGCTGCTCAGGTATGTCAACTTGTGGGGATGTATCATGAGGAGGGGAATGCCTGCAAGCAATCCGAAAATATAGTCTATCCCCCTCAAGACTGACATGGATGTCCTACTCAATTGTTCCTGCAGCTGAAACATGGTTCATACCAAAATCTGCAAATCGTAGCTCAAATGCATCACCTGCTGTAATGCTCTCTGAACCGGTGAACCTCACTGACTCCAAGAGGCCCTCCAATAATCTCTGAAATCCGTCCTCCTCTGGCTGCGCATATGACTCAGTTTCTGCTTCCTCCACGGCCTCTTCGTCCATCCATTCTTTATATGCAATAGTTGTATCGTAGGATGTGGGATCGATGACGGCACATTCTGGATCTGGTAATATGACCGGTGATGCTTCTTGCCCATAATATGAAGAAGCAGAACCGATATCTTTGGAAATCTCTGCAACCTTAAGCTTGAGCGCATTCATTTCAAGTTCCCTCTTCACACATTCCAATTGAAGGGCGCCCTTATCAAGCTTGGCTTGTATTTCAACTTGGTGTGCTTGCATCTCACCAAAAACATCCTTTGTTTCTCATCAAGCTCGGGCTAGTGCGTTTCTCAAAAAAATATTCTCCCATCTGAGCACTCTGATCATAATCTGTGGTCCACGTAGTATAATCCATAGCACCTGATCAACAAAGATAAATACCTGGAGAAAAAATATCAGTGGCACAAAAGAATATAGAAATGATAATAATGGTGGCGGGGGTAAAAAATTCTTTTTGTTAAAATTTTTTTTCGTAGTCTAATCAACCTAATTGTGACAAATTGGCACCCAACGGGAAACACCTCCCCGACAATGGCGCCAAAAACTTGATCGGCCCCGGATATACACCCGGAGAATGATTGTAGTTTTACCGCAAGCGCACGGTCAAGTGGCGAGCGGGTATCGAACATGAGGAGGTGGTGTTGGCTCCAATCTATCCTAGGTTGGTTCGACTACGAATGTTTTATTGGTGGAGATGGTTATGGAATGATATAATGGAAATGGAGGTGGATGTCGGTGTCGTCGATAAAGAAGTCACATAAAGTGTCGATTCAAATTTAATACAATAAAAGAGTCTAGAGCTAGGGACTCCCCACTACGGATCGTCATACATCATTGTAAATAGTGAATCTCAATATTACTGGAATTGTGTTGAGGTGAACTAGTCGTAACTGAATAGAGAACCAAGCTCACGCTCTCGCGCTATTGCCGGTCTATAGCAACCTAGGATATGGCCCAATCTCTTGCAAACCCTAGCCTAAGCCACTAGCATTAGGATCGACATCATCGTTCAATCGCCCCTCGAGCACACTCTCGTGCAAACTCGAGTTACGATCTAGGTTGTGATAGTTCGTATTCGTCCAATCTCTTGCAAACGAATATTGGTATAGATTTACAATAAAAATCCTAGCTTTGGTCCAATCTCTTGCAAACCAAGTCTAGAGAATCTCGATTATAAACCTAAATCGAATATCTAGGCCTTCCCATCGATTAGAATCCAATCTCTTGCAAACCACAATCGATGGAAATCCCTAGCTATCCGTAATAAATCGATCATAACCTAACCTCTTAGCAATTCTAGCAATTTAGAAACTCATTCATCACAAATCTGAAATTAGATCCATAGGGTTCATCCACATGCCCTAGAATAACAAATCTACTCAAGCATATGAGAATCAATAAAAATCATTGCTTGCATACAAAAAGATAGAAAAACAAAGATTCAAATAACATGAACAAAATACTTAGCTTTGATGAAGATCTTCAATCCAAATACAAGCTTTTAGATCCAAGAGGGGGCCTAGGGCATGGCCTAACCTCTAAAATAATCCCTAAGAAAACATGTGGGAACCCCCTCTAATGACGGCTACAACCCTCTTATATAGCCCCCCAAAACCCTAGGAAAAAACCCTAGAAAACCCCTCAAACTCGTGCCCAAAAATAGCCCTAACCGCAACTTAAAATCTCGGCCCGCCGCCACTCGGGTCGAGTGGTAATCTGACTCGGCCGAGTGGAAATCCAACACTGCAGCGTCAACTTAATTCTCCAGATTTCATCCGACCTACGATTGGCACGTTCTTGGCGGCGTTGAAACCTTCATGAAGTCTACTATCCATAAAAAATACGAGAAAAATACTTTAATTGCTGGAATGATAGAAGATTTCAAAATAGTGGAAGGCTGTCTGAAAATCTGGGCTTGTGTGTCATCGGCATCACTCGGCCGAGTGGGATTCTTCACTCGGTCGAGTGGACTTCTCTACTCAGCCGAGTGACAGACCCTGTAGAAAAACAGTAACTTCGAGGTCCTCAGGGGTCTGTCTCTGGGGGTGGCTCGGCCGAGTAGCTTTCATCATTCGGCCGAGTGGTAATGTGTATTCGGCCGAGTAGGCCATCGACGGGTCTCTGGGAGTTTGAGTAGATTCGGCCTCTTCTCTGGAAAATTTCCCTGACGTACTCGTGCGAGTGAGCTTCCTCACTCGGCCGAGTAGGACTTTGTCATTCGGCCGAATTTACGCTGAAAAACATTGTGCATGTATCCGTTCTGGTTGACCGAGTGGGCTTTCTTGCTCGGCCGAGTGTGTACTTCACTCGGCCGAGTGGCATGCTGTAAATGCCCAATCTTCTTCGTTTCTCCTCCTCGTCGCTCCTATGAAGTTCCTTCTTCTTCCACTCATCCTCCATCGCCGATAAGTCTGCAAATGAGTCGTGTGCGACACTCCAAAGTGGGTGCAAATCCTCTTGATCTCAAAATCGTTCCAAATCGCTCCATATCTCCTGAAATACGACAAAAACTAGAAATAGTGAAAAGCATCGCAATATTGTCGAATAATCGTGAAAAACGCGATATGGGCGATCAAAATGGCATGCAAACATGCAGAAAAAGGTGTAAAATATGTACCGATCAAAATCCCCCAAGCTTGCCTCTTACTCGTCCCCGAGGAAGATAAGTAAAGAGACGAACTCGGGACATGAATACAAAGGAAATGAAATGAAAAAGAAAGAAAACGAGGTGGAATGGGTCGCTGGATTATTCTCTCAGATCTCAAGCCATGAGCTACACATCACGACAACTCAGAAAATACGAATCTCATGCTATAAAGATTTCATATCTTATTTAAACATGGTACTTGCAAGCTTTTAAGAACAAAGGAAGGGACTCCCTAAATTCATGCAATCAACTCATATTCACATCATGAATTTCATAGAATATAATATACAATTCATTGGCGATGCACTTTTCAATCAAAAGTTATAAATGAAGAATATAAGATACACACCAAGCATGCAATAGGGAATAAAATAAGAGTCATGGCATTCACATATTTATTTCAAATCATGAAAAATCTCCATATCTAATATATTTTGCAAAGTCTAAGCATTATCGAATATTCCCATTCATGCACGTCTCCACTCTAAGGTCATACTCACTCATTTAGTCAAATGAATTCATCCCCCAAGCTTAACTTGAGGCGTCGCATCCAAAGGAATATAATAATGACAAATGGGATTATTGCCTTGGTTTTTCCAAGCATTTTTGTGGCTCCGATAATGAGATAGAGAAATATTTTTCTTTTTCTTTTTAGAACATTTTGTTTCTCATTTTTCTTCTAGGATTTTTGGAGGAGCAATTTGATTTGTATTTTTGATTTTTGGCTCCTTTTGGCTTTTTGGACTTTTTGGAGCAACCTTTTTCTTTTGTAGGGATTTTTGGGAAATAGATGCGATATAAGTAGCTTTAGGAGGTGAACTCAAGTGACATGTAGAGAGTAAAAAGATATATATGGAGAAAGAAATAATGTAGCACTCGGTTCACTCTAAGATGTGCACGAACGGTTCAATAAAATAATACTTCAACTAAAACTCATATGTAAGCATGGATATTCTCAATCATTTCAATAAATAGTGAATTCAAGCGGTAAAGTTTACAACCATATCAGGCATGAAACAGAAGGTGAATAAGACAATAAAACTGATGCTTCAGATATACTAATGATACGTGAATCTTGGTGCATTTCCAACAAAAGCATACTAAACACTAATCAATACATTCAGCTTCAATTAATATCATGCATTCATATAGAGGAATCATCAAAAGAATATATAAGCAAGCACATGGATAGCAAGACTATGAAATACTCAAAGTAGCATGGCAAGGAATAATAAGCATCGTGATGGTTGGTAAAGCAATAAGAGATATCATCATACAAAACTCATCCAGCGGAAGAACATAAAGGAAAACAAAGAAATAAAATAAATAAATAAAAGAGAGGAAAGAAAAAGAAAACAAGCACACAACATGATGCATGAACATACATAAAAGGAAAATAAGATGGAAAATTCAAAAAGATGATGCAAAATTTTGAAAAATTTTAAAACCCTAAAATAAAGTAAAAATTCAACTAATGCATCTAAATGGCATGGAAATGCACTCCCCCAAGCTTAAACTTCACATTGTCCTCAATGTGATCATAATGGAAGAATATGAGGGACAACAATAATAATAAGGGGGTGAATGAAAAATGATGAAATGAATGACATGAAATCCTAATGCAACTACATGCACATACAATGATGCATGAGAGCGCCTTCCCCAATGCTTATACCAAACAATCCTATTCAAATAACTCGATCAATAAATCACGATTTTGCTAAGGATAATCAAGTCAAACAAATAAGAAAGTGAGGTTTCACTTGAAAGAAATGCTCGATGGTGGTGAGCAAAAGGATGTGACACATCAAAATATGAAGAGGGAAATTAATATATATAATGGGTTTGGGGTGTAAAAATTTTTGTTGCCGTCATATGAGGTAATATTTATTCAAACAAATCTATATGGTCCTCTCGCTATCGAGAGAATTCGTGTTTATTTAAAGCATAAAAAATTTCTACACAACTGGATTGATATCACCTATAGGAAAAGGCGGATCCAGTATCTTTGCTGGTGCAGGCATCTGCTCCAACTGTTCCTTCCGTGGCTCCGCCAGGCGCATGTGTCCACGGACTCCAACGAACTCCGTAATGCATCCTCCAGCATTCTCACAAGGACTCCACATGTACCCTGCAGAGAATAGGATGCATCAGTTCGCTGCAAAAAATTCACCCTCGTAATAAATGTATCCCAAAGAGGATCATCTATAGAAATATATGGAATAAATAATGGTGGACGATACTTCCCTTTAAATAATCCAATATCCTCACGTGCCGTGATAGCTGTCTCCATGGTGTCTTCTCTATGCTGCTCAGGTAAATCTAGATCATAGGTATGGACCTCATCAAGATGCTCCTCGTCATCGTCAGACTCATCCCAGCGCACCTCTTGATCATATTCATATGTGTCCATGGGTGCTAACTCCTCGCTCTCCTCCTCGTATACATCCCATTGTACCTTTTGTTCATATGTATGTGTATCTTGTAAAAGGCACGATGAGTTGTCAAAATCTGAATCACAAAAAACATCATACACGGGAGGGGAATCAAATGTAGGAGATGAGGGGGTGAAGAGATCTCCCTTAAAGGGAGCCATAAGCTCTGTGGGATAGTCCTCGGCGTCAATGGAAGGATGAGGTGACCGCGGGAGCTCTAATGGAGGAGGATAGTGCTCGGGATCCTCATGAATGGCTGTGTCCTCGTCCTGACGCATGACCTCCTCGGTGATAAGCTCTGGCTCTGTGTGTAAGGCCTCCTCAAAAGAATGCTCTGGCTCGACAGTGTGCTCATTTGCCTTCTCATCAACTATCAATGTAGGCTCTCTCTGGAATAGTGATGCTGGCTGCTCAGGTATGTCAACTTGTGGGGATGTATCATGAGGAGGGGAATGCCTGCAAGCAATCCGAAAATATAGTCTATCCCCCTCAAGACTGACATGGATGTCCTCCTCAATTGTTCCTGCAGCTGAAACACGGTTCATAACAAAATCTGCAAATCGTAGCTCAAATGCATCACATGCTGTAATGCTCTCTGAACTGGTGAACCTCACTGACTCCAAGAGGCCCTCCAATAATCTATGAAATCCGTCCTCACTGGCTGCGCATATGACTCAGTTTCTGCTTCCTCCACGGCCTCTTCGTCCATCCATTCTTTATATGCAGTAGTTGTATCGTAGGATGTGGGATCGATGACGGCACATTCTGGATCGGGTAATATGACCGGTGATGCTTCTTGCCCATAATATGAAGAAGCAGAACTGATATCTTTGGAAATCTCTGTAACCTAAAGCTTGAGCGCATTCATTTCAAGTTTCCTCTTCTCGCATTCCAATTGAAGGGCACCTTATCAAGCCTGGCTTGTATTTAAACTTGGTGTGCATGCATCTCATCAAAAAAATCCTTTGTTTCTCATCAAGCTCGGGCCAGTGCGTTTCCTCAAAAAAATATTCTCCCATCTGAGCACTCTGATCATAATCTGTGGTCTACGTAGTATAATCCATAGCACCTGATCAACAAAGATAAATACTTGGAGAAAAATATCAGTGGCACAAAAGAATATAGAAATGATAATAATGGTGGCGGGGGTGAAAAATTCTTTATGTTAAAATTTTTTTCGTAGTCTAATCAACCTAATTGTGACAAATTGGCACCCAATGGGAAACACCTCCCCGGCAACGGCGCCAAAAACTTGATCGGCCCCGGATATACACCCGGAGAACGATTGTAGTTTTACCGCAAGCGCACGGTCAAGTGGTGAGCAGGTATTGAACACGAGGAGGTGGTGTTGGCTCCAATCTATCCTAGGTTGGTTCGACTACGAATGTTTTATTGGTGGAGATGGTTATGGAATGATATAATGGAAATGGTGGTGGATGTCGCTGTCGGTGATAAAGAAGTCGGATAAAGTGTCGATTCAAATTTAATACAATAAAAGAGTCTAGAGCTAGGGACTCCCCACTACGGATCGTCATACATCATTGTAAATAGTGAATCTCAATATTACTGGAATTGTGTTGAGGTGAACTAGTCGTAACTGAATAGAGAACCAAGCTCACGCTCTCGCGCTATTGCCGGTCTATAGCAACCTAGGATATGGCCCAATCTCTTGCAAACCCTAGCCTAAGCCACTAGCATTAGGATCAACATCATCGTTCAATCGCCCCTCGAGCCCACTCTCGTGCAAACTCGAGTTACGATCTAGGTTGTGATAGTTCGTATTCGTCCAATCTCTTACAAGCGAATATTGGTATAGATTTATAATAAAAATCCTAGCATTGGTCCAATCTCTTGCAAACCAAGTCTAGAGAATCTCGATTATAAACCTAAATCGAATATCTAGGCCTTCCCATCGATTAGAATCCAATCTCTTGCAAACCCCAATCGATGGAAATCCCTAGCTATCCGTAATAAATCGATCATAACCTAACCTCCTAGCAATTTTAGCAATTTAGAAACTCATTCATCACGAATCTGAAATTAGATCCATAGGGTTCATCCACATGCCCTAGAACAACAAATCTACTCAAGCATAGCAATAACGATATGAGAATCAATAAAAATCATTGCTTGCATACAAAAAGATAGAAAAACAAAGATTCAAATAACATGAACAAAATACTTAGCTTTGATGAAGATCTTCAATCCAAATACAAGCTTTTAGATCCAAGAGGGGGCCTAGGGCATGGCCTAACCTCTAAAATAATCCCTAAGAAAACATGTGGGAACCCCCTCTAATGACGGCTACAACCCTTTTATATAGCCCCCCAAAACCCTAGAAAATAACCCTAGAAAACCCCTCAAATTCGTGCCCAAAAATAGCCCTAACCGCAACTTAAAATCTGGGCCCGTCGCCACTCGGGCCGAGTGGCAATCTGACTCGGCCGAGTGGAAATTCCAGCACTGTAGTGTCAATTTACAGAAATTCTCCTGATTTCATCCGACCTCCGATTGGCACGTTCTTGATGGTGTTGGAACCATCATGAAGTCTACTATCCATAAAAAATATGAGAAAAATAATTTAATTGCTAGAATGATAGAAGATTACAAAATAGTGGAAGGCTGTCTGAAAATATGGGCGTGTGTGTCATCGGCGTCACTCGGCCGAGTGGGATTCTTCACTCGGTCGAGTGGATTCCTCTACTCAGTCGAGTGACAGATCCTGTAGAAAAACAGTAACTTCGAGGTCCTCAGGGGTCTGTCTCCGGGGGTGGTTCGGCCGAGTAGATTTCATCATTCGGCCGAGTGGTAATGTGTACTCGGCCGAGTTGGCCATCGACGGGTCTCTGGGAGTCGCAGTAGATTCGGCCTCTTCTCTGGAAAATTTCCCTGACGTACTCGGGTGAGTGAGCTTCCTCACTCGGCCGAGTAGGACTTTGTCATTCGGCCGAATATACGCTGAAAAACATTGTGCACGTATCCGTTCTGGTCGGCCGAGTGGGCTTTCTTGCTCGGCCGAGTGTGTACTTCACTCAGCCGAGTGGCATGCTGTAAATGCCCAATCTTCTCCGTTTCTCCTCCTCGTCGCTCCTATGAAGTTCCTTCTTCATCCACTCATCCTCCATCGCCGATAAGTCTGCAAATGAGCCGTAGGTGACACTTCAAAGTGGGTGCAAATCCTCTTGATCTCAAAATCGTTCCAAATCGATACATATCTCCTGAAATACGACAAAATAAGAAATTGTGAAAAGCATCGCAATATTGTCGAATAATCGTGAAAAACGCGATATGGGCGATCAAAATGGCTTGCAAACTTGCAGAAAAAGGTGTAAAATATGGACCGATCAGCAAGCGAGAGACTGCCTCACCCAAGACCGCAGCCACAGTCCCACCAGGCCGACGATTGGCCCGAAATGAAAGGAGCAGGAAGGAAGTCCTATCTAGTCTTCCTGTGCCTCTCCTCATCATCGCGAGGAGGAACACGTTCCGCTTGTTCTTCCTCCTAGTAGGCGTACTCTTTTGATGGAGAACATCACATCCGACCTATGGTTTGTAATGCCCTACCAGCTACTGCACAAGTACTAGAGGGGGGGGGGTGAATAGTACTTTAAAATAATAAGGCGTATAATTCCAAATTAAATTGCAAACAACCACCAAATCAATTTGCGGAAGCTTAAATTGAATGACAACAATGAAATTAACAAAGCAAACAAACGATGTTAATGGGTTCGGATCCACCCAAGTCTCCCCGACTTGTTCCTGGTGATCCTACGTCCCAACCACCCGGATCCCCTCCGGATACTTGAGTTAGAAACCCTAACTCAAGATTTCCACTATGAATATCTTGTGAAAAACCTTCACAAGATCAAATCATACATGCAATGGCAAAGTGAATCCCACAACCCGGGATCACAAACTTCTCTCACAACCGAGAGAGCCAATAAGCAATATAAAGAGTTTAAATGAAATAAAAACTCTTACCACAAAATCCTATACCTTGAGTTTTTCTTACCCAATAGGTGGAATGAAGGATTTGAGGAAGATGAAGTCACCAAGCCCTAGCACCAAGGAAATGAGCAGCAATGGGTGCCTAGGGAAGAGTTGGAGACTTGGATCAAGCAATAGCTTGAAGAGCTCACCAAGAACAAGCTTCTCTCTAGATCTAGAAATGAGAGAGAATGGGTTTCTTGTGAGGAAGAGAGCTTTAGATTTGAGGGAGAATGGCTATCTCTTTAGAACTCAATGAATCTCTTAATGGCAGCTCTGTTGAAGATAGAAATGACCTAGGTTCGTATTTATAGGGTCCCATAAAAACAAGTTAGGTCATTCTCCAACGGATAGAAATCTGTGAGAATTAGTCGGTCAAAGAACAATCACTGACCGACTAGTTCATCAACTAGTCGGTCAGTCAAACAGCATGGACCGACTAAGAGCAGATCTGAGAAGAGATAGAATTTCAGACCTAGAAAACTAGTCGGTCCAAGAAGACTTTCTGACCGACTAGTTTCACAACTAGTCGGTCATCCAATGAACGTAGACCGACTAAGAGGCAAAACAACATAGTCTGAAGGCAAGTTGACTTAGTCGGTCCAAGAACAAAAGTTGACCGACTAGATTGTCAACTAGTCGGTAATCAAACGTTCTTAGACCGACTAACGGTAAACAGTAGCTTAGGAGAATTTTAGAGTGAACAGTAAGTCACAACTAGTCGGTCAAAGAAGCATCACTGACCGACTAGTTCACAAACTAGTCGGTCGGTGAGTCAATGTAGACCGACTAACTGTAAACAGTAAAGTCCAAGAAATTAACTGACAGAAACTAGTCGGTCCAAGAACAGTGGCCGACCGACTAGATCACCATCTAGTCGGTCAGTACTTGTTCTTGTACCAACTAACATGCACAACAAAGTCCGAATCGAAGCGCGACGCTTCGAGGAAGTTAGAGTGAACTTGTGCAAGAATCCTAGAGCTACGAAATGAGCGTAATGAAGATAGAAACGTAAGATATACTCAAGGCTTAACATTCTATCAATCGAAACTAAAAGACTATAAATAAAACCTTAATAAACGGTCTTCAATAGCTTCGATTGAATCTTCATATTTTCCAAAGCGTCGCAAGAGCTTCAACGAAGCTTTAGGCATGAATATGAGCTTTTGGAAGTGTTGAGATGTCGCTTTGAATATTCTCGTGAAATTGGCGACGATCTCCAATACTGCGCTCACAAATTGTTAGTTCATGAATTATTTATGTTTGCTCATCATCCAAAACCAAATCCGGGGAGTCCAATATTCAACATTCTCCCCCTTTTTGGTGATGACAAACCAACATAAATAATAATCAAGGATAATAATACAAATGTAAAATACTTACTCCCCCTGCATTGATGATACGTTAATTCCACAATGAATATAAATGAATTGTATCAAGCAGACGAGTAAGATAAACAGAGTGAATTGATTTTTGAAATATCGGATTTTGAAAAATCCTTATATGTATCTTAACTCCCCCTGAATCTAACATATCAAACTAGATTCTTGGAAATTGAGTTAAATTTTCATTTGCGCTATTTATTATCATTATCTCTCCCCCTTTGGCATTATCCCAAAAATGGGGGGCATATAACGACAACAATTAGGAAATGTAAAATCCAACATCGGGAGTCGTAGACAAAGACAATGGACCAACTTGACACCAAGGGAAAATTGTGGAAATCAAAATAAGGTGTGCCAAATTTTCCATTATCAATAAAAATCAATGATAAGCAAAATCATCAAAAATACCAAATGTTTATTCATTTCTTGAATAAAGAAACATACTCTCCAATATTCAATATTCTTGGTTAATATTCAATTATAGAATTTAAATCTATTTAACCAAGTTTTTATGCGTCGAGCGACGAAGTAACATTTCAAATGAATTCAACGAATATTCAAATTTGCATGAGTACATCCAAAAAATGAATTCAACGAATATTCAACGAATAAAAGACAAAGTGAACGATGATGAACATATATATATATAGAGACAACATGAGTACATCCAGAAAATATCACATCGAATATATGAGATACATCATATCAAGCGCTACAGATCATCAAAAAGAAATACATCATCATCATCATAAAATCCAACACCGACAACCAGAAAGCACAAAAAAAATACATCAAAGCATCTCTGAACCCCATCCTAACCCAAAACACTCTCACTAAACATATATCATCCAGAATGCAGTGGAGAGTCCTCGGAACAGACGATCACGAGGAGGAGGCAGGATCTGCAGCGTCCGTGGGTCCAGTCGACGGAGTGGACTCAGGCTCTGCAGGGAGAAGAGGTGTCTCAACTGATGGAATCGTCGGGGCAGGAGTCGAGATCTCAGCAACAGGCGCAACAGCAGCATGAGTCTCGACAGAAGCAGCAGCAGCAAATACATGAGCAGGCTCGGAAACTGGGTCAGCAGCAGGCTCAGAAGGCTGAAGAACTGCAGCAGATGGCTCTGGAACACCGGAAGAGGTGGCAACTCCAGGAGCCGAAGAGGAAGTACCAGCAGCAGCAGTACCAGCAGAAGTGCCCTCGGGGGCACGAGTCGAAGCACGACAGAGCTCCTCAATGTCCTCCTCAGCCATCTCATCAAACTCCTCATCCTCAGACACGGAAGGAGGAAGCTCAACACCCATCTGACGAGCCATACGGCAGACTACCTCCTCGGTACGAGCCAAGCGGGACTCGTGACGACGAAGTATCCGTAGGACATCATCAAGGGTGGCAACGGGAGTGGCAGAGGCACTGGCAGAGGCAGGGACAGACGCAGAAGGTGTCGTCCTCTGAACGTGACGAAGAGCCGCAAGAGATTTCTTGACGGCCGTCGCATTCAGGGGAGGACCGAGGGGACGCTCATCGTCACGAGGCAATGTGACACGAAAATGACGAAACACGAGGGTCAACATGCATGGGAATGGGATATGAGCTGATTTATTGGACTTTCGAATACACTCGAAAGAGTCAATCTTATCGAGTATAATTCGAGCCCAATTAATCGAGCTCCCCATGAAGATCGCATAGATAAGCTTCAAAAATGGCTGGGAAGGTAAAGATGAGGAGCCGTACTTGGGAAGCAAGCACGACTTCAGAATCAGATTGAGGACCCACGCATTAGGCTTGAAAGATTTAGAAGGCACGCCAATCATGGCAGGAGGGATCTGATGGAAAATCTCTGAAAGCATAGCCTGATCAAGAGAAGAAATATCATCTATCGAAATATCAGACGGAAGAAGGCCAGACGAAGAGATACCCAAAATCTCTCCTAAGATTTCCGCAGTGAGGACTATAGGAGTCCCCAAAACGGTCGTCTCAACAGAGTGGGTCTGATCGTACTGACCCCGGATCCTATTCGCATAGAAAAGCTTCACTAATCTAGGGTAGGGGTGAGGATTCGCCTTCGGGTCATATCGAAGGTAATCGAGAAGACCCGACGACGACAGAAGATCAGCTAACCCTATGAAGTCGCTAAACTGGACGAAATGCTCCAGAAGCAGCGGGCAATGTTCGATACGGTTATACGCCGCGAGACACAAAGGGTCATCGCGACATAAGGAAATATCGACACCGCCCACCGGCATCGGACCCTTTCCCTTAGGCTTTCGAGTAGACGAACGAGGGTGGGTGCTAGACTCGGGATGACTAGGAGGAGTGGGTTCCCTATGAGTCTCAGTCTCGGGGTTATACTCCGTATCGGAATCGGTAGGAGTATGAAACGAAGATGCAGAAGCAAGAATTTTGGCCTTGGGCTTAGGCTTGGGTTTGGGTTTCGGTTGACCTCTAGGTTTAGCGGTCGTCGTCCTCTTCTTCTTGAGAGGAGGCGAAGACGACGAAGGATGGGTGGTCTTGGCTCTACGCTTCGGAGGGTTTGGATGCTCGGGATCCGAAGAGATTGGATCAACGGTCATCGGAGAGGGGCTAGAGGGAGTGATCGGAATGCGTGTTCTTGCCATAGTCGAAGCAAGACACGGGACAAGGAGATCAAACGAAGAAGCCCTAGCCGAAAAAAAATAAACAAACCCTAAGAACCCTAAGAACCCGAGCAAGCCCTAGCTCTAGGAAATGAAATCTAACCCTAGGAGGAGAGGAGATCACCTAGAATGAGGGGCCGACGGAGGAGATCGACGGAGATGGCCGGAAAAATGGCCGGAGATCGATCGGAAGTCGAAGGGTTTCGAGGGAGGTCGGGGTTTTGAGCGGAGAGAGAAGAGATTTCGATCGATTAGAATGAAAATCGATCGACTAAACTGAGTTTAAGTCGGTCGATTTCGCAAAAGACCAAACAGCCCCTGGCACAACTAGTCGGTCACAGTTCAAGCACTGACCGACTAGACCACGATCTAGTCGGTCGGTCAATGAGCTTGAACCGACTAGTTGCAAACAGTGGCTGAATCCAAGAGTTACTGACAAGATTTAGTCGGTCTGTGTTCATTTACTGACCGACTAGATCTCAATCTAGTCGGTCGGTCACTGAGCATGAACCGACTAAAGAGTTCAAGATGGAAAGGAAACTCAATAAGCTTGAGTTAGTCGGTGTAAGTTCTTCTACTAACCGACTAGATGAACATCTAGTCGGTTGGTGGTTGAACTGATACCGACTAACAAAGTCCAAAAAATGATAATCAAGTTCTCTCCTCAAAACACTTGGACGATATATCGTAAAACTCTCAATACTCATCTAAACTACCCCATTAAACGTCGAAATCTTAAATAGACATTGAGATACGATTTCGATCATAAATTCAAACAAATCACATAAAATTCTCAAAAATTCTATAAATCTATCATGATTGAAATAACGCGAAATATAGAAGCATGCAAGATAATTGAATGAAATATGAATCCTATATCTCGGATTCACCCATAATCCCCAATTCTCGACGCAACCGCACAAAGGAGTCCTCCTTTAGGGGTTTTGTGAAAATATCGGCGATTTGCTTTTGGGTTTCAACGTACACTAAAATGATGTCCTTTTTAGCAACATGATCATCTAAGAAATGGTGTCGGACATCTATGTGTTTCGATCGGGAATGGTGCACCGGATTCTTTGAAAGACAAATAGCACTTTGGTTATCCACCATGATAGGGCTAGTATCACAATGAATACCAAAATCCTTCAATGTGTGTCTCATCCAAAGAACCTGGGCACAAGCGGCACCGGCGGCAATATATTCCGCCTCGGTGGTTGAAAGTGAAACCGAATTTTGCTTCTTGGAAAACCAAGAGACAAGAGAATTTCCTAGAAAATGGCAAGTGCCACTAGTACTTTTCCTGTCGGATTTGCATCCCGCATAATCAGCGTCACTATATGAGACTAACTCATATGTGCTAGATCTCGGATAAAGTAATCCAAAATCTAATGTGTAACTTAGATAGCGAAAAATACGCTTTACCGCTACTAAGTGAGACTCCTTAGGTTGAGACTGATAACGAGCACATATACATACGGCAAACATAATATCGGGCCTACTTGCGGTAAGATAAAGCAAACTACCTATCATACCTCGATATAGACGAATGTCTACATCCTTACCGCCCGTATCCTTGTCAAGATGCGTAGTCGTGCTCATCGGAGTCTTTTTCCCGGAGGCATTCTCCATTCCAAATCGCTTTAGCAACTCCACCGTGTACTTCGTTTGGTGGATGAAGATTGCATCGTTCATTTGGCGAATTTGGAGACCTAAGAAATATTTGAGCTCGCCCATGTGGCTCATCTCAAATTGTTCCTTCATAACATTAGAAAACTCTTCGCAAAGAGTGAAGTTAGTAGCACCGAAAATGATATCATCAACATAAATTTGTACTAATAATATATCATTATTCGCATGCTTAATAAAAAGTGTTGAATCGGCTTCGCCCATTTTAAAATTCAAATCCAAAAGAAAATTCTTTAGGCGATCATACCAAGCTCGAGGAGCTTGTCTCAAACCATAAAGAGCTTTCTTTAGTTTAAAAACGTGATTTGGAAATTTTTCATTTATGAAGCCCGGAGGTTGAGAAACGTAAACTTCCTCAACTACATCTCCGTTTAAAAATGCACTTTTAACATCCATTTGAAATAGTTTAAAATTCTTATGGCATGCAAAAGACAAAAGTAATCTAATTGATTCTAATCTAGCTACCGGAGCGAAGGATTCTTCGAAATCAATACCTTCCTCTTGTCGATAGCCTTGAGCTACTAACCGAGCTTTGTTCCGGACGACGACTTGGTTTTCGTCGGTTTTGTTCTTGAAAATCCACTTTGTCCCTATGACGGTGTGGTTCTTCGATGGCAATGGAACGAGCTCCCATACCTCATTCCTCTCGAATTGAATGAGCTCCTCCTCCATGGCTAAGATCCAAGCGCTATCTTCGCATGCTTCATTAATATTCTTTGGCTCTATCGATGAGACAAAGGCACAATTTGCGAAGTGGTGAACTTGCGATCTCGTCTTGACACTATCATAGATATTGCCAATGACTTGCTCATGGGGATGGTCACGAACCGAATGAAGCCGTTTGGGAATACCTTGATCACTAGGAACATTCTCAACAACTTCATTAGTTGGGTTAGTCTCAATAGAATCAATAGAATCATTAGACTTAGAATTATCAAACGAATCACATAAAACATCCAAAGAATCATTATCATTTGAAATTCTAGTTGGAACAAATCCTTCATTAAATGAGACATGAAGCGACTCCTCGATCGTTGAGGTTCGTTTGTTGAATATCCGGTATGCTTTGCTACGCGTAGAGTATCCAACAAAGATCCCCTCATCGGATCTTGGATCGAATTTGTCCAAACAACCATATGTGTTCTTAATAAAACATTTCGAACCGAAAACACGAAAATGTTTAACTTGAGGCAACCTACCAAACAACAATTCATAACAAGTTTGTTTAGTGCCGGGCCTCAAAAGTATTCTATTAAACACATAGCAAGCGGTGTGTACCGCTTCCGCCCAAAATTGATGGCCAAGTTGGCTATCATCAAGCATAGTGCGAGCACACTCCACTAGCGTCCTATTCTTTCTCTCAACTACACCATTTTGAGGAGGTGCACGAGGGAAAGAGAAGGTGTGAGTAATACCAACTTCATCACAAAATGTCTCAAAAGACTCATTCTCAAATTCACCTCCATGATCACTACGAATAGTGACAATGGTGGTTCCTAAGAGATTTTGTACTTTCTTAACAAAAATTGTGAAGTTTTCAAAAGCTTCATTTTTATTACACAATGAAAATACCCAAGTAAATCTTGAATAGTCATCTACGATGACAAGTCCATACCTTGCATTTCCTAAGGAAGCTACTCTAGTTGGCCCAAATAAATCTAGATGTAATAGCTCTAGTGGCCGTTTTGTAGAGATGCTTTTCTTAGGTTTAAATGAAGATTTAGGAAGCTTGCCGCGTTGACAACAATCACAAAAACTTTTCTTTTCAAAAACAAGCTTCGGAAAACCTTTAATAGAATTCAATTTTGAAAGCTTATATAGTGTTCCAAAGTTCACATGTCCAAAGCGTCGATGCCATAAGTGTTGTTCACTTGTGTTGGCAACGAGACATTGTTCATATGACTTAGGAAGATCCAAAATATAAATGTCTTTACGACGAGTTCCGGAAAATAATAAATTTTCATTATCCTTTCTTAAAATATGACACAATCCTTTCGCAAAGCTAACTTTGTAACCTTTGTCACAAAGTTGGCTTATTGAAATGAGATTATGATTTAAACCACTAACAAGATAAACATCACTAATTAGGGGTTTAGAAGGGTTACCGACTTTACCAACACCTATGATGGTTCCGCTCTCGTTGCCTCCAAATACGACGCGGTTTCCATTCACAATGGGAACCACTCCGGAGAGCAATCGAGCGTCACCCGTCATGTGTTTGGAGCACCCGCTATCGAGTATCCAATTCCCTTTGGAGCTAAATTTAAATTTGTTGCTCCTTCCCTTTTTCTTTTCCTTGAGTACCTAAAGATAGAAACTTCCATATCATGGTACCCAAGGTCATTGGGTCCAAGGGATTAGACCTTTGGAAGCCAAGTCCAAGTGGACTTAGACTTCCCCACATAATTCTTACTATGCACAACATCCGAAAAATAAGCATTCATATATATTTGTTTTTCGTCCATGCTTGTGTCCTTTGGGCTCCAAATAGTGAAAACTTTGGGAGCCATCATCCTATTGGGTGCATGCATGCGACGTTGATTTCTACGTGATGCATGTTGTGGATAGGCATACGGGACATGATGGAATGGTGCACGACGAGAATTATTCATATGATGAGGTGGGTGTACATATGCATGTGTGGGAACACGTGCGTGAGGGTGTCTCACTTGGTGTGCACGTGCCCGGGAATGTGTTGCATAAAAATCATCATAAGTGTGAGACGGTGGAGTAGGACGTGTGTTCCTACGTGGCATGGAATTGGTGTACATAAAAGCATGCCCCTTCTTTGGAGGTCCACCCAATGTGGGTTTCTTTCCGAAAGAGGGTGTGGACGAGGTGAAAGCACCATTGGTAGATGAACTACCAATAGAGTGTTTGCTCCCACTCGTTGAGGCTTCGGAAGTTGGCCTAACAAAAGTAGTGACCGACTTGGAAGAATTTCCCATCATATACCCCAAGCCAATGTGGTGTTTGGCCGGAAGTAAATCTTTTAGGATATTATCCAAATGGCCTTTACCCTTGTTGAATTCGTTGATTCGGCCCAATGTGTTCTCATATTTCTCTTTGAGAGAACGCAAGGAAGTATCCAAAGTGGATATTTGCGAAGTGAGCACATAAACACGAGATTTAAGATTCCCGTTCTCAATACTCAAAGTCGAGTTTTGAGAAGTTAAATCCGCTATCTCATGTTCTTCCGCATCCTCAATGCTAACATGTTCAAGTTTAGATTTGAGATTTACAATCTCATTTCTTAACTCTTCAACAACGGTGTCGTTGTTGGTGATGATAGTCTTAGGCGATGTTTGAATGCTAGCTAGGTCATCTTTTACCTTAGTATATCTATTTACTAACTTAGTATATTTTGACCAAAGTTGAGTGTTAGCATCCCTAAGATCATCCATCGTTACCTCATCGCTTTCTTCATCACTATCATCGGAAGAGGAGGATCCTTGATCGTGCTCCTCTCTTGCCATGAAACACATGTGTGCTTGCTCCACGTGCTCATCGTCCGACTCTCCGCTTGAGGAATCCTCGGAGTCGGTGAAGGTAGCTCCGACAAGTCCCTTCTTGTTTCCTTTTGTGTACTTCTTGGACTTGTCATACTTTGGCGCCTTCCACTTCTCCTTTTGCTTGTTTTGAGGACAATCCGCTTTGATGTGTCCTGGCTTATTGCATTTAAAGCACAAAGGTGGAGAGGCGTTAGTAGATGTAAACTTAGATTTTTGTTTGAAGTTACCCTTTCGGAAGAAGCGATTGAACTTCTTTGCCATGAGTGCAATGGATTCCATGTCCATTTCTTCTTCCGAGTTCTCATCATCGGTAGAGGTGGATGAAGCCGCCTTGAATGCAATCGCCTTTTTCTTAGGCGCATCTAGGTTCAAATATGACTTCATCTTTTCTTGTAGCTTCACCTTGCTATCTTTGCGTACCTCATATGACATCAAAGTACCCATTAGTTGAACTACGGTATATTTGTCCATGTCATTACCTTCCTCGATGGCGAAGGTACGTTTTTCCCAAGAAGAGGGAAGTCCTTCAATAAGCTTTAAGCACTTCTCCTTTTGAGTGTAGATCTTGCCGAGGGCCTCTAACTCGTTTATTATGTCAACGAAACGAGCGTAATATTCTTTCATCTTCTCGCCCTGTTGCATATGAAACATTTCGTAATCTTTGGTTACGACTACGAGTTTAGAGTCTCTTACCCTACTCGTCCCTTCATGTAGAATGAGGAGGGAGTTCCAAATTTGATATGCACTCTTACATGTGCATATCTTATTGAAATCCTCGGGCTCCAATGCACATTGCAAGGCGTTCATTGCCTTGGCATTGCTTACCTCCGCGGCGACCTCCGCGGTAGTCCATTTCTCAAAATCTTCTTCTTCGGGTACAATATACTCCTTCATTGTAGTTCTCCATAAAGATGCACTTCGGAGGAAGGTTTCCATCCGACACTTCCAGTACCCGTAGTTGGTACCGTTGAAGAATGGAGGCCTCGTAGAGGAATGTCCTTCCATCACGGAAGATGCTCCTTCACGGTTCCTGAAGGTGTCATAGTTGGAAGGTGGACGCACGGTCTTGTTGTCGTTGGCAGACATAGCTGAGAATCTGGCTCTGATACCAAATGTAATGCCCTACCAGCTACTGCACAAGTACTAGAGGGGGGGGGGGGGTGAATAGTACTTTAAAATAATAAGGCGTATAATTCCAAATTAAATTGCAAACAACCACCAAATCAATTTGCGGAAGCTTAAATTGAATGACAACAATGAAATTAACAAAGCAAACAAACGATGTTAATGGGTTCGGATCCACCCAAGTCTCCCCGACTTGTTCCCGGTGATCCTACGTCCCAACCACCCGGATCCCCTCCGGATACTTGAGTTAGAAACCCTAACTCAAGATTTCCACTATGAATATCTTGTGAAAAACCTTCACAAGATCAAATCATACATGCAATGGCAAAGTGAATCCCACAACCCGGGATCACAAACTTCTCTCACAACCGAGAGAGCCAATAAGCAATATAAAGAGTTTAAATGAAATAAAAACTCTTACCACAAAATCCTATACCTTGAGTTTTTCTTACCCAATAGGTGGAATGAAGGATTTGAGGAAGATGAAGTCACCAAGCCCTAGCACCAAGGAAATGAGCAGCAATGGGTGCCTAGGGAAGAGTTGGAGACTTGGATCAAGCAATAGCTTGAAGAGCTCACCAAGAACAAGCTTCTCTCTAGATCTAGAAATGAGAGAGAATGGGTTTCTTGTGAGGAAGAGAGCTTTAGATTTGAGGGAGAATGGCTATCTCTTTAGAACTCAATGAATCTCTTAATGGCAGCTCTGTTGAAGATAGAAATGACCTAGGTTCGTATTTATAGGGTCCCATAAAAACAAGTTAGGTCATTCTCCAACGGATAGAAATCTGTGAGAATTAGTCGGTCAAAGAACAATCACTGACCGACTAGTTCATCAACTAGTCGGTCAGTCAAACAGCATGGACCGACTAAGAGCAGATCTGAGAAGAGATAGAATTTCAGACCTAGAAAACTAGTCGGTCCAAGAAGACTTTCTGACCGACTAGTTTCACAACTAGTCGGTCATCCAATGAACGTAGACCGACTAAGAGGCAAAACAACATAGTCTGAAGGCAAGTTGACTTAGTCGGTCCAAGAACAAAAGTTGACCGACTAGATTGTCAACTAGTCGGTAATCAAACGTTCTTAGACCGACTAACGGTAAACAGTAGCTTAGGAGAATTTTAGAGTGAACAGTAAGTCACAACTAGTCGGTCAAAGAAGCATCACTGACCGACTAGTTCACAAACTAGTCGGTCGGTGAGTCAACGTAGACCGACTAACTGTAAACAGTAAAGTCCAAGAAATTAACTGACAGAAACTAGTCGGTCCAAGAACAGTGGCCGACCGACTAGATCACCATCTAGTCGGTCAGTACTTGTTCTTGTACCAACTAACATGCACAACAAAGTCCGAATCGAAGCGCGACGCTTCGAGGAAGTTAGAGTGAACTTGTGCAAGAATCCTAGAGCTACGAAATGAGCGTAATGAAGATAGAAACGTAAGATATACTCAAGGCTTAACATTCTATCAATCGAAACTAAAAGACTATAAATAAAACCTTAATAAACGGTCTTCAATAGCTTCGATTGAATCTTCATATTTTCCAAAGCGTCGCAAGAGCTTCAACGAAGCTTTAGGCATGAATATGAGCTTTTGGAAGTGTTGAGATGTCGCTTTGAATATTCTCGTGAAATTGGCGACGATCTCCAATACTGCGCTCACAAATTGTTAGTTCATGAATTATTTATGTTTGCTCATCATCCAAAACCAAATCCGGGGAGTCCAATATTCAACATGGTTCTCCAAGTTCAAGATTCCACCTTTGCAGCTGTACGATGGCACATGTGACCCATGGGAGCACGTCCGCAGATACCAAAGCGTGATGGATCTACACGGAGTCGTTGAGCCCTACCTTAGCTGTGCCTTCCACACTACACTGACAAAGGCAACGAATGAATGGTACAATGGATTACCAAATGGTATTATCGGCTCTTTTGATGACTTGTTTCAAATCTTTTACAGGAAGTTCATTGCAGGACGACGTCAAAAGTGGAAAACTGACCACATCTTACTCTAGAGCAAGGAGAGAGGGGGTCTCTTCGGAATTTTGTTAAGCGCTTCAACAAAGAAAGGCTGCATGTGAAGGTGCCACGGATGATACAATAATCACGCTCTCACTCAAGGAATTTGATGCGAAGATTTGCTGAAATATTTACTTTAATTTCCACCAAGCAAACTCGAACAACTGTTCAATACGATAGAATATTGATTCATGACTTTGGAGGAAGCACTGACCACCAAAAAGAAGGACACATCTAAGCATCAGATCAAGGGAAACAAGGCGAGAAACTCGACTGCGTGTAAGCCCCCGTCGAGAACCCCGAGACCTGCAGTGAAGGGATAAGAGCCCCAGAAACAAGGAGCCCCCGACCAACGAGGCTTACACCATGTTGAATGCCCCCAAGGTAGAAGCCCTGACATATGCTAAACGAGAAGGACTCGTACCTGCTCCCAAACAAAAGAACATGTATGAAAAAAGGGATGAACTGAAATTCTGTAGGTATCATTATAATATTGGCCACAACATATATGATTACTGGACCTTGAAGAAGGAAATTGAAGCTCTTGTCAAGCATGGTCATTTGAAGAATTTTGTCAACTATGCTCAAGTAAAAGAGGGAGCCTCAAAGCAAAAGAACAAAAACAAGGGGCCCATGATAGGATCACCAATCACCAAGGTCATCGATTAAGCTTTAAGAGAAACACCAGTGGAAGTTCAAATAGTGTCAAGCATGACCAACTTCCTGAGATATAAAAATGCATGTACGTGCTTTATTTTATTAGTTGTTTAAACCTTTCAAATGAATAAAGTTTGTTTTTCCCCGAGAAACAGTCACTTCGAATGGAATGTATACCTATTGTGCCTTGAGAGGATTGTTCTATCTATGATCGATTCTTCTTTGAAAGCATTTTGGTTCATGTGGATCCCAAGAAAAAGTGTGGATGGACAGTTCTTTTCGTCCTTACCGACTTGTTTCCGTCCTTGCCAACTCTCGTCTTCGGACGTACGTTGAGGGGCCACACCTTCGCCACTGAATGAATCATGTCATCAGACGTAAGTTGTGGGCTCGAGCGACTCATGTCGTCGGTCGTAATTCGAGAGGCCGTGCCCCTTACAACTGAAAGACCATCGTTGTTGACCGTACGTCGAGGGGCCACCCCCTCGCAACCGAACAACCATCGTCGTTGGCCATAAGTCAAAGGAGCTATGCCCCTCGCTACCGAATGAACATCATCGTCAAATATAAGTCGAAGGGACCAGGCCCCCTCGCAACCGAACGACCATCGTCATCGGATGTAAGTCGAGGGGTCACCCCCTTGCCACCAAATGACTCATGTCGTCGAACATAAGTCAAGGGGCCATGCACTCGCCACCTAACGACTCATGTCGCCGGACATAAGTTAAGGGGCCACGCCCTCACCACCGAACAACTCACATCATTGGACGTAAGCTGATGGGCCACCCTCTCGCAACGGAACGACTCACATCATCAGCATAATCCGAGGGGCCCTATCCCACGCTACCGAAAGACTCATGTCATCGGACGTAAGCTGAGGGGCCACCCCCTCGTAACTAAACGACTAACGTCACCAGACGTAAACCGAGGGGCCACGCCCCTTGCCAATAAATGACCATCTTCTTCATACATAAGCCGTGGGGCCATTCCCTCGCAACTAAACGACTCCTGTCGTAAAACATGAGTTTAGAGGCCACGCCTCTCGTTACTAAAAGACTCGTTTCTTACTTCATCTATTTAAAGAAGTATGGTTCAACTGCTTAATCACCATCCTCATTATAGGCAGAGGTTTGATATGTAGAGAGGGGCCAACCAGCGAGACAAGCACGCATGTTCCTTAAGCGATGGAGTACACAACAAGTTTTTAAACTATTGTAACTTTACATCTTTTTCGCAACTTTACAAAAAAGTTACATCCTAATTCAAACAAAAGGCCTATGGGATTGCAAAATTTTAAAGCCGACCCACTCCCTCGGTCGAAACAGTGTGACCCTGATCCCCTGAAGAAGCTGCATCAGTGGCTTTATCTGTCATAATGATAGCCTCGTCAATCAGGTCGACAGCTCTCTCAAGTGGAACCTGACCGACCTCATCCAACGGACTATCAGATTCGTCTTCATCTAAAGGCAAGGGAAGTCATTCGAGCTCAGCCTCTAGAGCGAGAAATAACTGTTTCACCTCATGATGGCATCGCTCAAAGACCATCCTGTAAAGTTCATCCAAATCACCCAATCTGTCCTTTTATTCTTGGATTGCTTTTTCTCTGATCTCCTTTGCATTGAGTTCTTGAAGGCTGACGAGCAATTGAGTTTGAGGCTCATTTTCTCTTGCCTCCTGCCTTTTCTTTTCATTGAGCAGCTGTTCCTCTGCCTGCTCTCGCAAGGCAATCTCTTCTTGTAGCTGAATATCGGCCTCCATTTTAAGGGCATCCTCCCTTCATGCAGGCTTCGCTCATCTCTTGCTAAAGCTGTCTCACCTATGACCTGAGCAGGCCCTTGCGAAGCTTCCATAGTTGCAGCTTCTCCTTTGCCTGCTCAATGGCCGTCTAGGAGGATTTTGCGCACTTCTCCTTATTGACCAAGGTGGCTTCATAATTGACCATAGCCAATGAGCGATGGCGTAACTCTGCAGTAGCCAAAATGTCCTGTAGACAGGAAAGAATGTTAACTTCGATATCTGGCCCTAGACAAAAAGTGGATAAGGATGATTTTTACCTGGAGACCTCTTTGGAATGCGAAGGTGGTTAACCTCTCATGGTCGACCCTCTCCAGTATGTCACTGTCTCGAGGAAGGGTCGAATTCTCGATGAGTCGAGAAGTGGTCCCACAAATCAAAAGAGCCGATTCCCCCTTTTCCACTGGGAAAATAGGCCGAAAGAGCTCTACCTCGAAGTATTCAACCAGATATTAAGGCGATCTATTCTCCAAAAAGATCGACCTAAACTCTGGTAGAATGTCCTCGACTAATGAATCTTAAGGAAATAAACCTCCCAGGGGCCAGGAATCCTCACGAAGGAGCGGTCCATGAGATGAGGACGACCCCCTGAAGTTTTTCTCTAGGGAACTTGACTTTGTTCAGGAGCCACTATCGGAATAATGGCAACGTTTGACTTAGATGAGTCTGAGTCTGCAATAATAAGTTTTCTCCATGGTTCTTTTTCTTGGTCTTGATTTTCTCAACCTCGACTGAGAGTTGCTTCTTTTTCCTCTTTAGTGGTTAGGTTGACCGAGGGACTTCTTGAACCACTTGGGATATGCCCCCGGTAACTTCGATTGGTTCTGTCACGCCCCGCTTCCCAAAAACGTGGAGGCGCAGCGTGAGAAGGTCCGCTCAGACTTAAAGCCACAAGGCCCCAAGTCTGATAAGCGTCAAAAGAATTACGAAGTAGCGGGTTCCTGTAATGTGACTCAGAACAACAATAATAATAATAGAGAGAGAGACGATAAACAAAATCATCAACTCAGAGTCCAGATAAAAAATTCAACAACAGAAAAGCCACCAGGCAACAAAAAGAGAGTCCAAAGAAAAGGCCTAGCATGGCCAACAAAAGAAACTAACAACAATGGTGCTACTCACCGACAACAACTCACAACCAACAAAAGAAGAACGAAGGCGCACTAGGACTGGTCACCGGTGTCCTCGAACTCCACGTCACCAACAGGTTCGGGCACGAACTCCACGAACTCGTCACCCTCCGCAACTGTCTCTGGCTCAGCAACTAACATGCGTCACCCAAAGAGAAGGGGCACATGTCAGCAAGTCTAAAAGACTTGTGCAAGGAAACTATAAAAGTAAAGCAACCTAACAGTTCTAAAGTAAAGTATGACATGGATATAAAATGACAAATGACATGGCATGGCAAGTAAACAAGTAAAAGACAAGTACTGGAATTGTAATCATGTTGTGCACATAGATTCTGTCCTTTGGCTAGAGTGGCTGTACGGGCCAACTCTTACACTCAAGTGACCGTTTATCCCTACCCCTCCACGTGTGTCGAGCCAGGGCATTACCCCCGAACACGGAATGCTCGCGTCTGGATCACGAGCCAGGAAGTGTTTTTAACACGGATGGCGTAGGGTTATGCCCGCATAACGGGTGCCTAGCCGGTAACACGGAAACATGGATTGTACAAGTAGTGTAGCGTGTGCTACGATGCAAGTTTAACTAGGATGACATGTATGATGCAATGCATGGCAGTTAACAATTCAAATGCGTACAGTTAAGGAATTTAAACATGACAGATATCAATGCATAAATGATATGGCAAGGTGTCGGATCTAGCTTCGTTGTCAAGCTAGATCACAAAGTTGCGCCTAGATCGCTATCATTTCACGATCTAGTCTCTTTAACGCTAGTACGAGGAATTGGCCTAAAGACATGGCCTAAAGAAAAGTTGGCAAGTTTCACTTGCCTGTTTTCGGTGATGTCTGTTGTCGTGGGTTCGTCTCGTCGAGCGTTACGCTATGAAATGACTGGTTCTCTGTTGATTAAATATATCTCTGAATTAGGTTCATCCCAACTTATTTAAATAATAGTTCATTCTATTAGGTTCTCTAACCTAGGGGGTTCAAATCATATTATTAACTAATGTTTGTGAAAGCTTTTTTTTCTGAACATGCACCCTTCAAAATTGGAAGTGAGGCCTGCAATCTATCATAGACAACTAATTTTATGTTGTCTGTCATAATATAATCAAATGATGGCTACTATTTAATGTGGTACTTTCTAAAATTAACTTCTTAACAAATTTGATTGCTTTGACTTGAGGCAACAGATAGTTTGGATAATAAGTAAGGAGCCATTTAAAACATAACATGCATACAACTAATGCATTTTGGCCCACCAAGGTATATATATCCCAGGTCTGCTCTGATTATTACCCTTGTTTATTCAGTGAACATTCAACCATCTCCCATAGCATTTCTTTAATAGCCTACAAGTTATTTCATAGCCTACACATATCATAGATTCATAGGGTACTGCTTGCAACATTTGTAGCATAAAGAATTTAAAAAAAGCTATCCTCTAAAAGTTAACAGACTTAAAGTTCATTGTTTATAAATATACCTATGCTACCTGGGTACGGTTACAAAGTAAAGGGAAGTAACTCTCAGAATAGAAAAAACTTCTAACTCAATACTCTGATGATAACAAAGAATCATGGGTATTGGTAACTAACCTACCATTATAAATAACAAACTAACTTCTTGTATTATTAAGATTGCATGCATTAAACAACATTTGTAAATGGGCTCACAGAATTTAGGATGCATAAAAAACTACTAACGTACACTTGTACACCCTAATATATGATATAACCAAAAGCACACCAAATATGAAACTAACTCACTGTTCTTATAAGGTAAATGTTATCATTTGGTACTAACTCGTTTCTTATAAAATTTACTGCTTCTCTATTAAAACACTACTTGATTTCAATTATCCCATACCAACTGCAATTATTATCTAACAGGGTATCACCTAATAAGAAATATAGATGTGAGTATTGTCACTTACTTGTTTAATAAAGAAGGCCCTGGGTTCACTTGCAGAGGCGATGTCAGCGATCTTCGATACGGAAGCTCGCGGTTGATGGACGTGCGGCGAGGGGAGGGGCAGACAGTCGATGCCAATGGAGGTGCGTTCGACGGCGTCTGACGTCGGAGTCGACGGAAGTGCACGGCCTGAGGTGGGCTGAACGCTGCTAGCGGCGGTGGCAGGGAAAAACAGTCGGCGGCCTGGGAGATGGCCGTGACCTGGGTTTGTAGAAAAGGAGGGGAGTTTTATTTAGAGGTTTTTTTGTTTTGGGTGGATTTCAAAACACAAAACGTGAATGACAGCTTGGACTTGGGGTTTTAATGAAAGAGATGAGCACAACTACCTAGGTGAGAGGAGAAACAGACGTGGGATGATGGGATTGAGGCGGTACTGTTGGAGAAAGATGTGGGGAGCAGTTAGGAAAAAGATTTAATAAGAGGAGACTGTTAAAATTCAATTTGTTTCGGTCTAAAATTGATATCCACAGTTTTGATTTCAAACTTAAAAAGGAAACTGTTTTGAAAGGAATCCGTTTTTTTTTCATCTCCATACGAAAGAGACAGCAAAAGTAATTATTAGGCTAGGACTTTAATAACTAAAGTTTGTAAGACTTTAATACGTGACCCACCAGTTCATTAGAATTCAAAAAAAAGTTAAAATAATAATAATAATAAATTAATAATTATTAATGAGGTTATATCAGTTTGGTCCCTCGACGCCCAAAAATAAAAAGAAAGATACTCGGGCGATCGCGCCTTCGAGAGGATCGTGAAAATGGGATCCGGTTACGCGTCAGAACTACGGAAACACAATAATACAACCAAATACGAAAATACGCACACGAGTCAACATACACACAAAATACGTACGACCGGAAAGTGGTCGTTACATCCTACCCACCTTAAGAAAAGATTCCGCCCTCGGAATCTACATCATCTAATGCTCAGGAAATAAGTGCGGAAAGCGCTCTCTCATATCATCCTCGCGCTCCCAGGTGGACTCCCCAGGCGAACCATGATGCCACTGCACTCTAACTAAGTCAACGGTCTTATTCCTCAGCTGCTTCTGCCGTCGATCCAAAATTTCAACTGGCTGCTGATCATAAGACAGATCCGGACGAACCGTGATCTCCGAGAAATCCACAGCATGGGACGGATCACTGACGTATCGATGTAACTGAGATACGTGAAACACGTCGTGAACACCCTCCAGTGACGGCGACAATGCCAAGCGATAAGCCACCGCTCCAACTCTCTCCAGGACATCAAACGGCCAAATGTACCTCGGACTCAGCTTGCCTCTCTTCCCAAATCAGATAACTCCTCGATTCGGAGAGATCTTGAGAAAGACGTGATCTCCAGGCTGAAACTCCAAAGGCCTCCGTTTAGCATCTGCCCAATGCTTGAAACGGTCCTGCGCAATCCTCAGCTTCTCCTGTATATTCCTCACAACATCCACAGCTTCCACGATCATCTCAGGCCCCAACAACTCCCGATCTCCAACGTCATCCCAGCTCAGTGGCGATCGACATTTCCTCCCGTATAGCGCGGTGAATGGTGCCATGCCAATACTCGCCTGGTAGCTGTTATTATAGGCAAACTCAACAAGGTGGAGATGATCCTCCCAAGAACCCTTCAAGTTCAACATACATGCCCTCAGCATGTCCTCCAAGATCTGGATCGTCCTCTCGGACTGGCCATCCGTCTGTGGGTGGTACACCGTGCTGAAACTCAGACTTGTACCCAAACTCTTCTGTAGACTCTGCCAGAACTGAGACGTAAATCTCGTGTCTCTGTCCGACACGATACTCACAGGGACTCCATGCAGTCGAACGATCTCCTGCACGAACACGTTACATCACTAACTATTCTAGGAAAAGGAAATAGGAATGGAAAGTAAACGGATTTACCTCCATATATCTCCTCGCCAGTGCCTCCGTGGACTGTCCTACTCGGAACGGAATAATGTGCGCGGATTTGGTCAATCGGTCTACGATCACCCAAATCGCGTCATTCTGCTTCGGACTCCGAGGTAGTCCAGTCACGAAGTCCATAGTGATGTGTTGCCACTTCCACTCCGGAATCGGAAGCGGTTGTAGCAACCCCGCCGTACGCTGATGCTCCGCTTTCACCTGCTGACAAACCAAGCACTTGGCCACACTCCGAGCCACGCTCCTCTTCATCCCATGCCACCAGAAATTCAAACGAAGATCCTTGTACATCTTGGTCCCACCAAGATGCACAGAATACGGCGAACTGTGTGCCTCTACCAACAGCTCCTCTCTGACATCTCCCGCAGGCACACACAACCTGGCTCCAAACCTCAGCGAGCCATCTTCATGAATTACAAAATCAGTCCGCAGACCCGCTTCCACCATCTCTCGAATCTTTACCAACTTCGGGTCACCACTCTGCCCAGCCTTGATCCGATCCACGATCGTCGACTGTATCTGCATACACATCAACGAAGAAGTCTCTCCAAGCAGAACCACCTCAACTCCAGACTCGTAAAAATCCTGTTGCAATCTCCACTGCGAAGTCAACAACATCACCACCGGAAGCCTACTCAACGTATCAGGAACCACATTCACTTTACCCGGGTGATACTGCAACTCAATCTCATAATCTGCCATGAGCTCCAACCACCGACGCTGTCGCATGTTGAGCTCCTTCTGCGTGAAAATGTACTTCAAGCTTTTGTGATCAGTGAAAATCTTCACTTTCTCACTCAGCAGGAAGTGCCTCCAAATCTTCAGCGTAAACACGACAGCAGCCAACTCCAAATCATGCGTCGGGTAATTCTTCTCATGAGCCTTAAGCTGACGAGAAGCATACGCAACCACGTGCCCATGCTGATGCAACACACACCCAAGACCTTTGCCAGAAGCATCACAAAAGATCTCGAATCCTCCACTTCGGTCAGGCATAGCAAGAACATGGGCAGTCGTCAATCTCTCCTTCAGAACACCAAAGGCTTTCTCACAACCATCAGACCAAACAAATGGTACATCCTTTCGTGTCAGTCTGGTCATCAGCTCTGCAATACGGGAGAAGTCCTTAATAAAGCGCCGATAGTAACCAGCAAGACCAAGGAAACTCCTGATCTCAGACGCTGACTGCGGAATCGGCCACTCTCTGATAGCCTTGATCTTCTCCGGATCCACGGCTATGCCATCTCCTGATACCACGTGTCCAAGAAAAGCCACTCTATCCAGCCAGAACTCGCATTTCAAATACTTGGCATACAACCGATGCCTCCTCAGAATCTCCAATACCGTCCTCAAGTGCGACGCATGCTCCTCCTCTGACTTAGAATAGATCAGAATGTCGTCAATGAAAATAACGACAAACTTATCTAAATAGTCATAGAAGATCAAGTTCATCAGGTTCATAAATACTGCGGGCGCGTTGGTCACACCAAAAGGCATGACCACGAACTCGTAGTGACCATACTTCGTCCTGAACGCCGTCTTCGGAATGTCCTCCTTCCTCACCTTCAGCTGGTGATATCCACTCCTCGGGTCCAATTTGGAAAATACTCTCGATCCTCCCAGCTGATCAAAAATATCATCAATCCGCGGCAATGTGTACTTATTCTTTACAGTCACCGCATTCAGCCCTCGATAATCCACACACATGCGACGCGAACCTTCCTTCTTCTTCACCAGCAGGACCGGTGCTCCCCACGGAGACACACTGGGATTTATGTAACCCTTTTGCAAGAGCTCATCCAGCTGCTTCCGTAACTCCTCCAATTCCGCCGGAGCCATACGATAATGTGCCTTCGAAATGGGCTGCGCTCCCGGAATCAGGTCAATCGAAAACTCTAGAGCTCGATCGGGCGGCAGACCAGACATCTCTTCGGGGAAGACGTCATTGAATTCACGCACCATAGCAGGCCTACCCTGCTCCATCAGCATAGCCACAGCCTCCACCGGCTTGGCCCGAAACCTGACCGGACCAAGCGAACTGCTACCACGGCTGAACTCAAACACTGGATGTCCGGGAATCTCGAACACCACCTTCTTCCTCCGACAGTCGATCGTAGCATAGATGCTCGCAAGCCAATCCATCCCAAGCACTGCATCGTAATTGATGATGTCGTGGACAATAAAGTCAACATACAGCTCGTGTCCACAGACCACCAACGGACAAGAATTGCACCCACGATGCACCGAAATCACACCATTCCCTGTGACGATGTTCCAACTCTGGGGAAGAGAGGAAGTCGACAAGGAATACCTCTCCACGAAGCTCCGAGAAATGATGCACATGGATGCACCAGAGTCAAAGAGAACTCATGCAGTAAAAGCGCAAACCAAGATCACACCTAACAGACAGTCTAACAATCAAATTCTATTCTAGCAAACAATCATATGCAAACAACTAATCAAATCTAACAACCAAACTGACTAAGAAAGAAACAGCTAGATAGAAAGTTACCTGCGATAACCTCATCCAACATCTCGGTCTCAGCAGCAGTCATCAGAAACGCCTGTCGTTTCGGCTGAACAGCCTGCTGAAACGCCTGCCTCTGTGGAACGAGAGGCGCTCCACGACCAGCAGGAACAGGTGCCCTCTGCTGCAACGGCTGAGCTGCAACAGGTGCTCTCCACGGCTGCTTCGACCTCGGGAAATCCTTCATGGTGTGCGCAGGATCACCACAAACTAAACACTGCCCCAGCATCTTCCGGCACTGATCCTTGATGTGCCCAGTCTTGCCACAGAAATTGCAAGTCTTCAAAGTAGGAGGTCCTCCGGGCCTCTTGAACTGCACAGGCTGGTTGGGCCCGTGCCCCGGTCTCACCACTGACCTGGCCTGCTCCATAGGCCTCTTCCCAGTGCCAGAAATCTGTCCCCTCTTCTGATTCACAATCCTCTCCTGCCTCTTCGCCGCAATCAGAACCTTCTGGTAAGTCTCCGCATCAGAAGAAGTGACATAGCTCTGCAGATCCAACGAAAGCCCCTGCAGAAACCTCTGGGCTCTCTCCTCAGCATCCTGCACCATCTTCGGTGCAAAACGACTCAGCCTCGTGAATTCCTGGTGGTACTGATCCACCGTCAAATTCCCCTGCTTCAAGTCAATGAAGCGCTGAGCCATCTCCCTCCTGGCGGCCTTAGGAAAATACTCCTCGTCAAATCTGGATTTGAAGGTAGCCCAAGTGATAGGCTCCTCCAGCAAATCCTCCTCGGCGTCCCACCAGTTCCGTGCGTTATCTTTCAGCTGTCGCTTCGCCAGATCAACCCATCCAGTCGGGTCGACCTTCGACATCTTCAGATTGTCTTCCATGTTCCTGGTCCACTCATCTGCAGCCAGGGGTCCTTCGGTCCCATCGAAGTAAGCGGGACCCAGCTCCCGAAATTGCTTCGCTCCAGGCTCGAAGCGAGGGGCAGCCTGGACAGCCGGCGCTGCACGAGCAGGCGGAACATTCCAGACAGTCTGCAGAATTCCTTGCTGCACCTGCATCATCTGATGCATCATCCTCATCATCTCCCCGGTGGTGGGCTCTCGGTCCGGCTCCTGGTCACGAGGGGGCACACCACCACCAGCACGGGTATTCCGTCTCCCAGTCATCTATTGACACATGAAAACAAAACAAAATTAGACTCTCAGCCTTATGACTCGGTGTCGAAATTATTTATCGGACATTCTATAATTCTTATCGTTGTTCCGATTAAGTCACAGTTACAGAAAAAAAATAGAACCTGCATGGGCCACCAAAGAAACCTGACACGCCCCGCTTCCCAAAAACGTGGAGGCACAGCGTGAGAAGGTCCGCTCAGACTTGAAGCCACAAGGCCCCAAGTCCGATAAGCGTCAAAAGAATTACGAAGTAGCGGGTCCCTGTAATGTGACTCAGAACAACAATAATAATAATAGAGAGAGAGAGAGACGATAATCAAAATCATCAACTCAGAGTCCAGATATAAAATTCAACAACAGAAAAGCCACCAGGCAACAAAAAGAGAGTCCAAAGAAAAGGCCTAGCATGGCCAACAAAAGAAACTAACAACAATGGTGCTACTCACCGACAACAACTCACAACCAACAAAAGAAGAACGAAGGCGCACTAGGACTGGTCACCGGTGTCCTCGAACTCCACGTCACCAACAGGTTCGGGCACGAACTCCACGAACTCGTCACCCTCCGCAACTGTCTCTGGCTCAGCAACTAACATGCGTCACCCAAAGAGAAGGGGCACATGTCAGCAAGTCTAAAAGACTTGTGCAAGGAAACTATAAAAGTAAAGCAACCTAACAGTTCTAAAGTAAAGTATGACATGGATATAAAATGACAAATAACATGGCATGGCAAGCAAACAAGTAAAAGACAGGTACTGGAATTGTAATCACGTCGTGCACAGAGATTCCGTCCTTTGGCTAGAGTGGCTGTACGGGCCAACTCTTACACTCAAGTGACCGTTTATCCCTACCCCTCCACGTGTGTCGAGCCAGGGCATTACCCTCAAACACGGAATGCTCGCTTCTGGATCACGAGCCAGGAAGTGTTTTTAACACGGATGGCGTAGGGTTATGCCCGCATAGCGGGTGCCTAGCCAGTAACACGGAAACATGGATTGTACAAGTAGTGTAGCGTGTGCTACGATGCAAGTTTAACTAGGATGACATGTATGATGCAATGCATGGCAGTTAACAATTCAAATGCGTACAGTTAAGGAATTTAAACATGACAGATATCAATGCATAAATGATATGGCAAGGTGTCGGATCTAGCTTCGTTGTCAAGCTAGATCACAAAGTTGCGCCTAGATCGCTATCATTTCACGATCTAGTCTCTTTAACGCTAGTACGAGGAATTGGCCTAAAGACATGGCCTAAAGAAAAGTTGGCAAGTTTCACTTGCCTGTTTTCGGTGATGTCTGTTGTCGTGGGTTCGTCTCGTCGAGCGTTACGCTATGAAATGACTGGTTCTCTGTTGATTAAATATATCTCTGAATTAGGTTCACCCCAACTTATTTAAATAATAGTTCATTCTATTAGGTTCTCTAACCTAGGGGGTTCAAATCATATTATTAACTAATGTTTGTGAAAGCTTTTTTTTCTGAACATGCACCCTTCAAAATTGGAAGTGAGGCCTGCAATCTATCATAGACAACTAATTTTATGTTGTCTGTCATAATATAATCAAATGATGGCTACTATTTAATGTGGTACTTTCTAAAATTAACTTCTTAACAAATTTGATTGCTTTGACTTGAGGCAACAGACAGTTTGGATAATAAGTAAGGAGCCATTTAAAACATAACATGCATACAACTAATGCATTTTGGCCCACCAAGGTATATATATCCCAGGTCTGCTCTGATTATTACCCTTGTTTATTCAGTGAACATTCAACCATCTCCCATAGCATTTCTTTAATAGCCTACAAGTTATTTCATAGCATACACATATCATAGATTCATAGGGTACTGCTTGCAACATTTGTAGCATAAAGAATTTAAAAAAGCTATCCTCTAAAAATTAACAGACTTAAAGTTCATTGTTTATAAATATACCTATGCTACCTGGGTACGGTTAAAAAGTAAAGGGAAGTAACTCTCAGAATAGAAAAAACTTCTAACCCAATACTCTGATGATAACAAAGAATCATGGGTATTGGTAACTAACCTACCATTATAAATAACAAACTAACTTCTTGTATTATTAAGATTGCATGCATTAAACAGCATTTGTAAATGGGCTCACAGAATTTAGGATGCATAAAAAACTACTAACGTACACTTGTACACCCTAATATATGATATAACCAAAAGCACACCAAATATGAAACTAACTCACTGTTCTTATAAGGTAAATGTTATCATTTGGTACTAACTCGTTTCTTATAAAATTTACTGCTTCTCTATTAAAACACTACTTGATTTCAATTATCCCATACCAACTGCAATTATTATCTAACAGGGTATCACCTAATAAGAAATATAGATGTGAGTATTGTCACTTACTTGTTTAATAAAGAAGGCCCTGGGTTCACTTGCAGAGGCGATGTCAGCGATCTTCGATACGGAAGCTCGCGGTTGATGGACGTGCGGCGAGGGGAGGGGAGGACAGTCGATGCCAATGGAGGTGTGTTCGATGGCGTCTGACGTCGGAGTCGACAGAAGTGCACGGCCTGAGGTGGGCTGAACGCTGCTAGCGGCGATGGCAGGGAAAAATAGGCGGCGACCTGGGAGATGGTCGTGACCTGGGTTTGTAGAAAAGGAGGGGAGTTTTATTTAGAGGTTTGTTTGTTTTGGGTGGATTTCAAAACACAAAACGTGAATGACAGCTTGGACTTGGGGTTTTAATGAAAGAGATGAGCACAACTGCCTAGGTGAGAGGAGAAACAGACGTGGGATGATGGGATTGAGGCGGTACTGTTGGAGAAAGATGTGGGGAGCAGTTAGGAAAAAGATTTAATAAGAGGAGACTGTTAAAATTCAATTTGTTTCCGTCTAAAATTGATATCCACAGTTTTGATTTCAAACTCAAAAAGGAAACTGTTTTGAAAGGAATCAGTTTTTTTTTCCATCTCCATACGAAAGAGACAGCAAAAGTAATTATTAGGTTAGGACTTTAATAACTAACGTTTGTAAGACTTTAATACGTGACCCACCAGTTCATTAGAATTCAAAAAAAAAGTTAAAATAATAATAATAATAAATTAATAATTATTAATGAGGTTATATCAGTTTGGTCCCTCGATGCCCAAAAATAAAAAGAAAGATACCCGGGCGATCGCGCCTTCGAGAGGATCGTGAAAACGGGATCCGGTTACGCGTCAGAACTACGGAAACACAATAATACAACCAAATACGAAAATACGCACACGAGTCAACATACACACAAAATACGTACGACCGGAAAGTGGTCGTTACAGGTTCAACCTTTAAAAGACTCGTCTGGTGAAGAGGCAAATTCTTTTCAGCTTTTTGAATGGAAGCCTCGAGCGCCTCCCGCATACCAGGTTCAACCTGATACTCTTGTCTGATCATACCTACAAAGAAGGGAGAATTTTCACGAAGAAGAAAATTAGGATAAGGGAAGAAATGGATTCGACCTTTTGCCCACACGATTTTGAGCAACATCTTGTTAGACAGAAGCTTCTTCGTTGATCTACTCTCCTCAGGCAACCGCAAAAGAAGAGCATCAGCATTCTCTTCCTCTTCGAAAAGGGTATTATATTTATTCATTGCAAGTTTGAGATTCTCTCATTGAGTGATGAAACTTGCCCTGTCAAGGAGTACCACAAACATGAACTGCTATTTCCATTTCAGATTGGAGCTGGGAAGATCTTTAAACAATTTTCTGTCTCAACGACCGGTGATCATGTACCAACTCGAGGACATGGGAAGGGTTAATCTGAAAAAGTAATTGAACAATCCATAGATGGTTCAACACCATTCGACATGCACAACACGATAAATCTGACTAAGATGCCCACATCATTCGACTTCAATACATCATTCGACTTCAATTGACAAAGGGAAAGGCTCAATATGCTCAGCACACAGAGCATAAGGGGGTGCATGGGAAATTGAAGCCCAAGATGAAAAGATTTTACGTAAACCCCTACTTCCCAATCTCTAGAGGAGCAGATCATATCCTTCGACCGTGGCAGCCGAATTTGGTAATCACGCCTTACATTTTTCTTTTGAAAATTAGGAATTTGACCACTCGCCACTCGAGAAGCTTGGGTGGAGACTATATCAGGGACACTGACTTTTACTTTACTTTTCTGAGGGGGTGGAGGCCGAGGTTCCAGTAGAGACACGATGTGCAGAAGAAGAAGCCATGGCTAAAAGCATTGAGGGTGAAGCTCGGTTTTGGAAGCTTGAGACGATGAAGCTTCCCTCTCCAAATTTTCTTATTAAGGCAAAGGAACATCTAGTGATGATCTAGGCTAATCTCATCATCGAGGGACACGAGTTGATGATCCATACGCATCCATATCCCGAACTCTGAACCGACGCAGCAGCCAAATCAAAAGAATGTGAGATTTTTTGGCACTTAAACTCAAATACTCCTGCCTCGACTGCCATGCGTAATTAATGAGGTATCACATCACTTGACCTCACCTGAGGAATTATTTGAGTCCAAGTGATGGGGGACATTGTTGAGTCCTTGGGCCGGCTCTCGAGGAAGAGGGAATATTTTTTCTAAGAAGAATGAAGCGCACAAAAATGACCCTTTAGCCCACTAGGCCCACGAAGCCCATAAGGAAGGCTAACTGATAGGTTGTTCTTATATATAGTTTTCACGTTCATTTCATTCACATTTTATTCCACTTCGCATCGTTTTCGTGTCATTTTTATCCTTTTTGTTCACTTTTACACTTTTGGTCTCTCCGGTGCTTTTCAAGTGAATAGGGAGGAGTTTGGAGCATTTTGGGCTTTCGTAGAGTGATTTTATACTTGGAGCATTATGGAGCCAATGCTTGAGCTGGACCTTGCTATGCTTAAGCTTGATGTGAACATGGAGCATTGTGGAGCATGGGAGCTTAGTCCCCTTTGCTGGAGGAGCTCTTGGAGCATAGATGTGTAGTTAGAGCACTTGGTGACTTTGGAATCTGGAGTTTGGGAGAACTCTTGGAGTGTGGAGTTTGGGGGAACTTTGGAGCTTATTTTGATGAAATGAAGCCTTGGATCTGGAGATGTTGGAGCTTAAAGCCTTGGAGTTGGAGCTCATTGAGGGAAGCTTGGAAGATTGGAAGAATGGAAGATTGGAAGATTGGAGTGTGTAGTTTGGAGTGAAGTTCTGGAGCATTTCGAAGATTATATGGCAGTATGGAACCCCCCCATACGGTCGCATCATATCCATCAGTAGGACCACGACAACAGCAGGCTTCCCACGACCGTATGGACTAGCTCCATACGACCGTGTCATTCACTTTCCCCCCAAGCAGCAGCGAGCTCGCCACGGCCGTATTAGACCATACGGCCGTATCACTTAACTTCATCCAAGGTAGCGGTAGCACAACATTGCTGCAACCGTATGAACCAAGTTCATCTGGCCGTGTGGGTTTCTCTCCTCACCAAGCAAGAGCAAGGCAGCGGAACGACGTGGCCGCATGGTTCAACCACACGACCGTTTGAAAACGTGTATGTAACTCGACCCGACAACCTGAGGGTTTTGTATTTAAGCGCTGGGAGCACCGTCGTTTGGGGGAGAGCCGAGCTTTAGGCTCGTTTTAGCCCCTTCTTACTGTTCCATTGATTTTCTTAGGATTAGTTTGGTTTTAGATTAATTTTTAGACAGTTTTCTAGGGTTTTCTCTTGGATTTGTACTGGGGATTGATAACTCCTGTATGGATTAATGAGACAAGGTTCCTCTTCTATTTTTTTGGATGTTATTGATGTTATTTCATTGTTCTTGCTCTTTGTATTTGTGTTGTTGTGTTGTTGTTGTGGTTGATTCATTCTTCTACACTTCAATTACTATCGCTCTTTGTTCTTTTCATCGTATTCATGCATCTCCATATCGCCATGTCTTTGTGAAGCTTCGATTACCCATGTTTCTGTAGGGATTTTCAAGGTCCCTTAGAGCTAATTTTAAAATTATTCGTCCTAAGTCGGACGAACATAATAAAATAAACAGCAGAAAATAATTTATTAAACTATTTAATAAATATAGCCCTAAGAAAAAATTCCCTAAGCCAGGAAATCTACTGGCTCGAGTTGGGTCTGACCAACTCGAGAAAGTTCTAACTACTACTTAAAAGAAATGCATATTAAATTGACTCACATGAAATCTTGCCCTGGAGCAGGCAAGATGTTTCGCACCATCTTGTGCTCCATGATCTAAGCCGCCTCCCGAATCACGTTGCGTCGCTCCTCCTCGCGAACTGGATCAGCTCCCGAAGCGCACCTTGCCTCCAAGCCCATCACTAGCCGTAGAAAGTTTCACTTGAGTAAACACACGTCGTAGACTTCTGAATCAAAATTCGGACCTCCCCGTTGCCTTGCTAAGACCCGGTTGGAGGACAGGAAAATTTATAGAGGAAGAGAATAAATTTAAGTCTTGATTAAGTTTGCTCAAATATTCCAGAGCTCCTTAATCGGTGACTTGGTGCAAGAAACAAAGAAGGGAGTACCCACCTATTTGTATAGGAGGCCGGCTCTGCTTCTTTTGTCATGAGCAATGTGGGACTAATAGGTAGGAAGAGGCTTTAGGATTTAATTCATTTTAGTTAGAATAGCTTTCACAAAGTCTAACTTCAATCAATTAATCCTCACTCACAATTGAGCTCCAGAGATGATACAAGTTATCATTTCGAAGGGCTAGTAATGGTGAACGCGTAGGAACAAACGGCGACGAAATCCGAGTTCGTTTGACCCCTCAAACGATTGCTCAAAGTTGAGCAAAAACCCATGTTTCGTAGCTGTCAAGGGTTTCACTTAAACCCTAATGAAACGACTTAAGTTGCGGGCGGCCCGCTAAGCTTAGCGGGCGTGCCCGCCTAAGGCAACTGGGTGCGCCCGCTAGGGCGCACCCGTGCGGGCGCACAGCCCGCTGTTACCAGCAGGCTGCGCCCACTGATTGCAGCGGGCTTGGCCCACTGGAACAGCGGGCAAGCCCGCTGCTCCCAGCGGGCAGGCCCGCTGGGTCAGCGGGCCGCTCCCGCTGCTCCCAGCGGGCTGCGCCCGTTGTGAGCAGCGGGCCGCTACCGTTTGACCCCAGTGGGTTTATCCCACTTCCTCTTGCGCCTTTCTTGTGTTTCTAAGCTCATCCGAGCTCCGATTCCTACACGGTTTGATCCTCTGGTTTCCACACGAAATCCCCTCCATTCCCAAATGCTCTAAATTCACAACCAACTTGTGAATTTATCATTCTCATTTCATCTTATGAGTTCCTCTATACAATCTCCATGTTACTACGACGTGAATGTTACTCGGTGTGAGACCCTACAGGCTGATCCTTACTACAGGCTGAGACTCGAAGTCTGAAGACGACAGTGACCACTAGCAGTAGGTGTCATCCCTGTTTCAGGATCATCGATTACGTGATTGGTTCGTAGGCAAGGGTTCCGACGGGATCACTCTGACTGTGACTGTGATAATTTCCGCAGTTTTTGTCCCTTCGTCATAACTATGTCACTTGACTATCCTAGGGTATGGTTCTCTATCAACCCCATTAGCTAGCAGTGGTTAGTATACGTCGGTCTCTGGTACATACATGTTGTACATGTTACAACATACCTTGGCCAAGGTTTTACCGAGAGCCGTACTAACCTGCAACACTAACTTCCCATTAACGGAAGAGACGAATCCTCTGTTGATCACTACTTAGCTCATTTGCTTCGAGTGTCACACAGCCTAAGATCTTTCAGCAGGCCTAGCCTCGAAGCTAGATCTTAAGACCTAAGTGACATTGTTCACACATAGCTTCATACAATGATCTCAAGTCCTAAGGACCAACTTACCTATTATCACTTAGAGTTATTAATGATAGTTTAGTTAATGTTGAACCATTTAATAACTCTTTGTTTGGGTTGTTCAGTGGACTCATTCTCTAGTGAGCACCTGCGCCCTGTCTTCGACTTCGCCAAGCCGTATGGGTATGAGACCAACCAGACTAAGACGCAATGGTCTGTCCGATGTGCCGATATCCCTTATCTCGACACATCTATGACCACGAACGCTTTTAAGATTCAAGCTGCCATCGATCAGACATTTCTCATAATCGTAATCTACATTGCGAAACATGTGTGACCTGACTTTGAATCCAAGGGAATAATCCAAGTAATAAATAACTCAGACAATATATTTACCAGAAAGAATACTTTCATTTATTGAACAAGATGTTCTATTAAGATAAATAGCCACGAGGGCATACATCTCTCTACAGTTTCACCTCTAATCGATTAACGTAGCTAGCATATAACCCCAAAACGAGCTAGTACTCGATCAATCCGCCTCCCTGTGGACGACTCGTAACGCGCTACAACGACGTCGTGCACTTGCAGTTATAAATTGTAAAGCTATATCAAGTTTGCTAGGGAGGCACGGTTTGATTGATATTAGTAAGATTAGGATTCACTAGACTACTTTTCATTCAAAAAAATTATAAAATTTTCAATAACCAAATATTTCCCACCACCGGTATCCATTTATCTGCTATTCTCTTGTACCACTGACGCGCTTGCCTTAGCTTCAATTTTCAATTTTCAGGTGCTATTCGAAGAATATGTGGATGCCCGATAGATCCTACGTGGAGAGTTTCAGTGATTTATTCTCGCGAGATGCTTAAATTGGAGATTACGATCATGTTCCATAGGTTGCAGCGCTTTGTATAAGATGTGGGATGCAACAGCATGCCTTTACCCAATGCCAAAACCATACATACCCCTACGAACCACCATCATATACCCACGACATTTATCATGAACCCTCCTATCTTAACCCTCCAACACCACCACAAAAATCTCAATTAGAGTTACTTCTAGAAGACCAACTCCGAGACGAAGCTCGATGGCTCGAAACCTAAACCAATGCACAAGCCCAACTCTATGAACTTACCCAAATTGTAAACTAATTGGTCATATCATAGGGGCAGTCACGTTTGATTCGTAGGGATTCGATTGATCTACAAACACCGTCTGAATGGGATAATCTTGATTGAGGAGCCACCTCCACCATCGAGATTCAGGCAAGGCAAAACCACACGTAACGGGATCGGATTTCCACTTTCTTCCAACTTGCTGAAGAGACGCTTTGGCAAGCTTTGGGGGAGATTCATCAAAATGGTGCATGGATTACCGAAGCATGGGATAAGCACGCATGAGCTCCTCTACATCTTCAATGGAGGATTGCACTTTGACATACAATAATCCATGGTGAAGATGAACGGATGGCAATTCTTTGACATGCCGCCTGAGAATGCATAGGAGTATATGGAGATTGCAGCCGCATCTCACGTATCGATGAAATGTAATTCATACGATTCGAATTTTAAAATTTTTTATATGAGTTTATTTTCCCATACAGATATCACCACCGAGGCCCATGTCCATCACCACACCCTAGACGATATATTTCAGATGGATGATGAACCACGCGTTGGCCCATGGGTGACACGATTTTCCATAGAAAGGTTGGTAGCGATCAATGACCTTACTAGAGCATCATCGACCTCACGAAAGATGATGATATGGATGATGTGACCTTTTTACAAATTGCAGAGAATGCCGTTTTCATTACTCCACCATGAAAGAAGGAATTGAGGTGTACTTGGGTGAAAGCAAGATTTCAGACATCGAAAAACCTAAGTCACTCTTCCCAATGATAGCATCCCCCACTTCATACCACGTGAGAGCATCGAGGAGACTGTGGTGAACATCCACATTGTTGAGAAGGATGAGAGTGAGAGCACTCCATCATCACCTCCACAAGACACTCCCACTCCACCAGAAACATCGCACCCACCAGAGCTTACAGTTCCTGTTCAGGGGAGTATTTTAAACTCCACTTCTGAGTCATCCATTCCATTTCATAACTCTTTTGATTCAGATGCTATTGACCAAACATACCCCTCGCGGGATACAGATTTTCATTCAATGGAAGTGTGTTGGTGGTCGCTCCGGGATGTGACCCAAAGAACGGTTGTAGTTTTACCGCAAGTGCATGGTGTAGCAGCGAGCGGGATATCGAACACAGGGAGGACGAATGACCGTGCTTGTTCCAATCAACCTGGCTATTTAAGAGAGAAATTTGCCTTTGGCGATCCTGTCACAATCGTCAGACAAAAATGCGGAAATATCAAATCAAATAAAGAACGTCTAGGGAATGGGGAATCCCCGCTACTCACCGTATTTCATAAATGCGGTTTATCGGTATCAAAATTGCTTGAATGAGAATTTGGATGAACTAGTTGCAACTGAATGTAGAACCAAGCTCACGCTCTCGCGCTGTTGCCGGTCTATAGCTATCCTAGGTTTGGGTCCAATCTCTTGCAAACCCTAGCCTAGGAAAGCTAGCATTAGGATCAACATCATCGTCCAATCGCGCACCGAGCCCAATCTCTTGCAAACTCGGTCCACGACCTAGATTGGGATAGTTCCTACCCGTCCAATCTCTTGCAAACGAGTATCGGCATGGAATTGCAACCGGAAATCCTAGTATCGGTCCAATCTCTTGCAAACCGATACTTCGAAAATCCGACTCCAACCCAATTCGGATTTCTAGGGTTTCCTATCAAATTGGGATCCAATCTCTTGCAAATCCCAATTGATATGAATACCTAGCCATCCGTAGTAAATTGATCCCAATCTAATCCCTAATAACAATTCTAGCACAATTTCTACCAATTCATCACAAATATGAAAGTGGACTTGTAGGGTTCATCCCCACGCCCCAAGACGTGGAGACTACTCACAAATCATAGCGAGATCACAAAAATAATCGTTGAAATAAGCAATAGAATTCATCAAAATATTGAGATAAGCAATAAAAATAGAATTTTTAAGGAAAAGAGATGCAAACCAATGGAGTTCTTCAATTGAATCCAACAAAATTCCAATCTTTGTCTCCTTTTCAATCACAAGAATAAAGCTAAAAAACTAATCTAAAAAGCTGCAAAAATCTAAGAGGGAGGCTCTCTAAACTAGGGTAAAAACAGGGTTTAAATAGCCCTCAAAATCGTCCAAAAATCGTGACCAAAATACCCCTGCACAGCCTGTTTTCCTCAGTTTTCGCTACAGGCAAACGCATCGCACTCGGCCGAGTGACAAAAGTCGCTCGGCCGAGTGAGAAACCCTGTAATTTTCCAGTAAGTCGGGGCCTTCAGGGGTCTCTACTTCGGGGGCGGCTCGGCCGAGTGAGTTGTCGTCACTCGGCCGATGACTTCATTGTACTCGGGCGGACGGGATTAACCACTCGGCCGAGTGGGTCTTCTGAAGTTCAGGCAGCCGAAAAACAGTAACTTGGATGTTTTGGAAGGGCTTCGTCTGGGCGCCACTCGGGCGGACGTGATGTCGTCACTCGGCCGATGTGGTCTTCGGTGCTCGGCCGAGTGCACATGTAAATTGTGTCTGTTCTGGTCGGCCGAGCAGTGTCTCGCTGGTCGGCCGAGTGGCTCCTCCACTCGGCCGAGTGGGACACAAAAATGCCCAATCTGCTTGTATTGGCTTCCTCGTCGCTCCTGCGACGTCCGTTCTTCTTCCGCTCCTCTCCAACAGCAAAATACCCCTCGGGGAGGTCGTTGGTGACCGTCTAGAGTAAGCGCATCTCGAGATCACTCCAAATCGCGCCAAATCAACTGAAATGCGACAAAAACAACAAATCATGAAAAGCATCGCAATATCGTCGATATATCGTGAAAAACATGATTTGGGCGATCTAAATGGCATGCAAATATGCGGAAAAAGGGTGTAAAATAAGGAGTGATCAAAATCCCCCAAGCTTGCCTCTTACTCGTCCTCGAGGAAGATAAGTAAAAGGCGAACCCGGTGAATTCGGAAAAAGAAAACGGCGAAAAACGAAAAAATGAAAAACGAAAAACGGAGAAGAGTGGAAAAAGAAATGAAAATAAAGAAGAGAGAAAGAAGCGAAGAGGTAGGCTGCTAGATCATTTTCTCAGGACGTGGGTTTCACTTACTCATATAGCATGCACCGAATGAAAAACTCATGTCAAAGGATTTTATTTTGATATCATAGTATAATAGTGCAAATAGAAATAGAAAACCCACGAACAACGATATAATCATGAAAAACGGAATAATTCTAAAATTAACATCGTCTGAATCATTTAAAGCGGTATACAAATCATAGATCACACACTTTTCAATTGAACGCTTTCTATCTGGAGTATAAGAGTATCACACTATAGAATAGAGAGAATAGAAAAGTATGGATTTCATGAAATGAACGCTAGGCTTAGATTTCTGGATTTCGTAAAGCTAGAAATAATCTCACCGAGTATAGAATATTACTTAGCCTAGGTTGTCGTGCAACGTCAAGTAGTCACTCTCTCACACATCAATGGATCCCCTCCCCCAAGCTTATGTATGAGCGTGGTGGCATAAAAAAAATATTCACATCCCCATTTTTACATAGCTCCAAATGTAATAAGAAGAAAGAAGAAAGGAAGAAAGTGAGATGAGATCTTTTATTGAGGATTTTTCCTCTTTTTTTTTCTTCTTTTTTTTTGTTATAGCATATGTACACAACGATCCCAACTCAAAGAGAGATAATGATATACAAGAATATTCTTCTCTCTTTTATTTTTTTTAGAGAATAAGAGATTTGGAGCTAGGAATTAATAGCGGGGGAAATGCCATATAATAGAATCACTAAGGGGAGATTCACCAATGATTATAAAAGTAGAGAAATGATGTTCAAGGTTTGTGGAGAAAGAAATAGATATAACTCTCGGTTCACTCTATAAGACATGCACGACAACTTCAGCAGGGTAATCTAATCTACTCAGTTTCGATCACAAAAAGCTAACTAATCCAGATTTATCATAGCTAACATCATTCAATCATCCTGAAGTGAAGTGTACAATTCATGCATATAGAAGTGATATAGGAAAAGAAATCAGTACTCCAGATATAAGCATTCAATGCGTGAATCTTGGTGTGTTTTCTGTGATAGCATACATATGAATATTCAGACTCAGCTAATAATAAAATTTCATCCATTTTCATGTGGCAAAAGTGTGGGTTACTATCTCTAAATGCAAGGCAAGTCATAGCATAGGATATCAGAAATAAAGTCTAGGACATGACAAATATAGCAAGCATATAGAGTAAGCTAAATCCAACGTCATCATCATCACAGAAAAGTCATCTCTAGCATGAGATGAAAAAGAAATAAAGATAAAGGGAAAATAGAACTATTTACAATGCGGCACACAGAGAAAATAAGAAAAACGTGATGCATGGTAAAATAAACGAAAAATAATGAAAATAAGTGCAAAAGTGAAAAACGGTGTGAAAAACTAAAAATAAAGGTGGCAAATCGAAAAAGAGCGTGAGAACTCACTCCCCCAAGCTAAATGGCACAGTGTCCTCAATGTGCAAAGTGTGGCACACCGAGAGACAAGAAATGTGAGGGGCAAGTGAGGATGCATGCATGATGAAAATAAAAAGAAAAATAAAGAAATGAAAAATATGATGCGGACATGATGCATGCACAGATAGGAGTGATACAGATATATAAGTGGCACCAAAAACTCTCCCTCTCTCCCAAAAAAGATATATAAAGATATGATCAAAAAGAGAATCCCAAAATAAGTGAGGGGAGGGGGGGACAAAAAGCGCAACAGGACCCAGCAGAAACGGGCAGCACGACGGCAAAAGGAATCGATGGCATCAAGGGTGCCTAAGAAGGTGGTGCTGCGCCGTCTCCGTCCTGAGGCGGAGGTCGTGTGGGTGGTGCTGGCTAGACAGGCTGCTGAGCGGGGGTGGGTGTGGAAGTGGCAGCATGGTGGGTGTGTGTGGAAGTGTGGGCGGGAACCTGCTGGGTGGGTGGGGGTACGCGCGGGAGACGCTCCAGAATCTGGGTGAGGCAGTAATGGATCTGGGGGATCAGCTCGAAGCGGCCAGCCATCGCAGAGACGGTGGAGGACAGGGTCCTAAGGTCGCCTCGGAGGCCACTCACCGCCCCCTCTAGAGCACGAATGCTCTGAAGTACAGTGTCAGGGGGAGGTGGTGCCGAGGGACGCACCGGTCGGGGCTGTGCAGGGCGTGGCTGGCGAACTCGGGTCGCGTAGGTGACTGGCTCAGCGGGGAAAGGAACAAAAGGTGCTGCGCCTGCGAATGTGGGCCTGGCCTCAGTGTGAGGCCGGGGCGCCGGCTGGTGGGAAGTGGAGGCAGCGGCAGCAAAAGAAGAGTGCAAAAATGGCAGCGAGGTGGCCGGAGAGGTCGGTGGCACAAAAGTGTGGACAGACGCCACGACGCTCTCGGAGAATACAGCAGGGGTGGAGACAGAGGTAACTACCGCTGGGGCGGAAGTGTGTGGACCAAAAGGCGCAACCCCAGCGGAGATCATGCTAGCCATGGTCTCCACGACCGCGGCAAACGAGGGCTCTCCACTCTCAACAAAGGTCGACGGGCGCTCGGGGAGTGCGGAGCAAAGTGGCTCGACGGACAGAGGGCCAGTGGTGGTGGTGGGAGTGGTGGTGACAGCCTCGGAAGTGGTGGTGGAAGTGGGCTCAGCTGAGGTGCTCGTGACACTGACAGAAGTGGGGACAGAAGTGTCAGGAGCAGCGGAAACATCAGGTATGGGCTGAGGGGCCACTGGGTCAACAGGCTCGGCAGCAGGCTCGGCAGGGTGTGCAACAGGGTCTACAGGGGCAGCGTGGGCCTGCTCGGCCTCCTCGGCCTTGAGCACGTAAGCAGCAGGGATGAGAACATCCATCGCAGGGAGCCAGTCAACGTGGGCCGGTGCAATCAGAGTCCGAGCAGGGCTCGGGAGAATCATGTAATCGGCACCAAAAGGGCCGTGCAACCAGACCCAGTGACGCTCACCGTGCGGACGAAGCATCTTCATCCGGGCCATAACATCTATCGACAGAGAAGTGGGGCCCGGGACGCGTCTCAAGTCATCGGGGAAGTCCTCACCGGTCATAAGAGCAAGCAAAGTGATCAGGCCGCCGCAGCATATCGGTGAGCGAGCGCCCACTGATACGATGATGCGGTCCAAAAACCAAGCCGCGATATCGATCACGACGGCGGGGACAAGCTCATCGCCATCCCTAGATAGAGCTCTGGGACGTGTCATCGCATAGAGCATGTAGAGCTCTGGCGTAGACATCGTGCCCGGCTCATATCTGGCCAAAAAGGTCGTCGCCATAAGGCGCTGAGCAATGCGGAGGCAGGGATGGACAATGGCCGAGGCCTTGGCCCTACAAGGGTCAAAGGCAGCGTGGAGACCCGTAATCCGGGCCCAGAAGGCACCGGCGTCGAAGGAAGGTGGGGGGATATGGGTGGGGCCGTAACCGCGATCGGCACCGGGGACAGCGGGCCACGAGAAAAATGCTCTCATCATATCGAGAGTGACCTGGCACTCTCGATCCATGAACCGGAATGAGCATCCCTCGTCGGTCTGGGCGATCGAACTCAGAACCTCAAGTGTCGGGTGGGTAAACGTATCCGCCGACACCTGCAGAAAATCTCGCCAGCCCACGTTGTCGTACAACGTGAGCATCCCCTCTAGTACCCCCAGGCGTCCTAGGTCAGCGAGGTGTGCAAACCTGGAGGGTACGATTGAGCGCTGGGAGATACGGTCGAAGACGGCGCGGTGTGTGTCGTCCCGGAACGTAATCCCGAGCGGCCCGACCAGTGGAGCCGGTGGTGGTGGCTGTGGGTCAGCAGGGAGAGGCTGTGCGGGCTGTGGGTGCACTGCAGGCTGTGCGGGGTGTGCGGGGCCTGCAGGCTGTGCTGGGTGTGCGGGGTGTGTGGGGGACGGTGGAGGAGAGTCCTCCAACTCGTGGGAGGGGCCGGCATCATCCGATCGCTTCCGCTTGGCGGAAGCTCTCTTCGACCGAGGCCGTGTCCGGGGCGGCATATCGGCCCCGAGCGCGCGCCGAAAAACGTGAAAAGTGTGGCGTGTGCAAAAATAATGGAAAGAGTGTACCCCGACACGCCGCGAGTGCTAAGCAGTGGAAGCGTGCGAAGTCAGCGCCTCCGCGAAGTCCAGATCAGCCCGTAGAAGCTCCCCTGGGCTCCCCTAAGCTCCAAAAAGCAACCTGCGCATGAAACGGCGATATCAGCGGGTAATATTCAAAATGTATGGAGTATTAGGGGTATAATAGATAGATATAGGAATTTATTTGGGTTAGGGGGGCGTTTAACACATGGATCCTCGTAAAACACACAAAAAGAGGAGAAAAAGGCGATACGACTGATACCGGAGGTGACCGGAGAGGCTGCCGCCGGCGGCGACTCGGGCGAGTCGCGGCGGTGGCGGGCCGACGGTGGCGGGCCGAGCGGCGGCGCGGTGATGGTCGACTGGGAGAGTGAGGGCGAGAGTGAGCGGGGATTGGGCGAGGGAGCTGAAGGGGCGCGGGTGTTTGGGGGTTTTGCGATTTCGAAAAATGCGCCCCCCCCACGGCCCTTATATAATAAAAGTTATGACTCGGCCGAGTGACGTGGTCACTCGGCCGAGCGAGACCAAATGAAAATTTCCTCCCCGCTATTACTTCGGCCGAGTGGCTTTGCCAGCCTCGACCGAGTGGAGTAAGTCCATTCGGCCGAGTGACTCAAGCTACTCGGCAAGACTCGCCCTAGGAGGGTATCCGTTTTACTCGGCCGAGTGAATATATATACTCGGCCGAGTAGCAGTTATATTGAAATCAGGAAAATAAACAGAGAGTTGGGTACAGCAGACTTCCCTCGTTCGTGAGCGGCTCGACCGGACGAACTTGTGTACTCGGCCGAGTGACTAGTATACTCGGCCGAGTGAGCCTTAATCTCTGCTGTTTGTCTTCGTTTGGGCTCTAAACTCCGTCTTTCTTCCTCCAGTCGATTCCATCTTCCTCCTAAGCGTCGAGCGCCTTCTTGGGACGCTCCTCGTCGTCTCGTTCATCCTCCTCATGATGGATCTACCTATCTCCTCTCCTGTCAAGAAAAATAGGACCCGTTATCGCAAAATTTTTGGGCGAACGACTCAAAACACTAAAAATTTCTAAAACGAGAATAAAGAAAAAGTAGAAATGAAGCAAAAACCGTCGGGTTTCCTCCCGACAAGCGCTCGTTTAAGGTCGTGAGCTCGACCCCCTATAATTTTCAATCAATGCGGGATGTTTGGTGCATATGAGATGCACCCATCAAACTTTCCGGGGAGCGCGCTTGGATTTGGACGTGGCGGCGTGTTCTCCCTCGGTGGTCTCCCATCTCGAATAGTGTTGGGGGGAGGCTCCCCCAAGCTAGCATTTGCTCCGGTCAACGGCTTTACCGGTGACGCCGATCTCCGTGGCGGAGGAGCTTTCTTTGGAGACTCCAATTTCGAGAGCTTGCAGAGCTCTCGAATCCTTGCGACATCAGCGTCGCCTTCATCATCTTCAGCGGAGAAGTTGGGGGAATCGTCTATCTTCTCATCTTGGCCTAAATCCGGGCCTTCCTCTAAATCTTCATCAAAAAGAGCGCCAATTGAGTGGGGGATCGCCTCCTCTATCACCTCATCAAGGAGGTATGAAAGATCATCCGGCAGTCCCTTAAGCAAATATATTCTATTGGTTTCGCCCATCGGGACTCCCTCGGAATAGTGTTTGAGCCTCTGACCATTTACTTTGAACGTGGAACCGTCCTTGCTCTCCAACTCGAAAGCTCCTCCCGGTTGTATATGCTTGATGGTGAAAGGTCCGGACCAACGTGACCTCAACTTACCGGGAAATAGTCGGAGCCGGGAGTTATAGAGCAACACCTTGTCTCCTACTTTGAAGTCCGTGACGGTTATGCGGGCATCGTGGAGAATCTTGGTCCTTTCCTTGTAAATTCTCGAGCTCTCATAGGCGTCTCTCCTTATTTCATCAAGCTCGTTGATGTCTAAGAGTCTCCTCACCGCCGCACTCTTGTAGTCGTAGTTAAAGGTCTTGATGGCCCAATATGCACGGTGCTCCAACTCTACCGGCAAGTGGCAAGCCTTCCCATAAACTAGTCGGAACGGTGTGGTACCGATGGGAGTGCGAAAGGCCGTGCGATATGCCCATAGAGCATCGTTTAGCTTCATTGACCAATCCTTTCTAGACCGATCCACGGTTTTCTCGAGAATTTGCTTGATCTCTCTATTTGAGACTTCCACTTGGCCGCTCGTCTGGGGGTGATAGGCCATGCCAACTCTATGGTTTACTCCGTACTTCTTTAGCATGGCTTCAAACTTGTTCTCTATGAAGTGGCTTCCCCCGTCGCTTATCAAGGTACGAGGCACTCCGAAGCGCGGGAAGATATTTTTCTTGAAGAACTTGGAGACGACCCTTGCATCATTAGTAGGGGTGGCGATTGCTTCCACCCATTTGGAGACATAGTCGACGGCCAATAGGATGTATTTGTTGCCGTTGCTCGATGGAAATGGTCCCATGAAGTCTACTCCCCAACAATCAAAAAGCTCAATTTCTTGGATGGGCTTCATTGGTATTTCATTGCGCTTGGAGATATTCCCGGTCCGTTGGCATCTATCGCACCCCTTTACAAAGTTGTGGGTGTCTTTAAACATTGTCGGCCAGAAGAACCCGCTCTGCAAAATCTTAGCGGTGGTTTTAGAGGCGGCATGATGTCCTCCGCATGGTAGACCGTGGCAATGCAAAATGATCGATGTCGCCTCCTCTTTAGAAACACACCTACGAATGACACTATCTTTGCATATCTTGAAAAGGTAGGGATCTTCCCAAAAATAGCTACGGACCTCATGCAGAAATCTCCTCTTTTGTTGCGTAGACATCCCATGCGGTTTGATTCCACAAGCCAAGTAGTTGACGAAATCCGCGTACCAAGGAACTTCTCCGGTCCTTATGGCATATAGCCTCTCATCCACGAATGTGTCGTTGATAGGCAAACTTTCGTCCTCCTTGTCGCGAATGAGCCTAGATAAATGATCCGCCACGACATTGTCCGTACCCTTCTTGTCTCTGATCTCTAAGTCGAATTCTTGCAACAAGAGTATCCACCTAATCAACCGAGGCTTGGCCTCCTTCTTTTTTAAAAGATACTTCAATGCCGCATGGTCGGTGTGGACAATAACCTTGGACCCAAGGAGGTAAGAGCGAAACTTCTCTATGGAATAGACGACCGCTAGAAGCTCTTTCTCGATAGTTGTGTAGTTTTTCTGCGCGTCATCTAATGTCTTGCTCGCATAGTATATCGCATGAAGCTTCTTATCTTTTCTTTGTCCCAATACCGCTCCAATGGCTTGGTCGCTAGCATCACACATTAGCTCAAAAGGAAGGCTCCAATCCGGCGGTTGTATGATGGGCGCGGAGACTAGTGCTTCTTTCAAGGCGTTGAAGGCTTGTAAGCATTCACCTGAAAAAACAAAAGGAATATCTTTAGCGAGCAAAGAAGTAAGTGGTCGGGCAATCGAGGCGAAATCCTTTATGAAGCGGCGGTAAAACCCCGCGTGACCAAGGAAGCCTCTAATGCCCTTGACATTAATAGGAGGAGGGAGTTTCTCGATTACCTCAATCTTTGCTTTATCTACCTCAATTCCTCTCGAGGAGACAAGATGTCCGAGAACTATACCTTCCGTAACCATGAAGTGACACTTCTCCCAATTGAGAGTGAGATTGTTTTGTTGGCACCTTTTTAGGACTTTAGTAAGATTTTCCAAACAATAGTCAAACTCACTTCCATAAACCGAGAAGTCATCCATAAAAACTTCCATAATATTTTCAATGTAATCGGAGAATATGGACGTCATACACCTCTGAAAGGTAGCGGGAGCATTACAAAGGCCAAACGGCATCCTGCGGTAGGCATAGGTGCCATAGGGACAAGTGAAAGTTGTCTTTTCTTGGTCATCTTCGTGCAAAGGGATTTGGAAGAATCCCGAATACCCGTCTAGATTGCAAAAGTATTTATGTTTTGCAAGTCGTTCAAGCATTTGATCAATGAAGGGCAATGGGTAATGGTCCTTTCGGGTAGCTTTATTGAGTTTCCTATAGTCAATGCACATTGGCCATCCCGTGACGGTGCGCGTAGATATGGGCTCACCTTTCTCATTTTTTATGACAGTCATTCCCCCTTTCTTGGGGACGACGTGAACGGGGCTAACCCATCTACTATCTTAGATAGGATAAATTATACCTGCTTCTAGCAATTTTAGGATCTCCTTTTTAACCACCTCCTTCATGTTCGGGTTTAACCGCCTTTGAGGATCTATGGAGGTGGCGTCGGTATCCTCCAAATGTATCCTATGCGTGCAAAGCCTAGGGCTTATCCCTTTTAGATCGGAGATAGTGTATCCCAAGACATCTTTGTGGCTCCTAAGAACGTCTAGGAGTTTTTCAAGTTGGTCTGGCGTGAGGTGGGAGTTTACTATCACCGGGAAAGTTAATTTGTTACCCAAAAAGGCGTACCTTAGATTCGGAGGTAATTGTTTAAGTTCTACCTGAAGAGGCGCCTCTCCTTCTACTTCATCGGTTCGCATGAGTTCCGCTCCTTCCTTGCCATCCGGGTCTAGCTCGTGCTCAGGTGGCGCGCTCTCTTGTGGAGAGTCAGACTCACTACTTAGCGAGGACAATGCATCAAAATAGGCATGCTCCGGTTCCGTGCTAGCATCGTCAGAGTTTTCATTCGGCTCCGGTTCGTTCCTGGAATCAAGAAACACATCAGACGATTCATAGAAGCAAGAGTAAGTGTCATGGGGTGTAACTCCCTGAACGTTGGCTTGCTCTGAAGATCCTTCCGAAGTATAGTGATCCTCGACACTTGTTCCACCTTCTTCGAAATATAATTTGTCGTCGATCACGTCAACTCTGACATTGCCCCCGATAGTCCCCTCCGGGGAGATCTGGTCCATCACGAAACTAGCAAATAGCTGTTCGTCGGGGTCCTTGACATTGATAGAGAAATCTCCGGTAGCGTGGACCTCGTCGACAAGCTCCTTAAGGAGGTCTGTGAAGGAGTCATAGTCTTCCTGACTGAGTTCTATTGTTGACGTTGCATTCTCCATTCTTCCTGCAAAGACCTTATGCAAAATACAGGGAGAACGTGCGAGTGAAAGAAAGTATAGAAAGAGAGAAAGAAGAAGTAACCGGGTGGTCGATGACGAACACCGTCAAAATGCCCTCCCCGGCAACAGCGCCAAAAACTTGATCGCTCCGGGATGTGACCCAAAGAACGGTTGTAGTTTTACCGCAAGTGCACGGTGTAGCAGCGAGCGGGATATCGAACACAGGGAGGACGAATGACCGTGCTTGTTCCAATCAACCTGGCTATTTAAGAGAGAAATTTGCCTTTGGCGATCCTGTCACAATCGTCAGACAAAAATGCGGAAATATCAAATCAAATAAAGAACGTCTAGGGAATGGGGAATCCCCGCTACTCACCGTATTTCATAAATGCGGTTTATCGGTATCAAAATTGCTTGAATGAGAATTTGGATGAACTAGTTGCAACTGAATGTAGAACCAAGCTCACGCTCTCGCGCTGTTGCCGGTCTATAGCTATCCTAGGTTTGGGTCTAATCTCTTGCAAACCCTAGCCTAGGAAAGCTAGCATTAGGATCAACATCATCGTCCAATCGCGCACCGAGCCCAATCTCTTGCAAACTTGGTCCACGACCTAGATTGGGATAGTTCCTACCCGTCCAATCTCTTGCAAACGAGTATCGGCATGGAATTGCAACCGGAAATCCTAGTATCGGTCCAATCTCTTGCAAACCGATACTTCGAAAATCCGACTCCAACCCAATTCGGATTTCTAGGGTTTCCTATCAAATTGGGATCCAATCTCTTGCAAATCCCAATTGATATGAATACCTAGCCATCCGTAGTAAATTGATCCCAATCTAATCCCTAATAACAATTCTAGCACAATTTCTACCAATTCATCACAAATATGAAAGTGGGCTTGTAGGGTTCATCCCCACGCCCCAAGACGTGGAGACTACTCACAAATCATAGCGAGATCACAAAAATAATCGTTGAAATAAGCAATAGAATTCATCACAATATTGAGATAAGCAATAAAAATAGAATTTTTAAGGAAAAGAGATGCAAACCAATGGAGTTCTTCAATTGAATCCAACAAAATTCCAATCGTTGTCTCCTTTTCAATCACAAGAATAAAGCTAAAAACTAATCTAAAAAGCTGCAAAAATCTAAGAGGGAGATTCTCTAAACTAGGGTAAAAACAGGGTTTAAATAGCCCTCAAAATCGTCCAAAAATCGTGACCAAAATACCCCTGCACAGCCTGTTTTCCGCAGTTTTCGCTACAGGCAGCGCATCGCACTCGGCCGAGTGACAAAAGTCGCTCGGCCGAGTGAGAAACCCTGTAATTTTCCAGTAAGTCGGGGCCTTCAGGGGTCTCTACTTCGGGGGCGGCTCGGCCGAGTGAGTTGTCGTCACTCGACCGATGACTTCATTGTACTCGGGCGAACGGGATTAACCACTCGGCCGAGTGGGTCTTCTGAAGTTCAGGCAGCCGAAAAACAGTAACTTGGATGTTTTGGAAGGGCTTCGTCTGGGCGCCACTCGGGCGGACGTGATGTCGTCACTCGGCCGATGTGGTCTTCGGTGCTCGGCCGAGTGCACATGTAAATTGTGTCTGTTCTGGTCGGCCGAGCAGTGTCTCGCTGGTCGGCCGAGTGGCTGCTCCACTCGGCCGAGTGGGACACAAAAATGCCCAATCTGCTTGTATTGGCTTCCTCGTCGCTCCTGCGACGTCCGTTCTTCTTCCGCTACTCTCCAACAGCAAAATACCCCTCGGGGAGGTCGTTGGTGACCGTCTAGAGTAAGCGCATCTCGAGATCACTCCAAATCGCGCCAAATCACCTGAAATGCGACAAAAATAACAAATCGTGAAAAGCATCGCAATATCGTCGATATATCGTGAAAAACATGATTTGGGCGATCTAAATGGCATGCAAATATGCGGAAAAAGGGTGTAAAATAAGGAGTGATCAGTTGGTCCATGGCATCACCTGAGGAGAAAATATATGGGATTAACGAGGCAGCAATCGTGTCATCATCGAGAGATTGCATCATAATTCCAGGGAGTTTTCATCACTCCATTCCATACACTTCATTATATTTTGATGACTATCTCTGGAATACATTCATATGGGAAAAGTTTCAACACCACAGAATGATGCTCCCTTTTTTTGCAGGGCATAGGTGGACGCCCTTGTGAGAAGCTAGGGGAGCAATTCTAGGATTCGTAGGTGTTCATGGTGCCACGACATTGGCGGAGGCACGGAAAGAGCAAATTGAGCAGCTGCCTGCTCCAAATAAAGTGTTGGATCCACCTTTTGGAAACAGGTGTACTCAACCCAGTAGTGTAGGAAATTTTTCATTTTTTAGGACCCTAATAAACTCGCCTCCTCTCGATAGAGAGAGGAGCGTATTACCATTTATAATTTTCTTAACTTTGTAGATTTTCATTCCCTCTATTAATAATTCACTCTCCTTCCTCGTTAGTGTGCCCTAAACTTTTTGAAACCATAAGTCCCAAACTTTACAATTCTATTGGCTCATAAGCCCAAATTTAAATGCCCTTAAGCTCAAATCTTTCAATTATTGAGAACTCTCACTTCATTTTTTTTGAGCTTAAACACTTTGTTGGTCTTTTATTTGTGTGCCGCAGTTTGAGAGGAGCAATGGAGAGCAACTTGAGAATCTAGGGAGATGAAGCCAAAGTAAAAAAGGGGAGGATCAGTTTAATTGATGGGAGCAAGGGAGCAAGAGGGAGAGCAAGATGTGCAGTTTCCATCCCACACGGCCATATGACTATGCCCCATACGGCCGTTTAAATACTTCACTCCACCCTCATTCTAAACCAAAATGACACTGCCGTTTGGAGATTTGGGATGCAGTTGGACGTGTTCCCACTCGTGGTTTTTAGGTAGCAGGCGTTGCAGTTGGATTGGAGTGTTGGAGTAGAAGGTGCAGCTGGAGTTGGCGCCCAGAGGTGTAGTTATTGGTTGGGGTGGCGAGGGGTGTGATGAGAGCTTGTACTTTTGGGTTTCTTGTTTGGGATAGACCGTTGTACTTAGGGTTGTGCGGTTGATGATATTGCTGTGTTAGATGGCCATTGGATTCTTGGTGTTGTATAAGTTGATCAGATGTTCAATTTAGCTTCCTGCGTGGTCTTAGTCCCCTGTCCAGTTGACTGAGTTGTTTCTTTAGCTGGGTTGTTTTGGCCTTTTGTGTTTGTGATCCTTTGTGTCCGTATTTAGTGTTGTTGTGGAGCATTACATGTATTATTCTCAGCAGCACACAGTGGACCTGTAGATACGTTCTTAGTTCTCGTCGTGTACCTTGTCTTTCAGGGTATTCCAGGGAGCTGGGCGTTACATCCTCGTATGCCAAGAATCCCTCCAGGAAGGACCGAGCGAACCACAGGGCCAGGATGTCGTTGTAACCCCTCACAAATTCACTAACAAGCCACAGAGGATCCACGCATTGCAGGGCACCGATCTCGGACCAAAGCTCGGCACTTTCCTTCCTGTGTGCTTTCTGGGCGAGGGACAGTACCCCCTTTGCCTCCTTAGCAGACCCCTCGACAACGACCCGAGAGGCATCAGCGGCCTCCAACGCCTCCTTTAACTTCTCCACCTCCGACGTGAGCTCGAAGACCTTGCGGAGTGAGGGCTGTAACTCATTGCAGGCCTCTTCGGCCACTCGCTCGGTCGTCTCTGCCCTCAGGTGCTCCTGCTCGAGGGCCACCTCTAGCTCGGTGACCCGCTCCGCGCGTCACTGTGCCTCCGCGTCCATCGAGGACGCCTGCGAAACGAAAAGGATGAGGATCGGGCTATACAGGATGGGAGTGAGAGAGGGAAGAGACTTACCTGCTGAATCTGTCATACCATGTAGTCCAATAGGCTCTTAGAGCAAACCCTCTCAAGGAGAGAGCGATTCCCGGGCTGGGAAAAAATCTGTGCCAACTGGACAGTTACGTCAAGGTCGACAAAAACCGATACTCCCGATGGGGCCTCAAGAACGGGCCCGGATACAGACAGCGTGTGCCCTACCCCGACCGGGGTATGCTCGACCTGGAGGACAGGTGAATCCTCCCCCAAGACTTGGGGGCTTCCTTTAGGGGCGGCCAATATGGGATGCGCCACCAGAGATGCGACGTTTCCTTTCGTCTTCTTCTTCTCGGGCCTCTCAGAACCATGGCGACCGAGATCGGAGCCCTACTCAGGGAACGTCGACCTGACCCTCCACCATGGGGGAAGAGTCTGCGGTTGAGAGCGCACCCCCATCTTCAGCATCTCGACCAATAGCTCGGCTGCATGGGCCACCTCCTCCTCTGTGCGGTGCGACACATGGCCACAGGAACTTCCCCGAGAGCCTCGAGTGCCCCGACGGATAAGTTGATGCACATCATAAGGATGGTTGAACTCCTGGCCCGCCATTCCTGCAAAAGAAAGGAGAATTAGGGTAAGCTAAGTAGAAGAATGTAGTCTAAAAAGTGCCTTTACCGAGGGACCACAAGACGCTCCTGAGGAGGAGACCGTCCAGTAAGGGCCAGACCATTCTCTCCTCCCAAGGCAAGGCCGACAAGAATGTAACCGTGGCTCGGTCGACTTCTGATAGGTCCAACGCCAACTTGTAGATGCCCAAGCTTCCCTAATCCGTTAAAATTGCAGCGTCCCTAGGGAAAGTGACAAAACCAAAATCATTCTACCAATGACTGACCCAGCGAGGGAGGCCCAACAGACACTCTCTTCCCCTCCTGGTGTTAATATGAAGCCATGTTGTCGAAGAAACATGCCTGATCTTGTAGAAATAAAAGATAAACGTCAAGGACGGCTCCAACCCATGTAGATGACAAAGCACGACAAAGCCGACCAAGACCGAAACCAAGTACGGGGTCATCTGACACAGAGACACATGCAGAAACTCTAACTCCTGGATGATGAAGGGGTGAATAGGGAAGCGAAGCCCCATCCAACATCTCGACATATACCCCTACCTCACGAGCCCCAAGAAAACAAACCCTCTCATCTAGAAATGGGACCCAAACCCCATACAGGCGAGGGAGATATTCCGCACCGATTCTCTCAGTAGTGAAATACGAGACGGTGAAGGCCGCTTCGAGAATCGCATGTGGGACCTCAGATCCCTCAGCTCTGGAAGGGTTCCCCCGTTGGATCGAATCCCCGAATATCAAACCCTTGCCCTTCTCACGTGACGAGGACGCCTTGACGGCTGGGCTGAAATCGTCGGCATCAGGTAACGAAGCTCCTATTCTCAGCGCCCTCGCCTTTAAGGAAGACGAAAGACGGAAGTAAGAAAGAGGGGGGGGGGGGGTTACCTTGCAAGAACCTAAGAAGGAAACGTCGAAGAAGAGGGAGAGAGGAACTCAGTAACAATAAGAGGAAACGAAAGCGAAATCGAGAAGCGCGAAAGGAACCCCAAAACCCTGATTTTTTATGCAGAGGGCAGCCCCAAATCTAGACCGTCCAAAGAAGGACACACATCAACATCTTCCTGAAGGCGGCCCTCTGAATCCCCCTTCCAAAAGGCGGCAGAATTCTTGGGCTCACAGAGCCATGATGGCCTTCATTTAATGTGTCGCCTCGACTGACGCGCCAATCAAATCCCAGTGTATCACATCACTCGGACCGAACCGCCAACCCGAATGGCCTGAGCGTTGGTGACAATTGATACGATCCCCCGAATGGGCCGAAGAAAGAAGGGCCAGCCCCACGACCAAGAAGTTGAACTGGGCCCAAGCCCTAAAGGCCCCCATGAGCGGGCTTGGGGCATCGCGGCCCAGCACCGCCACCCGACACACCGTTGGCATCCTGCCCTTCGAGGAACCCGCTCTCCAGATCACACCCGCCTTGATCACCGTTGAAGGGACTTAAAGTGCGCATGCGCGAAGGGCGAGATGGCAGGACACCATAAAGGCATTGACATGCGGACTCCTATAAGAGGCCGAAAAAATGAAACGCCGAGGGATCGAATCCTGTATACTAAGATATCAGATACTCTACCTCTTGAGACCTTCTCCCTTCACCTTATATTTTTCATCCATAGCTCGGCCCGGGGATTTGTGTATTTGTCTCTCCACGCACCATACTCGATCCCACCGAGCATCTTTTAGACAATTGCTGACTTAGGTATTGGAGGGGACTTGGTCGGAACCAAGGTCCGACCCCTGACGAGTTCTCTCGTCTGTGCAGATCCAAGGAGCCATCAACCAGCCGAAGCCACCCTTCGGCGTTCCGTCGCTCGGGTCCGAACGCTCTCAAGCCCCATGCCCAACCGACCGATCGCCCCAGAAAGCCGTCGCCCAACCGAAGCTAACCTTCGGCAAACCGACGCACGGACCCGCGCATTTCCGCCCCAACAAACGCTCGGAAAATCGACCCCTGAGGCCGCGCACGTCCCACGTGACCGCGACGACCTCCGGACCTCCCTCCTAAAAACACCCCGAAACATCTATAATAACTTAAAAAGGAACATGAGCTTGACAAAACCATGTGCAACTGAAATCATACATATATAAACTATGGTTTAGTCTCATAGCTCTAGTAAATATACTATTAGTCCCATGCAAATATACTATTTGTAGCATAGCTCCAGTAAAACATTACGAATACAAGGAGAATCTTAGAGTCACAGGGAGGAATTATATTACATACTCTCCACCGTAAACTTAATTTTTATACACCTCTCCTCATCATACATATATAAGCGATTGATTCAGAGAGTGTGCAACTCTCACCAACTATAACCCCAAGCCGTCTTCTCTCTTTCACAAGCACCCATGAGTCGGCAGGTGCCGGCCGTTTAGCTTCACGTCGCCGGCGGTGTAGACTCGGATGCCGTTTCCAACTGATGAGAGTTTTATTCTCCTGGGGCCCATGCGGAAGAAGTGACGACGGCATGGTGATTTCTTCGGCAAGCCAAGAACCCTAACCACGCAGGCCTCCTCCAGCCTTGGGATTGCGTGGAGGCGCGAGGGGAGGTCGATCATGAACTCCCCGTACTCGTCGGTGGTCCCGTATGCCCGGTTGGCCCTCAGCTTGCCGTCCTTTTTGCATGCTACCGCGATTTTGGCACCTAATTTCGGGTCATCAAAAGTTCGTGTTAGCCTTCGCCTTTCATGAACTTGATACGTGCAAATAAGCTAACGTATGATAGTTCAAGATGCCCCAGCTCAATTTAAAAGAAAAGAAATGTATGGTAGAATATAAATTATCTGCTATTTAATTTCAAAGTAAAGAAATAAAACGAATATGGAACAATATTATAGACATGGTTTTAGTGCGTGCGTATATATTTTGATGAATTTCTCCTATAAAAATGAAGCCGAGTGGAACTATTCTTGCATCTTAATTATATTAAAAGTAATATATAATTCCCCGTGCATATACACATACCTAAAAATCCGACTGTAACAAATTCATCGGTTTAAAATAATAATTCTTTTTGTAACAAGCTGATCAAATGTCAATTCCCTACAGGGTTCACCCATATTTGACATTGAGATTTTAGAATATTTATAAGAAAACCAACTAAAAAATCTGAAGTTTTTTAAGTTAAAAATTTTTTGCTGCCAGCACGGGAGTTTCACGCACTGATTGTAGTAAAAAAAAAAAATCAAGTTCACACATTTTTTTAAAGAAAAAATTTCAAGGTTGATATACACATTCTAAAATCCTAAACCCCCAAATATCACTGAACACAAGAGGATTTGACCTTCAATTCACTTGTTACATTTGTCTATTTTTTATATTCTGGAATATTTTTTGCATGATTACTATTCAGGAAGTAATTAAAAGAAATTGAGTGAAAAGAATATATTTTGTCTTTCAAAATATTGCTTTAACACAAAAGCAGGTGGGTTTAATGTTTTTTTTAAAGAAACATGCCTTAATTACCACACAAAAATGCAAATTAAGTTGAAACTTACATGGAGAAGATTGAGATTAAAAAAATTAGTGAAGCTTCTTTCTGATGGTATTCTTTGTGTGTGTGTGTGTGCAAAAAAGTTGAAACAGATTGAATAGGTGACCCAATTTCTTTCATTTTCTAATCTTCACTAGGGATTCAAACCTTGAGAGCTTCTTCTCGGTCTCTTGTTCGGTCAACGTTAGGTCATCCAAAAAAAAAAGCAATTAACTCAAAGACGTAAGGGCGGCCAGATGATTAAGATGCAGCATAACGAAGAAATTAAACCATTAAACAAAATATATTCTTAAGGAAGAAGCAGAACAAACATTTCAGAGACTGACGAATCAAGACTAGTTTTAATTATTACCACCAATCAATTGTTACTTAATTTCTAATCTGTAGTGCTTAGCATATCACCCTTATTCATGCAACATGCAGAATGAACGATATGTAGGTGCAACCTTCTTACCTAAATCAACAAGCCATTAGGGTTAATTACCTCAAAGCCCTTAACCCCACCATCTTTTGCTGTTGCCTTCTTTTTAAGCTAACTCGATTTTTGATTCATATCCTAGATTTCAATCCAAGGCAATATCGCTCACTCCTAAACCTAATGGAAAGAGATATCCAACCCATCACCTTAGCTTTCTGGACAATTTGTAAGTTCCAGTATGTTGGGATGTCGCAGTTTGGTTCCAACGCTGATGCGAGCCTTGCTTCGTTCTATTTCAGACCCAACAAACTTTGAAAGAGACTACATGTCCTAATGGAAAATCAAATGAGAAGCATCAAGAAACACGCCATATTTGCATTCTATGAAGCTTGCATCTTAACCAGTGATTTTATGTGTCACCTGCTAAACATTTTGGATTGATGTACATACTAACGTTTTATTTTCTTTAAAAATTTGTAAATTTATGCATCTTTTATGCCTAGAAAAGCCAATAGTTGTCTTCCATAAACTTGTACTTGGTAAATTATAATCTTTTTTCCAGCATATCATTCATGCATTTGTAGTTCAATTAACGTAAGTTATCCCTTTTGTAACAGCTTGAACTAAAAGCTAGATTGCCATGGAACGACATGAGAATATATAGAAACTTGGGAAATTGATAAACAAGAAATAAAACCGGTGAAAAAGATCGCGTTTAAATAATATCCTACATCAATTGAACCTTTTCCTCAGATGATTATTAATTAAAATTACCAATAGCTGCCGTCGGTCATCCTCCATGTATCTAGATATTTGATATCATCTGATCGTGTATGACCAGTAATATTTACAAGAAATCAAAAGTTTGATTTGATTTTTTTTAAATATGTTTATATACATATATAACATGAAATAATGGGCATATGTCTTGACAAATTAGCAAACTGATGAATTTCAATGAATTGATCGAATACCTGCAACATGAGGTGTGTAGAGTTCTGCTGAAGGCTTGGGACATGCTGGGCAGATGAGGGTGCCCATGACCAGCACAGATGATAGCTTCTCCTCGCCGTACCCGGCGATGCTCACCATCTCCTCACGTGACAGCTGCATCATGGGCATCTCCCCGCTCGCCAACGAGGGTAAGAACAGGAGGATGATGAGAGGGAGGAAGATGGAGTTGCCCCGTGATTCGTGCACCATGACGTGCTCAATTCAGGTTTCAGAGATTAGATAGATGGGGGAAGACACTGAGGCTACAAACTCAACAAGTTATATATATAGGAAGGGTTACGTGAGAATACCCTTGATTGTTTCGGAAATTACGAGAATGGGCTGGATATTGAGATAGAAAGGTCAAACTGTAAACTGAGAGGTGTGTTAGTTAAACGAACTTAACATGTAGGCAAGACGATTGAAGAGAAGTGCCGTAGCGAAAATGTGAAGCTTATTGGTTTTTTATTTGTTTGCAGGGAGAAGATGAGGTGTTGTTCATTTAAAGGCTGGATGGACAATGGTTAAATCCAAATTCAGCTTATCATGCAAGAAATATTCGCTTGAAATTAGTTACATGTCTCTTGGACTGCATATTCTAATTTTTTGCTGATACATCGGAAACCAGAAATTGAACCTCCGACATCTCACAAGGAAGAAATGACAAATACCACTAACCAATCAGTACCACTTAGCCAATCAGCTCGGGACCACATAGTTTAATTTGAGGTAACATTCAACATAACTTGGGAGATTCGAGAGATTAACAAGCAAATACGAAAAAATGAGGGACAAATATTAAAACAACCATGTATTTTTATATTAGAATGTGTCCCTTCACGCTAAAGTGTCTTTTTTATGGACTAAAGTGTGAACAATTGCACAAATGTATTTTTTTTAATGTGTTTGCTTCTTGAGAAACAAACTCTAAGGTGATTCTCTCTTACTGCACAATTGTATTTGAAAGAGCACATGCTCTCTCTTTGCACACTCTCTGTCTCATCTTTCCCAAAGCTACTTTCACGAACCAAATAATATTACCAAACTTAGCTGCTAAAAAACTATCTGTATATTCGAAAATCCAACTAAAAATAGCTACACTTCACCACCACCACCACCATCACCACCAAATATCCCTAATGTACATTAACATAAAATTCCCAAAATCTAAGCAAAAATCGATGACATCTCATCTCTCTTGACCTCTCACAAGCTCTCACTTAATCCATTTCACTTCTCTATCACCCTAATTTTCTTCTTCTTCTTCTTCTTCTTCTTCTTCCGCCTCCTCTTTTAGAGAGAAAACAACCATCTGATTTACTTTTCTTTGCTTGAAGTCACGTAACATATATCATCTTCTTTATTTACATTTTTTATTTTTTTTGCTGGAAATGACTAGTCGCTATAAGCCTTCTTTTTCTAAATCTTTACAAAAACAACAATCATCAACAAACACTAAGCATCAATAGATCTTTCCTATCTTCTATAGATCTACACAATATAAGACCATTTCCAGTTGTCTACCTTTTATGTAAATTTATCTGCAATTAATCATAGCTCATCTACCTTTCAATTAAATTATCTATCTTTGTTATAACATGTATACATTTAATTTTGGCCCTACCTTTTAATTGAAATCATCAGTCACTTGTTTAGATAATCAACTTTTTACCTTCAAGTTAAATTGTCTACCTTTCATAGAAAATTTATTATTAGTAGCTTTTTAATCGCATCTAATTTAATATTTTTATGTTGTGAAGCATTCAATCTGAGGGGACCCCAGTCCTTTATTTATAGTGGAGGGATGAGCATACATGGATAGAGTTACAATAGAAATTATCTTATCCTATGGATAAGATGTAATCCCCAATACAAACTCACATCATTATTTGTTTACAACACTCACCCTTATCCAGACATAAGTGTGGACTCTGCTCATGAATACTTCGAGATTCTGAGTGTCTTATGAGTCTCACAAGAGGTGGATACTTCAGGATCCTGAGTTGATGGGATTTGCCTCATTAAAACCTTTGGCTATGAAAACCCACGTGGGAAAAAGCCATAGCTAAGGAAAAAGAGTACAAACTCCATCTAGCTCCCCCTGATCTGTATAAGCCCTTAGGCTTTCAGATCTCTTAGGCAATTTTCATCATTCCTATTTACAACATTCCAAAAATATAAACAGATTACAAATATCACCATCATTAATCAGCTGCTGAAACCAAAAACTATGGTGAGGTGTAATTTGTTCCGTCGCCTCTGATGTGGTCTCCTCAAAGGTGGGGTAAGCAAGTGGCATGGTCTTCATATTATGTGGTCAGCTTTAAAAGACCAGCCTCTATCCTAGTCGTCACTAGGATGTGATGTACCTACAGGTGCACTCAATTACACCATTAATTGTGTCACGACCCGCTTCCCTAAAATGGAGGCGAGACGTGAAAAGGTCCGCACGGGTGTGGAGCGGTGAAGCCCCAAACCCGATAAGCGTTAATTTAGTATAAGCAGGTCCCTGTAATTGCAATCGAAACAACAATAATAATAATAATAAGAGACGGGAAAGAAACACCAATCCCAAAGTTGTCCACAAAATATTCAACATCACAGAAAAGCCACCAGGCTAAAGAAAAGAGTCTAAGGGCCCAGAACAAGGCCAAACAAAAGCTACAACGTAGATAAGTTTAGGTGCCACGCACCGATAACAAACAACTGTTTAACAAAATTTAAAACACAACGGAGACACTAGGACTGGTCCCCAGTGTCCACGTACTCCCCGTCCAACACGGGCTCAAGCTCAGCGTCCGCAAACACCTCACCCTCAGCAAGCAACTCAGGCTCAGGGTCTAACATGCGTCACCCAAAAGAGAAAGGGGCACATGTCAGCAAGTCTAAAAGACTTGGGCAAGGAACTGAAAGTAAGGCAACTAGCAACCTAGCAGTTTAGTATGCATGACATGGCAGTTATAACATGAGTGCACAATTTAAAACATGGCAAGACGATTTGCACAAGAGAACAATCATCGGGACAAGACAAGAGTAGCCAACCTACTATCAATTCAATCAATTCACATTTTGTAGGTGTTTACGCCCTTCGCTGAATGGCATAGCATTTCAGACCGATCGGCACTAAACCCTAATCAATTCACAAGATATGGAGCCTGGGGTCCCTGCACATTGAGCTCATCTAGTGAGCCTAGGGTTGCCCCGCACATTGAGCTCGCATTCTTAGTTCACAATACATTTCGAGCGTTGGGGTTTCCAACTCATTATGCTCGCTTCTGGTCACGAGCTAGGAACACTAGTATGGCGTAGGGAATACCTAGCCGGAACACACAATTCGGGCATTGGCTATCAACCAACACATGGGCCCGCTTCTGGAACACGAGCCGGGAACACAACATTGTAGCGAAGCTACGCAATCACAGCTATACTTAAAGAATGCGAGGTCATGACAATTTATTTGCGTACCGTTAATTGAATTAAACGTGGCAGGCGAAATGCAATGACATGAACATATTCGCGTACCGTTAATTGAAAGTAAACATGACATGGTAATTGTGCAACATGCTAAAAGTCGGAACTAGCTTCGTTGTCAAGCTAGTTCCCCAATTTGCGCCTAGGCGAGTATCATTTCGTCGCCTAGCCTCTTTTACGCCTACAACAAGAAAATGGCCTAAAACATGGCCTAAACCCTAAGTGGCAAGTTTCACTTGCCTAGCACCGGAAATGATGACCACTTCGTCACACGGATGCCAATCTACGGGGAAATTGCTGTTTGGGGGGACCAATCATCAAACAACATGAAATATTATTAGGGTTTCATAAAATTATAAATAAGTTATAAAAACAACGGTAGATCGATTTCTTACTGAGAGAAGGCGGAAGAAACACTCCGGAGAACCCTAGGATCAGATCTGGAGAAGATTGGAGAAGTTTGGGGAAACTAGGGTTTTGGGGATTTTGGGGGTTTTGATGGATTTCAATGGAGATTTGGGGAAGATGAAAGGTGGAATGAGTGATTGGATGGATTGGATGATGGATTTAGGGCTTGGAATGAGGGATTGAAGCTTGGAGGAAGATGGGGGCTTAGAGGGGAAGAAACTAGGGCTTAGGGTCGTGTTGGAGAAGAAGAAAACGAATGGGTAGGGTATTTATAGGTTGAGCTGGCGGCTGCCCAGAAATTAGGGTTTTAACACAGACTAGTCGGTCAAAGAACAACCACTGACCGACTAGTTTGGCAACTAGTCGGTCGGTCGACCAACGCAGACCGACTAAGTGTAAACAGTAACTCCTGAACGAAAATAGGATTTAGAGTTAGTCGGTCCATGAACAAGTACTGACCGACTAGTTTAGCAACTAGTCGGTCGATGAACGTTCTTAGACCGACTAAGAGTAAACTGTAACTCAACTAAAATTAAGATGATGTGTTAGTCGGTTCAAGAAGCATTGCCGACCGACTAGTTTGCAACCTAGTCGGTCAACAGCTCTTCTTAGACCGACTAACGATAAACAGTAACTCCTGAGAAAATTTAGAAAGCTCACTAGTCGGTTCAAGAAGGATTGCCGACCGACTGGATCGTCATCTAGTCGGTCGGTGCCCCTTCTTATACCGGTTAATGAGCACCAAAAGTTCCGATACGGAGCGCGAGACCCCGTGATCGAATCCTAAGACTCCTAGGCTTGATCTAATAGTTAGATATGACCGTAATGAAGCCCGTCACAAACGACGTACTTCGAAATCGACGATCCTAAGGAAGAAACGAGAAAATACGACGAATCGATCGAAAATGAAAGTTACGGGGACGAAAACCACACAAGAGGAGAAAATCCACCAAAACATATATTATATTATAATAAATTCAGATACAAGAAAACCAGTCGTTACATCCTCCCCAACTTAAGAAAAAATTCCGTCCTCGGAATTTCCAAATATTCACGAGTCCGGAAACAAAAGTGGGTAGCGCTCTCGCATCTCATCTTCTCTCTCCCAAGTAGACTCTCCCGGCGAACCGTGCCGCCACATCACTCTCACAAGATCGACGACCTTGTTTCGAAGTGACTTCTGACGCCTGTCCAGAATCTGCACTGGATGCTGGTCATACGTCAAATCTGAGCGAACGGCGATCTCCGAGAAATCCACGGCATGAGATGGATCGCTAATGTATCGACGAAGCTGCGACACATGGAAAACATTGTGAACTCCTTCCAAAGATGGCGGCAAGGCCAAGCGATAAGCTACCTCGCCAACCCTCTCCAAAACGTCAAATGGTCCAATGTATCGCGGGCTCAACTTCCCACGCTTCCCGAAACGAATCACACCACGATTCGGGGAAATCTTCAAGAACACATGGTCGCCCGGCTGAAACTCCAAAGGACGACGTTTAGCATCAGCCCAATGCTTGAAACGGTCCTGAGCAATTCTCAACCTCTCCCGAATATTCCTAACAATCTCCACGGCCTCCACGATCATCTCAGGTCCCAACAACTCCCGATCACCAACGTCATCCTAACTCAATGGCGATCGACATTTCCTCCCATAAAGAGCGGCGAAAGGCGCCATGCCAATACTCGCCTGGAAGCTGTTGTTGTAGGAAAACTCTACCAGATGTAGATGGTCCTCCCACGAACCCTTGAAATCCAACATGCACGCCCTCAGCATGTCTTCCAAAATCTGAATCGTCCTCTCGGACTGGCCATCCGTCTGCGGATGGTACGCCGTGCTGAAACTCAGACGCGTACCCAAACTCTTCTGCAAACTCTGCCAAAACTGAGATGTGAACCTCGTGTCTCTGTCAGACACGATACTCACGGGGACTCCATGAATTCGCACGACTTCCTCCATATATCTCCTCGCTAGCACCTCCGTGGACTGTCCCACTCGGAACGGAATAAAGTGCGCAGATTTGGTCAATCGATCTACGATCACCCAAATCGCGTCATTCTGCTTCGGACTCCGAGGTAGTCCAGTCACGAAATCCATAGTGATGTGCTGCCACTTCCACTCCGGAATCGGAAGCGGTTGTAGCAACCCGGCCGAACGCTGATGCTCCGCCTTCACTTGCTGGCAAACCAAGCACTTGGCCACACTCCGAGCCACACTCCTCTTCATACCATGCCACCAATAATTCAGACGAAGATCCTGGTACATCTTGGTGCCACCAGGATGCACAGAATACGGCGAACTGTGTGCCTCCACCATCAACTCCTCTCTGATATCCCCAGCCGGCACACACAACCTGGCTCCAAACCTCAGCGAGCCATCCTCATGAATCAAAAAGTCAGTCCGCAGACCGGCTTCCACCTGCTCCCGAATACTTACCAACTTTGGATCTCCGGCCTGGCCAGCCTTAATCCGATCCACGATCGTCGACTGTACCTGCATGTACATCAACGAAGAAGCCTCCCCAGGAAGAACAATCTCCACACCAGACTCGCAAAAATCCTGCTGCAATCTCCACTGCGAGTTCAAAATCATCGCCGCTGGAAGCCTACTCAGCGCATCAGGAACCACATTCACCTTGCCAGGGTGATACTGCAAATCAATCTCATAATCCGCCATAAGCTCCAACCATCGACGCTGTCGCATGTTGAGCTCCTTCTGAGTGAAAATATACTTCAAGCTTTTGTGATCGGTGAAAATCTTCACTTTCTCACTCAACAAGAAGTGCCTCCAAATCTTAAGAGCAAAAACAACGGCATCCAACTCCAAATCATGCGTCGGGTAATTCTTCTCATGAACCTTAAGCTGACGAGACGCATACGCCACAACATGCCCGTGCTGATGCAACACACAACCGAGACCTTTGCCAGAAGCATCGCAAAAGATCTCAAATCCACCGCTGCGATCAGGCACGACAAGAATAGGGGCACTCGTCAACCTCTCCTTCAGAATACCAAAAGCACTCTCGCAATCACCCGACCAAACATAAGCAACATCCTTCCACGTCAACCTGGTCATCGGCTCAGCAATACGAGAAAAGTCCTTAATGAACCGACGATAATATCCCGCCAAACCAAGGAAACTCCGAATCTCAGATGCAGACGACGGAACAGGCCACTCCCTGATAGCCCTAATCTTCTCGGGATCCACAGAAATACCATCTCCAGTCACCACATGCCCAAGAAAAGCAACTCGATCCAGTCAAAACTCGCACTTCGAAAACTTAGCATACAAACGATGCTTCCTCAAGATTTCCAACACCGTCCTCAAGTGCGATGCATGCTCTTCCTCCGACTTCGAATATATCAGAATGTCGTCAATAAAGATAACGACAAACTTATCCAAAAAGTCGTAGAAAATCAGGTTCATCAGATTCATGAAAACTGCGGGCGCGTTAGTTACTCCGAAAGGCATAACCACAAACTCATAGTGTCCATACTTCGTCCTGAACGCTGTCTTCGGAACATCATCCCTCTTCACCTTCAACTGATGGTAACCACTCCTCAAATCCAGTTTAGAAAACACCCTTGAACCTCCAAGCTGATCAAAAATATCATCAATGCGAGGCAACAGGTATTTATTCTTAATGATCACCGCATTCAATCCCCGATAGTCCATGCACATTCGACGCGAACCATCCTTCTTCTTAACCAGCAACACCGGTGCTCCCCACGGAGACACACTAGGATTAATATAACCCTTCAGCAACAGCTCATCCAACTGCTTCCGCAACTCTTCCAATTCAGCAGGTGCCATACGATACGGCGCCTTCGAAATCGGCTGCGCACCTGGAACGAGGTCAATAGAAAATTCCAGAGCTCGATTAGGCGGCAATCCAGACATCTCCTCGGGGAAGACGTCGCCAAAATCTCGCACCACAGCTGGCCAATCCAGCTCCATCTGCATAGCTACAGCCTCCACCGGACTGGCCCGAAATCTGACAGGACCAAGCGAACTGCTACCACGACTGAACTCAAATACTGGATGTCCGGGAATCTCGAACACCACCTTCTTCCTCCTGCAGTCGATCATAGCATAGAAGCTCGCAAGCCAATCCATCCCAAAGACCGCATCGTAGTTGGTGATGTTGTGGACAATAAAATCAGCATAAAGCTCATGTCCACAAACCACCACAGAGCAAGGACTGCACCCACGATGCACCGTGACTACTCCATTCCCTGTGACGATATTCCAACTCTTGGAGAGAGAGGACGTCGACAAGGAATGCTTCTCCACGAAGCTCTGGGCCAAAATGCACATTGACGCACCTGAGTCAAAGAGGACTCGGGCAGGGAACGTGCAAACCAAAACCACACCTAACAAACAGTCTAATCGATCAAATCTTATTCTAGCAACACCATACACAAGCATTCACATAATTTATCAATCAATTAATTAAGGAAGGAACAATCTAGATCGAAAGTTACCTGTAATGACCTCATCCATGGCCAACACTTCCTCCTCGGTCATCAGAAATGCCTGCCTCCTCGGCGGAACAGCCTGCCGAAAAGCCTGCCCCTGTGGAACAAGAGCCGCTCCACGTCCAGCATAAACAGGCGCTCGCTGCTGCAACGGCTGAGCTGCAACAGGAGCCCTCCGCAGCGGGTCCGCATGCCGACAATCTTTCGCGATATGAGAAGCATCACCGCAAATCAAACACTGGCCCAGAAACTTCCGACATTGATCCTTGACGTGGCCAGGCCTACCGCAGAAATGGCAAAACTTCGGAATAGGCCCTCCCGGCCTCTTAAACTGAGCAGACTGATTAGGCCTGAATCCAGGTCTAACCGCAGCTCTCGCCTGTTCCACAGGCCTCTTCCCAGCACCAACCAAAGATCCTCTCCTCCGGTTCACAAGCAGCTCCTGCCTCTTGGCAGCGACCAAAACCTTCTGATAAGATTCCCGGTCAGAAGAGGTCACAAAGCTCTGGAGCTCTGAAGCAAGCCCCTGCAGAAACCTCTGAGCTCGCTCCTCAACGTCCTGCACCATCTTTGGTGCAAACCGACTAAGCCTCATGAACTCCTGGTGGTACATGTCCACCGACGAGTTCCCCTGCTTCAGATCGATAAAACGCTGCAGCATCTCTTCCCTGGCAGCCTTCGGGAAAAACTCACCATCAAATCTGGCCTTGAAGGTAGCCCAGACGATCGGCTCTCCCAACATCTTTTCCTCAGCATCCCACCAATTCCTGGCGTTATCCTTCAGCTGGCGCTTCGCCAAGTCAACCCAACTCACTTCGTTGACCTTGGACATCTTCAGATTGTCCTCAATATTCCTCATCCATTCATCAGCAGCTAGCGGACCTTCGGTTCCATCAAAATACGCCGGACCCAACTCTCTGAACTGCTTCGCCCCGGGCTCAGGGCGAGGGGCTTCCACCACCCGAGCAGCTCGAGCCACCGGAGCATTCTGCACCTGCAGAAGCACACCCTGCTGAACCTGCATCATCTGCAACATCATCCTCATCATCTCCCCATTAGTGGGCTCCCGCTCAGGCTCCTCGTCGTGAGGGGGCGCACCACTACCACCACCTCGGGTGATCCGTCTTCCTGCCATCTAATGACGCAGAAAACGAAACAATTAGACTTATAGCTTAGGGCTCAGATGTCGAAATTATTTGTTGGACAATCTTGCATTATTATCGTTACCCCGATAATTGCAGTTACAGAGGACCTGCATGGGCCACCACTAAAACCTGTCACGACCCGCTTCCCTAAAATGGAGGCGAGACGTGAAAAGGTCCGCACGGGTGTGGAGCGGTGAAGCCCCAAACCCGATAAACGTTAATTTAGTATAAGCAGGTCCCTGTAATTACAATCGAAACAACAACAATAATAATAATAAGAGACGGGAAAGAAACACCAATCCCAAAGTTGTCCACAAAATATTCAACATCACAGAAAAGCCACCAGGCTAAAGAAAAGAGTCTAAGGGCCCAGAACAAGGCCAAACAAAAGCTACAACGCAGATAAGTTTAGGTGCCACACACCGATAACAAAAAACTGTTTAACAAAATTTAAAACACAACGGAGACACTAGGACTGGTCCCCAGTGTCCACGTACTCCCCGTCCAACACGGGCTCAAGCTCAGCGTCCGCAAACACCTCACCCTCAGCAAGCAACTCAGGCTCAGGGTCTAACATGCGTCACCCAAAAGAGAAAGGGGCACATGTCAGCAAGTCTAAAAGGCTTGGGCAAGGAACTGAAAGTAAGGCAACTAGCAACCTAGCAGTTTAGTATGCATGACATGACAGTTATAACATGAGTGCACAATTTAAAACATGGCAAGACGATTTGCACAAGAGAACAATCATCGGGACAAGACAAGAGTAGCCAAGCTACTATCAATTCAATCAATTCACATTTTGTAGGTGTTTACGCCCTTCGCTGAATGGCATAGCATTTCAGACCGATCGGCACTAAACCCTAATCAATTCACAAGATATGGAGCCTGGGGTCCCTGCACATTGAGCTCATCTAGTGAGCCTAGGGTTGCCCCGCACATTGAGCTCGCATTCTTAGTTCACAATACATTTCGAGCGTTGGGGTTTCCAACTCATTATGCTCGCTTCTGGTCACGAGCTAGGAACACTAGTATGGCGTAGGGAACACCTAGCCGGAACACACAATTCGGGCATTGGCTATCAACCAACACATGGGCCCGCTTCTGGAACACGAGCCGGGAACACAACATTGTAGCGAAGCTACGCAATCACAGCTATACTTAAAGAATGCGAGGTCATGACAATTTATTTGCGTACCGTTAATTGAATTAAACGTGGCAGGCGAAATGCAATGACATGAACATATTCGCGTACCGTTAATTGAAAGTAAACATGACATGGTAATTGTGCAACATGCTAAAAGTCGGAACTAGCTTCGTTGTCAAGCTAGTTCCCCAATTTGCGCCTAGGCGAGTATCATTTCGTCGCCTAGCCTCTTTTACGCCTACAACAAGAAAATGGCCTAAAACATGGCCTAAACCCTAAGTGGCAAGTTTCACTTGCCTAGCACCGGAAATGATGACCACTTCGTCACACAGATGCCAATCTACGGGGAAATCGCTGTTTGGGGGGACCAATCATCAAACAACATGAAATATTATTAGGGTTTCATAAAATTATAAATAAGTTATAAAAACAACGGTAGATCGATTTCTTACCGAGAGAAGGCGGAAGAAACACTCCGGAGAACCCTAGGATCAGATCTGGAGAAGATTGGAGAAGTTTGGGGAAACTAGGGTTTTGGGGATTTTGGGGGTTTTGATGGATTTCAATGGAGATTTGGGGAAGATGAAAGGTGGAATGAGTGATTGTATGGATTGGATGATGGATTTAGGGCTTGGAATGAGGGATTGAAGCTTGGAGGAAGATGGGGGCTTAGAGGGGAAGAAACTAGGGCTTAGGGTCGTGTTGGAGAAGAAGAAAACGAATGGGTAGGGTATTTATAGGTTGAGCTGGCGGCTGCCCAGAAATTAGGGTTTTAACACAGACTAGTCGGTCAAAGAACAACCACTGACCGACTAGTTTGGCAACTAGTCGGTCGGTCGACCAACGCAGACCGACTAAGTGTAAACAGTAACTCCTGAACGAAAATAGGATTTAGAGTTAGTCGGTCCATGAACAAGTACTGACCGACTAGTTTAGCAACTAGTCGGTCGATGAACGTTCTTAGACCGACTAAGAGTAAACTGTAACTCAACTAAAATTAAGATGATGTGTTAGTCGGTTCAAGAAGCATTGCCGACCGACTAGTTTGCAACCTAGTCGGTCAACATATCTTCTTAGACCGACTAACGATAAACAGTAACTCCTGAGAAAATTTAGAAAGCTCACTAGTCGGTTCAAGAAGGATTGCCGACCGACTGGATCGTCACCTAGTCGGTCGGTGCCCCCTCTTATACCGGCTAATGAGCACCAAAAGTTCCAATACGGAGCGCGAGACCCCGTGATCGAATCCTAAGACTCCTAGGCTTGATCTAATAGTTAGATATGACCGTAATGAAGCCCGTCACAAACGACGTACTTCGAAATCGACGATCCTAAGGAAGAAACGAGAAAATACGACGAATCGATCGAAAATGAAAGTTACGGGGACGAAAACCACACAAGAGGAGAAAATCCACCAAAACATATATTATATTATAATAAATTCAGATACACGAAAGCCAGTCGTTACAAATTGTTTCTGTAATGGTGAGGATCTCGGAATGATAGGATGATGTTGCCTTCATGGTTTGCTTTGCTGATCTTCAGTAGATGGCCGTCCCACCATAGGTACCCAGTCTGTGATTTCTCATTATAGGGGTCGGACCTGTAAACTGCATTTGCATAAGCATGAAGGATAAACTTTATAATGTGAGCCCAAAAATATCGACCCTTGGAGGAAGTGCATAAGATTCTTAACTCCGGTCTAATTGCACTTTTTAGGTGCTTAATTGTCTCTGGCTAGTGAATTTACTGCAACTACTATATCAGGACGCGTGCAGTTAGCCAGGTGTGCACTAATTGCACTTAGATAAGGGACTTCATGACCAAATATGTCCTCCCCCTCTTCCAACGAATGGAAGGGGTCTTTTTGTACATCCATTGAGCGTACTACCATATGTGTACTTATTGGATGACAGTGGTCCTTGTAATTTCTTCAACGCACTCAAGGCGTATGAATTTTAATGTAACATGATTTTATCTTTTTAGATAAATCTGTGAGCCATGACTTAATTTATTTTGCCTAGGTCTTTCATTTCATATTTGATAGTCAGGCTTGAACAGATATTTTGTTTTTCACTTCAGAAGATCCAATGAGATTTCAGTTGTTTACAACTATGATCTCAAATCCTGTCCTTTACTCTTTATACAGATGCAAAGACAACCCTTAGTAGGAATCCTTGGTTTGTCAAGTGATTCTCTTGGTTGTACAATATTTATTATTCTTATTATTTTTCTTCAATAGAATAGACGTCCCGAAGACTATTCATGCATTTAAAGAAATGTGGAATTTATCTTTATCAAGATATCCATAAAGGTATGCCGTCACAACATCCAATAGCAGCATATCCAAAATTTCCTTTGTCAAATCGTAAGGTATTCGTAGTGTATAACTTAGGGAATCTGATGGATCATTTATATATGAGTCATGCTCATTTTAATTTGTTTATTCCCCAGTTTCAGTGAAAATATCCTTGAGCTATAGGTTGAACCTTATAACATACGATTTTGTACTTATTTATTCTTATTTGTACAATACTTATTTTTGTCCACAGGTTTGACACCTTTTGGTGTCTGGACTTCATGTCCGAACACTTCACGTTTCATAAGCGAGTCCAGCTAATCTTTTATTGCCTCGTTCCATATTTGGCCAATCTCTACGTTTGCATTTAACCAACGGAGTACTGAACGATATTATATAATTATCATCGCTTTTGCGATGTATGTGGCAATATGATACTGGAATATATTGTCAACAATTGTGTTCTTTCTGTCCAACACCTCCCCATTACGTACAACATTACTTTCATTTCAGTTTTTTCCGGCATTTTCTCTGCAGTAAATTCCGAGAAGGGTGAGGGTATGGACATGAGCTCATTGTCATGTGGTAGTATTGTCTCAAGGTCTCCAGGAGTTTTTCTTTTTCTTCAATTTTTGTCCTTGAATCCGGGTGGTCTGCCTCTTTTCTGTTGAGAAACAGCCACTTCTGCTGCTAGTGGATTGCATCCCTTCTCAGTGATGGCAGTCCTAGCTGGAGTATTTGCAGCATGGATGTGTGATCTGACAATCTTCTAGTTGTTAGTAATTGAGTCAGGTAACTGTTTATTTGTAGAATTTTCTGGATCTCATCTTTACATTTCTTTGTTACCGGATCATAGTGGGTTAATAATTCTGTTTCCCACGATATTATTTGTGTAGCTCCAGATTTTTCAGTATATGAGCCCAATTTGGGGAAATTCGTCTCATCAAATTCACAGTCTACAAGACGTGCCTTAAATGCGTCCTTTGTTTGGGGTTCTAGGTATATATTGAGGGTGAGTAAAACCCTACATAGATACATAGACGACGTTGATGACCCTATTTTTGTCCTTTGCGGTGGTGCTATGGGGATATAAACTGCGCAATCGAAAATTCTCAAGTAAGAGATGTTCGATTGTATTCCATATGCAAGTTGCATTGGAGAGAGTCTCTGACCTCCAGATGGTCTTATATTTATATTTATTTTTATTAACCATGCAGCATACAATATTGTATGTCCCATGCATTCACCAGCAACTGGGATTTCATGGATGTGTAATCCACTGGAGCCTTTTTATTAATGACTCTTTCAACCCATTTTGGGTATGAACATGTGGCACATGATGTTAAATTTATATACCAGTTGCTAGGCAATATTTTTGAAAAGACAGGGAGGTAAATTCACCAGCATTAACCAAGCGTATTTACTTTATTTAGTTGTCTGGAAAATGCACCCGCAACAATATTATTTGTGCAAATAGCTTTGGAAAAGCTAGGTTTCAGGTCAATAGTAGACACACATACGAATATTTTGAGGATGCATTTATCAATACTATATGTTGCAGGGTAGAACTCGCGTACAATGAATTTGTATTATGGGGAACCAAGGGCATGGTGGTTATGATAATGATGAGGGTTAGGGTAGGCTATTTAACATGTGATTAGTGGGATGATGAGGGCTAACCCTGTTGTGAAGACTGACCACGGTATCGAATCCGAAAGGATGCGATAGAACGGCCGAACTTCCTGTGGCCGGGACGAGCACGACCGATGGTGACGGGCTAACCTGCGCAAGGAGCAACTCGTCAGAAAGGCCGAGTTGGGGTCCAAACCTTAGCCTCTCCGATGCCTAAGTCAGTAATAGGACTTAAAGCGTGAGCTAGCCACGCCGGTCAGACTGAAGGTGAGTCGACCGTACGTGACGAGCAATGAATGGTAGAAGAACAAAGATATGGACGACCTTTGCTCTTGTGTGCGAGTAATAAGATTCAGAGTTAATTTGCCAACCTCCTCCCCGTTGGAGAAGAAGGGGTATTTATACCTAGCGGAGGCGGTTAGGTGGGGCTGACCTGGCATGCTAACTTGGCGCGCTGAGCTGGCCCCGCTGTCAGCAGAAGCTTCGAACGAGGATGTCAGGACCAAGGGTGTCAACCACACTTTTGTCAGCCAGCGCAGTGGCCAAGGGCGCTTTTGTCAAGGTGTCAGGGCTGAAAGCAATAAGTACAGGGGGCGCAGCGGCCAGGGGGTGCTTTGTCAGATGGTCGGACGGCAAAAGTGTCAGTAGCGTCCTTGTACTAGGTTGTTTGTCGTGTCCGATGTGCCAAAGGGTTGTCGTAGAGCCCCTGAGAGGCGGAGTTAGAGAGGGGGCCGTTAGGTCGCCCCGGATTGAGGACGTGCGGTCCAGACGCACACCCTGCGCGCTGTTCCCGGCGTGCTGGGGGAGAACGATCGTGTGCTTCTCCGAGTTCACGGTTGAGTGCGCCCTTCCTCCAGTCATGTCGGTCTCTAAGGTCGGTCGACGTCCTGCTCGCCTCGGAAGACCGGCGAGCGTCCTCCGAGGTTCGGGCGAGGTATGCCCTATCGCCGGGCCATCCAGCCTTCGGGAAAACAGGCGCGACGACGACATATTTGGCGGACTGGAATGGGTGGTCAGACTCTCACGATCTCTAGGTCGTAACAATTTCCCCTGGCATTCGAGCTCGAGGAGGGAGCCGGGCTCGGATCGGATGACGCACCACTTTCTCTACCTGAAAACGGTGGTTCGGATTCTGATCCACGTTCGAGAGCGGTGGCATTGTCCTTGGAGTTCCTGCCCGGTTGGCCATTATTGCAATTTGAAAGGGTGAGGGGGAGATCGAAGCACCTCCACTACTGAACTTGTGACGCGTGGCTGAGGTGACTGTCACGCCAGTCAAGGCGTCAGGAAAGTTCCGATGGGCGCCGCGTGGCAGCCATCAACGGTCGAGATGACCCGTTGTCTTCTATAAGTATGGGAAGAGGAAGATCGGTGGAAGCTTTCTTTCGATTTCAATTCTTCTTCGTGCTTTCCGGTTTCTGTCTATCGCTCGCTGCCTCTGTCGTTGTTTCCACCACCAGAGGTCCACTTCCGATCGTCTTCTTGGCTCGGCTGCTTTGCTAGGTAACTTCTTGACCCTTTGATCGATGGCTTCTCAGTTCGACTTCGGAGGAGGCAGTGATGTGACGACAGGGGAGTCAATGGAAGAGGAGAGGTGGTGGTGGGTGCAGAGGCCACGGAGAAGGAGGACGTGGAGTACCGACGTGCCGAGGGCGATAGAGGCCCTTAAATGTAAGTCAGATAGGATCAACATTAGAGAGATTCAAGTGCGGTTCGTGCGTCCGCCATGTGGAGCACGGGTTCCTGGGCCCGAGGAAAGGGTGTGTTCGCCTGGGGATAATGAAGTCGGGGTCTACGCCCGATCATTCGAGTTGGGACTTCGCTTCCTGATCCACCCTTATCTCCTACACCTGATGAACTTCTTTGAGCTGTCAATTTTTTCCTTGGCGCCCCGCTCCTGGGGCTTGTTGGTGGGGTTCACCGTGCTATGCTTCGCCAGCTCCATGAGTCTGTCCCTGGCACTGTTCCAGCACTTCTTCGCAATTCGAAAGAGGGGGATGTACCACTGCGTCTGTGCGAGGAGGGGGCGGGAGCTCGTCGTCGGGGTGCCCGCCGATGTTGGTAGGTGGATGTAGGATTTTGTCTTTATTGAGGTGCCGATCGACGCGGTGCTGATGTCAAACTGGGGGCACTGAACCCTCTAGTGAATGAGAGGGTGAAGCTAACCGGTGAAGACCTGGCGAAGACGCAGATCTTGGCGGAGCTGCTGGAGGCGCATCGTCGGTTGGCGAACTTGACGCAGGACAATCGACTCGCCCAGGATGTTTGGTCCCAAGGTAGTTCGCGTCTGGTGAGTCTTTAGGTAGGCTTACCCTGATCTTTCTTTTCTTCGCAGGTGGGGACGCAGCATTTTCGCCGGTGGAGATGTCGGGGGCTGTCGAAGTGCCGGTCAGGGAGAGCACCAACCCTCGTGATAAGGGTAAGAAAGCGATGGGCGAGGAGGGGCCTGTAAAGGAGGTGTCCCGAAAGCGGGGTGCCGAGGTCCTGAACGAGGAGGGGGCGAACCAAAGGCAAAGAGTGTCCGAATCTGGTGCCTCTTCCGATCGAGCCGGTGAGGGTCTTGACGTGCGTTTATATTTCATATATTCACGCACGTCCTCTTTTGTGTTTCTCCGTGTTTTCCGCTGTCTTTCATTCGTTTTCTCGTATTTTCTCGTTTTCTGTCACTTTTCTTTGTTTTTCCATGTTTGCAGGAGATTGCCCGTGTAGGGGACGTTTAACGACGATATCTCAAGTCCCCGGAGCAACGGGTGGAGTCACGCGTGATCCAGGGGGTTAAACGACGAAGATTACATCTTTCAGCCCCTCACCCAGTCGGTTGGTCATCTCCAACTGATCGGGTGTGCACGCGTGCACCACCCGGTCTCAGCCGGAGCTCAAGTGGAAGTCACCCGACCGGTTCACAGGCCGGTTCAACGGGGGCCAACTCTCTGTCTTCTCGAGCCAAATTCCAACCGATCGGGTGACTCTCACCCGATCGGTTCATCAGTAGCAGATGCTGAGGAGCCGAAGACACGGGCACCCAAACGATCCCTTCACCCGATGGCGCCAAGATCCAACCGGTCACTCCAAGAACTCACTCGACCGGTTCATATGACCGGGTGAAAGTTCGCCGTTTTCTGTTATTATCTGTAACGGATCACCCGATCGGTTGACTTGTCAACCGATCGGGTGATACGAGAGCCTATAAATAGAACCCCTAGGGTTCCAGAAACGGAGAGCTGCTAGTTTTTACTGTTTTCTCCTATTGTGACGGCTGTAATTACTTTTCTATTGTAAGTTTTTGGATCTTTCTTAAACTTTAGTATTATCTTATTTGCTCTACTACCTTCGCATTTCAATCGCCTGATTATGATTTCAACGGTTCATTTTCGTTTAGATCGCTTTTTAATGAATTTTTGTGAGTAGTTCCCAAATCTGGGATTTTGGCGGAAACCCCTTTGGGGGCTCTTCCCGATGCATCCATAAGGTTAGGAAATCGATAGGGATTAGGAATCTAACGGTTACGCGGGGTGTTTCATTGTCATCGGCGGGAAAAAGAACGCCTTTGACCGTTGGGCCAAGGGGGAATAAACTTGGCGGTTGACTCCCTAGCCATAGCTCACGCCCTTAACGTAGACACCGAATCCTAGCGCGCGGGAGCGGCAGGATGAGACGTTGGGAGTTATCGTTGCGAGCTTAGTGCTCCCAGAATCGATCAGTGTTAATGGACACGGGAGTGCCCACTGATCGAATCCGGGAAGTCCGGTGTATCATCCTGGGCACCGACCGGAATATCGGGCCCATGGGATGCCGGTACCACTTTCAGAGGCAACGTCTCACCATTAGACCCTAATTCCGATCGCTATCCTACCCGTAGGCCGTATCGACAAGAGTCGCTTGTTGGAGTGGAAACCAAAGTCCCGGGTTTATTTTCTTATTGTTCATACCTTGCATTCCTTTCCGTGACAACCCATCAACCGATTCGGGCTAGCTCGCCCACGGGGTGATTTTGGTCCTCCTTGACACAAGCACATCCTAGCCTCCCTGTGTTCGACCCCCAAGCCACACCACAACACCGTGTGCTTGCGGTTACAAATATCTAAACCCCGTGCCACGCGGTTCACCGCCAGCGTGGCACACGTCAAGTTTATGGCGCCGTTGCCGGGGAGGCAACGTGCTTGTTATTTTAGGATCTCTTGAACCCTAGTGTCTAGCTCTCATCCCTACCTCGCGATAATTTTCGCATTCTCCTTTTTCCTTTTTATTTTCTTCTTTTTTATATTTATTTCTTATCTTATCTGTTTCTTTCCCACTTGTCGCTTCACGGGTGTTTGTTGTTTTTCATGCACACGAGTTCAAGAAGTCTCGATGACTTGATCCCCGTTGATCCAGAGATTAACGCCACCCTTAGGCGTTTGGCCGCTGAGAAGCGAAGAAGAGAGGATCCCGAATCCATGGAGGAGAACACCCTGCCTCACAAGTCCCTGTTGGAGTACTCGATGCCATCTATCGAGTCCACTTCCGCCATCCGTTTTCCAGCTATTGCGGCCCAAAGCTTTGAGCTAAAGCCGTCTTTGGTGACATGGATCCAGCAGGATCAGTTTTCGGGTGCACCCATGGAGAGCCCGATCGAGCATCTAGACTCCTTCTTGGAGAAATGTGACACCTTTCGGATTAATGGTGTCATGACTGAGGCGATCCGTCTGAAGCTGTTCCCCTTCTCGTTGCGAGACAAAGCCAAGCAATGGCTTAGGGGGAAGGACCCCAACACTTTCAAGACCTGGGAGAAGCTCTCCAATGCTTTCCTGACGAAGTTCTTTCCTCCGGGAAGACCATGAAGTTGAGGAGTGAGATCTCCTCCTTCTCCCAGGCCAGCCACGAGTCCTTGCATGAAGCTTGGACGAGGTACAAGGAGATGCAGAGAAGATGCCCTCACCATGAGCTTCCGAAGTGGCAGATTATTAATCTGTTCTACAATGGGTAGAGGGATGACCTAAAATCTTCTATGGACGCCGCGGCTGGGGGTTCCTTCATGTCAAGGAGCGAGGAAGATGCCGGACATATTCTGGAAAACATGGCATCCAACAATGAGCGGTGGTGTGACGAGAGAGCCACACCCATGTCTGGGGGTATACACAGAGTCGAGGATGTCGACAAACTTTCAAGCAAGTTCGACTTGCTTTCGACCCAGATCTCCGCACTAATGGTAGGAGCCGGTGGGGCCGGTACGCAACAGATTGCAGCGGTAGAATCCGAAGCTTTTGGGGAATTCGACGGTGGTGACATCTCACCACCGTTGGATCAGGCGAGCGCACTATTTTACAACCCCACGGGAAATGCACCGTATCCACCAAGAACCAATTCTAACCCGGCCTACTCTCCAAACAACCGGAACCACCCTAACTTCGGTTACCGAGCACCATTCCAGCCCTCGCCGCCTCAGCAGCCGCAGCAACAAACATATCAGCCGACCAGGCCACATCAGAGTCAGATTCAGCAACAACAATATCAGCAGCAGCCTCAGCAACAATTTTACGCCCCCAGGAATCAGCAGCCAATCCAGCAGCAGCAGCAGTATGGCCAACAGAGGGCCGTCACTTCGGTTGAGTCTCTCTTGACTCAATATATAACCAACCAGGAGAAGATCAATCAAAAGCTGGAAATGGGTCAACGGGCCCTCACGGACCAATTAACCCAGCCGGGGTTACAAGTGGCGAACCTTTCAAGGTCACAAAACCAATTGCCACCACAACCGGAGGTGAACCCGAGGGGAGCAACCCAAACGTCAGCACTCGTGCACGAGCACACAAATGTGTCTGTTATCGTTCTGAGAAGCAGGACACAAATCCCTACTAGAGTGCCCCTTAACAGACCTGAAGCACCGTTGGTCGTTGAGCGACCGATCGAAAAATCAAACGACGCTGGTGCTTCGTCATCAAATCCTACGACTCCGGAGGGAGTCTCTGAAGAAGAGAAGAAGAAGAACGAGGAAGGGAGCCCGAAAGTGTTCAAACCCGTTGTGCCTTTTCCACAATGGTTAGCTCAGGCCAAAATCGACGAGAAATATGGCAAGTTCTTCGCCATGGTTAAGGACCTGAGCTTGCAAATCCCCTTCCTGGAAGCAATCGAAACAATCCCCTCCTATGCGAAATTCCTGAAAGATTTGGTGACGAGAGGGTCTAGAAAGGAGAAAGTAGTGTTGACGGCAGAATGTAGCGCTCTCATCCAGAGGGCAAATCCACCGAAACTTAAAGACCAGGGGAGCTTCTCACTTCCTTGCACGATCGGGGCAGTAAAGGTTCATTGTGCACTCGTCGATCTCGGAGCGAGTGTAAGTTTGATGCCCTTGTCGATGTATAAAAGGATAGGAATGGGTGATCTGGAGCCCACCGGTATGACCCTACAACTTACTGACCGGTCGGTCAAATATCCGGTGGGGATTGTGGATGACCTCCCCGTTAATGTAAAAGGGGTGCATGTGCCAGTGGACTTCGTTGTCATGGACATGCCCGAAGACGCACACACTCCCATCATCCTGGGATGGCCTTTCATGGCCACTGCTGGCGTTTTGATTGATGTGAAGAACGGAAAACTTTCGCTAAACGTCAGCGGAGAAAAGGTTGAATTTGATCTGGGGTTGTCCATGAAGTACCCTGATCCCCCAGATGACCCTCGGTGTAATTTGCTGGAGGTGGAGGAAGATAAAGCTGTTGAAGAGAGCTCCTGGGAGATTCTCTTAAGAAACCCCCCCCCCGATGACTTGGGGAATTCAGAAGACCAATACGGCCCCAAGAACAATGATGCTGCTGGGAAAGCGAGTGCAGCACGTACAACCCCTCCCGGGTTCCCCAAGGCTCCTCCTGCGAGGAAAACGGGGAAAGAGCCCATGGACCTCACCAAAGACGAGGTCCGGATCCTTAAGAAGATGGCGGTAAGCGCCAATACGAAAGACAAGCCCCCGGATCCCAAAGACAAGGAGAGGGTAGTCGAGCAAATCTTTCTCCAGCCACTGACTACTCCAAAGGCCGTAAGCTCCAATGAAGAAGAGATGCCGAACTTCGGGCATCACCCGTATCAACCACCGTGAACATCACTTGCGGGCGTCGAGCCAACGACGTTAAACAAGTGCGCTTCATGGGAGGCAACCCATGCTCTAAACTTTTGCCCCACTTTTTAGTGCTATTTTTGACTTTATTTTATCTATTTTTATAAATAAAATCAGCCGCGAGAACATCTGTTCAGGGACTTAGACAAATCTGTTGGTTTTTGCAGGAAACAAAGCCCCAACCGATCGGTTGATAACTCAACCGATCGGTTGGGATGTATCAGATACAAGCCGCAACTGTCCCGAAAGGAACCGGTCGGTTGAAGAATGGAGAGACCGTGTGACAGACCGGGTGATCTGGGGAGAATTCTCGGGAAATTTTTGGGGGAATATCAACCGATTGGTTGAGTTAGAGCACGATCGGTTGAGGCGACCGGGTGAGCAACCCTCAATTCTCGGGAAAATAGGTGGAGCGGCCAATCGATCGGTTGACAAGTCAACCGACCGGTTCGCCTGTAGCACCTCTTCGGCAAAAATTTTTGACCTAACCGTCAACCGATCGGGTGACAAGTCACCCGATCGGTTCGACTTAAAACCCTATAAAAACCCCCGATCACCCGTTCGCATTCACCCTCGGCCGATCGGCATTTCCATCGTCGTTTCACCTGCCTCTGCTCCTCAACAGCCCGATTCACTCCCCCACGTCCTCCACTCCTCCAATACTCCCTCTCCCCACCTCCTCCATCAATCTCTCCATCATTTACACTCCCTCTCTCCTTTCATTTCGAGTTTCTGACCTAATTCCCCCCAAACAACGCCCATTTCGAAAATTCTTGCTGAAAGAGGTCGCCGCGGCTCCACGCTACTCTCATTGCACAGTGTGGGGACATCTACGAGCAAGCTTCGCCATTTCGCTTGGGTACACTCGCTCCTACGCTCATATTTCTATTTTTTACCCTATAAATTGTGATTGCTCATTTTGCTTGTGTTAATGTGCATTCATTGCTTTTGCACTCATTCATACACGCACACTCACACATGGCTAAGGATAAAGACAAGGGGAAGGGGATTATGCGGGAGGAGGAACCGTCTCGAAAGAGACAAAAACAAACACGTCCCCCTTCCCACACACGAGCACTTACACTTGGCCCTCCCCCGCCTGTTATCCCCCCTGTGGACCCAATGTTGGGCCCGCATGGGTATATCTTTAGGAACCAGGAACACAAGGATTTTTATCGTAGGCTCGATGCCAGGGGGCATCTATCAACTAAGTTCCCGCATACACAATCACTGGTCGATCTCGGTGTCTACACCGAAGTCGAATCTCTTTTCGCTAACTTAGGATGGTTGGCCTTTCTTAATGCATCTGCCGTATCCTACCCGGCACTCACCCTCGAATTTCTCTATACACTTGTTTGGGAGTCCGGGTCGATCATAAAATTCCGGGTGCGTAACAGGAGTGTCACCACAAATCTGAACACAATTAACGATATATTTGGTTTCTCCAATCTTGGGGATGACTCCATCCGACACTAGGGGTACACGCCCGAGTTTGACGTTGATCAATTCTGGTTCCGCCTCACACTGCTCCATGACTATCCCCGAGGAAGGGCCAAGGCCTCCTCCATCATTCATCCCGTGTTTCATTTGGCCCACAGGATCATATCATCTGCATTTTTTCCCAGGGACGAGTCCGGTACCGTGACTATCCCTGACCTTTTTATCCTCTGGGCCATGACTTTCCCTTTTGTCCGTGACGATGATGGGATTAGCTTCAAGGCCCCTACCGTCCCCATCCATGGCGGCGATTGGCTTGTTTACAAGCTACTCGAGATCAGCCGGGCCGGTAAGGGGAAGTTTTGTTGTGGGTGCATCATTACTATCATTTGCTCTTACCCCCAATTTAATATTCCCATCCCCAATAATCTTCCCGCTGCCGCAGGACCCTCACAGCTAGATATTGATGTCCTGCGGCACATTCACATGATTAGACCCCACTCCGATGGCCGCTTCATCTTCAATTATGGCCACCCCAGCCCCTTACACCATTCTCCCCAACCCCTCTCGCATGACCATTGCTCTTGTGGGAGATTGGACCTTCCCACCTGATCCCAACTTCCTAGCGGGGTTGAACCTTCCTTTCCTTCCCGCGGACGCACGCAGACCACCGTCCCCTGTCGTCCACTTAGGTGAGCAGGATATCCCTGTGTCTCGGGGAGATATAGGGACTGGCCCGAGTCGTCCTGTTTCTGTTCCGGGGCCCATCACGTCTGAGCACCTCTTAGCGGCCATTTCTGGCCTTGTCTCCTGTGCCGGCATGACCACTGCCGCCGGCACCACTTCCACCTTACCTACCGGCACCACTTCTGCCTCACGTCAGTCCACATCTTTTGGTCGCCGCCAGGTCTCTGCCTGTCTTGGTCTTGAAAGGGAGGTCGCTGCCCTTCGTGAGCTCGCCATGTCCTCTGCCTCCTCGGACCCATCACCGTCCTCTTTTCTCACTCACCCACGTTTCCTCACACTTGAGAGGAACGTGGCCGCCATTCTTCGCCTTCTCACTCACATCCACGGTCCACCTCCACCTTCACCACCTCGACGATCTTCTCCTCCACCCTCCCACACATCCCCACATCCATCACCTCCCTCACCACATACTTCTCCTCCCTCATCTATTCCCAGCCCGGTATCCACTTCCCCCCCGACCACTTCCATCGCACCCACGCTACCTCCTCCATCCTCCTCCATCACTGCATACGTGCGTCAGAGGAAATTGCCGGTGCGCTCCAGATCTCTTCCACCACCACCCACTACCGTCACCACCACATCTTCTTCCCCCATTTCTATTCCTCTCACCACCATCTTGATCGCCGTCCTACCACCACCACCCACCTCCACCGACACTCCTTCCATCGTTCACACCACCGCCGCCCCTATTCCTCCACCTCATTCCCCACTTCTCCGCACACCCCCAGCCTCCCCCGACCACCCATCCACACCCTCTTCCGAGGAGGATGAGGACTCACCTTCTCCTGCTTTCTGATTTCACCTTGTTTGTTTTTGACTCTCCCTTGCATATCTCTGCATTTCACGATCACATTTTATTCGCTAGCACTGTCATGTCTAGCTTGGGGGACGTTTATTTTGGTGTGTTGTCGTGTTTTGTTGTTTTTCTCATTTTTGTGTGTGTGCTTATTTTTCCCCTTTTGAGTGTCGTGTCGTGTGGTTTTATTTCTATTTTTGTGTCGTTTGATTTTGATTTTGATCTTTCTTTATTTTCAGTCTCATCTCTGTGTTTCCCTCGTTTTCATTTCTTTTTGTGTCGGTGCGTATTCCCCCCATCTTCATTGCCCTCCCGTACTCACTCATATTGCATTGAGGGCAATGCAAACTTCAGCTTGGGGGAGTCGCACTGTGTGCGTCATTTGAGTCCTTCTTTTTCGTTTTTGTGTCGTTTTCATCGTGTTTTTTATTTTTTCTTTTTTTTCTCTTCTCATCTTTTTATCTCTTTTTCCTAGAGATGAACCCTATGATGAATCGCCACAAAATCACACACACCTAGCATGGCATCGATAATCACACTCACTGACCCTAGAATTTCGAGTCCTCTTGCATTGCACGCATCGTGGGTCCACTTAGCTTTTTGTGAGTCGTGCATCGTGCCTAGCTATTTGGTGTGCTTCTACTTTGTGATTTTACTTTATATACCTGTCCAGGAATGACCCCTAGATTATCATGCTTCGATTTGAATATGCGGTATTTGCTTCTACTATATGCATGCTATATTTATATCGTATATTTCAATTCGCATGCGTCGGGATTCCACAATTAAGGACTAGGATAAGCCATTTAGCCTATGCTCTATTTAGCGAGAATAGTTTCCTTTGCCCAAGTGTTTAGATTTCGACTTCTTTTTTTGCTTTACTTGGTGCAATTCCCCTCGTCGTGTACCGTTCTCCCACTTGGGAGAGTACACATGTGTATATCCAAAAATCAAAAACAAAGAGAAAAGAAAAGAAAAACCCAAAAAGAAAAGAAAAGAAAAATTTTGTATAGCCAAAAACAAAAAAAAATACAAATACCCAAAACCCAAAAAAATTTCAAGTGTGAATATTTTTCCTACCTACCGAGAATAAAGGGAAGGCGAGAATTTTCACCGAGTGTTCTACTCCACATCATCTCAACCCCCATCGTTTTCGAAAACACTTGGCTTAGGAACTTTTTAGCTAGTATCTAGGCTATAGTGGCGTGATTTCCTTAACCCTAGTTGTGGAGTCCCCGATGCATGATACGTTTCACTTCTTATACTCTTCTCATGCATGCTCGAACTAATATTCACCACAATTTCAAATTCGAATCGGTATTTGTGTCATTTCCTGGATTTGTGTATATGAGCTCAAAGCACATTGTAGAAAGCGACACCATTTGCTAGCACACGACCGCACTCACACGCGCTTCACCGCGTGGGCCAATGACACTTATTGGGACTCGTTTTCCTAGGTTTAGTGATGTGATTTGACGTTTGCTTGCTTGGTTTGTCGTTTTTGATTTTGTTGGCTCTGACAGACGATCTAGGATATAGAGTTTTCTTTTTCTCTCGTTCTCTCTATTTTTCCCCTCCGAGCTCCTACTCTCACTCGTCTTCCTCGAGGACGAGGAAAAGTTCAGCTTGGGGGATTTTGACGTGCGTTTATATTTCATATATTCATGCATGTTCTCTTTTGTGTTTCTCCATGTTTCCACCGTCTTTCATTCGTTTTCTCGTATTTTCTCGTTTTCTTTCACTTTTCTTTGTTTTTCCATGTTTGCAGGAGATTGCCCGCGTAGGGGACGTTTAACGACGATATCTCATGTCTCCGGAGCAACAGGAGGAGTCACGCGTGATCCAGGGGGTCAAACGACAAAGATTACATCTTTCAGCCCCTCACCCGGTCGGTTGGTCATCTCCAACCGATCGGGTGATGCACGCGTGCACCACCCGGTCTCAGCCGGAGCTCAAGTGGAAATCACCCGACCAGTTCACAGGCCGGTTCAACGGGGGCCAACTCTCTGTCTTCTCGAGCCAAATTCCAACCGATTGGGTGACTCTCACCCGATCGGTTCATCTGTAGCAGATGCTGAGGAGCCGAAGACACGGGCACCCAACCGATCCCTTCACCCGATGGCGCCAAGATCCAACCGGTCACTCCAAGAACTCACCCGACCGGTTCATATGACCGGGTGAAAGTTCGCCGTTTTCTGTTATTATCTGTAACGGATCACCCGATCGGTTGACTTGTCAACCGATCGGGTGATACGAGAGCCTATAAATAGAACCCCAAGGGTTCCAGAAACGGAGAGCTGCTAGTTTTTACTGTTTTCTCCTATTGTGACGGCTGTAATTACTTTTCTATTGTAAGTTTTTGGATCTTTTTTAAACTTTAGTATTATCTTATTTGCTCTACTACCTTCGCATTTCAATCGCCTGATTATGATTTCAACGGTTCATTTTCGTTTAGATCGCTTTTTAATGAATTTTTGTGAGTAGTTCCCAAATCTGGGATTTTGGCGGAAACCCCTTCGGGGGCTCTTCCCGATGCATCCATAGGGTTAGGAAATCGATAGGGATTAGGAATCTAACAGTTACGCGGGGTGTTTCATTGTCATCGGCGGGAAAAAGAACGCCTTTGACCATTGGGCCAAGGGGGAATAAACTTGGCGGTTGACTCCCTAGCCATAGCTCACGCCCTTAGCGTAGACGCCGAATCCTAGCGCGCGGGAGCGGCAGGATGAGACGTTGGGAGTTATCGTTGCGAGCTTAGTGCTCCCGGAATCGATCCGTGTTAATGGACACGGGAGTGCCCACTGATCGAATCCGGGAAGTCCGGTGTATCATCCTGGGCACCGACCGGAATATCGGGCCCATGGGATGCCGGTACCACTTTCAGAGGCAACGTCTCACCATTAGACCCTAATTCCGATCGCTATCCTACCTGTAGGCCGTATCGGCAAGAGTCGATCGTTGGAGTGGAAACCAAAGTCCCGGGTTTATTTTCTTATTGTTCATACCTTGCATTCCTTTCCATGACAACCCATCAACCGATTCGGGGGCTAGCTCGCCCACGGGGTGATTTTGGTCCTCCTTGACACAAGCACATCCTAGCCTCCCTGTGTTCGACCCCCAAGCCACACTACAACACCGTGCGCTTGCGGTTACAAATATCTAAACCCCGTGCCACGCGGTTCACCGCCAGCGTGGCACACGTCAGGTCTCCCCGAGGATTCGCCCATTCGGGGAGTGGTCCTCCCGGGTCCTACGCGGGTAACTGAGGCGGGCAAGCCTCGCAAGGCACCCTCGGTCCCGAAGTGGCCTTACGGAATCCCCCTGTGCGAGATGGGAAGGGCGATGAATCCGAGTTGCGAGAACACACTTATCCGCTTTAAGAGGACAAGGGCTGAGGCCGAGGCGCTTCCAAGCGATAGTCTTCACCGGCCGACCTATCGGATAGGCCGTGATGAGTCGATGTTCGAGGATGCTGGGGTGGTGGCCCGTTTAGCAGAGTATTGCCTGCTGCTGTAGGATCGCGAGTCCCTAATCCGTGTGGGTGCAGAGCGGCTGTGCGGCTCCGCTGTTTGACACCCGATGCAGGTAGGTCGAACTCCTCGCCTCGCTCTCCAAGAATTTCTGCTCGCGTCCGATTGAATTGGGTCCTTTTTGTAGATGATCTCGGCCATGGTGTCCCTTCAGCACAATACTCTGGTGGCTGCCACTAAGGCACCTCTTGACAAGGTGAGGATCGATCTCAGCGAAGTCCGAGAAAAGCTGCAGGTGAAGGAGGAGGATCTGGTGCGGGTCACAACGGCCTATAAGGTTTGAGAAGGGGAGGGCCGCATACTTCGATGCGACGAAGGCTAGGCTTGAGCGTCAACTTCTGGAGGAAGGGCGCGAGCGGGCCGATATCCTGACGAGGCACTCCGAGGAGATGGCCAGCAAGCAACGGGTAATCGAGCTGTAGGTGGGGTAGATAGCCGAACTGAAGAAGACCATCGAGACGGAGAGGAGGGAGAAGGGTATCCTGAAGCAGCAGCTGGAGGAGAGACGGGGGGTTGATGTTGAATATTGGTGTTTTATACCAATCTTATTTTGATGATGATCACAACATTATGTTGTTGCTAATGACTCTCATGTTTTAGTCTCTCAGTTTATTTCAAGAATATCTTTCATGGAGACTAATCACTTGGTGTAAGGATGGACATCATGTGAAGAAGGACCAAAGCTTGGACTCAAGGAGTGCCAAAGATTCGAGATGGTGGAGAGCAATCAAGGCATCAAGATTGAAGACTTAGACTCTAAGGAAAGCATTGTAATCCATGTAATTTACTTTATGGCTTTCTCTCTCTTTTGAGTCTAGGTTATTGTAATGCCTTGTTAGATGGTTTACTTATCATGCATATGCATTTAACCATCTTAGTGAGCCTTAGGATTATCTTAGAATCCAACCCAATAGGTTCACTCTGCCCAAAGACTCAATTGGAGTCTCTGGCTTTCCATCAGTCGCCTGATGAAGGGAACACAGTCGACTGGGTGATTTCCAGTCGCCTGTGGATCCTTTTACAGTCGCCTGATGTGCACAACTCAGGTCAACATTTCAATTGACTCAAACTTGAGCTTTATGCACAGTCGACTACTAGTAAGTTTACAGTCACCTGTATAGTTACAGTCGCATGTAGATTGGTCATCAGTCACCTGAGTAGCGTATGTGCAATCTCTGCATCTCTCTGTCTTTTCTCCATCTTTTTCTGCAGATGACTGATTAAGGTTTTACAGTCGCCTGACTAATAGACAGTCGACTGTATTATTGACATCAGTCGCCTGTGCGTTAACTGGAGAAAGAGTGCAGCTCTCTGTTTCATTCCATCCCCTGCAGCAGTCGCCTGTTGAAGGATTTACAGGCGCCTGTCCTGTTCTCAGTCGATTGTACTATGTTCATCAGTCGACTGTCCTGGCTCAGATTATAACCGTTGGATATTTTCTAGCCGTTGATCAGTCGACTGTCTTTTGATCATCAGTCGACTGATCCTGTCATTTTCGCTCAGTTTCTAGCCGTTGCAGAAGTGATTCTTTGGCTGTTTTCTTGGGGTTTAGGGTTTAATATAGGGTTCCTATATATATGAGTGGGCTACCATCTCTTATTCCAGTTGATTAACTCTTGATTCTTCTTGATACTATTGAATATCTCAAGAGATCTTTGAGCCACTCTCAAACTCCCTCAATTCCCTCTCAAGAGCTTTCATTCTTCTTCATGCATTGAAGTCCTGCTTAAGAGAATTCATCCAAGTGCTTTCAAGCATATCTCAACACTTGGAGATCCTCTTCCATGCCTTGCATCCATTCATGAGTAAGCATCTCAAGGCATAGGTAAGAGTATTTACTTTACTTGGTGTAATTGTTGTCTCTAATTCTCTTTGTGGGAATTAGTGTTTCTCTCTTTGTGGGAGGTTCTCTCTTCATGGGAGGTTGTCTCTTTGTGGGACTTAGGATATTTTCTGTAACGACCCGCTTTTAGGGGCCCGTTACTTATTTGATATTTGCGCAGGTCCTGCAGGTTACCAGTGAAAACAAAATAGCCACGATGCAGAGATGTACAAAAATACCCAAATAGTGTCCGATTATTATAATCCATACTGTACAAGATGTCCCAACAGATATACACGAAAGAAGAAAAGTACATAAGTGAAAATAACTCTGGAAGCTGTGGTCGATTTCTGGCGCTATTAGCTCAGGAGCATCTATCTTCATCTGTACATCGTCTGCGGTGCCACGGAGATGGAACCGTAGGTAAGTCACAACAATTCTAAATATAGAAAAGAAGCAGTGCACAAGTATGACAAAAGTAACTACATACAAGCAGACCAGAGTGAAAAGTAAAGTACTGAGCAACAACTGTTCACAACTGAATAGTAAAGGCAAACTGAACTGAAGGAGAGAACCACTGTACTGTGTAAAGTAGGCTAGGCAAGTGAAACATACCACTACTGTAGCTAAAAGTACGACAAGTAAAGTACTGGTGACTGTACAAGTGTAGTAGGTGAAATGCATGCAATACGTAAAGTAAAGGTGACGGTGATGCGTAAAGTAAAGGTGACTGTGATGCGTAAAGTAAAGGTGACTGTGCAAAAGTAACTACACTACGTGACTCAAGTCGGAGAGTATGATATGCAACCATAAAGTTCATCTATTGCCAGGGACCGTTTTGCCGACGCAGGCAGACCTTGTAGTTTTGCCTAAACAGGCAGACCTTGTAGTTTTGCCGACGCAGGCAGACCTTGTAGTTTTGCCGACACAGGCAGACCTTGTAATTTTGCCGACACAGGCAGACCTTGTAGTTTTACCGACACAGGCAGACCTTGTAGTTTTACCGACGCATGCAGACCTTGTAATTTTGCCGACACAGGCAGACCTTGTAATTTTGCCGACACATGCATGCAATTAGATGAACCCCCAGTCATAGCTCCCACACTCTCTCAAACTATGAGTTACCCCAAAACCCCAGTGAAGTGTCAAGTGTTCCATGTACATTTCCTTTTCATGATGTTCCGCGAGATGTTCCACAAGATATTCCACAAGATATTCCACAAGATGTTTCACATGTTACTAGTCAAACCAAGACAACTGGTTGACTTTCTTATTGAAAACCAGTAAGCCAGACATTCTTTTCAAAGCAAGCTAGCCAAGCGAAGTGAGGATAAAGACAAGTCCAACATTTCGGGGTGTCTAGTATTGTTTCAAGATGTTATCAATTCCTTGTTCACGATGATAGTTAACCAGGGCCACTGGTTTTAAAACCATAAAGTAAAGCAGAGCAGATGCTAAGAAATTTGAGGATAAAGACAAGTCCAACAAACATGGAATACAAAAACTGTTGGTTTAAGGGTGGTAGTTTCGGTAGTACACAATTTACCCAAGTTGATGTTTGTGTTTAACAACCACCAAAGTTGAAAGTTGGCAAAGTAATCTATAGTTGATTACTTTCCTATTAGATTAGGTTTCTAGTTCGTTTCAAGTCAAGTAGCCGTTCGGAGGCTATAGCGGTGTCCTAAGTTCATACGGGTACACTTATCTAATTTTCTAACATTAGAATTAGTCGTGACTTACCAGTTTCGAGGCTGTCGTAGCTAGCCAGAATTTGATCTAGGGCTTCCTCTGAAATAGGTGCACAATAGTTTGTACCAGCAACACAAAAAAATTGATTAAAACACACAACGGTCCTACCTAAATAATCTGATCGTTCTGATTTTCAAAACTGGCTAAAACGGTGTCGGAAAACGTTCTAAATTTTTCTATGGCCTAGATATAATGAAAATAATTTTATAGTAGGATAAAATATTTTTCTAAAGCTCCTAGGTATTTTTCATAATTTTTAAAAGCTCAAAAATAATTTAAAACTATTTTTAATTAAGTAACGTATTTATTCAACAATTTATTCCGGATGCAATTTGCATCAGAAAGTTGCGAATAAGCTGTCAAAATGGCCGTCTCGGAGAGTACTTTCACATATATTTTTATCATATATAAGTTTACGTAAAAATAAGAAGTTTTGAATTTTTAAAGGAAAATGACGTATTTAAGTTCTAGGTTCAAAAACTAATTCTGGACAAACTAAGCGTCGGATTGAGACGAAACTAGCGCCATTAGGTCCAGAATGTCATTTCTGATTTTCTGGGGCTATCCTCATATTTTTCTAGGTCTTATATATTTAGTTATGTATTTAACACTATAAAACCCTATTTATTAATTAACTAAATTACGGAAAATACGAAAATACTTGATTATTACGATATTTCCATCGAGATGAACTGTGCTTCGTTCTCTTTCTCGCCATCGCATGCAGCGAGGCTTTTGTCGACGACGGCGGGCTCGGGGCGCATCGGGCGGCGGCGGTGAGTGGAGGAGAGGCGAAGGTGGGGCTCTTGATGTCGTCGTCGGAGTAGGGTGCTCACGGTGGCGGAGGCGAGGGCGGTGATGAACGGTGGAAGCGGAGGGAGAGCTCGCCGGAGCTCGGGGCAGCTGCTCGGGACGGTGGCGGAGGAAGCGCTGCCTCGTCAGAGAACGGCGGGGTGAATGGAGCAGCGGTTGACGGAGGGCGGTGGCTCGTCAGGCGGGAGAGCGGAGGAGCTCGGGGTGACGAAGTGGCGGCCTCTCGCTCGGGGGTGGTTGCAGGCGAGCTCCGGTGGCGTTCGTCAGACGCGGGTGGGGAGGCGCTCTCGTCGCCGGAGGAGGCGGAGGCGAGCTTCGGGGCGGTGAGTCGGAGCATGGTGAGGGCGAGCTGAGAGAGGCTGAGCGAGGGTGCTCGATGTCAGAGGGCACTGGGATACTCGTCGGCGTTCTCCGGAGGGCTGAGGCGGATGTTGCGGTGGCGAAATCCACCGGAGGGCGAGAGCTCTCGTCGGAGCTCAGGGATCACTTCGACTGGATGAGAGAGAGAGAGAGAGAGAGAGAGAGAGAGAGAGAGAGAGAGAGAGAGAGAGAGAGAGAGAGAGAGAGAGAGAGAGACCCCTGTGTGTGTGTGTGTGTATGAAGTGAGGGGGAGAGAGTTGAACCTGCAAGAGATAGAGTTGTGAGGGTTTTGTGTGATCGAGAGAGAGAACTGGGTGTGGGTGTTAAAGGGAGGAAGATGAATAAATAGATAATTGGATTAGTAATGGTATTAATGAAGGTGGGTGACTGTTATTGACTAAGAGGGGAAACGTGACTATCGTTGGTAGAGGATTGTTTGCGTGTGTGCCCAGCAACCGTAAAATAAGGCTAAACAAGTATAGATTTAGTCAAGTTTGTTAATAATGGCCATTAAATAAGGTGTTGGGCAGTATTGACTAATTTTAGAAAACGTGCATGGACGTGAATCACATGGGTGCTTACGGGTATGGGTTAGGTAAAGGTAATTGTTTAAGTTAGGTTAATTTAAATGGTAATTAGTAATAAGTAAAACATCATTAGCGAACGTAATTAGTAAAGTACAAAATCGAAATTACGATTTTGCCCCTACTAGTAAACGTGTCCGAAAAATTACGAAAACATACCCACGGGATCGTATCGTTACGAGGATTGCGAATACGAAGTCCGTTTCAGGGTTTGAGCTACGGAGATACTAGTTTTTGGCCAAAACGTTGAGAAAGCGGGTCTGCAGGTTCTCTACTGATTTGACTTCAGAAAATTACGAAATAAATGTGGGAAGCCCTAAATGATCATTGAATGTTACTGCAAAAGTTTGAAAACGTTTTGAAGACGGTTGTATAGAAAATAAATTCGTCGAATCAAAACGGTAATTTTGGAAGATGAATTTTAACAGAAATGTTACGGGGATTTGAGGAAATCTGAAATTGCTGAAATACTTTATAATAAGTCTAGTGATCTAAAATATTTTTATAAGAATTTTTGAAATCAGTTTTGTTAGAAAATTCTTGACTAACATTTATAATGTAAAATTTATTCTTAAAAATACGTAGAAATACGTAAATTGAACTGTTGGAAATTACTGGTCGTTACATTCTACCCTCCTTAAAATAATTCCGTCCTCGGAATTTAAAAATCTCTGTTGAAAATAATTGGATTTATGAAGAAGCTCAAGCAAATAAATGATAGAAAAAAAACAGTAATCAAGTAAATCAGGTTGTAAATAACATGAAATACAATGTGATATTATAGCATCAAGAAAGCAAGAGATGTTATATATGAGTACATACTATTGATATCATCATAGTTTCCGTAACTATTCCTAAGACCAGTATCATTACAATAGTTACTCTGACTTCTCAGGTAGCCTAAAATTAACATGAGATGATAATATCACATGAAAATGAGGGCTATTATGATGACAACATCTGGTCGAACTTGGAACCTGAGGTGATAAGCCAGTAGCAAGCTATAAAAACGGAAGACCATAAAGTTTATTCGTGCTACTGGTAACTAACTGGGTCTAGCCACAGATGTCGTTCATAATATAGCATGTATCGACTAATCCATCAACAACATCAATTTCCATAAGGCCCAACCACATGCTAACGTCCAAATCACCGCCCAAAGGTAAGTACAAGGCCAACACCCAAAGTCGGTACTCACTGCCAGTATTTCTTCCATCAATATCCATAATATCCCACAATAAGGCAAGATCCAAGCTCTCATCCAGAGCCAAGCACAAGGCCTACATCCAACTTCAACTCCCAAGGCCAATATCATGCCGATAATCATTGCCAACACTCCTTCCGTAGACCAATACTTGATATTCGTAACACCCAACATCACCCAACAGATGAACAACCAAAAACACGCTTTCCAGCACACCAGAAGAAGTAGACTCAATAGAAAGCCTAGACGGGATCTCAACCTGGGTGAGATCCAGGGCAGAGAACTCAAGAGAAGACCAAGGATCACGGCTTCCCAAGATCTCAGCCAAGCGGCGGTAGCGAGGTTGGCGACGAGGGTTGTCGCCAAGGCCAAAAATCCCAAAACAGAACGTCGATGGGCCATTGGTGGTTGCGGGTCCTCGACGATGAGAGCTGCGGCTGGTTGACGATCCATGGCAGGGACTTCCGATGGAGTGGAGCGAAAACTGGCGGAGCTTCGGGTGAGGTGGGTCGAGTTCGCTTGGGGAAGAGGCCGGGAGGAGGAGGGGCGATGTCTGAGCGAAAAGGAAACCACGGGGTGGCTTGGGAAGGAAGGAGAAAAGGGGGTTTTAAAAAGAGAAGGGGGGCACCGAAAGTAGTCGGTGTTAGGTGGGAACGGGGATCGAGGTGGGGAAGCGGACAAAGGAAATAAATAGGGGGTGCCGAAAGTCATGGGTAGGCAGTGTAGGGTATGCGGGAACGGGGCTTGAGTCGAGGAAGAGAACAAGGGCAATAATGTGGGGAGGTGGTAGGCGGGAAAGAATTCCAACACGTGGAAAAAAATTTGGGTACGAGATGCAAGTAGGATCAGAAAGGAAATACGAGTTCAAAAACGTAACAGCCTATACATGCATGCAATGTTTGGCTCGTCTCAAAATTTCCAGCATCATCCTCGAATACTTCTGAACGTCATTCGATCTGCTTCAGCTGAGAAATCCGAACTTCTGATGATCAAAAATTCGAACGCTACCCTCCTTAAAATAAACGTAGCTAGGGTCCAAGCAAACTAGAAAGATTCTAAGAAGGTGAAAGTTCATCAAGCTTAAAGGAAAGTTGATAGTGAATAAGATCGATAACGTCACATAATCATGATTCATGTCCTTGCGGTACAGCGGACACGGCCAGGGAAGTGACTAAGCCAGGATCACTTATGCCCAGTCTAGCTAGGTTGATCCAACAGACTTTAGCCAGGCACATTGACCGGTATCATGGTCCATTGAAGGAAGATTATCATTTATATGCGTGCCATCATCAACTGAAGGAAAGGTGATGAAGGTGAAGTGGGTAGATAGTTCAACCTACGAAAAATCACTATAACTGCTAGCAAAAGAGGTTATTAGGGAGGGTATAACCAAGAATGAAACACGAGTTCCTAATCAAGGGTTAAGAGTTCAAAGGAAGCGATGAGGATCAAAGAAGATCAAGGGAGCTGGGTAATAAGAACACTTCACCCGTATACCCAATACAGGTGAACACTCGAGACAACCAGTACTCGAGAGTTTAATTTGAGTATTTTATATTGTACACCCTGATCTTGCTATATTGTTCACGAGGTAGTTAGCACGGACCTGCGTGGGCCACCAAACTTGTAACGACCCGCTCTCGGGGGCCCGTTACTTATTTGATTTATTTGCAGGTTCCGCAGTTTACCAGTGAAATCAGCATAGTCACAACGCAGAGATGTACCAACAACACTCAAACCAGCTTACAGACATTATTACAGTCCAAATTAAAGTACAACAACCAACACTCTCTCACACCAATACATGAAAGGAAATACTAAAAGGAAATGCAGAAAAGGAAATACTAAAAGGAAATGCAGAAAAGGAAATACATAGTACAATACACACTCCGACAGAAAAGTAACTAAAACTCCGCGGTCTCCGGGTCGTACACAGGCTCCTCGTACTCTGGAGCAATATCCTCAACCAGATCTTCGTCTGTCGGTGCCACAAGTGGAACCGAAGGTAAGTCACAAAGATTCTAAACAAAGAAAAAGAGTACTGTACAAGTATGACAAGCAGAAGTAAAGTACGGTGTAGTGTCTGTACAAGTGCAGAAAGTAAAGTGCTACAAGTGCAGAAAGTAAAGTGCATGACTGTAAAGAAGTAACTGTGCAAGCTCCACTAGAACTACGTGACTCAAGTCGGAGAGTACAATATGTGACCGTTCAGTTCGTCTCTTGCCTGGGTGCTACCCAGACGATTGCCGGAACCCAGGCAGCAGGATGGTTTGCCGAAACGCAGGCAGCTAGACAGGAGGCCGAAACACAGGCAGCTTGACATGTAGATCGAACTCTAGTCACTCCCGTACTCTCGCAACTATGAGTTACCCCAAAACCCGGTGTTGTGTCAAGTACACGTTCTTTACATGAACGTTCCACGGGATGTTCCAAGTCAAGTCCAACACAAGAAAGTGGCGTATGTTTCCGTGCTTCGAGCACGTAGTAGTGCGGTGCTACAAGTTCGTACGAGCACAGTGGCTAGATTTCTAAGGTTAGAACCTATCGTGACTTACCAAAATTAATACCGTTGTAGTAGGCCGGAAGAGGATCTAGGGCTTCCTCTGAAATAGGTGCACAATAGTTTGTACCTGCAACACAAAAAAATTGATTAAAACACACAACGGTCCTACCTAAATAATCTGATCGTTCTGATTTTCAAAACTGGTTAAAACGGTGTCGGAAAACGTTCTAAATTTTTCTATGGCCTAGATATAATGAAAATAATTTTATAGTAGGATAAAATATTTTTCTAAAGCTCCTAGGTATTTTTCATAATTTTTAAAATCTCAAAAATAATTTAAAACTATTTTTAATTAAGTAACGTATTTATTCAACAATTTATTCCGGATGCAATTTGCATCGGAAAGTTGCGAATAAGATGTCAAAATGGCCGTCTCGGAGAGTACTTTCACATATATTTTTATCATATATAAGTTTACGTAAAAATAAGAATTTTTGAATTTTTAAAGGAAAATGACGTATTTAAGTTCTAGGTTCAAAAATTAATTCTGGACAAACTAAGCGTCGGATTGAGACAAAACTAGCGCCATTAGGTCCAGAATGTCATTTCTGATTTTCTGTGGCTATCCTCATATTTTTCTAGGTCTTATATATTTAGTTATGTATTTAACACTATAAAACCCTATTTATTAATTAACTAAATTACGGAAAATACGAAAATACTTGATTATTACGATATTGCCATCGAGATGAACTGTGCTTCGTTCTCTTTCTCGCCATCGCATGCAGCGAGGCTTTTGTCGACGACGGCGGGCTCGGGGCGCAGCGGGCGGCGGCGGTGAGTGGAGGAGAGGCGAAGGTGGGGCTCTTGACGTCGTCGTCAGAGTAGGGTGCTCACGGTGGCGGAGGCGAGGGCGGCGATGAACGGTGGAAGCGGAGGGAGAGCTCGCCGGAGCTCGGGGCAGCTGCACGGGACGGTGGCGGAGGAAGCGCTGCCTCGTCGGAGAACGGCGGGGTGAATGGAGCAGCGGTTGACGGAGGGCGGTGGCTCGTCAGGCGGGAGAGCGGAGGAGCTCGGGGTGACGAAGTGGCGGCCTCTCGCTCGGGGGTGGTTGCAGGTGAGCTCCGGTGGCGTTCGTCAGACGCGGGTGGGGAGGCGCTCTCGTCGCCGGAGGAGGCGGAGGCGAGCTTCGGGGCGGTGAATCGGAGCATGGTGAGGGCGAGCTGAGAGAGGCTGAGCGAGGGTGCTCGATGTCGGAGGGTGCTGGGGTACTCGTCGGCGTTCTCCGGAGGGCTGAGGAGGATGTTGCGGTGGCGGAATCCACCGGAGGGCGAGAGCTCTCGTCGGAGCTCAGGGATCACTTCGACTGGATGAGATCGAGAGAGAGAGAGAGAGACCCCTGTGCGTGTGTGTGTGTATGAAGTGAGGGGGAGAGAGTTGAACCTGCAAGAGATAGAGTTGTGAGGGTTTTGTGTGATCGAGAGAGAGAACTGGGTGTGGGTGTTAAAGGGAGGAAGATGAATAAATAGATAATTGGATTAGTAATGGTATTAATGAAGGTGGGTGACTGTTATTGACTAAGAGGGAAACGTGACTATCGTTGGTAGAGGATTGTTTGCGTGTGTGCCCAGCAACCGTAAAATAAGGCTAAACAAGTATAGATTTAGTCAAGTTTGTTAATAATGGCCATTAAATAAGGTGTTGGGCAGTATTGACTAATTTTAGAAAACGTGCATGGACGTGAATCACATGGGTGCTTACGGGTATGGGTTAGGTAAAGGTAATTGTTTAAGTTAGGTTAATTTAAATGGTAATTAGTAATAAGTAAAACCTCATTAGCGAACGTAATTAGTAAAGTACAAAATAGAAATTACGATTTTGCCCCTACTAGTAAACGTGTCCGAAAAATTACGAAAACATACCCACGGGATCGTATCGTTACGAGGATTACGAATACGAAGTCCGTTTCAGGGTTTGAGCTACGGAGATACTAGTTTTTGGCCAAAACGTTGAGAAAGCGGGTCTGCGGGTTCTCTACTGATTTGACTTCAGAAAATTACGAAATAAATGTGGGAAGCCCTAAATGATCATTGAATGTTACTGCAAAAGTTTGAAAATGTTTTGAAGACGGTTGTATAGAAAATAAATTCGTCGAATCAAAACGGTAATTTTGGAAGATGAATTTTAACAGAAATGTTACGGGGATTTGAGGAAATCTGAAATTGCTGAAATACTTTATAATAAGTCTAGTGCTCTAAAATATTTTTATAAGAATTTTTGAAATCAGTTTTGTTAGAAAATTCTTGACTAACATTTATAATGTAAAATTTATTCTTAAAAATACGTAGAAATACGTAAATTGAACTGTTGGAAATTACTGGTCGTTACATTTTCTTTGTGGGAGTAACTCTCTTTGTGGGAGTAACTCTCTTTGTGGGAGTTTAGTGTCCTTATGTAGGACTAACCCTAATTCTCTGAGTGGGAGTTAGTGATTCTCTGTGTGGGAGTCTTGATCCTCGTGTAGGATTGGTTGGGTCCTTGTGTAGGGCATAAATCCTCTTTGTGGGGTATCTCCTTGTGAGATTTGTATTCACTTCTCTGTGTGGGAATATAGTGAATATTGGTGTGGCTGGATGTACTCAAGTTTGGGGAACCAGGGTAAAAGTTTGTGTTTGCATTTGGATTGATTGTGCCTTTTAATTCCTCTTGCATTTATAATTCCGCATTTGCAAGTTAAATTTTAATTGGACAATTTTATTGCCATTACACTATTCACACCACTCCTCTAGTGTGTGTTGTTAGTATTGCAAGGGTTAGACGATCCCTACAGTTGAGTGCGACGTGATCGAAGCCGCTATCCGCCGTTACCATGACGAGCATGTCGTTTCGCTGTTACAAGAGGCGAGGGAGGCGGGAGTTCGCCTGGTGGCGAGGGAAATGTGGGCTCGACCGGCGGAAAGGCGACGACGCTGAGGATTTAGAATATGCGAACTTTGTTTCTTTTTGTGCGGCCGGTCGAAGGCCGGGCCTGATGTAATGTTGTATTCTCGGCAGGCTCCACATGTAGCCTTACCATTTAAAATAAATGAAATGGGTAGATTTTGTCTTTGTTTCTTTTCCTCCTTGTTGGGTGGGTAGATTGTTTGCTTGCGAGGGTATAATTGCCCCCAACATCTCTCTGTCGACGAGCGCCAAGCCGTGGGGAGAGGGATATTGAGACATAGTATGTTTGTCAAGGGTATGAAGGCAAGCTCGGGGCGATCCGTGGGGTCCGTCGGGTCGGGGCGAGGTGAGGCGTTCTGCCCATACCGGTCGTGGGTGGTCGATGCCGTAGTCCGACCTCGACTGTGTGCTGCCAAATCTCCTAGGCCGAATTAATACTGGCGGGGCCCCTCGTGGGCCTGAGTACAGCAAGAGGAGGAATTAGAAGTCGTTTCAATTTGGCATAATTATTTCGACGCAGAAGCGGGCGGGATTCGAAGCGTCTCTGTGGCCGCTGCGTAAACCGATGCAATCTTTTCGAATCGGCGGAGGACGAAAATCGAAGCGGTTCGACCACTTCAAAGTTGACGCATGGCGAAGGTGACAGCTGCTATCACTCGAAGCGTCAGACCGCGCAGATCGATGCAAGAGAGGGTGCAGATCGTCGACGCATGGCGGGAAGTCTATGGTCGCGATCCTTCGGGGCGTCTTATAAATGGCTTGACGGTGGGAACGAGTGAGGGTTTCTCACTTTCAAAGTTCTTTTAAGCACGTGTAATCACCGGAGACTGTATAGTTCCCACCGTAGCTGCCGTCGGAGATCACTCGCCGTCGGAGCGTCGTCGTCGAAGCCGTCGACATCGTACATGTACTGAGTCTCTTCTCTCATAATGTCTTCCTCAACGTCTTCCCTCCACTTCCCGGGGCCAGGGGGTGGAGGAAGAAACCTCCGACGCGGATATGGCGCAGGGTACCGGGGACAGGTCGCCGAAGAGTAGGAGTTGGACCACGGGGGGTGAGCAATCAGTGGGCTCGCCCTCGGAGGCCCCAGAGGCCTCGCGGGGCCCGAAGAAAGGGAAATGGCCCGTGGTTAGGACCGCAAAGATCCTTACTCCGGCAGTTGTTATGGTGGCGGAGGCTGGAGAGGTGCCTGACGAGATCTCGGGTGTGAAGTCCGTGTTGAGGACGTCCATCCCTGAAATCTGAAAATCGTACATTAGGCCGCCACACTCCGTCCATGAGCCGACTATGCAAAAGAGGGTGTGTTTTGCGGGGGACTACGAGGTGGAGGTGTATGTGGCCTGCTTCCAGTAGGGGTTGCATTTTCCCCCCATCCCTTCGTGTTAGAGATTTTGAACTTCTTGGAGTTACCACTGTTCCGCCTGATGCCGAATTCCATCAGTGTGATCGTCGGCTTTCTGGTGCTGTGTGCGAGCAACCAAGTCCGTCCGTCCCTGTCCCTATTCTGGTATTTCTTCGCGGTGAAGAAGTTGAGGTCATATTATTACCTGTCCGTGAAGAGAGTCATCCTCTCATTAGAGGCTTGCCGGAGAAGATCAAGGGATGGAGCAGACAGTATGTGTTTGTCTCCGTGCTTAGGATGTGGTGATGAGATCAAACTGGGGGGAGCTGAATCCCGAGGCGAAGGAGGGGGTTGATCTGAGTGATGAGGAGGAGGACATGGCCCGGTCTATGATGGCAACCCGGGAAGAGGGCCGGGAATTTGGAATGCTTGCCAAGCCCGACATGATAGCGCGACACATTTGGCCTGAAGGTAATACGAACTTTGTAGTTGCTGCATCTAAAGTGATCACTCTAAGCTTTCCCTCTTCTGCAGGCCGCACCATGAGTATTTTGCTCGAGGAGATGAAGAGGCGAGCTGTGGAGTAGGCTGCGCAGAAGGCGAAGAAGGTAGACCAGAAGAGGCCGCGCGAGGAGGCCGGAGGGGGGGGGGGGGGCTCGAGGAAAGGGAAGGCATCTTCGAAGAGGACGAGGCTACCCTCGACGTCGTTCGTTGCCGATCCTCGGAGGGAGAGGGGTGCCAGTCAGCTCGGGGAAGTGACTGTTCAGGGAAACGCAGCCCCGGTCATCGATCTTGAGGCCAGGGGTGAGGGACGGACCGAACCAGTGGTGGGGGGCCCCGAAGCTCATCCGACGAGCCCGAGGGTATCCCCTGCTGCTGAGAGTGTTACAGCCCAAGATCGCCCCGAGGGCTGTGGCAGGTCGGGCTCCGGGCCATGGTCATCGGGTTGGGAGGGCTGGCCTTACGATTTCCCGCAGTTTGTTTTGGAGAGGCAAGCCCACCCCAGCTGCGAGGCCTCGCTCATCCACTTCAAGGCCAAAAAGGCCGAGGTCGAGGGTTATCCGGAGGAGGACCTTCACCGGATGCTCTTTCCCGTGGGGACCGACGAATCCTTCTTTGAAGACGGTGGGGTGGCAGCGAGGTTGGCGGAGAACTGCCTGCTACCCCGCGATAGGGAGAGTTTAGCCACCATTGGGCATGAAGGGTTATGCGGCACCGCGGTATGGCATGGCATGCAGGTATGCGGTCTAGACTGGGGCGATTGTCTTGGTTGCTTTTGTTTAGGAGCAATCTGACCTACTTCTGATTTATCATGCAGGCCGTACTTTTCATGCTCTCTACTAGGGGCCATACGCCAGCCATAAATAAGGCCAAGGGCACCGTCGCCAGAATGGCGTCCGAGCTTGCCGCGCTCCGGAAGAGTGCCGACGAGCAGCTGACGAAGGAGAGGGGTAGGTGCGGCCTTGAGACGAAGGCCGCCTCTACAGCTGATCGGATGAAGGAGCTGGATGGCACGCTTGAACGGGAGGAGTGTGCGGCTGGTCTGGAGGCCCAAGTGAAGACCACAAAAGAAGAGTTGATCCTGAAGACTGAGGAGTTTCAGTCGTATCAAGATTTGACCGTCATCCCCGCCCTCACGGACGCGATGTATGATGGCTTGGTGAAAGGTCGAGAGGAAGGCTGGGGGCCTGCCCGAGCCTGGTGAAGGAAAGGGTGGCCAACCTCTGCCCTCTGATCGAGGTCGACTTCGACGCACTAGTGGCCTCGGAGGGGGAGGAGGAGGCGGGGGACGATGAGAACATGGTCGTCGACGAGGACGTGGTCATCGAGGAGGCGGCCGTCGACAATGAGGCCGACCCCTCGAAGAATGACGAATGGGACGTCGCACCGAGCAGCGGCGCCTCAGGCGGCGGTGGCCCACAAGAGTAGTTTTGTCTGAACCTTCTCCACCCTTTTTTGTGTTTAGAAGGAACGGTAGGGCTGGCCCGAGGGAGACCTCGTTTTGTTAGGTCGGCCCCCGCTACTATTTGTAAAGTTCGGACTATATATATATTGAAGTTTTTGTTATTTTTGCTATCTCTTGTACGGTGAATCACTGAGTTACACCTGTGGGACAAGGGAGAGTACGCACCTCGGCCCTTTCCCTTTTTAACTAGGGTGAACATGTAGCTCAGACTTTTCTCTTCGCCGTCCCGGGCGGCATAGTTTCGTGAGCTCGCCCCGCAGTTTGACGGGGATCGTTCCCAGGTTAGAGCGCGTTTAGATAATGCTTATGAATTCGCTTGGAATAGCCTTTTTCATTAACTTTTACAAGAATTTTACGAAAATGACAGGTTGAACAACTGTTTAACTGCGGAGTTCTGATGGGATCCGGTGCGCAATCTGATCTGTGGGTGGGCTGGGAAGCCATTTTACTTTATTGTAATTTGCATCAGGATGGTCAGGCTCCTTTGTCTGGTGTAGGCCTTGTAGGGATCGTCTAACCCTTGCAATACTAACAACACACACTAGAGGGGTGGTGAATAGTGTAATGGCAATAAAATTGTCCAAATAAAATTTAACTTGCAAATGCGGAATTATAAATGCAAGAGGAATTAAATGGCACAATCAATCCAAACGCAAACACAAAGTTTTATCCTGGTTCCCCAAACATGGGTACATCCAGCCACACCAATATTCACTATATTCCCACACAGAGAAGTGAATACAAATCTCACAAGGAGATACCCCACAAAGAGGATTTATGCCCTACACAAGGACCCAACCAATCCTACACAAGGATCAAGACCCCCACACAGAGAATCACTAACTCCCACTCAGAGAATTAGGGTTAGCCCTACACTAGCACACCAGAACTCCCACAAAGAGAGTTAATTCCCACAAAGAGAATTCCCTAGTCCCACAAAGAGAGAAACTCCCACAAAGAGAGTATCCTAATCCCACAAAGAGAAATAGGAAAACAATTTACACACTGTAAAGTAAATACTCTTACCTATGCCTTGAGATACTTACTCATGAATGAATGCAAGGCATGGATGAGGATCTCAAAGTGTTGGAATATGCTTGAGAGAACTTGGATGATTTCCCTTGAGCTGAACTTCAATGCATGAAGAGAGATGAATGCTCAAAAGAGGGAAATGAGGGAGCTTGAGAGTGGCTTAAAGAACTCTTGAGATTTTCAATAGAATCAAGAGTAATCAAGAATCAATCAAGAAGTTTAAGCATATGCAGCACACTCATATATATATGAGTCCTATATCAAGCCCAAAACCCAAAGAAACGGCCAAATAATCAAATCTGCAACGGCTAGAAACTGGGTGAAAACGACAGGAACAGTCAACTGATGATCATAAGACATTCGACTAATCAACGGCTAGAAAATATCCAACGGCTATAATCTGAGCCAGGACAGTCGACTGACGAAGTCAATACAGTCGACTGACGAAGTCAATACAGTCGACTAACAAACAGGACAGTGTAATGCCCTACAAGCTACTGCACAAGTACTAGAGGGGGGGTGAATAGTACTTTAAAAATAACGAGGAGTATAATTCCTAATTAAAATGCAAACAACTACCAAATCAATTTGCGGAAGCTTAAATTGAATGACAACAACAATAATAACAATGCTAACAAGAGATGTTACTGGGTTCGGATCCACCCAAGTCTCCCCGACTTGTTCCCGGTGATCCTACGTCCCAACCACCCGGATCCCCTCTGGATACTTGAGTTAGAAACCCTAACTCAAGATTTCCACTATGAAATACTTGAGAAAAACCTCCACAAGTCAAATCATACAAAATGTAACTTGTGACTCCTACAACCCGGGATCACAACCACACTCTCACAACCGAGAGTGAATCTTACAAATCAAATATGAAATGAAATAAAGAAACTTCTTACCGAACAAAATACCTATGCCTTGAGTATTGCTTACGAATTAGGGCAATGATGATTTTGAGGAAGAAGTGGCACCAAACCCTAGCTCCAAGATGTAGAACAGCGATGGAGAGCTTTGGGGATGTTGGTGACCTAGAATCAAGCACTTGGCTTGGAAGGCTTCACACTCAATCAATCTCTCTTTGGAAGTAAGAGTTAGGAGAGATTAATGAATGGAGGGAATGAGCTTTGAATGAGCTTGGATTGATTTCTCTTGAACTCTAAACTTGCATTAATATCAGCCTTGGCAGCAATGAATGCAGCCCATCAAGTATATATAGGTTAGAGGAGAGAGAGAGAGAAAAACGTTTCAATTAGGGCTCCAACGGATCTTTTCTGAACCCAACTAGTCGGTCAAAGAACAATCACCGACCGACTAGTTCATCAACTAGTCGGTCGGTCAATTAACGTAAACCGACTAATGGGTGACCAGAGAAAAGATCAAAGCACAGACATATGGAACTAGTCGGTCTAAGAAGAGTCACTGACCGACTAGTTTCACAACTAGTCGGTCGGTTACTCAACGTGGACCGACTAACAGATAAAACTGAAGTCTGAGAAGAATTAGACTTAGTCGGTCCAAGAACAAATGTTGACCGACTAATTCACCAACTAGTCGGTCACCAAATGAACATAGATCGACTAACAATAAACAGTAAGTATGGTGAAAAATTTGGCATGTACAGTAAACTAAACTAGTCGGTCTAAGAAGAAAAGTTGACCGACTAGTTCATCAACTAGTCGGTCGATCAATGAGCACAGACCGACTAATGATAAACAGTAGCTCAAGTGAAAATGTGCATGTTCAGGGAAAGCTCAACTAGTCGGTCACAGAAGCATCACTGCCCGACTAGTTCACAAACTAGTCGGTCGGTGAGTCAACTTAGACCGACTAACTGTAAACAGTAAAGAGCTAAGAATTAACTGACAGAAACTAGTCGGTCCAAGAAGCTTGGCTGACCGACTAGATCACCATCTAGTCGGTCAGTTCTTCTTCTTGAACCAACTAACATGCACAAGAAGTCCCGAATCGAAGCGCGAAGCTTCGGGAAGAATTGTATGGACTTCTACTAAGATCCTAGAGCTAAGATATGAGCGTTATGAAGATTTAAAACGTAAGACCTACTCAAGGCTTAACATTCTACGAAAGAAGCTTAAAGACTATAAATTAAACTTGACGATACCGTCTTCAATAGCTTCAATCGAATCTTCATGACTTCTAAATAGGTCCATAAGCTTCAACGAAGCTTTAGGCATACGATCACGTGCTTTGAGAAGTCTTGAGACGTCGTACTTGTTATTCATGTGAATTTGGCGACGATCTCCATAACTGCGCTCACAAAGTGTTAGTACATATTATATTTATGTTTGTTCATCATCCAAAACCAAATCCGGGAGTCCAATATCCAACATTCTCCCCCTTTTTGGTGATGACAAACCAACATAAATAATAATCAAAAATAATAATTCAAATGAAATTTACTTACTCCCCCTGCATTGATGACACGTTAATTTCCAATTTAAACAAAAATAATACGCATCAAGCAGACGAGTGAAGCATATTAAATGAGAATCTATTATTGAATTATTGAAATACCAAACGTAGGTTATTGAAATATCGGATTTAAAAATCCATTTATATATCTTAACTCCCCCTGAATCTAACACAACAATTTAGATTCTTGGAGAAATGCTTTAAATTTTCATTTGGCACATCGTTATTATTATATCTCTCCCCCTTTGGCATAAGCAAAAAGAGCGGGAGGATAACAACGACAACAACAATGGCCTCAAATTAAAAGCACGGGAGTCGAAGAATACGACGACGGCTCAAGTGACACGAAATAGAAAAATACGAGTAGAATCAAGGCGTGTCAATGATACCAAAGTCGAAAAATCGTAAAACGAAATCATCAAAACTCAAATCTTTTTAACGGATTGAGTTATGGAATATACTCTCCAATATCAACATTTCTTGGTTAATTTAGTGCATGGAAAACAATTCTATGTTTCCATAGAAGAAATTTCTATTAAACCAAGTTAATATCGTCGAGCGACGAATTCAAACATCAGAGACATTAAAAATTAGAAATTGCACAATATAATGAAATGTCAACTGCGATGCATATATATATATATAATATGAAGCAGAGTACATCACCGACATACAACAAAAATACATCATGATATGACAAAATATCCGAGTGTCAACAAAAAATACATCATGATATGACAAAATATCCGAGTGTCAACAAAAAATACATCATCATCACACATATCAAAATACATCATCACAAATATCAAAAAGACATCAAAATGATCCAAAAGACACAGCCACCCACACTATCCTACCCAACATCTCTCTCAACATGATATATCATCCAATGAGTATCAGGAGAGGCCTCGAAGAAACTCAAGAGGCAGCGGGAGGACCAGAAGCAACTGCAGGCTCAACAGGAGCAGAAGAGGGGACTGGATCAGCAGAGACGTTCGGAAGATCAGCAGGAGGAACGGCTGAAGTGGCAACCTCTGAAGCAACAACCGTAGTGGCCTCGGGAGCACCAGTCGGAGTTTCCACCACAGGAGTAGCGGCAACAGGTGTGCTCTCGGGGGCAACAGCAGAAGAAGCAGCAACAGCATCACCGGAAGTGGAAGCACCAGCAGCAGTGCCCTTGGGGGCACGAGTCGAAGCACGACAGAGCTTCTCAACGTCCTCCTCAGCCATGTCATCTAACTCCTCATCCTCAGAAACAGAAGGAGGAAGATCAACACCCAGCAGACGAGCTATACGGTAGACTACCTCCTCGGTACGAGCCAAGCGAGACTCGTGACGACGAAGCAACCGTACGACCTCATCCAGGGTGGCAGAGGGAGCAGTAGAGGCACTGGCAGAGGCAGGGGCAGACGCTGAAGGTGTCGTCCTCTGAACGTGACGAAGAGCCGCAAGAGATTTCTTGACGGCCGTCGCATTCAGGGGAGGACCAAGGGGACGCTCATCGTCACGAGGCAACGTGACACGAAAATGACGGAACACGAGGGTCAACATGCAAGGAAATGGGATATGAGCCGATTTATTGGACTTTCGAATACACTCGAAAGAGTCAATCTTATCGAGTATAATTCGAGCCCAATTAATCGAGCTCCCCATGAAGATCGCATAGATAAGCTTCAAAAATGGCTGGGATGGTAAAGATGAGGAGCCGTACTTGGGAAGCAAGCACGACTTCAGAATTAGATTTAGGACCCACGCATTAGGCTTGAATGATTTAGATGGCACGCCAATCATGGCAGGAGGGATCTGATGGAAAATCTCTGAAAGGATGGTCTGATCAAGAGAAGAAATATCATCTACCGAGATATCAGAGGGAAGAAGGCCAGACGAAGAGATACCCAAAATCTCTCCTAAGATTTCCGCAGTGAGGACTATAAGAGTCCCCAAAACGGTCGTCTCAACAGAGTGGGTCTGATCGTACTGACCCCGGATCCTATTCGCATAGAAAAGCTTAACTAATCTAGGGTAGGGGTGAGGATTCGCCTTCGGGTCATATCGAAGGTAATCGAGAAGACCCGACGACGACAGAAGATCAGCTAACCCTATAAAGTCGCTAAACTGGACGAAATTCTCCAAAAGCAGCGGGCAATGTTCGATACGGTTATACGCCGCGAGACACAAAGGGTCATCGCGACATAAGGAAATATCGACACCGCCCACCGGCATCGGACCCTTTCCCTTAGGCTTACGGGTAGACGAACGAGGGTGGGTGCTAGACTTGGGATGAATAGGAGGAGTGGGTTCCCTATGAGTCTCGGTCTCGGGGTTATACTCCGTATCGGAATCGGTAGGAGTATGGAACGTAGAGGCAAAGGCAAGAATTTTGGCCTTAGGCTTAGGCTTGGGTTTGGGTTTCGGTTGACCTCTAGGTTTAGCGGTCGTCGTCCTCTTCTTCTTGAGAGGAGGCGAAGACGACGAAAGGAAAGGTGGTCTTGGCTCTACGCTTCGGAGGGGTTGGATGCTCGGGATCCGAAGAGTTTGGATCAACGGTCATCGGAGAGGGGCTAGACGGAGTGATCGGAATACGTGTTCTTGCCATAGTCGAAGCAAGACACGGGACAAGGAGATCAAACGAAGAAGCCCTAGCCGAAAAAAATAGATAAACCCTAAGAACCCTAGAAACCGAGCAAGCCCTAGCTTTAGGAAAGGAAATCTAACCCTAGGAGGAGAGGAGATCACCTAGAACGAGGGGCCGACGGAGGAGATCGACAGAGATGGCCGGAAAATGGCCGGAGATCGATCGGAAGTCGAAGGGTTTTGAGGGGAATCGGGATTTCGAGCTGGAGGAGAAAGAGAATAGACCGATTAGAATGAGAATAGACCGACTAAAATGAGTTTAAGTCGGTCGAGATCGCAAATTACCAAACAGTCCCTGGCACAACTAGTCGGTCACAGTTCAAGCACTGACCGACTAGATCACGATCTAGTCGGTCGGTCAATGAGCTTGAACCGACTAGTTGTAAACAGTGGCTGAACCAAGATATACTGACAAGATTTAGTCGGTCTGCGTTCATGTACTGACCGACTAGATCTCAATCTAGTCGGTCGGTCACTGAACATGAACCGACTAAAGAGTCAAAAACTTGAAAAACAAGTTCTCTCCACAATACGCTTGGACGATATATCTCAAAACTCTCAATAATCATCTAAACTACCCCATAAAACTTCAAAAAAAACAGAAATTTGATGATTACGCACAAATTGAACGAAAAATCAAGATATCACATAAATTCCCGAAAAATCCAATAATTCTAGCATGAAAGAGATATTGCCAAAAATAATAGCATGCAAAATTATTGAATGAAACATGAATCCTATATCTCGGATTCACCCATAATCCCCAATTCTCGACGCAACCGCACAAAGGAGTCCTCCTTTAGGGGTTTCGTGAAAATATCGGCGATTTGCTTTTGGGTTTCAACGTACACTAAAATGATGTCCTTTTTAGCAACATGATCATCTAAAAAGTGGTGTCGGACATCTATGTGTTTCGAACGGGAGTGGTGTACCGGGTTCTTGGAAAGACATATTGCACTTTGGTTGTCAACCATGATAGGGCAAGTATCACAATTTATACCAAAGTCTTTAAGTGTGTGTCTCATCCAAAGAACTTGAGCACACGCGGCACCGGCGGCAATATATTCCGCCTCGGTGGTTGAAAGTGATACGGAATTTTGCTTCTTGGAAAACCAAGAGACAAGAGAATTTCCTATAAAATGGCAAGTGCCACTAGTACTTTTCCGGTCGGATTTGCATCCCGCATAATCGGCATCACTATATGAGATTAACTCATATGTGCTAGATTTCGGATAAAGTAATCCAAAATCTAAAGTGTAACTTAGATAGCGAAAAATACGCTTTACCGCTACTAAGTGAGATTCCTTAGGTTGAGATTGATAACGAGCACATACGCATACGACGAACATAATATCGGGCCTACTTGCGGTAAGATAAAGCAAACTACCTATCATACCTCGATATAGACGAATGTCTACATCCTTACCGCCCGTATCTTTATCGAGATGCGTTGTCGTGCTCATTGGAGTCTTTTTCTCGGAAGCACTCTCCATTCCAAATCTCTTTAGCAACTCCACCGTATACTTCGTTTGGTGGATGAAGATTGCATCGTCCATTTGGCGAATTTGGAGACCTAAGAAATACTTGAGCTCACCCATGTGGCTCATCTCAAATTGTTCCTTCATAACATTAGAAAACTCTTCGCAAAGAGCAAAGTTAGTAGCACCGAAAATGATATCATCAACATATATTTGAACTAAAATTATATCATTATTTGCATGCTTAACAAAAAGTGTAGAATCGGCTTCTCCCATTTTAAAATTTAAATCCAAAAGAAAATTCTTTAGGCGATCATACCAAGCTCAAGGAGCTTGTCTTAAGCCGTAAAGCGCTTTCTTTAGTTTAAAAACATGATTTGGAAATTTTTCATTTATGAAGCCCGGAGGTTGAGAAACGTAAACTTCCTCAACAACATCTCCGTTTAAAAATGCACTTTTAACATCCATTTGAAATAATTTAAAATCCTTATGGCATGCAAAAGACAATAATAATCTAATTGATTCTAATCTAGCTACCGGAGCGAAGGATTATTCGAAATCGATACCTTCCTCTTGTCGATAGCCTTGAGCAACTAACCGAGCTTTGTTCCGGACGACGACTTGGTTTTCGTCGGTTTTGTTCTTGAAGATCCACTTTGTCCCTATGACGGTGTGGTTCTTCGATGGCAATGGAACAAGCTCCCAAACTTCATTTCTCTCGAATTGAATGAGCTCCTCCTCCATGGCTAAGATCCAAGCGCTATCTTCGCATGCTTCATTAATATTCTTTGGCTCTATCGAGGAGACAAAGGCACAATGAGCGAAGTAGTTCACTTGCGATCTCGTCTTGACACTATCATGGATATTGCCAATGACTTGCTCATGAGGATGGTCACGAACGGTATGAAGCCGTTTGGGAATACCTTGATCACTAGGACCATTCTCAACAACTTCATTAGTTGGGTTAGTCTCAATAGAATCAATAGAATCATTAGACTTAGAATTATCAAGTGAATCACATAAAACATCCATAGAATCATTTTCATTTGAAATTCTAGTTGGAACAAATCCTTCATTAAATGATACATGAAGCGACTCCTCGATCGTTGAGGTTCGTTTGTTGAATAACCGGTAGGCTTTGCTACGCGAAGAATATCCAACAAAAATCCCCTCATCGGATCTTGGATCGAATTTGTCCAAACTACCATATGTGTTCTTAATAAAACATTTCGAACCAAAAACACGAAAATGTTTAACTTGAGGCAACCTACCAAACAACAATTCATAACAAGTTTGTTTAGTGCCGGGCCTCAAAAGTATTATTAAACACATAGCAAGCGGTGTGTACCGCTTCCGCCCAAAATTGATGGCCAAGTTGGCTATCATCAAGCATAGTGCGAGCACACTCCACTAGCGTCCTATTCTTTCTCTCAACTACACCATTTTGAGGAGGTGCACGAGGGAAAGAGAAGGTGTGAGTAATACCAACTTCATCACAAAATGTCTCAAAAGACTCATTCTCAAATTCACCTCCATGATCACTACGAATAGTGACAATGGTGGTTCCTAAGAGATTTTGTACTTTCTTAACAAAAATTGTGAAGTTTTCAAAAGCTTCATTTTTATTACATAATGAAAATACCCATGTAAATCTCGAATAGTCATCTACGATGACAAGTCCATATCTAGCATTTCCTAATGAAGCAACTCTAGTTGGCCCAAATAAATCTAGATGTAATAGCTCTAGTGGCCGTTTAGTAGAAATGCTTTTATTAGGTTTAAATGAAGATTTAGGAAGCTTGCCACGTTGACAACAATCACAAAAACTTTTCTTTTCAAAAACAAGCTTCGGAAAACCTTTAATTGAATTTAATTTTGAAAGCTTATAAAGTGTTCCAAAGTTCACATGTCCAAAGCGTCGATGCCATAAGTGTTGTTCACTTGTGTTGGCAACGAGGCACTGTTCATATGACTTAGGAAGATCCAAAATATAAATGTCTTTATGACGAGTTCCGGAAAATAATAATTTATCATTATCTTTTCTTAAAATATGACACAATCCTTTCGCAAAGCTAACTTTGTAACCTTTGTCACAAAGTTGGCTTATTGAAATAAGATTGTGATTTAAACCACTAACAAGATAAACATCACTAATTATGGGTTTAGATGGGTTACCCACTTTACCAACACCTATGATGGTTCCGCTCTCGTTGCCTCCAAATACGACGCGGTTTCCATTTGCTATGGGAACCACTCCGGAGAGCAAACTAGCGTCACCCGTCATGTGTTTTGAACAACCGCTATCGAGTATCCAATTTCTCTTGGAGCTAAATTTAAATTTGTTGCTCCTTTTCTTTTTCTTTTCCTTGAGTACCTAAAGATAGAGAATTTCATATCATGGTACCCAAGGTCATTGGGTCCAAAAGATTAGACCTTTGGAAGCCAAGTCCAATTGGACTTAGACTTCCCCACATAATTTCTACTATGCACAACATCCGAAAAATAAGCATTCATATACAATTGTTTTTCGTCCATGCTTGTGTCCTTTGGGCTCCAAATTGTGAAAATCTTGGGAGCCATCATCCTATTGGGTGCATGCATTCGACGTTGATTTCTACGTGATGCATGTTGTGGATAGGCATAAGGAACATGATGGAATGGTGCACGATGAGAATTATTCATATGATGTTGTGGGTGAACATATGCATGTGAGGGAACACGTGCATGAGGGTGTCTCACATTGTGTGCACGTGCTCGAGAATGTGTTGCATAAAAATCATCATATGTGTGAGATGGTGGAGTAGGACGTGTGTTCCTACGTGGCATGGTATTGGTGTACATATAAGCATGCCCCTTCTTTGGAGGTCCACCCAAAGTGGGTTTCTTTCCAAAAGAAGGCGTGGACGAGGTGGAAGCACCATTGGTAGATGAACTACCAATAGAGTGTTTGCTACCACTCGTAGAGTCACCGGAAGTTGGCCTAACAAAAGTAGTGGCCGATTTGGATGGACATCCCATCGTATACCCCAAACCAATGTGGTGATTGGCCGGGAGTAAGTCACTTAGGATTTTATCCAAATGGTCCTTACCCATATTGAATCTATTGATTCGGCCTAATGTGTTCTCATATTTCTCTTTGAGAGAACGCATAGAAGTATCTAGAGTAGATACTTGCGATGTGAGCACATAAACACGAGATTTAAGATTCTCGTTCTCAATACTCAAAGTCGAGTTTTGAGAAGTTAAATCCGCTATCCTATGTTCTTCCGGATCATCTATGCTAACATGTTCAAGTTTAGATTTGAGATTAATAATCTCATTTCTCAACTCTTCAACAACGGTGTCGTTGTTGGTGATGATAGTCTTAGGCGATGTTTGAATGCTAGCTAAGTCATCTTTTACCTTAGTATATCTATTTACCAATTTAGTGTATTTTGACCATAATTGAGAGTTAGTATTCCTAAGGTCATCCATAGTTACCTCATCGTTGCCTTCGTCATCACTATCATCGGAAGAGGAGGATCCTTGATCACACTCCTCTCTTGCCATGAAGCACATGTGCGCTTGCTCCACGTGCTCATCGTCCGACTCTCCGCTTGAAGAATCATCGGAGTCGGTGAAGGTAGCTTCGACAAGTCCCTTCTTGTTTCCTTTCGTGTACTTCTTGGACTTGTCATACTTTGGCGCCTTCCACTTCTCCTTGTGCTTATTGAGGGGACACTCCGCTTTCATGTGTCCCGGCTTATTGCACTTGAAACACAAAGGAGAGGAAGAGGCGTTAGTAGAACCAAATTTAGCTTTGTTCTTGAAGTTACCTTTTCAGAAGAAACGGTTGAACTTCTTGGCCATGAGTGCCATGGACTCCAAGTCCAACTCGTTTTCCGAGTCTTCATCATCGGTTGATGTGGATGTGGATGGAGCGGCCTTGAAAGCAATGGCCTTCTTCTTTGGCTCGTCTTGCTTTAGGTAGGACTTCATCTTTTCCTGCAATTTGAGCTTGCTATCCTTGCGTACCTCGTATGACATTAAAGTACCCATTAGTTGAACTACGGTGTACTTGTTCATGTCATTACCTTCCTCGATGGCGAAGGTGCGCTTTTCCCAAGAAGAAGGAAGTCCTTCGATAAGCTTCGAACACTTCTCATTTTGGGTGTAGGATTTGCCAAGAGCCTCTAACTCGTTTATGATGTCGACGAAGCGAGCGTAATACTCCTTCATCTTCTCGCCCTGTTGCATATGAAACATTTCGTAGTCTTTGTTTACAACTACGAGTTTAGAGTCTCTTACCCGACTCGTCCCTTCATGAAGTATGAGGAGGGAGTTCCAAATTTGATATGCACTCTTACATGTGCATATCTTATTGAAGTCCTCGGGCTCCAACGCGCATTGCAAGGCGTTCATTGCCTTGGCATTGCTTACCTCCGCGGCGACCTCCGCGGTTGTCCATTTCTCAAAGTCTTCTTCTTTGGGCTCGATGTATTCCTTCATTGTGGTCCTCCATAGAGATGCACTCCGGAGGAAGGTTTCCATCCGGCATTTCCAGTACCCGTAGTTGGTACCGTTGAAGAATGGAGGCCTTGTAGAGGAATGTCCTTCCATCACCGAAGATGCTCCTTCACGGTTCCTGAAGGTGTCATAGTTGGAAGGTGGACGCACGGTCTTGTTGTCGTTGGCAGACATAGCTAAGTATCTGGCTCTGATACCAAATGTAATGTCCTACAAGCTACTGCACAAGTACTAGAGGGGGGGTGAATAGTACTTTAAAAATAACGAGGAGTATAATTCCTAATTAAAATGCAAACAACTACCAAATCAATTTGCGGAAGCTTAAATTGAATGACAACAACAATAATAACAATGCTAACAAGAGATGTTACTGGGTTCGGATCCACCCAAGTCTTCCCGACTTGTTCCCGGTGATCCTACGTCCCAACCACCCGGATCCCCTCCGGATACTTGAGTTAGAAACCCTAACTCAAGATTTCCACTATGAAATACTTGTGAAAAACCTCCACAAGTCAAATCATACAAAATGTAACTTGTGACTCCCACAACCCGGGATCATAACCACACTCTCACAACCGAGAGTGAATCTTACAAATCAAATATGAAATGAAATAAAGAAACTTCTTACTGAACAAAATACCTATGCCTTGAGTATTGCTTACGAATTAGGGCAAGGATGATTTTGAGGAAGAAGTGGCACCAAACCCTAGCTCCAAGATGTAGAACAGCGATGGAGAGCTTTGGGGATGTTGGTGACCTAGAATCAAGCACTTGGCTTGGAAGGCTTCACACTCAATCAATCTCTCTTTGGAAGTAAGAGTTAGGAGAGATTAATGAATGGAGGGAATGAGCTTTGAATGAGCTTGGATTGATTTCTCTTGAACTCTAAACTTGCATTAATATCAGCCTTGGCAGCAATGAATGCAGCCCATCAAGTATATATAGGTTAGAGGAGAGAGAGAGAGAAAAACGTTTCAATTAGGGCTCCAACGGCTCTTTTCTGAACCCAACTAGTCGGTCAAAGAACAATCACCGACCGACTAGTTCATCAACTAGTCGGTCGGTCAATTAACGTAAACCGACTAATGGGTGACCAGAGAAAAGATCAAAGCACAGACATATGGAACTAGTCGGTCTAAGAAGAGTCACTGACCGACTAGTTTCACAACTAGTCGGTCGGTTACTCAACGTGGACCGACTAACAGATAAAACTGAAGTCTGAGAAGAATTAGACTTAGTCGGTCCAAGAACAAATGTTGACCGACTAATTCACCAACTAGTCGGTCACCAAATGAACATAGACCGACTAACAATAAACAGTAAGTATGGTGAAAAATTTGGCATGTACAGTAAACTAAACTAGTCGGTCTAAGAAGAAAAGTTGACCGACTAGTTCATCAACTAGTCGGTCGATCAATGAGCACAGACCGACTAATGATAAATAGTAGATCTAGTGAAAATGTGCATGTTCAGGGAAAGCTCAACTAGTCGGTCACAGAAGCATCACTGACCGACTAGTTCACAAACTAGTCGGTCGGTGAGTCAACTTAGACCGACTAACTGTAAACAGTAAAGAGCTAAGAATTAACTGACAGAAACTAGTCGGTCCAAGAAGCTTGGCTGACCGACTAGATCACCATCTAGTCGGTCAGTTCTTCTTCTTGAACCAACTAACATGCACAAGAAGTCCCGAATCGAAGCGCGAAGCTTCGGGAAGAATTGTATGGACTTCTACTAAGATCCTAGAGCTAAGATATGAGCGTTATGAAGATTTAAAACGTAAGACCTACTCAAGGCTTAACATTCTACGAAAGAAGCTTAAAGACTATAAATTAAACTTGACGATACCGTCTTCAATAGCTTCAATCGAATCTTCATGACTTCTAAATAGGTCCATAAGCTTCAACGAAGCTTTAGGCATACGATCACGTGCTTTGAGAAGTCTTGAGACGTCGTACTTGTTATTCATGTGAATTTGGCGACGATCTCCATAACTGCGCTCACAAAGTGTTAGTACATATTATATTTATGTTTGTTCATCATCCAAAACCAAATCCGGGGAGTCCAATATCCAACAGACAGGCGCCTGTTAATCCTTCAGCAGACGACTGCAGCAGGGGATGGATCGAAACAGAGAGCTGCACTCTTTCTCCAATTCTACGCACAGGCGACTGATGTTCATACTACAATCGACTGTCGAATAGTCAGGCGACTGTATATTCTTCATCAGTCGACTACTGTAAAGTATGGAGAGAAGACAGAGAGATGCAGAGATTGCACTTACGCTAGACAGGTGACTGTTGGCCAAATCTCAGACGACTGTAAGTATACAGGCGACTGAAAACTGATCGACAGGTGACTGTGCGTAAAGCTCAAGTTTGAGTCAATTGAAATGTTGACTTGAGCAGTGCATATCAGTCAACTGTAGAAGAATCTACATGCGACTGGAAATCACCCAGTCGACTGTGTTTCCCTCATCAGACGACTGATCGAAAGAGTGAACCTATTGGGTTGGATTCTGTGATAATCCTAAGGTTCACTAAGATGGTTAAATGCATGTGCATGAATGAGCAAACCATCTAGCAAGGCATTACATCAACCCTAGACTCAAAAGAGTGAGAAAGCAATAAAGTAAATTACATGGACTACAATGCTTTCTTAAGAGTCTAAGTCTTCAATCTTGATGCCTTGATTGCTCTCCATTATCTCCAAGCTTTGGCACTCCTTGAGTCCAAACTTTGGCACTTCTTCACATGATGTCAATCCTTACACCAAGTGATTAGTCTCCAAGAAAGATATCCTTGAAATAAACTGAGAGACTAAAACATGAGATTCATTAGCAACAACATAATGTTGTGATCATCATCAAAATAAGATTGGTATGAATCACCAATACTCAACAATCTCCCCCTTTTTGATGATGACACACATTATGTAAATCATAAAGAATTAAAGCACAAAGCTAATGATCTCCCCCTACTTATATGCACCGATTATATAATGAGCTACAGAAAGGTAAAAACTAATAATATCAATAATTACAAGGTGACATATAATAGGCATGTGTTACATAAACCAATTGCAAAGAATAAAGGCATGCAAACATAAATGGTTTAACTAAACCCATATATCTCTCCCTATAGAGATATCTCTCCCCATATGCATATGTATATATCTCTCCCCCTATAGATATGATCACATAATGCATATATCTCTCCCCCTTGACATCGTCAAAAAGGTGGACATCAAAAACATCCCCCTATATCATCTTAACCAAGATGTGAAAATATGCAAGAAAAGAAAGTGTCACGCCCCGCTTCCCAAAACAGCGGAGGCGAAGCGTGACGAGGCCCGCTTAGGCCAGAGCTAAGGAGCCCTGACACAATAAGCGTCTGTGTGGTACCAAGATGAAGGTACAGGTCCCTGCATGTTAGTACAGAACAATAAGAGTACAAGAAAAGAAAGAACAATTCATTTTTATTCCAACATATCAAAAGTACCAAGTCTCAATGCCCGAAGGGCTACAACAGCAGGAAAGTAAAACTAATGGTGCAAGCACGCAACCTAGACAAAGAAACATAATGGTGCTACGCACCCAACAAAATAATTGACGTCTCTGGAAACTGCTACTAAAAGTCTCTAGCTCTGATCCTCCTCAGGGTCGTACTCGGGATCAACGCTCTCTGGCTCCACGTCGGCTGGCAAGTCAGTCTCCTCCACGTACTCTGGCTCAATCCCTGACGTACAACACCAAAAGAAGGAACTGTACGTCAGGCAAGGTCTACAAGAAAAGATTAGACCAGGCTACAAGTGTACCATTTACTTACAACGTTTTACTGGTTGATTAACATGCTGAGGTTTTTAACAACAGAAAGAAACATAACGGACAAGTAAACACGACAAGTAGTAGTCACAGAGAGTGCTATGGACTACGGGACTAGCCTACAGGTGTCAAGACAAGACGGAACACGGGAAGACAGACAAGACAAGACAAGACAAGACACGAAAGGGTTCACGCCTGTTCGGTTCGAGGGGGATCAATCCATCTTGCCGCTTGCACGCTCAACCTTACCCCATAACCCCAAGAATCGTGACAAGACATGGGATCACTTGATCTAGCTTGACAAGTGCCCAATTGCTCTCTGAGCTGTGTATCGATACATGGGGTCACCTGCTCTAGCTTGACAGGTGCCCAATTGCCCATCGGGCTGTGAACTAGTACAAGGGATCACCCGCTCTGGCTTGGCAAGTGCCATATTACCCAGCGGGCTGTGCAGACGGAACGGGACAGGACACCACAAAACAGGAGGGGTTGTACTAGGGTGTCCACAACTCACGCACATGCATGTCAATCCTATGATGTCAGAAATTTTTGTTGTTGGACTCAGATTTCGTTGTCAAATCTGAGCCATCAAAGGCGTTCCGGACGCTATCATTTGACGTCCGGTTCTCACGATTCAAAATGTCTAATCTAGCAAGACTAAGGCCTAAACAGGGCCAAGAACGCAAGTGATACACTTGCCTGTGGTGGCGAGCGCGTCGTCTCCCTGGTACGCCTCGTCTAATCGTCTCGTCGGCGGAAAAGTGTCTGAAAATCGTGACACGGCGACGGTGTCAGATCATGATTCATTAATCCCTATTAGGGTTGTGTCTAGGTTATCGAGACTATCCTATCCAGTTAAAAATCTCATTTTTAATGAATTGACCTAATCGACGATCTATCCTATGTGTGCAAGCATAATTTCCATTCGTCGATTTCTACGGTTTGTACAACATTTTAAAAATCCGCGGAAAGTAAATTTAGTTTGATTAGGTTGCTGATTTTAATTAGGGTTCGATCACTTATTGTGTGGGTTGCTACGAATTTAGGGCACCAACCTGAAATTTACGATTACACGAAGATTCCGGCGTCAAATCTGAAAAGGGTGGAAGCTTTGCGTCGTCCGAAAATTCCCAAGCCGCGGGTAGCACAGCGAGGAATGTTGATTGCCGGTGGTGGTGAAGATTTCAGCGTCTCCCGGCGTCGTTGCTGCTGGATCTGAGATGGGAACACCGTGCTAGGGCAAAAGAAAGAGAAATGAGAGAAGAGGGGGGAAAGCTTTGGGGAAGATGGAGGCGCAAGGATGGAGGAACGAGCAAGGGAAGGACGTGGGAGGTAGGGGAGTAGGATTTGGGGAAGATGGAGACTGAAATCTATCAAGAGAAATGAAGAAAGAAGCCCCGTTTAAATAAGAAAATAAACGGCGGCTAGCACAAAAATTAGGGTTTCGGGGTCAACTAGTCGGTCAGAGAAGGGCGGTCGACCGACTAGTTTGGGAACTAGTCGGTCGGTCGTATAACTGTGACCGACTAAAACCCAAACCGAGAACAAGGTTGCTGTAAAATTTATAGAGTTAGTCGGTTTGTGAAGGCTCGTCGACCGACTAGTTTGCAACCTAGTCGGTCGGCCAGTGTTCATAGACCGACTAAAGGGTGAAAATGGTCGATAAGATATTTTGAAGATTAGTCGGTCAGAGAAGGATACTTAACCGACTAGTTCGTCAACTAGTCGGTCGGTTTTCGTTCTTTGACCGACTAATGGTAAACAGTTACCTGATGCAAAAAATGATCTCTGTACTTAGTCGGTCTACGAAGAAGTGCTGACCGACTAGTTCGATAACTAGTCGGTCGATGGTTGAACTTAGACCGACTAAGTGTAAACAGTAACTCAAGGGAAAAAACCTGACAAAAACTAGTCAGTCCATGAGGAGTCGTTGACCGGCTAGATGGACATCTAGTCGGTCGGTTCCTCAACGTGAACCGGCTAACTTGCACAGGAAGTCGCAAAATGAAGCGGGAAGCTTCTGGATGATTCTAATGAGTTCCAAGAGTGATCCTATACTAAGATGTGAGCGCGGAGAAGTAAAGAAAGAAGACGAACAATTGCATATATATATAAATAATATTCATCATACAAAAACCAGCCGTTACATCCTACCCACCTTAAGAAAATTCCGCCCTCGGAATTTCTTTCAGAATAGGTGAGGGTAACGCTCTCTCATCTCATCCTCTCTCTCCCACGTGGACTCTCCAGGCGATCTGTGATGCCACATCACTCTCACCAGGTCGACTACCTTATTCCTCAGCTGCTTCTGTCGACGGTCCAAAATCTGCATGGGTTGCTGGTCGTAGGTCAGGTCCGGACGGGCCGTGATCTCCGAGAAATCCACCGTGTGTGACGGATCACCGACGTACCGACGTAACTGTGATACGTGGAATACGTCGTGAACCCCCACCAAAGATGGTGGCAGAGCAAGGAGGTAGGCCACTGCTCCCACACGTTCCAGCACATCAAAAGGTCCAATAAACCTCGGGCTCAGCTTCCTTTTCTTCCCGAAACGAATAACTCTGCGGTTCGGAGAAATCTTCAAGAAAACGTGATCTCCAGGCTGAAACTCCAACGGTCTCCTCTTGGCATCAGCCCAATGCTTAAAGCGATCATGTGCAACTCTAAGCTTCTCCCTGATGTCTCTCACGACATCCACGGCTTCCACTATCATCTCTGGACCCAACAGCTCCCGATCTCAGATGTCATCCCAGCTCAGTGGTGATCGACATTTCCTTCCATATAAGCTAGCAAACGGCGCCATGCCAATGCTCGCCTGGTAGCTGTTGTTATATGAGAACTCCACCAAGTGTAGATGGTCCTCCCATGATCCCTTCCAGTCGAGCGTGCAAGCTCGCAGCATATCCTCCAGAATCTGTATAGTCCTCTCGGACTGGCCGTCGGTCTGCGGGTGGTACGCCGTGCTGAAACTCAGACTCGTACCTAAATGCTCCTGCAGACTTCTCCAGAACTGAGATGTGAATCTCATATCTCTATCAGACACGATGCTCACGGGGACCCCGTGTAAGCGTACAATCTCCTGCACGTACACGGCCTACGTCACAACTAATCAAGAAGGAAAATTAAAGAGAGGTAGAAACGAAATTTTACCTCAAGATATTTCCTCGCCAAGGCTTCCGTAGACTGGCCTACTCGAAAAGGAATAAAATGCGCAGACTTGGTCAACCGATCTACGATCACCCAGACTGCGTCGTTTTGCCTCGGGGTCCGAGGTAAACTAGTCACGAAATCCATCGTAATGTGTTGCCACTTCCACTCCGGAATAGGAAGCGGTTGCAACAACCCAGCAGTACGATGATGCTTGGCCTTCACCTGCTAGCATACCAAACACTTGGCAATGCTCCGTGCCACACTCCTCTTCATGCCAATCCACCAGTAATTCTGTCGGAGATCCTTATACATCTTGGTGCCACCAGGATGTATAGAATAAGGAGAGCTATGCGCCTCGCTCAAAAGCTCCTCCCGAACATCACCCGTAGGTACGCAGAGTCTGCTGTCGTACCGCAGCGAACCATCCTCATGAATCACAAACTCCGCACGCAATCCAGCCTCAACCTGCCTCCTGATCCTCTGCAACTTCGGATCTCCTGCCTGTGCTGCCTTGATCCGATCCATAATCTTGGACTGAATCTGCAAATTCATGAAAGCATGAACCACACCAGGTAGGACAACCTCCAAATCCATCTCCTTCAGCTCCTGCTGAATCCTCCAGTCAGCAGTATGCATCATAGCAGTGGGGAGTCTACTCAAAGCGTCCGGCACAACGTTCACCTTCCCTGGATGAAACTGCAAATTGACGTGCGTTTATATTTCATATATTCACGCACGTTTTCTTTTGTGTTTCTCCATATTTTCCGTCGTCTTTTATTCGTTTTATCGTATTTTCTCGTTTTCTTTCACTTTTCTTTGTTTCTCCATGTTTGCAGGAGATTGCCCGCGTAGGGGATGTTTAACGACGATATCTCAAGTCCCCAGAGCAACGGGAGGAGTCACGTGTGATCCAGGGGGTCAAACAACGAAGATTACATCTTTCAGCCCCTCACCCGGTCGGTTGGTCATCTCCAACCGATCGGGTGATGCACGCGTGCACCACCCGGTCTCAGCCGGAGCTCAAGTGGAAGTCACCCGATTGGTTCACTGGCCGGTTCAACGGGGGCCAACTCTCTGTCTTTTCAAGCCAAATTCCAACCGATCGGGTGACTCTCACCCGATCGGTTCATCTGTAGCTGATGCTGAGGAGTCGAGACACGGGCACCCAACCGATCCCTTCACCCGATGGCGCCAAGATCCAACCGGTCACTCCAAGAACTCAACCGACCGGTTCATATGACCGGGTGAAAGTTCGCCGTTTTCTGTTTATTATCTGTAACGGATCACCCGATCGGTTGACTTGTCAACCGATCGGGTGATACGAAATCCTATGAATAGGACCCCTAGGGTTCCAGAAACGGGGAGCTGTTAGTTTTTACTGTTTTCTCCTATTGTGACGGCTGTAATTACTTTTCTATTGTAAGTTTTCGGATCTTTCTTAAACTTTAGTATTATCTTAATTGCTCTACTACATTCGCATTCCAATCGTCTGATTATGATTTCAACGGTTCATTTTCGTTTAGATCGCTTGTTAATGAATATTTTTGAGTAGTTCCCAAATCTGGGATTTTGGCGGAAACCCCTTCGGGGGCTCTTCCCGATGCATCCATAGGGTTAGGGAATCGATAGGGATTAGGAATCTAACGGTTACGCGGGGTGTTTCATTGTCATCGGCGGGAAAAAGACCGCCTTTGACCGTTGGGCCAAGGGGGAATAAACTTGGCGGTTGACTCCCTAGCCATAGCTCACGCCCTTAGCGTAGACGCCGAATCCTAGCGCGCGGGAGCATCAGGATGAGACGTTGGGAGTTATCGTTGCGAGCTTAGTGCTCCCGGAATCGATCAGTGTTAATGGACACGGGAGTGCCCACTGATCGAATCCGGGAAGTCCGATGTATCATCCTGGGCACCGACCGGAATATCGGGCCCATGGGATGCCGGTACCACTTTCAGAGGCAACGTCTCACCATTAGACCCTAATTCCGATCGCCATCCTACCCGCAGGCCGTATCGACGAGAGTCGCTCGTTGGATTGGAAACCAAAGTCCCGGGTTTATTTTCTTATTGTTCATACCTTGCATTCCTTTCCGTGACAACCCATCAACCGATTCGGGCTAGCTTGCCCACGGGGTGATTTTGGTCCTCCTTGACACAAGCACATCCTAGCCTCCCTGTGTTCGACCCCCAAGCCACACTACAACACCGTGCGCTTGCGGTTACAAATATCTAAACCCTGTCACGCGGGTCCCCCGGCCATTTGCGGCATAGCGAACCGGGGGCATCACTCGCGTGGCACGTCAAGTTTATGGCGCCGTTGCCGGGGAGGCGTTCGGTTTGATATTATCTTAGCTTGTGTTCGTTAGAATACGCATAAAAACACAAAAAAAAAATAATTATTTTTTTTTAAAAAATATATTCAATAACCAAGAAATTTTTCCTCCACTATTATATTATCTTTTTGTTATTCTCTTGTACTATTGACGCTCCTCTCTAGTTTTCTTATTTTTGTTGTCCAGGTATCTTTGGTATAACCATGTGGAGATCAAATTTCGATGCTCAGATGGGAGGATACAATACTTATTCGGTTGTGGTTTGTGAGACTTGTGGGATTGCGGGGCATGTGTATTATGATTGCCCATTTACGCTCGAGAGCCTCCCCCCACTCCAAGGCCAAACATTTTCCCACAACCTTAGCCCAAACACCTCCCATCCATTTCCTCAACCTTATACCCCTCCACAAACACAAGAAGAATCAAGTCTCGTGTCTCTCCTTGAAAGTGCCATGTTTAACCAAGGCCAAATATTACAAAACTTAATGGTACCAATCAACGAGCCGACACTGAGGAGAGGGGATGAAGGAGAGGATATACACACTTTCATGGTTGAGACCACCATGCCATCGGCCACCATAGACACATCTCAAGCCGATGCCCCATTTTTCCATCACTACCACTTGGATGACGAAGCATTTTTTTGATGATGATAGTGAGGATGGGGAGATTTATCTAGGATATGTGGGAGAGATTTCTTGTCTTGATTTGGATACCCCACATGAGTCCTATGAGAGCACTGAGGAGTTTACAGAGATTATGCATACCGGCGAGGAGGATGTGCGTGAGGACGAGGACACCACGACCACATACGAGGGGTCCGCTCCACATCCACCTCCACAGCCATCTCTGTCACAGCTTCCTCCTTGGTCGGTGGTCAACTATGAGGATGTCATTCAGGACATCGGGCAGATGGAGGATCATGAGCATATCATCGAGGAGGATGTGCATGAGGGCTTGGATACGATCGTCCACTTCATGGAGCCCGAGCCATATCTACCTCTACCGTCACGCTCCACTTCTTCTGCGGCTGAGCATCTACTTGAGCATATTGCCCCTATTCAGGGAGATTTTCATACTCACTCTCACTCCACATTTGAGTCTCGCTTTTCACGTCCTATTTCTTTAGACTCATATATATTTGACACACCATATCTCTCACAGGACACAGGATCGACTTCCCTTGAGGTATGCTGTGGTGTGTCACCACCTGGAGAGCAACTTCACATGGATAGCGGGGATTTGATCGTCGCTAGCACAGAGGATAGCATACCATTTCCAGGGAGTGTTCGCCACATTTCATATATTTTACCATCATTTACCGGCGACTATCTCTGGGATACATTTATTTTGGGAAATAATTTCTTGCCATGGACTAATGCACCTCGTCCTTTGCAGGTCACAGGTGGACACCTACGAGGGATGCTTGGAGGTGCATTGCTTGGGTCCATTGGCACACGTGGCACAGCGCTTCTGGCGGAGCCACAGAAGGAGCAGTTAGAGCAGCTACCTGCCCCACTTCAGATCTTGGATCCGCCTATGCTCAGGTGTATCCTAATCCAGTAGTGTAAAAATTTACCGCTTTCTAGTTTAGATTTGAATAATCTCGTCTCCTCTCATTAGCGAGGGGAGCGTATCTAGGATTTGCTTTTGTATCTTAATAACCCTTCATGACGTGCCCTTCTATCATTTCACCCCCATCCTCTTCCGAGGAGAACGAGCAGACTGTCTCTCCCGCATTCTGATTTCTTTCTTTTCCGATTTTCCCCTAGCATATTTCTGCATCACATTGATCATATCATTTTGCTAGCATTGTCATGTTCAGCTTGGGGGAAATCGACTTTTGTGTGCATGTTTTCATGTGTCGTTGTCGTGTGTTTGTGTCTTTCAGTCCTTCATTGCGTTTTATATCTTTTATTCTGTTTGTTTCTTTTTCTTTATTTTCCAGTTTCGTTCGTGTATTTTTCGTGTTTTTCATTTTTTGTGTCGGTGCGTAACTCCCCCCCATTTTCATTGCCCTCCCGTATTCACTACTATTGCATTGAGGACAATGCAAGTTTCAGCTTGGGGGAGTCGCACTTCGTGCGTCATTTGTCTCTTTTTCTTCGTTATTTGAGTCGTTTTTCTCCGTGTTTTTCTTTTTTATCTTTTTCTTTTCTTCTTTTTATCTCTTTCTCCTAGAGATGAACCCTATGATGAATTGCCACAAAAATCACACGCGCACATTGCACAGCTTCGATAATCACATTCACTAACCCTAGGATATCGAGTCCTCTTGCATTTCATGCATCGCAGGTCCACTTAGCTTTTTGTGAGTCGTGCGTCGTGCCTAGCTGTTTGGTGTGCTTCTACCTTGTGATTATGTTTTATATACCTATCCTTGGTTGACCCCTAGATTATCATGCTTCGATTTGAATATGCGGTATTTGCTTCTACTATCTGCTTCTATATGCATGCTATATTTATATCGTATATTTCAATTCGCATGTGTCAGGATTCCCATTTAGCCTATGCTCTGATTAGCGAGAAATATTTCCTTTGCCCAAGTGTTTAGATTCCGATTTCTTTTTTATTTTACTTGGTGCAAATCCCCTCGTCGTGTACCGTTCTCCCACTTGGGAGAGGACACATGTATATATCCCAATATCCAAAAATCCAAAAAAAGGAGAGAAAAGAAAAACCCAAAAAGAAGAGAAAAGAAAAGAAAGAAAAAAATTGTATAGCCAAAAATAAAAAAAAATTTACAAATACCCAAAAACCAAAAAAAATTCCCGTGTGAATATCTTTTCCTACTTGCCGAGAATAAAGGGAAGGCGAGAATTTGCACCGAGTGTTCTAATCCACATCTTCTCAACCTCCATCGTTTTCGAAAACACTTGGCATAGGGACCTTCTAGGGATTACCTAGGCTATAGTGTGGTGATTTCCTAGTCCCTAGCTGTGGAGTCCCCGATGCATGATACGCTTCTATTTTTATACTCTTCTCATGCATGCTTGAGCTAATATTCACCGCAATTTCAAATTGAATCGATATTTGGGTCTTTCTTTGGGTATGTGTATATGGAGCTTTATTGCATAATGTAGATAGTGATACCGTTTGCTAGCGCACGACCACGCTCACTCGCGCTTCACCGCGTGGGCCCACGACACTTATTTGGACTCGTTTTCCTAGGTTTAGTGATGTGATTTGACGTTTGCATGCTTGGTGTGTCGTTTTTGATTTTGTTGGCTCTGACGGACGATCTAGGATATAGAGTTTTCTTTTTCCCTCTTTCTCTCTATTTTTCCCTTCCGAGCTCCTACTCTCACTCGTCTTCCTCGAGGACGAGGAAGAGTTCAGCTTGGGGGATTTTGACGTGCATTTATATTTCATATATTCACACACATTTTCTTTTGTGTTTCTCCATATTTTCCACCGTCTTTTATTCGTTTTCTCGTATTTTCTCGTTTTCTTTCACTTTTCTTTGTTTCTCCATGTTTGCAGGAGATTGCCCGCGTAGGGGACGTTTAACGACGATATTTCAAGTCCCCGGAGCAACGGGAGGAGTCACGCGTGATCCAGGGGGTCAAACGACGAAGATTACATCTTTCAGCCCCTCACCCGATCGGTTGGTCATCTCCAACCGATCGGGTGATGCACGCGTGCACCACCCGGTCTCAGCCGGAGCTCAAGTGGAAGTCACCCGACCGGTTCACTGGCCGGTTCAACGGGGGCCAACTCTCTGTCTTTTCAAGCCAAATTCCAACCGATCGGGTGACTCTCACCCGATCGGTTCATCTGTAGCTGATGCTGAGGAGTCGAGACACGGGCACCCAACCGATCCCTTCACCCGATGGCGCCAAGATCCAACCGGTCACTCCAAGAACTCAACCGACCGGTTCATATGACCGGGTGAAAGTTCGCCGTTTTCTGTTTATTATCTGCAACGGATCACCCGATCGGTTGACTTGTCAACCGATCGGGTGATACAAAATCCTATAAATAGGACCCCTAGGGTTCCAGAAACGGGGAGCTGTTAGTTTTTACTGTTTTCTCCTATTGATACGGCTGTAATTACTTTTCTATTGTAAGTTTTCGGATCTTTCTTAAACTTTAGTATTATCTTAATTGCTCTACTACCTTCGCATTCCAATCGTCTGATTATGATTTCAACGGTTCATTTTCGTTTAGATCGCTTTTTACTGAATATTTGTGAGTAGTTCCCAAATCTGGGATTTTGGCGGAAACCCCTTCGGGAGCTCTTCCCGATGCATCCATAGGGTTAGGAAATCGATAGGGATTATGAATCTAACGGTTACGCGGGGTGTTTCATTGTCATCGGCGGGAAAAAGACCGCCTTTGACCGTTGGGCCAAGGGGGAATAAACTTGGCGGTTGACTCCCTAGCCATAGCTCACGCCCTTAGCGTAGACGCCGAATCCTAGCGCGCGGGAGCGACAAGATGAGACGTTGGGAGTTATCGTTGCGAGCTTAGTGCTCCCGGAATCGATCAGTGTTAATGGACACGGGAGTGCCCACTTATCGAATCCGGGAAGTCCGGTGTATCATCCTGGGCACCGACCGGAATATCGGGCCCGTGGGATGCCGGTACCACTTTCAGAGGCAACGTCTCACCATTAGACCCTAATTCCGATCGCCATCCTACCCGCAGGCTGTATCGGCGAGAGTCGCTCGTTGGAGTGGAAACCAAAGTCCCGGGTTTATTTTCTTATTGTTCATACCTTGCATTCCTTTCCGTGACAACCCATCAACCGATTCGGGCTAGCTCGCCCACGGGGTGATTTTGGTCCTCCTTGACACAAGCACATCCTAGCCTCCCTGTGTTCGACCCCCAAGTCACACTACAACACCGTGCGCTTGCGGTTAAAAATATCTAAACCCTGTCACGCGGGTCCCCCGGCCATTTGCGGCATAGCGAACCGGGGGCATCACTCACGTGGCACGTCACAAATCTATCTCGTAGTCAGCCATGAGCTCCAACCATCATCTCTGACGCATGTTAAGCTCCTTCTGGGTGAATATGTACTTCAAGCTCTTATGATCTGTAAAAATCTTCACACACTCACCCAGCAAGAAATGCCTCCAAATCTTCAGCGCAAAGATCACTGCTGCCAACTCCAGATCGTGCGTCAGGTTATTCTTCTCGTGAATCCTCAATTGACGAGAAGCATACGCGACCACGTGGCCATGCTGATGCAGAACACATCCCAGGCCCTTCCCCGATGCATCATAATAAACTTCAAAGCCTCCGATCCGATCCGGTACCGTCAAAACTGGTGCCGTGGTCAACCTTGCCTTCAAGATACTGAAAGCCTCCTCACAAGCATCAGACCACATAAACTCCTCATCCTTCCTTGTCAGCTACTTCATCGGCTCCGCAATCCTCGAGAAATCTTTGATGAACCGTCGATAATAGCCTGCTAGACCAAGAAAACTCCTGATGTCGGATGCTGACTGCGGAGTCGGCCAATCTCTGACTGCTCTGACCTTCTCCGGATCCACAGATATGCCATCACCAGACACCAAGTGTCCCAGGAACGCGACTCTGTCCAGCCAGAACTTGCACTTGCTATACTTGGCATGCAATTTGTGTCGCCTCAGCGTCTCCAACACTGTCCTCAGATGACAGTTGTGCTCCTCCTCAGACTTCGAGTAAATAAGAATGTCGTTAATGAAAATAACGAGAAACTTATCCAGAAATTCGTAGAAAATCAAGTTCATAAGAATCATGAACATAGCTGGAGCGTTGGTCACGCCGAATGACATCACCACAAACTCATAGTGTCCGTACTTCGTCCGGAAAGCTGTCTCCGGGACGTCATCCATCTTTACTTTTAACTGATGGTAACCGCTCCTCAAGTCCAACTTCGAGAAAACTCTCGAACCTCCCAACTGATCAAATATGTCGTCGATGAGCGGCAGCGGATACTTATTCTTCACGGTAACAGCATTCAATCCTTGATAATGTACGCACATCCTGCGGGACCCATTCTTCTTCTTCACGAGCAACACTGGTGCACCCCACGGTGACACACTAGGGTGGATGAAACCCTTCTGTAACAACTCATCCAACTGCTTCCACAGCTCCTCAAGCTCTACGGGAGCCATCCGATACGGCGCCTTCGATATCGGCTGCGCACCCGGCATCAGATCGATACCAAACTCCAAAGCTCAGTCGGGTGGCAGACCCGAGATATCCTCCGGAAAGACGTCGTCAAAGTCTCTGACAACCGCTGGTCGGTCAATCTCCATCTCCATCTGCAACGCTGCTATCACCGGCACCTCCGGCTTGGCCCGAAATCTGATGGGCCCAAGCGACTCATCTCTGCTGCGGAACTCGAACTCCGGATGGCCTGGAATCCGAAATACCACTCTCTTGCCGTGACAATCGATCGAAGCGTGGAAATCTCCCAGCCAATCGATGCCCAGGACGACATGAAATGTGGCAGGTCGTGGACGATGAAATCTGCATATAGCTTATGTCCATTAACCACTAAGGGAATCGACCGGCATCCTAGGTTCACAGTCACCACTCCGTTCCCTGTGGTGATGTCCCAACACTTAGGAAGTGTGTGGGAAGGAATGGAGTGCTTTGTCATAAACCTCCGGGATAAGATGCACATGGATGCACCGGAGTCAAACAAAGCCAAAGCAGGGTGAGAGGACACAAGAATAGTGCCTAGGAAAAAAGGGGTCTAAGGTCAAACACTACTCTAACAATCAAACAAACAGACAACACTAACTAGACTAGTAATACAATATAATTATGAAATGAAAAGACTAGGTCAAGATATTACCTGCAATCACTCCATCCAGCTCCTCGGTCTCTATAGCAGTCATAGTATAGGCTGGCCTCGGAGGCTGCACTGCTCGCTGGTAAACCTGCCTCTGTGGCACCAAGGGTGGCCCACGAACAGCCGGCCCTCTCTGAACTGGGGCAGGCGCACTCATCTGCAACGGGGCTGGCGCGCCAACAACAGCAGTGCGGGCTCTCGGACAATCCTTTACAGCATGCGAAGCATCTCCAAAAAGTAGACACAGACCCAGCTTCCTCCTACAGTTGGTCTTAACATGTCCGGGCTTGCCACAGAAATGGCAGGGACCCTTGCTCTGCTGCTGCACTGGTGCTCCAGGTCTCTTGAATGGCACAGTCTGGACTGGCCTCATCATCGGCCTGGCAGGTGGCCGGTACTGCTCCATATGGCGCTTTCCTCTGTCCTCTGGAGTGTCAGGCAGGTGCGAAATCGTCTCATGGTTCTTCGCAGCGTCTAACACCTCCCTCATGGTTGAGTAACTAGCAGAGGACATGGAAGCCTGGACCTTCGGACGAAGTCCCTGACGGAACCGCTCAGCTCGGTTCTCCTCCTTCTTCACCATGTGCGGGGCAAATCGGCTCAGCATCTCAAATTCAGCCTCATCCTCATCGATAGTCATGTCCTTCTGCTTCTGATCCACAAATCTGCCCATCAGCTCTCTCTCTCTCTCCTAGCCACCTTGGTGAAGTACTTCTCCTTGAACATGTGGCGAAAATTCTTCCACTCCACAGGCTTCTGCAGACGCCTCTCTTCAATACGCCACCAGTTTTGGGCAATCTCAGTCAGCTGCATCTTCGGGATCTCCACTCGAGTCTCATCTGGAATCTTGGCAGCAACCAACTTCTCCTCAGTTCTCTGGATCCACTCATCGGCACCCAGAGGTCCTTCCTTCCCAGAGAAGGTCTTCGGCTGAAGCTCGTTGAACTGCTTCACTCCTGGAGCAGCTCGCGGAGCAGGCGGAGGTGGAGGTGGTGCAACAGGTGGGGCCCGGGCAGCACGGGTGGTCTGCTGCACCAGCTGATGCTGCACCTCAAGCATCTCACGCATCACGCCAAGGAACTGACGGAACTCTCCGCCCTGGTCTTCCTGAATCACATCTCCAGCGCTCCCCGATTGGGTATTACGTCGCACAGCCATCCTATTGACAGAAAGACGTAGGTTAGACTCGTACAATATTTGATTAACAAAAGTGAATGTCCTTACTCTTACTATTCTGTACTTGCAGAGAGATTGGGACGTGGACCTGCGTGGGCCACCACAAAAACCTGTCACGCCCCGCTTCCCAAAACAGCGGAGGCGAAGCGTGACGAGGCCCGCTTAGGCCAGAGCTAAGGAGCCTTGACCCAATAAGCGTCTGTGTGGTACCAAGACGAAGGTACAGGTCCCTGCATGTTAGTACAGAACAATAAAAGTACAAGAAAAGAAAGAACAATTCATTTTTATTCCAACATATCAAAAGTACCAAGTCTCAACGCCCGAAGGGCTACAACAGCAGGAAAGTAAAACTAATGGTGCAAGCATGCAACCTAGACAAAGAAACATAATGGTGCTACGCACCCAACAAAATAATTGACGTCTCTGGAAACTGCTACTAAAAGTCTCTAGCTCTGATCCTCCTCAGGGTCGTACTCGGGATCAACGCTCTCTGGCTCCACGTCGGCTGGCAAGTCAGTCTCCTTCACGTACTCTGGCTCAATCCCTGACGTACAGCACCAAAAGAAGGAACTGTACGTCAGGCAAGGTCTACAAGAAAAGATTAGACCAGGCTACAAGTGTACCATTTACTTACAACGTTTTACTGGTTGATTAACATGCTGAGGTTTTTAACAACAGAAAGAAACATAACAGACAAGTAAACAAGACAAGTAGTAGCCACAGAGAGTGCTATGGACTACGGGACTAGCCTACAGGTGTCAAGATAAGATGGAACATGGGAAGCCAGACAAGACAAGACAAGACAAGACACGAAAGGGTTCACGCCTGTTCGGTTTGAGGGGGATCAATCCCTCTTGCCGCTTGCACGCTCAACCCTACCCCATAACCCCAAGAATCGTGACAAGTCATGGGATCACTTGCTCTAGCTTGACAAGTGCCCAATTGCTCTCTGAGCTGTGTATCGATACATGGGGTCACCTGCTCTAGCTTGACAGGTGCCCAATTGCCCATCGGGCTGTGAACTAGTACAAGGGATCACCCGCTCTGGCTTGGCGAGTGCCCTATTGCCCAGCGGGTTGTGCAGACGGAACGGGACATGACACGAAAAAACAGGAGGGGTTGTACTAGGGTGTCTACAACTCATGCACACGCATGTCAATCCTATGATGTCTGAAATTGTTGTTGTTGGACTCAGATTTCGTGGTCAAATCTGAGCCATCAAAGGCGTCCCGGACGCTATCATTTCACGTCCGGTTCTCACGATTCAAAATGTCTAATCTATCAAGACTAAGGCCTAAACAAGGCCAAGAACGCAAGTGATACCCTTGTCTGTGGTGGCGAGCGGGTCGTCTCCCTGGTACACCTCGTCCAATCGTCTTGTCGGTGGAAAAGTGTCTGAAAATTGTGACACGGCGACGGTGTCAGATCACGATTCATTAATCCCTATTAGGGCTGTGTCTAGGTTATCGGGACTATCCTATTCAGTTAAAAATCACATTTTTAATGAATTGACCTAATCGACGATCTATCCTATGTGTGCATGCATAATGTCCATTCGTCGATTTCTACAGTTTGTACAACGTTTTAAAAATCCGCGGAAAGTAAATTTAGTTTGATTAGGTTGCTGATTTTAATTAGGGTTCGATCACTTATTGTGTGGGTTGCTACGAATTTAGGGCACCAACCTGAAATTTACGATTTCACGAAGATTTCGACGTCAAATCTGAAAAGGGTGGAAGCTTTGCGTCGTCCGGAAATTCCCAAGCCGCGGGTAGCGCAGCGAGGAATGTTGATCGCCGGTGGTGGTGAAGATTTCAGCGTCTCCCGGCGTCGTTGCTGCTGGATCTGGATGGGAACACCGTGCTAGGGCAAAAGAAAGAGAAATGAGAGAAGAGGGGGGAAAGCTTTGGGGAAGATGGAGGTGCAAGGATGGAGGAACGAGCAAGGGAAGGACGTGGGAGGTAGGGGAGTAGGATTTGGAGAAGATGGAGACTGAAATCTATCAAGAGAAATGAAGAAAGAAGTCCCGTTTAAATAAGAAAATAAACGGCGGCTAGCACAAAAATTAGGGTTTCGGGGTCAACTAGTCGGTTAGAGAAGGGCGGTCGACCGACTAGTTTAGGAACTAGTCGGTCGGTCGTATAACTGTGACCGACTAAAACCCAAACCGAGAACAGGGTTGCTGTAAAATTTATAAAGTTATTCGGTCTGTGAAGGCTCGTCGACCGACTAGTTTGCAACCTAGTCGGTCGGCCAGTGTTCATTGACCGACTAAAGGGTGAAAATGGTCGATAAGATATTTTGAAGATTTGTCGGTCAGAGAAGGATACTTAACCGACTAGTTCGTCAACTAGTCGGTCGGTTTTCGTTCTTTGACCGACTAACGGTAAACAGTAACCTGATGCGAAAATGATCTTTGTACTTAGTCGGTCTGCGAAGAAGTGCTGACCGACTAGTTCGATAACTAGTCGGTCGGTGGTTGAACTTAGACCGACTAAGTGTAAACAGTAACTCAAGGGAAAAAACCTGACAAAAACTAGTCGGTCCATGAGTTGTTGATGACCGACTAAATGGACATCTAGTCGGTCGGTTCCTCAACGTGAACCGGCTAATTTGCACAGGAAGTCGCAAAATGAAGCGGGAAGCTTCGGGATGATTCTAATGAGTTCCAAGAGTGATCCTATACTAAGATGTGAGCGTGGAGAAGTAAAGAAAGAAGACGAACAGTTGCATATATATATAAATAATACTCATCATACAAAAACCAGCCGTTAAAGAAATATATGTATGATACCAAATATAAAATTTAGTGAGTATCAATTCACTATCCCATGCTCCCCCTAGATCATAGAAATGGTCAACTTTTGACTTCTAGGATCTAATACCATTTAATTAATGGAGCCATGGGACATAAGTGTATCAAAGCAATAGATATGGAAAAATCAAGCTTCAAAGATACACACGGATATTGCCAAAAAAAATAAGATATGAAACTAGTTGGCAATAAGCAAGAGGTTTGGTTTGAGACCCACAATAACCAAATATAAATAATGATCTCAAATAACCTCCAAAATGAGAGTTAAAATATGTCTTAAAGTAATTTAAACATATAATATATTAAATCCCCCATTGACATACACATGGATCATGCATGCATGTCAATAAACCCCAAGGTCCCAATTTTCATGAAAAGAAATAAATTTGAAAAATATTTTCAAAATCATGAAACACACACAATGAATGATTATGCTTAAAATAAACATAGAAGCACAATACCCATGTAATATGCAAATGTGTAAGGAACCTAAACATTAGGTAACCAAACCCAAGAGGAGTTTGAATTCCTAATATAATCACACGAGGTGATCACATCCCTAACTAGAGAGTTGATGTAACTATCTCTCTCTTACACACTACCCTTAGTGGGAATCCATAAATCTCAAGGATTTTCTAGGCAAAGGTTTTGCCTTAGCAAGAGGGAAGGATGTGGCATGCTTAGGTGTAGAAACAAATTTCTTAGCATGCAAAGAATGAGGATTGTGCTTCTTAGCAAAAAATGAAGATTCTTCATTCTTCCTCATCACCTTGTGATCTACATGCTTCTTGTTGGTGTTATTGTTGTACAAGAAGGCATGGTGATTCTTCTTAGGTGCTTTAGCAATATTTCTTGAATTTGCACCAAAAGAAGAATTAGAGGTGGGTTTGGGAGCCACATTTTGAATATAACCCAAACCTCCTCTATGATTTGTCGGATGTTGTTTTTCCAACAAATCGTGGAGTGAATCCCTAGAATACACAAAGCTTATGAGCTTCCGGGATTCCTCTTCACATTTCAACGTAAGTTGTTGAATGTGAGCATCTAAGCTAAGGTTTTGAGCAATGAGATTTTCATTAGAAGTGCTCAATCCCTTAACTTGAGAGAGAAGTGTGTCTCTCACACAAGTGTCATAAACATGCATTTCATCATGAATATTTATACTAGATGATTCTAACTCATGCACCCTACTCATAGCATTATCAAGTTTAGCTTTCATTTTATCATATGAATCGATGCACTTACTTGCCAAATTGGAGGCCACACTTAGACGGTATTCAAGCTCTTCATAGGATGGCTTTTCCTCATCGGTTTCTTCATCACTTTCCTCCTCGCTTGAGCTCGATGAAGACTCTTCCTCATTGGCCATGAAGCAACTTTCTTCTTTGGAGTTGAGCCACGACTCTATCTCTTCATCGCTAGAGTTAGATGAAGTTGATGAAGAATCATCAAAGGCAACAAAAGACCTTTGATCGTGCTCCTTGTCATCCTCTTCTTCATCATTAGATGTGTCCCTATCAGAATCATCAAATGTACTGATGAGTCCCTTCTTTTGGTTCTTGACCTCGGACTTGGCTTTCCAATGTTTCTTCCCTTTACACTTATAGGAATCTATGTTGGGTTTGGAAGGGCATTCGGTAGCCACATGACCTATTCCACTGCAGTTGAAACAAACCAACTTGTTAGACTGTGAGACAAACTTTGCTGAAGACATACCTTGATTGTCCTTGAGGAATGCCTTGATGTTCTTGAATTGCTTGGCAAGCTCGATGTAGTCATCGTCACTAAGAACTTCTTCATCTTCATTTGGAGCTTCTTGTTGGAACAACTTTTTCCACTTGACAGACTCCTCACCATGAAGAGCAACGCCCTTTTTCTTCTCGGGCTTGGTTGACTAAATCTCTTCCTTATGTTGAAGTAGCACTTCATGAGAGATCTCCAATGTATGCCAAATACTATTGGCCGATTTGCACATGGAGATGCGATCGAACTCATCCGGAGTGAGGGCGCAATGGAGAACACACATAGCCCTAGCATTCACTTTGATCAAGTCCTTCTCCGCTTTAGTTCTCAAGGCCGCAGGTGAAGTATGCTCCTTGAAAGGTGACTCCGTTATGTCCCAAAGGTCGTGACTCTTTAAGTAGACCATCATCCTGATCTTCCAACTCGAATAGTTGGTTCCGTTGAAGAGCGGGGGTCGGACAGTAGAAAGACCTTCTTCATGAGGCGTGGAAGTAACACTGAATGCCATGGTTGCAGTATGCTTTAACCTCGCTCTGATACCAATTGTAGGGATCGTCTAACCCTTGCAATACTAACAACACACACTAGAGGGGGTGAATAGTGTAATGGCAATAAAATTGTCCAAATAAAATTTAACTTGCAAATGTGGAATTATAAATGCAAGAGGAATTAAATGGCACAATCAATCCAAACGCAAACACAAAGTTTTACCCTGGTTCCCCAAACTTGGGTACATCCAGCCACACCAATATTCACTATATTCCCACACAGAGAAGTGAATACAAATCTCACAAGGAGATACCCCACAAAGAGGATTTATGCCCTACACAAGGACCCAACCAATCCTACACAAGGATCAAGACGCCCACATAGAGAATCACTAACTCCCACTCAGAGAATTAGGGTTAGCCCTACACTAGGACACCAGAACTCCCACAAAGAGAGTTAATTCCCACAAAGAGAATTCCCTAGTCCCACAAAGAGACAACCTCCCACAAAGAGAGAAACTCCCACAAAGAGAGTATCCTAATCCCACAAAGAGAAATAGGAAAACAATTTACACACTGTAAAGTAAATACTCTTACCTATGCCTTGAGATGCTTACTCATGAATGAATGCAAGGCATGGAAGAGGATCTCCAAGTGTTGGAATATGCTTGAGAGCACTTGGATGATTTCCCTTAAGCTGAACTTCAATGCATGAAGAGAGATGAATGCTCAAAAGAGGGAAATGAGGGAGCTTGAGAGTGGGTTAAAGATCTCTTGAGATTTTCAATAGAATCAAGAGTAATCAAGAATCAATCAAGAAGTTTAAGCATAGGCAGAACACTCATATATATAGGAGTCCTATATCAAGCCCAAAAACCCAAAGAAACAGCCAAATAATCAAATCTGCAACGGCTAGAAACTGGGTGAAAATGACAGGAACAGTCGACTGATGATCATAAGACAGTCGACTGATCAACAGCTTGAAAATATCCAACGGCTATAATCTGAGCCAGGACAGTCGACTGACGAAGTCAATACAGTCGACTGACAAACAGGACAGGAGCCTGTTAATCATTCAGTAGACGACTGTTGCAGGGGATGGATTGAAACAGAGAGCTGCACTCTTTCTCTAATTCTACGTACAGGCGACTGATGTTCATACTACAGTCAACTGTCGAATAGTCAGGCGACTGTATATTCTTCATCAGTCGACTACTGTAAAGTATGGAGAGAAGACAGAGAGATGCAGAGATTGCACTTACGCTAGACAGGTGACTGTTGGCCAAATCTCAGGCGACTGTAAGTATACAGGCGACTGAAAACTGATCGACAGGCGACTGTGCGTAAAGCTCAAGTTTGAGTCAATTGAAATGTTGACTTGAGCAGTGCATATCAGGCGACTGTAGAAGAATCTACAGGCGACTGGAAATCATCCAGTCGACTGTGTTTCCCTCATCAGACGACTGATCGAAAGAGTGAACCTATTGGGTTGGATTCTATGATAATCCTAAGGTTCACTAAGATGGTTAAATGCATATGCATGAATGAGCAAACCATCTAGCAATGCATTACATCAACCCTAGACTCAAAAGAGAGAGAAAGCAATAAAGTAAATTACATGGATTACAATGCTGTCTTAAGAGTCTAAGTCTTCAATCTTGATGCCTTGATTGCTCTCCATTATCTCCAAGCTTTGGCACTCCTTGAGTCCAAACTTTGGCACTTCTTCACATGATGTCCATCCTTACACCAAGTGATTAGTCTCCAAGAAAGATATCCTTGAAATAAACTGAGAGACTAAAACATGAGATTCATTAGCAACAACATAATGTTGTGATCATCATCAAAATAAGATTGGTATGAATCACCAATACTCAACAGGTCCTTTCTTTTACCGTTGCCCGTTGCGTCCCTTCTCGTCTTTCCGTCCACGAAGTGTTATGAGCATGACCTAGACCAAGCCAACCATGCCCTCCAATGTACATGTCTCGATCGTCCCTGTGCACGCTGACAGGCCATGACTCGTCGTTTGGATTCACCAGGGAAGCTGTCTTGCCGTTGTCCTCCATCAAATCACTCTTACAAAAAAATTTTGGAAGGAGGCCGAAGGGAAACCCTGGAAGAGGCGGAGGACGAGGCAGTGGTGGTGGCGTCACCTCCCCGGGAGGGTCTCCGATGGCCCGGCCTCCATGGGAAGATAGAGGAATGGGAGGTGGGCCATTAGGGGGCGAGTCTGTGGAGGCTGGTAAGCCCGGTGGGGCTTTTGCCTTTCCTACCGGCGGGGATCGGGGCGGAGTGGATGCTGGTTTGGGGGGCGAACTGCTGCAAGTCCTCTTGTGCTCCTGTTTCATCTGGTTCAGGGCAGATGGAGGAGTGGAAGGTGGGGTTCCCCTCGTGTATGAGGAATAGCACATCTGCGTTCCGTATGTAAGAGGAATAGCCCATCGGTGCGATGGGCCATTGGGAGGCGGGCCCGTGGAGGCTGGTATGTCCAGGCGAAGGCTGGTGTGCCTAGTGGAGTGATTTGGCAGGGCTGCCCCGTCCTTCAGGTTCTCGGCCTAGAGCGCCAGCACGTGTCAGGCACCAGAAGATGGGAAGGGTCTGCCATTGGTGCTCCAGTTCCCTTGGCGCAAGTTGTCTAAGGGAAGTTGAGGAGTGACATGCGGGCTGTCCCATGTGCAAGGGGAATAGCCCATTGGCAACCGTCATGGGGAAGCTGTCGCCTACCGGGGAGGCGGGGTCCATAGATGGCTGGGGGCATAACTTTTGTTTGGACCGACGGCGTCCGGTGGGAAGCCCTACCTGGATGTTCCGGGGGCTGGATACCTCGCACCTTCACATCCTTCATGGGGGGACTGAGACTAACTTGCCCTCATCTTTTCTATTGCCAAGTGGCGTCAGACGCAATTCGTCAGCCCTTGCCTGTCGGGGGGGGGGGGTGTGTCATCATTAATGGTGTGCTCCCCGAGTGTCCTTTCATTTTGACGAGTCGCATCGAGAGCACGCTTTATTGGGACCCTGCCTTGACCAGCGGTCCTTGGCCTGTGCGAGGCCTGCCTCGGTCCGTGTGCCCTTGTCCTTTCCCAAGGTTCAAGTTTTTGAGGTTCATGGGTCTGCTTGGGAGGATTGTGAGCGAGTGGGTATCTCAGTCCATGCTCTCCACCGGCTTGGGTGGTCAGAGCTCGTCAGTCCTGCCCCGGGTTTTAGAGGGGGAGGTGAGCACGTAGCTCGGCTGGTACCCCCCTCTGGTTTGGACGGCGAGGACGGATCCTTCCCCAGAGTCTTCGTAGGGGGAGCGAGAGCGTAGCTCGGCTCGTACCCTTCTCCAATTTGGGTGACGTGAATTGGTCCTGCCCCAGAGTCTGGAGGGGGGAGCGAGTGCATAGCTCGGCCAGTGCCCTTCTCTGGTTTGGGTGGCGAGGATTGGTCCTACCCCAGAGTCTGGAGGGGAGAGCGAGCGCGTAGCTCGGCCCGTGCCCTTCTCTGGTTTGGGTGGCGAGGGTTGGTCCTGCCCCAGAGTCTAGAGGGGGGATCGAGCACGTGGATCGGCCCGTGCCCTCCTCCGGTTTGAGTGGCAAGGATTGGTCCTGCCACGGAGTCTTGTGGGGGGTGGGAGCGAGCGCGTAGCTCGGCCCGTGCCCTTCTCCGGTTTGGGTGGGGAGGATTGGTCCTGGCCCAGAGTCTGGAAGGGGGGAGCAAGCGCGTATCTCAGCCCGTGCCCTTCTCTGGTTTGGGGGTCGAGGATTGGTCCTACCCCATAGTCTGGAGGGGGGAGTGAGCTCGTAGCTCGGCCCGTGCCCTTCTCTGGTTTGGGTGGCGAGGATTGGTCCTGCCCCAGAGTTTGGAGGATGGACGCGACTGCGTAGCTCAGCCCGTGCCCTTCTATGGTTTGGGTGGTGAGGATTGGTCCTGTCCCAGAGTCTGGAGGGGGGAGCGAGTGCGTAGCTCGGCCCGTGCCCTTCTCCGGTTTGGGTGGCGAGGATTGGTCCTGCCCCGGAGTCTGGAGGGGGGAGCAAGCGAGTGGCTCGACCCGTGCCCTTCTTAGGTTTGGGTGGCGAGGATTGGTCCTGCCCCGGAGTCTGGAGGGGAGAGCGAGCGAGCGGCTCGGCCCGTGCCCTTCTCTGGTTTGGGTGGCGAGGATTGGTCATGCCCCAGAGTCTGGAGGGAGGAAGCGAGGGTGTAGCTCGGCCCGTGCCCTTCTCCGGTTTGGGTGGCAAGGATTGACCCTGCCCCGGAGTCTTGAGGGGGAGAACGAGTGCGTAGCTCATCCCATGCCCTTCTCTGGTTTGGGTGGCGAGGATTGGTCATGCCCCAGAGTCTTGAGGGGCGGAGCAAGCGCGTAGCTCGGCCCGTGCCCTTCTTCGGTTTGGGTGGCGAGGATTGGTCCTGCCCCAGAGTCTTGAGGGGGGATCAAGCGCGTAGCTCGGCCCGTGCCCTTATCTGGTTTGGGTGGCGAGGATTGGTCCTGCACCTAAGTCTTAAGGGGGGAGCAAGCGCATAGTTGGGCCCGTGCCCTTCTCCAGTTTGGGTGGCGAGGATTAGTCCGGCTCCGGAGTCTGGAGGCGGGAGCAAGCGCGTGGCTCGGCCCATGCTCTTCTCTGGTTTGGGTGGCGAGGAATGGTCCTGTCCCAGAGTTTGGAGGGGGAAGCGAGCGCGTCGATCAGCCCATGCCCTTCTCTGGTTTGGCTGACGAGGATTGGTCCTGCCCCAGAGTTTGGAGGGGGGAGCGAGCACGTGGCTCGGCCCGTGCCCTTCTCCGGTTTGGGTGGCGAGGATTAGTCCTGTCCCGGAGTCTGGAGGGGGGAGCAAGCGCGTAGCTCGGCCCGTGCCCTTCTTTGGTTTAGGTGGCGAGGATTGGTCCTGCCCTAGAGTCTTGAGGGGGGAGCGAGTGCATAGCTCGGCCCGTTCCCTTCTCCAGTTTAGGTGGCGAGGATTGGTCCTGCCCCAGAGTCTGGAGGGGGAAGTGAGCGATTGGCTCGGCCTGTGCCCTTATCTTGTTTGGGTGGCGAGGATTGGTCATGCCCTAGAGTCTGGAAGGGGGAGCGAGCGAGTGGCTCGGCCCACGCCATTCTCTGGTTTGGATGGCGAGGATTGGTCCTGCCCCAGAGTCTGGAGGGGGGAGCAAGCGCGTAGCTCGGCCCGTGCCCTTCTTTGGTTTGGTCAGCGAGGATTGGTCCTACCCCAGAGTCTGGAGGGGGAGCGGGCGCGTGGCTCGGCCCGTGCCCTTCTCCGGTTTGGGTGGTGAGGATTGGTCCTGCCCCGGAGTCTTGAGGGGGAGCGAGCGCGTAGCTCGGCCCATGCCCTTCTCCGGTTTTGGTGGAGAGGATTGGTCCTGCCCCAGAGTCTGGAGGGGGGGAGGGAGCACGTAGCTCGGCCCGTGCCCTTCTCTGGTTTGGGTGGCGAGGATTGGTCCTGCCCCAGAGTCTTGAGGGGGGGTGATCGCTCCGTATTTTACACCCTTTTTTCTGCATGTTTGCATGCCACTTTGATCGCTCATATCGTGTTTTTCACGATTATTCGGCAATATTGCGATGCTTTTCACGATTTCTTGTTTTTGTCGTATTTCAGGAGATATGGAGCGATTTGGAGTGATTTTGAGATCTAGAGGATTTGCACCCACTTCGGAGTGTCACCCGAAACTCTTTTGAGGGCTATTCGGCGATGGAAGACAAGTGGGAGAAGAAAGAACGTCGTAGGAGTGACAAGGAAGCGAAAAGATGAAGATTGGGCATTTGCAGCATCTCACTCGGCCGAGTGAATCACCCACTCGGCCGAGCAAGAAGACCACTCGGCCGACCAGCCGGACACGCATCAACTGAAGAAAATAGGCGTGCACTCGGCCAAGTGACGATAGTCCACTTGGCCGAGCATGGAAATCCCCTCGCCCGAGTGGCATGAGAAAATCCACTTCAAAAACGGCCGACTTACTGTAAATGTACATGCTCTTGGCGGTTCTGACTCGGCCGAGCAAGAGATGCCCCTCGGCCGAGTGAGTAAAGCCACTCGGCCGAGTCACTTCCGAAGACAGACCCCCGAAAAGTCCCGATTTACTGTTATTGTACAGGGTTTGTCACTCGGTCGAGTGACAATTGTCACTTGGCCGAGTGAGCTGCCCCGCCTGCTGCGTAAACTGTGATTTCTGGGCTGCGCAGTGGCGTTTTTGTCATGATTTTTTTGGGCAATTTTGAGGGGTATTTAAACCCAGTTTTTGCCCTATTTTAGGAGAACTTTTTCATAATTTTGGCAGCCTTTTTAGAGAGCTTTTTAGATCAATAGATTTAGCTTTTCTCTTGAAGATTAAAAGGGTATTTTTGTTGGATGGTATTGGGTTCTAATTGGTTTGTCTCTCTTCTTATCAAAAATCCTATTTTTGTTGATAATTTCTCTATTACAATGAATTGTGTTGAATTTTCTATTGAATTTCTTATGGATTGCATGATGATTAGTGAGTAGTTGTATTATCCTAGGGCATAGGGATGAACCCTATGAACCCTATTTCTAAGTTGTGATGAATTGGTGAAATTCTTGCTAGAATTGATTAGGGTTAGGTTGGGATTGATTTATTACGGATAGCTAGGGACTCATATTGATTGGGATTTACAAGAGATTGGATCCCAATTGATTGGAAGCCCTAGAGATTCGATTTAGATTTTCGATTGGACTCCCCTAGAATTGGTTTGCAAGAGATTGGGCCAAAGCTAGGGTTTTTAATCGTGCTTCTATACCAATACCCGTTTGCAAGAGATTGGACGGGTAGGAACTATCTCAACCTAGGCCGTAGCTCGAGTTTGCACGAGAGTGGGCTCGAGATACAATTGAACGATGATGTAGATCCTAATGCTAGCGGCTTAGGTTAGGGTTTGCAAGAGACTGTGCCCTAACCTATGTTCGCTATAGACCGGCAATAGCGAGAGAGCGTGAGCTTGGTTCTACATTCAGTTGCGACTAGTTCAGCTAAAACTCAAGTCTAGCAATGATGTAACCTACGAATCACAACGATGAGATACGGTCCGTAGCGGGGATTCCCTATCCCTAGGCACTTTATTTCATTGATATTTCTATCGATATACGAACGACTGTGACAGTTTTACCTCAAATTATTCTTGACCATTTTGATAGCTAGGTGATTAGAACGAGACACCGTCATTGTTCCTCCCTGAGTTCGATACTCGCTCGCCACTACGCCGTGCACTTGCGGTAAAGCTACAATCATACCCCGGGTGTATATCTGGGGCGTCGACCAAGTTTTTGGCGCCGTTGCTGGGGAGGTGACAGTGTTTTATTCTCTTTACTTAGTATTTTTTTGTTTCATTATTCTTATATTTTTACTCCTTTTGCATGCTAATAATTCCTTTGTAACTCTGTTTTTCCTACATGAACACGAGATCGACGGCGGACCCAGACGATATTACTTTTGATCTAGAGATCGAGCGTACCGAGAGGAGGATCAGAGCCGAGAGAAGGCACGCTACGGAGGACGGTTGTATGAACCGTGTGGAGACTCCGGAGGAGCTAGCCGCACGTATAGAGAGGATCATATCCATTAGAGATAGGCTTCGGCCAAAGTCTTCTTCCACCACATCATCCATCGCCATGCCGGAACTAGTGGCGGACAAGAATTTTGAGCTAAAGACGGGATTGGTAGTATTGATGCAACAAGACCCGTTTCATGGGAATGCCCATGAGAATCCGCATTACCACATCCAACTATTCTTGTCTAAGTGCTCCACCTTCCAAATGCCAGGCGTTTCCGTTGATGCAATCCGACTGCGATTCTTCCCCTTCACACTCAAGGATAAAGCTTTATATTGGTTGAGGACGCAAGCGGAAGGGACATTCACCACTTGGGATGAGTTGGCAAGCGCCTTCGTTGACAAGTTTTACCCTCCTTCCAAGATGGTGAAGATACGGAGTGCCCTCATGTCCTTTAAGCAAGGACCGCAAGAGACCCTCTATGAAGCATGTGAGCGCTTCAAGGACTTACAACATCAATGCCCCCACCACAGTATAGAAGATTGTGAGCTCGTTCACAGTTTCTACAATGGACTCCAACCGGGCACGAAGCAAATTATTGACGCAACCGCTAATGGAGCCATACTATCAAAGACCCCGGATGAAGCTACTGCCTTATTAGAGGAGATGACCTCTAATAACCAACAATGGGGGGACGAGCGAGGACACTCTTTGTCCTCTTTGAAGCCCACTCGCATTTATGAGGCCAAGACCATGACGGAGCTTTCAACAAAATTTGACTCTCTCCACAAGGTGGTGGAAAGATTGGAGAAATATATCACAGAGCCACATGGAGCACCCTCTACATCTATACCGGTAAACAATATGAGTGATTGACAAGACCAATCCCAAGCCATGTATGTAGGAGGGGACAATGGAGAGGGAGTTTTGGAGCAAGTACAATATGTCACGGGGAAATCCGGATATTGGGCCAACCCGGTCGCTAGAAACCATCCGGACTTTTCATATGCAAACAATGATGGTGCTTTGAACCCCCGCCACAACAACTTCCTCAAACTCGGCCCCCACCACCATAACCTCAATACCAACCGAGGGGTCCACTGCAACAAAACTACCCGCCGAGGCAACAAGCGGGACCATATAGACCCCCCAGGTACAACCAAGGTTGGAGAGCTCCCAACCCACCTCAAGCTCAACCACGATCGGACCACGAAGCTAGGGTGGAGGAATTTATGATAGAGCAAAGAAAGATCAATGCTAGATTGACGGCGGGACAAGAGTCACTAAATACCATCGTCGCTCAATTTACAGAGCAACTTGCGTTGCTCACCAAGAACGCCCAACAATTGCTGGCTCAACCCGAGCCCAATCCATGGAGCAACACCGGACACATCAATGTGGTGGTTGTGGTTACAATAAGGGACGGAAAGGATACCACCCCCGCTATGACCCAAAGCGACCAACCCGTGGTGGAAATTTTGGAAGAAAAAGAGATGGAGGTTGAGGAGGAGAGCCAAAAAGAGCCAATTGGAGGGGGAAATTCTAAAGCGGTGGAGCCACTTGATGAGCACCGCTACATGCCACTGGTGCCGTTTCCACAACGGCTAGCTAGAGCCAAGATGGAGAAAAGGCTCGCCAAGTTCCTAGAATACTTGAGGGGAGTAAGCCTCAATATTCCTTTCTTAGACGCAATTGTTGAGATCCCTTCTTACGCGAAGTTCTTGAAGGACTTGATTTCGGGAAAGAAAAGGAAGGAAAAAATCATGCTTGTGGAGCAAGGAACTTGGTTTACCCGGAAGGATAAGGAGCAGGTGAAATTGAAGGATCCCGGAAGTTTCCGCATCTCTTGCACACTAGGAGGCGTCCCTTTGCAAAAAGCTTTAGTTGACTTGGGCGCTAGCGTGAGCCTTACACCCCTTAGTATGTTCCGGAAATTGAACCCGGGCACCGACTTGAAGCCGACCGACATGAGGATTCAACTAGCGGACGGTCGGATTACTAGGCCGATAGGGATCACAGAGAATATTCCACTCCAAGTATCAGGAGGTATATGCTTGCCTTGTGATTTTGTCATAATGGACATCAAGGAAGAGGGCAACACTTCGCTCATACTTGGACGCCCGTTCCTAGCAACCGCCGGCGTTATCGTCGATGTGCGTGAAGGAACTCTATCCTTGAATGTCGGGAACATAGAAGTCGAGATTCACATACCCAAGGCCATGAAACACATGCCCTATCATGAAGAGTTAGACTATGTGGATCTTCTCGATGAAGTGATTGAAGAAGCAATCCCCCACTCTATTGGTGCTCTCCATGACGATGGTTTCGAATAAGGCCAAGCTTCGGGTGAAGAAGAGAAGTTGGAGGACCCTCCAGATAGCTCCACAGATAATGATGAAGGCGACGCTGATGTCGCAAGAATACGAGAGCTTTGCAAACTCTCAAAGGCCAAGAATCCGAAGAAAGCTCCACCGAATGGAAGATCGGTGGCACCGGCCAAGAAGAAGATAGGAACAAGCTCTAGCTTGAGGGACTTATCCCCCAACAATACCCATGATGAGGGGGCATTGAGGAAGACCGATGATCATCACGACTCAAATCCAAGCAGCCTTCCCGGTAAATTTAACCGGTGCATCTCGTATGCACCCAATATCGTGAGCTAAACGAATATCTTAAGGGGACGAGCTCATGACTTTAAACAAGCGCTTGTCGGGAGGCAACCCGATGGTTTTTGCATTATTTTCATTTGGTTTTCATTTTTGGTTTAGCCGTTTGTTAGTATTTAGAATTTTTTGTCAATGAAAATCGTGACAACGGGTCCTATTTTTCATGATAGCAGAAGGAGAAAGGGAGATCAATAATATGGAGGATGATCGAGGCAAGGAAGAGCGCCCTAGGAACGCATTCAGGCCTTAGGAGGAGGAAGAAACAGACTGGAGGAAGAAAAACAGAGACCAGAGAAAAAAACGGAGAACCGATGCAGAAAACAGCACGTCACTCGACCGAGTAGCATATGCCACTCAGCCGAGCAAAGACTCCACTCGGCCGAACAAAGACTCCACTCGGCCAAACAGGGAAGTTTCTGCAGACCAACTCTCTGTCAATTTTTGTAAGTTATAGTTTTAATTGCCACTCAGGCGAGTGACTTGTCACTCGGCCGAGTGAAACAGATACCCTCCTAGCCTAAAAATTGCCGAGTGGCAGAGCCACTCGGCCGAGTGGAGTTTCTCCCTTCGGCCAAGTGAACCAAAGCCACTCGGCCGAGTCGTAAGTGGGGAGGAGATTTTTCGAAATTTTTTTGTTTACGCACTCGGCCGAGTGACATTTCCACTCGGCCGAGTCGTAACAATTTCTATATAAGTTAAGCGACGGGCACGAATTTCTAAACACCCAAAATTTCCCAAATCGAGACCGAGCCGCTGTCACTTGCTTTCCCCGCGGCCGCTGCTTCGCATCCCACACCCGAATCGAGCCCACGTCGCCGACGATCGCCATCCCTCCCCACGCCGACGTTCGGCCGCCACTCCACCTCGCCGGCGCCGGCCTCCACTGCCCCCAATCACCCTCTTTTTCCCCATAAGCCCCTCTTCTCCTTGTTTTTCTTGATCCGTACGTCCTTTGTGTTAGATATGGAAGACGTTAGTACACCCTTTGTAGGGGATGTATGAGGGAATACGGACCTCGAACGTCGCGTACACGAAGTCGTACGCAAAGGAAATATGTTCCCTTGCGGAGAGGATCTCTAGATTGATGGGAAAGTCGCATTATATGTGCATAAATGCATGCGACATATGGCTAATAAAGGGGTAATATCTTAAGCTTATATTGTACCATGCATATGGTACAACTTAAGCTTATAATATGCCATGTACGATGGTACACCTTAGTTAAATTGTTCCAAAGGAACAATTGATCCTAAAATAACTACCTTGGGGGCTATAAATAAGACCCAAGGGTTAGCCATTTCCTTACACTTTTGCATGGCATTCATGCATGCATTTTCATTCTAGCGAAGCTCTGCCGAAATACTTCTTCTCCCTCTATCCAAGTTCTTAATCTAAAGTAGAGATTTAGATTGTGGATTTAGTAGCCTTACTCCGTTCGTGAGAAGACTCGATCCGTCGTGGCGAATCCGAAGGCAAAGTTCCGAGACTACCGTGCCGCATACGCAAGCGTAAGTCTCAACTTTATTTATCGATCCTAACTCTGTTTTGGCAGGATCCTACATTGGTATCAGAGCCATATGGGTTCGCCCCGGTCAAACCGTCGCCCCGTCGAAACTATGAACGAGTCGTTGTCTTTTTCACGAATGGGTCTCCTACCATTACGGATATGGTAGGAACTCTTCGTGACGGAGAGAACGCAGCGGTTGTTCTTTTCACGTTAGGGTCTCCTATCATTACAGATATGGTAGGAACTCTCCGTGACGGGAAGAACCGACCGTTCACGTAGTATGTTATTTTTTATTTTTGGCACACTTCCATTAGAAAATAACTAATTTCTCGACAAACGGGTGCTTCATCGACGAACGGGTGCTTCATCGAGGAAGATGATGGTAGTTATCTCCATCGGAGAAGATGAATATTAGTGCATGTGTGCCATCGCCAAATGGGCTATGAAGGCTTTGCACCCCCCTCCACTTGCGGAGGGGGTTGGCTACGGCCAATAACCACCACGGCCACCCCTCCGACGGGTTGTGCGGCAACCCCATTCAAAGGGGGTGGCCGGCCATGGCCAAAGCGGCCATGGCCGGCCAATGCCAAATGGCCTTGGCCATGACCGGCCATGGCCGGCAGTGGCCGGCCATGGCTAGGCCGGCAGTGGCCGGCCAAGGACTGGCCGGCCTGCCGGCCCTGGCAGAGGCCAGGGCCAATGCCCTGGCCTCGGCCAGGGCATGGCCGGCCCTGGCCGGCCTCGGCCAGGGCAAAGGCCCTGGCCGAGGGGCCAGGGCCCCTGGCCGGCCAGGGCAGAGGCCCTGGCCGGCCCTTGGCCAAGCCTCGGCCAGGGCAGAGGCCCTGGCCGGGAGAAGTTGCAAACCAAAATAATTGGTCGACCAATCTGGCAGAAGGTCTGGGTCGATTGCAAACTTGCCAACTGACCCATACGGGGTGATAAAAGGCCTTGGCCAAACTCGAATGTGCCGATTAGCCCATACGGGGCTAACCACAGTGCCGACTAGTCCATACGGGGCTAACGTTTTAATGAAGTTTTTTCATTGGGCTCTACTCCTTGAAGATTAGCCATAGTGCTCTACTTCATACGAGATTAGCCATGTCATTGTGCTCTACTCTACGGAGATTAGCCAATGTACACATAACATTGTGCTCTACTCTACGGAGATTAGCCAATGTATTTTCAAAATTTTTTGAAAAAGATGTTTTTCAAATAGGTTATGTCCCGTCCTTAATCGGGATAGCGCAATTTAGAATTCCAAGTCCTACCACGATCCGGCCATGGTTATCTAACCCATGGGTGTGTAGAACAGGTCTCGTGGCTTGGCAATTGTTGCGCTAAAATTCTTTGCGCAAACTCTCACCTATTCCATTTTGAAAGATATGTTTTTCAAAAGTATTTTTCCGCTGCAAATACCATACGGGTATTATTTCTGATTCCTTTTTACTTGAGATAAGTAAGAGGGATACTTTGAAAGTTACTTCTAGATGGTAGTTGGGAACGTAGTGAACTTCTCGATTCTAGAGTAACATTTCAACGCATCCAAGGAACTTATCAAGTGTTTAAAGAATCGAAACTATATGCATAGAATTTTGATCGTGTTTTTCATTCTCTTTGCAGTTTTTTGAATCGAATATGTCTACCGCTTCTAAGAACATTGTCGCAGAGCTTAACAAAGGTGAAAAGCTCAACGGCGACAATTATAAACTTTGGTCAATAAAAATCCAATATGTTTTGGAGGAGCAAGATGTGCTTGAAACACTCCAAAACATAATGGAAGAACCTGAGTTGGGCAATACGGCCCAACACAAGAGGGACCGTGAAGCTTATGATACTTGGACTCGAAAGAACAAAATAGCACGTATTACGTTACTGTCCACAATGGACAATGACATAATGCGTCTATTTCGGGAATTCGACCTAGCAAAAGACATATGGTCTGAGCTAGAAATAAAGTTTGGTGGAACTTCGGTTACCAAACTCCGCTCCTTAAATATTCAATTTGATTCGTACAAGATGCGGCGAGATCACTCTATGAAAAAGCATCTCTGCCACATGGCGAATCTCATATCTGAATTGAAGGATGCGGGTCTTACGCTGTCTGACGAACAGCATATCCAAGCAGTCATTCGTTCACTCCCAGATAGCTGGGATAACATGAAAATGCACCTCACTCATAATGAGTGCATTAAAACTTTAAGCGATGTATCTAAACACCTCGAACTCGAGGAAGAGCGGATTCAAGCCGCAAAACCTAGTGCAGAAGTGCACATGGCCGCTAGTTCCTCACTTGGAGGAAATAAGCGGAATAATAAACGCTTAAGGTTTGTGAACGAACGAAAGCAAGAACCGGAAACCTCAAAGAAGACTAAGTGGCAAAAGAATGTGCACTCAAAGAAGAAAAACTTGAAGAAGATCAAGTGCTTTAAGTGCAACAAGTACGGTCACTTCGCCCGTACGTGTACGGATGGAAGTGACAAGGTAACTTGTAGGGCTAGTTACATATGTGTTTCTAGTTCCATGTTTCTTGCTGAATCTAACTATTTTTGGTTGATTGATTCAGGGGCCACAGACCACGTAGCGAAGGACAGAAGGTTCTTCGTAGAGTATCAAAGGATAACTCAAGGAACAAAGTGGATATACATCGGCAACAACACTCGTGTTGAAGTCAAGGGCGTCAGAATATGCAAGCTTGTTCTCGACAACGGCCGGACTCTATTATTGCACGACTTCCTCTTTGTTCCAGATATTCGAAGGAATATCGTATCCGTGGTCATGTTAATGTCTTTAAGTTATGAATGGAGGTTCTATAAACAAAATGTTGACCTTGTTTGTAATAGTTCTTTAGTTGGGTCGGGTAATGTTTGTAATGGATTGATTGTTTTAAACACAATGTATGATGATTCTTCTTCCATTAATGAAAGTTTCCATTTGACAAATGCTTCTAACTCTGAATCTGAGATCATTTGTTGGCATGCAAGACTTGGTCATATTGGACCAACTAGAATGGATAGACTTGCCAAAAGTGGCTTGCTATCTAATGTTTCAAAAGTTGAAATGTCAACTTGCGAACATTGTCTTGTTGGGAAAACTTGTCGCAAGCCGTTTGGAATTGGCACAAGGGCCGAAGTTCCATTACAGCTTATCCATTCGGACATTTGCGGTCCAATGAATGTTAAGACAAGACGCGGGAAGTCATATTTCATCACATTTATTGATGACTTCACCCGTTTCGGTCATATTTATTTGATTTCCCACAAACATGAAGCTTTATCTTGCTTCAAAAACTATATGAGTTTAGTGGAAAATCAACTAGATCACAAGATAAAGGTCTTGCGAACCGATCGGGGTGGAGAATATCAACCAAAGAGTTTTAAGGAACTCTGTGATGAAAAAGGCATAGTTCATCAAATAACTATGCCTTACACTCCGCAACAAAACGGTGTTGCGAAAAGAAGAAATAGGACATTGATGGAAATGGTCCGATCAATGATGTCTCAGGCAAATTTGCCCATCACCTTTTGGGGTGATGCATTATTGACGGCAGCATTCATCTTAAACCGTGTACCCTCAAAGTCGGTAAGTTCTACTCCTTATGAGTTGTGGAACAATAGAACTCCAGACTTAAACATTCTAAAACCTTGGGGTTGTGCCTCTTATGCACATTTATCCTCTCACAAATATGGCAAACTTGGGCCACGTGGGAGGAAGTGTATCTTCATCCGATACGCTGAAAACTCCAAAGGATATGTTTTCGTCGGTCAAGAGGACAATGGGGGTCTTATAGAATTCGAATCGAGGGATGTTGTCTTCTTGGAAAACGAGTTTCCAAGACAGGGTAAGATAAGTCAAGACTTATCCTTGTTTGAGACTTGGGATCAATAAGGATCGGAACGTTCGAGTGGGAGAATTCTCGGTGAAAAAGAAAATACGTTTCAAACTTCACCTATGAATGATACGAACGATACCAATCCTATTCCGAGTGGGAGTGATGTTATTCCAAGTGGGAGTGATATCATTCCAAGTGGGAGTGATCAAACTCAAGCAAGACGTAGTAATCGAACGAGGCTAACACCTCTGAGATTTGAGGATGAATTTCCTCAAACATTCATGACATTACTACAAGATGATGACGAACCTGTAAATTTCAAACAGGCCGTCACATGCCCTGCTAAAGATAAATGGATAGCGGCGATGGAAGAAGAACTTCAATCCATGAAAACAAACCAAGTCTGGGACTTGGTTGATTTACCTAAGGGACGTAGAGCCATTGGGAACAAGTGGGTTCTCAAAATCAAGCATAAGGCTGATGGCTCCATCGAGAAATATAAAGCTCGCCTTGTTGCGAAAGGTTTCACGCAACAGGAAGGAATAAACTACGAAGAGATTTTTCTCTCCTGTCGTGCGTTTTACCTCCAAAGGCGAGGGTCTATGTTTGGAAATGTGTCCCAAAGATCCAAAAGAAAGCTATGGAAAAGGTTCCATACTCCAGTGCTGTCAGGAGTCTGATGTACGCCATGATGTGTACCAGACCGGACATTTGCTATGCTGTTGGTATGGTAAGCCGTTACCAATCCAACCCAGGATAGGCACACTGGAAAGCGGTGAAGAGGATATTAAGGTACCTCAAAGGGACTGCGGACTATGCATTATGCTATTTGTAGCATTCTGCATGGCGGTCCAAGAAGCTGTTTGGCTTAGGAAATTCTTAGACAGGCTGATGGATGCCACTGACTCAAGCACTGTTCCTATATACAGTGATAGTCAAGCTTCGATTGCCTATGTCAAAGATCCTTATAAGACCAAACACATTGATATTCGATTCAAGTTTGCGAAGAACTATGACAAACGGAAGGAAGTAGACATAGGATACATATCCACGCATAAGATGATAGCGGATCCCCTTACTAAAGCGATCCCCAGAGATGTGTTTTTTGAAACACTTATCATCTATGGGAATGCGTAGGTGCTGAGCTGTATCATATAATATTTCCCATGTCTATAGAAGATCAAAGTTTAATTTGCATACAAGTTTCTTACAAATAATTTTATGTACATTTGTGTTTAAGTCTCATCTATTTTATTGTGTGTATGTCGGACAGATTAAGGTTGGCTCTCTCACATGAGCAACCGCCTTATCTTATCAGATGGATAAGATAGAGATGAGACTAGTTTAAAGTCAAAATCATTAAATGATTTAGAGTCGTGACTTAAACAAGATAGTCGAATGAAAGATCTGCATCATATGGATGCTTACAAAAGATCTGAGATCTATATCATAAGGATATTTGAAAGAGATCTCATAGGATTTTTTAAAATCCTATCTGTCTTATGCAGGATGAGAGTCCGGGAATATTTCATGAGTAGTAAGGGGACTCAAAAGATAGGCACTGTGGTGTCTGATCTTTCATCCGTACAACATCATTAAGACATACTCTCCCTGGGAAAGGAGTGATGTTGTAATACGTGTTCATACCACGTATGCATTTCGACCACTGAGTTAGTAGCAATAGTGTTTGCTATTATGTGAGACTCAAAGGCCATACGGGTCTTAACTCTTACCCTCAAGGACTCCAATTGGTTCCTTTAGATTTGACGAGATGATCGCTATCTTAGCATGTTGCTAATGGGCTATGATAATTCGGCTCGGCGGGGCACGTTAGAAAAGCGAATCAAGTCAAGATCAGAAGGTTCGCAAGAAGAGGAAGATTGATTTCATATTCGCATTTGGACTTTAATAATTCAAAGCTGGCCAGCCAATTGTAATCCAGATGGGATTCAATTGTTGAATATAAAGTATAAGAAATGTGAAGAAATAATCTAGGGTAAAGCATGCGTTGAACTACTCAACTTTGCACCTTCGAGGTCGTTGTGTATCTCTAACAAGTGCACAACAACAGACTCTACGCGCATGACGGTCGCACGGTCTATTTCTCGGTATGATAGATGAAAGAACTAAGAGAAAGACGTTCTCTTACAATCCCCTCAAGTGTGAGTGGGAGATGTTGGATATGGAAGACGTTAGTACACCCTTTGTAGGGGATGTATGAGGGAATACGGACCTCGAACGTCGCGTACACGAAGTCGTACGCAAAGGGAATATGTTCCCTTACGGAGAGGATCTCTAGATTGATGGGAAAGTCGCATTATATGTGCATAAATGCATGCGACATATGGCTAATAAAGGGGTAATATCTTAAGCTTATATTGTACCATGCATATGGTACAACTTAAGCTTATAATATGCCATGTACGATGGTACACCTTAGTTAAATTGTTCCAAAGGAACAATTGATCCTAAAATAACTACCTTGGGGGCTATAAATAAGACCCAAGGGTTAGCCATTTCCTTACACTTTTGCATGGCATTCATGCATGCATTTTCATTCTTGCGAAGCTCTGCCGAAATACTTCCTCTCCCTCTATCCAAGTTCTTAATCTAAAGTAGAGATTTAGATTGTGGATTTAGTAGCCTTACTCCGTTCGTGAGAAGACTCGATCCGTCGTGGCGAATCCGAAGGCAAAGTTCCGAGACTACCGTGCCGCATACGCAAGCGTAAGTCTCAACTTTATTTATCGATCCTAACATTGTTTTGGCAGGATCCTACACTTTGAGCCCCTAACCCAAATTAATTTTTATATCTATATATTATCCCCCATCTCCCTCATATATATTGAATATTATTTGCTGATTCGATCGTTTGATTTGCAGGCTAGCTTGGGGGAGCTTTGTGGAGCTTTTGGACACGCTTTGAGCTTCGCAGTGGAGGCGTCTCTTTGCACGCACCACTTATTACTCTCATGGCATATTCAGGTACACTCGTTCCATCATATAGCACGCCGCATTATTTATTTAGTTGGGACGCGTCTCGCGGCACACATGCTGCCGCGCACTAGGCCCCGTACACGGGGAGCCTCTTCGAAGTGGAAGAGGACCGATGATGCCGGTCCCTCTCACGCTAGGGAGGACTCCCCTCCACCTAGCCCACCACTGCCACCGCCACCTACACAGTCGATCCCTGCTGATCCTGTCCCTCCACCCGCTCCCGCTGTCGGGTCGATGGGGATCACGTTTCGAAATGACACACACCGCGCTAGGTTCGAGCGTATCTTCCATCGCTCGATAGTACCCTCTAGGTTCGCGCACTTAGCTGACCTTGACTGCCTAGGGGTACTCGAGGGGATTCTCACGTTGTACGACAACGTGGGATGGAGTGACTTTTTGTCGGTGTCGGCGGATACTTACATCCGTCCGACACTGGAGGTCCAGAGCTCTATTGACCGGACCCCTAGAGGATGCACATTCCGCTTGATGGATCGAGAGTGTGAGATCACTCTCAACATGCTTCGTGCATTCTTCCAGTGGCCCGCTGTCCCTGTCCCTGACCGTGACTACGCCCCCACGCACATCCCACCCCCGTCGTTCGACACCTCCACCTTCTGGACACGGATCACAGGATCCCCACTTTCCTTTGACCCTAGTAGGGCCAAGGCCTCAGCCATCCTGCACCCCTGCCTCCGCATTGCACATCGCCTCATGGCGACTACTTTCCTAGCGAGGTACGAGCCTGGGACCATGTCTACGCTAGAGCTCCACATGCTCTACGCGATGACTCGCCCCAGGGTTCTGGATAGGGGTAGTAACCTGGTCCTCACCGTCGAGATAGATATTGCTAGTTGGTTTCTGGACCGCATCATCATTTCGGTGAGCGCTCGCTCACCTATTTGTTACGGCGGTCTGATCACACTTCTGTCCCTTATGACCGGCGTGGACCTACCTGACGACTTGCGTCGAGCACCGGGCCCCACTTCACTTTCAATAGACGTTATGGCCTGGATGAAGATGCTTCGTCCCCATGGTCGCAGGCACTGGGTGTGGTTGCACGGTCCCTTCAGTGCTGACTACATGGTTCTTTCGAGCCCTGCTCGGACACACATTGGACCGGCCCACGGGGACTGGCTACCCGTGATGGATTTACTTATCCCTACTGCCTACGTCCTTGAGCCTGAGGATGTTGAGCAGACACCCCCTGCACCTCCTGTTGACCCTGTGATCCCTCAGCTCTCACCTGCACTGTCTATACCTCCCGACACTTCTGTTTCCACTTCTGTCAGTGTCGAGAGTACCTTAGCTGAGCTGTCCTCCACCACCACATCTACCGAGCCCATGTCCATCGAGCCTATCACCTCTCTGAGCCCCAAGCATCCCACCACCATTTTAGAGACCGGCGAGACCTCCTTTACCGTCGCAGTGGTGGTTCTGACCTCACTTTTGTCCACGGCCACCCCGGCCATTGGCCCTTCTGACCCCACTGTCGCTGTCTTTACCGAGAGTGTCATGACTTCTGTCCACACTTCTGCGTCACAGACCTCTCCTGCTGCCTCGTCGCCCATTTTTCCTTCCACTTCTGTTGCTGCTGCTGCTTCGACCCAGCCTGTGTCCTAGCCTCGCACCGAGGCTGGGCATCCTTTAGTGAGCACAACACCCCTTCCACACTTTCCTGTTGGCCCCATCCTTTACACTGCCTGCCAGAGACAGCCCCGCACCTCACCTGTTAGACATGTGCGTCCATCTGCTCCACCACCCCTGACACTCTACTTCAGAGCATTCGTGCTCTTGAGGGGGCTGTTAGTGGACTTCGAGGATACTTTAGGGCTCTCTCTGCCACGGTCCACGCTGTGCATAGCCACGTCGCTTTCCTTCCCAGTATTCAGGCTTGCCTGAATCTGATTCTTGCACGTCTGCCTCCACCACCCACACCCTCCCAGCCACCACCACCACCCCCCACCTTCGCCATAGGACGGTGCTGGTGCAGTGCCACCACCTGCTTAGGCACACTCTTGACGCCTCTGATATTTTTGTCGTTTTGCTGCCCGTTTGTTCCTGGGCCTGGTGATTGATTTTTGCCCCCCCTCCTCCACGTATTACTTTGGTGCCTTCTTGATCATATCTTTTTATATATCTTTTTGGGAGTGAGGGAGAGACCTTTTTAGGGACACTTATATCCACATCATCCTGATCTTTGCATGCATCACATTCATTCATATTTTATTTTCTTTCTTTTTCTTTTTCCTTTTTATCATGCATGCCTCCTCACCCTTCCCTCCCACTTCACGTCTCTCGGTGTGCCACACTTTGCACATCGAGGACACTGTGCACTTCAGCTAGGGGGAGTGAGTTATCACACTTTTTATTTTTGCCACCCTTTATTTTTGATTTCTCACGTTTTCTTTCCACTCTTGCACTTATTTTCACCACTTTTTCGTTTTTATCATGCATCACGTTTTCTTTTCCTTTTTTGAGTATGCCTTATTGTATATAGTTCTATTTTCCTTTTATCTTTGTTTCTTTCATCCTTTGCTAGAGATGATTTTTTCGGTGATGATGATGACGTGGTGTTAGCTTATCTCTATATGCATGCTATTTTGTCACGCCATATCTTTTGTTTCAGATATCGTTTGCTATGTCCTGCTTCGCATTTTGAAATAGTAACCCACTCTTTTCCTGTATGAATATGGATGAAATTCTGTTATTAGCTGATGGCTGATGATTCATGTATGCTTATCATAGAAAACACACCAAGCTTCACGCATTGCCTGCTTATATTTGGAGTACTGCTTTCCTCTCTCATGTCACTTCGTATTGCATGAATCGAACGCTTCACTTTCAGGTTGATTGAATGTTTGCTAGGATGATATATCTGGACTAGTTTACTTTTTGAGATTAAACTGAGTAGATTATATTATTCTACTGAAAGTTGTCATGCAATACATTTATTTCTTGAGCATCATTTCTCTATACAAGTATCGCTCATCTAAGGCAGCTACTGAATCTGAGGGATCTCTTCTGAGGAGGAGTGGTCTGTAGACTCGGTAGGTAGCATCACGTCTCTGACCCAGTCTTCAATGTGTCTGCGAGGTACTGCAGGACCTGGCTATGCGTACTTATGATTTGCTTCTTGGATTGATGAACCTCTCGGGATGGTGGGATTGATGTTGCCTTGGAAGTATGCTTTGCTGGTCTCCAGGAGTTGGTCGCTTCTTTGTTGCAGTCATCGCGAGATACATTTATTTCTTTCTCCACATATCTTGAGAATCATATCTCTATTTGATATTCATTGGTGAACCCCCTAGCAAGTCTATTATCGGCATTTCCCCCGCTATTTATTTTCATGCTCCAAATCCCCAAAATCAAAAAGAAAAAAATAAATATACCTGTATATCCTTCTCTCTTTTGATTTAGGATCGCTTATGTATATATGTTTATTAATAAAAAAGGGAGAAAAAAAGAAAAAAAAATTGAGAAAAAGAAAAGAAAAGAGAAAAGAAGTTCATAACGATCCCATCTCATACTATTTCTCTCTTTCCTCCCTCTTTTTGTTTTTATTTTTACTTTTTTTGGAGCTTCAAAAGAAATAGGGAATGTACATATTGATTTGTTTATGCCACCACGCTTATAGATAAGCATGGGGGAGAGGATCCAATGATGTGTGCGAGAGTGACTACTTGACGGTGCATGACAACCTAGGCTAAGTAATCTTCTATACTCGGTGAGATTGCTAAAGTTTCACGAAATCCAGAAAATCGACACTTAGCATTCATTTCATGAAAACCATACTTTTCTATTCTGACTATTCCATATCGTGTGATATCTCTTATACTCCTTATAGAAAGCATTCAATTGAAAAGTGTGTGATCTATGGTTATGCATACCGCTTTAGATACTTCAGACGATGTTAATCCTAGAATGATTCCATATTTCATGTTATTTTGATATTTTCGAGGTTTTCTATTTCGAATGCGTCAATTATACTATGATATCGAAATAAAAGTCTTTGACGTGTGTTTTATGTTCGATGTATGCTACATGAGTAAGCAAAACCCATGTCCTGAGAAAAATGATCTAGCACCCCCCTTCTTCGCTTTCTATTCTATTTTTGTTTTTATTTTTCCTTCTTTTCCATTGTTTTGCCCATCGGGTTTGCTTTTTACTCATCTTCCTCGAGAACGAGTAAGAGGTAAGCTTGGGGGATTTTGATCGCTCCGTATTTTACACCCTTTTTTCTGCATGTTTGCATGCCACTTTGATCGCTCATATCGCGTTTTTCACGATTATTCGGCAATATTGCGATGCTTTTTACGATTTCTTGTTTTTGTCGTATTTCAGGAGTTATGGAGCAATTCGGAGTGATTTTGAGATCTAGAGGATTTGCACCCACTCCGGAGTGTCACCCGAGACTTTTTTGAGGGCTATTCGGTGATGGAAGACAAGTGGGAGAAGAACGAACGTCGTAGGAGCGACGAGGAAGCGAAACGATGAAGATTGGGCATTTGCATCATCTCACTCGGCCGAGTGAACCACCCACTCTGCCGAGCAAGAAGACCACTCGGCCGACCAGACCGGACACACATCAACTGAAGAAAATAGGCGTGCACTCGGCCGAGTGACGATAGTCCACTTGGCCGAGCATGGAAATCCCCTCGCCCGAGTGGCATGAGAAAATCCACTTCAAAAACGTCCAACTTACTGTAAATGTACAGGCTCTTAGCGGTTCCGACTCGGCCGAGCAAGAGATGCCCCTCGGCCGAGTGAGTAAAGCCACTCGGCCGAGTCACTTCCAAAGACAGACCCCCGAAAGGTCCCGACTTACTGTTATTGTACAGGGTTTGTCACTCGGCCGAGTGACAATTGTCACTCGGCCGAGTGAGCCGCCCTGCCTGCTGCGTAAACTGCCATTTCTGGGCTGCGTAGGGGCGTTTTTGTCACGATTTTTTGGGCAATTTTGAGGGGTATTTAAACCTAGTTTTTGCCCTAGTTTAGGAGAACTTTTTGATACTTTTGGCAGCCTTTTTAGAGAGCTTTTTAGATCAATAGATTTAACTTTTCTCTTGAAGATTAAAAGGGTATTTTTGTTGGATGCTATTGGGTTCTAATTGGTTTGTCTCTCTTCTTATCAAAAATCTTATTTTTGTTGATAATTTCTCTATTACAATGAATTGTGTTGAATTTTCTATTGAATTTCTTATGGATTGCATGATGATTAGTGAGTAGTTTTATTGTCCTAGGACATAGGGATGAACCCTATGAACCATATTTCTAAGTTGTGATGAATTGGTGAAATTCTTGCTAGAATTGATTAGGGTTAGGTTGGGATTGATTTATTACGGATAGCTAGGGACTCATATTGATTGGGATTTGCAAGAGATTGGATCCCAATTGATAGGAAGCCCTAGAGATTCGATTTAGATTTGCGATTGGACTCCCCTAGAATTGGTTTGCAAGAGATTGGGCCAAAGCTAGGGTTTTTAATCATGCTTCTATACCAATACCCATTTGCAAGAGATTGGACGGGTAGGAACTATCTCAACCTAGGTCGTAGCTCGAGTTTGCACGAGAGTGGGCTCGAGATACAATTGAACGATGATGTCGATCCTAATGCTAGCGGCTTTGGTTAGGGTTTGCAAGAGATTGGGCCCTAACCTAGGTTCGCTATAGACCGGCAATAGCGCGAGAGCGTGAGCTTGGTTCTACATTCAGTTGCGACTAGTTCACCTAAAACTCAAGTCTAGCGATGATGTAACCTACGAATCACAACGATGAGATACGGTCCGTACCGGGGATTCCCTATCCCTAGGCACTTTATTTCATTAATATTTCTATCGATATACGAACGACTGTGACAGTTTTACCTCAAATTATTCTTGACCATTTCAATAGCTAGGTGATTAGAACGAGACACCGTCATTGTTCCTCCATGAGTTCGATACCTGCTCGCCACTACGCCGTGCGCTTGCGGTAAAGCTACAATCGTACCCCGGGTGTATATCCGGGGCGTCGACCAGGGGGGAGCGAGCGCATAGCTCGGCCTGTGCCCTTCTCCGATTTTGGTGGCAAGGATTGGTCCTGCCCCGGAGTCTTGTGTCTTAAACTGAAACTTTCAAGTGGAGACGGCGAGATATGAAAATGCGAAGAAAAGAAAGTATTTCATTAAATACTTACAATCACTGGTAATATTTCAGGAGATGTTCCGCGTTCCATGGGTGAGCCAGTTCACTCCCATCCTAGGTCTCCAAGATGTATGTGGCCGGCCCGATGATGTCGACGATCTCGTAGGGCCCTTCCCATTTGGCCGCCAGCTTCCCTCGGAGAGTAGTCTCGGGCTTGAAGGTGGCGTCTCTGAGGACCAAGTCACCAATTCTGAAGGTCCACTTCTTCACCTGGGAGTTGTAGTGTCGGGCCATTCTTTAGCTGTGTATGACAAGGTTCGTCAAAGCCCGGTCCCTTACTTCATCAACGAGCTCGAGGTTGACACCGAGGCCCTCCATGTTGACATCTTCATCGAAGTACTTCAGCCGAAGTGTCTCCTCCCCGATATCCACGGTAATGACATCTTCCTACCCCGAACGCCAGCATGAACTGGCTCTCTCCGGTTGACGCCTTGTGGGTGGTACGGTACGACCAAGGAATGCCTGGTAGCTCATCCACCCACGTCCCAAGGGTGGCATCGACCTTCTTCTTCAAGGGGCCTAAGATGCATTTGTTTGCTGCCTCCGCCATCCCATTGCATTATGGGTGGGCAACGGATGCAAAATGGAGCTTGATCCCCCAGACCGAGCAGAAGTTGCGGAAGCCTTTGCAATGGAACTGTCTTTCATTGTCTATTACTATAGAGCAGGGTATCCCGAAGCGGCATATCACGGACTGCCAAATGAAGCCCTTCGTATCCGTCCACGCGATGCGTGCCATAGGTTCGGCCTCGATCCACTTGGTGAAGTAGTCCACGGCGACCACAAGTTACTTCCTTCCTCCGGAGGCCTTTGGGAAGGGTCCGAGGATGTCAAGCCCCCACTTGGCGAACAGGATCGGGCTCAAGATAGGCACCAGGTGGGCTGGAGGTGCAGCCGTGTGTCTGCCAAACTTCTGGCACGCCTCGCACCTTTTGACGTACTGAGCCGTGTCATGGATCATAGTCGGCCAGTAGTACCCCTGGCGCACTATCTTGTGGGCGATAGTGCGACCGCCGTGGTGGTTCCAGCAGAAGCCCTCGTGCACTTCGTAGACGACTTGCTCAGCCTGCTCTGGACCCAGGCACTTCAGGTAAGGCAGAACGTTGAACCTAGCACGACGTCAGCGGTATAACACTCCATCGAAGAGTACGAACGACAGGGCCTGCGTCTCTATCTTCTTAGCCTGCATCCGCTCCTCAGGCAGGAACCCCTTCTCCAAGTACTTCACTATCGGGGTCATCCACATCGTCGTCGGGCCTAACACATTAGTTCTTCTTCCTCAAGGGTAGGTGTTAGTAGACTTTCGACGTATATGGCCTTTCCGATCTCGACCGCGAAGGAGGAGGCCAGCTTTGACAGGGCGTCTGCCCGGAGGTTATGGGAGCGAGGTAAATGATGGACCTTCGCTCTCTTGAATTTCTAGAACTCGGCCTGGATGCGCTTGAGGTAGCGCTTCATCATCTCTTCTCGGGCCTCGAATCTCCCCTGGACCTATTGGACGACGAGCCGTGAGTCACTAAGCAGTAGCACGTTCGTCGCCCCCATTGCTCTGCAAAGCTTCAGCCTGTTGACCGCAGCCTCATACTCCACGACGTTGTTGGTTGCCGGGAAGTTGAAGCGCAGGGTGTACTCCAGCAGGCACCCGTCGGGGGTTTGGATGATGATACCTGCCCCCGTTCCGGATCCTGTCGTCGACACATCGACATGAATGGTCCACAACCTGCCTGCTTCCTTTGGGCTAGGCTCCGATGGCCTGGCCACCTCCACTGCCTGTGAGGAAGAAGCCACTGGTGGTGTGTCGGGCAGGTTCTCCGGGGGGTCCTCGATAGTACATTCCACCATGAAGTCTGCCAGGGCCTGGCCCTTAATCGCTGTTCGGGCCTTGTAGGTTATGTCGAACTCGCTGAGCTCGACGCTCCAATTCAGCATTCTGCCCGACCGCTCCAACCTCTTCAGGTTCTTCTCGAGGGGCAGGTTGGTGTGGACAACGATGGGATGTGCCTGGAAGTATGGCCGGAGCTTCCTGGCCGTCGTGACCAGACAGTAGGTGACCTTCTTGATAGGGCTGTAACGAGTCTCCGCCTCTCGGAGAATCTGGGTTTCATATTATACTGGCCGCTGCATGCCCTTGTCCTCTTTGATCAAGATGGAGCTGACTGCTTCTTCATTGGCGGCAAGTACAACCCCAACTGTTCTCCTTCCTCCGGCTTGGCGAGTAGAGATGGACTCTGTAGGTAAGCCCTCAGCTCCGCGAACGCTCGAGCATAGTCATCGTCCCACGGGATCACTTTCCTGTCGATTTTTGCTTCACCGAAGGCCGTACGCAGGACCCTGAAGAAGGGGAGCGACCTCTCCGCGGACTTCGACGAGAATCTCCCCAGCGTTGTGATCCTACCGTTTAGCCGCTGCAAGTCCCGGATGGTCCGTGGTTGCGCCATGTTGATGAGGGCCGACATCTTGTCGGGGTTCACCTCAATTCCTCATCTCGTTATCATGAAGCCAAGGAATTTTCCCGAATGCACGCCGAAGACGCACTTCGCCGGGTTCAGCCTCAGGCCATAATGGCGCACCTTCTGGAATGTCTCCTGCAGGTCGGTGAGGTGGTCCAGGGCTTTCTTGCTCTTCACCAGCATATCATCGATGTAGACCTCCAGGTTCCGCCCGACCTGTAAGCTGAATATCCTGTCCACCATCCACTGGTAGGTCGCTCCGGTGTTCTTCAGTCCGAAGGGCATCTTCGTGTAACAGAAGGTGCCCCTATCGGTAATGAAGGACATTTTCTCATCATCTTCCTACGCCATCAGGATCTGGTAGTATCACGAGAAGGCGTTCATGAAGCTCAACAACTCGTAACCGGACGCCTGGTCCACTAAGTGGTCTATCCTTGGAAGGGGAAAGATGTCCTTCGGACACGCCTTGTTGAGATCCATGAAGTCGACGCACATGCGCCACTTCCCATTGGCTTTCTTCACCAAGACGACGTTGGCGAACTGTTCCGGATAGTCTACCGGCCTGATGAACTCGGCCCGGAGGAGCCGCTCCACTTCATCGTCGGCTGCCTTCTTCTTTTCTCCCCCGGTGCTCCTCTTTTTCTACCGGACCGATCGGGATTCCGGGTTAGCATTCAGCTTGTGGGAGATTATCGTCGGGTCGACCCCGGCATATCCAAGGGCGACCAGGCAAATATGTCCACATTCTCCCGGAGGAGGTCGAAGAGGGCCGCCCTCAGGGAGACTGGGAGCTTTGTGCCGACGGAGACAGCTTTGCCCTCCTCCGCCACCACGGATACTTCTTCGACTTCTTCCACAGGGCTCGGCCGTTGGTCGTAGAAGTCCTCTCTTTCATCAAGGAGGTCGACCGATAAGGCCTGCTCCGGACCCTTATGCTTGGTCGACCCCACGTAGTAGCTCCTGGATAGCTTCTGGCTCCCCCGTACTAACCCCACCCCTTGCGGGGTTTGGAATTTGACCATTTGATGGAGCATGCTGGGGAGTGCTTCAATGGGCGTCATGTATGGTTGCCCTATGATCCAGTTGTACGTCGATGCAATGCCGACGAAAACGAATTATGTCATGCGAGTGACGACCCTCGGTTCCTCTCCAAGAGACACTGGCAAGGTGATCACCCCCACAATGGGAACCGAGTGGCCAGTGAAGCCGACGATGGGCACCATGCACGGCCTCAGGTCCACACGCTTCAGTCCCATCTTCTCAATCGTCGACATAAACAAAATGTCGCAAGAGCTCCCAGTGTCGATCAGGAGGCGGCTGACGAAGGCCGTCCCGATCTGAGCTTCGATGACGATAGCGTCATCATGCGGTAGCTCGACTCCCTCCAGATCTTTGTCGGTAAAGGTAATGGGAGGTCGAGCCACCCTTCTCCGCTTCGCCTCGCCGTCGAGGCCCGCTGCCATCACCTGCCGAGCGTACACCTTTTTGCTTGACGACGACGCACATGACCGGCCTGGGATGGCGTGGCTCTTCCTGCTCGTTGTTTGGCGGTGGGTTTGGCCTCCGCACTCCTTGCAGGGCCCTCTCTTCTTGGATCGGCCGCCTGCCCTCCACGAAACCCCTAGGTGACCTGCCTGGATCAGCCGCTCGATCTCCCTCTTGAGGATGAAACAATCGTCAGTATCGTGACCGTGGTCCCGGTGATACCGACAATACTTCCGGATGTCTCGCCTTGCCGGGTCCAACTTTATTTCCCTGTGCGGGTCCGATAGCAGTCCGACCCTGGTCACCGCGGCCAACACCTTTATCCTAGGGGCGTTGAGCTGCGTGTACTGGGCCCGGAGGGGTCCCTCAAATCTCGGGATCGCTCGAGCGGGCTCCTGGTTGGGGGAAAATTCTCGCATGGGGCCCGGGCGATCTTGCGGACGACGCCACTGGGTCGCGTCTTGGCTGAGCCAGCTGGTCGTGCCCCCCGAGCATGTCTTCTTGCCTTGGCCTGGGATAAGACCGAGGTTCGTCCTGGGGCAATTTCACCGAGGCGATTGGTTTCTTCCTACCGAGAGTCTCCTCTCTCAGCGCGTACCTCTCCACCTGAGCGATTAGCGCATCGTAGTCGGTGAGCGGGTCTCGGAGCAGAGATTTGTGGAGGCTTCGATTCCGCAGTCCCGTCTTGAAGGCCAGCATGAGCACTTCATCGCCGCAGGCCACCACCGTCCGCCTTTCGTCCTGAAAGCGGTGCAGGTATTTCCTAGTCGTCTCCCCTTCCACTTGGGCTATCGTGCTGAGGTAGTCCAAAGGCTTCTTCTTTGTGCGTCCGGCCCGAAACTCTAGGCAGAACTCATGGGATAATTTGCCAAAGCTCCAGATGGATCTTGCGGGCAAGCCGTAGTACCACTCCAGCGCCGTGTCCCGCAGGCTCTGTGAGAAAAGCCGGCTCAAGAACGCGTCACCCACATCCTGTGTCTTCATCGCCCCCCGGTATTGTTGTACGTGTGAGAGGGGGTCGCCTCTTCCGTCGTAGGGGGCCAAATGGGGGGCCTTGAACCTCACGGGTCTCGGGGCCGACGTAATCCACCGCGCCAATGGCGTGGCCTCCTTAGGGTAGGCGGGGTGCTCGGGCGAGCACTCCCTTTGCTTATCCGATGTTCAACTCCTGTCTCGCCCAGGTTGCCGACGGTCAACGTGCCCCAGGAAGGGAGGAGGTGGTCGTTGATTCGGGTTGAATATTGCATATTTAACCCCTCATCTAGCAATATTTTGTGTGTAAACGATGCCTAATTGGTCTCTAGTACATTCATATTTTGTATATCATTATTTACTAGAGCAAATCATTGATTTGTGCACAAAGTATGAATTTTAGTCAGTATTTCTGCCTTTATATATTTTTCATAGCTTGGTTTCGATCTCATGATTCCAACGACTATTTATTTGTATTTTTCTGAGATCTATGCTAATTACTGTGAATTTTTGAATGTAGAATACAAATTAAATCAAGAAATACATAAGAAATACGACGCACGAATCTTGACGGGCGATACGGCTTCCATCGGGGGAGCCACGTGGCAACCATCGAGTGCTCCCCGCTTAATCGAACGACAGCAGCGTAACGGGCGACGTGGCGTAAGAGCAACCATTGGATCTTGATCCAACGGTCCAAAAGCGAGGCATTCGAATTCGAAATCCCGGTCGACATGGCTTCATCTGGCTCGTCGATTTACAATCCAACGACTAAAAATCGCCCCGCAATTTCGAAGCGCAGGCACGATCTCTTAGGCGACGTGTCGTCATCTGGTCCGTTGCGCGTTGATCCAACGGATGAAATCGAGCACAAATTGCAGCGAACTGGGAAAACGTCGAGGACACGCGGCATCCATCGGACGACTCCCGCTTCGATCGAACGGCGTAAACTAATTCCTAAACGAATCCTGGATGCGGGCGAAGCGAAAAAGATCTGACCGTTGGATTACGATCCAACGGTCCAAAAGCAACTCCGAGCGGATGCGGGCACGCGAGATTTAAAGGACACGTGGCTCTCCCACGCTTAATCCCGCATTTATCCGACGGCTGGGATTTGAAGCGGCGAGCGGAGCGGGTTTGAGCGTGATTTTGGTGCGGGTTTCGACCTGTTAAGCTATTAAACCCGCAATGCTTATTATTTAAGCGTATTTTGGGCTAGGGTTTTTGGGCGTATTCTGGGCGTATTTGGGCGATTTTGGAGCCGATTTTTGCAGAATTTCAAGGAGAAGACAGAGGGCAACCTGAGGCAAAATTCCAGAGGCTTTGAGGAAGAAGAAGAGGGGTTTTCTTAGTCTATTTGCTAGCGTATTTGGTGATATCCTTGACCTATTTAGCATATTTTGAACTCTTTTTGATTGTATTGCTTAGAACCATGATTTATATGATGAATTCTCTGTTTATTTTCAGTATGAGTAGATAAATTTCTATTGTGCATGGTATGGCGTAATTAGGAGATATGATTTGTATTCGTTTGGTTGTATTTTTGCGCTAAAATTGTATGTCGGTAAAGTTGTGATCTTTGGCTTAAAAATCAACTTTTTCATATTCCAAAAGAGCGTGATTGAGTTGATGATCGCCCCCACAAGGGTGAGTTTTGATCTCTCTAAAAGAGAGTTTCATATCTTAATTTTAGAAGATTATAACTTTAGCGACAATCTTATTGAATTTTGTGCTTTAATCCCCAAAAGGGTATTTTCCGATGAATTGCTACCAAAAGGGGAATTTATTGTGTTATATTTAATCAACCAAATTAATACGAATCATTGATCCTAACGAACCCATGCCATGTGCATACTTCTCATAAATATTTTCACGAATTTTCCTTGTTCGTATTGTTCACGTATTCACAAATCACCATCAAACCAATCCACACCATCACCATTTAAAGTGGTTAGTTTCTCTACGTTGGCTTTTTATTTGATTTAAGCTTTGTGGTTTCATCAGATTTTCTCCCGAGGATTCGACATCTGGACTCCCAGATTATATTACTTGTACAGACTCTTGCGCTTGAGAGAAGCACTATTTTCGGCCTACCAGTCGTCGAGGGGGACTCCTTCCCCGCGACGGTGACCCGGCCGATGGCGGACTACGGGCATTCCGGTATCGCCGGCCCAAATTCGACTCCTCCAGGACCCCTCGCTGCTCCCGGCTCTCCCTCTGGAGCCTATCATGCTCTGCGATGAGGAAGCGGAGTTGTTAACAAATGGATTCCTCTCCGAAGCGATCTGGGAAGCGCCGTCACCCCGACGTCGACATTTCCGGGATCTCCCGGTCCTCTTTATTCTCCCGCCTTAGCCTCTCTCGCTCCGCGGTGATGAAACAGAGCTGGTGGTGAGCTGCTTCCTCGTCGAGGCGGGCTTGCCAGGTGGCCTCGGCCGCTTCATCTATGTGCCTCTGAGCGGCAATTGCTTCTTCCTGGTGTCTTCGTAGCCGCGCGACCTCCATCTCTTCCTCCAGGAGCCTTTGTTGGGCCGCTATCTCCTCGGCGAGCCCTTTGTCCCCCCACTTCCTCGTCGAACTGAGGGTGAAGATTTCGCCTCATGTTCAGGGGCTCAGAGGGGCCCGGGGGCACTTCGGCCCTGGTTGTAGTGAAGCCTGCCATCATCTTGGTGAAGGCCTCGAAGCTCTGCTATACCGCCCGGGGCCGAGGGCTGGACTGTCTCGACCTCCACCTCTGGAGGTGGGTTAGTCGCTGGATTCATTGGGCGAGAGTGTGATTCTTGGTCAACGGGATCCTTGCCATGGTCAGGATTTCGGTTGATTGGTATGGGATCTAACATGTGTGTGACCCTTCGTTCCCATAGATGGCGCCAATTGTTGCGGGGTTGAACTCGCGTACAATGAATTTGTATTATGGGGAACCAAGGGCACGGTGGTTATGATAATGATGAGGGTTAGGGTAGGCTATTTAACAGGTGATTAGTGGGATGATGAGGCTAAGCCTGTTGTGAAGGCTGACCACGATATCGAATACGGAAGGATGCGGTAGAAGGGCCGAACTTCCTATGGCCGGGACGAGCACGACCGATGGTGACGGGCTAACCTGCGTAAGGAGCAAATCGTCAGAAAGGCCAGGTTGGGGTCCAACCCTTAGCCTCTTCGATGCCTTAGTCAGTAATAGGACTTAAAGCGGGGGCTAGGCATGTAGGTCGGACTGAAGGTGAGTCGACCGTACGTGACGAGCTATGAATGGTGGAAGAACAAAGATATGGACGACCTTTGCTCTTGTGTGCGAGTAATAAGATTCAGTGTAAATTTGCCAACCTCATCCCCGTTGGAGGCGAAGGGGTATTTATACCTGGTGGAGGCGGTTAGGTGGGGCTGACCTGGCATGCTGACTTGGCATGCTGAGCTGGTCCCGCTGTCAGCAAAAGCTTCGGACGAGGATGTCAGGACCAAGGGTGTCAACCACGCTTTTGTCAGACGGCGCAGCGACCAAGGGCGCTTTTGTCAGGGTGTCAGGGCCAAAAGCATGAAGTGTCAGGGGGCGCAGCGGCCAGGGGGTGCTTTGTCAGATGTTTGGGCGGCGAAAGTGTCAGTAGCGTCCTTGTACTAGGTTGTTTGTCGTGTCCGATGTGCCAAAGGGTTGTCGTAAAGCCCCTAAGAGGCGGAGTTATCGAGGGGACGTTAGGTCGCCCCGGATTGAGGACGTGCGGTCCGGACGCACACCCTACGTGATGTTCCCGGCGCGCTGGGGGAGAACGACCGTGTGCTTCGCCGGGTTTGCAGTTGAGTGCGCCCTTTCTCTAGTCATGTCGGTCTCTAAGGTCGGCCGACGTCCTGCTCGCCCCGGAAGACCGGCGAGCGTCCTTCGAGGTTCGGGTGAGGTACGCCTTATCGCCGGCCGTCCAGCCTTCGGGAAAACAGGCGCGCCAGCGATGTATTTGGCGGACTAGAATGGGAGGTCGGACTCTCACGATCTCTAGGTCGTAACACTATAAAGTACCGAAATAGCCCACTGGGGATGGTGAATTTGTCCACATGTATCTCCTTGAATTCTTTCGAGGAAGCATGGAGATTTTTTTGTCAACTTTTAGTAGAGATGGCCTTGTGATTAGTTTTCACTTAGAGGATGTAAGGGATTTCTCCCTTTTTGAAGAATCTTCTGGTTCTTCATGACATGCCCATATGACGGGGATAAGATGCGGCGTATTATAACTGATCCACGGTGGCCAAATCTGTCATGCCAAAGTAAAAACTTGGCTAATATCAGGCACTTTAGGTGCTCCGTCAAATTAGCTTCCTCTTCTCCGAATCTTTGTATGATAGAGGCCTGGTGAAAGGTTCTCAAAACGTTCAAATATGGATTTTACTCTTTTTTTCTTGATACGTTACATACATATATTATTTTTCATTCACATTTGCGGTTATAAGTGGAATCCATTTAAACGGATGTCCTTGAAACTTAATAAGTTTCTTTTTGCATTCGGAGAGAATAATGCATTCTTTATTTTTAATTTCTGTGTCATTTGGGACCAACAGATTTGTTTTCCCAGAACCTTCAATAATATTTGATGGCCCTAATATTTATTGGGCTTTCATATGCTATGAAAATAGAATTTGTATTGAATGATCGTATGTGTTATTGTCTACTAATCAATTATGAGAGCAGTTCATCCATTAAAAGATGAAACATATAAGCACATTTGATTTCAGAAAAACATTTTTACATTTATTCAAACTTCATTCAATCATTCAAATAGCTCTCATAACATTATTTTTCAAAACAAAGATAAAAATGGCTAATCGAACAAGTCGTCTTTTTCAATGTCTTCAGCAGTGAACTGGGCTGGAGCATTGGTAGTCACCAGATTTGCTTCAGCTTTCAGCTTTAAGCTTTCTTTGTACAAATCTTGTAGGTGCCGCAGATTACTGCACACTCTAGACCAGTGTCCTTTCATGCCACAACTAAGGCACTGGTCTTCCCATTCCCTTTTAGGTGGGGGTGCATCATTTCTGTGCCAAATGAACTTTCACCTCCCTTCATTTCTTTGCTGGTGGACTTGTCATCTTTGCTTTTTATTTGGTCCCCCCTCTGTGATTTTCCTTTTCGTTTATAATCTTTCTTCTTTTGAGAAGAAGATGTGTTTAGAGCTTAAGGTAGGTGACAATGCCAGGGGGCATATTATGCGTGGCGAGAAGAAGCTCTTTGTTTTGTTCAACCATGAGTAAACATGACAGCAGCTCAGAATACTTAGTGAACTTTCATTCACGGTATTGCTGCATCAATATCGCATCCTTTTCGTGGAAAGACGTGTACGTTTTTTCCAGCATGCGATCTTCTGAGAATTTTTCACCACAGAACTTCAAAAATGAGGTGATGATAAAAAGAGCTGAGTTGTACTCAGCTATGGACTTAAAGTCCTACAGTCTTAGGTTCTCCCACTTAATCATGCCCTTGTAAGTATAACATCTTTCTGATGTTTATATCTTTCCTAAAGGGCAGCCTACAGCTCAAATGGATCTTCGACCGTAAGGTATTCAATCTTTAGGGTCTTGTCCACATGGCGACGAATATAAATAATGGATTGCGCCTTTTCAATGTAAGTCGCCTTTCCATCCTTTGTCACACCAGAAATGAGGGACTTAGCCCACATGTGAAATTTAATGTTGAGCTGCCAGCTCAAGTAATTTCTGCCTGATTCATCTGGCACTTTGAAATCAACGCTATCGATTTTTGCCATTTTATCTAGCAGAGCACAATTTTGCATGAATTAATAATACATAAAACATTTTCATGCGGTGGAAATTTTTAAATGAATAAGCTAATATTGTGGATCGGCCGGTCCCACATAAATAAATAATGTCCAAAGCCCACATTACAGTCCATATTACACAAATGAAAGCGAAAAATTACAACTTTGGAAACCTCATGGGTCCCATTTTTAAATTCTTCAGCTTCAAGATTGGCCTCCGTCTCCATGGAAAGTAGTCATCGTTCTTGGACATTACATAATTTTCTTACTACAATTTCTCTCAAAAAGAAAAGAAAAATACAGGGAAAGTAAAATGTGGGACTAAACAGCCGATCCAAAACCACAATTAGCCATCCATGCAAAAATTTGTGCCCATTCAACATTTTCATAACACATCACAGGCATCACAGGTTCAGAATAAGATAAACATAATAATTTAAAATACTTAATAATTATTCAGACCACAGGGCGATGTCATACACAGTTAGGTTAGGTGACTAACGACAGAGCGGTCGCAGAATCTTTATAATTATTAAGTTAATGCAGCACAACTTAGCATAAGTTTATCCCATAAAATGAGCCATAGAAAGTGATGTTATGCATATAAAAATGATCCGAAAAAGAGGTATCATAATATGCAATTTGTTGTGCATTATGGGCTAGTTCAAAATAATTTGAATGATGCCCAAAATTACTTATTTATTCATTGTGAAGGGAAATAGTTTTCCTTTTTTGGGCCCCAAAACACCCTTTTTATTAATATATTCGTTTTCCCTATCCCCCATTTTATATTTTCTTTTTTAAGGTGGAATCTGGCCTGCGGGCCTGAGGCCCGCATTGTGGCTGCGGGCTTGAAGCCCGCAGCCCCACCATTTTTAATTATTTTTGGCCTGAGCCGATAGCATGTGCTGCGGGATTTAGGTCCACAGCGAAAAGCTGCATTTGAATTTTTTTAATCGATTTGGACCTTTAGCCCAAAAAGATACAGAAGGGGGAGGGGCCGCGGCCAGGGTTTACCGCCGCCGCCCTTTCGGCATCGCCATCTTAGCGAGGTGGCGCCACCTCCTTCGGAGCAGAGCGAATAGGCGCATCCTCCTTCGGGGCGGGGCTAAGAGGCACCTCCACCTTCGAAGCGTGTGAACAAGGGGGCGTTCTCCGATTTCGGGCGGAGTGACGGAAGCGCAGCTCCGATTATGGGCAGAGCGACGGGAGGGCGGCTCCGACTACAGGTGGAGAAAATGGAGGAGGTGGATCTGACTTCAGGGACGGGAGGGTAGGGCGGCTCTAACTTCAGGCAGAGCGGCAGAGGGACGGCTCTGACTTTGGGTGGAGCGACAGGAGGGCAGGGCAGCTCTGACTTCGGGGGCAGCGGTAGGGGGGACAGCTCCTACTTCGGGCAGAGCAACAAGATGGCAGGGTGGCTCCGACTTCGGGCGGAGTGGTAGGGGGGACGGCTCCGACTACAGGCAGAGCGACAGGAGGGCGGAGCGGCTCCGACTTCGGGCAGAGCGGCAGGGGATGGCTCCAACTTCGGGTAGAGTGGCAGGAGGGGATGGCTCTGACTTCAAGAGAAGTGAACGGGGGGCGACACTGCCTTCGGGGTGGTTAGAGGGGTCGGTGCCGTCGTGAAGGCGGGCGAGCGGTCACGGCAACTGTGCCGTGAAGGGCAGCCCACAAAAGGGCAGATAGTATAGTAATTCTTATTTATTTCGTTATCAGCCATGTAAAAATATGAACCCTAAAATAGGGTTTTATGATACGAAATCAAGGATTGACGATTAAAAATCATCGTTATTTGATTATCAACCTGATTTCCAATATGATCTTGTGAGATCGATGGAAAATAAAATCATGATCATGATAAAATGAAATTTTTAAAGATTGTACCTCTAGATCTGTCCTTCAGATCTAGCAACTGTTGACGAAGCCTACACCTGGAAAACGATGCCCGTACATGGAAGACAAAGTCCGTACATTGTAGATGATACCACACGCGTGGATCTACCACCTTCTCCCCGCTTTTGCAACGAACAGGTTTTTGTGGAAAAATTTAGAGGCTCGTACTGATAACGTGTTATGAAGCATCTAATCTGGGGGGAGACCACATTCCTTTATTTATAGTGGAGGGAAGAGCGTACATGGATAGAGGTACAATAGATATGATCTTATCCTATGAATGAGATGTAATCCTCAATACAAACTTCCATCATTATCTGTTTACAACATTTTTAAGTTTTTAGTAGCATCTACTTTTATATTTTTAAACCATCTTGTTATCAAAATTATCTTCCTTTGGTTTAAGTTTATAGGGCATTTCCATTGAACTTGATTCGTACTTGACCAATTTTAAGAAATTCTCATTGTTTTCATTAATGTTGAGTGAAAGGTCAGTACCTAAGATTCAATCATATAAAAACGAAAATACAAATGAAAAGCACAAAGAACACACAGCAATTGGTAACGCAGTTCGGTGCTCACATCTACATCTGCGGGGCCACACCGAGAAAAACAATACTCCCCCATGTAAAAATAATTACAATCACTAATTTTGTAGTTCCATTAGGAGAACACCCTCCCCTTAATACAAACCACTGTAGGTGATTCCAATCAACACAATGGAGTAATTCCAGCAAGATCCCCTTGCAAAAACTGACAGAATCATACTCTCATTGATCCTACCTGTGTAGCGGTCAGCCTCCTTCCCAAGATGATGAACCAATAGCTCGAAAGATACCCTAGTTGATCTGCTTGAGAGCCTTTTATATCACCCCAACAAAATCAAAGATCTATTTCGGGTAAATAGACCTAAATAATCTCAAGCAGTTATTTTCGCTTATCAAATCAGGAACCAACGAGATTCTGGGTGTCAAAACAAATCTGGAAAGCAGAAATAGAGATCCCCCAATCAGACCGCATGTTATGCACAATGTCATATAACATGACTCATAACATGAACTCGCAGCCTGTACAAAAACAGTTCAGAACCCACAACCAGAACAACACAGGCCTAGTGCCATTAATGCCAACATATCGCAATAGAAAAACAACCCAACAAACTGCCACTTTGGAATTATGTGGCACAACCCAAACACGAACAAAAATGCTCACAAACAACAAAAACAAAACCACGAATCTTGTTTGTACTTGTCCTGCCCCTTTGAGCCACAGTAAGCCAAAGAATACCTCAAGAAGTCACGTCTAGAGCTGGAGCAGTATAAGAGGTGCCTGCAGACGAAGAAGACGCCAAAATACCTCTCAGAGCTTGAGCTCTGTTGTCAAATGTAGCATACTGAGCTTGTAGAGCGGTAATCTGACGATCAATGTCTCTCAAGGCGGTTTCATAAATGGCAATGTCAGCGTGAATGTTTGAAGCAAGAGAGGCACGGAGTCAGGTGATGGAGCAGAAGCAGCAGCAATAGAGGAGGCTGGCACCGAAGAAAGATCATCCACCTTACCAGTAATAGTCCAAGTAGTGAAGCCAATCACATCAGAAGAGACAAGAAATTCATTCAGTTTAAGCGCAACTTTCTGAGACAATAGCAGCTCAGAAATAAGACATGGATGAGGCAGGATGGATGATATGCTCATATCTTATACTTTATTTCTGCATTTTACCATTCCATAACTATTTCTCATATCACGAATTTAACGCCTAAACGTCGATTTCACGATGAATTTCACTAATTCTATGTTTCGTTGGATTTTCAAGAAATATGGAGCAATCAGGAGCAATTTGGAGCTATGAGCACATACATATGTGCCTGAGCATCAATGACGATGATATCGAAGAGCTTACAGTGCTTGAAGCTGAGAAGAAGCGTAAGGAAGACGAGAGAAATAGGAAAGAATCGAGAAGAAGGAGAAAACGATGAAGAATCAGGATACTCGGTCGAGTGACACAGCTTACTCGACCGAGTGAGGCTGATACAGCTCCAATCCAGCCAAAGAAGCACAGCAAATATACTCGGCCGAGTGAAATTTCCACTCGACCGAGTGAGAAGTCCACTCGACCGAGTGGAGAGATGAAAAACAACTGGCAGGACACTGTTTCTGGAGGAGTCTGCAGAAGACCCCACTCGACCGAGTGAGACGCTCACTCGACCGAGTGAGCCGACCACTCGACCGAGTGGCTTGAAGATGACAGAAGGCTGATTTTTAGGATTTCTTTGCAGAATTGCCACTCGACCGAGTGACAGTTTAACTTGGCCGAGCACGTCGACAGCCAGATTTCGAAACTAGGGCTTTCCTCCTCCTAGGGGTATGTTTGTCAACTTTTTCTGGACTATTTGAGTTAGTATAAATAGCTAGTTTTGAGATCCGTCAAAGAAGGGAGACGATACGGCTAGAGTTCTTAGAAGAAGCTTTGTTTCATCTTGTTTTTGCTTAAGGATTGGAGTGCAAGGATCTCAATTCTCTTGTTATTTGAAGCCTTGAACATCATTGGTTTGTCTAAACTCTTGCTATTTCTAATTCTTATGATAAATTTTTGTTTAGATCTATCTTTTGTGATGAATTCTATTGCATATCCCAATTCTATTGTTTTGATTATGATGAATTATGAGTAGTCTCTTTGCTTTAGGGTAATGGGATGAACCTTATGGATTCAAAGTTTGATATGTGAAATCTATTGAAAACCCATGTTGCTAAACTTGTTAAAGGGTTAGATTATGATTAATTTACTATAGATAGCTAGGAATTTCTATTGGATCTTGATCTATAGGTAGCCCTAAATATTCGATTTAGATCTATAATCGAGATTCCCTAGAGTTGGTGCGCGAGAGCGACCAATGCTAGCATCGTTATTATATTTCTATAATTATATTAGTTTGTACAATGGTAAAATAAATATGACCCATCATGATCTAGAATCGAACTCACGTTGCCTACGTCTAGTCTTCCCTTGAGTTAGGATCTTGGATGAATCATGAGAAGCACAAGGAAACCAGCCACATAATCAAGCCAAGCAACCATACAGAAAGACAAGATTTATACTGGTTCAGCCCAACCTATTGCCTACGTCCAGTCTTCCGTTGTCATGGCTTCCACTAGATCAAAGATGTCAATAATACACTGACTACCAATCTCCTCCAATACAATATGTATGCCTTCTCGACAAAATAACTCTAGCACTTTAGTAATTACAATGTCTCATGCACACACCCAAAGGAGAGATCTTACCAGAGTGTCTAGAACAAGAAATACTCCCCTCCCAAAGCTCGTAGTCACTTTCTTCGTGAAGACGCAAAGAAATCTTCGCTCTTCTCTATCGCGTAGCTTTTGCGTTCTTCCTAAGCCATTGCGCGTGTGTATCTCTTGGTATTTATATTATAGAAACAATCTCTACGATAGAAGAGGGCATTTTCTATCATGTCCATCCGATTAAACCCCTTTGGAAATCAACGATCGAGATTATAAGTGCAAATCTGGCCGTTCTAGGGTTTCTGGGCATCTGCACGACCGTGCGCCAATCTGCGACGGTAAAACAGAGTGCTCTGAGTTGGACGGGTAGTGTACACGACCGTGCAAGCTTGGACAGACAGCTTGCACGGCCGTGCAAAATAAACAGAGAGCTGTTGAGTTGCACGGGCAGTGTGCACAGCCATGCAAGCTTGCATGGACAGTTTGCACGACCGTGTAAAATAAACAGAGAGCTGCCTGATGCATCTTCTGACGTGCATGATCGTGCAAAGAAATACATGGCCGTGTCACCTCCCAGATTCTAATGTTGAAGCATAAACCAATACATATAACTTGTTATCCAGCACGAACCTCAACTGCTCAAGTTCCTTAACATCACCAATTATTTTTGAAAACATGGTTATGAAACGGAATTCTGGCTACCATTTTTATTTGACACAGTTTCTTCAAAATATCAAGTCACGATCTTCACAAAAATCTTTTACATAGAGAAAGTACATCTATATTCTTCTGCATCCTTTGTAACGAATTACTCATGAAAGATATCACAATGCATTTAGCTAGCACAAGGCAATGTTTCCATTGCTGCAAATTTGTTGTTTGGGAATAATTCGGATAGAATTTGAAAAATATCCCAAAAATGGATTCGGAAACTATTCCTTGTTGGAACTTTTGAATTTTCAAAATAAATTTTGTGGACTCTCTTTTTTAAACCTTTCCCTCAATTTTGCTATAGTCCCACATTGCTTGAGCAAAGAGTCTTGGAGGAGTTTATAAAAGTTTTGTTAAGCCTTAGGGGTGTGCCCTAAGGGGTACGACTCTTTTATGAAGGGGAGAGAACTTACACGAACATGGGTTCAACACACGCACGCCGTCGCCGGCCGACTGGCCGTGACGTGTCGTGTGTGCGCGCGGTAATTATTTTTTGGATAAATAATTATTATATATAATTATTTTGAAAAACTGTATTTCATACGTTTTAACGTTTCAAATTCAAACGTTTTCATTAATTTCAGATCCAAAATTAACGCGCCCATTAATCCCAAATCCAGAATTAACTCACATTAATTTCAGATCCAGAATTAACTCGCGTTAATCTTCCCATTATAATTTTAAAATGGGCATGATTTCCATTTTGACATGGTGTGTGAAAATCTTTATCTTTTAAAATATACAGAGAAATATTTCTTCGTTTTAGAGAAAATAAACAAAATGTTGTTTCTTTCCACTTCTCTGCTTTTTTCGCAAACACTACGTCTTTTCGATTTCGAGCAATAAAAAGTAAAACTTAGTTTGTTCGGTGTTGTTGTTTTCGATCATCTTACAGTGCAGAGGTGGTCAATCACAGAGGGTCTTCTGGGCTGTTTTATCCTGGGGACGGCGGAACTATACACTGCTTGCACAACATTGGACAGAGCAGCAAAACATGTTAAAGAGAGAGACCTAGTCCACGACTCAGCCCACCTCATTTGGTAACTTTGTTCCTGTCTCCTTTCGGTTTCTGCAACAATAATTTCAATAATTTTACGACGATGATGTCATTGTCACATCTAGGCTTAACAAACCTTTCCGTATTGAAGGCTCACTTTTTAAACGTTGGAGGCAGAAATGTTGTTTTCCTAACTATGAAAAAGGTTGCCTCTGCGTGTACTTCTGATAAACCTGTTTTCATTCTTCCCGAAAATCCAACTGAAGCTCAGATCAAGGAATTCCAAACCTGGGATGAAATTGATTTCCTTTGTAAAAATTACATACTCAATGGGCTGTCTGATGATCTTTATGATTATTTCATTTCTAACAAAATAGCTAAGGAAGTCTGGGAGGCCCTTCAGAAGAAATACGACACTGAAGAAGCTGGATCCAAGAAATATGCAGTAAGTCACTATCTGAAGTTCTAGATGACTGACGACAAATCTGTGGAGGTTCAATATCACGACCTACCGAAAATAGCTCATGAAATTGTTTCTGAAGGTATGTCTCTGGATGAACAATTCCAAGTTGTTGTTTTGATAGACAAACTGCCCCTGGTTGGAAAGATTTAAAGAATACATTTAGACACAAAACGAAGGAATTCTTTTTAGAAAGTTTGATAACTCTTCTTCGTATTGAGGAGGAGGCCCGTAAACGAGATAAAAGGATTAAATTAATACTGTTTCAAACAGTAATTAATTTTCTTCTGTAATTCTGAAAACTAAAGGAAAACCTATGAAGAATCAGAATCAGAATCACAATCGCTATAACCAGACGAAGAATGGTTCTGAGAATCAGAAAGGACCAAAACTCCCTTCAAGAAATGATACAGTATAGTTTGTATACTACAACTGTAACAAGCCTAGCCATTTGGGTCAGAATTGTCAGAATAAGCGTCGTCATGCTCCGCAGGCGAATCTTACCGAAGAGGAACTGGTTGCAATGATTTCTGAAGTCAATATAATTGTAGGATCCAAAGAGTGGTGGGTAGATACTGGTGCTTCGCACCATGTCTGCTATGATAATATTTTATTTAAGTCCTATTATGAAACTAAGGACAAGAAAGTGTTGTTGGGAGATTCCCACTCCACTATTGTAGTCGGTGTTGGCGATATGGAATTAAAGTTTACCTCTGAAAAGACTGTCACTCTCCAAGAAGTTATGCATACTCCAGAGATGAGGAAGAATCTTGTTTCGGGCTATCTTCTCAACAAGACTGGGTTCACTCAAACTATTGTGGCTGATTTGTAAAGTATTTCTAAAAACAATGTATTTGTTGGGAAAGGGTATGCCACTGATGAGATGTTTAAATTGAATATTGATGCTAATAAAATTTCATCTTCTGCTTATATACTGTGTTCTTTTAATATTTGGCATGCTAGACTCTGTCAAGTTAACAAACATATTATTAACAATATGAGCAACTTAGGCATTATCCCTAAAATGTCATTAAATGATTTTAATAAATGTGAAATATGTAGTCAAACCAAAATCACCAAAACCCTACATAAATTAGTCGGTAGAGAATCTAAACTTCTTGCTTTAATTCATTCTGATATATGTGAATTTGATCGTATTTTGACTAGGAATAGTAAACGTTACTTTATCACATTTATTGATGATTGCTCTGATTATACTTTTGTTTATCTCATTAAAAATAAAAGTGATGCTTTTGATATGTTTTAGTTATTTGTAACTGAAATTGAAAATCAATGTAATAAGAGAATAAAGAGATTACGAACTGATAAAGGAACTGGATATGACTCTGATTTATTCATTGATTTTTATAATGCACATGGAATAATTCATCAGAAAATAGCACCATATTCACATGAAATGAATGGTAAAGCTGAAAGAAAAAATAGACCTTTTACTGAATCAGTAGTTGATATTTTACTTAACTATGGTGCTGCTTATCATTGGTGGGGAGAAATTTTATTGACTGTTTGTTATGTGCTTAATAGAGTTCCAAAAATCTAAAAGCAAGATTTCTCCATATGAAGTTTTTAACAATAAAAAAACCTAATATGTCTTACTTTAAGACCTGGGGTTATTTAGCCTATGTTAGGATTCCTGACTCTAAGAGGAAGAAACTTGCTAGTAGGGCATATGAATGTGTGTATATTGGATATGCTATTAATAGCAAAGCATACAGGTTCTATGATTTAAAAGATCATATTGTTATTGAATCCAATGATGCCGATTTTTATGAAGATAGATATCCTTTTAAATTGAAGAATAGTGGTGGCTCAAGTTCTAGTAATTTGCATATCACTAGTATTCATGAATCTGATAAGGAATTAGAAATTGAACCTAGGCGGAGTAAACACTCTAGATTATCAAAAGATTTTTTTCTGATTTCTATACATGTACCTTAGAAGAAGATCCTAGCACTCTTAAAGAGGCTTTGTCCTATGTAGATGCCAACTTGTGGCAAGAGGCTATTAATGATGAGATGGACTCTCTTGAGTCAAATAGAACTTGGCACCTAGTAGATCTACCTCCTAGTTGTAAATCAATAGGATGTAAGTGGATACTTAATAAGTAGAAACCTGATGGAACTATTGATAAGTATAAAGCTCGTCCGGTAGCCAAAGGATGTAGACAAATAGAAACCATAGATTTCTTTGATACTTTTTCATATGTGTCTAGAATTACATCCATAAGTGTGCTTTTGGCTCTTTCTGATATACATAATTTAGTAGTGCACCAAATGGATGTTAAAACAGCTTTTTAAATGGTGAATTACAAGAAGAAATCTACTTGGATCAACCTGAAGGTTTTGTAGTTCCTAGTCAAGAAGACAAAATGTGCAAGTTAGATAAGTCACTTTATGGATTGAAACAAGCTCTTAAGAAATGACATGAAAATTTTGATAACATTGTTATCTCTTATGGTTTCAAATTTAACAAAAGTGACAAATGCATATATTATAAAGCTGAAAATGATTTTCGCACCATTATATGTCTTTATGTTGATGATATGCTTATATTTGGTTCAAACGTTCTTGTTGTGAATAAAGTGAAATCCATGTTAAGTGCAAACTTTGACATGAAAGATATTGGTGAAGCTAATGTAATCCTTGGAATTAAAATAACTAAGTCTGAAAATGGAATTTCTTTGAATCAATCTCATTACATTGATAATAATCTAAAGAAATATAATTATTTTGATTGTAAACCAGCATGTACTCCATGTGATCCTAGTGTTAAATTATTCAAGAACACCGGCGACGGCGTTAGACAATCTGAGAATGCAAGCATTATTGGCAGTCTTCGATATGTTGCTGATTGCAGTAGGCCTGATATAGCTTATTCTGTAGGATTACTATACAGGTTTACAAGCAGACATAGTATCGAGCATTGACATGCTATTGATAGAGTCATGAGGTACCTTTATAGGACCATGCTCGGATTACATTATCAGAAGTTTCCTGTTTTCCTTGAAGGATATAGCGATGTTGATTGAAACACCCTTTAAGATGACTCAAAGGCAACTAGTAGCTATATTTTTAGCATAAATGGTGGAGCTGTTTCTAGGAAATCCAAGAAATAGATTATCTTAGCTCAATCCACCATGGAGTCTGAGATGATTGCACTAGCTTCAGCTAGTGAAGAAGCAGGTTGGCTAAGAAACCTGTTATAGAACATCATTTATGGGAAAGACCGATTCCAGCCGTTTTGATCCATTGTGACAGTACTGCAGCTATTGCAAAGATTCAGAACCATTATTATAATGGAAAAATGCGACAAATACGTTGCAAGCACATCACTATTAGAGAGTATATGAACTCTGGAGATGTGAGAGTGGATCATGTACGTACTAATGATAATTTAGCTGATCCTTTGACGAACGGATTAGCTCGAGAAAAGGGTTTTAACCCCTCGAAAGGAATGTGACTCATGCCCTTAGAATGATGAGTCACTTGTAAGGGAAACCCAACCTATAGATCGGAGATCCCGATAAATAGGTTCAAAGGGTAATAACAAATCATGAAGTGATATGTGAAGAATCATGCTATTATAATTATTGGTCATATTCCATAAGAAACATATGAGCATGATATCCTGAAGTGATAGAAGGATGAGTTAATTTTAACTCTTAATGATATCTATACTCTATGTGGAGTGGGGTACCTAGCTACAGGAGTACACTTGATAGAATCACCTATGTAAACGTGGAAGTGTGGCCGCTTCCTGTGGAATTTTAGGCAAAAATTATCTAGAGCATTCACTATACTGGGATACATGTGCATGGCCGTAAAGCACGGGCTTATGAACAACACCTTGATAAGGCTGTGTGTGTGATGATGTTAGTGATATAGTTCAAAACTACGAGTTATGCTAGTAAAATCTAAATCATCGACACTATGTAAAGGCTCAAGTCAGTAGACACCTTTGCTTATGCACAGTCTTATATTAGAATATACTGCTCGATGAAAAATGGATTTTATTTTTATTTTTAAAAAAGAATTCAAGTGGGGAATTGTTGGAACTTTTGAATTTTCAAAATAAATTCTGTGGACTCTCTCTCTTTTTTGCTTTCCCTCCATTTTGTTATAGTCCCACATTGCTTGGGAAAAGAGGCTTGGAGGAGTTTATAAAGGTTTTGTTAAGCCTTAGGGGTGTGCACCAAGGGGTACGATTCTTTTATGAAGGGCAGATGACTTACATGAACATGGGTTCAATACGCGTGCACCGCCTCCGCCCGTCGGCCGTGACGTGTAGTGCACATGCACGGTAATTATTTTTTGGATAAATAATTATTAAATATAATTAATTTGAAAAACTGAATTTCAAAACCAAAATTAACGCGCCCATTAATCCCAGATCCAGAATTAACTCGCGTTAATTTCAGATCCAGAATTAACTCGGATTAATTTTTCCATTATAATTTTCATGATAAAAATGTGCGTGATTTCCATTTTGACATGATGTGCGAAAATCTCTATCATTGAAAATATACAGAGCAATATTTCTCTGTTTTATCGAAAATAAATAGAGCGTTGTTTCTTCCCCTTCTCGGCTTTTTTCGCAAACACTATTCCTTGTCGATTCCGAGCAGTAAAAATAAAACTTAGTTCGTTCAGTGTTGTTCTTTTCGACCATCTTCCCGTGCAAAGGTGGTCGATCACAAAGGGTCTTCTGGGTTGTTTTATCCTGGGGACAACGGGTCTATACACTGCTTGCACACCATTGGACAGAGCCATGAAATGTTCCTCAATGGTACGGGAGAAAAGAATTTGAGTGACTTGCTAAGCAAATGTATTTAGTGAGATATAAAAAGCTCAATGCTCACATTTATTTGAATGGGGGAAGGGTCAAAGTGGCAAAGCAGTAAATTCTCAAGTGGAAGGTCAATTCCCAAGCACTTATTTAAAAAATAAATAGTTTAAGCTAATAATTAGCATAAGCACGAATAATTCACGAAATATTAGCCTAAAATTTGCATATGGGCAAATTATTTGGCGAATGACGAATAAAATGCGACTTAGGTTGGCTCCTAAATCATTTGTGAATTATTACTTTTTTGTACATGTACTTTTTATGATCTATGTTTCGTTTTAAGCTTTATTAATGGAACGCAAGAAAACATTTTTGTTCCCTACTTTACTTTAAAATTTGCAAGGTCAGCCTATGAGGGAACGACGTGATAACATAATGTAGGAAGATCCCAAATTTGCAAGTCCGTTTACATGAATAAGCTTATAATATCTTCATTAATAGTCTCCTTGTACTATTCATCAAAAAGTATATGGAAGGCATTAGAATCTGGAGTTTTGTCACTGTGCATGATCTGAAATGCCTTTCTCGTTAGATATGTGCTCCATCTGTTTAGGCTTGCTTTAGGCTTGCTTGGAGATCTCCAAAACGAGGGGGAGTTTCTTTATCAACTCGCATTGAAATGACTGCCCTGTGTGTAAATTTCGAGTCCTTCATGTCAAGCCCAAGGTTCAAGAGGTGGAGGGAGAGTCCTGGGGTTGAACCCCATGTTAGTTTTACATCCAACTCATGCAATACTAAAGCAAAAATATAGACCCATGATTACTTCTTTTGTTGTTTAATCCATTCATGATTAATAAGATATCCACCATTGCGCATTGTAGTTTCCATGAAAGATCCAGTGACACGATCATGTTAAATTGACTCTATGGTTGACATGATCGTGTGGTATTGGCAGAAATTCCAAGTTTTGAGCAGCACAATTGACATGATCGTAACATATGTGACACGACCATGTCAGATGAGTTTCAAATTAAAACAGGTTTTACTTTGAGTCGTTGATTTGATACTTAATCAAATCAAACTTCCACGATTTAAAACAGCCTCTATACCCCTAATGATGGATTCCTATGTGAATAACACCCAGAATACGGCGCGGTAAGAAGGTTCAATGACATCTATAATTTTAGAGAGAGATAATCATGTTTCTAGGGGTTTGAGAGATTCTTTCATTGAGTGAGCATGCGATATTTTGAGATCTTAAGTGCTAGACTCAAATATCACGATAGTTGCACTTTTGTTGAAGGAGCTCTAAAGGTGTCATGTTCAATCAGCTTGCAAACGATTCATCTCTGATCTAGTGAATTCCCGTTGACAATGGAAGACTGGACGTAGGTCTCATTACGTCGATGAGACTGAATCAGGGTAATTGCTCGTGTCCTCTGTGTTTGATTGCTCGTGCCCTCTGTGTTTGATTGAATTTATATTTATTGCTTGTGTGGTCTTGGTTCTTGTTCTTGATATTTTCTATCCCTAGATCCATTGTGTTTATTAGTGCTTCCTTAAAAGAATCACACAGGTTGGCCTTGATTGTGATCTCCTTTGGTATTGGATATCAAGAAGGCTTTGTGAGAGAAATTATCCCAACAGTTGGTATCAGAGCGAACAGGTTGGGAGTAGATTAGCAAGAGAAGATGTCGTCAACTACCGCCAGATATTAGATAGATAAATTCATATAAAGGAATGAATTTTCTCTATGAAAGATGAAGATGAAAGCCTTATTGACACGAGATGGTTATTACCAAATTATTTTCAAGCAAGATAAAATGGATGAAAAGGCCACAGAGACTGAAAAGGCAGAGATGGAGCACAAAGAATTTGGTGGACTGCATTTGTTCTTGGCAGACAAAGTTTTTAGGAAAGTAACCACAGCTAAAACTGCAAAGGAAATTTGAGCTAAGCTTGAAGCTTAGTATGCCAAGAAAAGTTTGATATCACGATTGTACTTGATGAAGAACTTATTTATATTGAGGATGAAACCGAACAGTCATGTGAAGGATCACATCGACATGTTCACAAAGATATCTTTAGACATAGCCTAAATGGGAGTGAATTTGACCGAGAGGTATTAGTCATAGTTCTTTTATGCTTAGTATCATATGACTACTCTTTGCTAGTCAGAACTTTGATGTATGAAATGGAGAGTTTATCATTGGAAGAAATAGAAGTAGCTCTGCATTCAGAGCTCTTCATAGAGAAAATTCATCGCAATTACTGATTCTAGTAATCAAGGTAGCTTTGTTCAAAAGAGGCCATCAAGGGAAACGGCTGGCCAAGATGCTAGAGAGGATGCTCAAGATCAATGTCACGAGAGCACAAGTAAAATAAGTGTTTTTATGCAAGAAGGCCAGACACTGGAAGAGGGATTGCCCAAAGATTAAGGCGAATGGTAAAGGAAAAGACATAGCTACATGGTCAGCTTCAATTGGAATGGCTACAAAGACTATTGGCAGTAGTGATAGTGATGATATGGAGATTTTGATGGCTATCACACATGATGGAAATAGTATTTCATGGCTTATGGATTCAGGATGTACATTCCACATGACACTGCATAGGAACTAGTTTGATAGCTACAGTCTAAGTGAAGGCGACAGTGTTCTAATGGGGAACAACATTGCTTGCAAAGCAACTGGAGGGGGAAACGTTAGAATCAAAATGTTTGATGATGTAATCAGAACTCTAACAAAAGTTAACCATGTGCTAGAGCTTAGAAAGAGCCTTATTTCTATGGGAGGCTTATCAGGAATCGGTTTTAAATGTACATAACAAGGTGATATCCTGACGTTGTTCAACAGTTCATTGGTCGTGATGGAGGGTAAGAGGATGAATAACTTGTATGTGCTCAAGGTCACAAATTAATTGGTGAAACTAGAGTTTCTCTAGGCAAGTAAGAAAGAGTCTGCTAGACTATGGCATCGTTGTCGAGGTCATCCAAGTGAAAAGACATCAGACTTATGTTGTCCTTGAAATTTATAGCCGCAAGCGCACGGTGTAATTGTAGCACTATACAGGTCGTCCACTGGGAGGCAGTTGTGGAGTATTGGTTTTCTTCAAAATTTATTAGTTATGCCATCAATGGTGAGGCAAAGTAATGAATGCAAAGAGAAGATATCAATATGGACAAGATCTAGAGTCGAGGTATCGCCACAATTGGGTTTAAACTAGGATTGAATTGGGTTGATTGGCTGTTGAATTCATGGGATAAGGACATGTTGTCTAACCTAAGGGTATTCTTCTATCCCCCTCCCACTATGGTGATTCTATGATTGGTCAACCTATCCCGTGCCGAAGCCAACTCCCATTAGTCATCGACATGCGATAGGTGCATTACGCCCAACAAATGTCCTCAATCTTCCTCTACGCCACTCCCGTGTATAGGATTCAGATCTATGCTAGGAAGGCTCTAATCCACGCCCAACTCCCATTGGCGACATGGATATTATGAATTGATGTAGGGATTGAAAACCCAAAATTAGCCCTAGCTCCGACTAATCTATTTATCCACAAGGGGGAGATCAATGTGCATCAATAATAATCACCCTAGCATACTAACACATATTCATATTTCACCTTTTGCACACGCTCTTTATTGTGTTTTCATATGCATTTCATCTCACTCCATGTTGTATATACCACATTTTGGTTCATATTGACTATTGGGTGTATTGTTTATATTTCAGGTAAATGTCGGCATTTCGGTGTCTTCTGGGGTCGACCTTGCATGTCGGGACCAAAGCGTGCTCACACGGCAAAGATCCGATGGCCAAAGACGAAGATTTGATGTTTTGGTTCTTCAACCGATCGGGTGGACAGTCCCACCGATCGGTTCGTGCACACGTATCTGACCCGATGAGAAGCAAAGATGAAGCAGATCCCACCCGATCGGTTCAGTGATCGGGTGGTCACGACAGTCTTCTCTGTCTTTTGAGCCGAACTCCACCCGATCGGTTGACTTGTCAACCGACCGGGTCACCTGTAGTGATTTTTCCAATCTCGAGGCCCCAACGTCTCACCAGATCGGTTCAGCGATCGGGTGATGATCTTCAAGAGCTCTCACCTGATCGGTTGAACTCCCAACCGATCAGGTGGCTGTAGTGCCCTGTGGTAGCTACTGCACATGTACTAGAGGGGGGGTGAATAGTACTTAAAATAATCAAGATAGTTATTCCTAATTATTGTGCAAGAAACAAACGACAATGCGGAATTAAACAACTATCAACAAGAATTAAAACATACGTAAACAAACAATATTACTGGGTTCGGATCCACCCAAGTCTCCCCTACTTGTTCCCGGTGATCCTACGTCCCAACCACCCGGATCCCCTCCGGATACTTGAGTTAGCAACCCTAACTCAAGATTTCCACTATGAAGTACTTGTGAAAAAACCTTCACAAGTCAAATCATACACAAAGTAATTTGTGACTCCCACAACCCGGGATCACAAACACAACTCTCACAACCGAGAGATAAACACTTACAAAATGAAAGTAAATGAAGTAAACTCTTACCGTACAAAATCCTATGCCTTGAGTAAATCTTACCAAATTAGGGCAATGATGGATTTTTGAGAAGAGAATGTCATCAAACCGAATCTCCACCAATAAGATCAGCGATCTAAGACAAGGATGGAGGATGGTGACTTTGGATCAAGCTATTGGCTTGGAAGGCTCACAATGGAGAGAATATCTCTTGAGGAAATGGTTCAAAGAGTTGAGGGAGAGATTCTTGTGAGGAAGAGAAAGCTTTAGAAAGGAGTTGAATAGCTTCTCTTAGATTTCTCCAAATCTCTAAAATGGCAGCCCTTGGATCTTATGAAAGAGCCCCTCCAACTATATATAGGATAGAGGAGAGAGGGAGAGAAAAACGTTTCAAGAAAGTCTCCAACGGCTCTATTCTGAACCAGACTAGTCGGTCAAAGAAGGATCACTGACCGACTAGTTCATCAACTAGTCGGTCGGTGATACAACGTAGACCGACTAACGGTAGAATAGCCAAGAAGTCGAAGTACAGGCAAAGACAACTAGTCGGTCTAAGAAGACTTACCGACCGACTAGTTTCACAACTAGTCGGTCGGTGAATGATCTTTGACCGACTAATGTCGAAATAGAATAGGTTGACTTCAAGATGACTTAGTCGGTTTAAGAACAAATGCTGACCGACTAGTTTCTCAACTAGTCGGTCGGTAAACGTTCTTTGACCGACTAACTCGAAACAGTAACTCAGGCTGTACAGAGGCAAGCTCAACTAGTCGGTCTAAGAAGGATTCCTAACCGACTAGATCGTCATCTAGTCGGTCGCTGACTCTTCTTTGACCGACTAATTGATCAACCTAGAAAGAGCTGAATATAGCAAGGCATCTAGTCGGTTCATGTATAGTTGCTGACCGACTAGATCGTCATCTAGTCGGTTGGTGACTCTTCTTGAACCAACTAACATGCACTCGAAGCCGAGGGAAGAAGCGATAGGCTTCGGGAAAGTTTCTAATGGCTTATATGAATATCCTAGCTCTAAGATATGAGCGAAATGAAGTATATAATGTAAGTCCTACTCAAGGCTTAACATTCTAATCTATGAAGCAAGAAGACTATAAAATAAACCTTACAAGCCGTCTTCAAAGCTTCAATCTTCATTCCTCTTGACTTCAATAAAGCTCCTTGAGCTTCAACGAAGCTCCAGGCATGATCACGCGTATTGAGAAGTCTTGAGACGTCGCTTTTGATGTTCGTATTCTTTTGGCGACGATCTCCATAACTGCGCTCACAAATAAGTTAGTATACATTATTTATATTTTCTCATCATCCAAAACCAAATCCAGGGAATCAATACACAACAGTGGCATCATTTTCTGCGGTTTCATTGGGTTTTTGGACCCGAACTGTTAGGGTTTTGAGGGGAACTATAAATATCGGATGTTGGCCGACTGATAGGGTTCTCTCCAATTTTTTCAGCAGCTTTTGCCCCTTTCATGGGAGCTGTAGATTAGGTTAGATTAGGTTTCTACTTCAATAAGTCTTGTAATGGATTGATGGATTCTAATGCAAGATAAGTATATTTTCTCTTATTACCATTGTTTTGTGTTATTTTCATTTTGCTTGATGATGAATATTTGTTTGGATTTATTGCTTGCTATCATGTTCTTCTTCATTGAGTAGTGTTTGATGAACCCTAATATGGGTTAGAGTAGGATTGATGCTTGGGTAATTTCATTTGACTTGACTGCATGTCAAGTGTTTGATGGAATGTGTCAATGGGGATTTCTAGCAATCTGAGTCCAATTCATACGGCAACACACTAGATGTGTTGGGGGTTGGGGTCCGGATGCTTGTCCTATCAAGATCCGCTTTGATGTATTGCTAGAAATCACATTCGACCTATTAGGCCATTAGGGTTACGCGGGGGTGTTTTATTGTCATTGGCGAGAGAAAGACCGCCTCTGACCGTCGGGCCAAGGGGAAATAAAACTGGCGTTTGATCCCCTAGCCACAGCACACACCCCTAGCGTTGACATCGAGTCCTCACGCGTGGGAACGTCTTGGACGAAATGTTGGGAGTTATCATTGTGGCCTTAATGCTCCCAAATGCGGTCGGTATTAATGGACATGGAAATGCCCACCGTCTGAAACTGGGTAGACCTGGCATATTATCCTGGGCATCGACCGGAATATCTGGACCATGGGGCACTAGGTACCACCTTTTGGGGTAATGTCTCACCTTGGGTCAAGTCAAATGACAAGTGCCATGAGTGCTCTAGCACGTGTTAGCGAGGATTCATTTCTTGTCCTTTTCATTTCTTTCTTTTATTTCTACACTTCCACTCATATTATCCGCGTAGCTCTCATACAACCTAGGCGAGGCTAGTAGCCATTCAAGCCATCCACCTCCCTGAGTTTGATATACCCGCACCCTACACTAACCGTGCACTTGCGGTAAAACGACACCACGCCCAAACCATAAACGGGGCACCGGTCAAGTTTTTGGCACCGTTGCCGGGGGTGGCATTCGGTTTGATATTAGCTTAGCTTGGGTTCGTGAGGCTACGCAAAAAAAAACAAAAAAAAACAAATACAACAACCAAGAAATTTTTCCCCCACATTTATATTATCTTTTTGTTATTCTCTTGTACTATTGACGCTCCTCTCTAGTTTACTTATTTTTGTTGTCCAGATGGCTTTCCTATTACCATGTGGAGACCAAATTTCGATGCTCAGATGGGAGGCTATGATCATTATTCATTTGAGGTTTGTGAGATTTGTGGGATGGCAGGGCACGTGCATAATGATTGCCCATTTACGCCTAAGAGCCTCATTCTAAACCAAGGCCAAACATTTTTCAACAACCTTAGCCCAAACACCTCCCATCCATTTCCTCCACCTTATATCCCTCCACCAACACAAGAAAAATCAAGCCTTGAGTCTCTCCTTGAAAGTGCCATGTTTAACCAAGGCCAAATATTGCAAAACTTTATGGTACCAATCACCGAGCCTACACCGAGGAGAGAGGATGGAGGAGAGGATATACCCACTTTCATGGTTGAGACAACCATCCCATCGGCCACCATAGACACATCTCATGACGATGTCCCATTTTTCCAACACTACCACTTGGATGACAACGCATTTTTTGATGATGATTGGGAGGATGGGGTGATTTCTTTAGGATCTATGGGAGAGACTTCTCATCTTGGTTTGGATACCCCACATGAGTCCTACGAGAGCACCGAGGAGACTACAGAGCTTATTCATACCGACGAGGAGGATGTGCGTGATGACGAGGATACCACGACCACATACGAGTGGTCCGCTCCACATCCACCTACACATCCATCTCTGTCGATGCTTCTTCCTTGGTCTGTGGTCAACCACGATGATGTCATTCAGTACATCAGGCAGATGGTGGAGCATGAGCATGTCGTCGAGGAGACTGTGCATGAGGGCTTGGATACGATGGTCCACTTCATGGAGCCCGAGTCACATCTACCTCTACCGTCACTCTCCACTTCTTCTGCGGCTGAGCATCTACTTGAGCATATTGCCCCTATTCAGGGAGATTTTCATACCCACTCTCACTCCACTTTTGAGTCTCACTTTTCACGTCCTATTTCTTTATACTCATATATTTTTGACACACCATATCTCTCGCAGGACACATGATCTACCTCCTTTGAGGTATGCTACGGTGCGTCACCACCTGGAGAGCCACTTCTCATGGAGAGCGAGGATTTGGTCGTCACTAGTACAGAGGATAGCGACCCATTCTCAGGGAGTATTCGTCACCCTTTTATTATTTTTCCATCTTATGTTGACGATTATCTCTGGGATACATTTATTTTGGGAAATGATTTCTTGCCATGGGCTAATGCACCTCATTCTTTGTAGTTTACAGGTGGACACCTACGAGGGATGCTTAGAGGTGTATTGCTTGGGTACATTGGCACACGTGGCACATCGATTCTGGCGGAGCCACAGAAGGAGCAGTTAGAGCAGCTACCTGCCCCACTCCAGATTCTGGATCCGCCTATGCTCAGGTGTATCCTAATCTAGTAGTGTAAATATCTACCGCTTTCTAGTTTAGATTAGAATAATCTGGTCTCCTCTCATTAGCGAGGGGAGCATATATAGGGTTTGCTTTTGCATCATAATAATCCATCATGTTGTGTCCTTCTATCATTTCACCCCCATCACCCTATCCTTGTTCTTTTGGCACTTTTCTTAGCCCCGTTATCAATTTTCTCCACGAGACCCATACCACCTCTAAAGGGTGGTGATGCCTGTTTTGCCTATTGTTCACTCTCCCCTTTATCTTTTATGCCCCGTATCGGATTTTCATATCTTTTGGGCATAGCTTATATTAGCTTGGGGGGAGAGTATCACACATAGTCATTTTTGTTATTTTTGATACATTTTCCCTCCCATTTTATCTTTGCCTTCTCATGAGTGATCTTATTGCATTGAGGGCAATGCAAGCTTTAGCTTGGGGGAGTTGCATTTCATGCATGTTTCTTTTATTTTCTTCCATTTTTCACCTTTTTCATGCATCAAAAATTTTTATTTTCATTTTTATGCATCATTCCCATCATGCATTTTTCTTTCTCCATTTCATTCTTGCCTCTTTCTAGAGATGAACCCTCAATGATATTTTGCCACTCATGCTTCACTTTTTGCATTTGAGCACCCTTTTTCCATCACGCTATTTCTTTGATTATTCAATGCTCATATATGTGTTTTGCCATCTTTTGGGTTTATTTGCTATATTCCGAGATTGTTGGTTGTGATTGTGTTTAAGGCATGCTTCTAGCTATATATCATATTTTAATATGCCCATCTATTTAAAGTTCCTAGATTTTCACGCTTCATTTCCAAGAAACGGTTATTTTACCATCCTACCCTCGTGCTTCTAACTTATGCATGAAATACTATATGTGTACTCTTATCGCATGTTTTAGCTACCTTTCAAAAGGATTAGGATATCCACACCTTTGTTCCGTGCTTTAATTCATGGAGGATTTTCTTGCCATGCTTGGATTTCTCAAAAATTCTCTTTTACTTTACTTTGTACATTCCCCCTCGTCGTGCATCGTTCTCCCATTTGGGGGAGTGCACACTTTTGTACATATTTTTGTATAATGGTCCTTCGGGGTTCTTCGTAACCCGACGCCCTAAAGCCATTTGGCTTGGGATGGCCGCCCTTGCATTCCATTGCGATTCCGCAAGTTTGCAAGACAAAAATATTAAAATCAAAACAAAAAAACCAAAAAAAACAAAAAGATAATAAACCAATGTATATAGGGAAGGCGAGAGTTTGTACAAAGTGATCTTTCCACATCTTCTCCATCTCCTTTTGAAAATACAAGCAAGGCAAGAAAGTGTTTCAAAAATCAAAAACGACAAGTGTGTGTGTGGTGATTCCTTACATCCTAGAGATTGATAGTTATTCCCATGATTAATATCTATTCTTTCTTACTTCTTCATCCATGTATGGGTATCTCGTATTCACCGTTTGGAAGATTTGATATGAATTTTGAGCTTCCTTATATTTGGGCATATTATCTACCATAACATGCTATGATAGCTATGACTTTGCCAAATGTCACGCTTCTATCTCTTTTGTGCTCTATTGATATGAACCTATGATGCTATATTATGAGATTGAATTCTTGATTTAGATTGTGATATGCTTTTTCCTTGTGCTTAATTGTGTTGGTGATTACATTTGTGGTTTGGATAGGGTGATCAAGGATTCTTCGCTTTCCTTTCTTGCTCTCGCACCCGAACTTCACTCCAACTCGTCTTCCTCAGGACGAGGAAGAGTTTAGCTTGGGGGCTTGATGCGTGTTCATATTTCACCTTTTGCACACGCTCTTTATTGTGTTTTCATATGCATTTCATCTCACTCCATGTTGTACATACCACATTTTGGTTCATATTGACTATTGGGTGTATTGTTTGTATTTCAGGTAAATGTCGGCATTTCAGTGTCTTCTGGGGTCGACCTTGCATGTCGGGACCAAAGTGTGCTCACACGGCAAAGATCCAATGGCCAAAGACGAAGATTTGATGTTTTGGTGCTTCAACCGATCGGGTGGACAGTCCCACCCGATCGGTTCGTGCACACGTATCTGACCCGACGAGAAGCAAAGATGAAGCAGATCCCACCCGACCGATTCAGTGATCGGGTGGTCACGACAGTCTTCTCTGTCTTTTGAGCAAAACTCCACCCGATCGGTTGACTTGTCAACCGATCGGGTCACATGTATCGATTTTTCCAAGCTCGAGGCCCCAAAGTCTCACCCGATCGGTTCAGCGATCGGGTGATGATCTTCAAGAGCTCTCACCCGATCGGTTGAACTCCCAACCGATTGGGTGGCATCATTTTCTGCGGTTTCATTGGGTTTTTGGACCTAAACCATTAGGGTTTTGAGGGGAACTATAAATATCGGATGTTGGCCGACTGATAAGGTTCTCTCCCATTTTTTTTCAGCAGCTTTTGCCCCTTTCATGGGAGCTTTAGATTAGGTTAGATTATGTTTCTACTTCAATAAGTCTTGTAATGGATTGATGGATTCTAATGCAAGATAAGTATCTTTTCTCTTATTTCGATTGTTTTGTGTTAGTTTCATTTTGCTTGATGATGAATGTTTGTTTGGATTTATTGCTTGCTATCATGTTCTTCATCATTGAGTAGTGTTTGATGAACCCTAAAATGGGTTACAGTAGGATTGATGCTTGGGTGATTTCATTTGACTTGACTGCATGGTAAGTGTTTGATGGAATGTGTCAATGGGGATTTCTAGCAATCTGAGTCCAATTCGTATGGCAACACACTAGATGTGTTGGGGGTTGGGGTCCAGATGCTTGTCCTGTCAAGATCCGCTTTGATGTATTGCTAGAAATCACATTCGACTTATTAGGCCATTAGGGTTACGCGGGGGTGTTTTATTGTCATTGGCAGGAGAAAGACTGCCTCTGACCGTCGGGCCAAGGGGAAATAAAACTTGTGTTTGATCCCCTAGCCACAGCTCACACCCCTAGCGTTGACATCGAGTCCTCCTGCGTGGGAACGGCTTGGACGAAATGTTGGGAGTTATCATAGTGGCCTTAATGCTCCCGGTTGCGGTCGGTGTTAATGGACATGTGAATGCCCACCGTCCGAAACCGGGTAGACCTGTCGTATTATCCTGGGCATCGACCGGAATATCGGGCCCATGTGGCACTAGGTACCACCTTTTGGGGCAATGTCTCACCCTGGGTCAAGTCAAATGCCAAGTGTCATGAGTGCTCTAGCCCGTGTTAGCGGGCATTTATTTCTTGCCTTTTTCATTTCTTTCTTTTATTTCTACACTTCCACTCATATAATCCGCGTAGCTCTCATACAACCTAGACGAGGCTAGTAGCCATTCAAGCCATCCACCTCCCTGAGTTCGATATACCCGCACCCTACACTAACCGTACACTTGCAATAAAACGACACCGCGTTCAAACCGTAAACGGGGCACCGGTCACATACCCCTAATCTCCAATCATGTAACAACCCAACAACCCATTAATTTCTATCAATACATAGCCAAATCCAATAGGGCTCAACCCATGGCCCTAGATGGATGATTACTCACGATCCATAAATAAGAACTCAATCAAATTCATCAATTGAAGCAGCTTAGAAATGTAGATGGAAAAAAAATAGCAATCAAACAAATCCACAATGAAACAAAATAGAAGACATTAATTCTATTGCAAACTTGAAGACTAGAATTCAAAAGAACAAAAAGAATTACAAAGAGTTGCAGAGAATAACTGACTGATACACCTAAAAATTCTCTTAGAAACCGCTCAATAAGTTCTGCAAATTACGTCCTCTCTCATTGGGAAAGAAGAAAAATATTTATACCCCTTGAAAACCCACAAAAATTCCCAAATTTTCCCTTGGCGATGCCCAGATTCGACGCAAAACTCTCTATCGACGTGGTCACATCAGATTCTATGCTGCTCTGTTTGATATCAACGCGACCGCATGGAAATCCACAAGACTGCGTCGTTCCACGTTCAGCTCCTTTAAAATCTCCATCCAAACGGCCGCGTGGGTGACCGTTTGGAGCCTTCAGCTTCTCGGTGCGATGCGTTCATGTCATCTGCCTAAATGACAATGTCGATGCTTCTTTTTCTTCTCTTTAGGCTCGTGATGATACAACCATGAGGAAATCCACATGACTGCATCGATGCCGCTTTTGATGCTCTTGGGCTGTCCTGGTGATGCAACCTCATAGATCTGCTACGTGGTCATGTGTGGCATGTATTACTCCTCTTCTTCCTTGGCCATTTGAGCTCACGTTTGCATCTCGCTTCGCTCTATCGCTTTTACCTCTGTTCTAGTGTCCTAAAATCCTTCGTTTACACATGCACTATTCACAAGAGAACCAAGAGTAAAAAATAACTAAAAAGTGGGAGAAACTGTATGGAATGGGCGATGAAAATGCATGCAATGCATAGAAATAAAACATGAAATATATATATAATGAGCACTCATCAACTTACTTCGTATAAGGAGTCTAATTGATGTCAAGAAAGAGAGCTTTGAATTTTGTGACAAATGTGTGGAAAGAAAATTGAAGAAGACCCAGTTTGGAACAACAGAGCATTACAGCAAGGGGCCACTCGAGTACTTGCATAAAAATGTTCGAGTACAAGTGCTTCAATGGTCAAGTGTAAGCATTAAATATTTTTTAAATGAGAAATTGAAGCGCTTACATGCCTCATTGTGTTCTTTGTAATTTGCTGGTTTCAAGTCATCGGTTCCGGGTCCGGGTACCCCTTTCCTATAGATGGAAACTGGAACCGGACCCGATTCATACTGGCTCCTAATTTTCATACCCAGAACCTACCCGGAACTAATATGTAGCTACCCGAAACCTACCCGTTCAGATAGGTTCCGATCGGATAACTGGGTACCCTGTACCCATGCACACCCCTAGTAAAACAGAGGGTATAATGAGCCCCTTAACTACTCCATGTGATTTTCAATCAAATGGAGTAGCAGAAAGGATGAATCGAACGTTGATGGAGAAGTGCCGCTGCCTAAGTTTGACTGTTGCTTTTCCAAAGGATTACTAGGGAGAAACCATCACTACATCCCAGTATCTTATTAACATGTTACTATCATCGATGATAGACTTCAAGATCTCAGAGAAAGTGTGGATGGAGAGAGTTGGAAATTACTCCTACTTGAGAGTCTTTGTGTGCCCAACATAAGCATTACAAAAAGAAGATAAGCTGGACTAAAGAGCCATGAAAGCAGTATTATTTGGATATCCCGAGGGATTAAAAGGGTATAGACTATTGGAATTGGAATCCAACAAGATGTTTGTCACTAGACATGTCACATTTGATAAATCACCGATGGTTAGGCAGGAGGTGATTCAATCAAATAATGACTCAATATTTGACAAAACTGATTCAGACATTGACCTCCACACCACACCAGAGAAGTAAGATGCAGAGACAGATCATGATACAGAGATTACAGAGCCAGATCAAGTCAGACTCCATATCAAGAGACTGAGGTCCCAGACCAAGGAGAAAATTTGGGGTTGTGCAAATCAACCAGAATCATGAGATTGCCTCAAAGATTGGGTGTGTGGACTTACTTAGCATCCACTTTTGAATTTGATGACATGCAAGCATACACCTTGAATATTGAATATGAATAACCTGCTACTTTTAAGCAAGCCCAACTATATAAGGTAGGTCAAACTGGTTGTTGGCCATGGTGGAGGAGATGTAATCTCTCCACAAGAATGGCACGTAGGAGCTAGTTCAATTACCCAAAGGCAAAGAAGTGATTGGCTGTAAGTTTGTGTGTATAAAGTAAAGGAGAGTTCTGTGAAAGATGGTGCAGAAGTTAGATTTTAGGCACGTCTTGTACCCAAGGGTTTTATACAGAAGAAGGGAAAGACTACAATGAGATATTCTCTCCTATAGTGCGACACACATCTATTCATGTGTTATTGGTGATGGTTGTTGTACAGGACTTGGAGTTAGAGCAGCTATACATCTATACATGTAGAGCTAGATGAAGAAATCTATATGATCCAACCAGAGGGATTTGAGGTAAAAGAAAGGAGCAGATAGTGTGCAAGATCAAGAAATCGTTGTACAAACTGAAACAAAGTCCAAGACAGTGGTACAAACGATTTGATAGCTTTATGCTGAGTGTTGGTTTTGAGCAAAGTTTACGTGACCGGTGTGTGTATGTCTGCACACTCGATGAGGGGTTATTTATTCATTTACTGATGTACGTGGACGACTTGTTGATTGTGTCATGTAACATGGATAATATCCATCCGTTAAAGAAGAGTCATGCCAAGAAATTTGAGATGATGGATCTGGGACTAGGGAGGAGGATCCAAGGAATGAAAATTGTTCGAGACCAAAAGGAGATGAAATTTAAATTAAGCCAAGAAGATTTTATTAAGAATGTTCTAGCCCGTTTTGGAATGGAGAAGGCAAAACCTGCTACCACACTGCTAGGAGTTCACTTCAAACTTTCTGCTGATTTGTCATCTACCATAGAAGAAGAGAAAGCCTATATGTCCAATGTATCATATTCAAGTGTTGTGGGTAGCATCATGTATGCCATGGTGTGTACGTAGTCAGACATAGCTCAGGCAGTTGGAGTCGTCAGCAGATACATGGCAAATCTAGGTAAAGAATATTGGAAAGCGATGAAGTGAAGGGGCACAACCAATGTTGGACTATGCTATGGTAAAGGTGAGGACTTGGTGGTGTCTGGTTTTTTGTGACACAAATTATGCAGGTAACTATGAAAGGAGGAGATTAACTACAGACTATGTAATTACGATGGGTACAACTGTAGTATCATGAATGTCTATCCTCCAGTCCGTTATAGAGCTCTCGACCACAGAAGCGGTGCTTATAACTGCTATCGTGGCTGTGAAAAAAGGAATTTACTTAAGAAGTTTTATGCAATACTTGGGGATTCCATAAGAACTGCCTCGTGTATTTTGCAATAGTCAATGTGCAATTCATTTGGCAAAACTTTAGGCCTACAACTTGAGGACCAAACACGTTAAGGTGAGATACTTTTTTCTACTGGATGAACAGAAGAAGATCATGTTGAAAAAGGTCTCGATGAATCACAACCTAGCAAACATGCTCACGAAGACAGTTCATGCAGTCAAAATCAAGCATTGCTTGAGTTTGATCCATTTAAAGTAAGGGATTGATACAACCTTTCCTGTTGTCAATTGAGCTTCAGAAATTCTAGACCTGGGTAGAGATGCTTGGAATTTGGGTAGAGCCATTGTGGAGATGGATAGAAAATGTTTTGATGTTTGCACACGTTTAATGGAGCTACTCAGATCTAGATCTTGGGACGATTTTTAAGGAGGGGAGCAGGCCCCTATTTATATAGGCGACTGACCCCTCCCATTTACTCCATATCCGATGTGGGACTAAAAGGTTTTGGAGGAAAATTTTAATTAAAGTTTACCTTTCATAAAGGCCAAAATTTGGTGAATTTTTCCTCCATCACTGTTGAGCTTCGCAAGTGATACAACCTATCAAATTAAAGAGGGTTGAACGGTGAACACGTAGGAAGAAACAGTACTCCAATCCGACTTCGTTTGACCCCTCAAACATACGTCCAAAGACGAGCCCAAAAAGGTATTTTTGCTGAACAATTTAGCTGTCAATCTGAACCAAACTAGGGTTCAGAAAACCATCTGTGGGTCCCACCATATGGGCCCCATTGGCCTGGCGTGCGCAGCCCTCTGGGGGCGCGTGCATGGCGAGCGCCCCAAGCAGGGCGCCTGCTGCTGGGGCCCATTTGGGGCTCACCATTTAGGGCGCCAGAAACTATGGCCCGACCCTTTGGGCCGGGCCAAAAAGACAGCTGCCCTTTTAAAAAAAACTTTTGTACATTGTCTCTATGGGCCAATTGGTGTACTATTTAAAACCCCTTTTAAATAGATTTATTAGGCTTGTTTGGACTATGATTAGAGCGCGGTTTTCTCCGTGACTTTCACAGAAAAAACCTCTTCATTTCTATGCACTTATTGTCAAATATATTTGTAAACGATTTACAATATATTTTATATTCCTACTGCATCATATGCAATATCCCACATCCTAAATATTAAAAACCATTTGCATATAATACAAATGAACTGAGGGCATACGTCCCCCAACACAGTTGACATGATCATGCCATATGTGACGCGATCATACCAGACGGGTTTCGACTTAAAACGGGCTTTACTTTGAGCCGTTGATTTGATACTTGATCAAATCGAACATCCACGACTTAAAATGGCCTCTATAACCCTAATGATGGAATCTTATGTGAATAACATCAAGGATACATTACGGCAAGAAGATTTGATGACGACTATACTTCTAGAGAAAGATATTCTTGTTTCTAGGGTTTTGCGAGATTCTTTCATTAATGAGCACGAGATAGTTTGATATCTAGAGTGCTAGACTCAAATATCAAGATAATTGCACTTTTATTGAAGGAGATCTAAAGGCATTGGGTGTAATCAACTTGTAAACAATTCATCTCTGATCTAGTAGATTCCCATTAACAACGGAAGGCTGGACGTAAGTCTCATCACGTCAGTGAGACTGAACCAGGATAAATTGCTTGTGTCATCTATGTTTGATTGAATTTATCATTATTGTTTGTGTGGTACCTGGTTCTTGTTCTTACTATTTCCATCCATAGATCTATTGTGTTTGTTTATGCTTCATCTAAAAGAATCACACCGGTTGGACCTGATTATGATCACTTTTAGGATTGGATATAAAGAAGGGTTTGTGAGAGAAATTAGCCCAACACAAACTGCCTAGTGTCCAAAGCTCTACTAAAAACATTCTCCATTGCACCGTTGACCTTGCTCCATCTCTTACCCAAATTAGGCTGTTTTGGTTGTCATCCGTACAAGCCAAAGCCTTGGGGGTGATAAATAATAGGCATTCGATTATCCCTGTGTATCCTCTCAAAGCACAACGTCATCAAGCACTGAGACCTAGACCTTGGTTTCTTGTTTTTATTGGACCCATGGCCAAACCAACCAGCTATATAATGAAGCCATGCTAGTTTTCTTTGACAATCATGTTTCATATAGTTTCCTTTATAAATATATTTAAGGTGTGCATGTGCAACCCCAACGACTGGCCGGCAAGTGGCGCACCCATCCCATGCTTCTTCTTGATAATTTATGTGTATTAGTTCATAACTTGTTTTGAGGATGTTGTTTGATTAAAATCAATCTTTTCTCGGAGCATTCATGATCTCTTGCTTCCTAGGTTAGCATTATTTCTTTCTTGAAGATTAAGAATGCACCCTCGTGCCCATTTGCTTGGAAGAAGACTTTAAAGTAATATGTTAACTCGTTGGAGTTTAGAAAAATGTGATGTATGTATATGTATATGTATATGTATATGTATATGTATGTATGTATATATATATGGAAAATTTTCAAATGAGAACATTTCGCACCGTGCGAAAATGTTTTTATCTTTTTTTTGAAATTTTTTTTTCAAAAATTTTTTTTTCCACCCTCATTATATGTTGTTATACCCCCCTCAAAAAATAATGGTTGAGAAATAATGTCATTTGGCCTTCGATCAAGCCATTTCATCAAATTCGCACGTTTTGAGACCGTTAAATTTGTAACGGGTGGATGGGTGCTCTAATGCCCAACGGGTTCACCCATTATTTTCCCTGGGGTATATAATTGTATGGATTAAACATCAAAAAAAGAATTTTTGAAAAAAAAAATTTCAAAAAAATAAAAAAAAAAAGTTTTCGCACGGCTTTCGCACGGGATTTTTCGCACCCGAAGATTGCCATATATATATATATATATATATATATATATATATATATATATATATATATATATATATATATATATATATGGTAAAGTGTTCCTAGGGTGACTCCTTAGATTAAATCTAGGGAGTCGCCCCCATTTTCTCCAATCTCCCACAATTTTTTTAGATTTTATTTTTCATAGGATTGTTAGTTACATCATGGATGATCAACATACAAAAAATCAAGTCATTTCAATACTTTAAAAGCCACCATCTACCACTTGCAACTTCAACGGTCTGAAAACGTGATGAAAAACCCATAAAGTTGCAAGGGATAGATGTGGGCTCTAAAAGTATTGGAATGACTTGATTTTTGGTATATTGATCATCCATGAGGTGAACAACAATCCCAAGAAAAAAAATTTCAACAAAAATGTGGGAGATGGGAGAAAATGGGGGCGACTCCCTAGATTTAATCTAAGGTGTCACCCTAGGAACACTTTACCCATATATATATATATATATATATATATATATATATATATATATATATATATATATATATATATATATATATATATATATAGAACAATAAGTTAGAATCTATATTAGAAAGATGGGAATATAGTACAACGTGTTAGTTCTCAGAATGTTGTTGTTAAAGGGAGAGGATAGGACACAAGCGTCGTCACTCTCCACTATATATATATATATATATATATATATATATATATATATATATATATATATATATATATATATATATATATATGGGTAAAGGGATCCTAAGGTGCCTCCTTAGATTCAATCTAAGGAGGCGCCCCCATTTCTTACCATCTCACATATTTTTTTTTGAAATTATTTTTCATGTGTTTATTGTTCACCTTATGGATGATCAACATACCAAATTTCAAGAGATTCCAATACTTTTTGAGCCCCCATCTACCCCTTGCAACTTCGTGGGTTTTTCAGCACGTTTTTAGACCGTTGAAATTGTAAGGGGTAGATGGTGGCTCAAAAAGTATTGGAATCACTTGAAATTTGGTATGTTGATCATCCATGATGTGAACAACAACCCCATGAAAAAAAATTTCCAAAACAATGTAGAAAATGGGGGGAAATGGGGGCGCCTCCTTAGATTTTCATCTAAGGAGGCACCTTAGATCCCCTTTTTCCTATATATATATATATATATATATATATATATATATATATATATATATATATATATATATATATATATATATATATATATATATATATATATATAGGAAAATTTTCAAATGAGAACATTTCGCACCGTGCGAAAATGTTTTTATCTTTTTTTTGAAATTTTTTTTTTCAAAAATTCTTTTTTCCACCCTCATTATATGTTGTTATACCCCCCTCAAAAAATAATGGTTGAGAAATAATGTCATTTGGCCTTCGATCAAGCCATTTCATCAAATTCGCACGTTTTGAGACCGTTAAATTTGTAACGGGTGGATGGGTGCTCTAATGCCCAACGGGTTCACCCATTATTTTCCATGGGGTATATAATTGTATGGATTAAACATCAAAAAAAGAATTTTTGAAAAAAAAAATTTCAAAAAAAAAAAAAATCTTTTCGCACGGTGCGAAAAGCCTCTTTTTCGCATTTGAAGATCACTCTATATATATATATATATATATATATGTGTGTGTGTGTGTGTGTGTGTGTGTGTGTGTGTGTGTGTTAATGGAGGAGTGCTGACAGCGCTGGAAATTTTGCCAGCGATGTCCGCGATCTGGGCAGCCTACACATATTATTTTTAAATTTTTTTTGCAGTAGTTAGATAAATTTGTTAGGAAGCTCCTCACAAATTTTCAGGTCGATCCGACACCATTTGATCCTCCGTTCATCGATTTCAAAAACATTGCGCAAAACTGTCCAAATTTTGCGCAATGGTTTTGAAATCGATGAACGGAGGCTCAAACGGTGTCGGATCGACCTGAAATAACAAGTTTATCTAACAACTGCAAAAAAAATTTTAAAAAAATATGTGTAATGTGCCCAGATCACGGACAGCGCTGGAAAAATTTCCAGCGCTGTCAGCACTCCTCCATTTTACACACACACACACACACACACACACACACACACATATGGATTAATAGGTATCATACGCCATATGAGATAGGCTCTCATACGCCCTCTCACATAAAGCAACCAAGTACAAGCCCACATGGGCTTGTACTTGGTTGTACTTGGTTGCTTTATGTGAGAGGGCATATGAGAGCATATCTCATATGGCGTATGATAGCCATTATTCTCATATATATATATATATATATATATATATATATATATATATATATATATATATATATATATATATATGAGGAGGGATCAAATGACCCCCAAAAATAACCCCCAAAAATGACCCCCTATCAAAAATCATTTGCCCCCCATTTTTTCGGAAGATCCGAACCGTTCATCTTGATCTCCCCCCTCTAAATACCTGACCAACCAATTTTCAAACTGATCCCATGTGTTTTGCATGTTCATCCATCCGACCCAAATTTAACGGTTTCGCATGAACAGAACTTTTGCGAATGGTTGATGAACGGGTAAAACACATGGGATCGGGTTGAAAATTGGTGGGTCATGTATTTAGAGGATGGAGATCAAGATGAACGGTTTGGATCTTTCGAAAAAATGGGGGGCATAGGATTTTTGATAGGGGGTCATTTTGGGGGTTATTTTTGAGGGTCATTTGATCCCACCTATATATATATATATATATATATATATATATATATATATATATATATATATATATATATATATATATATATATATATATATATATATATATATATATGGGTAAAGTGTTCCTAGGGTGACTCCTTAGATTAAATCTAAGGAGTCGCCCACATTTTCTCCCATCTCCCACAATTTGTTTTGCATTTTATCTTTCATATGATTGTTGTTCACCTCATAGATGATCAACATACCAAAAATCAAGTCATTCCAATACTTTAAAAGTCCCCATCTACCCCCAACTTCAACGGTCTGAAAACGTGCTGAAAAACCCATAAAGTTGCAAGAGGTAGATGGGCGCTTTTAAAGGATTGGAATGACTTGATTTTTGGTATGTTGATCATCTATGAGGTGAACATCAATCCTATGAAAAATAAAATGCAAAAAAAATTGTGCGAGATGGGAGAAAATGGGGGCGACTCCTTAGATTTAATCTAGGGAGTCACCCTAGGAACACTTTACCCTATATATCTATTATACATTTGACAGTGTTTTTTGAATTCTAGGGCTGACTAGGACAAGATAAAGAGTGGCTAAGATTTGATTTTGGTAAATCAATGGTTGAGATTGGATTTTGTGAAAATTTTAGTAGGAAAAATTAAATTTTGGTGGGAAAAGTGTCTTGGGAACCAAAACTTTGAAATTATGTGTGTCTTGGGAAAGATTGTGGAGATTAAATTTGGAGGGAGAGTGCATTGTGAACCTAAACTTTAAAATTAAAAGTGCATTGGAAAAGATTGTAAAGAATAATTTGTGGGGAAAAGTACATTGTGAACATAAACCTTAACATTAAAAGTGCCTTGGGAAAGATTATAGAGAAGCATGATCCATTAAAGTAAACAAAATAAAAAATTTAGCATAAAATAACTTAGCGGAACAACAAATTAGCGTAAAAATACCATGAGGTTTGTTGTTCCGCGCCGAAGGCGCCCGCTAAATTTTTTTCCGATAATGTGGTGTCCCACGCCGAAGGCGCGGTGCCAAATTTGTTGTTCGACGTCGAATTTGTTGTTCCGCATGGAAGGAGCATGTGCCGCTAAATATTTTATTTTTCTGTTAAATTTTGGCTGTAGAAATAATTTTTCGGGGATCAAAGATTTCGCGGGGAAATTTTAAATCATCCGTGCCCGCGCCCGCGCCCGAGGGGGAAATAATTCTTGGGGAGAACAAATATTTTGAGAAGATATCTTAAATGAACCGTGCCCGAGGGCGCCCACGCCGAAGCTACAATTTTGTTCGTTTAAATTTTGGAGAGAGAAATAATTTTTCGGGAGAACAATGATTTTGATGGAAATGATTTTGAGGGAAAATCTTAAATGAACCGTGCCCGCAGGGCACGGGTTATGACTAGTATATATATATATATATATATATATATATATATATATCTCTCTCTCTCTCTCTCTCTCTCTCTCTCTCTCTCTCTCCAAATGAGAACGTTTCGCACTATGCGAAAATGTTTTTGTCTTTTTTTGAAATTTTTTTTTCAAAAAATTTTTTGTCCACCCTCATTATATGTTGTTATACACCCCTCAAAAAATAATGGTTGAGAAATAATGTCATTTGGCCTTCGATCAAGGCATTTCATCAAATTCGCATGTTTTGATACCGTTAAATTTGTAACGGGTGGATGTGTGCTCTAATCCCCAACGGGTTCACCCATTATTTTCACTGGGGTATATAATTGTATGGATTAAAAATAAAAAAAAAATTTGAATTTTTTTTATAAAAAATAGAAAAAAGTTTTCACACGGGCTTTCGCACTGTTTTTTCGCAACGGAAGATCGCCCTCTGAAAGTTAACACGACCCGACCGAGTAGCTGCCCTACTCGGTCGAGCTACAGTAGGAGTCCAAATATGCTTAAAAGGGCGCTCTGAAAGTTTAATTGACTCGACCGAGTAGATACCCTACTCAGTCGAGCTACAGTAGGAGCAAAAAGAGCTGAATTCACTACTCTATTTTAATTCAGCTAGACCGAGATGAGTAAGCAGCTCGGTCGAGTAGCTGGGCACTACTTATGGGTTCAAACTTTCAATTTTTCTCTATCTTTTGAGCTCCATCGAGTAGCCTGTGCTGCTCGACCAAGAGAAGATTAGTGGAGAGGGGCCCACAACTTAAACCGAGCCGAACTCTGGTTATTTAAAAACTCGAATCGATCCCAGCCCTTATCCCACTCTAATTCAAACTCCAAGTGCCCGAGCCCAGCTCCCTTTGCCCAAAACCCCGCTCGACCCAATCCCGCTGCCAAAGCTCCGCCACGCACGCCACCTGAGCTCCACCCTTTCGCCCAGCTCGGTCCGCCCCATTTGCCCATCTCTCCACCTCCTTTCACCCTTTCTCTCTCCAGATCTCTCTCTCCCCCCATTTCTCCCCAATTCGTACCCTACTCCTAATATTTCCTATTTTAGAACCCCAACCCCCATTTAATTTCTTAATTACCTACTAATATCATCTTCATTATTCATTACTGGTACTATTGGAGCTTTTCGAGGAGAAGCTAGGGTTTGGGATAGCTTGGGGGATTTCTAGCTTCGAGGCTTCGCACGGGTACTATCACATTCGCTTTTACCGCGACTCTCAATATCGGTATACCCCTTCCACTTTTATTTTATTTTACCGTATATCATGTTTTTGTAGCTTAGCTGCACCCCACTCACAGGATGCCGCCTAGGTTGCTTATATCTCTTGCCACACTATTTAGAGTACTTCAGTATCTTACTATCCATGTGCTTGCATATATCTCGTTTGATGACTTCTCTAAATGAATGCATGAAATAAATTGAAGCTGAATGTATGGATTAGTATTTAGTATGCATTTGTTGGAAATGCACCAAGATTCATGTATCATTTGCATATCCGAAGCATCTGTATTATTGTTTTAATTCACCTTCTGCTGCATGCTTGATATGAGTGATATCTTTACTGCATGACTTCATTATTCATTGATATGATTAAGAATATCCATTGCATCACTTCATTATTCATTGATATGATTAAGAATATCCATTGCATCACTTCATTATTCATTGATATGATTAAAAATATCCATTCTTACATATGAGTTTTAGTTGATGTATTATCTTATTGAACCGTTCGCGCACATCTTAGAGTGAACCGAGTTTTATTGTTTCTTCCTCCACATATATCTTTATTTCTCTACTTGGGACTTGGGTTCACCCCCCTTGCAGCTACTTATATCGCATCTTTTCCCAAAAATCCATTGCAAAAGAAAAAGCTAGCTCCAAAAAGTTTAAAAAGCCAAAAAGGAGCCAAAAAGCCAAAAACACAAGAAGAATAGCTCCAAAAAGGGTTCAAAATTTTCAAAAACCAAAAAGAAAAGAAAAAAATATTTCTATACTTGGAGCTACAAAAATTACTTGGGAAAACCAATGCCAAAATCCCATTTTTCTAATTCTTTTCCCTTAGATGTGATGCCTCAAGCTAAGCTTGGGGGGTGAATTCTTTTGACAATATGCATGAGTACGACATTAGAGAGGAGTTATGCATGAATGGGGCTATTTGATAATGCTTAAACTTGGTGAAATAACTTAGCTTGGAGATTTCTTATGATTTGACGTGAATATGTGAATGCCATGACTTCTATTCCATTCTCTATTGCATGCTTGGCGTGATTCTATATGCTTCCTTTATAAATTTTGATTGAAAAGTGCATCGCCAACATTCGTATATTAGATTCTATGAATTGCATGAAGTGGATATGAATTGATTGTATGAATTTAGAGAGTGCCTTTCTTTGCTCTTAAAATCTTGCAAGTACCGTAATTTTTATAAGATATAAAATCTTTATAGCATGTATTTCATTTTTTGGAGTGTCGTGATATGTAGCTTATGGCTTGAGATCTGACCGAATAATCTAGTGCTTCCCTCCATTTTTCATCCTTTCTCTGTTTCTTATTTTTATCGCCCAGTGAGCCACCTATTCGTCTTCCTCAAGGACGAGTAAGAGATAAGCTTGGAGGATTTTGATGTGTCCATATTTTTCATATATTTACTGCATCATTTCATTTCATATTCGACATCCAAAGTTCATATTTTCATGTATTATCGCGCTTCTAACGTTATATTTGAGTTTTGTATAGATTTATGGATTCTCAGGAACTTTGGGGTGAATCAAAGCAATTATAGGACACAGACACATCTGATACATCCGGAGCATCATTGGCCAGGTTTCATAGGTGTTTGGCATGGAAAGGAAGAAGATTGGAGGAGAGGAGGAGAAGAGAGTGAGAGTTGAGAGTTCTAAAGGCAATTAGAGTCTGTTTCCCAGGCTACTCGATCGAGTTGATCAGCACTCGTCCGAGCAGAAAAAAAGAAACTCCAGCGAGAACAGACACGCCCTACTCGACCGAGCAGACAGCAAGCTCGACCGAGCTGCATCCAAACAGAATGACTATTCTGAGCCATTCTTTAAGCAATGTAGCTCGACCGAGCAGTGAAGCATACTCGACCGAGTAGACCATCTACTTGACCCGAGTTGTCACCAAACAGAACAGTGTTTTGAGGAGAGTTTGGGACTACTGTAGCTCGACCGAGTGGAGGGGCTACTCGACTGAGTAGCCTGTATCAGCCCAGAGCCAAATATGTAGCAAAGCGGAGCAGCATGTCAGCTCGACCAAGCAGCGCCGATACTCGACCGAGTAAGGCGCCGCAGCCAGACTAGTTTGGGGGCCCAAGTGCCCATATTCTCTGATTTTTGTGGGGTCCATACCCCTTGTATATAAGACAATTTTTATCCTATCTTAGAGAGCTTGATTAATTTCCTTAGTTTAATTTCTAGTTTAGTTTTCTCAAAGAGTTCAATGAGCTGTCACTATTTTATTAAGACAAAGTTGATATTTTTACTAGTTGCTTTTGCTTGGAATCATGGATCCTTAATTCTCTGAGTTTTGCTCTCACTGCAACGTTTTGGTAACGATCTTCTATCATTATTTGCTTTATTCGATGTCTTCTATTGCGATCATGAATTCTATTGCTTTCGTTAAATTCTCCATTATGATTTCCATTATCCATGAGTAGTCTTACCTAGGGCTGATGGATTAGCCCTAGGATCTTAGGATCTAGATGTAAAGTTAGGATTTTTAGGTTGTTTTGGTATAAAAGTGATGTGTTTTGGTTGATCTAGCCAAGTTTGTAGGAGATTCCTATAGAGTTTGTGTCCACGATGGTGGCACATACTTCTTGGACAGATTATGGACTTAATTAGGTAGTTAGTGAATCGAATTAGGGATCGTGACCATGATAGTGGCGCGCACTTTGAAGGGATCTACCAACTTCATATATTACTAATTGATGACGTACAATAGTAGCATCAATGAGAGCCACCAAATCCCAGATCAAAGCTCTAATCCACGATAGTGGTACGCGTAGAGATTGAGAATAGTTATCGATCCTAATGCACGGATCACGTGCAAAGCCATCCACAATGGTGGGGCTAAGCACGGGATACGTTAGACGAGTGGTACAACGATAATTGGCCAAGAGTTCTACATTCTTAGATGCGACAATCTCTCCTTAATAAAGCCAATTCAATGTAAGAGTTCTTACCTAGCATTGACATCCGACGATCCTAGCGATGACTCCTAACGCCCTAGTCATTTATATTAATTAATTCTCCTAAGAAAGATAATTCTTGTGACAAACAATTTGAATATGCCTGCTGACATCATTCTAGGATCTAGAAAATACCCAAGTCTATAAACATCACCTCCCTGTGGGATCGATATCTTTTATATTAGAAAGCTCTAACACCGTGCACTTGCGATAGTCTCCAGGGTTACATTTCGGACGCAACTAGCCTTTGGCTTCGTTGTCGGAGATTTATCGCCGTGTGATTTGTACCATTACTAGTTGGGGTTTAGGGGTTAAAATCGGGTGCATCAAGATTTTGGCGCCGTTGTGTTGAGTATTGGACTCCCCGTATTTGGTTTTGGATGATGAGCAAACATAAATAAATCGTGAACTAACAATTTGTGAGCGCAGTTATGGAGATCGTCGCCAAATTCACGAGAACACTCAAAGCGACATCTTAAGACTTCTCAAAGCTCGTATTCAATGCCTAAAGCTTCGTTGAAGCTTTTGGACCTTTTTGGAAGTCATGAAGATTTGATCGAAGCTTTCGAAGACCGTTCCTTAAGGTTTTGTTCATAGTCTTTTAGCTTCGATTTATAGAATGTTAAGCCTTGAGTAATTCTTACATGTCTATCTTCATATCGCTCATATCTTAGAGCTAGGATTATCTTAGAAGCCATTAGAAACTTTCTCGAAGCCTATCGCTTCTTCCCTCGGCTTCTAGTGCATCTTAGTTGGTTCAAGTAGAGTCACCAACCGACTAGATGACGATCTAGTCGGTCGGTAACTCTTCATGAACCGACTAGATGTCCTAACTCATTTCAGCTCAGCCATGTCGATCAGTTAGTCGGTCAAAGAAGGATCACTGACCGACTAGATGACGATCTAGTCGGTTAGGTATCCTTCTCAGACCGACTAGTTGAGCTTGCCTCTGTATAGCCTGAGTTACTGTTTACAGTTAGTCGGTCCAAGAACATTCATCGACCGACTAGTTGTGAAACTAGTCGGTCAGCATTTGTTCTTAGACCGACTAGTGTAACTTGTATTCAGCTTCGTACATTTCACTCTTAGTCGGTCAAAGAACACTCACCGACCGACTAGTTGGTAAACTATTCGGTTGGCAAGTCTTCTTAGACCGACTAGTTCATGTTGCCTGGAAATCACTCTTTTGGATGTCGAGCTGTTAGTCGGTCCATGTTGAATCACCGACCGACTAGTTGATGAACTAGTCGGTCAGTGATCCTTCTTAGACCGACTAGTCGGCTTCAGATTTAGATCCGTTGGAGTTTTGAAAGCGACGTTTCTTTCTCTCTTTTCCCTTGATCCTTTAAATACCTGAAGGGGTTATTTCATAGGATCCAAGGCTGCTATTTCCAGAGTTCTATTGATTCAAAAAGAGAAGCTTACAACTCTCATCTTCAAGCTCTCCCATTCTCAAGAATCTCTCCCTCACTCTTATTCCTCAAGAGAGATTCATTGATTGTGAGCCTTCCAAGCCAAGGGCTTGATTCTAGGTCATCCATCTCATCCCTAGGCTTCCATTGCTGGCCATCTTCTTGAAGCTAGGGTTTGGTGACTCTTCCTCCATCAAAATCCTCTTTGCCCTAATTTGGTAAGAAATCTCAAGGCATAGGTATTTTGTTGGTAAGCATTTTATTTCAGTTATATTTGAATTGTATACTCTCGGTTGTGAGAGGTTTTGCGTGATCCCGGGTTGTGGGATTCACGGTCATCGATTGTAGGTCGTTTGCACTTGTGAGGTTTTCGCAAGTGGTCATATTGGAAATCTTGAGTTAGGGTTTCTAACTCAAGTATCCGGAAGGGATCCGGGTGGTTGGGACGTAGGATCACCGGGAACAAGTCGGGGAGACTTGGGTGGATCTGAACCCATTAAACCTTTTGTTTGCGTTTGCATTTATTCTTGTTGATCGTTGTTATTCCGCATTGTTGTTTGTTAATTGCACGATAATTAGGAATACCTCTCCCTATTATTTAAAAGTACTATTCACCCCCCCCTCTAGTACATGTGCAGTGGCTTCCTAGGGCACTACAATTGGTATTTGAGCCAAGTTCAAAGATACACATAGCCAAAGTTGAGAGCTATGACGAACAACGACTACAACGTCTTCAAGAACCGCGATGGAGATTCTTCTGTTATGGAAGGACTGTCCTCCATCAGGCCTCCACACTTCAACGGTACCAACTACGGGTACTGAAAATGCCGGATGCAAATTTTCCTCCGGAGCGCTTCACTATGGAGAGCCACCATGACGGAGTATGTCGAGCCTTTCGAAGAAGATTTTGCGAAATGGACTCCCGCGGAGGTCGCCACGGAAGTAGCCAATGCCAAGGCAATGAATGCCTTGAATTGTGCGTTGGAGCCCGAGGACTTCAACAAGATATGCACATGTAAGAGTGCATATCAAATATGGAACCAACTCCTCATATTGCACGAAGGATCGAGTACGGTAAAAGATTCTAAACTCGTCGTTGCTAATAAAGAATTTGAGTTGTTTCATATGGAGCAGGGCGAAACCATGAAGGAATATTACGCTTGCTTCGTGGATATATCAAACGACTTGGAAGCTCTTGGGAAGGTCTATACCCAAAAGGAGAAAGTCGCGAAGATTATCGACAGTCTTCCATCATGTTGGGAAAAGCGTACCTTCGCCATCGAGGAAGGTAATGACATGAATAAATATACCGTCGTACAACTAATGGGTACCTTGTTGTCTTACGAGGTACGCAAGGATAGTAAGATCCGAATGAAGGAAAAGATGAAAGCGTACTTGAAGCAAGATGAGCCAAAGAGAAAGGCGATTGCCTTCAAGGCCGCTCCATCTACCGATGATGAAGAATCGGAAGACGAATTGGACATGGAATCCATTGCCCGTATGGCAAGGAAGTTCGATCGATTCCTCCGAGAAGGTATATCTTTGAATAAATCTAAAGTTAGTTCGACTAATGCTTCTACTCCCGTGTGTTATAAATGCAACAAGCCAGGACACATCAAACCGGATTGTCCTCTCTACAAACACAAGGAGAAGGGGAAAGCATCGAAGTATGACAAGTCGAGAAAGTACAAGAAAGGACTTGTTGGCACATTCACCGACTCCGAAGAGGATTCCTCAAGTGGAGAGTCGGATGATGGAAGAGTGGAGAAAGCAAAACTTTGCTTCATGGCTAATGAGGCAAAAGATCGAAAGTCCTCCTTCGATGAAAGCGAGGATGAAAGCGAGGATGGTAGCGAGGATGAAAGCGGAGAACCTACTATTGATGAAATGAGGTTAGCAAACCAAGAAATTTGGTCTAAATTTACTAAATTAGTAGAAAGATATAATAAGACCAAAGATGAACTTGTTAGCCTCCAAACCTCTCCTAAGTCTACCATCACCAACAATGACACCATTGTTGAGACACTCGCCAATGAGAAAGCAAGTTTGCTTACTCATAATGGCTTGTTGAGAAATGAGATGAAAACCCTCAAATCTCAACTTGAGCATGTTCATTTTGAGAAATCGGATGAACACAAGATGGCGGATTTGACGTCTCAAAACTCAACCTTGAGTTTTGAGAATAAGAATCTCAAATCTCATGTTTATGCACTCACATCGCAAGTATCCACTTTGGATGCTTCGATGCATTCTCTCAAAGAGAAGTACGAGTGCACGTTAGGCCGTATCAATGATTTCAATAGAGGTAAGGGACATTTGGATAATATCCTAAATGACTTACTTCCGGCCAAACACCACATTGGCTTGGGGTATAAGATGGGAGACTCATCCAAATCGCCTACCACCTTTGTTAGGCCGACATCCGATGCCTCGACGAGTGGGAGCAAACACCCCATTGGTAGTTCTCCTACCAATAGTACTTCCACTTCGTACACACCCCCGATTGGAAAGAAACCCACTTTGGGTAGACCTCCAAAGAGGGGTCATGCATTTTTGTACTCTCATGCTATGCCACGTAGGAACACACATCCTACTCCACCGGTGCATGCTAATATTGATTTTTATGCTCCGCACCCACGAGCACGTGCAAACACTCATATGAGACACCCACATGCACGTAATCATGCTCATGCACATCCTAATGCTTATGTTCACACATCTAATCCACATGTGAATGCCTTCTCTCATAATCATCCTCATGCTTATCCACGTATGTATGCTACACCACATCATGGATCTCATGCTCATCATAATGCTATTGCTAGATCTCATGCTCTTAGGCCACATGCACCACATAGAAATCAACCTTTTGTGCATGCAACCACTAGGAAGAGGATTCCCAAAATGTACACTATTTGGGGTCCCAAGAACACTAGCGATGATGCTATGAATGTTTATGTGAAATCATATATTAATGATGTTATTTTGAATGATGATTATGTTGGGAAGTCAAGTTCCTCTTGGACTTGGTTTCCGAAGGGTTAGTTCCTTTAACCCTTCAATGCTTGGTACCATGAGCTTATGATCATGTTATGGGTACCAAGGCATATGTTTATAAAATTGATTTTGATTATATTAATTTATGGCTTACAATAATTTTTATTTCGTATTTCAAATTTGTTGTCTAACCCATTGGATCCAAAAGGATTTTTGGATACCAAAATGAAGTTTTCTAGGTTCAATCCACCGTGGGATACCAACCCTACCAACTCCTCGATTTGCGAAGACTTTCATTCCAACGGAGTTGATGGTGCTTAGGTAATGCACCAATGTAGGGGGAGCTTAATGTTGTAAGTATGATATTACATTTGGTATCCATGAGGGTTGAATGCATGCTTGGTTAGAATCTATTTCTTTACATTGGTATCATTTTGTTTCTCCTAGCATGATAGAATTGCGAATGCCATAAGTGCTTTGAAATCCATATCTATTTTTGGCATGACATGTTCTTAAAAGTTATTATGATGATTTTCGTATTACCTTTATCACCTTGTCACTTCTCATCGCACACTTCACTTAGTTTTGATGTGCTTTTACTTAATGTTCATTTTCGATCGATATTGTGACATTTGATATTCTATGATGTGCACCACTCTTCTGATGGTTCATTCCTTTGTGCACATTTTATGTATGTCTTTGATATTGATTTCGTCGCTCGACGATTTATTTTGATTCAATAGCTTTAGTTGTATGAAAACATAGAATTGTTTTCCATGCACTAAAATATCTATAAATTTTGATATTGGAGAATAAATTCCTTTCATCAATACGTGAATTTACAATTGGTATTTTGATGACTTCATTTTTCGTTTTTCGACTAAGGTCTCTTTGGCACACCTTTAATATGTTTTGGTATTTTACTTTGGTGTCATTGGACCGAGGTCGTATTCTTCGACTCCCGTGATTCATATATTATTTGGCCATGATCTATTATCATTGACTTCCTCCCGCACTTTTTGGATTATGCCAAAGGGGGAGAGATATAATAATGGCATGTGCTAAATGATAGTTTAGCATGAATCTAATTTGATATGTTAGATTCATGGGGAGTTAAGAAAATATAAATGTATTTCAAATTCGATAACTGGATTTGTATTTTTAATTTTCTCGCCTGATTGATGCATATGTTTATTATTTCATATGGAACTAATGTGTCATCAATGCAGAGGGAGTAAGTAAATTTCATTTAGTACATTATTAGTGATTATTATTTATGTTGGTTTGTCATCACCAAAAAGGGGGAGAATGTTGAGTATTGGACTCCCCGTATTTGGTTTTGGATGATGAGCAAACATAAATAAATCGTGAACTAACAATTTGTGAGCGCAGTTATGGAGATCGTCGCCAAATTCACGAGAACACTCAAAGCGACATCTTAAGACTTCTCAAAGCTCGTATTCAATGCCTAAAGCTTCGTTGAAGCTTTTGGACCTTTTGGAAGTCATGAAGATTTGATCGAAGCTTTCGAAGACCGTTCCTTAAGGTTTTGTTCATAGTCTTTTAGCTTCGATTTATAGAATGTTAAGCCTTGAGTAATTCTTACATGTATATCTTCATATCGCTCATATCTTAGAGCTAGGATTATCTTAGAAGCCATTAGAAACTTTCTCGAAGCCTATCGCTTCTTCCCTCGGCTTCTAGTGCATCTTAGTTGGTTCAAGTAGAGTCACCAACCGACTAGATGACGATCTAGTCGGTCGGTAACTCTTCATGAACCGACTAGATGTCCTAACTCATTTCAGCTCAGCCATGTCGATCAGTTAGTCGGTCAAAGAAGGATCACTGACCGACTAGATGACGATCTAGTCGGTTAGGTATCCTTCTCAGACCGACTAGTTGAGCTTGCCTCTGTACAGCCTGAGTTACTGTTTACAGTTAGTCGGTCCAAGAACATTCATCGACCGACTAGTTGTGAAACTAGTCGGTCAGCATTTGTTCTTAGACCGACTAGTGTAACTTGTATTCAGCTTCGTACATTTCACTCTTAGTCGGTCAAAGAACACTCACCGACCGACTAGTTGGTAAACTATTCGGTTGGCAAGTCTTCTTAGACCGACTAGTTCATGTTGCCTGGAAATCACTCTTTTGGCTGTCGAGCTGTTAGTCGGTCCATGTTGAATCACTGACCGACTAGTTGATGAACTAGTCGGTCAGTGATCCTTCTTAGACCGACTAGTCGGCTTCAGATTTAGATCCGTTGGAGTTTTGAAAGCGACGCTTCTTTCTCTCTTTTCCCTTGATCCTTTAAATACCTGAAGGGGTTATTTCATAGGATCCAAGGCTGCTATTTCCAGAGTTCTATTGATTCAAAAAGAGAAGCTTACAACTCTCATCTTCAAGCTCTCCCATTCTCAAGAATCTCTCCCTCACTCTTATTCCTCAAGAGAGATTCATTGATTGTGAGCCTTCCAAGCCAAGGGCTTGATTCTAGGTCATCCATCTCATCCCTAGGCTTCCATTGCTGGCCATCTTCTTGAAGCTAGGGTTTGGTGACTCTTCCTCCATCAAAATCCTCTTTGCCCTAATTTGGTAAGAAATCTCAATGCATAGGTATTTTGTTGGTAAGCATTTTATTTCAGTTATATTTGAATTGTATACTCTCGGTTGTGAGAGGTTTTGCGTGATCCCGGGTTGTGGGATTCACGGTCATCGATTGTAGGTCGTTTGCACTTGTGAGGTTTTCGCAAGTGGTCATATTGGAAATCTTGAGTTAGGGTTTCTAACTCGAGTATCCGGAAGGGATCCGGGTGGTTGGGACGTAGGATCACCGGGAACAAGTCTGGGAGACTTGGGTGGATCCGAACCCATTAAACCATTTGTTTGCGTTTGCATTTATTCTTGTTGATCGTTGTTATTCCGCATTGTTGTTTGTTAATTGCACGATAATTAGGAATAACTCTCCCTATTATTTAAAAGTACTATTCACCCCCCCTCTAGTACATGTGCAGTGCCTTCCTAGGGCACTACACGTTGCCGGGAGGGAACCGTTATTACTTGGGTTTATTTCTTTAATGAAGAATTTGTTAGAAACTCTCACCATCCCTTATCTCTTCATATTTTTGTTTCTTTTCCTTTTGATACTAACACTTCTCTCCAGCCAATCTTCTCCAAAAGAGAACATGTATAATAGAGATGCAAGTGCATTGGAGCAGTTATTCTGATAGTGACTCAGATGTGTTTGACTTCTCTCCATACCAAGCATATGGTCTTCAAAACTCACGCATGGAGGGATCCATTGTCGAATACACAGCCAGAGAACCGCTAGATGTAGTCCGATTCATTGGAGCAGGAACCTATAGGCAGGTGATGAGAATCAACAGATGGTTATAGATCATATACTGAACAATGTTTCTGATGCATGTACCATTGAGGACGACATTCATATAAGTTTTGAAGGGGACGTGATGCATCTTTGTGCTATTGAGACTCCACTTGTTGAGGCGTATGAACTACCGAGTGATTCCCAATTCCAGAATATTTTGGAGAGCATCGTGATAGACATATGGAACAACGGTTCGGTCTGGTTCCCTGTAGAGGACCCAATTGTGCAAGGGCTCTCAATCTTCATTGCAAGCACATTCAAATATGCAGAATTCTTGGATGGCATCCCTATATCTGACGTAGTCTACGTACGGTACGAGGGCGACGCTCTACACTTCTCTGGTGACAATATCCTCCAAACCAAGACATACGGAGACTACGTCCAGGGAGAGTGTGTAGATCTCGAACAATTCCAAGGCAACATCATTCAGGGAAGCCCTCTTGACTCTACACCTGATAATGCGTGCGCATCTGAATGCCTTATTCCTATTGATAGGTGCACTACGGAGCCCACTCCTATGGAGATGGACCCTGCAGATGTTTACCACGATGCACCATCATCACCCTGCTCATCATATGAATCTACCGAAGAATAATTCCCAGCAGCTGAACCAACAGTTGAGGACGCATCCTTATCACATGCGAACGATGATTGGAGTACGGCGTGTGGGGAATTTGGGGGTTCCCTTAGGGCACAAAAATTCTAGTCCCGTCCTAAGTCGGACGGAACATAGACAGGAAAATCAAAAAAAAGGCAGCGGAAGGAAAAACTAGTTAATCTAAATTAACATGCAAGTTAAAACAATTTTAACTTGGCCCTAAGGTCCAAGACCCTATGCCAAGATCTATGCCGACTTGGGATGGGTCTGACCATCCCAAGAAGGATCTAGTCTACTGCGATTAAACTAAACTAAATGCTAATAAACTACTTTAACCACATACCCGGAATCTCAGCCCTGGAGCAGGCGAGATGTTCCGCGCCGTCTTCCGAGCTGCTCCCGTCCCACGCCGAGCCGCTCCTTGAACCGCTCCCCGAACCGCTCCTCGAACCGCTCCGCATCCCGAGGCGATCAATCCCCGTGCCGCCGAGCCAACCAACCGCCGAAGAAAGTTTCACGCGAGTGAAACCTCCGCCAAGATTTCGGATCCAGAATCCGAACTCCTTTGAGGCTTTGCTAGAGCCCGCAGGAGTAAGGCAGAAATTTTAGGGAGATAGAGAAATATTTAATTTAAGCTAAGATCCGAGCGTGCTCCAACATTTACGAGAGCCGCTCAGATCTAGAGCTTGGGACGAGTTTTGAGGAAGGGGGGAGACCCCTATTTATATAGGCGGCGGACTCTCCCCCTTTCTCAAAATCCGATGTGGGACTAAAATTTAGAGTTAATTAAATCAAGTTAGTTTGCACTTCACAAAGTGCAAACTTCCGTGAATTTTAACTCACTCACCGTTGAGCTTCAAGATTGATACAACCTATCAATACGACAAGCGTTCAACGGTGAACGCATAGGAAAAAACCGTTCGTCAATCGGAGTTCGTTTGACCCTCCAATTGATCGTCCAAAGATCAACCCACGGCTAGTTTTTCATAAAAACTGAGCCGTCAAATCTGTTCTGCCCTAGGGCAGAATTTCTGCACAAGCGGGACCCACCAGACCAACTGGGTGAGCCCAGACCAGGCTGGACGCCTGGTCTGGGCGCACCCAGGCTGGTGCACCCAGTCTGGGCGCCTGGCCCAGGCCAGGGCACCTGGCCCGGGCCTGGGCCAGGCGCCCAGGCGCCCAGGGCGCCTGGGCGGCCCGCCTGGGCCAGCGCCCAGGCGCCCAAGGCGCCTGGGCAGGCCCGCCTGGGCCGGGCCCAGGCGCCTAGCTCCTGGGCCTGGCCCAGGCGCCCAGGGCGCCTGGGCGGGCCCGCCTGGGCTGGCGACCTGGCTCAGCCAGGTCTGGCCAGGCACCCAGGCCAGACTTAGTCTGGTCTGGGTTAGCCTGGTCTGACCCGGTCTGATCCTTTGGGCTGTTTTTGGGCTCTAACTTGAGCATTTGGTGTCCGATTTGGACGCCGTTCGAACCTAGGTCTAGACCGGGATATTCCCGTCTTACCCGTGAACTTTTCCTTACGTTTATTTTATTAAATATTGTATTAAACAATTTAATACATATTTAATCGCTTTTGCATCAAATGCAAAATAGTCCCTATCTAAGCTTAAATTACCATATTGCATCAAATGCAATTATTTCATCCCTTGCATCAAAAATGCAATTATTCTCCCTAACTAATTTCTACCTATTACTAGACGAAGCGTTACACTCTGTGTGAGACCCTACAGCCTGACCCTTACAACAGGTTGGGCTCGAAGCCCTATACGGCAGTGACCACGAGCAGTGGTTGCCGTCCCTGCTTCAGGAATCATCATTATGTGGTTGACTCATTGACATGATTATTGTCGGGACCACCTGACTGTTTCCGTGATGATTTCCGCAGTTATAGTCTCTTCGTCCAAATTGTGTCGTGTAGATCAAGTCTAGGGTACGGTCAAAACTGTCAACCCCAATAACTTGACTCCGGTTAGTTTCTATCGATCTTTAGTCAACTAATGTTGGACTTCTTCCAACATACTCTGCGCAGAGTTTTTACTAAAGACCGAACTAACTCTACGACACTAACTCCCATTGACCGGGAGAGACGAATCCTCTCTTGGTCATTACTCGCCCCGTACGTTTCAAGTGACACCCAATCAAAAGACCTTTCGACAGGCCTTGCCTCGAAGCTAGGTCAGTTGATCTAAGTGGCACAGTTCACGCACAGGTCCGTCAAAATGACCTCAAGTCAAAAGACCAACTATCCTATCATCACTCAGAGTTATCATTGACAGATTGGTCAATATAACCATATGATAACTCTAGTGGATCGTTCAGTGAACTCATTCTAATGAGCACATGTGTCTCGTCTTCGATTTCGCCAAGTCAAGCGATCATGAGATCATCGCCACCGTTAAACGGTGAAGACTAAGACACAATGGTCTATCCGATGTTTCGATATCCTTGTCTCGAAACATCTACGACCACGAACCATTCTAGACTTATGCTACAGACGGTCAAACGTTTCTCCATGATCGAGATACTCATCTCGATACCCGTTTGACCTTGCATAAAGTCTCAGGACTTTACCTAAGTTGATATCTAATGTTAACTACATTACAATATAACTTAGATAAATTATTACCAAACAGCTTACTGTTATTTCGAACAAGATGTTTGTGCTATTCACACAGGAATAAATGGCCTTGAGGGCATCATATTCCTACACGGCGCCCCCTCAGGTAGAACTAAAACCTTTTTCTACAAATTTAAAATATGCCTTCTTAAGGGAGAATTGTAGTGCCCTGTGAAGCTACTGCACATGTACTAGAGGGGGGTGAATAGTACTTTAAAATAATCAAGAGAGTTATTCCTAATTATTGTGCAAGCATACAAACGACAATGCAGAATAAACAACAATCGACAAGAATTAACAAACGCAAACAAAGCATGTAACGGGTTCGGATCCACCCAAGTCTCCCCGACTTGTTACCGGTGATCCTACGTCCCAACCACCCGGATCCCCTCCGGATACTTGAGTTAGAAACCACTAACCCAAGATTTTGCACTATGAAATTCTTGTGAAAAACCTTCACAAGACCAAATCATACACAAAGTAAATGTGACTCCCACAACCCAGGATCACTCACTTCTCTCACAACCGAGAGAACAATTCAAATAACAAAGTAATTGAAACAATGAAATAACTTACCACAAAATCCTATGCCTTGAGTAAATCTTACCAAATTAGGGCAAGAAGGATTTTGAGGAGGAAGATATCACCAAACCCTAGCTCCAAGAATATGACCAGCAATGGAGGCCTATGGTGGAGATGGTGACCTAGATTCAAGCTCTTGGCTTGGAATGCTCAGAATGAAGAGAATCTCTCTTGAGTAATTTGGCTCAAAGATTGAAGGGAGAGATTCTTGGTGAGAAGAGAGAGCTTGGAAATAGCTTGAGAAAACTCTTCTCTTAGGTCTGAAATTACTTGGATAATGGACCTCTCTCCTTGCGTCAAACGAATCAGGTTTGTATTTATAGAGGCAAGAAAAATCGTGCTCAAAAGATTCCCAACGGTCATATTTCTAAAGCAGTTAGTCGGTCTAAGAAGGATCACTGACCGACTAGATTGCCAACTAGTCGGTCGATGATTCTTCATGAACCGACTAACTGGCTCACAGCCAAACGAGAAAGTTCCAGGCAATATGAACTAGTCGGTCCAAGAATACTTGCCAACCGACTAGTTTCATAACTAGTCGGTCGGTGAGTCTTCTTTGACCGACTAAGAGTCGAAATCAAATAGGCTGGATTCAAGTACAGCTAGTCGGTTTAAGAACAACTTCCAACCGACTAGTTTCTCAACTAGTCGATCGGTCGATGTTCTTTGACCGACTAACTGTAAACAGTAACTTAGGATGTACAGAGGCAATGATAACTAGTCGGTCTGAGAAGGATTCCTAACCGACTAGATCGTCATCTAGTCGGTCGGTGAACCTTCCTTGACCGACTAATTGATCAACATAGCTAGGCTGAAATGAGCAAGGCATTCTAGTCGGTTCAAGAGGAATTGTCGACCGACTAGATCGTCATCTAGTCGGTTGGTTCTTCTACTTGAACCAACTAACATGCACTAGAAGCCGAGGGAAGAAGCGATAGGCTTCGGGAAAGTTTCTAATGGCTTCTATGATAATCCTAGCTCTAAGATATGAGAAAAATGAATATTATAATGTAAGTCCTACTCAAGGCTTAACATTCTATTCTATGAAGCTAGAAGACATTAAATAAAACATGATGAACCGTCCTCAAAGCTTCAATCTTCACTCTTGACTTCAATAAAACTCCTTGAGCTTCAACGAAGCTTCAGGCACACGATCACATGTATTAAGAAGCCTTGAGACATCGCTTTTGATGTACGTATTCTTTTGGTGACGATCTCCATAGTTGCGCTCACAGAAAGTTAGTACACAATATTTATGTTTGCACATCATCCAAAACCAAATCCGGGGAATCAATACTCAAAAAGAATTCAACATATCCTGTCATCGTTAGTACCTCCCTGACCGAGCCACAATTACAAAGTCTTCTCAAACCCTCAGAGCTCATAAGAAGGTGATAGGGTATAGCATTACCGACCTTAAAGGCATTAGCGAAACTGTATTCACCCATAGAATCCACCTTAAGGATAAATAAGCTACTTCCATTGAGCACCAAAGGCAATTGAATCCTAACATGAAATAAGTAGTCAAAAATAGGTGTTAAAGCTACTAAAAGCCGATATTATCTATCCCATTTCGGACAGTAGATGGGTTAGCCCCGTTCAGGTCGTCCCCAAGAAGGCATGACCGTTGTGAGGAACGATAAAAATGAATTGAACTCCACTAGGACTATCACTGGTTGGCGCATGTGTATTAATTATAGAAAACTCAATAAGGCCACCATAAGACCATTTTATCCTCCCATTCATTGACCAGATGCTTGAGCGACTTGCTAAGCACAAATATTTTTGTTACCTTGATGCGTATTCTGGATTCTTTCAAATATCTTTGCATCGTGAGGACCAAGAAAAAACGACGTTTACATGTCCTTACGGCACCTTCACATACCGAAAAATTCCATTTGGATTATGTAATGCACCTGCGACATTCCAATGGTGCATGCCGTCTATTTTCTCAGACTTCATTGAAAATATAATGGAAGTTTTCATTGATGAATTTTCCGTTTATGGCACCAACTTTGATGCTTGTCTAGCTAATTTGTCTAAAGTTTTAAAACGATGCAATGATAATAACTTGACGTTAAATTGGGAAAAGTGTCATTTCATGGTAACGGAGGGAGTGGTACTTGGCCATGTCATGTCATCTAAGGGGATCGAATTTGATAAGGCCAAAGTTGAAGTCATCAAAGATTAGCCATCTCCCACTAATTTAAGGGCATCTGTGGTTCATTATGTAATGTGGGATTTTCCCGTCGCTTTATAAAAGACTTTTCTAGCATTGTTCGCCCTCTTACAGAGCTCCTTGTGTAGGATGCTCCTTTTATGTTTTCTGATGCTTGTCTGGTAGCTTTTAACAGGTTAAAAGAAGCTCTCATTTCAGCTCCCATTATACAACCGCCGGACTGGAGTCTACCATTTGAGTTGATGTGTGATGCTGGTGACCAAGCAGTTGGGGTCGTTCTAGGCTAAAGAAAAGAGGGAAAGCTTCACGCCATATACTATGCTAGCAAGACTTTTGACGATGCTCAGAACAATTACACCACCACAGAGAAGGAACTACTAGCCGTGGTGTACTCCATCGACAGGTCTTATCTTTTAGGATCCATGGTAATAATATATACAGATCATGTGGCATTGAAGTACCTGCTTAGCAAGAAGGATGCAAAGACACACCTGATGCGATGGATTCTCCTCCTCCAAGAATTCGATATAGAAATCAAGGATAAGAAGGGGCTGAAAATGTAGTGGCAGATCATCTATTCCAGTTGATTCATAAACATGGAGATGACATTCTACAGATTGACAATTCTTTCATTGGGGAACAGTTATTCGCGGCATCCTCCCCCGATACGCCTTGGTATACTGACATAGTGACCTATCTCGTGAGCAGCATATTCCCCCATGGGATGGTAACTTATCAAAGGAGGAAGTTCCTACGTGACGCCAGAAATTACTTTTGGGATGATCTGTACTTGTTCAAGACATGTGCCGATGGGATTATCAGAAGTTGCATCCAAAAAGAGGAGGTTGACTCCATTATCTCATATTGCCACGATCAACCTTGTGGCGGACATGCAACCGTCACTAAAACCACTGCAAAAATTCTCCAATGCGGTTTCTATTGGCCTACCATCTTCAAGGATGCAAATGACTACATTAGATCATGCGACAAGTGCCAAAGAACGGTGAACATCACGAAGAAGAATGAAACGCCCCTACAAGGCATCTTGGAGATAGAGTTATTCACCTGCTGGGGGGTAGATTTATGGGCCCCTTTTCATCAAGCAATGGAACCAGGTATATCTTGGTTGAAGTTGATTATGTCTCAAAGTGGGTGGAAGCCATAGCCACCCTAACAAATGACACAAAGGTGGAAGCCAAGTTTTTTAAACATACGATGTTTTTCCGCTTCAGAGTCCCAAGAACGATTATAAGTGACGGGGGAAGCCACTTCATCGAAATGAAATTCGAAGAAATGCTCAAGAAATACAGAGTACACAACAAAGTTGGCCTCGCCTATCATCCCCAAACAAGTGGCCAAGTTGAAACCTCCAATAGAGATATCAAGAGCATTCTATAGAAGACTGTGAGCGGATCAAGAAGGGATTGGTCCCAAAAATTAAGTGATGCTCTTTGGGCATATCGCACCACTTTCAAAAATCCTATCGGAACAACCCCTACAAGTTGTTTATGGAAAAGCATGCCACTTGCCAGTGGAATTGGAACATAGAGCGTATTGGGCGATAAAGAAGTTAAACTATGACTACAAAAGAGCCGCCACATGACGATTTTTGAATATCAATGAGCTTGAAGAAATCCGGCAACATGCTTATGAGAACGCAAGGTTCTACAAGGAGAGGACCAAGGTCTACCACGATAACCAAATCACGGTAAGGCGCTACGACGTTGGTTACCTAGTACTCCTCTACAACTTAAGGCTACGACTCTTTCCGGGAAAGCTAAAATCAAGATGGTCCGGCCCTTTCAAGATAACAAGTATGCCCCCGGGAGGTGCCATAAAAGTTGAGGGAAAGAACGGTAAATTCAAGGTGAACGGCCGAAGATTGAAGCCATACGTAGCAGGCGAGCCCTTGAAGGCAAAGAGAGTGTAACGGCCTGTTTTCGGGCCTATTTGAATTTTGTGTGTGCACAGCAATTAGGTCTATGCGTAAAGTGATTTGGTCTGTGTGAATAGCAGATGTCGTCTGTGCACGCAGTAGGACCCTAGAACCTTGCTTGAACCTATAGATAGCCTCCGTGACTCGTGTCCGACTTGGGAACACGTGTCAACCCAAGCCAACACCTCGTTCACACTGGAATTGCTTTATGCGCCGACCGTTTGAACAACACGCTATATACACGCAAATCAACGGGCGATTCTGGGACGAACCACACGTACATGACCGTACTTATGCCAGGAACCTGTAGGTGACCCCGTAGACCAGTGAGACCCCGCATGCGCAAACAGAACGCGTATCTCGGCAGTATCACGCATATTGATCCGATACGGCATTTTCCGTTGTATCAGCGTAACCAGACCCAACCAACCCCTCACGCATGTGCACTTGGGTGTCTCAGAGCTCTGTGCATGCCCCGGACCCATGCCTCGATGCACGTGCATGTAACGCACATGCAAACCCTAGTTTTAGCCTTGTAGAGGAATCTTAAGCCTATAGCATCTAACCTAAGCCCAGACCACGAGCCCCAAGCCCCCTACAACAGCCTTACAACTTGTGCACGTGGCCCAAGGCCCATCTGCCGGCCCTAGCCTAGGGATTTGCACAGAAACCCTAACCCTAAGTATACTTAAACCCTCATCTCCCTCTCTCTCCCTCTCTAGACCACGGCAGCCGCCAAACCCAAACCCCAGGGCCTCGCCTGGCCCTCCTCTCATGACTGCAAGGCTTCCCCGCCTTGGCCGTGCCCTGCTTCGTCTTCCCCAAGCCCGAACACGAACGCCAGCCACCGCCGGCACCTTTCCAAGCCTCGCGCCGCCGCTCCGATCGCTCCCACCGCCGACTGATCGCGCCCGGGCGTACACGTCCAGGAGCGACGGTTGTAGTTTTACCGCAAGCGCACGGTGTAGCGGCGAGCAATTTATCGAACACAGGGAGGACGAATGAAAGTGCCTGCTCCAATCAACCTGGCTATATGAACAGAAAAGAGGGAATTTGCCTTTTGGCGATCCTGTCACAATCGTCAGACAAAATACGGAGATATCAAATCAAATAAAGACGCCTAGGGAATGGGGAATCCCCGCTACTCACCGTATCTCGTCAATGTGATTCATTGGTATCAACATTGCTAGGGTAGAATTTCGGATGAACTAGTTGCAACTGAATGTAAAACCTAGCTCACGCTCTCGCGCTGTTGCCGGTCTATAGCTATCCTAGGTTTCGGTCCAATCTCTTGCAAACCCTAGCCTAGGCAAGCTAGCATTAGGATCAACATCATCGTTCAATCACGCCCCGAGCCCACTCTCATGCAAACTCGGGCCACGACGTAGGTTGGGATAGTTCTTACCCGTCCAATCTCTTGCAAATGAGTATCGGTATGGAATTGTAACCGAGAACCCTAGTATCGGTCCAATCTCTTGCAAACCGATACTACGGAAACTCAATTTCAACCCAATTCGGATTTCTAGGGGTTCCTATCGAATTGGGATCCAATCTCTTGCAAATCCCAATCGATATGAACACCTAGCTATCCATAGTAAATCGATCCCAAACTAACCCTAATAGCAATTCTAGCAATATTTCTACCCAATCATCACAAATAAGAAATTGGGCTCGTAGGGTTCATCCCCACGCCCCAAGACGTATAGACTACTCACAATTCATATCACAAATGCAAGAATAAACAATGGAAATAACAAGAGAATTCATCACAATATTCAAATAAGCAATAAAAATGAGGTTTTTAATGGAGAGGGAGACAAACCAATAGAGTTCTCCAAGAATCCAACAAAAATAAACTTTTCTCTCCTCTCCCATCACAAAAATCTAAAGCTAAAAAGTTTAATCTAAAAAGCTGCAAAAAGTCAAGGAAAAAGCTCTCTAACCTAGGTTAAAAACTGGGGTTAAATACCCCCTAAAATCGTCCAAAAAACTGTGACCAAAATGCCCCTGCGCAGCCTGAAAATCGCAATTTACGCTACAGGCAGCGCGTCGCACTCGACCGAGTGACAAAAGTCGCTCGGCCGAGTGACAAACCCTGAGAATTTCCAGTAAGTCTTGGTCTTCGGGGGTCTTCACTTTGGGGGTGGCTCGGCCGAGTGAGTTGTCGTCACTCGGCCGATGGCTTCTATGTACTCGGGCGGTCGGCATTTTCCACTCGGCCGAGTGGGTCTTCTGAAGCTCAGGCAGACGAAAAACAGTAAGTTGGCACTTTTTGATGGGCGTCGTCTGAGTGCCACTCGGGCGGACGGAGTCTCGTCACTCGGCCGATGTGGCTTCCGACGCTCGGCCGAATGCACACATGAAACGTGTCCGATCTGGTCGGCCGAGCGGTGTCTCACTGGTCGGCCGAGTGACTCCTTCACTCGGCCGAGTGAGACACCAAAAATGCCCAAACAGCTTGTTTTTGCCTACTCGTCGCTCCTGCGACGTTCTTTCTTCTTACGCTCCTCTCCAATAGCAAAATACCCCTCGGGGAGGTCATCGGTGACACTCTAGAGTAGGCGTATCAGGGGATCACTCCAAATCGCTCCAAATCTCCTGAAATACGACAAAAACAACAAATCGTGAAAAGTATCGCAATATTGTCGATAAATCGTGAAAAGCGTGATTTGAGCGATCTGAATGGCATGCAATAATGTGGAAAAAAGGTGTAAAATAAGGAGTGATCAAAATCCCCCAAGCTTACCTCTTACTCGTCCTCGAGGAAGATAAGTAAAAGGCGGACTCGGTGGATTCGGAAAACGAAAACGACGAAAAGCGAAAAACGAAGAACGAAGAAAAACGAAAAATGAAAAACGAAGAAGATAGAAGAAAGCGAAGAGGGAAGCTGCTAGATCATTTTCTCAGGACGTGGGTTTTGCTTACTCATATAGCATGCACCGAATGTAAAACACATGTCAAAGAATTTTATTTCGATATCATAGTATAATGGTGCAAATAGAAATAGAAAACCCAAGAATAATGATATAATCAGGAAAAACGGAATAATTTTAGAATTAACATCGTCTGAATCATTTAAAGCGGTATACAATATCGCTGATCACACACTTTTCAATTGAACGCTTTCTAAGAGGAGTATAAGAATATCACGCAATAGAATAGAAAGAATAGAAAAGTGTGGATTTCATGAAATGAGTGCTAGGCATAGATTTCTGGATTTCGTAAAGCTAAAACAATCTTACCAAGTATAGAATATTACTTAGCCTAGGTTGTCGTGCAACGTCAAGTAGTCACTCTCTCACACATCATTGGATTCTCTCCCCCAAGCTTATCTATAAGCATGGTGGCACAAAAACAATATTTACATCCCCATTTTTTTATGAAGCTCCAAAAGTAATGAAAATAAAAACAAAAAGAGAGAAGAAGGAGAGAACATGAGATGGGATCGTTTATTGAGATTCTTTTCTCTTTTCTTTTCTTTTTCTTTTCTTTTTTTTTCTTTTTTTTTCAAATAGCATATATACACAATGATCCCAACTCAAAGAGAAATAAGGATATACAAGATTTTTCTTTTTCTTTCTTTAGTTTTGGGAAATTTGGAGCTAGGAATTAATAGCGGGGGAAATGCCATATAATAGATTCGCTAAGGGGAGATTCACCAATGGTTTTAAAATAGAGAATTGATGTTCAAGATATGTGGAGAAAGAAATAAATATGTCTCTCAGTTCACTCTATAAGACGTGCACGACAACTTCAGCAGGGTAATCTAATCTACTCAGTTTTGATCACAAAAAAGCTAAACTAATCCAGATTTATCATAGCTAACATCATTCAATCGTCCTGAAGTGAAATGTACAAATCATGCATATAGAAGTGATATAGGAAAAGAAAACGGTACTCCAGATATAAGCATTCAATGCGTGAATCTTGGTGTGTTTTCTACGATAGCATACATATGAATATTCAGACTCAGCTAATAATAAAATTTCATCCATTTTCATGCGGAAGAAGTGGGGGTTACTATCTCTAAATGCAAGGCAAATCACAGCATATGATATCAGAAATAAAATCTAAGACATGACAAATATAGCATGCATATTGAAAAAGCTAACTCCACGTCATCATCATCACAGAAAAGTCATCTCTAGCATGAGATGAAAAAGAAACAAAGATAAAGAGGGAAAATGAAACTATTTACAATGCAGCACACAAAGAAAATAAGAAAAACGTGATGCATGGTAAAGTAAAAGAAAAAGTGATGAAAATAAGTGCAAAAGCGGAAAATAGCGTGAAAAAACTAAACACAAAGGTGGTAAATCGAAAAGAACGTGAGAACTCACTCCCCAAGCTAAAGTGCACAGTGTCCTCAATGTGCGAAGTGTGGCACACAGAGAGACGTGTAATGTGAGGGGTAGGTGAGGATGCATGCATGAGGAAAAAGAAAAGAAAACAATGAAACAAAAAATATGATGCAGACATGATGCATGCAGATATAGGAGTGATACAGATATAAAAGTGTGACACCAAAAACTCTCCCTCTCTCCCAAAAAAGATATATAAAGATATATAAAGATATGAACAAAATGTGTACCCAAAAACAGTGAGGGGAGGGGGTGGCCAAAACCATCAGGACCCAGCAGAGACGGGCATCACAATGGCAAAAAGAATCAATGGCATCAAGGGTGCCTAAGAGGGTGGGGCTGCGCCGTCTCCGTCCTGAGGCGGAGGAGGAGGAGGTGGGGGCTGGGGAACAGGCTGCTGAGCGGGTGTGGGTGTGGGTGTGGGTGTGGAAGCAGGCTGGGTATGTGTAGGAGTGGGGGTGGGTACCTGCTGTGTAGGTGTGGGTACGCGAGGGAGCCGCTCTAGAACCTGGGTGAGGCAGTGGTGAATGTGCGGAAGTATGTCAAAGCGGCGAGCCATATCGGTGACGGTGGCAGACAGGGTCCTAAGGTCACCTCTGAGGCCACTCACTGCCCCCTCGAGAGCACGAATGCTCTGAAGTACAGTGTCGGGGGGAGGTGGTGCAGAGGGACGCACCTGTCTGTGCTGTACAGGACGAGGTTGGCGTACTCGGGTGGCATAGGTGATGGGCTCAGCAGGTAGGTGGAGGAAAGGTGCTGTGCTAGCAAGAGTGGGCCTAGCCTCAGTGTGAGGCCGGGGTGCAGGCTGGTAAGAAGTGGAGGCAATAGCAACGGAAGTGGAGTATAAAAGTGGCAACGAGGCGGCCAGAGAGATCGACGACACAGACGTGTGGACAGACGCCGCGACACTCTCAGAAAAAACGGCAGCGTTGGAGACATAGGCGGAAACCACGGTCTCCACGGCGACAGCAAAAGAGGGCTCTCTGCACTCAACTATAGTCGGTGGGCGCTCGGGCAGGGCAGAGAAAACGGGCTCAACGGACAGAGGGCCAGCAGTGGTGGGAGTGGTGGTGGGCGTGGAGGTAGTGGAGGTGGGCTCAGCGAGGGTACTCCCGACACCGGCAGAAGTGTGGACAGAGGTGTCGGGAGAAGCAGAAATATCGGGCTGCTGAGGGGCCACTGGGTCAGTAGGAGCAGCAGGGTCAGCGGGTGCAGCGTGGGTAGCGTGGGCCTGCTCAGCCTGCTCAGCCTCCTCGGCATCAAGCACATAGGCGGTGGGGATCAGGAGATCCATCGCCAGGAGCCAGTCCACCTGTGCTGGTGCTATCTGAGTCCGAGCTGGGCTCGGAAGGATCATGTAATCCGCACTGAATGGACCGTGCAACCCAACCCAGTGCCGCTGACCATGTGGACGAAGCATCTTCATCCTGGCCATAACATATATGGACAGTGAAGTGGGGCCCGGGGCTCGTCGCAGGTCGGCAGGAAGGTCCTCGCTGGTCATAAGAGTGAGCAGGGTGATCAGGCCACCGCATCATATCAGTGAGCGAGCGCCCACCGATACGATGATGCGATCCAAAAACCAGCTCGCGATATCGATCACGACGACGGGGACCAACTCGTCACCCTCCCTAGATAGATCTCTGGTGCGCATCATCGCGTAGAGCATATAAAGCTCCGGCGTGGACATCGTCCCAGGCTCATATCTCACCAAAAAGGTAGTCGCCATGAGGCGCTGAGCTATGCGGAGGCACGGGTGGACGATGGCCGAGGCCTTGGCCCTACTAGGGTTGGAGGCTGCAGGTAGACCCGTGATCCGGGCCCAGAAAGCGTCGACATTGAAGGAAGGTGGGGGAATGTGAGTGGGGGCGTAACCACGGTCGGCCCCGGGGACATCGGGCCACGAGAAGAAGGCTCTCATCATACTGAGAGTGACCTGGCACTCTCGGTCCATGAACCTGAACGAGCATCCCTCGTCGGTCCGGGCGATGGAACTAAGCACCTCAAGTGTCGGACGGACGAATGTGTCCGCCGACACCTGGAAGAAATCTCGCCAACCCACGTTGTCATACAATGTGAGCATCCCCTCGAGTACCCCCAGGCGTCCTAGGTCTGTAAGGTGTGCGAACCTGGAGGGTACGATCGAGCGCTGGGAAATGCGCTCGAAGACGACGCGGTGTGCGTCGTCCCGGAACGTAATCCCCAGTGGCCCGATAAGTGGAGCCGGTGGTGGTGGCTGTGGGACGGCAGGGAGTGGCTGTGCGGGCTGTGCGGGGTCTGCAGGCTGTGCGGGGTGTGCGGGGTCTGCAGGCTATGCTGGGTAAACGGGGTGTGGTGGAGTAGGCGGAGGAGAGTCTGCCACCTCGTGGGAGGGGCCGGGCTCATCCGACCGCTTCCGCTTGGCGGAAGCTCTCCGGGTGCGTGGCCGTGTCCGGGGCGGCATGTGGGCCCCGGGTGCTCACCAAAAGCAATAAAAATGTGGAGTACGTAAAATAAAGGAAAGAGTATACCATGACACGCCGCGAGAGCAAAGTAATGGAAGCGTGCGAAGACGACGCCTCCACGTAGCCCAAAACAATCCCCGGATGCTTCCCTGGGCTCCCCTAAGCTCCCCAGTATACCCTGCATATCAAACGGAGATATCCGTGAGTAATATTCAAAATGTATGGGGGTTTAGGGGTATAATAGATAGAAATTGAATTTAATTTGGGTTTGGGGTTCGTTAGACACATGGATCGTCAAGAAATACGAGAGAGAGGAGAAAATAGGGCGAATAAGGCGTTACCGGAGTTGGCCGGAGGTGTGGCCGCCGCCGACGACTCGGGCAGAGGCGGAGGAAGCTCGACCGGCGGTGGGTGGCCGAGCGCCGCGGTGAGGGTCGAGGTCGGGCGAGTGAGGGGGAAGCTGCGGGCGAGGGATACGGACAGTCGCGGGGTTTGGGATTTTTTTCGTTTCGAAAACCGCGCTGTCCCGCTCCCCCTTTTATAGAAAAAGTTACGACTCAGCCGAGTGACTATGTCGCTCGGTCGAGTGAACTCGACGGAAAAATTCCTCCCCGCTTACGCTTCAGCCGAGTGGCCTTGCCACCCTCGGCCGAGTGGAGTAAGTCCATTCAGCCGAGTGGCTCAAGCTACTCGGCAAGACTCGCCCAAGGAGCGTATCAGTTTTACTCGGCCGAGTGAATATATATACTCGGCCGAGTAGCAATTATACTGAAATCAAGAAAAGAAACAGAGAGTTGGGTACAGCAGACTTCCCTCGTTTGTGAGCCGCTCGGGCGGACGAACTTGTGAGCTCGGCCGAGTGACTAGTATACTCGGCCGAGTGAACCCTGTTTTCTGCTGTTTGTCTTTGTTTGGGCACTAAACTCTGTTTTTCTTCCTCCAGTCGATTTCATCTTCCTCCTAAGCATCGAGCGCCTTCCTGGAGCGCTCCTCGTCGCCTTGTTCATCCTCCTAATGATAGGTACCTAGTTCTCCTCTCATGTCAAAGAAAAATAGGACCCGTTATCACGGAATTTTTGGGCGAATGACTCAAAACACTAATAATTTCTAAAACAAAAATAAAAGAAAAAGTAAAAATAAAGCGATAACCGTCGGGTTGCCTCCCGACAAGCGCTCGTTTAAGGTCGTGAGCTCGACCCCCTTTGATTTTCAATTAATGCGAGATGTTTGGTGCATATGAGATGCACCCGTCAAATTTTCCGGGGAGAACGCTTGGATTCGGAAGTTGCGGTGGCGTGTTCTCCCTCGGTGGTCTCCCGTCTCGAATAGTGTTGGGGGGTGGCTCCCCCAAGCTAGCGCTTGCTCCGGTCCTCGGCTTCACCGGTGACACCGATTTCTGTATCGGCGGAGCTTTCTTCGGAGACTTCAATTTTGAGAGCTTGCAAAGCTCTCGAATCCTCGCGACATCAGCGTCGCCTTCATCAACTTCGGTGGAGAGGTCGGGGGAATGCTCCATCTTCTCTTCTTGGCCCAAATCCGGCCCTTCCTCAAAATCCTCTTTGAATAGAGCGCCGATCGAATGGGGGATCGCCTCCTCAATAACCTCGTCAAGGAGGTCCATATAGTCCAGCTCCTCATGATAAGGCATGTGTTTCATTGCCTTGGGAATATGAAGCTCCACCTCGATGTTGCCGACATTCAATGTTAAAGTTCCTTCACGTACGTCGACAATGACACCAGTGGTGGCGAGGAACGGGCGTCCGAGTATTAGTGACGTATCTCCCTCCTCCTTAACATCCATGATCACGAAGTCGCATGGCAAACATATGCCCCCGGGACTTGTAGCGGGATGTCCTTTGCGATCCCTGCCGGGCTTGTGATCCGACCATCGGCTAGTTGTATCCGTATGTCGGTAGGCTTCAATTTCGTGCCGGTATTTAGCCTTAGGAACATAGAGAGAGGCATGAGGCTAACACTAGCCCCTAAGTCCACCAACGCTTTTTGTAGAGGGACGCCGCCCAAGGTGCAAGGAATTCGAAAACTCCCGGGGTCTTTGAATTTAGCCGGCTCCTTCTCTCTCTTGGTGAACCAAGAGCCCTCCTCGGCGAGCATAATTTTCTCCTTCCTCTTTCTTCCCGTAATCAAATCTTTAAGGAACTTGGCGTATGTCGGGATTTCCACGATAGCGTCGAGGAAAGGAATGTTGAGGCTCACCCCTCTTAAATACTCGAGAAACTTTGCTAGCCGTTTCTCCATTTTTGCTCTAGCAAGCCTCTGGGGGAATGGGACCGGTGGCATAAAACGCCTCTCTTCAATCAATTGCTCCGCTCTAGATTTCTCCTTTTCTTGCGGCTCTTTCTCCCTCTCAACTTCAATGACCGGCTCAATTGGCTCTACATTCTCCTCCACGGGCTCATCGGTAGGAATCATGACGGGGGTGGTATCCTTCCCGCCTCTAGTTGTAACGGCAACCACGGCATTGATGTGGCCGGTGGCGCCCCGTGGGTTTTGCTCGGGTTGAGCCGGCAATTGTTGAGTATTTCGATTGAGCAACGCCAATTGCTTCGAGATTTGGGCTACAACGGTTGTAAGGGAGTCTTGGCCCGCCTTCAAGGAGGCATTGATCTTCTTTTGCTCGACCATAAACTCATCCACTTTAGCTTCAAATTCGGATCGTTGTTGAGCTTGTGGAGGGTTTGGATTTCTCCACCCTTGATTGTATCCGGGGGTCCTATAGGGTCCAACTTGTTGCTTTGGTGCGAAATTTTGCTGTGGAGGCCCCCCTCGGAGGATAATGTTGTGGTTACAGTGGTGGTCAAGCTTGTTGAGGTGGTTGTTGCGGCGGGTTCAACGCTCCTTCATTGTTGGCATATGAGAAACCGGGATGGTTTCTAGTGGCCGGATTGGCCCAGTATCCTTGGTTCCCCGCGACATATTGAACTTGCTCCAAGGATCCCTCTCCTTGCTCTCCTCCCAAATACATAGCTTGAGATTGGTCTTGCCAATCACACATTTGATTCGTTGGTGCGGATGTGGAAGGGGTTCCTTGGGGCTCCGTGATATACTTCTCCAATCTCTCCACCACCTTGTGGAGAGAATCGAACTTGTTTGTCAGCTCCGCTACGGCCTTTGCTTCATAGATGCTAGATGGCTTCAAGGAGGACGTAGAGTGTCCTCGCTCATCGCCCCATTGTTGATTGTTTGAGGCCATCTCCTCAATTAGGGCCGTAGCTTCGTCGGGAGTCTTCGATAGGATGGCACCATTTGCCGCGGCATCAATAATCTGCTTGGTCCCCGGTTGGAGACCATTGTAGAAGCTATGGACTAGCTCCCAATCTTCAATGCTATGGTGCGGGCACTGATGCTGCATATCTTTGAAATGCTCACAAGCCTCATAGAGCGTCTCTTGAGGTCCTTGCTTGAAGGACATAAGAGCACTCCTAATCTTTACCGTCTTGGAAGGCGGATAGAACTTGTCAATGAATGCGCTTGCCAACCCACCCATGTGGTAAAGACTCCCTCAGCTTGCGTCCTCAACTAATAAAGAGCTTTATCCTTTAATGTGAAGGGGAAGAGGCGCAGTCTGATGGCATCGATGGAGACTCCCGTCATCTAAAATGTGGCGCACTTTGACAAAAATAGCTGGATGTGGTAGTGGGGATTTTCATGGGCATTCCCATGAAATGGATCCTGCTGCATCAGAACCACTAATCCAGTCTTCAGCTCAAAATTCTTGTCGGCCGCCAACTCCGGCATGGCTATGGACGAGGTCGTGGAGGAGGTCTTAGGCCGGAGCCTATCTCGAATAGAAATAATCCTCTCCATTCTTGCCGCTAACTCTTCAGGCGTCTCCCGGACGTTCATAAACCTCCCTTCCGTATCGGGTCTCCCCTCCGCTCTGATTTTCCGCAATGTACGCTCGATCTCAGGATCAAACAATATATCAATGGGGTCCGCAGTGGATCTCATGTACATGCACGGGAAAAAAAAGTTTCAAAGAAGTGATTAGCACAATGGAAGGGTTAGATAAAAATAAAGAAACAAAACAAAAAGAAAGAAATAGCTAGGGTGGTAAGATCAAACACTATCGCCTCCCCGGCAACGGCGCCAAAAACTTAATCGTGCCCGGGCGTACACGTCCCGGAGCGACGGTTGTAGTTTTACAGCAAGCGCACGGTGTAGCGGCGAGTGGGTTATCGAACACAGGGAGGACGAATGAAAGTGCCTGCTCCAATCAACCTGGCTAAATGAACAGAAAAGAGGGAATTTGCCTTTTGGCGACCCTGTCACAATCGTCAGACAAAATACGGAGATATAAAATCAAATAAAGACGCCTAGGGAATGGGGAATCCCCGCTAATCACCGTATCTCGTCAATGTGATTCATTGGTATCAACATTGCTAGGGTAGAATTTCGGATGAACTAGTTGCAACTGAATGTAAAACCTAGCTCACGCTCTCGCGCTGTTGCCGGTCTATAGCTATCCTAGGTTTGTGTCCAATCTCTTGCAAACCCTAGCCTAGGCAAGCTAGCATTAGGATCAACATCATCGTTCAATCGCGCCACGAGCCCACTCTCGTGCAAACTCGGGCCACGACCTAGGTTGGGATAGTTCTTACCCGTCCAATCTCTTGCAAACGGGTATCGGTATGGAATTGCAACCGAGAACCCTAGTATCGGTCCAATCTCTTGCAAACCGATACTACGGAAACTCAATTTCAACCCAATTCGGATTTCTAAGGTTTCCTATCGAATTGGGATCCAATCTCTTGCAAATCCCAATCGATATGAACACCTAGCTATCCGTAGTAAATCGATCCCAAACTAACCCTAATAGAAATTCTAGCAATATTTCTACCCAATCATCACAAATAAGAAATTGGGCTCGTAGGGTTCATCCCCACGCCCCAAGACGTATAGACTACTCACAATTCATATCACAAATGCAAGAATAAACAATGGAAATAACAAGAGAATTCATCACAATATTCAAATAAGCGATAAAAATGAGGTTTTTAATGGAGAGGGAGACAAACCAATAGAGTTCTCCAAGAATCCAACAAAAATAAACTTTTCTCTCCTCTCCAATCACAAAAATCTAAAGCTAAAAAGTTTAATCTAAAAAGCTGCAAAAAGTAAAGGAAAAAGCTCTCTAACATAGGTTAAAAACTGGGGTTAAATACCCCCCAAAATCGTCCAAAAAACTGTGACCAAAATGCCCATGCGCAGCCTGAAAATCGCAATTTACGCTACAGGCAGCGTGTCGCACTCGACCGAGTGACAAAAGTCGCTCGGCCGAGTGACAACCCCTGAGAATTTCCAGTAAGTCTTGGTCTTCGGGGGTCTTCACTTCGGGGGTGGCTCGGCCGAGTGAGTTGTCGTCACTCGGCCGATGGCTTCTATGTACTCGGGCGGTCGGCATTTTCCACTCGGTCGAGTGGGTCTTCTGAAGCTCAGGCAGACGAAAAACAGTAAGTTGGCACTTTTTGATGGGCGTCGTCTGAGTGCCACTCGGGCGGATGGAGTCTTGTCACTCGGTCGATGTGGCTTCCGACGCTCGGCCGAATGCACACATGAAACATGTCCGATCTGGTCGGCCGAGCGGTGTCTCGCTGGTCGGCCGAGTGACTCCTTCACTCGGCCGAGTGAGACACCAAAAATGCCCAAACAGCTTGTTTTTGCCTCCTCGTCGCTCCTGTGACGTTCTTTCTTCTTACGCTCCTCTCCAATAGCAAAATACCCCTCGGGGAGGTCATTGGTGACACTCTGGAGTAGGCGTATCAGGGGATCACTCCAAATCTCTCCAAATCTCTTGAAATACGACAAAAACAACAAATCGTGAAAAGTATCGCAATATTGTCGATAAATCGTGAAAAGCGTGATTTGAGCGATCTGAGTGGCATGCAATCATGCGGAAAAAAGGTGTAAAATAAGGAGTGATCACCGACCACCACGTCCACCACCTCGGCACTGACCCCCTCTCTCCTCCATGCCCGACCACCCTCGCCGCTATGGACCAAGGCGCCGGCAAATCATCCCGCAGCCCCGAAACCCTAACCCTAGCCGGAAAACTTGTGTCGCCGTTTTCTGGCGATGCAGCCGTCACCGCCGTCGGCCTCCACCTCCGTTGAACTCCCCTCGGCCCCCTCTTCCAACTGCAAGCGACCAGAGCCTCTACCACGGCCCTGATCTTCTTCTCCGTTTCTCCATGCTCCAAACCCTAGGTTTGGGGTTCTTTCACCGTTTTCTGGCGACTGGGACCTCGCCTTTAAGATCCATCAGTACCGTGAACCCTCGGTCGGCCTACTCTTCGATTCGACACCAAGAACAGCGTCTACGAACGTCGTTTGAAGTTTCGTCGCAGATCCGGGCGTCGATCGACCATTTACACTTCCCGAGGGCGATCCGGTGACTTCTGCCACTGACGATCACCTCTGGGTACCCTCGGTCGCTGATTGCGACAACGTGGAGCTGACGGATCACTGATAGGAATCTGTGCTCCAGGCCTTCCACCCTTGACCTACCGTCGGGTGATGCGGCGTTGTGTCAGAATCGTCATCGACGTGGAGCTTTCGCATCTGGCTAGGTAACGATTCTCTAAAGCCTTGTTGCTCTAGTAATTAGGGCCAACTTGCATGAAGTAACTCACATAGAACGAAATCATTAGAAAATCGCCTCGATCGATCAATGGACTTACTCTGCTGTGCACATAAAATAGATGGAATGATCGATCGAACTAGGCAGCAAACCATAGGTCTGGTGACCCAAGCGGGCCCAGTTAATCTGGCTTATCTTATGTCGTTGCCTGTGGATGTTAGAGTGCATGATTGTGATGATAGGATTATCGTACAGGTTCTGTAGATCCATTGGTTGACCCAGACCCTGCTGGACTACATCCTTGTCGGAATCTTTCAGGCAAGGAATGCGACTTTAGTTACTGCTTTTATGCTTTTCTAGAATTGATGTTAGAACTGCTAGATTTATTTCTGCAAAATACTTGAAAATGATCGCATGCTAGATGCAACTTAAACCCCACATGCTAATTAATAAGCCGGACATTATAATTGTGTGGATCTTTGTAAAAGATCACAGGCATGGGCCACTCCTATACGGAGGTTGGCACTACTCTTGTGGAGCGTCTGCTGGCTAGCCCAGAGACGGATCACTTATGGACTTGTGGAGCGTTTGTTGGCTCGTCCAGGAATGTCTCGCTTACGGATAGTTAATCGATGAAAGGGGTGACCATTGAGAACTGGTGCTCCCCAGCTTTGGCTCACCCATGACTGGTGCGCTCTGGTATGATACGTAGTATCATTCATGATTAATGATTTGCTTCGGATCGACGATGGTGGTGACCATTGAGCATTGGTGCTCCCCAGCTTTGGCTCACCCGTGACCTGTGCGCTTCGGTATGATACGTAGTATCATTCGTGATCCTTGTCTTGTCTCGTGTCTAGATGGAGCATTTGTTGGCTCGTGTCCATAACATAAACGACTCGCGGGTGGGATAGGACAAACGAGTCTAGCTGGGCATGGGGGGTAGCTCCCCCTCCGCCTACACAGCTTGAGTCCTTATGCTTTATCGTTGTCTCGCAATTGGTGCACTCCTGTCTGCTTCGCAGGGATGCATTCCGGTCGTTTGACCTTTTCTAGACTTGGACAATCTGACCAGATGGACACCCCTGGCAGATTGACAGAACTACATAAACGACTCTTAGACGATCTGTCTAGATGGACACCCCTAGCAGATCGATTAGAATAACCATTACTTATTTCCTGCTTTCTAGGTCTGCCTGTGTAGTTTGTCATTTAAATTTCATTTAGAACTGCTAGAATTGTATAACTGCTTTAACTTATGGTCTCATTAGTTCATTGCTGACATGTGTTTTGCACATGTCACAGACTTGACAGAGCTGCCACAACATGAGGATCCCCCACAGACTCTTTCCTCTTTAGTTGCCTCCGGTACGTACAGTTTTAGTCTTTATGTTAAACTCTTTGTTGGTTACCTTTTGCGTTTGAATAATATCTTTTTACTGCTCCCCCTAGATCATAGAAATTTAGTGGGTATCAATTCACTATACCATGCTCCCCCTAGATCATAGAAATGGTCAACTTTTCACTTCTAGGATCTAATACCATTTAATTAATGGAGCCATGGGCCATAAGTGTATCAAAGCAATAGATATGGAAAAATCAAGCTTCAAAGATACACACGAATATTGCCAAAAAAAATAAGATATGAAACTAGTTGGCAATAAGCAAGAGGTTTGGTTTGAGACCCACAATAACCAAATATAAATAATGATCTCAAATAACCTCCAAAATGAGAGTTAAAATATGTCTTAAAGTAATTTAAACATATAATATATTAAATCCCCCATTGACATACACATGGATCATGCATGCATGTCAATAAACCCCAAGGTCCCAATTTTCATGAAAAGAAATAAATTTGAAAAATATTTTCAAAATCATGAAACACACACAATCAATGATTATGCTTAAAATAAACATAGAAGCACAAATACCCATGTAATATGCAAATGTGTAAGGAACCTAAACATTAGGTAACCAAACCCAAGAGGAGTTTGAATTCCTAATATAATCACACGAGGTGATCACATCCCTAACTAGAGAGTTGATGTAACTATCTCTCTCTTACACACTACCCTTAGTGGGAATCCATAAATCTCAAGGATTTTCTAGGCAAAGGTTTTGCCTTAGCAAGAGGGAAGGATGTGGCATGCTTAGGTGTAGAAACAAATTTCTTATCATGCAAAGAATGAGGATTGTGCTTCTTAGCAAAAAATGAAGATTCTTCATTCTTCCTCATCACCTTGTGATCTACATGCTTCTTGTTGGTGTTATTGTTGTACAAGAAGGCATGATGATTCTTCTTAGGTGCTTTAGCAATATTTCTTGAATTTGCACCAAAAGAAGAATTAGAGGTGGGTTTGGGAGCCACATTTTGAATATAACCCAAACCTCCTCTATGATTTGTCGGATGTTGTTTTTCCAACAAATCGTGGAGTGAATCCCTAGAATACACAAAGCTTATGAGCTTCCGGGATTCCTCTTCACATTTCAACGTAAGTTATTGAATGTGAGCATCTAAGCTAAGGTTTTGAGCAATGAGATTTTCATTAGAAGTGCTCAATTCCTTAACTTGAGAGAGAAGTGTGTCTCTCACACAAGTGTCATAAACATGCATTTCATCATGAATATTTATACTAGATGATTCTAACTCATGCACCCTACTCATAGCATTATCAAGTTTAGCTTTCATTTTATCATATGAATCGATGCACTTACTTGCCAAATTGGAGGCCACACTTAGACGGTATTCAAGCTCTTCATAGGATGGCTTTTCCTCCTCGGTTTCTTCATCACTTTCCTCCTCGCTTGAGCTCGATGAAGACTCTTCCTCATTGGCCATGAAGCAACTTTCTTCTTTGGAGTTGAGCCACGACTCTATCTCTTCATCACTAGAGTTAGATGAAGTTGATGAAGAATCATCAAAGGCAACAAAACACCTTTGATCGTGCTCCTTGTCATCCTCTTCTTCATCATTAGATGTGTCCCTATCAGAATCATCAAATGTGCTGATGAGTCCCTTCTTTTGGTTCTTGACCTCGGACTTGGCTTTCCAATGTTTCTTCCCTTTACACTTATAGGAATCTATGTTGGGTTTGGAAGGGCATTCGGTAGCCACATGACCTATTCCACTGCAGTTGAAACAAACCAACTTGTTAGACTGTGAGACAAACTTTGCTGAAGACATACCTTGATTGTCCTTGAGGAATGCCTTGAAGTTCTTGAATTGCTTGGCAAGCTCGATGTAGTCATCGTCACTAAGAACTTCTTCATCTTCATTTGGAGCTTCTTGTTGGAACAACTTTTTCCACTTGACAGACTCCTCACCATGAAGAGCAACGCCCTTTTTCTTCTCGGGCTTGGTTGACTAAATCTCTTCCTTATGTTGAAGTAGCACTTCATGAGAGATCTCCAATGTATGCCAAATACTATTGGCCGATTTGCACATGGAGATGCGATCGAACTCATCCGGAGTGAGGGCGCAATGGAGAACACACATAGCCCTAGCATTCACTTTGATCAAGTCCTTCTCCGCTTTAGTTCTCAAGGCCACGGGTGAAGTATGCTCCTTGAAAGGTGACTCCGTTATGTCCCAAAGGTCGTGACTCTTTAAGTAGACCATCATCCTGATCTTCCAACTCGGATAGTTGGTTCCGTTGAAGAGCGGGGGTCGGACAGTAGAAAGACCTTCTTCATGAGGCGTGGAAGTAACATTGAATGCCATGGTTGCAGTATGCTTTAACCTCGTTCTGATACCAATTGTACGGATCGTCTAACCCTTGCAATACTAACAACACACACTAGAGGGGGTGAATAGTGTAATGGCAATAAAATTGTCCAAATAAAATTTAACTTGCAAATGTGGAATTATAAATGCAAGAGGAATTAAATGGCACAATCAATCCAAACGCAAACACAAAGTTTTACCCTGGTTCCCCAAACTTGGGTACATCCAGCCACACTAATATTCACTATATTCCCACACAGAGAAGTGAATACAAATCTCACAAGGAGATACCCCACAAAGAGGATTTATGCCCTACACAAGGACCCAACCAATCCTACACAAGGATCAAGACTCCCACATAGAGAATCACTAACTCCCACTCAGAGAATTAGGGTTAGCCCTACACTAGGACACCAGAACTCCCACAAAGAGAGTTAATTCCCACAAAGAGAATTCCCTAGTCCCACAAAGAGACAACCTCCCACAAAGAGAGAAACTCCCACAAAGAGAGTATCCTAATCCCACAAAGAGAAATAGGAAAACAATTTACACACTGTAAAGTAAATACTCTTACCTATGCCTTGAGATGCTTACTCATGAATGAATGCAAGGCATGGAAGAGGATCTCCAAGTGTTGGAATATGCTTGAGAGCACTTGGATGATTTCCCTTAAGCTGAACTTCAATGCATGAAGAGAGATGAATGCTCAAAAGAGGGAAATGAGGGAGCTTGAGAGTGGGTTAAAGATCTCTTGAGATTTTCAATAGAATCAAGAGTAATCAAGAATCAATCAAGAAGTTTAAGCATAGGCAGAACACTCATATATATAGGAGTCCTATATCAAGCCCAAAAACCCAAAGAAACAGCCAAATAATCAAATCTGCAACGGCTAGAAACTGGGTGAAAACGACAGGAACAGTCGACTGATGATCATAAGACAGTCGACTGATCAACAGCTTGAAAATATCCAACGGCTATAATCTGAGCCAGGACAGTCGACTGACGAAGTCAATACAGTCGACTGACAAACACGACAGGCGCATGTTAATCCTTCAGTAGACGACTGTTGCAGGGGATGGATTGAAACAGAGAGCTGCACTCTTTCTCCAATTCTACGTACAGGCGACTAATGTTCATACTACAGTCGACTGTCGAATAGTCAGGCGACTGTATATTCTTCATCAGTCGACTACTGTAAAGTATGGAGAGAAGACAGAGAGATGCAGAGATTGCACTTACGCTAGACAGGTGACTGTTGGCCAAATCTCAGGCGACTGTAAGTATACAGGCGACTGAAAACTGATCGACAGGCGACTGTGTGTAAAGCTCAAGTTTGAGTCAATTGAAATGTTGACTTGAGCAGTGCATATCAGGCGACTGTAGAAGAATCTACAGGCGACTGGAAATCATCCAGTCGGCTGTGTTTCCCTCATCAGACGACTGATCGAAAGAGTGAACCTATTGGGTTGGATTCTATGATAATCCTAAGGTTCACTAAGATGGTTAAATGCATATGCATGAATGAGCAAACCATCTAGCAAGGCATTACATCAACCCTAGACTCAAAAGAGAGAGAAAGCAATAAAGTAAATTACATGGATTACAATGCTGTCTTAAGAGTCTAAGTCTTCAATCTTGATGCCTTGATTGCTCTCCATTATCTCCAAGCTTTGGCACTCCTTGAGTCCAAACTTTGGCACTTCTTCACATGATGTCCATCCTTACACCAAGTGATTAGTCTCCAAGAAAGATATCCTTGAAATAAACTGAGAGACTAAAACATGAGATTCATTAGCAACAACATAATGTTGTGATCATCATCAAAATAAGATTGGTATGAATCACCAATACTCAACAGGTCCTTTCTTTTACCGTTGCCCGTTGCGTCCCTTCTCGTCTTTCCGTCCACGAAGTGTTATGAGCATGACCTAGACCAAGCCAACCATGCCCTCCAATGTACATGTCTCGATCGTCCCTGTGCACGTTGACAGGCCATGACTCGTCGTTTGGATTCACCAGGGAAGCTGTCTTGCCGTTGTCCTCCATCAAATCACTCTTACAAAAAAAATTTGGAAGGAGGCCGAAGGGAAACCCTGGAAGAGGCGGAGGACGAGGCAGTGGTGGTGGCGTCACCTCCCCGGGAGGGTCTTCGGTGGCCCGGCCTCCATGGGAAGATAGAGGAATGGGAGGTGGGCCATTAGGGGGCGAGTCGGTGGAGGCTGGTAAGCCCGGTGGGGCTTTTGCCTTTCCTGCCGGCGGGGATCGGGGCGGAGTGGATGCTGGGTTGGGGGGCGAACTGCTGCAAGTCCTCTTGTGCTCCTGTTTCATCTGGTTCAGGGCAGATGGAGGAGTGGAAGGTGGGGTTCCCCTCGTGTATGAGGAATAGCACATCTGCGTTCCGTATGTAAGAGGAATAGCCCATCGGTGCGATGGGCCATTGGGAGGCGGGCCCGTGGAGGCTGGTATGTCCAGGCGAAGGCTGGTGTGCCTAGTGGAGTGATTTGGCAGGGCTGCCCCGTCCTTCAGGTTCTCGGCCTAGAGCGCCAGCACGTGTCAGGCACCGGAAGATGGGAAGGGTCTGCCATTGGTGCTCCAGTTCCCTTGGCGCAAGTTGTCTAAGGGAAGTTGAGGAGTGACATGCGGGCTGTCCCATGTGTAAGGGGAATAGCCCATTGGCAACCGTCATGGGGAAGCTGTCGCCTACCGGGGAGGCAGGGTCCATAGATGGCTGGGGGCATCCCTTTTGTTTGGACCGACGGCGTCCGGTGGGAAGCCCTACCTGGATGTTCCGGGGGCTGGATACCTCGCACCTTCACATCCTTCATGGGGGGACTGAGACTAACTTGCCCTCATATTTTCTATTGCCAAGTGGCGTCAGACGCGATTCGTCAGCCCTTGCCTGTCGAGGGGTGTGTCATCATTAATGGTGTGCTCCCCGAGTGTCCTTTCATTTTGACGAGTCGCATCGAGAGCACGCTTTATTGGGACCCTGCCTTGACCAGCGGTCCTTGGCCTGTGCGAGGCCTGCCTCGGTCCGTGTGCCCTTGTCCTTTCCCAAGGTTCAAGTTTTTGAGGTTCATGGGTCTGCTTGGGAGGATTGTGAGCGAGTGGGTATCTCAGTCCATGCTCTCCATCGGCTTGGGTGGTCAGAGCTCGTCAGTCCTGCCCCGGGTTTTAGAGGGGGAGGTGAGCACGTAGCTCGGCTGGTACCCCCCTCTGGTTTGGGCGGCGAGGACGGATCCTTCCCCAGAGTCTTCGTAGGGGGAGCGAGAGCGTAGCTCGGCTCGTACCCTTCTCCAATTTGGGTGACGTGAATTGGTCCTGCCCCAGAGTCTGGAGGGGGGAGCGAGTGCATAGCTCGGCCAGTGCCCTTCTCTGGTTTGGGTGGCGAGGATTGGTCCTACCCTAGAGTCTGGAGGGGAGAGCGAGCGCGTAGCTCGGCCCGTGCCCTTCTCTGGTTTGGGTGGCGAGGGTTGGTCCTGCCCCAGAGTCTAGAGGGGGGATCGAGCACGTGGATCGGCCCGTGCCCTCCTCCGGTTTGAGTGGCAAGGATTGGTCCTGCCACGGAGTCTTGTGGGGGGTGGGAGCGAGCGCGTAGCTCGGCCCGTGCCCTTCTCCGGTTTGGGTGGGGAGGATTGGTCCTGGCCCAGAGTCTGGAAGGGGGGAGCAAGCGCGTATCTCAGCCCGTGCCCTTCTCTGGTTTGGGGGTCGAGGATTGGTCCTGCCCCATAGTCTGGAGGGGGGAGCGAGCTCGTAGCTCGGCCCGTGCCCTTCTCTGGTTTGGGTGGCGAGGATTGGTCCTGCCCCAAAGTCTGGAGGATGGACGTGACTGCGTAGCTCAGCCCGTGCCCTTCTATGGTTTGGGTGGTGAGGATTGGTCCTGTCCCAGAGTCTGGAGGGGGGAGCGAGTGCGTAGCTCGGCCCGTGCCCTTCTCCGGTTTGGGTGGCGAGGATTGGTCCTGCCCCGGAGTCTGGAGGGGGGAGCAAGCGAGTGGCTCGACCCGTGCCCTTCTTAGGTTTGGGTGGCGAGGATTGGTCCTGCCCCGGAGTCTGGAGGGGAGAGCGAGCGAGCGGCTCGGCCCGTGCCCTTCTCTAGTTTGGGTGGCGAGGATTGGTCATGCCCCAGAGTCTGGAGGGAGGAAGCGAGCGCGTAGCTCGGCCCGTGCCCTTCTCCGGTTTGGGTGGCAAGGATTGACCCTGCCCCGGAGTCTTGAGGGGGAGAACGAGTGTGTAGCTCGTCCCATGCCCTTCTCTGGTTTGGGTGGCGAGGATTGGTCATGCCCCAGAGTCTTGAGGGGCGGAGCAAGCGCGTAGCTCGGCCCGTGCCCTTCTCCGGTTTGGGTGGCGAGGATTGGTCCTGCCCCAGAGTCTTGAGGGGGGAGCGAGCACGTAGCTCGGCCCGTGCCCTTCTCTGGTTTGGGTGGCGAGGATTGGTCCTGCACCTAAGTCTTAAGGGGGGAGCAAGTGCGTAGTTGGGCCCGTGCCCTTCTCCGGTTTGGGTGGCGAGGATTAGTCCGGCTCCGGAGTCTGGAGGCGGGAGCAAGCGCGTGGCTCGGCCCATGCTCTTCTCTGGTTTGGGTGGCGAGGAATGGTCATGTCCCAGAGTTTGGAGGGGGGAGCGAGCGCGTCGCTCAGCCCATGCCCTTCTCTGGTTTGGCTGGCGAGGATTGGTCCTGCCCCAGAGTTTGGAGGGGGGAGCGAGCACGTGGCTCGGCCCGTGCCCTTCTCCGGTTTGGGTGGCGAGGATTAGTCCTGTCCCGGAGTCTGGAGGGGGGAGCAAGCGCGTAGCTCGGCCCGTGCCCTTCTTTGGTCTAGGTGGCGAGGATTGGTCCTGCCCTAGAGTCTTGAGGGTGGAGCGAGTGCATAGCTCGGCCCGTTCTCTTCTCCAGTTTAGGTGGCGAGGATTGGTCCTGCCCCAGAGTCTAGAGGGGGAAGTGAGCAAGTGGCTCGGCGTGTGCCCTTATCTTGTTTGGGTGCGAGGATTGGTCATGCCCTAGAGTCTGGAAGGGGGAGCGAGCGAGTGGCTCGGCCCACGCCATTCTCTGGTTTGGATGGCGAGGATTGGTCCTGCCCCAGAGTCTGGAGGGGGGAGCAAGCGCGTAGCTCGGCCCGTGCCCTTCTATGGTTTGGGCAGCGAGGATTGGTCCTACCCCAGAGTCTGGAGGGGGAGCGGGCGCGTGGCTCGGCCCGTGCCCTTCTCCGGTTTGGGTGGTGAGGATTGGTCCTGCCCCAGAGTCTTGAGGGGGAGTGAGCGCGTAGCTCGGCCCATGCCCTTCTCCGGTTTTGGTGGAGAGGATTGGTCCTGCCCCAGAGTCTGGAGGGGGGGAGGGAGCACGTAGCTCGGCCCGTGCCCTTCTCTGGTTTGGGTGGCGAGGATTGGTCCTGCCCCAGAGTCTTGAGGGGGGGTGATCGCTCCGTATTTTACACCCTTTTTTCTGCATGTTTGCATGCCACTTTGATCGCTCATATCGTGTTTTTCACGATTATTCGGCAATACTGCGATGCTTTTCACGATTTCTTGTTTTTGTCGTATTTCAGGAGATATGGAGCGATTTGGAGTGATTTTGAGATCTAGAGGATTTGCACCCACTCCGGAGTGTCACCCGAGACTCTTTTGAGGGCTATTCGGCGATGGAAGACAAGTGGGAGAAGAAAGAACGTCGTAGGAGTGACAAGGAAGCGAAAAGATGAAGATTGGGCATTTGCAGCATCTCACTCGGTCGAGTGAATCACCCACTCGGCCGAGCAAGAAGACCACTCGGCCGACCAGCCGGACACGCATCAACTGAAGAAAATAGGCGTGCACTCGGCCAAGTGACGATAGTCCACTCGGCCGAGCATGGAAATCCCCTCGCCCGAGTGGCATGAGAAAATCCACTTCAAAAACGGCCGACTTACTGTAAATGTACATGCTCTTGGCGGTTCCGACTCGGCCGAGCAAGAGATGCCCCTCGGCCGAGTGAGTAAAGCCACTCGGCCGAGTCACTTCCGAAGACAGACCCCCGAAAAGTCCCGATTTACTGTTATTGTACAGGGTTTGTCACTCGGTCGAGTGACAATTGTCACTTGGCCGAGTGAGCCGCCCCGCCTGCTGCGTAAACTGTAATTTCTGGGCTGCGCAGTGGCGTTTTTGTCACGATTTTTTTGGGCAATTTTGAGGGGTATTTAAACCCAGTTTTTGCCCTATTTTAGGAGAACTTTTTCATAATTTTGGCAGCCTTTTTAGAGAGCTTTTTAGATCAATAGATTTAACTTTTCTCTTGAAGATTAAAAGGGTATTTTTGTTGGATGGTATTGGGTTCTAATTGGTTTGTCTCTCTTCTTATCAAAAATCCTATTTTTGTTGATAATTTCTCTATTACAATGAATTGTGTTGAATTTTCTATTGAATTTCTTATGGATTGCATGATGATTAGTGAGTAGTTGTATTGTCCTAGGGCATAAGGATGAACCCTATGAACCCTATTTCTAAGTTGTGATGAATTGGTGAAATTCTTGCTAGAATTGATTAGGGTTAGGTTGGGATTGATTTATTACGGATAGCTAGGGACTCATAATGATTGGGATTTACAAGAGATTGGATCCCAATTGATTGGAAGCCCTAGAGATTCGATTTAGATTTGCGATTGGACTCCCCTAGAATTGGTTTGCAAGAGATTGGGCCAAAGCTAGGGTTTTTAATCGTGCTTCTATACCAATACCCGTTTGCAAGAGATTGGACGGGTAGGAACTATCTCAACCTAGGTCGTAGCTCGAGTTTGCATGAGAGTGGGCTCGAGATACGATTAAACGATGATGTAGATCCTAATGCTAGCGGCTTAGGTTAGGGTTTGCAAGAGACTGTGCCCTAACCTATGTTCGCTATAGACCGGCAATAGCGCGAGAGCGTGAGCTTGGTTCTACATTCAGTTGCGACTTGTTCAGCTAAAACTCAAGTCTAGCAATGATGTAACCTACGAATCACAACGATGAGATACGGTCCGTAGCGGGGATTCCCTATCCCTAGGCACTTTATTTCATTGATATTTCTATCGATATACGAACGACTGTGACAGTTTTACCTCAAATTATTCTTGACCATTTTGATAGCTAGGTGATTAGAACGAGACACCGTCATTGTTCCTCCCTGAGTTCGATACTCGCTCGCCACTACGCCGTGCACTTGTGGTAAAGCTACAATCATACCCCGGGTGTATATCTGGGGCGTCGACCAAGTTTTTGGCGCCGTTGCTGGGGAGGTGACAGTGTTTTATTCTCTTTACTTAGTATTTTTTTGTTTCATTATTCTTATATTTTTACTCCTTTTGCATGCTAATAATTCCTTTGTAACTCTGTTTTTCCTACATGAACACGAGATCGACGACGGACCCAGACGATATTACTTTTGATCCAGAGATCGAGCGTACCGAGAGGAGGATCAGAGCCAAGAGAACGCACGCTACGGAGGATGGTTGTATGAACCGTGTGGAGACACCGGAGGAGCTAGCCGCACGTATAGAGAGGATCATATCCATTAGAGATAGGCTTCGGCCAAAGTCTTCTTCCACCACATCATCCATCGCCATGCCGGAACTAGTGGCGGACAAGAATTTTGAGCTAAAGACGGGATTGGTAGTATTGATGCAACAAGACCCGTTTCATGGGAATGCCCATGAGAATCCGCATTACCACATCCAACTATTCTTGTCTAAGTGCTCCACCTTCCAAATGCCAGGCGTTTCCGTTGATGCAATCCGACTGCGATTCTTCCCCTTCACACTCAAGGATAAAGCTTTATATTGGTTGAGGACGCAAGCGGAAGGGACATTCACCACTTGGGATGAGTTGGCAAGCGCCTTCGTTGACAAGTTTTACCCTCCTTCTAAGATGGTGAAGATACGGAGTGCCCTCATGTCCTTTAAGCAAGGACCGCAAGAGACCCTCTATGAAGCATGGGAGCGCTTCAAGGACTTACAACATCAATGCCCCCACCACAGTATAGAAGATTGTGAGCTCGTTCACAGTTTCTACAATGGACTCCAACCGGGCACGAAGCAAATTATTGACGCAACCGCTAATGGAGCCATACTATCAAAGACCCCGGATGAAGCTATGGTCTTATTAGAGGAGATGACCTCTAATAACCAACAATGGGGGGACGAGCGAGGACACTCTTTGTCCTCTTTGAAGCCCACTCGCATTTATGAGGCCAAGACCATGACGGAGCTTTCAACAAAATTTGACTCTCTCCACAAGGTGGTGGAGAGATTGGAGAAATATATCACAGAGCCACATGGAGCACCCTCTACATCTATACCGGTAAACAATATGAGTGATTGACAAGACCAATCCCAAGCCATGTATGTAGGAGGGGACAATGGAGAGGGAGCCTTGGAGCAAGTACAATATGTCGCGGGGAAATCCGGATATTGGGCCAACCCGGTCGCTAGAAACCATCCGGACTTTTCATTTGCAAACAATGATGGTGCTTTGAACCCCCACCACAACAACTTCCTCAAACTCGGCCCCCACCACCACAACCTCAATACCAACCGAGGGGTCCACTACAACAAAACTACCCGCCGAGGCAACAAGCGGGACCATATAGACCCCCCAGGTACAACCAAGGTTGGAGACCTCCCAACCCACCTCAAGCTCAACCACGATCGGACCACGAAGCTAGGGTGGAGGAATTTATGATAGAGCAAAGAAAGATCAACGCTAGATTGACGGCTGGACAAGAGTCACTACATACCATCGTCGCTCAATTTACAGAGCAACTTGCGTTGCTCACCAAGAACGCCCAACAATTGCTGGCTCAACCCGAGCCCAATCCATGGAGCAACACCGGACACATCAATGTGGTGGTTGTGGTTCCAATAAGGGACGGAAAGGATACCACCCCCGCTATGACCCAAAGCGACCAACCCGTGGTGGAAATTTTGGAAGAAAAAGAGATGGAGGTTGAGGAGGAGAGCCAAAAAGAGCCAATTGGAGGGGGAAATTCTAAAGCGGTGGAGCCACTTGATGAGCACCGCTACATGCCACTGGTGCCGTTTCCACAACGGCTAGCTAGAGCCAAGATGGAGAAAAGGCTCGCCAAGTTCCTAGAATACTTGAGGGGAGTAAGCCTCAATATTCCTTTCTTAGACGCAATTGTTGAGATCCCTTCTTACGCGAAGTTCTTGAAGGACTTGATTTCGGGAAAGAAAAGGAAGGAAAAAATCATGCTTGCGGAGCAAGGAACTTGGTTTACCCGGAAGGATAAGGAGCTGGTGAAATTGAAGGATCCCGGAAGTTTCCGCATCTCTTGCACACTAGGAGGCGTCCCTTTGCAAAAAGCTTTAGTTGACTTGGGCGCTAGCGTGAGCCTTACACCCCTTAGTATGTTCCGGAAATTGAACCCGGGCACCGACTTGAAGCCGACCGACATGAGGATTCAACTAGCAGACGGTCGGATTACTAGGCCGGTAGGGATCGCAGAGAATATTCCACTCCAAGTACCAGGAGGTATATGCGTGCCTTGTGATTTTGTCATAATGGACATCAAGGAAGAGGGCAACACTTCGCTCATACTTGGACGCCCGTTCCTAGCAACCGCCGGCGTTATCGTCGATGTGCGTGAAGGAACTCTATCCTTGAATGTCGGGAACATAGAAGTCGAGCTTCACATACCCAAGGCCATGAAACACATGCCCTATCATGAAGAGTTAGACTATGTGGATCTTCTCGATGAAGTGATTGAAGAAGCAATCCCCCACTCTATTGGTGCTCTCCATGACGATGGTTTCGAATAAGGCCAAGCTTCGGGTGAAGAAGAGAAGTTGGAGGACCCTCCAGATAGCTCCACAGATAATGATGAAGGCGACGCTGATGTCGCAAGAATACGAGAGCTTTGAAAACTCTCAAAGGCCAAGAATCCGAAGAAAGCTCCACCGAATGGAAGATCGGTGGCACCGGCCAAGAAGAAGATAGGAACAAGCTCTAGTTGAGGGACTTATCCCCCAACAATACCCATGATGAGGGGGCATTGAGGAAGACTGATGATCATCACGACTCAAATCCAAGCAGCCTTCCCGGTAAATTTGACGGGTGCATCTGTATGCGCCCAATATCGCGAGCTAAACGAATATCTTAAGGGGACGAGCTCATGACCTTAAACAAGCGCTTGTCGGGAGGCAACCCGACGGTTTTTGCATTATTTTCATTTGGTTTTCATTTTTGGTTTAGCCTTTTGTTAGTATTTAGAATTTTTTGTCAATGAAAATCGTGACAACGGGTCCTATTTTTCATGATAGCAGAAGGAGAAAGGGAGATCAATCATATGGAGGATGATCGAGGCAAGGAAGAGCGCCCTAGGAACGCATTCAGGCCTTAGGAGGAGGAAGAAACAGACTGGAGGAAGAAAAACAGAGACCAGAGGAAAAAACGGGGAACTGATGCAGAAAATAGCACGTCACTCGGTCGAGTAGCATATGCCACTCAGCCGAGCAAAGACTCCACTCGGCCGAACAAAGACTCCACTCGGCCAAACAGGGAAGTTTCTGCAGACCAACTCTCTGTCAATTTTTGTAAGTTATAGTTTTAATTGCCACTCAGGCGAGTGACTTGTCACTCGGCCGAGTGAAACAGATACCCTCCTAGCCTAAAAATTGCCGAGTGGCAGAGCCACTCGGCCGAGTGGAGTTTCTCCCTTCGGCCAAGTGAACCAAAGCCACTCGGCCGAGTCGTAAGTGGGGAGGAGATTTTTCGAAATTTTTTTGTTTACGCACTCGACCGAGTGACATTTCCACTCGGCCGAGTCGTAACAATTTCTATATAAGTTAAGCGGCGGGCACGAATTTCTAAACACCCAAAATTTCCCAAATCGAGCCTGAGCCGCTGTCACTTGCTTTCCCCGCGGCCGCTGCTTCGCATCCCACACCCGAATCGAGCCCACGTCACCGACGATCGCCATCCCTCCCCACGCCGACGTTCGGTCGCCACTCCACCTCGCCGGTGCCGGCCTCCACTGCCCCCAATCACCCTCTTTTTCCCCATAAGCCCCTCTTCTCCTTGTTTTTCTTGATCCGTACGTCCTTTGTGTTGGATATGGAAGACATTAGTACACCCTTTGTAGGGGATGTATGAGGGAATACGGACCTCGAACGTCGCGTACACGAAGTCGTACGCAAAGGAAATATGATCCCTTGCGGAGAGGATCTCTAGATTGATGGGAAAGTCGCATTATATGTGCATAAATGCATGCGACATATGGCTAATAAAGGGGTAATATCTTAAGCTTATATTGTACCATGCATATGGTACAACTTAAGCTTATAATATGCCATGTACGATGGTACACCTTAGTTAAATTGTTCCAAAGGAACAATTGATCCTAAAATAACTACCTTGGGGGCTATAAATAAGACCAAAGGGTTAGCCATTTCCTTACACTTTTGCATGGCATTCATGCATGCATTTTCATTCTAGCGAAGCTCTGCCGAAATACTTCTTCTCCCTCTATCCAAGTTCTTAATCTAAAGTAGAGATTTAGATTGTGGATTTAGTAGCCTTACTCCGTTCGTGAGAAGACTCGATCCGTCGTGGCGAATCCGAAGGCAAAGTTCCGAGACTACCGTGCCGCATACGCAAGCGTAAGTCTCAACTTTATTTATCGATCCTAACTCTGTTTTGGCAGGATCCTACATTGGTATCAGAGCCATATGGGTTCGCCCCGGTCAAACCGTCGCGCCGTCGAAACTATGAACGGGTCGTTGTCTTTTTCACGAATGGGTCTCCTACCATTACGGATATGGTAGGAACGCTTCGTGACGGAGAGAACGCAGCGGTTGTTCTTTTCACGTTAGGGTCTCCTATCATTACGGATATGGTAGGAACTCTCCGTGACGGGAAGAACCGACCGTTCACGTAGTATGTTATTTTTCATTTTTGGCACACTGCCATTAGAAAATAACTAATTTCTCGACAAACGGGTGCTTCATCGACGAACGGGTGCTTCATCGAGGAAGATGATGGTAGTTATCTCCATCGGAGAAGATGAATATTAGTGCATGTGCGCCATCGCCAAATGGGCTATGAAGGCTATGCACCCCCCTCCACTTGCGGAGGGGTTTGGCTACGGCCAATAACCACCACGGCCACCCCTCCGACGGGTTGTGCGGCAACCCCATTCAAAGGGGGTGGCCGGCCATGGCCAAAGGGGCCATGGCCGGCCAATGCCAAATGGCCTTGGCCATGACCGGCCATGGCCAAGCCATGGCCGGCCAAGGCTAGGCCGGCAGTGGCCGGCCAAGGCCTGGCCGGCCTGGCCAGCCCTGGCCTCGGCCAGGGCATGGCCGGCCCTGGCCGGCCTCGGCCAGGGCAGAGGCCCTGGCCGGCCCTTGGCCAAGCCTCGGCCAGGGCAGAGGCCCTGGCCGGGAGAAGTTGCAGACCAAAATAATTGGTTGACCAATCTGGCAGAAGGTCTGGGTCGATTGCAAACTTGCCAACTGACCCATACGGGGTGATAAAAGGCCTTGGCCAAACTCGAATGTGCCGATTAGCCCATACGGGGCTAACCACAGTGCCGACTAGTCCATACGGGGCTAACGTTTTAATGAAGTTTTTTCATTGGGCTCTACTCCTTGAAGATTAGCCATAGTGCTCTACTTCATGCGAGATTAGCCATGTCATTGTGCTCTACTCTACGGAGATTAGCCAATGTACACATAACATTGTGCTCTACTCTACGGAGATTAGCCAATGTATTTTCAAAATTTTTTGAAAAATATGTTTTTCAAATAAGTTATGTCCCGTCCTTAATCGGGATAGCGCAATTTAGAATTCCAAGTCCTACCACGATCCGGCCATGGTTATCTAACCCATGGGTGTGTAGAACAGGTCTCGTGGCTTGGCAATTGTTGCGCTAAAATTCTTTGCGCAAACTCTCACATATTCCATTTTGAAAGATATGTTTTTCAAAAGTATTTTTCCGCTGCAAATACCATACGGGTATTATTTCTGATTTCTTTTTACTTGAGATAAGTAAGAGGGATACTTTGAAAGTTACTTCTAGATGGTAGTTGGGAACGTAGTGAACTTCTCGATTCTAGAGTAACATTTCAACGCATCCAAGGAACTTATCAAGTGTTTAAAGAATCGAAACTATATGCATAGAATTTTGATCGTGTTTTTCATTCTCTTTGCAGTTTTTTGAATCGAATATGTCTACCGCTTCTAAGAACATTGTCGCAGAGCTTAACAAAGGTGAAAAGCTCAACGGCGACAATTATAAACTTTGGTCAATAAAAATCCAATATGTTTTGGAGGAGCAAGATGTGCTTGAAACACTCCAAAACATAATGGAAGAACCTGAGTTGGGCAATACGGCCCAACACAAGAGGGACCGGGAAGCTTATGATACTTGGACTCGAAAGAACAAAATAGCACGTATTACGTTACTGTCCGCAATGGACAATGACATAATGCGTCTATTTCGGGAATTCGACCTAGCAAAAGACATATGGTCTGAGCTAGAAATAAAGTTTGGTGGAACTTCGGTTACCAAACTCCGCTCCTTAAATATTCAATTTGATTCGTACAAGATGCGGCGAGATCACTCTATGAAAAAGCATCTCCGCCACATGGCGAATCTCATATCTGAATTGAAGGATGCGGGTCTTACGCTGTCTGACGAACAGCAGATCCAAGCAGTCATTCGTTCACTCCCAGATAGCTGGGATAACATGAAAATGCACCTCACTCATAATGAGTGCATTAAAACTTTAAGCGATGTATCTAAACACCTCGAACTCAAGGAAGAGTGGATTCAAGCCGCAAAACCTAGTGCAGAAGTGCACATGGCCGCTAGTTCCTCACTTGGAGGAAATAAGCGGAATAATAAACGCTTAAGGTTTGTGAACGAACGAAAGCAAGAACCGGAAACCTCAAAGAAGACTAAGTGGCAAAAGAATGTGCACTCAAAGAAGAAAAACTTGAAGAAGATCAAGTGCTTTAAGTGCAACAAGTACGGTCACTTCGCCCGTACGTGTACGGATGGAAGTGACAAGGTAACTTGTAGGGCTAGTTACATATGTGTTTCTAGTTCCATGTTTCTTGCTGAATCTAACTATTTTTGGTTGATTGATTCAGGGGCCACAGACCACGTAGCAAAGGACAGAAGGTTCTTCGTAGAGTATCAAAGGATAACTCAAGGAACAAAGTGGATATATGTTGGCAACAACACTCGTGTTGAAGTCAAGGGCGTCGGAACATGCAAGCTTGTTCTCGACAACGGCCGGACTCTATTATTGCACGACTTCCTCTTTGTTCCAGATATTCGAAGGAATATCGTATCCGTGGTCATGTTACTGTCTTTAAGTTATGAATGGAGGTTCTATAAACAAAATGTTGACCTTGTTTGTAATAGTTCTTTAGTTGGGTCGGGTAATGTTTGTAATGGATTGATTGTTTTAAACACAATGTATGATGATTCTTCTTCCATTAATGAAAGTTTCCATTTGACAAATGCTTCTAACTCTGAATCTGAGATCATTTGTTGGCATGCAAGACTTGGTCATATTGGACCAACTAGAATGGATAGACTTGCCAAAAGTGGCTTGCTATCTAATGTTTCAAAAGTTGAAATGTCAACTTGCGAACATTGTCTTGTAGGGAAAACTTGTCGCAAGCCGTTTGGAATTGGCACAAGGGCCGAAGTTCCATTACAGCTTATCCATTCGGACATTTGCGGTCCAATGAATGTTAAGACAAGACGCGGGAAGTCATATTTCATCACATTTATTGATGACTTCACCCGTTTCGGTCATATTTATTTGATTTCCCACAAACATGAAGTTTTATCTTGCTTCAAAAACTATATGAGTTTAGTGGAAAATCAACTAGATCACAAGATAAAGGTCTTGCGAACCGATCGGGGTGGAGAATATCAACCAAAGAGTTTTAAGGAACTCTGTGATGAAAAAGGCATAGTTCATCAAATAACTATGCCTTACACTCTGCAACAAAACGGTGTTGCGGAAAGAAGAAATAGGACATTGATGGAAATGGTCCGATCAATGATGTCTCAGGCAAATTTGCCCATCACCTTTTGGGGTGATGCATTATTGACGGCAGCATTCATCTTAAACCGTGTACCCTCGAAGTCGGTAAGTTCTACTCCTTATGAGTTGTGGAACAATAGAACTCCAGACTTAAACATTCTAAAACCTTGGGGTTGTGCCTCTTATGCACATTTATTCTCTCACAAATATGGCAAACTTGGGCCACGTGGGAGGAAGTGTATCTTCATCCGATACGCTGAAACTCCAAAGGATATGTTTTCGTCGGTCAAGAGGACAATGGGGGTCTTATAGAATTCGAATCGAGGGATGTTGTCTTCTTGGAAAACGAGTTTCCAAGACAGGGTAAGATAAGTCAAGACTTATCCTTGTTTGAGACTTGGGATCAATAAGGATTGGAACGTTCGAGTGGGAGAATTCTTGGTGAAAAAGAAAATACGTTTCAAACTTCACCTATGAATGATACGAACGATACCAATCCTATTCCGAGTGGTAGTGATGTTATTCCAAGTGGGAGTGATATCATTCCAAGTGGGAGTGATCAAACTCAAGCAAGACGTAGTAATCGAACGAGGCTAACACCTCTGAGATTTGAGGATGAATTTCCTCAAACATTCATGACATTACTACAAGATGATGACGAACCTGTAAATTTCAAACAGGCCGTCACATGCCCTGCTAAAGATAAATGGATAGCGGTGATGGAAGAAGAACTTCAATCCATGAAAACAAACCAAGTCTGGGACTTGGTTGATTTACCTAAGGGACGTAGAGCCATTGGGAACAAGTGGGTTCTCAAAATCAAGCATAAGGCTGATGGCTCCATCGAGAAATATAAAGCTCGCCTTGTTGCGAAAGGTTTCACGCAACAGGAAGGAATAAACTACGAAGAGATTTTTCTCTCCTGTCGTGCGTTTTACCTCCAAAGGCGAGGGTCTATGTTTGGAAATGTGTCCCAAAGATCCAAAAGAAAGCTATGGAAAAGGTTCCATACTCCAGTGCTGTCAAGAGTCTGATGTACGCCATGATGTGTACCAGACCGGACATTTGCTATGCTGTTGGTATGGTAAGCCGTTACCAATCCAACCCAGGACAGGCACACTGGAAAGTGGTGAAGAGGATATTAAGGTACCTCAAAGGGACTGCGGACTATGCATTATGCTATTTGTAGCATTCTGCATGGCGGTCCAAGAAGCTGTTTGGCTTAGGAAATTCTTAGACAGGCTGACGGATGCCACTGACTCAAGCACTGTTCCTATATACAGTGATAGTCAAGCTTCGATTGCCTATGTCAAAGATCCTTATAAGACCAAACACATTGATATTCGATTCAAGTTTGCGAAGAACTATGACAAACGGAAGGAAGTAGACATAGGATACATATCCACGCATAAGATGATAGCGGATCCCCTTACTAAAGCGATCCCCAGAGATGTGTTTTTTCAAACACTTATCATCTATGGGAATGCGTAGGTGCTGAGCTGTATCATATAATATTTCCCATGTCTATAGAAGATCAAAGTTTAATTTGCATACAAGTTTCTTACAAATGATTTTATGTACATTTGTGTTTAAGTCTCAGCTATTTTATTGTGTGTATGTCGGACAGATTAAGGTTGGCTCTCTCATATGAGCAACCGCCTTATCTTATCAGATGGATAAGATAGAGATGAGACTAGTTTAAAGTCAAAATCATTAAATGATTTAGAGTCGTGACTTAAACAAGATAGTCGAATGAAAGATCTGCATCATATGGATGCTTACAAAAGATCTGAGATCTATATCATAAGGATATTTGAAAGAGATCTCATAGGATTTTTTAAAATCCTATCTGTCTTATGCAGGATGAGAGTCCGGGAATATTTCATGAGTAGTAAGGGGACTCAAAAGATAGGCACTGTGGTGTCTGCTCTTTCATCCGTACAACATCATTAAGACATACTCTCCCTGGGAAAGGAGTGATGTTGTAATACGTGTTCATACCACGTATGCATTTCGACCACTGAGTTAGTAGCAATAGTGTTTGCTATTATATGAGACTCAAAGGCCATACGGGTCTTAACTCTTACCCTCAAGGACTCCAATTGGTTCCTTTAGATTTGACGAGATGATCGCTATCTTAGCATGTTGCTAATGGGCTATGATAATTCGGCTCGGCGGGGCACGTTAGAAAAGCGAATCAAGTCAAGATCAGAAGGTTCGCAAGAAGAGGAAGATTGATTTCATATTCGCATTTGGACTTTAATAATTCAAAGCTGGCCAGCCAATTGTAATCCAGATGGGATTCAATTGTTGAATATAAAGTATAAGAAATGTGAAGAAATAATCTAGGGTAAAGCATGCGTTGAACTACTCAACTTTGCACCTTCGAGGTCGTTGTGTATCTCTAACAAATGCACAACAACAGACTCTACGCGCATGACGGTCGCACGGTCTATTTCTCGGTATGATAGATGAAAGAACTAAGAGAAAGACGTTCTCTTACAATCCCCTCAAGTGTGAGTGGGAGATGTTGGATATGGAAGACGTTAGTACACCCTTTGTAGGGGATGTATGAGGGAATACGGACCTCGAACGTCGCGTACACGAAGTCGTACGCAAAGGGAATATGTTCCCTTGCGGAGAGGATCTCTAGATTGATGGGAAAGTCGCATTATATGTGCATAAATGCATGCGACATATGGCTAATAAAGGGGTAATATCTTAAGCTTATATTGTACCATGCATATGGTACAACTTAAGCTTATAATATGCCATGTACGATGGTACACCTTAGTTAAATTGTTCCAAAGGAACAATTGATCCTAAAATAACTACCTTGGGGGCTATAAATAAGACCCAAGGGTTAGCCATTTCCTTACACTTTTGCATGGCATTCATGCATGCATTTTCATTCTAGCGAAGCTCTGCCGAAATACTTCCTCTCCCTCTATCCAAGTTCTTAATCTAAAGTAGAGATTTAGATTGTGGATTTAGTAGCCTTACTCCGTTCGTGAGAAGACTCGATCCGTCGTGGCGAATCCGAAGGCAAAGTTCCGAGACTACCGTGCCGCATACGCAAGCGTAAGTCTCAACTTTATTTATCGATCCTAACTCTGTTTTGGCAGGATCCTACACTTTGAGTCCCTAACCCAAATTAATTTTTATATCTATGTATTATCCCCCATCTCCCCCATATATATTGAATATTATTTGCTGATTCGATCGTTTGATTTGCAGGCTAGCTTGGGGGAGCTTTGTGCAGCTTTTGGACACGCTTTGAGCTTCGCGGCGGAGGCGTCTCTTCGCACGCACCACTTATTACTCTCGTGGCGTATTCAGGTACACTCGTTCCATCATATAGCACGCCGCATTATTTATTTAGTTGGGACGCGTCTCGCGGCACACATGCCGCCGCGCACTAGGCCCCGTACACGGGGAGCCTCTTCGAAGTGGAAGAGGACCGATGATGCCGGTCCCTCTCACGCTAGGGAGGACTCCCCTCCACCTAGCCCACCACTGCCACCGCCACCTACACAGTCGATCCCTGCTGATCCTGTCCCTCCACCCGCTCCCGCTGTCGGGCCGATGGGGATCACGTTTCGAAATGACGCACACCGCGCTAGGTTCGAGCGTATCTTCCATCGCTCGATAGTACCCTCTAGGTTCGCGCACTTAGCTGACCTTGACTGCCTAGGGGTACTCGAGGGGATTCTCACGTTGTACGACAACGTGGGATGGAGTGACTTTTTGTCGGTGTCGGCGGATACTTACATCCGTCCGACACTGGAGGTCCAGAGCTCTATTGACTTACATCGGCGGATTTTGATCGCTCCGTATTTTACACCCTTTTTTCTGCATGTTTGCATGCCACTTTGATCGCTCATATCGCGTTTTTCACGATTATTCGGCAATATTGCGATGCTTTTTACGATTTCTTGTTTTTGTCGTATTTCAAGAGTTATGGAGCAATTCGGAGTGATTTTGAGATCTAGAGGATTTGCACCCACTCCGGAGTGTCACCCGAGACTTTTTTGAGGGCTATTCGGTGATGGAAGACAAGTGGGAGAAGAACGAACGTCGTAGGAGCGACGAGGAAGCGAAACAATGAAGATTGGGCATTTGCATCATCTCACTCGGCCGAGTGAACCACCCACTCTGCCGAGCAAGAAGACCACTCGGCCGACCAGACCGGACACACATCAACTGAAGAAAATAGGCGTGCACTCGGCCGAGTGACGATAGTCCACTCGGCCGAGCATGGAAATCCCCTCGCCCGAGTGGCATGAGAAAATCCACTTCAAAAACGTCCAACTTACTGTAAATGTACAGGCTCTTGGCGGTTCCGACTCGGCCGAGCAAGAGATGCCCCTCGGCCGAGTGAGTAAAGCCACTCGGCCAAGTCACTTCCAAAGACAGACCCCCGAAAGGTCCCGACTTACTGTTATTGTACAGGGTTTGTCACTCGGCCGAGTGACAATTGTCACTCGGCCGAGTGAGCCGCCCTGCCTGCTGCGTAAACTGCCATTTCTGGGCTGCGTAGGGGCGTTTTTGTCACGATTTTTTGGGCAATTTTGAGGGGTATTTAAACCTAGTTTTTGCCCTAGTTTAGGAGAACTTTTTGATACTTTTGGCAGCCTTTTTAGAGAGCTTTTTAGATCAATAGATTTAACTTTTCTCTTGAAGATTAAAAGGGTATTTTTGTTGGATGCTATTGGGTTCTAATTGGTTTGTCTCTCTTCTTATCAAAAATCTTATTTTTGTTGATAATTTCTCTATTACAATGAATTGTGTTGAATTTTCTATTGAATTTCTTATGGATTGCATGATGATTAGTGAGTAGTTTTATTGTCCTAGGACATAGGGATGAACCCTATGAACCATATTTCTAAGTTGTGATGAATTGGTGAAATTCTTGCTAGAATTGATTAGGGTTAGGTTGGGATTGATTTATTACGGATAGCTAGGGACTCATATTGATTGGGATTTGCAAGAGATTGGATCCCAATTGATAGGAAGCCCTAGAGATTCGATTTAGATTTGCGGTTGGACTCCCCTAGAATTGGTTTGCAAGAGATTGGGCCAAAGCTAGGGTTTTTAATCATGCTTCTATACCAATACCCATTTGCAAGAGATTGGACGGGTAGGAACTATCTCAACCTAGGTCGTAGCTCGAGTTTGCACGAGAGTGGGCTCGAGATACAATTGAACGATGATGTCGATCCTAATGCTAGCGGCTTTGGTTAGGGTTTGCAAGAGATTGGGCCCTAACCTAGGTTCGCTATAGACCGGCAATAGCGCGAGAGCGTGAGCTTGGTTCTACATTCAGTTGCGACTAGTTCACCTAAAACTCAAGTCTAGCGATGATGTAACCTACGAATCACAACGATGAGATACGGTCCGTACCGGGGATTCCCTATCCCTAGGCACTTTATTTCATTAATATTTCTATCGATATACGAACGACTGTGACAGTTTTACCTCAAATTATTATTGACCATTTCAATAGCTAGGTGATTAGAACGAGACACCGTCATTGTTCCTCCATGAGTTCGATACCTGCTCGCCACTACGCCGTGCGCTTGCGGTAAAGCTACAATCGTACCCCGGGTGTATATCCGGGGCGTCGACCAGGGGGGAGCGAGCGCATAGCTCGGCCTGTGCCCTTCTCCGATTTTGGTGGCAAGGATTGGTCCTGCCCCGGAGTCTTGTGTCTTAAACTGAAACTTTCAAGTGGAGACGGCGAGATATGAAAATGCGAAGAAAAGAAAGTATTTCATTAAATACTTACAATCACTGGTAATATTTCAGGAGATGTTCCGCGTTCCATGGGTGAGCCAGTTCACTCCCATCCTAGGTCTCCAAGATGTATGTGGCCGGCCCGATGATGTCGACGATCTCGTAGGGCCCTTCCCATTTGGCCGCCAGCTTCCCTCGGAGAGTAGTCTCGGGCTTGAAGGTGGCGTCTCTGAGGACCAAGTCACCAATTCTGAAGGTCCACTTCTTCACCTGGGAGTTGTAGTGTCGGGCCATTCTTTAGCTGTGTATGACAAGGTTCGTCAAAGCCCGGTCCCTTACTTCATCAACGAGCTCGAGGTTGACACCGAGGCCCTCCATGTTGACATCTTCATCGAAGTACTTCAGCCGAAGTGTCTCCTCCCCGATATCCACGGTAATGACATCTTCCTACCCCGAACGCCAGCATGAACTGGCTCTCTCCGGTTGACGCCTTGTGGGTGGTACGGTACGACCAAGGAATGCCTGGTAGCTCATCCACCCACGTCCCAAGGGTGGCATCGACCTTCTTCTTCAAGGGGCCTAAGATGCATTTGTTTGCTGCCTCCGCCATCCCATTGCATTACGGGTGGGCAACGGATGCAAAATGGAGCTTGATCCCCCAGACCGAGCAGAAGTTGCGGAAGCATTTGCAATGGAACTGTCTTTCATTGTCTATTACTATAGAGCAGGGTATCCCGAAGCAGCATATCACGGACTGCCAAATGAAGCCCTTCGTATCCGTCCACGCGATGCGTGCCATAGGTTCGGCCTCGATCCACTTGGTGAAGTAGTCCACGACGACCACAAGTTACTTCCTTCCTCCGGAGGCCTTTGGGAAGGGTCCGAGGATGTCAAGCCCCCACTTGGCGAACAGGATCGGGCTCAAGATAGGCACCAGGTGGGCTGGAGGTGCAGCCGTGTGTCTGCCAAACTTCTGGCACGCCTCGCACCTTTTGACGTACTGAGCCGTGTCATGGATCATAGTCGGCCAGTAGTACCCCTGGCGCACTATCTTGTGGGCGATAGTGCGACCGCCGTGGTGGTTCCAGCAGAAGCCCTCGTGCACTTCGTAGACGACTTGCTCAGCCTGCTCTGGACCCAGGCACTTCAGGTAAGGCAGAACGTTGAACCTAGCACGACGTCAGCGGTATAACACTCCATCGAAGAGTACGAACGACAGGGCCTGCGTCTCTATCTTCTTAGCCTACATCCGCTCCTCAGGCATGAACCCCTTCTCCAAGTACTTCACTATCGGGGTCATCCACATCGTCGTCGGGCCTAACACATTAGTTCTTCTTCCTCAAGGGTAGGTGTTAGTAGACTTTCGACGTATATGGCCTTTCCGATCTCGACCGCGAAGGAGGAGGCCAGCTTTGACAGGGCGTCTGCCCGGAGGTTATGGGAGCGAGGTAACTGATGGACCTTCGCTCTCTTGAATTTCTAGAACTCGGCCTGGATGCGCTTGAGGTAGCGCTTCATCATCTCTTCTCGGGCCTCGAATCTCCCCTGGACCTATTGGACGACGAGCCGTGAGTCACTAAGCAGTAGCACGTTCGTCGCCCCCATTGCTCTGCAAAGCTTCAGCCTGTTGACCGCAGCCTCATACTCCACGACGTTGTTGGTTGCCGGGAAGTTGAAGCGCAGGGTGTACTCCAGCAGGCACCCGTCGGGGGTTTGGATGATGATACCTGCCCCCGTTCCGGATCCTGTCGTCGACACATCGACATGAATGGTCCACAACCTGCCTGCTTCCTTTGGGCTAGGCTCCGATGGCCTGGCCACCTCCACTGCCTGTGAGGAAGAAGCCACTGGTGGTGTGTCGGGCAGGTTCTCCGGGGGGTCCTCGATAGTACATTCCACCATGAAGTCTGCCAGGGCCTGGCCCTTAATCGCTGTTCAGGCCTTGTAGGTTATGTCGAACTCGCTGAGCTCAACGCTCCAATTCAGCATTCTGCCCGACCGCTCCAACCTCTTCAGGTTCTTCTCGAGGGGCAGGTTGGTGTGGACAACGATGGGATGTGCCTGGAAGTATGGCCGGAGCTTCCTGGCCGTCGTGACCAGACAGTAGGTGACCTTCTTGATAGGGCTGTAACGAGTCTCCGCCTCTCGGAGAATCTGGGTTTCATATTATACTGGCCGCTGCATGCCCTTGTCCTCTTTGATCAAGATGGAGCTGACTGCTTCTTCATTGGCGGCAAGTACAACCCCAACTGTTCTCCTTCCTCCGGCTTGGCGAGTAGAGATGGACTCTGTAGGTAAGCCCTCAGCTCCGCGAACGCTCGAGCATAGTCATCGTCCCACGGGATCACTTTCCTGTCGATTTTTGCTTCACCGAAGGCCGTACGCAGGACCCTGAAGAAGGGGAGCGACCTCTCCGCGGACTTCGACGAGAATCTCCCCAGCGTTGTGATCCTACCGTTTAGCCGCTGCAAGTCCCGGATGGTCCGTGGTTGCGCCATGTTGATGAGGGCCGACATCTTGTCGGGGTTCACCTCAATTCCTCATCTCGTTATCATGAAGCCAAGGAATTTTCCCGAATGCACGCCGAAGACGCACTTCGCCGGGTTCAGCCTCAGGCCATAATGGCGCACCTTCTGGAATGTCTCCTGCAGGTCGGTGAGGTGGTCCAGGGCTTTCTTGCTCTTCACCAGCATATCATCGATGTAGACCTCCAGGTTCCGCCCGACCTGTAAGCTGAATATCCTGTCCACCATCCACTGGTAGGTCGCTCCGACGTTCTTCAGTCCGAAGGGCATCTTCGTGTAACAGAAGGTGCCCCTATCGGTAATGAAGGACATTTTCTCCTCATCTTCCTACGCCATCAGGATCTGGTAGTATCACGAGAAGGCGTTCATGAAGCTCAACAACTCGTAACCGGACGCCTGGTCCACTAAGTGGTCTATCCTTGGAAGGGGAAAGATGTCCTTCGGACACGCCTTGTTGAGATCCATGAAGTCGACGCACATGCGCCACTTCCCATTGGCTTTCTTCACCAAGACGACGTTGGCGAACTGTTCCGGATAGTCTACCGGCCTGATGAACTCGGCCCGGAGGAGCCGCTCCACTTCATCGTCGGCTGCCTTCTTCTTTTCTCCCCCGGTGCTCCTCTTTTTCTACCGGACCGATCGGGATTCCGGGTTAGCATTCAGCTTGTGGGAGATTATCGTCGGGTCGACCCCGGCATATCCAAGGGCGACCAGGCAAATATGTCCACATTCTCCCGGAGGAGGTCGAAGAGGGCCGCCCTCAGGGAGACTGGGAGCTTTGTGCCGACGGAGACAGCTTTGCCCTCCTCCGCCACCACGGATACTTCTTCGACTTCTTCCACAGGGGTCGGCCGTTGGTCGTAGAAGTCCTCTCTTTCATCAAGGAGGTCGACCGATAAGGCCTGCTCCAGACCCTTATGCTTGGTCGACCCCACGTAGTAGCTCCTGGATAGCTTCTGGCTCCCCCGTACTAACCCCACCCCTTGCGGGGTTTGGAATTTGACCATTTGATGGAGCATGCTAGGGAGTGCTTCAATGGGCGTCATGTATGGTTGCCCTATGATCCAGTTGTACGTCGATGCAATGCCGACGAAAACGAATTATGTCATGCGAGTGACGACCCTCGGTTCCTCTCCAAGAGACACTGGCAAGGTGATCACCCCCACAATGGGAACCGAGTGGCCAGTGAAGCCGACGATGGGCACCATGCACGGCCTCAGGTCCACACGCTTCAGTCCCATCTTCTCAATCGTCGACATAAACAAAATGTCGCAAGAGCTCCCAGTGTCGATCAGGAGGCGGCTGACGAAGGCCGTCCCGATCTGAGCTTCGATGACGATAGCGTCATCATGCGGTAGCTCGACTCCCTCTAGATCTTTGTCGGTAAAGGTAATGGGAGGTCGAGCCACCCTTCTCCGCTTCGCCTCGCCGTCGAGGCCCGCTGCCATCACCTGCCGAGCGTACACCTTTTTGCTTGACGACGACGCACATGACCGGCCTGGGATGGCGTGGCTCTTCCTGCTCGTTGTTTGGCGGTGGGTTTGGCCTCCGCACTCCTTGCAGGGCCCTCTCTTCTTGGATCGGCCGCCTGCCCTCCACGAAACCCCTAGGTGACCTGCCTGGATCAGCCGCTCGATCTCCCTCTTGAGGATGAAACAATCGTCAGTATCGTGACCGTGGTCCCGGTGATACCGACAATACTTCCGGATGTCTCGCCTTGCCGGGTCCAACTTTATTTCCCTGTGCGGGTCCGATAGCAGTCCGACCCTGGTCACCGCGGCCAACACCTTTATCCTAGGGGCGTTGAGCTGCGTGTACTGGGCCCGGAGGGGTCCCTCAAATCTCGGGATCGCTCGAGCGGGCTCCTGGTTGGGGGAAAATTCTCGCATGGGGCCCGGGCGATCTTGCGGACGACGCCACTGGGTCGCGTCTTGGCTGAGCCAGCTGGTCGTGCCTCCCGAGCCTGTCTTCTTGCCTTGGCCTGGGATAAGACCGAGGCTCGTCCTGGGGCAATTTCACCGAGGCGATTGGTTTCTTCCTACCGAGAGTCTCCTCTCTCAGCGCGTACCTCTCCACCTGAGCGATTAGCGCATCGTAGTCGGTGAGCGGGTCTCGGAGCAGAGATTTGTGGAGGCTTCGATTCCGCAGTCCCGTCTTGAAGGCCAGCATGAGCACTTCATCGCCGCAGGCCACCACCGTCCGCCTTTCGTCCTGAAAGCGGTGCAGGTATTTCCTAGTCGTCTCCCCTTCCACTTGGGCTATCGTGCTGAGGTAGTCCAAAGGCTTCTTCTTTGTGCGTCCGGCCCGAAACTCCAGGCAGAACTCATGGGATAATTTGCCAAAGCTCCAGATGGATCTTGCGGGCAAGCCGTAGTACCACTCCAGCGCCGTGTCCCGCAGGCTCTGTGAGAAAAGCCGGCTCAAGAACGCGTCACCCACATCCTGTGTCTTCATCGCCCCACGGTATTGTTGTACGTGTGAGAGGGGGTCGCCTCTTCCGTCGTAGGGGGCCAAATGGGGGGCCTTGAACCTCACGGGTCTCGGGGCCGACGTAATCCACCGCGCCAATGGCGTGGCCTCCTTAGGGTAGGCGGGGTGCTCGGGCGAGCACTCCCTTTGCTTATCCGATGTTCAACTCCTGTCTCGCCCAGGTTACCGACGGTCAACGTGCCCCAGGAAGGGAGGAGGTGGTCGTTGATTCGGGTTGAATATTGCATATTTAACCCCTCATCTAGCAATATTTTGTGTGTAAACGATGCCTAATTGGTCTCTAGTACATTCATATTTTGTATATCATTATTTACTAGAGAAAATCATTGATTTGTGCACAAAGTATGAATTTTAGTCAGTATTTCTGCCTTTATATATTTTTCATAGCTTGGTTTCGATCTCATGATTCCAACGACTATTTATTTGTATTTTTCTGAGATCTATGCTAATTACTGTGAATTTTTGAATGTAGAATACAAATTAAATCAAGAAATACATAAGAAATACGACGCACGAATCTTGACGGGCGATACGGCTTCCATCGGGGGAGCCACGTGGCAACCATCGAGTGCTCCCCGCTTAATCGAACGACAGCAGCGTAACGGGCGACGTGGCGTAAGAGCAACCATTTGCTTATTATTTGAGCGTGATTTTATCCCGCATTTATCCCGTAAGACAAACAGCTTAATCCCGCATTTATCCGACGGCTGGGATTTGAAGCGGCGAGCGGAGCGGGTTTGAGCGTGATTTTGGTGCGGGTTTCGACCTGTTAAGCTATTAAACCCGCAATGCTTATTATTTAAGCGTATTTTGGGCTCGGGTTTTTGGGCGTATTCTGGGCGTATTTGGGCGATTTTGGAGCCGATTTTTGCAGAATTTCAAGGAGAAGACAGAGGGCAACCTGAGGCAAAATTCCAGAGGCTTTGAGGAAGAAGAAGAGGGGTTTTCTTAGTCTATTTGCTAGCGTATTTGGTGATATCCTTGACCTATTTAGCATATTTTGAACTCTTTTTGATTGTATTGCTTAGAACCATGATTTATGTGATGAATTCTCTATTTATTTTCAGTATGAGTAGATAAATTTCTATTGTGCATGGTATGGCGTAATTAGGAGATATGATTTGTATTCGTTTGGTTGTATTTTTGCGCTAAAATTGTATGTCGGTAAAGTTGTGATCTTTGGCTTAAAAATCAACTTTTTCATATTCCAAAAGAGCGTGATTGAGTTGATGATCGCCCCCACAAGGGTGAGTTTTGATCTCTCTAAAAGAGAGTTTCATATCTTAATTTTAGAAGATTATAACTTTAGCGACAATCTTATTGAATTTTGTGCTTTAATCCCCAAAAGGGTATTTTCCGATGAATTGCTACCAAAAGGGGAATTTATTGAGTTATATTTAATCAACCAAATTAATACGAATCATTGATCCTAACGAACCCATGCCATGTGCATACTTCTCATAAATATTTTCACGAATTTTCCTTGTTCGTATTGTTCACGTATTCACAAATCACCATCAAACCAATCCACACCATCACCATTTAAAGTGGTTAGTTTCTCTACGTTGGCTTTTTATTTGATTTAAGCTTTGTGGTTTCATCAGATTTTCTCCCGAGGATTCGACATCTGGACTCCCAGATTATATTACTTGTACAGACTCTTGCGCTTGAGAGAAGCACTATTTTCGGCCTACCAGTCGTCGAGGGGGACTCCTTCCCCGCGACGGTGACCCGGCCGATGGCGGACTATGGGCATTCCGGTATCGCCGGCCCAAATTCGACTCCTCCAGGACCCCTCGCTGCTCCCGGCTCTCCCTCTGGAGCCTATCATGCTCTGCGATGAGGAAGCGGAGTTGTTAACAAATGGATTCCTCTCCGAAGCGATCTGGGGAGCGCCGTCACCCCGACGTCGACATTTCCGGGATCTCCCGGTCCTCTTTATTCTCCCGCCTTAGCCTCTCTCGCTCCGCGGTGATGAAACAGAGCTGGTGGTGAGCTGCTTCCTCGTCGAGGCGGGCTTGCCAGGTGGCCTCGGCCGCTTCATCTATGTGCCTCTGAGCGGCAATTGCTTCTTCCTGGTGTCTTCGTAGCCGCGCGACCTCCATCTCTTCCTCCAGGAGCCTTTGTTGGGCCGCTATCTCCTCGGCGAGCCCTTTGTCCCCCCACTTCCTCGTCGAACTGAGGGTGAAGATTTCGCCTCATGTTCGGGGCTCAGAGGGGCCCGGGGGCACTTCGGCCCTGGTTGTAGTGAAGCCTGCCATCATCTTGGTGAAGGCCTCGAAGCTCTGCTATACCGCCCGGGGCCGAGGGCTGGACTGTCTCGACCTCCACCTCGGGAGGTGGGTTAGTCGCTGGATTCATTGGGCGAGAGTGTGATTCTTGGTCAACGGGATCCTTGCCGTGGTCAGGATTTCGGTTGATTGGTATGGGATCTAACATGTGTGTGACCCTTCGTTCCCATAGATGGCGCCAATTGTTGCGGGGTTGAACTCGCGTACAATGAATTTGTATTATGGGGAACCAAGGGCACGGTGGTTATGATAATGATGAGGGTTAGGGTAGGCTATTTAACAGGTGATTAGTGGGATGATGAGGCTAAGCCTGTTGTGAAGGCTGACCACGATATCGAATACGGAAGGATGCGGTAGAAGGGCCGAACTTCCTATGGCCGGGACGAGCACGACCGATGGTGACGGGCTAACCTGCGTAAGGAGCAAATCGTCAGAAAGGCCAGGTTGGGGTCCAACCCTTAGCCTCTTCGATGCCTTAGTCAGTAATAGGACTTAAAGCGGGGGCTAGGCATGTAGGTCGGACTGAAGGTGAGTCGACCGTACGTGACGAGCTATGAATGGTGGAAGAACAAAGATATGGACGACCTTTGCTCTTGTGTGCGAGTAATAAGATTCAGTGTAAATTTGCCAACCTCATCCCCGTTGGAGGCGAAGGGGTATTTATACCTGGTGGAGGCGGTTAGGTGGGGCTGACCTGGCATGCTGACTTGGCACGCTGAGCTGGTCCCACTGTCAGTAAAAGCTTTGGACGAGGATGTCAGGACCAAGGGTGTCAACCACGCTTTTGTCAGACGGTGCAGCGACCAAGGGCGCTTTTGTCAGGGTGTCAGGGCCAAAAGCATTAAGTGTCAGGGGGCGCAGCGGCCAGGGGGTGCTTTGTCAGATGTTTGGGCGGCGAAAGTGTCAGTAGCGTCCTTGTACTAGGTTGTTTGTCGTGTCCGATGTGCCAAAGGGTTGTCGTAAAGCCCCTAAGAGGCGGAGTTAACGAGGGGACGTTAGGTCGCCCCGGATTGAGGACGTGCGGTCCGGACGCACACCCTACGTGATGTTCCCGGCGCGCTGGGGGAGAACGACCGTGTGCTTCGCCGGGTTTGCAGTTGAGTGCGCCCTTTCTCTAGTCATGTCGGTCTCTAAGGTCGGCCGACGTCCTGCTCGCCCCGAAAGACCGGCGAGCGTCCTTCGAGGTTCGGGTGAGGTACGCCTTATCGCCGGCCGTCCAGCCTTCGGGAAAACAGGCGCGCCAGCGATGTATTTGGCGGACTAGAATGGGAGGTCGGACTCTCACGATCTCTAGGTCGTAACACTATAAAGTACCGAAATAGCCCACTGGGGATGGTGAATTTGTCCACATGTATCTCCTTGAATTCTTTCGAGGAAGCATGGAGATTTTTTTGTCAACTTTTAGTAGAGATGGCCTTGTGATTAGTTTTCACTTAGAGGATGTAAGGGATTTCTCCCTTTTTGAAGAATCTTCTGGTTCTTCATGACATGCCCATATGACGGGGATACGATGCGGCGTATTATAACTGATCCACGGTGGCCAAATCTGTCATGCCAAAGTAAAAACTTGGCTAATATCAGGCACTTTAGGTGCTCCGTCAAATTAGCTTCCTCTTCTCCGAATCTTTGTATGATAGAGGCCTGGTGAAAGGCTCTCAAAACGTTCAAATATGGATTTTACTCTTTTTTTCTTGATACGTTACATACATATATTATTTTTCATTCACATTTGCAGTTATAAGTGGAATCCATTTAAACGGATGTCCTTGAAACTTAATAAGTTTCTTTTTGCATTCGGAGAGAATAATGCATTCTTTATTTTTAATTTCTGTGTCATTTGGGACCAACAGATTTGTTTTCCCAGAACCTTCAATAATATTTGATGGCCCTAATATTTATTGGGCTTTCATATGCTATGAAAATAGAATTTGTATTGAATGATCGTATGTGTTATTGTCTACTAATCAATTATGAGAGCAGTTCATCCATTAAAAGATGAAACATATAAGCACATTTGATTTCAGAAAAACATTTTTACATTTATTCAAACTTCATTCAATCATTCAAATAGCTCTCATAACATTATTTTTCAAAACAAAGATAAAAATGGCTAATCGAACAAGTCGTCTTTTTCAATGTCTTCAACAGTGAACTGGGCTGGAGCATTGGTAGTCACCAGATTTGCTTCAGCTTTCAGCTTTAAGCTTTCTTTGTACAAATCTTGTAGGTGCCGCAGATTACTGCACACTCTAGACCAGTGTCCTTTCATGCCACTACTAAGGCACTGGTCTTCCCATTCCCTTTTATGTGGGGGTGCATCATTTCTGTGCCAAATGAACTTTCACCTCCCTTCATTTCTTTGCTGGTGGACTTGTCATCTTTGCTTTTTATTTGGTCCCCCCTCTGTGATTTTCCTTTTCGTTTATAATCTTTCTTCTTTTGAGAAGAAGATGTGTTTAGAGCTTAAGGTAGGTGACAATGCCAGGGGGCATATTATGCGTGGCGAGAAGAAGCTCTTTGTTTTGTTCAACCATGAGTAAACATGACAGCAGCTCAGAATACTTAGTGAACTTTCATTCACGGTATTGCTGCATCAATATCGCATCCTTTTCGTGGAAAGACGTGTACGTTTTTTCCAGCATGCGATCTTCTGAGAATTTTTCACCACAGAACTTCAAAAATGAGGTGATGATAAAAAGAGCTGAGTTGTACTCAGCTATGGACTTAAAGTCCTACAGTCTTAGGTTCTCCCACTTAATCATGCCCTTGTAAGTATAACATCTTTCTGATGTTTATATCTTTCCTAAAGGGCAGCCTACAGCTCAAATGGATCTTCGACCGTAAGGTATTCAATCTTTAGGGTCTTGTCCACATGGCGACGAATATAAATAATGGATTGCGCCTTTTCAATGTAAGTCGCCTTTCCATCCTTTGTCACACCAGAAATGAGGGACTTAGCCCACATGTGAAATTTAATGTTGAGCTGCCAGCTCAAGTAATTTCTGCCTGATTCATCTGGCACTTTGAAATCAACGCTATCGATTTTTGCCATTTTATCTAGCAGAGCACAATTTTGCATGAATTAATAATACATAAAACATTTTCATGCGGTGGAAATTTTTAAATGAATAAGCTAATATTGTGGATCAGCCGGTCCCACATAAATAAATAATGTCCAAAGCCCACAGTACAGTCCATATTACACAAATGAAAGCGAAAAATTACAACTTTGGAAACCTCATGGGTCCCATTTTTAAATTCTTCAGCTTCAAGATTGGCCTCCGTCTCCATGGAAAGTAGTCATCGTTCTTGGACATTACATAATTTTCTTACTACAATTTCTCTCAAAAAGAAAAGAAAAATACAGGGAAAGTAAAATGTGGGACTAAACAGCCGATCCAAAACCACAATTAGCCATCCATGCAAAAATTTGTGCCCATTCAACATTTTCATAACACATCACAGGCATCACAGGTTCAGAATAAGATAAACATAATAATTTAAAATACTTAATAATTATTCAGACCACAGGGCAATGTCATACACAGTTAGGTTAGGTGACTAACGACAGAGCGGTCGCAGAATCTTTATAATTATTAAGTTAATGCCGCACAACTTAGCATAAGTTTATCCCATAAAATGAGCCATAGAAAGTGATGTTATGCATATAAAAATGATCCGAAAAAGAGGTATCATAATATGCAATTTGTTGTGCATTATGGGCTAGTTCAAAATAATTTGAATGATGCCCAAAATTACTTATTTATTCATTGTGAAGGGAAATAGTTTTCCTTTTTTGGGCCCCAAAACACCCTTTTTATTAATATATTCGTTTTCCCTATCCCCCATTTTATATTTTCTTTTTTAAGGTGGAATCTGGCTTGCGGGCCTGAGGCCCGCATTGTGGCTGCGGGCTTGAAGCCCGCAGCCCCACCATTTTTAATTATTTTTGGCCTGAGCCGATAGCATGTGCTGCGGGATTCAGGTCCACAGCGAAAAGCTGCATTTGAATTTTTTAATCGATTTGGACCTTTAGCCCAAAAAGATACAGAAGGGGGAGGGGCCGCGGCCAGGGTTTACCGCCGCCGCCCTTTCGGCATCGCCATCTTAGCGAGGTGGCGCCACCTCCTTCGGAGCGGAGTGAATATGCGCATCCTCCTTCGGGGCGGGGCTAAGAGGCACCTCCGCCTTTGAAGCGTGTGAACAAGGGGTCGTTCTCCGATTTCGGGCGGAGTGACGGAAGCGCAGCTCCGATTATGGGCAGAGCGACGGGAGGGCGGCTCCGACTACAGGTGGAGCAAATGGAGGAGGTGGATCTGACTTCAGGGACGGGAGGGTAGGGCGGCTCTAACTTCAGGCAGAGCGGCAGGGGGACGGCTCTGACTTTGGGTGGAGCGACAGGAGGGCGGGGCAGCTCTGACTTCGGGGGCAGCGGTAGGGGGGACAGCTCCTACTTCGGGCAGAGCAACAAGAGGGCAGGGTGGCTCCGACTTCGGGCGGAGTGGTAGGGGGGACGGCTCCGACTACAGGCAGAGCGACAGGAGGGCGGAGCGGCTCCGACTTCGGGCAGAGCTGCAGGGGGATGGCTCCAACTTCGGGTAGAGTGGCAGGAGGGGATGGCTCTGACTTCAAGCGAAGTGAACGGGGGGCGACACTGCCTTCGGGGTGGTTAGAGGGGTCGGTGCCATCGTGAAGGCGGGCGAGCGGTCACGGCAACTGTGCCGTGAAGGGCAGCCCACAAAAGGGCAGATAGTATAGTAATTCTTATTTATTTCGTTATCAGCCATGTAAAAATATGAACCCTAAAATAGGGTTTTATGATACGAAATCAAGGATTGACGATTAAAAATCATCGTTATTTGATTATCAACCTGATTTCCAATATGATCTTGTGAGATCGATGGAAAATAAAATCATGATCATGATAAAATGAAATTTTTAAAGATTGTACCTCTAGATCTGTCCTTCAGATCTAGCAACTGTTGACGAAGCCTACACCTGGAAAACGATGCCCGTACATGGAAGACAAAGTCCGTACATGGTAGACGAAACCACACGCGTTGATCTACCGCCTTCTCCCCGCTTTTGCAACGAACAGGTTTTTGGGGAAAAATTTAAAGGCTCGTACTGATAACGTGTTATGAAGCATCTAATCTGGGGGGAGACCACATTCCTTTATTTATAGTGGAGGGAAGAGCGTACATGGATAGAGGTACAATAGATATCATCTTATCCTATGAATGAGATGTAATCCTCAATACAAACTTCCATCATTATCTGTTTACAACATTTTTAAGTTTTTTAGTAGCATCTACTTTTATATTTTTAAACCATCTTGTTATCAAAATTATCTTCCTTTGGTTTAAGTTTATAGGGCATTTCCATTGAACTTGATTCGTACTTGACCAATTTTAAGAAATTCTCATTGTTTTCATTAATGTTGAGTGAAAGGTCAGTACCTAAGATTCAATCATATAAAAACGAAAATACAAATGAAAAGCACAAAGAACACACATCAATTGGTAACGCAGTTCGGTGCTCACATCTACATCTGCGGGGCCACACCGAGAAAAACAATACTCCCCCATGTAAAAATAATTACAATCACTAATTTTGTAGTTCCATTAGGAGAACACCCTCCCCCTTAATACAAACCACTGTAGGTGATTCCAATCAACACAATGGAGTAATTCCAGCAAGATCCCCTTGCAAAAACTGACAGAATCATACTCTCATTGATCCTACCTGTGTAGCGGTCAGCCTCCTTCCCAAGATGATGAACCAATAGCTCGAAAGATACCCTAGTTGATCTGCTTGAGAGCCTGTTATATCACCCCAACAAAATCAAAGATCTATTTCGGGTAAATAGACCTAAATAATCTCAAGCAGTTATTTTCGCTTATCAAATCAGGAACCAACGAGATTCTGGGTGTCAAAACAAATCTGGAAAGCAGAAACAGAGATCCCCCAATCAGACCGCATGTTATGAACAATGTCATATAACATGACTCATAACATGAACTCGCAGCCTGTACAAAAACAGTTCAGAACCCACAACCAGAACAACACAGGCCTAGTGCCATTAATGCCAACATATCGCAATAGAAAAACAACCCAACAAACTGCCACTTTGGAATTATGTGGCACAACCCAAACACGAACAAAAATGCTCACAAACAACAAAAACAAAACCACGAATCTTGTTTGTACTTGTCCTGCCCCTTTGAGCCACAGTAAGCCAAAGAATACCTCAAGAAGTCATGTCTAGAGCTGGAGCAGTATAAGAGGTGCCTGCAGACAAAGAAGACGCCAAAATACCTCTCAGAGCTTGAGCTCTGTTGTCAAATGTAGCATACTGAGCTTGTAGAGCGGCAATCTGACGATCAATGTATCTCAAGGCGGTTTCATAAATGGCAATGTCAGCGTGAATGTATGAAGCAAGAGAGGCACGGAGTCAGGTGACGGAGCAGAAGAAGCAGCAATAGAGGAGGCTGGCACCGAAGAAAGATCATCCACCTTACCAGTAATAGTCCAAGTAGTGAAGCCAATCACATCAGAAGAGACAAGAAATTCATTCAGTTTAAGCGTAACTTTCTGAGACAATAGCAGCTCAGAAATAAGACATGGATGAGGCAGGATGGATGATATGCTCATATCTTATACTTTATTTCTGCATTTTACCATTCCATAACTATTTCTCATATCACGAATTTAACGCCTAAACGTCGATTTCACGATGAATTTCACTAATTCTATGTTTCGTTGGATTTTCAAGAAATATGGAGCAATCAGGAGCAATTTGGAGCTATGAGCACATACATATATGCCTGAGCATCAATGACGATGATATCGAAGAGCTTACAGTGCTTGAAGCTGAGAAGAAGCGTAAGGAAGACGAGAGAAATAGGAAAGAATCGAGAAGAAGGAGAAAACGATGAAGAATCAGGATACTCGGTCGAGTGACACAGCTTACTCGACCGAGTGAGGCTGATACAGCTCCAATCCAGCCAAAGAAGCGCAGCAAATATACTCGGCCGAGTGAAATTTCCACTCGACCGAGTGAGGCTGATACAGCTCCAATCCAGCCAAAGAAGCGCAGCAAATATACTCGGTCGAGTGAAATTTCCACTCGACCGAGTGAGAAGTCCACTCAACCGAGTGGAGAGATGAAAAACAACTGGCAGGACACTGTTTCTGGAGGAGTCTGCAGAAGACCCCACTCGACCGAGTGAGACGCTCACTCGACCGAGTGAGCCGACCACTCGACCGAGTGGCTTGAAGATGACAGAAGGCTGATTTTTAGGATTTCTTTGCAGAATTGCCACTCGACCGAGTGACAGTTTAACTTGGCCGAGCACGTCGACAGCCAGATTTCGAAACTAGGGCTTTCCTCCTCCTAGGGGTATGTTTGTCAACTTTTTCTGGACTATTTGAGTTAGTATAAATAGCTAGTTTTGAGATCCGTCAAAGAAGGGAGACGATACGGCTAGAGTTCTTAGAAGAAGCTTTGTTTCATCTTGTTTTTGCTTAAGGATTGGAGTGCAAGGATCTCAATTCTCTTGTTATTTGAAGCCTTGAACATCATTGGTTTGTCTAAACTCTTGCTATTTCTAATTCTTATGATAAATTTTTGTTTAGATCTATCTTTTGTGATGAATTCTATTGCATATCCCAATTCTATTGTTTTGATTATGATGAATTATGAGTAGTCTCTTTGCTTTAGGGTAATGGGATGAACCTTATGGATTCAAAGTTTGATATGTGAAATCTATTGAAAACCCATGTTGCTAAACTTGTTAAAGGGTTAGATTATGATTAATTTACTATAGATTGCTAGGAATTTCTATTGGATCTTGATCTATAGGTAGCCCTAAATATTCGATTTAGATCTATAATCGAGATTCCCTAGAGTTGGTGCGCGAGAGCGACCAATGCTATCATCGTTATTATATTTCTATAATTATATTAGTTTGTACAATGGTAAAATAAATATGACCCATCATGATCTAGAATCGAACTCACGTTGCCTACGTCTAGTCTTCCCTTGAGTTAGGATCTTGGATGAATCATGAGAAGCACAAGGAAACCAGCCACATAATCAAGCCAAGCAACCATACAGAAAGACAAGATTTATACTGGTTCAACCCAACCTATTGCCTTCTCGACAAAATAACTCTAGCACTTTAGTAATTACAATGTCTCATGCACACACCCAAAGGAGAGATCTTACCGGAGTGTCTAGAACAAGAAATACTCCCCTCCCAAAGCTCGTAGTCACTTTCTTCGTGAAGACGCAAAGAAATCTTCGCTCTTCTCTATCGCGTAGCTTTTGCGTTCTTCCTAAGCCATCGCGCGTGTGTATCTCTTGGTATTTATATTATAGAAACAATCTCTACGATAGAAGAGGGCATTTTCTATCATGTCCATCCGATTAAACCCCTTTGGAAATCAACGATCGAGATTATAAGTGCAAATCTGGCCGTTCTAGGGTTTCTGGGCATCTGCACGACCGTGCGCCAATCTGCGACGGTAAAACAGAGTGCTCTGAGTTGGACGGGTAGTGTACACGACCGTGCAAGCTTGCACAGACAGGTTGCACGGCCGTGCAAAATAAACAGAGAGCTGTTGAGTTGCACGGGCAGTGTGCACAGCCTTGCAAGCTTGCATGGACAGTTTGCACGACCGTGTAAAATAAACAGAGAGCTGCCTGATGCATCTTCTGACGTGCATGATCGTGCAAATAAATACATGGCCGTGTCACCTCCCAGATTCTAATGTTGAAGCATAAACCAATACATATAACTTGTTATCCAGCACGAACCTCAACTGCTCAAGTTCCTTAACATCACCAATTATTTTTGAAAACATGGTTATGAAACGGAATTCTGGCTACCATTTTTATTTGACACAGTTTCTTCAAAATATCAAGTCACGATCTTCACAAAAATCTTTTACATAGAGAAAGTACATCTATATTCTTCTGCATCCTTTGTAACGAATTACTCATGAAAGATATCACAATGCATTTAGCTAGCACAAGGCAATGTTTCCATTGCTGCAAATTTGTTGTTTGGGAATAATTCGGATAGAATTTGAAAAATATCCCAAAAATGGATTCTGAAACTATTCCTTGTTGGAACTATTGAATTTTCAAAATAAATTTTGTGAACTCTCTTTTTTAAAGCTTTCCCTCAATTTTGCTATAGTCCCACATTGCTTGAGCAAAGAGTCTTGGAGGAGTTTATAAAAGTTTTGTTAAGCCTTAGGGGTGTGCCCTAAGGGGTACGACTCTTTTATGAAGGGGAGAGAACTTACACGAACATGGGTTCAACACACGCACGCCGTCGCCGGCCGACTGGCCGTGACGTGTCGTGTGTGCGCGCGGTAATTATTTTTTGGATAAATAATTATTATATATAATTATTTTGAAAAACTGTAATTCATACGTTTTAACGTTTCAAATTCAAACGTTTACATTAATTTCAGATCCAAAATTAACGCGCCCATTAATCCCAAATCCAGAATTAACTCACATTAATTTCAGATCCAGAATTAACTCGCGTTAATCTTCCCATTATTATTTTAAAATGGGCATGATTTCCATTTTGACATGGTGTGTGAAAATCTTTATCTTTTAAAATATACAGAGAAATATTTCTTCGTTTTAGAGAAAATAAACAAAACGTTGTTTCTTTCCACTTCTCTGCTTTTTTCGCAAACACTACTACTTTTCGATTTCGAGCAGTAAAAAGTAAAACTTAGTTTGTTCGGTGTTGTTGTTTTCGATCATCTTACAGTGTAGTGGTGGTCAATCACAGAGGGTCTTCTGGGCTGTTTTATCCTGGGGACGGCGGAACTATACACTGCTTGCACAACATTGGACAGAGCCGCAAAACATCTTAAAGAGAGAGACCTAGTCCACGACTCAGCCCACCTCATTTGGTAACTTTGTTCCTGTCTCCTTTCGGTTTCTGCAACAATAATTTCAATAATTTTACGACGACGATGTCATTGTCACATCTGGGCTTAACAAACCTTTCTGTATTGAAGGCTCACTTTTTAAACGTTGGAGGCAGAAATGTTGTTTTTCCTAACTATGAAAAAGGTTGCCTCTGCGTGTACTTCTGATAAACCTGTTTTCATTCTTCCCGAAAATCCAACTGAAGCTCAGATCAAGGAATTCCAAACCTGGGATGAAATTGATTTCCTTTGTAAAAATTACATACTCAATGGGCTGTCTGATGATCTTTATGATTATTTCATTTCTAACAAAATAGCTAAGGAAGTCTGGGAGGCCCTTCAGAAGAAATACGACACTGAAGAAGCTGGATCCAAGAAATATGCAGTAAGTCACTATCTGAAGTTCTAGATGACCGACGACAAATCTGTGGAGGTTCAATATCACGACCTACCGAAAATAGCTCATGAAATTGTTTCTGAAGGTATGTCTCTGGATGAACAATTCCAAGTTGTTGTTTTGATAGACAAACTGCCCCTGGTTGGAAAGATTTGATGAATACATTTAGACACAAAACGAAGGAATTCTTTTTAGAAAGTTTGATAACTCTTCTTTGTATTGAGGAGGAGGCCCGTAAACGAGATAAAAGGATTAAATTAATACTGTTTCAAACAGTAATTAATTTTCTTCTGTAATTCCGAAAACTAAAGGAAAACCTATGAAGAATCAGAATCAGAATCACAATCACAATCGCTATAACCAGACGAAGAATGGTTCTGAGAATCAGAAAGGACCAAAACTCCCTTCAAGAAATGATACCGTATATTTTGTATACTACAACTGTAACAAGCCTAGCCATTTGGGTCAGAATTGTCAGAATAAGCGTCGTCATGCTCCGCAGGCGAATCTTACCGAAGAGGAACTGGTTGCAATGATTTCTGAAGTCAATATAATTGTAGGATCCAAAGAGTGGTAGGTAGATACTGGTGCTTCGCACCATGTCTGCTATGATAATATTTTATTTAAGTCCTATTATGAAACTAAGCACAAGAAAGTGTTGTTGGGAGATTCCCACTCCACTATTGTAGTCGGTGTTGGCGATATGGAATTAAAGTTTACCTCTGAAAAGACTGTCACTCTCCAAGAAGTTATGCATACTCCAGAGATGAGGAAGAATCTTGTTTCGGGCTATCTTCTCAACAAGACTGGGTTCACTCAAACTATTGTGGCTGATTTGTAAACTATTTCTAAAAACAATGTATTTGTTGGGAAAGGGTATGCCACTGATGAGATGTTTAAATTGAATATTGATGCTAATAAAATTTCATCTTCTGCTTATATACTGTGTTCTTTTAATATTTGGCATGCTAGACTCTGTCAAGTTAACAAACATATTATTAACAATATGAGCAACTTAGGCATTATCCCTAAAATGTCATTAAATGATTTTAATAAATGTGAAATATGTAGTCAAACCAAAATCACCAAAACCCTACATAAATTAGTCGGTAGAGAATCTAAACTTCTTGCCTTAATTCATTCTGATATATGTGAATTTGATCGTATTTTGACTAGGAATAGTAAACGTTACTTTATCACATTTATTGATGATTGCTCTGATTATACTTTTGTTTATCTCATGAAAAATAAAAGTGATGCTTTTGATATGTTTTAGTTATTTGTAACTGAAATTGAAAATCAATGTAATAAGAGAATAAAGAGATTACGAACTGATAAAGGAACTGAAAATGACTCTGATTTATTCATTGATTTTTATAATGCACATGGAATAATTCATGAGAAAATAGCTCCATATTCACATGAAATGAATGGTAAAGCTGAAAGAAAAAATAGACCTTTTACTGAATCAGTAGTTGATATTTTACTTAACTATGGTGCTGCTTATCATTGGTGGGGAGACATTTTATTGACTGTTTGTTATGTGCTTAATAGAGTTCCAAAAATCTAAAAGCAAGATTTCTCCATATGAAGTTTTTAACAATAAAAAACCTAATATGTCTTACTTTAAGACCTGGGGTTATTTAGCCTATGTTAGGATTCCTGACTCCAAGAGGAAGAAACTTGCTAGTAGGGCATATGAATGTGTGTGCATTGGATATGCTATTAATAGCAAAGCATACAGGTTCTATGATTTAAAAGATCATATTGTTATTGAATCTAATGATGCCGATTTTTATGAAGATAGATATCCTTTTAAATTGAAGAATAGTGGGGGCTCAAGTTCTAGTAATTTGCATATCACTAGTATTCATGAATCTGATAAGGAATTAGAAATTGAACCTAGGCGGAGTAAACACTCTAGATTATCAAAAGATTTTTTTCTGATTTCTATACATGTACCTTAGAAGAAGATCCTAGCACTCTTAAAGAGGCTTTGTCCTCTGTAGATGCCAACTTGTGGCAAGAGGCTATTAATGATGAGATGGACTCTCTTTTGTCAAATAGAACTTGGCACCTAGTAGATCTACCTCCTAGTTGTAAATCAATAGGATGTAAGTGGATACTTAATAAGTAGAAACCTGATGGAACTATTGATAAGTATAAAGCTCGTCCGGTAGCCAAAGGATGTAGACAAATAGAAAACATAGATTTCTTTGATACTTTTTCATAAGTGTCTAGAATTACATCCATAAGTGTGCTTTTGGCTCTTTCTGATATACATAATTTAGTAGTGCACCAAATGGATGTTAAAACAGCTTTTTAAATGGTGAATTACAAGAAGAAATCTACTTGGATCAACCTGAAGGTTTTGTAGTTCCTAGTCAAGAACAAAAAATGTGCAAGTTAGATAAGTCACTTTATGGATTGAAACAAGCTCTTAAGAAATGACATGAAAATTTTGATAACATTGTTATCTCTGATGGTTTCAAATTTAACAAAAGTGACAAATGCATATATTATAAAGCTGAAAATGATTTTCGCACCATTATATGTCTTTATGTTGATGATATGCTTATATTTGGTTCAAACATTCTTGTTGTGAATAAAGTGAAATCCATGTTAAGTGCAAACTTTGACATGAAAGATATTGGTGAAGCTAATGTAATCCTTGGAATTAAAATAACTAAGTCTGGAAATGGAATTTCTTTGAATCAATCTCATTACATTGATAATAATCTAAAGAAATATAATTATTTTGATTGTAAACCAGCATGTACTCCATGTGATCCTAGTGTTAAATTATTCAAGAACACCGGCGACGGCGTTAGACAATCTGAGAATGCGAGCATTATTGGCAGTCTTCGATATGTTGCTGATTGCAGTAGGCCTGATATAGCTTATTCTGTAGGATTACTATACAGGTTTACAAGCAGACATAGTATCGAGCATTGACATGCTATTGATAGAGTCATGAGGTACCTTTATAGGACCATGCTCAGATTACATTATCAGAAGTTTCCTGTTTTCCTTGAAGGATATAGCGATGTTGATTGAAACACCGTTTAAGATGACTCAAAGGCAACTAGTAGCTATATTTTTAGCATAAATGGTGGAGCTGTTTCTAGGAAATCCAAGAAATAGATTATCTTAGCTCAATCCACCATGGAGTCTGAGATGATTGCACTAGCTTCAGCTAGTGAAGAAGCAGGTTGGCTAAGAAACCTGTTATAGAACATCATTTATGGGAAAGACCGATTCCAGGCGTCTTGATCCATTGTGATAGTACTGCAGCTATTGCAAAGATTCAGAACCATTATTATAATGGAAAAATACGACAAATACGTTGCAAGCACATCACTATTAGAGAGTATATGAACTCTGGAGATGTGAGAGTGGATCATGTACGTACTAATGATAATTTAGCTGATCCTTTGACGAACGGATTAGCTCGAGAAAAGGGTTTTAAACCCTCGAAAGGAATGTGACTCATGCCCTTAGAATGATGAGTCACTTGTAAGGGAAACCCAACCTATAGATCGGAGATCCCGATAAATAGGTTCAAAGGGTAGTAACAAATCATGAAGTGATATGTGAAGAATCATGCTATTATAATTATTGGTCATATTCCATAAGAAACATATGAGCATGATATCCGGAAGTGATAGAAGGATGAGTTAATTTTAACTCTTAATGATATATATACTCTATGTGGAGTAGGGTACCTAGCTACAGGAGTACACTTGATAGAATCACCTATGTAAACGTGGAAGTGTGGCCGCTTCCTGTGGAATTTTAGGCAAAAATTCTCTAGAGCATTCACTATACTGGGATACATGTGCATGGCCATAAAGCACGGGCTTATGAACAACACCTTGATAAGGCTGTGTGTGTGATGATGTTAGTGATATAGTTCAAAACTACGAGTTATGCTAGTAAAATCTAAATCATCGACACTATGTAAAGGCTCAAGTCAGTAGACACCTTTGCTTATGCACAGTCTTATATTAGAATATGCTGCTCGATGAAAAATGGATTTTATTTTTATTTTTAAAAAAGAATTCAAGTGGGGAATTGTTGGAACTTTTGAATTTTCAAAATAAATTCTGTGGACTCTCTCTTTTTTTTGCTTTCCCTCCATTTTGTTATAGTCCCACATTGCTTGGGAAAAGAGGCTTGGAGGAGTTTATAAAGGTTTTGTTAAGCCTTAGGGGTGTGCACCAAGGGGTACGATTCTTTTATGAAGGGCAGATGACTTACATGAACATGGGTTCAATACGCGTGCACCGCCTCCGCCCGTCGGCCGTGACGTGTAGTGCACATGCACGGTAATTATTTTTTGGATAAATAATTATTAAATATAATTAATTTGAAAAACTGAATTTCAAAACCAAAATTAACGCGCCCATTAATCCCAGATCCAGAATTAACTCGCGTTAATTTCAGATCCAGAATTAACTCGGATTAATTTTTCCATTATAATTTTCATGATAAAAATGTGCGTGATTTCCATTTTGACATGATGTGCGAAAATCTCTATCTTTGAAAATATACAAAGCAATATTTCTCTGTTTTATCGAAAATAAATAGAGCGTTGTTTCTTCCCCTTCTCTGCTTTTTTCGCAAACACTATTCCTTGTCGATTCCGAGCAGTAAAAATAAAACTTAGTTCGTTCAGTGTTGTTCTTTTCGACCATCTTCCCGTGCAGAGGTGGTCGATCACAAAGGGTCTTCTGGGTTGTTTTATCCTGGGGACAACGGGTCTATACACTGCTTGCACACCATTGGACAGAGCCATGAAATGTTCCTCAATGGTACGGAAGAAAAGAATTTGAGTGACTTGCTAAGCAAATGTATTTAGTGAGATATAAAAAGCTCAATGCTCACATTTATTTGAATGGGGGAAGGGTCAAAGTGGCAAAGCAGTAAATTCTCAAGTGGAAGGTCAATTCCCAAGCACTTATTTAAAAAATAAATAGTTTAAGCTGATAATTAGCATAAGCACGAATAATTCACGAAATATTAGCCTAAAATTTGCATATGGGCAAATTATTTGGCGAATGACGAATAAAATGCGACTTAGGTTGGCTCCTAAATCATTTGTGAATTATTACTTTTTTGTACATGTACTTTTTATGATCTATGTTTCGTTTTAAGCTTTATTAATGGAACGCAAGAAAACATTTTTGTTCCCTACTGTACTTTAAAATTTGCAAGGTCAGCCTATGAGGGAACGACGGGATAACATAATGTAGGAAGATCCCAAATTTGCAAGTCCGTTTACATGAATAAGCTTATAATATCTTCATTAATAGTCTCCTTGGACTATTCATCAAAAAGTATATGGAAGGCATTAGAATCTGGAGTTTTGTCACTGTGCATGATCTGAAATGCCTTTCTCGTTAGATCTGTGCTCCATCTGTTTAGGCTTGCTTTAGGCTTGCTTGGAGATCTCCAAAACGAGGGGGAGTTTCTTTATCAACTCGCATTGAAATGACTGCCCTGTGTGTAAATTTCGAGTCCTTCATGTTAAGCCCAAGGTTCAAGAGGTGGAGGGAGAGTCCTGGGGTTGAACCCCATGTTAGTTTTACATCCAACTCATGCAATACTAAAGCAAAAATATAGACCCATGATTACTTCTTTTGTTGTTTTATCCATTCATGATTAATAAGATATCCACCATTGCGCATTGTAGTTTCCATGAAAGATCCAGTGACACGATCATGTCAAATTGACTCTATGGTTGACATGATCGTGTGGTATTGGCAGAAATTCCAAGTTTTGATCAGCACAATTGACATGATCGTAACATATGTGACACGACTATGTCAGATGAGTTTCAAATTAAAACAGGTTTTACTTTGAGTCGTTGATTTGATACTTAATCAAATCAAACTTCCACGACTTAAAACAGCCTCTATACCCCTAATGATGGATTCCTATGTGAATAACACCCATAATACGGCGCGGTAAGAAGGTTCAACGACATCTATAATTTTAGAGAGAGATAATCATGTTTCTAGGGGTTTGAGAGATTCTTTCATTGAGTGAGCATGCGATATTTTGAGATCTTAAGTGCTAGACTCAAATATCACGATAGTTGCACTTTTGTTGAAGGAGCTCTAAAGGTGTCATGTTCAATCAGCTTGCAAACGATTCATCTCTGATCTAGTGAATTCCCGTTGACATTGGAAGACTGGACGTAGGTCTCATTACGTCGATGAGACTGAATCAGGGTAATTGCTCGTGTCCTCTGTGTTTGATTGCTCGTGCCCTCTGTGTTTGATTGAATTTATATTTATTGCTTGTGTGGTCTTGGTTCTTGTTCTTGATATTTTCTATCCCTAGATCCATTGTGTTTATTAGTGCTTCCTTAAAAGAATCACACAGGTTGGCCTTGATTGTGATCTCCTTTGGTATTGGATATCAAGAAGGCTTTGTGAGAGAAATTATCCCAACAGTTGGTATCAGAGCGAACAGGTTGGGAGTAGATTAGCAAGAGAAGATGTCGTCAACTACCGCCAGATATAAGATAGATAAATTCATATGAAGGAATGAATTTTCTCTATGAAAGATGAAGATGAAAGCCTTATTGACACGAGATGGTTATTACCAAATTATTTTCAAGCAAGATAAAATGGATGAAACGGCCACAGAGACTGAAAAGGCAGAGATGGAGCACAAAGAATTTGGTGGACTGCATTTGTTCTTGGCAGACAAAGTTTTTAGGAAAGTAACCACAGCTAAAACTGCAAAGGAAATTTGAGCTAAGCTTGAAGCTTAGTATGCCAAGAAAAGTTTGATATCACGATTGTACTTGATGAAGAACTGATTTATATTGAGGATGAAACCGAACAGTTATGTGAAGGATCACATCGACATGTTCACAAAGATATCTTTAGACATAGCCTAAATGGGAGTGAATTTGACCGAGAGGTATTAGTCATAGTTCTTTTATGCTTAGTATCATATGTATACTCTTTGCTAGTCAGAACTTTGATGTATGAAAAGGAGAGTTTATCATTGGAAGAAATAGAAGTAGCTCTGCATTCAGAGCTCTTCATAGAGAAAATTCATCGCAATTACTGATTCTAGTAATCAAGGTAGCTTTGTTCAAAAGAGGCCATCAAGGGAAACGGCTGGCCAAGATGCTAGAGAGGATGCTCAAGATCAATGTCACGAGAGCACAAGTAAAATAAGTGTTTTTATGCAAGAAGGCCATACACTGGAAGAGGGATTGCCCAAAGATTAAGGCGAATGGTAAAGGAAAAGACATAGCTACATGGTCAGCTTCAATTGGAATGGCTACAAAGACTATTGGCAGTAGTGATAGTGATGATATGGAGATTTTGATGGCTATGACACATGATGGAAATAGTATTTCATGGCTTATGGATTCAGGATGTACATTCCACATGACACTGCATAGGAACTAGTTTGATAGCTACAGTCTAAGTGAAGGCGACAGTGTTCTAATGGGGAACAACATTGCTTGCAAAGCAACTGGAGGGGGAAACGTTAGAATCAAAATGTTTGATGATGTAATCAGAACTCTAACAAAAGTTAACCATGTGCTAGAGCTTAGAAAGAGCCTTATTTCTATGGGAGGCTTATCAGGAATCAGTTTTAAATGTACATAACAAGGTGATATCCTGACGTTGTTCAACAGTTCATTGGTCGTGATGGAGGGTAAGAGGATGAATAACTTGTATGTGCTCAAGGTCACAAATTAATTGGTGAAACTAGAGTTTCTCTAGGCAAGTAAGAAAGAGTCTGCTAGACTATGGCATCGTTGTCGAGGTCATCCATGTGAAAAGACATCAGACTTATGTTGTCCTTGAAATTTATAGCCGCAAGCGCACAGTGTAATTGTAGCACTATACAGGTCGTCCACTGGGAGGCAGTTGTGGAGTATTGGTTTTCTTCAAAATTTATTAGTTATGCCATCAATGGTGAGGCAAAGTAATGAATGCAAAGAGAAGATATCAATATGGACAAGATCTAGAGTCGAGGTATCGCCACAATTGGGTTTAAACTAGGATTGAATTGGGTTGATTGGCTGTTGAATTCATGGGATAAGGACATGTTGTCTAACCTAAGGGTATTCTTCTATCCCCCTCCCACTATGGTGATTCTATGATTGGTCTACCTATCCCATGCCGAAGCCAACTCCCATTAGTCATCGACATGCGGTAGGTGCATTACGCCCAACAAATGTCCTCAATCTTCCTCCACGCCACTCCCGTGGATAGGATTCGGATCTATGCTAGGAAGGCTCTAATCCACGCCCAACTCCCATTGGCGACATGGATATTATGAATTGATGTAGGGATTGAAAACCCAAAATTAGCCCTAGCTCCGACTAATCTATTTATCCACAAGGGGGAGATCAATGTGCATCAATAATAATCACCCTAGCATACTAACACATGTTCATATTTCACCTTTTGCACACGCTCTTTATTGTGTTTTCATATGCATTTCATCTCACTCCATGTTGTATATACCACATTTTGGTTCATATTGACTATTGGGTGTATTGTTTATATTTTAGGTAAATGTCGGCATTTCGGTGTCTTCTGGGGTCGACCTTGCATGTCGAGACTAAAGCGTGCTCACACGGCAAAGATCCGATGGCCAAAGACGAAGATTTGATGTTTTGGTTCTTCAACTGATCGGGTGGACAGTCCCACCGATCGGTTCGTGCACACGTATCTGACCCGATGAGAAGCAAATATGAAGCAGATCCCACCCGATCGGTTCAGTGATCGGGTGGTCACGACAGTCTTCTCTGTCTTTTGAGCCGAACTCCACCCGATCGGTTGACTTGTCAACCGACCGGGTCACCTGTAGTGATTTTTCCAATCTCGAGGCCCCAACGTCTCACCAGATCGGTTCAGCGATCGGGTGATGATCTTCAAGAGCTCTCACCTGATCGGTTGAACTCCCAACCGATCAGGTGGCTGTAGTGCCCTGTGGTAGCTACTGCACATGTACTAGAGGGGGGGTGAATATTACTTAAAATAATCAAGATAGTTATTCCTAATTATTGTGCAAGAAACAAACGACAATGCGGAATTAAACAACTATCAACAAGAATTAAAACATACGTAAACAAACAATATTACTGGGTTCGGATCCACCCAAGTCTCCCCTACTTGTTCCCGGTGATCCTACGTCCCAACCACCCGGATCCCCTCTGGAAACTTGAGTTAGCAACCCTAACTCAAGATTTCCACTATGAAGTACTTGTGAAAAAACCTTCACAAGTCAAATCATACACAAAGTAATTTGTGACTCCCACAACCCGGGATCACAAACACAACTCTCACAACCGAGAGATAAACACTTACAAAATGAAAGTAAATGAAGTAAACTCTTACCGTACAAAATCCTATGCCTTGAGTAAATCTTCCCAAATTAGGGCAATGATGGATTTTTGAGAAGAGAATGTCATCAAACCGAATCTCCACCAATAAGATCAGTGATCTAAGACAAGGATGGAGGATGGTGACTTTGGATCAAGCTATTGGCTTGGAAGGCTCACAATGGAGAGAATCTCTCTTGAGGAAATGGCTCAAAGAGTTGAGGGAGAGATTCTTGTGAGGAAGAGAAAGCTTTAGAAAGGAGTTGAATAGCTTCTCTTAGATTTCTCCAAATCTCTAAAATGGCAGCCCTTGGATCTTATGAAAGAGCCCCTCTAACTATATATAGGATAGAGGAGAGAGGGAGAGAAAAACGTTTCAAGAAAGTCTCCAACGGCTCTATTCTGAACCAGACTAGTCGGTCAAAGAAGGATCACTGACCGACTAGTTCATCAACTAGTCGGTCGGTGATACAACGTAGACCGACTAACGGTAGAACAGCTAAGAAGTCGAAGTACAGGCAAAGACAACTAGTCGGTCTAAGAAGACTTGCCGACCGACTAGTTTCACAACTAGTCGGTCGGTGAATGATCTTTGACCGACTAATGTCGAAATAGAATAGGTTGACTTCAAGATGACTTAGTCGGTTTAAGAACAAATGCTGACCGACTAGTTTCTCAACTAGTCGGTCGGTAAACGTTCTTTGACCGACTAACTCGAAACAGTAACTCAGGCTGTACAGAGGCAAGCTCAACTAGTCGGTCTAAGAAGGATTCCTAACCGACTAGATCGTCATCTAGTCGGTCGCTGACTCTTCTTTGACCGACTAATTGATCAACCTGGAAAGAGCTGAATATAGCAAGGCATCTAGTCGGTTCATGTAGAGTTGCTGACCGACTAGATCGTCATCTAGTCGGTTGGTGACTCTTCTTGAACCAACTAACATGCACTCGAAGCCGAGGGAAGAAGCGATAGGCTTCGGGAAAGTTTCTAATGGCTTCTATGAATATCATAGCTCTAAGATATGAGCGAAATGAAGTATATAATGTAAGTCCTACTCAAGGCTTAACATTCTAATCTATGTAGCAAGAAGACTATAAAATAAACCTTACAAGCCGTCTTCAAAGCTTCAATCTTCATTCCTCTTGAATTCAATAAAGCTCATTGAGCTTCAACGAAGCTCCAGGCACGATCACGCGTATTGAGAAGTCTTGAGACGTCGCTTTTGATGTTCGTATTCTTTTGGCGACGATCTCCATAACTGCGCTTACAAATAAGTTAGTATACATTATTTATATTTTCTCATCATCCAAAACCAAATCCAGGGAATCAATACACAACAGTGGCATCATTTTCTGCGGTTTCATTGGGTTTTTGGACCCGAACTGTTAGGGTTTTGAGGGGAACTATAAATATCGGATGTTGGCCGACTGATAGGGTTCTCTCCCATTTTTTCAGCAGCTTTTGCCCCTTTCATGGGAGCTGTAGATTAGGTTAGATTAGGTTTCTACTTCAATAAGTCTTGTAATGGATTGATGGATTCTAATGCAAGATAAGTATATTTTCTCTTATTACCATTGTTTTGTGTTATTTTCATTTTGCTTGATGATGAATATTTGTTTGGATTTATTGCTTGCTATCATGTTCTTCATCATTGAGTAGTGTTTGATGAACCCTAATATGGGTTAGAGTAGGATTGATGCTTGGGTGATTTCATTTGACTTGACTGCATGGCAAGTGTTTGATGGAATGTGTCAATGGGGATTTCTAGCAATCTGAGTCCAATTCGTACGGCAACACACTAGATGTGTTGGGGGTTGGGGTCCGGATGCTTGTCCTATCAAGATCCGCTTTGATGTATTGCTAGAAATCACATTCGACCTATTAGGCCATTAAGGTTACGCGGGGGTGTTTTATTGTCATTGGCGAGAGAAAGACCGCATCTGACCGTCGGGCCAAGGGGAAATAAAACTAGCGTTTGATCCCCTAGCCACAGCACACACCCCTAGCGTTGACATCGAGTCCTCACGCGTGGGAACGTCTTGGACGAAATGTTGGGAGTTATCATTGTGGCCTTAATGCTCCCAGTTGCGGTCGGTATTAATGGACATGGAAATGCCCACCGTCTGAAACCGGGTAGACCTGGCATATTATCCTGGGCATCGACCGGAATATCTGGACCAAGGGGCACTAGGTACCACCTTTTGGGGTAATGTCTCACCTTGGGTCAAGTCGAATGACAAGTGCCATGAGTGCTCTAGCACGTGTTAGCGAGGATTCATTTCTTGTCCTTTTCATTTCTTTCTTTTATTTCTACACTTCCACTCATATTATCCGCGTAGCTCTCATACAACCTAGGCGAGGCTAGTAGCCATTCAAGCCATCCACCTCCCTGAGTTCGATATACCCGCACCCTACACTAACCGTGCACTTGCGGTAAAACGACACCGCGCCCAAACCATAAACGGGGCACCGGTCAAGTTTTTGGCGCCGTTGCCGGGGGTAGAGTTCGGTTTGATATTAGCTTAGCTTGGGTTCGTGAGGCTACGCAAAAAAAACAAAAAAAACAAATACAACAACCAAGAAATTTTTCCCCCACATTTATATTATCTTTTTGTTATTCTCTTGTACTATTGACGCTCCTCTCTAGTTTACTTATTTTTGTTGTCCAGATGGCTTTCCTATTACCATGTGGAGACCAAATTTCGATGCTCAGATGGGAGGCTATGATCCTTATTCATTTGAGGTTTGTGAGATTTGTGGGATGGCAGGGCACGTGCATAATGATTGCCCATTTACGCCTAAGAGCCTCATTCTAAACCAAGGCCAAACATTTTTCAACAACCTTAGCCCAAACACCTCCCATCCATTTCCTCCACCTTATATCCCTCCACCAACATAAGAAAAATCAAGCCTTGAGTCTCTCCTTGAAAGTGCCATGTTTAACCAAGGCCAAATATTGCAAAACTTTATGGTACCAATCACCGAGCCTACACCGAGGAGAGAGGATGGAGGAGAGGATATACCCACTTTCATGGTTGAGACAACCATCCCATCGGCCACCATAGACACATCTCATGACGATGTCCCATTTTTCCAACACTACCACTTGGATGAAAATGCATTTTTTGATGATGATTGGGAGGATGGGGTGATTTCTTTAGGATCTATGGGAGAGACTTCTCATCTTGGTTTGGATACCCCACATGAGTCCTACAAGAGCACCGAGGAGACTACAGAGCTTATTCATACCGACGAGGAGGATGTGCGTGATGACGAGGATACCACGACCACATACGAGTGGTCCGCTCCACATCCACCTACACATCCATCTCTGTCGATGCTTCTTCCTTGGTCTGTGGTCAACCATGATGATGTCATTCAGTACATCAGGCAGATGGTGGAGCATGAGCATGTCGTCGAGGAGACTGTGCATGAGGGCTTGGATACGATGGTCCACTTAATGGAGCCCGAGTCACATCTACCTCTACCGTCACTCTCCACTTCTTCTGCGGCTGAGCATCTACTTGAGCATATTGCCCCTATTCAGGGAGATTTTCATACCCACTCTCACTCCACTTTTGAGTCTCACTTTTCACGTCCTATTTCTTTATACTCATATATTTTTGACACACCATATCTCTCGCAGGACACATGATCTACTTCCTTTGAGGTATGCTGCGGTGCGTCACCACCTGGAGAGCCACTTCTCATGGAGAGCGAGGATTTGGTCGTCACTAGTACAGAGGATAGCGACCCATTCTCAGGGAGTATTCGTCACCCTTTTATTATTTTTCCATATTATGTTGACGATTATCTCTGGGATACATTTATTTTGGGAAATGATTTCTTGCCATGGGCTAATGCACCTCATTCTTTGTAGTTTACAGGTGGACACCTACGAGGGATGCTTAGAGGTGTATTGCTTGGGTCCATTGGCACACGTGGCACGTCGATTCTGGTGGAGCCACAGAAGGAGCAGTTAGAGCAGCTACCTGCCCCACTCCAGATTCTGGATCCGCCTATGCTCAGGTGTATCCTAATCTAGTAGTGTAAATATATACCGCTTTCTAGTTTAGATTAGAATAATCTGGTCTCCTCTCATTAGCGAGGGGAGCATATATAGGGTTTGCTTTTGCATCATAATAATCCATCATGTTGTGTCCTTCTATCATTTCACCCCAATCACCCTATCCTTGTTCTTTTGGCACTTTTCTTAGCCCCGTTATCATTTTTCTCCACGAGACCCCTACCACCTCTAAAGGGTGGTGATGCCTGTTTTGCCTATTGTTCACTCTCCCCTTTATCTTTTATGCCCCGTATCGGATTTTCATATCTTTTGGGCATAGCTTATATTAGCTTGGGGGGGAGAGTATCACACATAGTCATTTTTGTTATTTTTGATGCATTTTCCCTCACATTTTATCTTTGCCTTCTCATGAGTGATCTTATTGCATTAAGGGCAATGCAAGCTTTAGCTTGGGGGAGTTGCATTTCATGCATGTTTCTTTTATTTTCTTCAATTTTTCACCTTTTTCATGCATCAAAAATTTTTATTTTCATTTTTATGCATCATTCCCATCATGCATTTTTCTTTCTCCATTTCATTCTTGCCTCTTTCTAGAGATGAACCCTCAATGATATTTTGCCACTCATGCTTCACTTTTCGCATTTGAGCACCCTTTTTCCATCACGCTATTTCTTTGATTATTCAATGCTCATATATGTGTTTTGCCATCTTTTGGGTTTATTAGCTATATTCCGAGATTGTTGGTTGTGATTGTGTTTAAGGCATGCTTCTAGCTATATATCATATTTTAATATGCCCATCTATTTAAAGTTCCTAGATTTTCACGCTTCATTTCCAAGAAACGGTTATTTTACCATCCTACCCTCGTGCTTCTAACTTATGCATGAAATACTATATGTGTACTCTTATCGCATGTGTTAGCTACCTTTCAAAAGGATTAGGATATCCACACCTTTGTTCCGTGCTTTAATTCATGGAGGATTTTCTTGCCATGCTTGGATTTCTCAAAAATTCTCTTTTATTTTACTTTGTACATTCCCCCTCGTCGTGCATCGTTCTCCCATTTGGGGGAGTGCACACTTTTGTACATATTTTTGTATAATGGTCCTTCGGGGTTCTTCGTAACCCGACGCCCTAAAGCCATCTGGCTTGGGATGGCCGCCCTTGCATTCCATTGCGATTCCGCAAGTTTGCAAGACAAAAATATTAAAATCAAAACAAAAAAACCAAAAAAAAACAAAAAGATAATAAACCAATGTATATAGGGAAGGCGAGAGTTTGTACAAAGTGATCTTTCCACATCTTCTCCATCTCCTTTTGAAAATACAAGCAAGGCAAGAAAGTGTTTCAAAAATCAAAAACGACAAGTGTGTGTGTGGTGATTCCTTACATCCTAGAGATTGATAGTTATTCCCATGATTAATATCTATTATTTCTTACTTCTTCATCCATGTATGGGTATCTCGTATTCACCGTTTGGAAGATTTGATATGAATTTTGAGATTCCTTATATTTCGGCATATTATCTACCATAACATGCTATGATAGCTATGACTTTGCCAAATGTCACGCTTCTATCTCTTTTGTGCTCTATTGATATGAACCTATGATGCTATATTATGAGATTGAATTCTTGATTTAGATTGTGATATGCTTTTTCCTTGTGCTTAATTGTGTTGGTGATTACATTTGTGGTTTGGAGAGGGTGATCAAGGATTCTTCGCTTTCCTTTCTTGCTCTCGCACCCGAACTTCACTCCAACTCGTCTTCCTCGGGACGAGGAAGAGTTTAGCTTGGGGGCTTGATGCGTGTTCATATTTCACCTTTTGCACACGCTCTTTATTGTGTTTTCATATGCATTTCATCTCACTCCATGTTGTACATACCACATTTTGGTTCATATTGACTATTGGGTGTATTGTTTGTATTTCAGGTAAATGTCGGCATTTCAGTGTCTTCTGGGGTCGACCTTGCATGTCGGGACCAAAGTGTGCTCACACGGCAAAGATCCAATGGCCAAAGACGAAGATTTGATGTTTTGGTGCTTCAACCGATCGGGTGGACAGTCCCACCCGATCGGTTCGTGCACACGTATCTGACCCGACGAGAAGCAAAGATGAAGCAGATCCCACCCGACCGATTCAGTGATCGGGTGGTCACGACAGTCTTCTCTGTATTTTGAGCAAAACTCCACCCGATCGGTTGACTTGTCAACCGATCGGGTCACATGTATCGATTTTTCCAAGCTCGAGGCCCCAAAGTCTCACCCGATCGGTTCAGCGATCGGGTGATGATCTTCAAGAGCTCTCACCCGATCGGTTGAACTCCCAACCGATTGGGTGGCATCATTTTCTGCGGTTTCATTGGGTTTTTGGACCTAAACCATTAGGGTTTTGAGGGGAACTATAAATATCGGATGTTGGCCGACTGATAAGGTTCTCTCCCATTTTTTTCAGCAGCTTTTGCCCCTTTCATGGGAGCTTTAGATTAGGTTAGATTATGTTTCTACTTCAATAAGTCTTGTAATGGATTGATGGATTCTAATGCAAGATAAGTATCTTTTCTCTTATTTCGATTGTTTTGTGTTAGTTTCATTTTGCTTGATGATGAATGTTTGTTTGGATTTATTGCTTGCTATCATGTTCTTCATCATTGAGTAGTGTTTGATGAACCCTAAAATGGGTTACAGTAGGATTGATGCTTGGGTGATTTCATTTGACTTGACTGCATGGTAAGTGTTTGATGGAATGTGTCAATGGGGATTTCTAGCAATCTGAGTCCAATTCGTATGGCAACACACTAGATGTGTTGGGGGTTGGGGTCCAGATGCTTGTCCTTTCAAGATCCGCTTTGATGTATTGCTAGAAATCACATTCGACTTATTAGGCCATTAGGGTTACGCGGGGGTGTTTTATTGTCATTGGCAGGAGAAAGACCGCCTCTGACCGTCGGGCCAAGGGGAAATAAAACTTGTGTTTGATCCCCTAGCCACAGCTCACACCCCTAGCGTTGACATCGAGTCCTCCCGCGTGGGAACGGCTTGGATGAAATGTTGGGAGTTATCATAGTGGCCTTAATGCTCCCGGTTGCGGTCGGTGTTAATGGACATGTGAATGCCCACCGTCCGAAACCGGGTAGACCTGTCGTATTATCCTGGGCATCGACCGGAATATCGGGCCCATGGGGCACTAGGTACCACCTTTTGGGGCAATGTCTCACCCTGGGTCAAGTCAAATGCCAAGTGTCATGAGTGCTCTAGCCCGTGTTAGCGGGCATTTATTTCTTGCCTTTTTCATTTCTTTCATTTATTTCTACACTTCCACTCATATAATCCGCGTAGCTCTCATACAACCCAGACGAGGCTAGTAGCCATTCAAGCCATCCACCTCCCTGAGTTCGATATACCCGCACCCTACACTAACCGTACACTTGCAATAAAACGACACCGTGTTCAAACCGTAAACGGGGCACCGGTCACATACCCCTAATCTCCAATCATGTAACAACCCAACAACCCATTAATTTCTATCAATACATAGTCAAATCCAATAGGGCTCAACCCATGGCCCTAGATGGATGATTACTCACGATCCATAAATAAGAACTCAATCAAATTCATCAATTGAAGCAGCTTAGAAATGTAGATGGAAAAAATAGCAATCAAACAAATCCACAATGAAACGAAATAGAAGACATTAATTCTATTGCAAACTTGAAGACTAGAATTCAAAAGAACAAAAAGAATTACAAAGAGTTGCAGAGAATAACTGACTGATACACCTAAAAATTCTTCTTAGAAACCGCTCAATAAGTTCTGCAAATTACGTCCTCTCTCACTGGGAAAGAAGAAAAATATTTATACCCCTTGAAAACCCACAAAAATTCCCAAATTTTCCCTTGGCGGTGCCCAGATTCGACGCAAAACTCTCTATCGACGTGGTCACATCAGATTCTATGCTGCTCTGTTTGATATCAACGCGACCGCATGGAAATCCACAAGACTGCGTCGTTCCACGTTCAGCTCCTTTAAAATCTCCATCTAAACGGCCGCATGGGTGACCGTTTGGAGCCTTCAGCTTCTCGGTGCGATGCGTTCATGTCATCTGCCTAAATGACAATGTCGATGCTTCTTTTTCTTCTCTTTAGGCTCGTGATGATACAACCATGAGGAAATCCACATGACTGCATCGATGCCGCTTTTGATGCTCTTGGGCTGTCCTGGTGATGCAACCTCATAGATCTGCTACGTGGTCATGTGTGGCATGTATTGCTCCTCTTCTTCCTTGGCCATTTGAGCTCACGTTTGCATTTCGCTTCGCTCTATCGCTTTTACCTCTATTCTAGTGTCCTAAAATCCTTCGTTTACACCTGCACTATTCACAAGAGAACCAAGAGTAAAAAGTAACTAAAAAGTGGGAGAAACTGTATGGAATGGGCGATGAAAATGCATGCAATGCATAGAAATAAAACATGAAATATATATATAATGAGCACTCATCAACTTACTTCGTATAAGGAGTCTAATTGATGTCAAGAAAGAGAGCTTTGAATTTTGTGACAAATGTGTGGAAGGAAAATTGAAGAAGACCCAGTTTGGAACAACAGAGCATTACAGCAAGGGGCCACTCGAGTACTTGCATACAAATGTTCGAGTACAAGTGCTTCAATGGTCAAGTGTAAGCATTAAATATTTTTTAAATGAGAAATTGAAGCGCTTACATGCCTCATTGTGTTCTATGTAATTTGCTGGTTTCAAGTCATCGGTTCCGGGTCCGGGTACCCCTTTCCTATAGATGGAAACTGGAACCGGACCCGATTCATACTGGCTCCTAATTTTCCTACCCATAACCTACCCGAAACTAATGTGTAGCTACCCGGAACCTACCCGTTCGGATAGGTTCCGATCGGATAACTGGGTACCCTGTACCCATGCACACCCCTAGTAAAACAGAGGGTATAATGAGCCCCTTAACTACTCCATGTGATTTTCAATCAAATGGAGTAGCAGAAAGGATGAATCGAACGTTGATGGAGAAGTGCCGCTGCCTAAGTTTGACTGTTGCTTTTCCAAAGGATTACTGGGGAGAAACCATCACTACATCCCAGTATCTTATTAACATGTTACTATCATCGATGATAGACTTCAAGATCTCAGAGAAAGTGTGGATGGAGAGAGTTGGAAATTACTCCTACTTGAGAGCTTTGTGTGCCCAACATAAGCATTACAAAAAGAAGATAAGCTGGACTAAAGAGCCATGAAAGCAGTATTATTTGGATATCCCGAGGGATTAAAAGGGTATAGACTATTGGAATTGGAATCCAACAAGATGTTTGTCACTAGACATGTCACATTTGATAAATCACTGATGGTTAGGCAGGAGGTGATTCAATCAAATAATGACTCAATATTTGACAAAACTGATTCAGACATTGACCTCCACACCGCACCAGAGAAGTAAGATGCAGAGACAGATCATGATACTGAGATTACAGAGCCAGATCAAGTCAGACTCCAGATCAAGAGACTGAGGTCCCAGAGCAAGGAGAAAATTTGGGGTTGTGCAAATCAACCAGAATCATGAGATTGCCTCAAAGATTGGGTGTATGGACTTACTTAGCATCCACTTTTGAATTTGATGACATGCAAGCATACACCTTGAATATTGAATATGAACAACCTGCTACTTTTAAGCAAGCCCAACTATATAAGGTAGGTCAAACTGGTTGTTGGCCATGGTGGAGGAGATGTAATCTCTCCATAAGAATGGCACGTAGGAGCTAGTTCAATTACCCAAAGGCAAAGAAGTGATTGGCTGTAAGTGTGTGTGTATAAAGTAAAGGAGAGTTCTGTGAAAGATGGTGCAGAAGTTAGATTTTAAGCACGTCTTGTACCCAAGGGTTTTATACAGAAGAAGGGAAAGACTACAATGAGATATTCTCTCCTATAGTGCGACACACATCTATTCATGTGTTATTGGTGATGGTTGTTGTACAGGACTTGGAGTTAGAGCAGCTATACATCTATACATGTAGAGCTAGATGAAGAAATCTATATGATCCAACCAGAGGGATTTGAGGTAAAAGAAAGGAGCAGATAGTGTGCAAGATCAAGAAATCGTTGTACAAACTGAAACAAAGTCCAAGACAGTGGTACAAACGATTTGATAGCTTTATGATGAGTGTTGGTTTTGAGCAAAGTTTACGTGACCGGTGTGTGTATGTCTGCTCACTCGATGAGGGGTTATTTATTCATTTACTGTTGTACGTGGACGCCTTGTTGATTGTGTCATGTAACATGGATAATATCCATCCGTTAAAGACGAGTCATGCCAAGAAATTTGAGATGATGGATCTGGGACTAGGGAGGAGGATCCAAGGAATGAAAATTGTTCGAGACCAAAAGGAGATGAAATTTAAATTGAGCCAAGAAGATTTTGTTAAGAATGTTCTAGCCCGTTTTGGAATGGAGAAGGAAAAACCTGCTACCACACTGCTAGGAGTTCACTTCAAACTTTCTGCTGATTTGTCATCTACCACAGAAGAAGAGAAAGCCTATATGTCCAATGTATCGTATTCAAGTGTTGTGGGTAGCATCATGTATGCCATGGTGTGTACGTAGTCAGACATAGCTCAGGCAGTTGGAGTCGTCAGCATATACATGGCAAATCTAGGTAAAGAATATTGGAAAGCGGTGAAGTGAAGGGGCACAACCAATGTTGGACTATGCAATGGTAAAGGTGAGGACTTGGTGGTGTCTGGTTTTTTGTGACACAAATTATGCAGGTAACTATGAAAGGAGGAGATTAACTACAGACTATGTAATTACGATGGGTACAACTGTAGTATCATGAATGTCTATCCTCCAGTCCGTTATAGAGCTCTCGACCACAGAAGCGGTGCTTATAACTGCTATCGTGGATGTGAAAAAAGGAATTTACTTAAGAAGTTTTATGCAATACTTGGGGATTCCATAAGAACTGCCTCGTGTATTTTGCAATAGTCAATGTGCAATTCATTTGGCAAAACTTTAGGCCTACAACTTGAGGACCAAACACGTTAAGGTGAGATACTTTTTTCTACTGGATGAACAGAAGAAGATCATGTTGAAAAAGGTCTCGATGAATCACAACCTAGCAAACATGCTCACGAAGATAGTTCATGCAGTCAAAATCAAGCATTGCTTGAGTTTGATCCATTTAAGGTAAGGGATTGATACAACCTTTCCTGTTGTCAATTGAGCTTCAGAAATTCTAGACCTGGGTAGAGATGCTTGGAATTTGGGTAGAGCCATTGTGGAGATGGATAGAAAATGTTTTGATGTTTGCACACGTTTAATGGAGCTACTCAGATCTAGATCTTGGGACGAGTTTTAAGGAGGGGAGCATGCCCCTATTTATATAGGCGACTGACCCCTCCCATTTACTCCATATCCGATGTGGGACTAAAAGGTTTTGGAGGAAAATTTTAATTAAAGTTTACCTTTCATAAAGGCCAAAATTTGGTGAATTTTTCCTCCATCACTGTTGAGCTTCGCAAGTGATACAACCTATCAAATTAAAGAGGGTTGAACGGTGAACACGTAGGAAGAAACAGTACTCCAATCCGACTTCGTTTGACCCCTCAAACATACGTCCAAAGACGAGCCCAAAAAGGTATTTTTGCTGAACAATTTAGCTGTCAATCTGAACCAAACTAGGGTTCAGAAAACCATCTGTGGGTCCCACCATATGGGCCCCATTGGCCTGGCGTGCGCAGCCCTTTGGGGGCGCGTGCATGGCGAGCGCCCCAAGCAGGGCGCCTGCTGCTGCGGCCCATTTGGGGCTCACCATTTAGGGCGCCAGAAACTATGGCCCGACCCTTTGGGCCGGGCCAAAAAGACAGCTGCCCTTTTAAAAAAAACTTTTGTACATTGTCTCTATGGGCCAATTGGTGTACTATTTAAAACCCCTTTTAAATAGATTTATTAGGCTTGTTTGGACTATGATTAGAGCGCGGTTTTCTCCGTGACTTTCACAGAAAAAACCTCTTCATTTCTATGCACTTATTGTCAAATATATTTGTAAACGATTTACAATATATTTTATATTCCTACTGCATCATATGCAATATCCCACATCCTAAATATAAAAAACCATTTGCATATAATACAAATGAACTGAGGTCATACGTCCCCCAACACAGTTGACATGATCATGCCATATGTGACGCGATCATACCAGACGGGTTTCGACTTAAAACGGGCTTTACTTTGAGCCGTTGATTTGATACTTGATCAAATCGAACATCCACGACTTAAAATGGCCTCTATAACCCTAATGATGGAATCTTATGTGAATAACATCAAGGATACATTACGGCAAGAAGATTTGATGACGACTATACTTCTAGAGAAAGATATTCTTGTTTCTAGGGTTTTGCGAGATTCTTTCATTAATGAGCACGAGATAGTTTGATATCTAGAGTGCTAGACTCAAATATCAAGATAATTGCACTTTTATTGAAGGAGATCTAAAGGCATTGGGTGTAATCAACTTGTAAACAATTCATCTCTGATCTAGTAGATTCCCATTAACAACGGAAGGCTGGACGTAAGTCTCATCACGTCAGTGAGACTGAACCAGGATAAATTGCTTGTGTCATCTATGTTTGATTGAATTTATCATTATTGTTTGTGTGGTACCTGGTTCTTGTTCTTACTATTTCCATCCCTAGATCTATTGTGTTTGTTTATGCTTCATCTAAAATAATCACACCGGTTGGACCTGATTATGATCACTTTTAGGATTGGATATAAAGAAGGGTTTGTGAGAGAAATTAGCCCAACACAAACTGCCTAGTGTCCAAAGCTCTACTAAAAACATTCTCCATTGCACCGTTGACCTTGCTCCATCTCTTACCCAAATTAGGCTGTTTTGGTTGTCATCCGTACAAGCCAAAGCCTTGGGGGTGATAAATAATAGGCATTCGATTATCCCTGTGTATCCTCTCAAAGCACAACGTCATCAAGCACTGAGACCTAGACCTTGGTTTCTTGTTTTTATTAGACCCATGGCCAAACCAACCAGCTATATAATGAAGCCATGCTAGTTTTCTTTGACAATCATGGTTCATATAGTTTCCTTTATAAATAAATTTAAGGTGTGCATGTGCAACCCCAACGACTGGCCGGCAAGTGGCGCACCCATCACATGCTTCTTCTTGATAATTTATGTGTATTAGTTCATAACTTGTTTTGAGGATGTTGTTTGATGAAAATCAATCTTTTCTCGGAGCATTCATGATCTCTTGCTTCCTAGGTTAGCTTTATTTCTTTCTTGAAGATTAAGAATGCACCCTCGTGCCCATTTGCTTGGAAGAAGACTTTAAAGTAATATGTTAACTCGTTGGAGTTTAGAAAAATGTGATGTATGTATATGTATATGTATATGTATGTGTGTCTATATATATATATATATATATATATATATATATATATATATATATATATATATATATATATATATATATATATGGAAAATTTTCAAATGAGAACATTTCGCACCGTGCGTAAATGTTTTTATCTTTTTTTTGAAATTTTTTTTTCAAAAATTCTTTTTTCCACCCTCATTATATGTTGTTATACCCCCCTCAAAAAATAATGGTTGAGAAATAATGTCATTTGGCCTTCGATCAAGCCATTTCATCAAATTCGCACGTTTTGAGACCGTTAAATTTGTAACGGGTGGATGGGTGCTCTAATGCCCAACGGGTTCACCCATTATTTTCCCTGGGGTATATAATTGTATGGATTAAACATCAAAAAAAGAATTTTTGAAAAAAAAATTTCAAAAAAATAAAAAAAAGGTTTTCGCACGGGATTTTTCGCACCCGAAGATTGCCATATATATATATATATATATATATATATCTATATTATAAAACAGGGATGTTATCATGGGTTATTGGACAAGAGATATTGTATAAGAGAATTTGGTTAAGAGAATATGGATAAGAGAATTTGGATAAGGGATAAGAGAATTTGGGTAATTGGTTAATACATTTTGTTGGTTAATACATTTTGTATGAGAGAATTTGAATATGAGAAATTGGGAGATGAGAAATTGGTTAAGTAAGACAAACAAATGGATTAGTTTAGAAAGAAAGCCTTGGGGGAACGTTTGAATCTGAGGGGGGTAAGTGGGTTCAAATTTTGAAATTTGAAAAAGAAATCATTGTTATTTTTTTCTCTTCCCAAGAGGCTGACATCCCGCTGTTTTCATTTTTTTAAGCAAAAAAATGGGCGCTGCTTTTCTTGCAAAAAGAGGGGAAAACAAATTAACAGATCTCAAAAAAATGGGCGATGTTGTTTCTTCAAGCAGATCGGTGATTAAAGAGCGGGGTTCCAACAATCATAGTGAGCCAATGAAGATCTTCAATCTGGGGAAGATGACGCCTTTGGAGTGGATGTCAGCCTAGCTCAAAGGCATGTCGAAGATGATGGAGGAGAGAGGGCGGCATCTTGGACGCTCTATACGCAGATCTCGCCAAGCTCCAGATTGAATCATGCGGTCCACTCTTCTTCTTCTTCCTCATTCTATATACCGCTCTACGGCTGCCTTAATGGGGTCGATAATCGTCTAAGCTCTCGAGTATCCTTCTGCAGAGATCTGTTCAGCTCTCCAAGCTAGGTTTTCACCTCAAATTCCATTAATTCTAAAAAAAGAGAAAGGTTTAAAAAGCTACTGATGGCTTTAGTTATTTTTGTTTCAGGAGAAAGAGAAAGGTTTAAAAAGTTCAACTTTTGATTAATCTTTTGATATATTTGGTTGTTTCCAAGAAATTTCTGGTTTTTTCTTTCAATTTATTTGCTATGTTGTTTTTTGTAGGTTGATTCATGTCTCTAAATTGAGGAATTTTTGGTAATCCATGTTTGATAAGCTTGAAATTTTTGATAAATGCATGTTTCCATAGGTATAAATTTTTTTTGCTCTGGGTGCTTCTTTGATGTGCAGTACTACATGCGGAGGTTTGTCAAGCAAATAGTTGACCTGATGAAGAAGAAGTTGTTTGCCCCTCAGTGTGGGCCTATCATCCTAGCACAAGTCAGGTTTTCTTTTCTTTTTCCCTCTTTGATTAACACTAGGAGACTTCTATTTTATTGTATTTTGATGTTTTACTTCCTACACGTACATATGAAGAAGGAGGCCAGAGGTATATCAATTGTGTGGGAGACTTGGCCATTAATTCCAAGTGTGGTATCCCCTGGATGATGTGCAAGCAACATGGTTCTCCTGGACCAGCTGTGATCATTCTTAATTGGATTTCAAAAAAATTTAAAAAGTAATATTCGATTCATAGTCTTTTGTGTTACCTTTGTGATTGGAGATGAATTTATGAGTGCAGATCAGTGCGTGCAAGGGAAGGAACTGTGGTGATAATTTCCCAGGCCGCCGCAGTTCTGATAAGCCTATCCTCTGGGTCGAGGATTCGACTGCATGGTGAGTTCTTCTTCACAATTGAAGCATTAGCGATGTTGGATATTTGCTCATCTGTTGCTCCATGCTAATTTTTGTAGTTCATATGCGTGCGATTACTGGCTATAGCAGAATCATATTTTACTTCTTTTAAAAAAAATTGTGTGGAATGGTAAGCTTGCCTGATGCAGTGGATAGGTTGTGTATACATGTGCTTCATTTTTGGTGATGGGTTTGTTTTAGGTTTTGCATGAACATTTGACACATTCCTTAAAAATGTAGTAAACCAGGCTATCGAAGTTTATGAGAATGCATAGATACTAATGTTCCTGAAGTTGCATATTTGACCACCGGGTGAAGTCTGAGAGTAAAAGAACATAAGACTAGAGATTCTGTAGCTGTGATAGAAGTAGCCATGGTGCCATGTCAAGGTCGCTTCACTATGCTCAGGAGGTTCAGTGGCTTGAGCCATGGTTTGTGCACACATATTGCAGAGCTGCACAATGTCGTAGTAAAATACAACCACATCCAACTCTTCCAAGCCATGAAAATAATTAATACCAACGATATTTGGGCGGCAAAGTGCCGCATCGAGAATGTTTTGCAAGAGGTCTGACAAAAATTTCAAGGTCTGAATTGAAGTTGGCATATTCAATGACGCACAAACATTACCCAAAAATAAGACAGATATAAAAAAACATAACTGTCCATTGTGTGCGAGTGGTTTATAGATTCCTTTTGATATCCTGTCGTTTGTTGCTAATTTAACAAGAATATGCCTTGACCACAGAAAAAATTCAACCATCACTGCATTTCAATGACCATGGCATATTATACATAAATCAGCCATTCAATTTCTCAAAGAGAAAGCATAGTAAAATATATGTCCATTATTATAGTGGACAGTATCATAAGCTTAGTATATGTTAGTATAAACCATTATTAGGTGGTATTTTTCTCAACAAAATTGTAGGCCTTTTAAGAAAAATGAGAGAGATCATGTACCAATGCGCATGCAATAAAGAGAGTATCCACAATAATACCACCTACAAAACCATGGCTTGGTTCAAGAACAGGATCAAAGGTCACCTGATTTTGTGATTTCAGAATTTCTAATCAAACACCCACATTTTTTCTTTCAAATTTTCTGCAAAATGGCCCATGGGCGCTAACATGTGGGACCCAATGGAAAACCTCCAGTCTTGCTCCAATATTATTGAAGAGAGGTATCAAAATCTCAAATATCCTTTTGCACATTTCTTGCATTTCTTTTTTGTTATTGACCCATTATGACACTAAATGCTAATATTTATGTTTCTTTTTTTGTATCATGTTCATGTTACTGGTACACGTATTGGGAAAACTCAGGGTTTTAATGTTCATGTCGTTGTTGTGTCTGGGCTTGAAGGTGGTGTGGGAAGTGATGTCCCTCGATTTCGTTTCTTTTTTTGCCTAATTTTTCGTAGTGTTCTCATGTTCTCATGTTCTGTTTGCTAATTTGTTCATGTTCTATTTGCTATTTCTTTTGTTCTGTTTGCTATTTCTTTTTTAACAGTCTGCTATTTTGTTCATGTTCTCATGTTCTGTTTCAGGTTGACCACTAAATGGTATTTGTTAAACAAAAACAGGTTGCCAACATAAGACTTTTGTTCCCAATTTTTCTCAGGTTGCCTACATAAGGATGCTGACTTGATGTTGGCAACAAAAGTCTTGATACTGAGATCAGCAACCCGTTTTGATGTTGTTTTGATGTTGCCAACATAAGAATGCCAACAAAAAACCTGAATTGATGTTGCCAAGAAAAAACTTGACTTGATGTTGGCAACAAACAGGTTGCCAACAAAAGACATAAGTATGCCGATCTCAGTTTGCCATTTTTCTCAAATTCTCTAAGAAACCATCTTTATGTTGTCAACTAGAACCATTAACTTCAAAAATTGGTTCTGATACTGCCATTTCATGCCATATATCTGGTTGAAGTTTGATGGCAATCATCAATGAGAGCCCAAAAACATTGATTGACAAACTGTACCCTGAAACGATAAAGAATGAGAAGCCAATGTTAACTTAAGAAGTAGGGCATATTTGTGCTTCTTTAGTGCTGAGAGTCCTACACATACCTTCATATATGTGTTTAGTCATAATATCCTTCTATAACCAAATTTGATATACAACAGAAACCTTTCATCTTGGGACCAGGTCAGCTACTATTTGCCATGATACAGAATTCTATTATTTGGTCTTAATATGGAGGGAACAATTGATAAGTTTCATTGTTTTTTATGTTTATTTTGTTGTTTATTTTGATTTAATAAGAATTATGCTATTTCAAAGTAATTCACTGTAGAATTTTGTTTATATAGAGATTGTCATTGTAATTATGTTGTTTATGTGGAGATTAGCATTTAAATTTTTTTAGAGTAATTCATTGTTGTTTTAGCATAATTCTAGGAACCTCAATTTTGATCTGAGATATTAGAAGATAAATGTATGTGAAAAACTGACTTGAGCTTCTTTGATTCATAATAAAAACATATTTTTTTTAATTTTTCGATGAAGTTATGAGATGTGTCTTTTCATTTCTAATTAATTAATGTTTATTTAGATCCTTGATCAATTCTTCACTTAATTCATTCAATATTTTTGTGGCATTTTAATTTTCTTTTGTAGCTGAATGTGTGAGGATCTGTCTCCCCCCATCCCTTCGTGGAAGCTCAACTTTGACCTGAGATAAAGGTATGTGAAAAACCTCCTTGGGCTGTGTTGATTCTTCATGAAAACATCTTTTTTTCAATTTGTGGACTAGGGGCCAGCCATGGCCTCCTGGGGATATGTATTACTCTTCTCTTCATCTCTTACCTTCTGATTTTGTTAAAGCATCTGCTTCCTTATAATTCATATAGATTTACTTTCTCAGTAAGCAAATAAGGTTGATATCAGTTGGTGCTTTTCATAATTTAGCACTTTCAGAGGATGTCACGTTATGGGCATGGGGAAATAATGAATACGGCTAGCTTGGTACAGGGGATACCCAGCCTAGATCACAACCTATTCCAGTTCAAGAGCAAATAAGCTAGGTTTTCCCCTGGCTTTTTTTTTAAATTTTTTCAGCCCTCGACAACAAAAAGGTTTGTTTATGTTATTGTTTCACCCAAAAAATAGTTCAGATGATGAAGAGTGAATCACTCTTCGAGTCGTAGGGTGGTCCAATCATCCTCTCACATGCATTAATCCCTTTAGTTTATAAACTTTTCTTTTGAGAGAATGTTTTTATGCTACACTGTAAATGTTGGTGGGTTTTGATAAAATGCTTATAACTTCACCAGGCTTGCCTATAAAATTTTGAATATTCACTGATGTATCCCAAAATGCCTTCAATTCTTGAATCTTCAATCCTGCATATTAAACACAAATTATTGGGATTGAAGAACTAATTGGGACTGAATTATTATGGAAATGATTTTGTTGAAACTTGGGAATGAAACCGAATGATTTTGTAGGGACTAAAGAACTAATCATAGGCTCACAATAACTCACCGGTTGAAACCGAATCATTCCCAGGTTAATAATTGGGACTGAAGAACTAATTATAGGCTTACAATAATTCTTTTGAGAGAATGCTATGCCTTCAATCATTAAGAACTAATCTCAGTTTAATCATATGCGCATTAACCATTCCCAGATTTCAACAACATAATTGGGCTGAAGAACTAATTTGTGTTACGGGAATGAAGCTCTGAGGTCAAAATCATTCCCATTTGACAAAATCTGAATAATTCAGCCTACGGGTTTTATGAACATGCAGGTCTCTCTGCAGGTTAAATGTTGATCATTATTTGACCAACCTACATGTTTACATCAACCTGGGAATGATTATTATTTAAAGGTTAAATCTCTCTGCAGATCCCTTATTCCTAATTCATTATTCTTTTGTTGAAAGAAAAATTGTAAGGTGTTGGAAGTTCGCAGACATGTGGATCATTCTTTGGTTACAGGGAGACTAAGATCAGATATGTTGAATTCCAATACAACACACCTCTAAGAACAAAATTGGATAGTATAACAAGGACAAATTGATAGTATAACAAGGACAAATTGGATATCTTCAATATGTGAATAGGCTCCTTTTATATTATATACTAAGCAGATTTATTTGTTCTCAGATTCATTACTAAACTAACAATGTGGAAATTGGATTCCTCAGTGTCTATAGACTGGCAATTCATAGATCGAGTGTTCATTGTGTGGTTAGTTTTTGCCATAAGCTACCAGTGTAAAAACTCAGATAAGCTCAGGATTTCAACTTCCTGATTATTTTACATCACTTGCTACGCTCACCCATCGTCCATTTGGCGGTCATGGGATGAAATAGTTTGAAGAAGCTAATCTTTTGTCATCAAAAATGACCGAAATCTTGCGGTTGATTTGTCAATACTTTATTCTTTCTATCGTTGGGTTATTCATGCTGATCGAAAACTATAATGTTCTTCATCAGAGGATATGAATAAGGAGAAACCGACTCCTTCCATATTTGTCTAAGTCCGAGAACAAACTGGATTTCTACCTTATTGTGGAAGATCTGCATTCCTTAAACTACATCATCAACTTTGCACAGTTTCTTAACACGGCAGCAAACCTGAGGCAATATTTTATGTGACAGTATATTTGAAACAATTGAGGTAAGAAATTGCCATAGATACGTTTTTGAATGGAGATACCAATCCCCTTACCCTTTTCACATGAGATTATCGAAATGCATATATATGCTGGTTCATGAATGTGAAAAACTCACTGCATATATACTCTGTTTCTTATTGCTTTAAAAAATTCACCCCCTCCCCCGTGCAGGCAACTTTTGGTAGTTTTCTTGCTTTACTCTGATTTGATTTGGTAGTTTTCGGTGAGCAAATTTGCTTAAATATATACATCCTGAAACTATCGTATATTACATCACGATATCTAGACATAGCAAGCAAACATCATGCATAGCTTCACAAATTCACTCAACTATATTTTACAAGCACCTTATTATTTCCCCAGCATTTGCTTCACATTGCATGATACACAAAGTTAATTTGACTTCATGTAATAAAGGGATGATGGGCCAAAAAGCCCTGCAAACTGGCTTGGAGGAGGATAGTGCTCCACGAAGAGAGATCCGTCGTAAACCTTGGTCGCTTCATTAGCATCGATGCCCAGTCTTCCTATTCTTTGATTTCGAGCAAACACTACTGCCTCTATGAGTTCGTGTAGGCTGCTCTCATGAAGATCTTTGTATCCCCCTTACACCACTGTCTGCAATCTCTACTGTGGCCACCGAGTAGATGTTGACAAGTGGGTCCGGACACAGATTGGCCATTACATCGGAATTGGTGTGGTTATCTTAATACCTAACTCTAACCATTTCCCTTTTTCTTTAGCTATTGGTTACTCTATTGTTTCAATTTGTATATTTTCCTTGAATTGAGTGACAGATGAGGCATCTTCTAGCATAACTGAAGCTTGCAAGTAACTGGAGAGTGATCTTAAGCCCTACACAGCTGAATTCTACGAATTTGATCCCACTTTTGTAAGCGTAATTATATATTGCCAAATATTTAACTCCATGTTGGCAAAAACATGATCTTCGTGGTTCAGCAGAAATATGTGGCAGGAGAATTTAGAACCATGTCTGCAAGATAAATGACTCCTACAGACATTGTTTGCTACATGCATCATTTACAGTCAATTTTTGTACCATGATGTTCGTAGTGCTGAAATGAGTATTATTATTATTTATTTTAGCTGAATCGATTATGTAGTTATTTCATGTTTCTTTTGAAAGCGACGACAAATCAAGGAGCTTTCTACTGAATGTGTCAGCTTTGCTTAAACCTACGGGTTATTTCTTTGGTATTACGCCAGATTCAACTACCATATGTTTTTACTTAAGGTTGTTAGATACTGTTTATTCTTGCAATCTTTGGATGTATTATTGTCACATACAAATTGAGCTTAGGGGTTCTTCTTTTATGATCTGTTTTATCATTAAGAATGATTATCGGAAGCATATAAAGATGAACAAATGTGAGCAATTTTTTTTCGTTAAAATGATTGGTTTTGCTTTGTGTATATTCTGTGTAGCTTTAATCAAAGCAAGTAACAATAAAGAGCATGCATAAGTCAAATCCCATTTCATTTTATTCTATTTCTATGGATAAAAATAAGTCATGGCAAATGAACGCATACAATTGAGGATATGTGCATAAAAAGCCCTGTTAATATTATGTATTAATGGCATAATGGCATTTTGTGGGCGATTTCTCTGTTAAAAACTTCAAATATATACAATAATGAAAGAATCCAATGTTCTTAAGTATTGTTGTCAAAGTTTAACCATAAATATACTTTGATTCTTTGTATTTTATACTCAAGAAAACAGCTGCTAATCAATTTTTTTTAACTAATAGGTTTACATGTTTGTTCTATAATTTGACCTGTTGGGCATTTGTAAATTGTTTGGATCTTTGACTCAAACATATGTTAGTTTATTAGTATCTCTCTATCATATGTTAGTTGATTTGATTGTGCAATTATAGTTTTGTGTTTTCATGTCAGATTGGCATCAAGAAATCTTGAATAGCAAACAAAGGGAGATTTTTGAGTTATATCCAATGTCGAGATCAAGGTATGTTATAGAGTTCATGTTTGTTCTTAAATCTGGAAATACTTCAAGAGTTTTCATGAATGAATTCACTGATACTACAAAATTTTGAGCAGAGGGTCTAAAATGCCACAACGGTAAAGGGGTATAGCTTATAATTCCTCATACTAATTATTTGACTGAAGATCGAGTTAGGCGGCCACGATCTCCGTCGTTCGTCTCCATTTCCAAACTATTATTTCCCCTTAAAAACTCATCTTTATCTAAGCTCTTTAATCTTTATTTGCTTCTCTCATTTCAGTTCCCTCTCATATTTGATCAGAATGAAGGTTGTCGCAGCGTATTTGCTTGCAGTTTTAGGCAGGAAATCCACCCCATCTGTCGAAGTTATCAAGGATATCTTGGGATTAGGTTCGATTCTTCTGTCCAAAAGATTTTTAATAATTAATGTATTTCTTTTGGATTTGTTTCGTTATGAGACTGTTCATTCAGATAGTTTGTATGTTGGTTATACAAGAAATGTGACATGTAAACAGTAAGCAATCACAATATCCAGAGATAATGTAGAAGGTAACTATAAGCTCCCTCACATGCCTCCTTGGTTTGTAAACATTGGAAGCCAGAAGTTGTAAACGCCTGTCGCTGGAATTCTTAGGCTTTTTGGTTTATCTATATTGGTTGTTGCATGATGCTTAAGGTCATTTAGAGTGGCATTGCTGCTTCTTGATATTAAGCTGCTTCTCAATATTAAGAGATATCTCTTTCTTCTATATTTCTTGCTAATAACTGCTCTGTTGTATTTCGCTATCTTTGCTCTTCAAACGAGTGCCGGATCCATGAAATGAAACGAAACGAAAATAACTAGAAACATGAGATTGTTGGGATCATTATATTCTCTGCTTTGGGTAAGTTTGATATGGTGTGCAAATAGTTCGGTGAAGAAATAAAAGTGCACCTCACCACTCATTTATTACAAATATTTCACTATTTTCACATTTAATCCATATCAATCTTCTTTTAACAATGTTGTCATTGTTTTGAATTGAACTTAAGAATTCTCACAATATATGAAATCATTTAATATATACCAAGTAAATATCTATTATAATATTATTAGGGATGTTCTTTCATCTGCTCAATTTCGCCATGGTTGACAATGGTATATTTTGCTCGGGGTTCCTTAATACCGCCAACTTCAACTTATTGCTGAGCTTCAAGCTTCGTATTATTTTGTGAGCATTTTATTTATTTTTTAATATGAGTTTTGTTTTTAAGTTTGATTCTGTGTTGAATTTTTGAATATTTTTGATTGGATTTTGTGATTTATATTAGGTGTCTTTGATAAGAGCCATACTCAGAAGCTAATCTTGAGTTCTTGAGGGCCAATGGGGATCAAGTTTTTTCGGGTTGGGATTGATGGGTGTACGGTAATCTGAATTTGGGAATGTTATCTATTTGAAAATTTCCTTTTTGGTTGGTAATTTGACCCATTTTCCTTAACATGCTTAATTTTAATTGGTTATTTATTAAAATTAGTTAGGGACTTAATGCGCTTTGTGAGCTGCATGATAAGAAATTTTATCCTTTCCCATAATTTGTTTATTATCGTTTCACCTAAGAAATTTTATACTTTGATTGATTTACTTAATAACTGTAAGTCATGATGTGTCTCATTCTGGTGAGGGTAACTTACACCCCTGGCAGAAGCTCTATCGTAGACGATGACCTTGGGGTGCTGCAGGGAGGAAGGCATGCTCTATTATTGCTGCTACACATGATGTTAGCAGAGAGGATGGAGTAGAATTGAAAGAACCTGGCAACGAGATACCATTGTCATCATTGGCAACGTTACTAATCGGAGCCACGGAGGCTTGAAGTAGGCCTTGCAGATTTAGCCATTGCATGGGCAGATTTTGAATTATATTGGGCTGATCATCTTGATTTTCTATTAAATGTGTTCTGTCCAACAACTATGCTATCATTCTTGGTTTGTGTGACGCGTGTGGCATGATGCTTTGCATGAACGAAATATGTGGGTATGGGGGGTTTGGTAGCTTCGTTTGTAATATGGGTATGATTCTGAACTTTTGATCACACCTTTTAGTTGGGGGAAAGTGATTAGTTGGTGAGTTTGTAACAATTAATCATATGAATGCAAAGCATGACGTGGGCTCGAATTTGAGACCCTATCATATTTTTTGAAAAAATGTAGACTCTTCTTTTGAATTCCTAAATAGTAATATAATAATATATACAAATATCACTCAGATAAATTCTCACTCTTCAGATTTTAAAAAATCTTCATTATACATATCAAACTTAGTGACTATAAAGAATGGATATGGAGATATATAATGTTTTCTACTATGAAACATCCACTAATACCCTGTATCTTTAATGTGTTTCTCTTTAGCGCTCCAAGTTATGCTTGGGTTTGCTTTTGTGCATATGATTTTGTTGTTTGCCTCTATTTGGTAACATGTTAAATTTTTCGGCGGAACTAAATTCTCTATAGTGAACTAAATTTTGGGTAAATTTTTGGGCGGAACTAAATTCTCTATAGGAAACTAAATTTTGGGTACTATAATTTTTGGGTGAAACTAAATAACAATTATTATGCTTTACTTTTTACTGTTCGTTTTCAAGTGGGGATATTTTTAATGAACCGTGCCCTTAGGGCACGAGTTATGAGTATCTATTATACAAATGAGGGATGCTATCAAGAGAAATTGCATACGAGAATTTGGACAACAGAAATTGGACAAGAGATGAGATTTTGAGGGATAAGAGAGGATGATGGGAATTTTGCACATACAACCTGGGTATTTGCAATTTTGCCCCTAGACCCTCCACACCCACCCACCCACCCACACGTTTTCTTCTTCCCCCCTTTTCGGACCTTTTTTCCAGTCCACTTGCATGTGTGCACGGGTTATTTCCGTGAAGGTACCCGCTAAATTTTTGTTCGTTTAAATTTTGGAGGGAGAAATAATTTTTCGCGAGAAAAATATTTTGAGGGGATATCTTAAATGAATCATGCTCGAGGGCACGGTTCCGCGTCGAAGGCGTGCCCGCCGAAGCTAAATTTTTGTCAGTTTAAATTTTAAAGGGTAAAATTTTTTTGGGGAGGACAAAGATTTTGAGAGGATATCTTAAATGAACCGTGCCCGAGGGCACGGGCCCGCGCCGAAGACGCCCGCCTGCTAAATTTTTTAACGCTAATTTGTTGTTCCGCGTCGAATGCGTTCGCGCCGAATTTGTTGTTCCGCGCCGAAGGCGCCCATGCCGCTAAATACTTTTCCGCTAATTTGTTGTTTCGCACAATTTTGGCTGTAGAAATAATTTTTTGGGGAAAAGATTTCGCGGGGGAAAATCTTAAATGAACCGTGCCCGCGGGCACGGGTTATGACTAGTATATATATATAGATATATATAGATATATATATATATATATAGATATATATATATATATATATATATATATATATATATAGAACAGTAAGTTAGAATATATATTAGAAAGATGGGAATATAGTACAACGTGTTAGTTCTCAGAATGTTGTTGTTAAAGGGAGAGGATAGGACACAAGCGTCGTCACTCTCCACTATATATATATATATATATATATATATATATATATATATATATATATATATATATATATATATATATATATATATGTTAATGGAGGAGTGCTGACAGCGCTGGAAATTTTGCCAGCGCTGTCCGCGATCTGGGCAGCCTACACATATTATTTTTAAATTTTTTTTGCAGTAGTTAGATAAATTTGTTAGGATGCTCCTCACAAATTTTCAGGTCGATCCGACACCATTTGATCCTCCGTTCATCGATTTCAAAAACATTGCGCAAAACTGTCCAAATTTTGCGCAATGGTTTTGAAATCGATGAACGGAGGCTCAAACGGTGTCGGATCGACCTGAAATAACAAGTTTATCTAACAACTGCAAAAAAAATTTTAAAAAAATATGTGTAATGTGCCCAGATCGCGGACAGCGCTGGAAAAATTTCCAGCGCTGTCAGCACTCCTCCATTTTACACACACACACACACACACACACTCACACACACATATGGATTAATAGGTATCATACGCCATATGAGATAGGCTCTCATACGCCCTCTCACATAAAGCAACCAAGTACAAGCCCACATGGGCTTGTACTTGGTTGTACTTGGTTGCTTTATGTGAGAGGACATATGAGAGCATATCGCATATGGCGTATGATAGCCATTATTCTCATATATATATATATATATATATATATATATATATATATATATATATATATATATATATATATATATATATATGAGGAGGGATCAAATGACCCCCAAAAATAACCCCCAAAAATGACCCCCTATCAAAAATCCTATGCCCCCCATTTTTTCGGAAGATCCGAACCGTTCATCTTGATCTCCCCCCTCTAAATACCTGACCAACCAATTTTCAAACTGATCCCATGTGTTTTGCATGTTCATCCATCCGACCCAAATTTAACGGTTTCGCAAGAACAGAACTTTTGCGAATGGTTGATGAACGGGTAAAACACATGGGATCGGGTTGAAAATTGGTGGGTCATGTATTTAGAGGATGTAGATCAAGATGAATGGTTTGGATCTTTCGAAAAAATGGGGGGCATAGGATTTTTGATAGGGGGTCATTTTGGGGGTTATTTTTGGGGGTCATTTGATCCCACCTATATATATATATATATATATATATATATATATATATATATATATATATATATATATATATATATGGGTAAAGTGTTCCTAGGGTGACTCCTTAGATTAAATCTAAGGAGTCGCCCCCATTTTCTCCCATCTCCCACAATTTGTTTTGCATTTTATCTTTCATATGATTGTTGTTCACCTCATAGATGATCAACATACCAAAAATCAAGTCATTCCAATACTTTAAAAGTCCCCATCTACCCCCAACTTCAACGGTCTGAAAACGTGCTGAAAAACCCATAAAGTTGCAAGAGGTAGATGGGCGCTTTTAAAGGATTGGAATGACTTGATTTTTGGTATGTTGATCATCTATGAGGTGAACATCAATCCTATGAAAAATAAAATGCAAAAAAAATTGTGCGAGATGGGAGAAAATGGGGGCGACTCCTTAGATTTAATCTAGGGAGTCACCCTAGGAACACTTTACCTTATATATCTATTATACATTTGACAGTGTTTTTTGAATTCTAGGGCTGACTAGGACAAGATAAAGAGTGGCTAAGATTTGATTTTGGTAAATCAATGGTTGAGATTGGATTTTGTGAAAATTTTAGTGGGAAAAATTAAATTTTGGTGGGAAAAGTGTCTTGGGAACCAAAACTTTGAAATTATGTGTGTCTTGGGAAAGATTGTGGAGATTAAATTTGGAGGGAGAGTGCATTGGGAACCTAAACTTTAAAATTAAAAGTGCCTTGGAAAAGATTGTAAAGAATAATTTGTGGGGAAAAGTACATTGTGAACATAAACCTTAACATTAAAAGTGCCTTGGGAAAGATTATGGAGAAGCATGATCCATTAAAGTAAACAAAATAAAAAATTTAGCATAAAATAACTTAGCGGAACAACAAATTAGCGTAAAAATACCATGAGGTGTGTTGTTCCGCGCCGAAGGCGCCCGCTAAATTTTTTTATGATAATGTGGTGTCCCACGCCGAAGGCGTGGTGCCAAATTTGTTGTTCGACGTCGAATTTGTTGTTCCGCATGGAAGGAGCCTGTGCCGCTAAATATTTTATTTTTCTGTTAAATTTTGGCTGTAGAAATAATTTTTCGGGGAACAAAGATTTCGCGGGGAAATTTTAAATCATCCGTGCCCGCGCCCGCGCCCGAGGGGGAAATAATTCTTGGGGAGAACAAAGATTTTGAGAAGATATCTTAAATGAACCGTGCCCGAGGGCGCCCACGCCGAAGCTACAATTTTGTTCGTTTAAATTTTGGAGAGAGAAATAATTTTTCGGGAGAACAATGATTTTGATGGAAATGATTTTGAGGGAAAATCTTAAATGAATGCGGGCACGGGTTATGACTAGTACATATATATATATATATATATATATATATATATATATATATATATCTCTCTCTCTCTCTCTCTCTCTCTCTCTCTCTCTCTCCCTCCAAATGAGAACGTTTCGCACTGTGCGAAAATGTTTTTGTCTTTTTTTGAAAAAAAATTTCAAAAATTTTTTTGTCCACCCTCATTATATGTTGTTATACCCCCCTCAAAAAATAATGGTTGAGAAATAATGTCATTTGGCCTTCGATCAAGGCATTTCATCAAATTCGCATGTTTTGATACCGTTAAATTTGTAACGGGTGGATGTGTGCTCTAATCCCCAACGGGTTCACCCATTATTTTCACTTGGGTATATAATTGTATGGATTAAAAATCAAAAAAAATTTGAAATTTTTTTATAAAAAATAGAAAAAAGTTTTCGCACGGGCTTTCGCACTGTTTTTTCGCAACGGAAGATCGCCCTCTGAAAGTTAACACGACCCGACCGAGTAGCTGCCCTACTCGGTCGAGCTACAGTAGGAGTCCAAATATGCTTAAAAGGGCGCTCTGAAAGTTTAATTGACTCGACCGAGTAGATACCCTACTCAGTCGAGCTACAGTAGCAGCAAAAAGAGCTGAATTCACTACTCTGTTTTAATTCAGCTAGACCGAGATGAGTAAGCAGCTCGGTCGAGTAGCTGGGCACTACTTATGGGTTCAAACTTTCAATTTTTCTCTATCTTTTGAGCTCCATCGAGTAGCCTGTGCTGCTCGACCAAGAGATGATTAGTGGAGAGGGGCCCACAACTTAAACCGAGCCGAACTCTGGTTATTTAAAAACTCGACTCGATCCCAGCCCTTATCCCACTCTAATTCAAACTCCAAGTGCCCGAGCCCAGCTCCCTTTGCCCAAAACCCCGCTCGACCCAATCCCGCTGCCAAAGCTCCGCCACGCACGCCACCTGAGCTCCACCCTTTCGCCCAGCTCGGTCCGCCCCATTTGCCCATCTCTCCACCTCCTTTCACCCTTTCTCTCTCCAGATCTCTCTCTCCCCCCATTTCTCCCCAATTCGTACCCTACTCCTAATATTTCCTATTTTAGAACCCCAACCCCCATTTAATTTCTTAATTACCTACTAATATCATCTTCATTATTCATTACTGGTACTATTGGAGCTTTTCGAGGAGAAGCTAGGGTTTGGGATAGCTTGGGGGATTTCTAGCTTCGAGGCTTCGCACGGGTACTATCACATTCGCTTTTATCGCGACTCTCAATATCGGTATACCCCTTCCACTTTTATTTTATTTTACCGTATATCATGTTTTTGTAGCTTAGCTGCACCCCACTCACAGGATGCCGCCTAGGTTGCTTATATCTCTTGCCACACTATTTAGAGTACTTCAGTATCTTACTATCCATGTGCTTGCATATATCTCGTTTGATGACTTCTCTAAATAAATGCATGAAATAAATTGAAGCTGAATGTATGGATTAGTATTTAGTATGCATTTGTTGGAAATGCACCAAGATTCATGTATCATTTGCATATCTGAAGCATCTGTATTATTGTTTTAATTCACCTTCTGCTGCATGCTTGATATGAGTGATATCTTTACTGCATGACTTCATTATTCATTGATATGATTAAGAATATCCATTGCATCACTTCATTATTCATTGATATGATTAAGAATATCCATTCTTACATATGAGTTTTAGTTGATGTATTATCTTATTGAACCGTTCGCGCACATCTTAGAGTGAACCGAGTGTTATTGTTTCTTCCTCCACATATATCTTTATTTCTCTACTTGGGACTTGGGTTCACCCCCCTTGCAGCTACTTATATCGCATCTTTTCCCAAAAATCCATTGCAAAAGAAAAAGCTAGCTCCAAAAAGTTTAAAAAGACAAAAAGGAGCCAAAAAGCCAAAAACACAAGAAGAATAGCTCCAAAAAGGGTTCAAAATTTTCAAAAACCAAAAAGAAAAGAAAAAAATATTTCTATACTTGGAGCTACAAAAATTACTTGGGAAAACCAATGCCAAAATCCCATTTTTCTAATTCTTTTCCCTTAGATGTGATGCCTCAAGCTAAGCTTGGGGGGGTGAATTCTTTTGACCATATGCGTGAGTACGACATTAGAGAGGAGTTATGCATGAATGGGGCTATTTGATAATGCTTAAACTTGGTGAAATAACTTAGCTTGGAGATTTCTTATGATTTGACGTGAATATGTGAATGCCATGACTTCTATTCCATTCTCTATTGCATGCTTGGCGTGATTCTATATGCTTCCTTTATAACTTTTGATTGAAAAGTGCATCGCCAACATTCGTATATTAGATTCTATGAATTGCATGAAGTGGATATGAATTGATTGTATGAATTTAGAGAGTCCCTTTCTTTGCTCTTAAAATCTTGCAAGTACCGTAATTTTTATAAGATATAAAATCTTTATAGCATGTATTTCATTTTTTGGAGTGTCGTGATATGTAGCTTATGGCTTGAGATCTGACCGAATAATCTAGTGATTCCCTCCATTTTTCATCCTTTCTCTGTTTCTTATTTTTATCGCCCAGTGAGCCACCTATTCGTCTTCCTCAAGGACGAGTAAGAGATAAGCTTGGAGGATTTTGATGTGTCCATATTTTTCATATATTTACTGCATCATTTCATATCATATTCGACATCCAAGGTTCATATTTTCATGTATTATCACGCTTCTAACGTTATATTTGAGTTTTGTATAGATTTATGGATTCTCAGGAACTTTGGGGTGAATCAAAGCAATTATAGGACACAGACACATCCGATACATCCGGAGCATCATTGGCCAGGTTTCATAGGTGTTTAGCATGGCAAGGAAGAAGATTGGAGGAGAGGAGGAGAAGAGAGTGAGAGTTGAGAGTTCTAAAGGCAATTAGAGTCTGTTTCCCAGGCTACTCGATCGAGTTGATCAGCACTCGTCCGAGCAGAAAAAAAGAAACTCCAGCGAGAACAGACACGCCCTACTCGACCGAGCAGACAGCAAGCTCGACCGAGCTGCATCCAAACAGAATGACTATTCTGAGCCATTCTTTAAGCAATGTAGCTCGACCGAGCAGTGAAGCATACTCGACCGAGTAGACCATCTACTTGACCCGAGTTGTCACCAAACAGAACAGTGTTTTGAGGAGAGTTTGGGACTACTGTAGCTCGACCGAGTGGAGGGGCTACTCGACTGAGTAGCCTGTATCAGCCCAGAGCCAAATATGTAGCAAAGCGGAGCAGCATGTCAGCTCGACCAAGCGACGCCGATACTCGACCGAGTAAGGCGCCGCAGCCAGACTAGTTTGGGGGCCCAAGTGCCCATATTCTCTGATTTTTGTGGGGTCCATACCCCTTGTATATAAGACAATTTTTATCCTATCTTAGAGAGCTTGATTAATTTCCTTAGTTTAATTTCTAGTTTAGTTTTCTCAAAGAGTTCAATGAGCTGTCACTATTTTATTAAGACAAAGTTGATATTTTTACTAGTTGCTTTTGCTTGGAATCATGGATCCTTAATTCTCTGAGTTTTGCTCTCACTGCAACGTTTTGGTAACGATCTTCTATCATTATTTGCTTTATTCGATGTCTTCTATTGCGATCATGAATTCTATTGCTTTCGTTAAATTCTCCATTATGATTTCCATTATCCATGAGTAGTCTTACCTAGGGCTGATGGATTAGCCCTAGGATCTTAGGATCTAGATGTAAAGTTAGGATTTTTAGGTTGTTTTGGTATAAAAGTGATGTGTTTTGGTTGATCTAGCCAAGTTTGTAGGAGATTCCTATAGAGTTTGTGTCCACGATGGTGGCACATGCATCTTGGACAGATTATGGACTTAATTAGGTAGTTAGTGAATCGAATTAGGGATCGTGACCACGATAGTGGCGCGCACTTTGAAGGGATCTACCAACTTCATATATTACTAATTGATGACGTACAATAGTAGCATCAATGAGAGCCACCAAATCCCAGATCAAAGCTCTAATCCACGATAGTGGTACGCGTAGAGATTGAGAATAGTTATCGATCCTAATGCACGGATCACGGGCAAAGCCATCCACAATGGTGGGGCTAAGCACGGGATACGTTAGACGAGTGGTACAACGATAGTTGGCCAAGAGTTCTACATTCTTAGATGCGACAATCTCTCCTTAATAAAGCCAATTCAATGTAAGAGTTCTAACCTAGCATTGACATCCGACGATCCTAGCGATGACTCCTAACGCCCTAGTCATTTATATTAATTAATTCTCCTAAGAAAGATAATTCTTGTGACAAACAATTTGAATATGCCTGCTGACATCATTCTAGGATCTAGAAAATACCCAAGTCTATAAACATCACCTCCCTGTGGGATCGATATCTTTTATATTAGAAACCTCTAGCACCGTGCACTTGCGATAGTCTCCAGGGTTACATTTCGGACGCAACTAGCCTTTGGCTTCGTTGTCGGAGATTTATCGCCGTGTGATTTGTGCCATTACTAGTTGGGGTTTAGGTGTTAAAATCGGGTGCATCAAGATTTTGGCACCGTTGTGTTGAGTATTGGACTCCCCGTATTTGGTTTTGGATGATGAGCAAACATAAATAAATCGTGAACTAACAATTTGTGAGCGCAGTTATGGAGATCGTCGCCAAATTCACGAGAACACTCAAAGCGACATCTTAAGACTTCTCAAAGCTCGTATTCAATGCCTAAAGCTTCGTTGAAGCTTTTGGACCTTTTTGGAAGTCATGAAGATTTGATCGAAGCTTTCGAAGACCGTTCCTTAAGGTTTTGTTCATAGTCTTTTAGCTTCGATTTATAGAATGTTAAGCCTTGAGTAATTCTTACATGTCTATCTTCATATCGCTCATATCTTAGAGCTAGGATTATCTTAGAAGCCATTAGAAACTTTCTCGAAGCCTATCGCTTCTTCCCTCGGCTTCTAGTGCATCTTAGTTGGTTCAAGTAGAGTTACCAACCGACTAGATGACGATCTAGTCGGTCGGTAACTCTTCATGAACCGACTAGATGTCCTAACTCATTTCAGCTCAGCCATGTCGATCAGTTAGTCGGTCAAAGAAGGATCACTGACCGACTAGATGACGATCTAGTCGGTTAGGTATCCTTCTCAGACCGACTAGTTGAGCTTGCCTCTGTACAGCCTGAGTTACTGTTTACAGTTAGTCGGTCCAAGAACATTCATCGACCGACTAGTTGTGAAACTAGTCGGTCAGCATTTGTTCTTAGACCGACTAGTGTAACTTGTATTCAGCTTCGTACATTTCACTCTTAGTCGGTCAAAGAACACTCACCGACCGACTAGTTGGTAAACTATTCGGTTGGCAAGTCTTCTTAGACCGACTAGTTCATGTTGCCTGGAAATCACTATTTTGGCTGTCGAGCTGTTAGTCGGTCCATGTTGAATCACCGACCGACTAGTTGATGAACTAGTCGGTCAGTGATCCTTCTTAGACCGACTAGCCGGCTTCAGATTTAGATCCGTTGGAGTTTTGAAAGCGACGTTTCTTTCTCTCTTTTCCCTTGATCCTTTAAATACCTGAAGGGGTTATTTCATAGGATCCAAGGCTGCTATTTCCAGAGTTCTATTGATTCAAAAAGAGAAGCTTACAACTCTCATCTTCAAGCTCTCCCATTCTCAAGAATCTCTCCCTCACTCTTATTCCTCAAGAGAGATTCATTGATTGTGAGCCTTCCAAGCCAAGGGCTTGATTCTAGGTCATCCATCTCATCCCTAGGCTTCCATTGCTGGCCATCTTCTTGAAGCTAGGGTTTGGTGACTCTTCCTCCATCAAAATCCTATTTGCCCTAATTTGGTAAGAAATCTCAAGGCATAGGTATTTTGTTGGTAAGCATTTTATTTCAGTTATATTTGAATTGTATACTCTCGGTTGTGAGAGGTTTTGCGTGATCCCGGGTTGTGGGATTCACGGTCATCGATTGTAGGTCGTTTGCACTTGTGAGGTTTTCGCAAGTGGTCATATTGGAAATCTTGAGTTAGGGTTTCTAACTCAAGTATCCGGAAGGGATCCGGGTGGTTGGGACGTAGGATCACCGGGAACAAGTCTGGGAGACTTGGGTGGATCCGAACCCATTAAACCATTTGTTTGCGTTTGCATTTATTCTTGTTGATCGTTGTTATTCCGCATTGTTGTTTGTTAATTGCACGATAATTAGGAATAACTCTCCCTATTATTTAAAAGTACTATTCACCCCCCCTCTAGTACATGTGCAGTGGCTTCCTAGGGCACTACAATTGGTATTTGAGCCAAGTTCAAAGATACATATAGCCAAAGTTGAGAGCTATGACGAACAACGACTACAACGTCTTCAAGAACCGCGATGGAGCTTCTTCTGTTATGGAAGGACTGTCCTCCGTCAGGCCTCCACACTTCAACGGTACCAACTACGGGTACTGAAAATGCCGGATGCAAATTTTCCTCCGGAGCGCTTCACTATGGAGAGCCACCATGACGGAGTATGTCGAGCCTTTCGAAGAAGATTTTGCGAAATGGACTCCCGCGGAGGTCGCCACGGAAGTAGCCAATGCCAAGGCAATGAATGCCTTGAATTGTGCGTTGGAGCCCGAGGACTTCAACAAGATATGCACATGTAAGAGTGCATATCAAATATGGAACCAACTCCTCATATTGCACGAAGGATCGAGTACGGTAAAAGATTCTAAACTCGTCGTTGCTAATAAAGAATTTGAGTTGTTTCATATGGAGCCGGGCGAAACCATGAAGGAATATTACGCTTGCTTCGTGGATATATCAAACGACTTGGAAGCTCTTGGGAAGGTCTATACCCAAAAGGAGAAAGTCGCGAAGATTATCGACAGTCTTCCATAATGTTGGAAAAAGCGTACCTTCACCATCGAGGAAGGTAATGACATGAATAAATATACCGTCGTACAACTAATGGGTACCTTGTTGTCTTACGAGGTACGCAAGGATAGTAAGATCCAAATGAAGGAAAAGATGAAAGCGTACTTGAAGCAAGATGAGCCAAAGAGAAAGGCGATTGCCTTCAAGGCCGCTCCATCTACCGATGATGAAGAATCGGAAGACGAATTGGACATGGAATCCATTGCCCGTATGGCAAGGAAGTTCGATCGATTCCTCCGAGAAGGTATATCTTTGAATAAATCTAAAGTTAGTTCGACTAATGCTTCTACTCCCGTGTGTTATAAATGCAACAAGCCAGGACACATCAAACCGGATTGTCCTCTCTACAAACACAAGGAGAAGGGGAAATCATCGAAGTACGACAAGTCGAGAAAGTACAAGAAAGGACTTGTTGGCACATTCACCGACTCCGAAGAGGATTCCTCAAGTGGAGAGTCGGATGATGGAAGAGTGGAGAAAGCAAAACTTTGCTTCATGGCTAATGAGGCAAAAGATCGAAAGTCCTCATTCGATGAAAGCGAGGATGAAAGCGAGGATGGTAGCGAGGATGAAAGCGGAGAACCTACTATTGATGAAATGAGGTTAGCAAACCAAGAAATTTGGTCTAAATTTACTAAATTAGTAGAAAGATATAATAAGACCAAAGATGAACTTGTTAGCCTCCAAACCTCTCCTAAGTCTACCATCACCAATAATGACACCATTGTTGAGACACTCGCCAATGAGAAAGCAAGTTTGCTTACTCATAATGGCTTGTTGAGAAATGAGGTGAAAAACCTCAAATCTCAACTTGAGCATGTTCATTTTGAGAAATCGGATGAACACAAGATGGCGGATTTGACGTCTCAAAACTCAACCTTGAGTTTTGAGAATAAGAATCTCAAATCTCGTGTTTATGCACTCACATCGCAAGTATCCACTTTGGATGCTTCGATGCATTCTCTCAAAGAGAAGTATGAGTTCACGTTAGGCTGTATCAATGATTTCAATAGAGGTAAGGGACATTTGGATAATATCCTAAATGACTTACTTCTGGCCAAACACCACATTGGCTTGGGGTATAAGATGGGAGACTCATCCAAATCGCCTACCACCTTTGTTAGGCCGACATCCGATGCCTCGACGAGTGGGAGCAAACACCCCATTGGTAGTTCTCCTACCAATAGTAATTCCACTTCGTACACACCCCCGATTGGAAAGAAACCCACTTTGGGTAGACCTCCAAAGAGGGGTCATGCATTTTTGTACTCTCATGCTATGCCACGTAGGAACACACATCCTACTCCACCGGTGCATGCTAATAATGATTTTTATGCTCCGCACCCACGAGCACGTGCAAACACTCATATGAGACACCCACATGCACGTAATCATGCTCATGCACATCCTAATGCTTATGTTCACACATCTAATCCACATGTGAATGCCTTCTCTCATAATCATCCTCATGCTTATCCACGTATGTATGCTACACCACATCATGGATCTCATGCTCATCATAATGCTATTGCTAGATCTCATGCTCCTAGGCCACATGCACCACATAGAAATCAACCTTTTGTGCATGCAACCACTAGGAAGAGGATTCCCAAAATGTACACTATTTGGGGTCCCAAGAACACTAGCGATGATGCTATGAATGTTTATGTGAAATCATATATTAATGATGTTATTTTGAATGATGATTATGTTGGGAAGTCAAGTTCCTCTTGGACTTGGTTTCCGAAGGGTTAGTTCCTTTAACCCTTCAATGCTTGGTACCATGAGCTTATGATCATGTTATAGGTACCAAGGCATATGTTTATAAAATTGATTTTGATTATATTAATTTATGGCTTACAATAATTTTTATTTCGTATTTCAAATTTGTTGTCTAACCCATTGGATCCAAAAGGATTTTTGGATACCAAAATGAAGTTTTCTAGGTTCAATCCACCGTTGGATACCAACCCTACCAACTCCTCGATTTGCGAAGAATTTCATTCAAACGGAGTTGATGGTGCTTAGGTAATGCACCAATGTAGGGGGAGCTTAATGTTGTAAGTATGATATTACATTTGGTATCCATGAGGGTTGAATGCATGCTTGGTTAGAATCTATTTCTTTACATTGGTATCATTTTGTTTCTCCTAGCATGATAGAATTGCGAATGCCATAAGTGCTTTGAAATCCATATCTATTTTTGGCATGACATGTTCTTAAAAGTTATTATGATGATTTTCGTATTACCTTTATCACCTTGTCACTTCTCATCGCACACTTCACTTAGTTTTGATGTGCTTTTACTTAATGTTCATTTTCGATCGATATTGTGACATTTGATATTCTATGATGTGCACCACTCTTCTGATGGTTCATTCCTTTGTGCACATTTTATGTATGTCTTTGATATTGATTTCGTCGCTCGACGATTTATTTTGATTCAATAGCTTTAGTTGTATGAAAACATAGAATTGTTTTCCATGCACTAAAATATCTATAAATGTTGATATTGGAGAATAAATTCCTTTCATCAATACGTGAATTTACAATTGGTATTTTGATGACTTCATTTTTCGTTTTTCGACTAAGGTCTCTTTGGCACACCTTTAATATGTTTTGGTATTTTACTTTGGTGTCATTGGACCGAGGTCGTATTCTTCGACTCCCGTGATTCATGTATTATTTGGCCATGATCTATTATCATTGACTTCCTCCCGAACTTTTTGGATTATGCCAAAGGGGGAGAGATATAATAATGGCATGTGCTAAATGATAGTTTAGCATGAATCTAATTTGATATGTTAGATTCAGGGGGAGTTAAGAAAATATAAATGTATTTCAAATTAGATAACTGGATTTGTATTTTTAATTTTCTCGCCTGATTGATGCATATGTTTATTATTTCATATGGAACTAATGTGTCATCAATGCAGAGGGAGTAAGTAAATTTCATTTAGTACATTATTAGTGATTATTATTTATGTTGGTTTGTCATCACCAAAAAGGGGGAGAATGTTGAGTATTGGACTCCCCGTATTTGGTTTTAGATGATAAGCAAACATAAATAAATCGTGAACTTACAATTTGTGAGCGCAGTTATGGAGATCGTCGCCAAATTCACGAGAACACTCATAGCGACATCTTAAGACTTCTCAAAGCTCGTATTCAATGCCTAAAGCTTCGTTGAAGCTTTTGGACCTTTTTGGAAGTCATGAAGATTTGATCGAAGCTTTCGAAGACCGTTCCTTAAGGTTTTGTTCATAGTCTTTTAGCTTCGATTTATAGAATGTTAAGCCTTGAGTAATTCTTACATGTCTATCTTCATATCGCTCATATCATAGAGCTAGGATTATCTTAGAAGCCATTAGAAACTTTCTCGAAGCCTATCGCTTCTTCCCTCGGCTTCTAGTGCATCTTAGTTGGTTCAAGTAGAGTCACCAACTGACTAGATGACGATCTAGTCGGTCGGTAACTCTTCATGAACCGACTAGATGTCCTAACTCATTTCAGCTCAGCCATGTCGATCAATTAGTCGGTCAAAGAAGGATCACTGACCGACTAGATGACGATCTAGTCGGTTAGGTATCCTTCTCAGACCGACTAGTTGAGCTTGCCTCTGTACAGCCTGAGTTACTGTTTACAGTTAGTCGGTCCAAGAACATTCATCGACCGACTAGTTGTGAAACTAGTCGGTCAGCATTTGTTCTTAGACTGACTAGTGTAACTTGTATTCAGCTTCGTACATTTCACTCTTAGTCGGTCAAAGAACACTCACCGACCGACTAGTTGGTAAACTATTCGGTTGGCAAGTCTTCTTAGACCGACTAGTTCATGTTGCCTGGAAATCACTATTTTGGCTGTCGAGCTGTTAGTCGGTCCATGTTGAATCACCGACCGACTAGTTGATGAACTAGTCGGTCAGTGATCCTTCTTAGACAGACTAGTCGGCTTCAGATTTAGATCCGTTGGAGTTTTGAAAGCGACGTTTCTTTCTCTCTTTTCCCTTGATCCTTTAAATACCTGAAGGGGTTATTTCATAGGATCCAAGGCTGCTATTTCCAGAGTTCTATTGATTCAAAAAGAGAAGCTTACAACTCTCATCTTCAAGCTCTCCCATTCTCAAGAATCTCTCCCTCACTCTTATTCCTCAAGAGAGATTCATTGATTGTGAGCCTTCCAAGCCAAGGGCTTGATTCTAGGTCATCCATCTCATCCCTAGGCTTCCATTGCTGGCCATCTTCTTGAAGCTAGGGTTTGGTGACTCTTCCTCCATCAAAATCCTCTTTGCCCTAATTTGGTAAGAAATCTCAAGGCATAGGTATTTTGTTGGTAAGCATTTTATTTCAGTTATATTTGAATTGTATACTCTCGGTTGTGAGAGGTTTTGCGTGATCCCGGGTTGTGGGATTCACGGTCATCGATTGTAGGTCGTTTGCACTTGTGAGGTTTTCGCAAGTGGTCATATTGGAAATCTTGAGTTAGGGTTTCTAACTCAAGTATCCGGAAGGGATCCGGGTGGTTGGGACGTAGGATCACCGGGAACAAGTCTGGGAGACTTGGGTGGATCCGAACCCATTAAACCATTTGTTTGCGTTTGCATTTATTCTTGTTGATCGTTGTTACTCCGCATTGTTGTTTGTTAATTGCACGATAATTAGGAATAACTCTCCCTATTATTTAAAAGTACTATTCACCCCCCCCTCTAGTACATGTGCAGTGGCTTCCTAGGGCACTACACGTTGCCGGGAGGGAACCGTTATTACTTGGGTTTATTTCTTTAATGAAGAATTTGTTAGCAACTCTCACCATCCCTTATCTCTTCATACTTTTGTTTCTTTTCCTTTTGATCCTAACACTTCTCTCCAGCCAATCTTCTCCAAAAGAGAACATGTATAATAGAGATGCAAGTGCATTGGAGCAGTGATTCTGATAGTGACTCAGATGTGTTTGACTTCTCTCCATACCAAGCATATGGTCTTCAAAACTCACGCATGGAGGGATCCATTGTCGAATACACAGCCAGATAACCGCTAGATGTCGTCCGATTCATTGGAGCAGGAACCTATAGGCAGGTGATGAGAATCAACAGATGGTTATAGATCATATAATGAACAATGTTTCTGATGCATGTACCATTGAGGACGACATTCATATAAGTTTTGAAGGGGACGTGATGCATCTTTGTGCTATTGAGACTCCACTTGTTGAGGCGTATGAACTACCGAGTGATTCCCAATTCTAGAATATTTTGGAGAGCGTCGTGATAGACATATGGAACAACGGTTTGGTCTGGTTCCCTGTAGAGGACCCAATTGTGCAAGGGCTCTCAATCTTCATTGCAAGCACCTTCAAATATGCAGAATTCTTGGATGGCATCCCTATATCTGACGTAGTCTACGTACGGTACGAGGGCGACGCTCTACACTTCTCTGGTGACAATATCCTCCAAACCAAGACATACGGAGACTACGTCCAGGGAGAGTGTGTAGATCTCGAACAATTCCAAGGCAACATCATTCAGGGAAGCCCTCTTGACTCTACACCTGATAATGCGTGCGCATCTGAATGCCTTATTCCTATTGATAGGTGCACTATGGAGCCCACTCCTATGGAGATGGACCCTGCAGACGTTTACCACGATGCACCATCATCACCCTGCTCATCATATGAATCTACCGAAGAATAATTCCCAGCAGCTGAACCAACAGTTGAGGACGCATCCTTATCACATGCGAGCGATGATTGGAGTACGGCGCCCCCTCAGGTAGAACTAAAACCTTTTTCTACAAATTTAAAATATGCCTTCTTAAGGGAGAATTGTAGTGCCCTGTGAAGCTACTGCACATGTACTAGAGGGGGCTGAATAGTACTTTAAAATAATCAAGAGAGTTATTCCTAATTATTGTGCAAGCATACAAACGATAATGCAGAATAAACAACAATCGACAAGAATTAACAAACGCAAACAAAGCAAGTAACAGGTTCGGATCCACCCAAGTCTCCCCGACTTGTTACTGGTGATCCTACGTCCCAACCACCCGGATCCCCTCCAGATACTTGAGTTAGAAACCACTAACCCAAGATTTTGCACAATGAAATTCTTGTGAAAAACCTTCACAAGACCAAATCATACACAAAGTAAATGTGACTCCCACAACCCAGGATCACTCACTTCTCTCACAACTGAGAGAACAATTCAAATAACAAAGTAATTGAAACAATGAAATAACTTACCACAAAATCCTATGCCTTGAGTAAATCTTACCAAATTATGGCAAGAAGGATTTTGAGGAGGAAGATATCACCAAACCCTAGCTCCAAGAATATGACCAGCAATGGAGGCCTATGGTGGAGATGGTGACCTAGATTCAAGCTCTTGGCTTGGAATGCTCAGAATGGAGAGAATCTCTCTTGAGTAATTTGGCTCAAAGATTGAAGGGAGAGATTCTTGGTGAGAAGAGAGAGCTTGGAAATAGCTTGAGAAAACTCTTCTCTTAGGTCTGAAATTACTTGGATAATGGACCTCTCTCCTTGCGTCAAACGAATCAGGTTTGTATTTATAGAGGCAAGAAAAATCGTGCTCAAAAGATTCCCAACGGTCATATTTCTAAAGCAGTTAGTCGGTCTAAGAAGGATCACTGACCGACTAGATTGCCAACTAGTCGGTCGATGATTCTTCATGAACCGACTAACTGGCTCACAGCCAAACGAGAAAGTTCCAGGCAATATGAACTAGTCGGTCCAAGAATACTTGCCAACCGACTAGTTTCATAACTAGTCGGTCGGTGAGTCTTCTTTGACCGACTAAGAGTCGAAATCAAATAGGCTGGATTCAAGTACAGCTAGTCGGTTTAAGAACAACTTCCAACCGACTAGTTTCTCAACTAGTCGATCGGTCGATGTTCTTTGACCGACTAACTGTAAACAGTAACTTAGGATGTACAGAGGCAATGATAACTAGTCGGTCTGAGAAGGATTCCTAACCGACTAGATCGTCATCTAGTCGGTCGGTGAACCTTCCTTGACCGACTAATTGATCAACATAGCTAGGCTGAAATGAGCAAGGCATTCTAGTCGGTTCAAGAGGAATTGCCGACCGACTAGATCGTCATCTAGTCGGTTGGTTCTTCTACTTGAACCAACTAACATGCACTAGAAGCCGAGGGAAGAAGCGATAGGCTTCGGGAAAGTTTCTAATGGCTTCTATGATAATCCTAGCTCTAAGATATGAGAAAAATGAATATTATAATGTAAGCCCTACTCAAGGCTTAACATTCTATTCTATGAAGCTAGAAGACATTAAATAAAACATGACGAACCGTCTTCAAAGCTTCAATCTTCACTCTTGACTTCAATAAAACTCCTTGAGCTTCAACGAAGCTTCAGGCACATGATCACATGTATTGAGAAGCCTTGAGACATCGCTTTTGATGTACGTATTCTTTTGGTGACGATCTCCATAGTTGCGCTCACAGAAAGTTAGTACACAATATTTATGTTTGCACATCATCCAAAACCAAATCCGGGGAATCAATACTCAAAAAGAATTCAACATATCCTGTCATCGTTAGTACCTCCCTGACCGAGCCACAATTACAAAGTCTTCTCAAACCCTCAGAGCTCATAAGAAGGTGATAGGGTATAGCATTACCGACCTTAAAGGCATTAGCGAAAATGTATTCACCCATAGAATCCACCTTAAGGATAAATAAGCTACTTCCATTGAGCACCAAAGGCAATTGAATCCTAACATGAATTAAGTAGTCAAAAATAGGTGTTAAAGCTACTAAAAGCCGATATTATCTATCCCATTTCGGACAGTAGATGGGTTAGCCCCGTTCAGGTCGTCCCCAAGAAGGCATGACCGTTGTGAGGAACGATAAAAATGAATTGAACTCCACTAGGACTATCACTGGTTGGCGCATGTGTATTGATTATAGAAAACTCAATAAGGCCACCATAAGAACATTTTATCCTCCCATTCATTGACCAGATGCTTGAGCGACTTGCTAAGCACAAATATTTTTGTTACCTTGATGCGTATTCTGGATTCTTTCAAATCTCTTTGCATCGTGAGGACCAAGAAAAAACGACGTTTACATGTCCTTACGGCACCTTCGCATACCGAAAAATTCCATTTGGATTATGTAATGCACCTGCAACATTCCAATGGTGCATACCCTCTATTTTCTCAGACTTCATTGAAAATATAATGGAAGTTTTCATTGATGAATTTTCCGTTTATGGCACCAACTTTGATGCTTGTCTAGCTAATTTGTCTAAAGTTTTAGAACGATGCAATGATAATAACTTGACGTTAAATTGGGAAAAGTGTCATTTCATGGTAACGGAGGGAGTGGTACTTGGCCATGTCATGTCATCTAAGGGGATCGAATTTGATAAGGCCAAAGTTGAAGTCATCAAAGATTAGCCATCTCCCACTAATCTAAGGGCATCTGTGGTTCATTATGTAATGTGGGATTTTCCCGTCGCTTTATAAAAGACTTTTCTAGCATTGTTCGCCCTCTTACAGAGCTCCTTGTGTAGGATGCTCCTTTTATGTTTTCTGATGCTTGTCTGGTAGCTTTTAACAGGTTAAAAGAAGCTCTCATTTCAGCTCCCATTATACAACCGCCGGACCGGAGTCTACCATTTGAGTTGATGTGTGATGCTGGTGACCAAGCAGTTGGGGTCGTTCTAGGCTAAAGAAAAGAGGGAAAGCTTCACGCCATATACTATGCTAGCAAGACTTTTGACGATGCTCAAAACAATTACACCACCACAGAGAAGGAACTACTAGCCGTGGTGTACTCAATCGACAGGTCTTATCTTTTAGGATCCATGGTAATAATACATACAGATCATGTGGCATTGAAGTACCTGCTTAGCAAGAAGGATGCAAAGTCACACCTGATGCGATGGATTCTCCTCCTCCAAGAATTCGATATAGAAATCAAGGATAAGACGGGGCTGAAAATGTAGTGGCAGATCATCTATTCCAGTTGATTCATAAACATGGAGATGACATTCTACAGATTTACAATTCTTTCATTAGGGAACAGTTATTCGCGGCATCCTCCCCCGATACGCCTTGGTATACCGACATAGTGACCTATCTCGTGAGTAGCATATTCCCCCATGGGATGGTAACTTATCAAAGGAGGAAGTTCCTACGTGACGCCAGAAATTACTTTTGGGATGATCTGTACTTGTTCAAGACATGTGCCGATGGGATTATCAGACGTTGCATCCAAAAAGAGGAGGTTGACTCCATTATCTCATATTGCCACGATCAACCTTGTGGTGGACATGCAACCGTCACTAAAACCACTGCAAAAATTCTCCAATGCGGTTTCTATTGGCCTACCATCTTCAAGGATGCAAATGACTACATTAGATCATGTGACAAGTGCCAAAGAACGGTGAACATCACGAAGAAGAATGAAACGCCCCTACAAGGCATCTTGGAGATAGAGTTATTCACCTGCTGGGGGGTAGATTTATGGGCCCCTTTTCATCAAGCAATGGAACCAGGTATATCTTGGTTGAAGTTGATTATGTCTCGAAGTGGGTGGAAGCCATAGCCACCCCAACAAATGACACAAAGGTGGTAGCCATGTTTTTCAAACATACGATGTTTTTCCGCTTCAGAGTCCCAAGAACGGTTATAAGTGACGGGGGAAGCCACTTCATCGAAATGAAATTCGAAGAAATGCTCAAGAAATACAGAGTACACAACAAAGTTGGCCTCGCCTATCATCCCCAAACAAGTGGCCAAGTTGAAACCTCCAATAGAGATATCAAGAGCATTCTATAGAAGACAGTGAGCGGATCAAGAAGGGATTGGTCCCAAAAATTAAGTGACGCTCTTTGGGCATATCGCACCACTTTCAAAAATCCTATCGGAACAACCCCTACAAGTTGTTTATGGAAAAGCATGCCACTTGCCAGTGGAATTGGAACATAGAGCGTATTGGGCGATAAAGAAGTTAAACTATGACTACAAAAGCGCCGCCACATGACGATTTTTGAATATCAATGAGCTTGAAGAAATCCGGCAACATGCTTATGAGAACGCAAGGTTCTACAAGGAGAGGACCAAGGTCTACCACGATAACCAAATCACGGTAAGGCGCTACGACGTTGGTTACCTAGTACTCCTCTACAACTTAAGGCTACGACTCTTTCCGGGAAAGCTAAAATCAAGATGGTCCGGCCCTTTCAAGATAACAAGTATGCCCCCGGGAGGTGCCATAAAAGTTAAGGGAAAGAACGGTAAATTCAAGGTGAACGGCCGAAGATTGAAGCCATACGTAGCAGGCGAGCCCTTGAAGGCAAAGAGAGTGTAACGGCCTGTTTTCGGGCCTATTTGAATTTTGTGTGTGCACAGCAATTAGGTCTGTGCGTAAAGTGATTTGGTCTGTGTGCATAGCAGATGTCGTCTGTGCACGCAGTAGGACCCTAGAACCTTGCTTGAACCTATAGATAGCCTCCGTGACTCGTGTCCGACTTGGGAACACGTGTCAACCCAAGCCAACACCTCGTTCACACTGGAATTGCTTTATGCGCCGACCGTTTGAACAACACGCTATATACATGCAAATCGACGGGCGATTCTGGGACGAACCACACGTACATGACCGTACTTATGCCAGGAACCTGTAGGCGACCCCCTAGACCAGTGAGACACCGCATGCGCAAACAGAACGCGTATCTCGGCAGTATCACGCATATTGATCCGATACGGCATTTTCCGTTGTATCAGCGTAACCAGACCCAACCAACCCCTCACGCATGTGCACTTGGGTGTCTCAGAGCTCTGTGCATGCCCCGGACACATGCCTCGATGCACGTGCATGTAACGCACATGCAAACCCTAGTTTTAGCCTTGTAGAGGAATCTTAAGCCTATAGCATCTAACCTAAGCCCAGACCACGAGCCCCAAGCCCCCTACATCAGCCTTACAACTTGTGCACATGGCCCAAGGCCCATCTGCCGGCCCTAGCCTAGGGATTTGCACAGAAACCCTAACCGTAAGTATACTTAAACCCTCATCTCCCTCTCTCTCCCTCTCTAGACCACGGCAGCCGCCAAACCCAAACCCCAGGGCCTCGCCTGGCCCTCCTCTCATGACTGCAAGGCTTCCCCGCCTTGGCCGTGCCCTGCTTCGTCTTCCCCAAGCCCGAACACGAACGCCAGCCACCGCCGGCACCTTTCCAAGCCTCGCGCCGCCGCTCCGATCGCTCCCACCGCCGACTGATCGCGCCCGGGCGTACACGTCCAGGAGCGACGGTTGTAGTTTTACCGCAAGCGCATGGTGTAGCGGCGAGCGGGTTATCGAACACAGGGAGGACGAATGAAAGTGCCTGCTCCAATCAACCTGGCTATATGAACAGAAAAGAGGGAATTTGCCTTTTGGCGATCCTGTCACAATCGTCAGACAAAATACAGAGATATCAAATCAAATAAAGACGCTTAGGGAATGGGGAATCCCCGCTACTCACCGTATCTCGTCAATGTGATTCATTGGTATCAACATTGCTAGGGTAGAATTTCGGATGAACTAGTTGCAACTGAATGTAAAACCTAGCTCACGCTCTCGCGCTGTTGCCGGTCTATAGCTATCCTAGGTTTGGGTCCAATCTCTTGCAAACCCTAGCCTAGGCAAGCTAGCATTAGGATCAACATCATCGTTCAATCGCGCCCCGAGCCCACTCTCGTGCAAACTCGGGCCACGACCTAGGTTGGGATAGTTCTTACCCGTCCAATCTCTTGGAAACGGGTATCGGTATGGAATTGCAACCGAGAACCCTAGTATCGGTCCAATCTCTTGCAAACCGATACTACGGAAACTCAATTTCAACCCAATTCGGATTTCTAAGGTTTCCTATCGAATTGGGATCCAATCTCTTGCAAATCCCAATCGATATGAACACCTAGCTATCCGTAGTAAATCGATCCCAAACTAACCCTAATAGAAATTCTAGCAATATTTTTACCCAATCATCACAAATAAGAAATTGGGCTCGTAGGGTTCATCCCCACGCCCCAAGACGTATAGACTACTCACAATTCATATCACAAATGCAAGAATAAACAATGGAAATAACAAGAGAATTCATCACAATATTCAAATAAGCAATAAAAATGAGGTTTTTAATGGAGAGGGAGACAAACCAATAGAGTTCTCCAAGAATCCAACAAAAATAAACTTTTCTCTCCTCTTCCATCACAAAAATCTAAAGCTAAAAAGTTTAATCTAAAAAGCTGTAAAAAGTCAAGGAAAAAGCTCTCTAACCTAGGTTAAAAACTGGGGTTAAATACCCCCTAAAATCGTCCAAAAACTGTGACCAAAATTTCCCTGCGCAGCTTGAAAATCGCAATTTACGCTTCAGGCAGCGCGTCGCACTCGACCGAGTGATAAAAGTCGCTCGGCCGAGTGACAAACCCTGAGAATTTCCAGTAAGTCTTGGTCTTCGGGGGTCTTCACTTCGGGGGTGGCTCGGCCGAGTGAGTTGTCGTCACTCGGCCGATGGCTTCTATGTACTCAGGCGGTCGGCATTTTCCACTCGGCCGAGTGGGTCTTCTGAAGCTCAGGCAGACGAAAAACAGTAAGTTGGCACTTTTTGATGGGCATCGTCTGAGTGCCACTCGGGCGGACGGAGTCTCGTCACTCGGCCGATGTGGCTTCCGACGCTCGGCCGAATGCACACATGAAACGTGTCCGATCTGGTCGGCCGAGCGGTGTCTCACTGGTCGGCCGAGTGACTCCTTCACTCGGCCGAGTGAGACACCAAAAATGCCCAAACAGCTTGTTTTTGCCTCCTCGTCGCTCCTGCGACGTTCTTTCTTCTTACGCTCCTCTCCAATAGCAAAATACCCCTCGGGGAGGTCATCGGTGACACTCTAGAGTAGGCGTATCAGGGGATCACTCCAAATCGCTCCAAATCTCCTGAAATACGACAAAAACAACAAATCGTGAAAAGTATCGCAATATTCTCGATAAATCGTGAAAAGCGTGATTTGAGCGATCTGAATGGCATGCAATCATGTGGAAAAAAGGTGTAAAATAAGGAGTGATCAAAATCCCCCAAGCTTACCTCTTACTCGTCCTCGAGGAAGATAAGTAAAAGGCGGACTCGGTGGATTCGGAAAACGCAAACGACGAAAAGCGAAAAACGAAGAACGAAGAAAAACGAAAAACGAAAAACGAAGAAGATAGAAGAAAGCGAAGAGGGAAGCTGCTAGATCATTTTCTCAGGACGTGGGTTTTGCTTACTCATATAGCATGCACCGAATGTAAAACACATGTCAAAGAATTTTATTTCGATATCATAGTATAATGGTGCAAATAGAAATAGAAAACCCAAGAATAATGATATAATCATGAAAAACGGAATAATTTTAGAATTAACATCGTCTGAATCATTTAAAGCGGTATACAATATCGCTGATCACACACTTTTCAATTGAACGCTTTCTAAGAGGAGTATAAGAATATCACGCAATAGAATAGAAAGAATAGAAAAGTGTGGATTTCATGAAATGAGTGCTAGGCATAGATTTCTGGATTTCGTAAAGCTAAAACAATCTTACCGAGTATAGAATATTACTTAGCCTAGGTTGTCGTGCAACGTCAAGTAGTCACTCTCTCACACATCATTGGATTCTCTCCCCCAAGCTTATCTATAAGCGTGGTGGCACAAAAACAATATTTACATCACCATTTTTTTTATGAAGCTCCAAAAGTAATGAAAATAAAAACAAAAAGAGAGAAGAAGGAGAGAACATGAGATGGGATCGTTTATTGAGATTCTTTTCTCTTTTCTTTTCTTTTTCTTTTCTTTTTTTTCTTTTTTTTTCAAATAGCATATATACACAATGATCCCAACTCAAAGAGAAATAAGGATATACAAGATTTTTCTTTTTCTTTCTTTAGTTTTCGGAAATTTGGAGCTAGGAATTAATAGCGGGGGAAATGCCATATAATAGATTCGCTAAGGGGAGATTCACCAATGGTTTTAAAATAGAGAATTGATGTTCAAGATATGTGGAGAAAGAAATAAATATGTCTCTCAGTTCACTCTATAAGACGTGCACGACAACTTCAGCAGGGTAATCTAATCTACTCAGTTTTTATCACAAAAAAGCTAAACTAATCCAGATTTATCATAGCTAACATCATTTAATCGTCCTGAAGTGAAATGTACAAATCATGCATATAGAAGTGATATAGGAAAAGAAAACGGTACTCCAGATATAAGCATTCAATGCGTGAATCTTGGTGTGTTTTCTGCGATAGCATACATATGAATATTCAGACTCAGCTAATAATAAAATTTCATCCATTTTCATGCGGAAGAAGTGGGGGTTACTATCTCTAAATGCAAGGCAAATCACAGCATATGATATCAGAAATAAAATCTAAGACATAACAAATATAGCATGCATATTGAGAAAGCTAACTCCACGTTATCATCATCACAGAAAAGTCATCTCTAGCATGAGATGAAAAAGAAACAAAGATAAAGAGGGAAAATGAAACTATTTACAATGCAGCACACAAAGAAAATAAGAAAAACGTTATGCATGGTAAAGTAAAAGAAAAAGTGAAGAAAATAAGTGCAAAAGCGGAAAATAGCGTGAAAAAACTAAAAACAAAGGTGGTAAATCGAAAAGAACGTGAGAACTCACTCCCCAAGCTAAAGTGCACAGTGTCCTCAATGTGCGAAGTGTGGCACACAGAGAGACGTGTAATGTGAGGGGTAGGTGGGGATGCATGCATGAGGAAAAAGAAAAGAAAACAATGAAACGAAAAATATGATGCAGACATGATGCATGCAGATATAGGAGTGATACAGATATAAAAGTGTGACACCAAAAACTCTCCCTCTCTCCCAAAAAAGATATATAAAGATATATAAAGATATGAACAAAATGTGCACCCAAAAACAGTGAGGGGAGGGGGGTGGCCAAAACCATCAGGACCCAGCAGAGACGGGCAGCACAACGGCAAAAAGAATCAATGGCATCAAGGGTGCCTAAGAGGGTGGGGCTGCGCCGTCTCCGTCCTGAGGCGGAGGAGGAGGTGGTGGTGGCTGGGGAACAGGCTGCTGAGCGGGTGTGGGTGTGGGCGTGGGTGTGGAAGCAGGCTGGGTGTGTGTAGGAGTAGGGGTGGGTACCTGCTGGGTAGGTGTGGGTACGCGAGGGAGCCGCTCTAGAACCTGGGTGAGGCAGTAGTGAATGTGCGGAAGTATGTCAAAGCGGCGAGCCATATCAGTGACGGTGGCGGACAGGGTCCTAAGGTCACCTCTGAGGCCACTCACCGCCCCCTCGAGAGCACGAATGCTCTGAAGTACATGTCGGGGGGAGGTGGTGCAGAGGGACGCACCTGTCTGTGCTATACAGGACGAGGCTGGCGTACTTGGGTGGCATAGGTGATGGGCTCAGCCGGTAGGTGGAGGAAAGGTGCTGTGCTAGCAAGAGTGGGCCTAGCCTCAGTGTGAGGCCGGGGTGCAGGCTGGTAAGAAGTGGAGGCAATAGCAACGGAAGTGGAGTATAAAAGTGGCAACGAGGCGGCCAGAGAGGTCGACGACACAGACGTGTGGACAGACGCCGCGACACTCTCAGAAAAAACGGCAGCGGTGGAGACAGAGGCGGAAACCACGGTCTCCACGGCGGCATCAAAAGAGGGCTCTCTCCACTCAACTATAGTCGGTGGGCGCTCGGGCAGGGCAGAGAAAACGGGCTCAACGGACAGAGGGCCAGCAGTGGTGGGAGTGGTGGTGGGCGTGGAGGTAGTGGAGGTGGGCTCAGCGAGGGTACTCCCGACACCGGCAGAAGTGTGGACAGAGGTGTCGGGAGCAGCAGAAATATCGGGCTGCTGAGGGGCCACTGGGTCAGTAGGAGCAGCAGGGTTAGGGCAGCGTGGGCCTGCTCAGCCTGCTCAGCCTCCTCGGCCTCAAGCACATAGGCGGCGGGGATCAGGAGATCCATCGCCAGGAGCCAGTCCACCTGTGCTGGTGCTATCTGAGTCCGAGCTGGGCTCGGAAGGATCATGTAATCCGCACTGAATGGACCGTGCAACCAAACCCAGTGCCGCTGACCATGCGGACGAAGCATCTTCATCCTGGCCATAACATCTATGGACAGTGAAGTGGGGCCCGGGGCTCGTCGCAGGTCGGCAGGAAGGTCCTCGCCGGTCATAAGAGTGAGCAGGGTGATCAGGCCACCGCATCATATCAGTGAGCGAGCGCCCACCGATACGATGATGCGATCCAAAAACCAGCTCACGATATCGATCACGACGACGGGGACCAACTCGTCACCCTCCCTAGATAGATCTCTGGGGCGCATCATCGCGTAGAGCATATAAAGCTCCGGCGTGGACATCGTCCCAGGCTCATATCTCACCAAAAAGGTAGTTGCCATGAGGCGCTGAGCTATGCGGAGGCAAGGGTGGACGATGGCCGAGGCCTTGGCCCTACTAGGGTTGAAGGCTGCAGGTAGACCCGTGATCCGGGCCCAGAAAGCGTCGACATCGAAGGAAGGTGGGGGAATGTGAGTGGGGGCGTAACCACGGTCGGCCCCGGGGACATCGGGCCACGAGAAGAAGGCTCTCATCATACTGAGAGTGACCTGGCACTCTCGGTCCATGAACCTGAACGAGCATCCCTCGTCGGTCCGGGCGATGGAACTAAGCACCTCAAGTGTCGGACGGACGAATGTGTCCGCCGACACCTGGAAGAAATCTCGCCAACCCACGTTGTCATACAATGTGAGCATCCCCTTGAGTACCCCCAGGCGTCCTAGGTCTGCAAGGTGTGCGAACCTGGAGGGTACGATCGAGCGCTGGGAAATGCGCTCGAAGACGACGTGGTGTGCGTCGTCCCAGAACGTAATCCCCAGCGACCCGATAAGTGGAGCCGGTGGTGGTGGCTGTGGGACGGCAGGGAGTGGCTGTGCGGGGTCTGCAGGCTGTGCGGGGTGTGCGGGGTCTGCAGGCTATGCTGGGTAAACGGGGTGTGGTGGAGTAGGCGGAGGAGAGTCTTCCACCTCGTGGGAGGGGCCGGGCTCATCCGACCACTTCCGCTTGGCGGAAGCTCTCCAGGTGCGTGGCCGTGTCCGGGGCGGCATGTGGGCCCCGGGTGCTCACCAAAAGTAATAAAAATGTGGCGTACGTAAAATAAAGGAAAGAGTATACCACGACACGCCGCGAGAGCAAAGTAATGGAAGCGTGCGAAGATGACGCCTCCACGTAGCCCAAAACAATCCCCGGAAGCTTCCCTGGGCTCCCCTAAGCTCCCCAATATACCCTGCACATCAAACGGAGATATCCGTGAGTAATACTCAAAACGTATGGGGGTTTAGGGGTATAATAGATAGAAATTGAATTTAATTTGGGTTTGGGGTTCGTTAGACACATGGATCGTCAAGAAATACGAGAGAGAGGAGAAAATAGGGCGAATAAGGCGTTACCGGAGTTGGCCGGAGGTGTGGCCGCCGCCGGTGACTCGGGCGGAGGCGGAGGAAGCTCGACCGGCGGTGGGTGGCCGAGCGCCGCGGCGAGGGTCGAGGTCGGGCGAGTGAGGGGGAAGCTGCGGGCGAGGGATACGGACAGTCGCGGGGTTTGGGATTTTTTTCGTTTCGAAAACCGCGCTGTCCCGCTCCCCCTTTTATAGAAAAAGTTACGACTCGGCCGAGTGACTATGTCACTCGGTCGAGTGAACTCGACGGAAAAATTCCTCCCCGCTTACGCTTCAGCTGAGTGGCCTTGCCACCCTCGGCCGAGTGGAGTAAGTCCATTCGGCCGAGTGGCTCAAGCTACTCGACAAGACTCGCCCAAGGAGCGTATCAGTTTTACTCGGCCGAGTGAATATATATACTCGGCCGAGTAGCAATTATACTGAAATCAAGAAAAGAAACAGAGAGTTGGGTACAGCAGACTTCCCTCGTTCGTGAGCCGCTCGGGCGGACGAACTTGTGAGCTCGGCCGAGTGACTAGTATACTCGGCCAAGTGAACCCTGTTTTCTGCTGTTTGTCTTTGTTTGGGCACTAAACTCTGTTTTTCTTCCTCCAGTCGATTTCATCTTCCTCCTAAGCATCGAGCGCCTTCCTGGAGCGCTCCTCGTCGCCTTGTTCATCCTCCTAATGATAGGTACCTCGTTCTCCTCTCATGTCAAAGAAAAATAGGACCCGTTATCACGGAATTTTTGGGCGAATGACTCAAAACACTAATAATTTCTAAAACAAAAATAAAAGAAAAAGTAAAAATAAAGCGATAACCGTCGGGTTGCCTCCCGACAAGCGCTCGTTTAAGGTCGTGAGCTCGACCCCCTTTGATTTTCAATTAATGAGGGATGTTTGGTGCATATGAGATGCACCCGTCAAATTTTCCGGGGAGAACGCTTGGATTCGGAAGTTGCGGTGGCGTGTTCTCCCTCGGTGGTCTCCCATCTCGAATAGTGTTGGGGGGTGGCTCCCCCAAGCTAGCGCTTGCTCCGGTCCTCGGCTTCACCGGTGACAACGATTTCCGTATCGGCGGAGCTTTCTTCGGAGACTTCAATTTTGAGAGCTTGCAGAGCTCTCGAATCCTCGCGACATCAGCGTCGCCTTCATCAACTTCGGTGGAGAGGTCGGGGGAATGCTCCATCTTCTCTTCTTGGCCCAAATCCGGCCCTTCCTCAAAATCCTCTTTGAATAGAGCGCCGATCGAATGGGGGATCGCCTCCTCAATAACCTCGTCAAGGAGGTCCATATAGTCCAGCTCCTCATGATAAGGCATGTGTTTCATTGCCTTGGGAATATGAAGCTCCACCTCGATGTTGCCGACATTCAATGTTAAAGTTCCTTCACGTACGTCGACAATGACACCAGTGGTGGCGAGGAACGGGCGTCCGAGTATTAGTGACGTATCTCCCTCCTCCTTAACATCCATGATCACAAAGTCGCATGGCAAACATATGCCCCCGGGACTTGTAGCGGGATGTCCTCTGCGATCCCTACCGGCCTTGTGATCCGACCATCGGCTAGTTGTATCCGTATGTCGGTAGGCTTCAATTTCGTGCCGGTATTTAGCCTTAGGAACATAGAGAGAGGCATGAGGCTAACACTAGCCCCTAAGTCCACCAACGCTTTTTGTAGAGGGACGCCGCCCAAGGTGCAAGGAATTCGAAAACTCCCTGGGTCTTTGAATTTAGCCGGCTCCTTCTCTCTCTTGGTGAACCAAGAGCCCTCCTTGGCGAGCATAATTTTCTCCTTCCTCTTTCTTCCCGTAATCAAATCTTTAAGGAACTTGGCGTATGTCGGGATTTCCACGATAGCGTCGAGGAAAGGAATGTTGAGGCTCACCCCTCTTAAATACTCGAGAAACTTTGCTAGCCGTTTCTCCATTTTTGCTCTAGCAAGCCTCTGGGGGAATGGGACCGGTGGCATAAAACGCCTCTCTTCAATCAATTGCTCCGCTCTAGATTTCTCCTTTTCTTGCGGCTCTTTCTCCCTCTCAACTTCAATGACCGGCTCAATTGGCTCTACATTCTCCTCCACGGGCTTATCGGTAGGAATCATGGCGGGGGTGGTATCCTTCCCGCCTCTAGTTGTAACGGCAACCACGGCATTGATGTGGCCGGTGGCGCCCCGTGGGTTTTGCTCGGGTTGAGTCGGCAATTGTTGAGTATTTCGATTGAGCAACGCCAATTGCTTCGAGATTTGGGCTACAACGGTTGTAAGGGAGTCTTGGCCCGCCTTCAAGGAGGCATTGATCTTCTTTTGCTCGACCATAAACTCCTCCACTTTAGCTTCAAATTCAGATCGTTGTTGAGCTTGTGGAGGGTTTGGATTTCTCCACCCTTGATTGTATCCAGGGGGCCTATAGGGTCCAACTTGTTGCTTTGGTGTGAAATTTTGCTGTGGAGGCCCCCCTCGGAGGATAATGTTGTGGTTACGGTGGTGGTCGAGCTTGTTGAGGTGGTTGTTGCGGCGGGTTCAACGCTCCTTCATTGTTGGCATAGGAGAAATCGGGATGGTTTCTAGTGGCCGGATTGGCCCAATATCCTTGGTTCCCCGCGACATATTGAACTTGCTCCAAGGATCCCTCTCCTTGCTCTCCTCCCAAATACATAGCTTGAGATTGGTCTTGCCAATCACACATTTGATTCGTTGGTGCGGATGTGGAAGGGGTTCCTTGGGGCTCCGTGATATACTTCTCTAATCTCTCCACCACCTTGTGGAGAGAATCGAACTTGTTTGTCAGCTCCGCTACGGCCTTTGCTTCATAGATGCTAGATGGCTTCAAGGAGGACGTAGAGTGTCCTCGCTCATCGCCCCATTGTTGATTGTTTGAGGCCATCTCCTCAATTAGGGCCGTAGCTTCGTCGGGAGTCTTCGATAGGATGGCACCATTTGCCACGGCATCAATAATCTGCTTGGTCCTCGGTTGGAGACCATTGTAGAAGCTATGGACTAGCTCCCAATCTTCAATGCTATGGTGCGGGCACTGATGCTGCATATCTTTGAAATGCTCCCAAGCCTCATAGAGCGTCTCTTGAGGTCCTTGCTTGAAGGACATAAGAGCACTCCTAATCTTTAGCGTCTTGGAAGGCGGATAGAACTTGTCAATGAATGCGCTTGCCAACCCACCCATGTGGTAAAGACTCCCTCAGCTTGCGTCCTCAACCAATAAAGAGCTTTATCCTTTAATGTGAAGGGGAAGAGGCGCAGTCTGATGGCATCGATGGAGACTCCCGTCATCTAAAATGTGGCGCACTTTGACAAAAATAGCTGGATGTGGTAGTGGGGATTTTCATGGGCATTCCCATGAAATGGATCCTGCTGCATCAGAACCACTAATCCAGTCTTCAGCTCAAAATTCTTGTCGGCCGCCAACTCCGGCATGGCTATGGACGAGGTCGTGGAGGAGGTCTTAGGCCGGAGCCTATCTCGAATAGAAATAATCCTCGCCATTCTTGCCGCTAACTCTTCAGGCGTCTCCCGGGCGTTCATAAACCTCCCTTCCGTATCGGGTCTCCCCTCCGCTCTGATTTTCCGCAATGTACGCTCGATCTCAGGATCAAACAATATATCAATGGGGTCCGCAGTGGATCTCGTGTACATGCACGGGAAAACAAAGTTTCAAAGAAGTGATTAGCACAATGGAAGGGTTAGATAAAAATAAAGAAACAAAACAAAAAGAAAGAAATAGCTAGGGTGGTAAGATCAAACACTATCGCCTCCCCGGCAACGACGCCAAAAACTTAATCGTGCCCGGGCGTACACGTCCCGGAGCGACGGTTGTAGTTTTACAGCAAGCGCACGGTGTAGCGGCGAGCGGGTTATCGAACACAGGGAGGACGAATGAAAGTGCCTGCTCCAATCAACCTGGCTATATGAACAGAAAAGAGGGAATTTGCCTTTTGGCGATCCTGTCACAATCGTCAGACAAAATACGGAGATATAAAATCAAATAAAGACGCCTAGGGAATGGGGAATCCCCGCTACTCACCGTATCTCGTCAATGTGATTCATTGGTATCAACATTGCTAGGGTAGAATTTCAGATGAACTAGTTGCAACTGAATGTAAAACCTAGCTCACGCTCTCACGATGTTGCCGATCTATAGCTATCCTAGGTTTGTGTCCAATCTCTTGCAAACCCTAGCCTAGGCAAGCTAGCATTAGGATCAACATCATCGTTCAATCGCGCCCCGAGCCCACTCTCGTGCAAACTCGGGCCACGACCTAGGTTGGGATAGTTCTTACCCGTCCAATCTCTTGCAAACGGGTATCGGTATGGAATTGCAACCGAGAACCCTAGTATCGGTCCAATCTCTTGCAAACCGATACTACGGAAACTCAATTTCAACCCAATTCGGATTTCTAAGGTTTCCTATCGAATTGGGATCCAATCTCTTGCAAATCCCAATCGATATGAACACCTAGCTATCCGTAGTAAATCGATCCCAAACTAACCCTAATAGAAATTCTAGCAATATTTTTACCCAATCATCACAAATAAGAAATTGGGCTCGTATGGTTCATCCCCACGCCCCAAGACGTATAGACTACTCACAATTCATATCACAAATGCAAGAATAAACAATGGAAATAACAAGAGAATTCATCACAATATTCAAATAAGCAATAAAAATGAGGTTTTTAATGGAGAGGGAGACAAACCAATAGAGTTCTCCAAGAATCCAACAAAAATAAACTTTTCTCTCCTCTCCAATCACAAAAATCTAAAGCTAAAAAGTTTAATCTAAAAAGCTGCAAAAAGTAAAGGAAAAAGCTCTCTAACATAGGTTAAAAACTGGGGTTAAATACCCCCCAAAATCGTCCAAAAAACTGTGACCAAAATGCCCCTGCGCAGCCTGAAAATCGCAATTTACGCTACAGGCAGCGTGTCGCACTCGACCGAGTGACAAAAGTCGCTCGGCCGAGTGACAACCCCTGAGAATTTCCAGTAAGTCTTGGTCTTCGGGGGTCTTCACTTCGGGTGTGGCTCGGCCGAGTGAGTTGTCGTCACTCGGCCGATGGCTTCTATGTACTCGGGCGGTCGGCATTTTCCACTCAGCCGAGTGGGTCTTCTGAAGCTCAGGCAGACGAAAAACAGTAAGTTGGCACTTTTTGATGGGCGTCGTCTGAGTGCCACTCGGGCGGATGGAGTCTTGTCACTCGGTCGATGTGGCTTCCGACGCTCGGCCGAATGCACACATGAAACATGTCCGATCTGGTCGGCCGAGCAGTGTCTCGCTGGTCGGCCGAGTGACTCCTTCACTCGGTTGAGTGAGACACCAAAAATGCCCAAACAGCTTGTTTTTGCCTCCTCGTCGCTCATGCGACGTTCTTTCTTTTTACGCTCCTCTCCAATAGCAAAATACCCCTCGGGGAGGTCATCGGTGACACTCTGGAGTAGGCGTATCAGGGGATCACTCCAAATCGCTCCAAATCTCTTGAAATACGACAAAAACAACAAATCGTGAAAAGTATCGCAATATTGTCGATAAATCGTGAAAAGCGTGATTTGAGCGATCTGAGTGGCATGCAATCATGCGAAAAAAGGTGTAAAATAAGGAGTGATCACCGACCACCACGTCCACCACCTCGGCACTGACCCTCTCTCTCCTCCATGCCCGACCACCCTCGCCGCCGTGGACCAAGGCGCCGGCAAATCATCCCGCAGCCCCGAAACCCTAACCCTAGCCGGAAAACTTGTGTCGCCATTTTCCGGCGATGCAGCCGTCACCGCCGCCGGCCTCCACATCCGTTGAACTCCCCTCGGCCCCCTCTTCCAACTGCAAGCGACCAGAGCCTCTACCACGGCCCTGATCTTCTTCTCCGTTTCTCCATGCTCCAATCCCTAGGTTTGGGGTTCTTTCACCGTTTTCCGGCGACTGGGACCTCGCCTTTGAGATCCATCAGTACCGTGAACCCTCGGTCAGCCTACTCTTCGATTCGACACCAAGAACAGCGTCTACGAACGTCGTTTGAAGTTTCGTCGCAGATCCGGGCGTCGATCGACCATTTCACACTTCCCGAGGGCGATCCGGTGACTTCTGCCACTGACTATCACCTCTGGGTACCCTCGATCGCTGATTGCGACAACGTGGAGCTGACGGATCACTGATAGGAATCTGTGCTCCAGGCCTTCCACCCTTGACCTACCGTCCGGTGACGCGACGTTGTGTCAGAATCGTCATCGACGTGGAGCTTTCGCATCTGGCTAGGTAACGATTCTCTAAAGCCTTGTTGCTCTAGTAATTAGGGCCAACTTGCATGAAGTAACTCACATAGAACGAAATCATTAGAAAATCGCCTCGATCGATCAATGGACTTACTCTGCTGTGCACATAGGATAGATGGAATGATCGATCGAACTAGGCAGCAAACCATAGGTCTGGTGACCCAAGCGGGCCCAGTTAATCTGGCTTATCTTATGTCGTTGCCTGTGGATGTTAGAGTGCATGATTGTGATAATAGGATTATCGTACAGGTTCTGTAGATCCATTGGTTGACCCAGACCCTGCTGGACTACATCCTTGTAGGAATCTTTCAGGCAAGGAATGAGACTTTAGTTACTGCTTTTATGCTTTTCTAGAATTGATGTTAGAACTGCTAGATTTATTTCTGCAAAATACTTGAAAATGATCGCATGCTAGATGCAACTTAAACCCCACATGCTAATTAATAAGCTGGACATTATAATTGTGTGGATCTTTGTAAAAGATCACAGGCATGGGCCTCTCCTATACGGAGGTTGGCACTACTCTTGTGGAGCGTCTGCTGGCTAGCCCAGAGACGGCTCACTTATGGACTAGTGGAGCGTTTGCTGGCTCGTCCAGGAATGTCTCGCTTACGGATAGTTAATCGATGAAAGGGGTGACCATTGAGAACTGGTGCTCCCCAGCTTTGGCTCACCCATGACTGGTGCGCTCTGGTATGATACGTAGTATCATTCATGATTAATGATTTGCTTCGGATCGACGACGGAGGTGACCATTGAGCACTGGTGCTCCCCATCTTTGGCTCACCCGTGACCTGTGCGCTTCGGTATGATACGTAGTATCATTCGTGATCCTTGTCTTGTCTCGTGTCTAGATGGAGCATTTGTTGGCTCGTGTCCATAACATAAACGACTCGCGGGTGGGATAGGACAAACGAGTCTAGCTGGGCCTGGGGGGTAGATCCCCTCCGCCTACACAGCTTGAGTCCTTAGGCTTTATCGTTGTCTCGCAATTGGTGCACTCCTGTCTGCTTCGCAGGGATGCATTCCGGTCGTTTGACCTTTTCTAGACTTAGACAATCTGACCAGATGGACACCCCTGGTAGATTGACAGAACTACATAAACGACTCTTAGACGATCTGTCTGGATGGACACCCCTAGCAGATCGATTAGAATAACCATTACTTATTTCCTGCTTTCTAGGTCTGCCTGTGTAGTTTGTCATTTAAATTTCATTTAGAACTGCTAGAATTGTATATCTGCTTTAACTTATGGTCTCATTAGTTCGTTGCTGACATGTGTTTTGCACATGTCACAGACTTGACAGAGCTGCCACAACCTGAGGATCCCCCGCAGACTCTTTCCTCTTTAGTTGCCTCCGGTACGTACATTTTTAGTCTTTATGTTAAACTCTTTGTTGGTTACCTTTTGCGTTTGAATAATATCTTTTTACTGCTATTTCTATTGTTTCCTCCTCCTAGGGGTATGTTTGTCAGCTTTTTCTGGACTATTTGAGTTAGTATAAATAGCTAGTTTTGAGATCCGTCAAAGAAGGGAGACGATACGGCTAGAGTTCTTAGAAGAAGCTTTGTTTCATCTTGTTTTTGCTTAAGGATTGGAGTGCAAGGATCTCAATTCTCTTGTTATTTGAAGCCTTGAACATCATTGGTTTGTCTAAACTCTTGCTATTTCTAATTCTTATGCTAAATTTTTGTTTAGATCTATCTTTTGTGATGAATTCTATTGCATATCCCAATTCTATTGTTTTGATTATGATGAATTATGAGTAGTCTCTTTGCTTTAGGGTAATGGGATGAACCTTATGGATTCAAAGTTTGATATGTGAAATCTATTGAAAACTCATGTTGCTAAACTTGTTAAAGGGTTAGATTATGATTAATTTACTATAGATAGCTAGGAATTTCTATTGGATCTTGATCTATAGGTAGCCCTAAATATTCGATTTAGATCTATAATCGAGATTCCCTAGAGTTGGTGCACGAGAGCGACCAATGCTAGCATCGTTATTATATTTCTATAGTTATATTAGTTTGTACAATGGTAAAATAAATATGACCCATCATGATCTAGAATCGAACTCACGTTGCCTATGTCTAGTCTTCCCTTGAGTTAGGATCTTGGATGAATCATGAGAAGCACAAGGAAACCAGCCACATAATCAAGCCAAGCAACCATACAGAAAGACAAGATTTATACTGGTTCAGCCCAACCTATTGCCTACGTCCAGTCTTCCGTTGTCATGGCTTCCACTAGATCAAAGATGTTAATACAGAGAATACACTGACTACCAATCTCCTCCAATACAATATGTATGCCTTCTCGACAAAATAACTCTAGCACTTTAGTAATTACAATGTCTCATGCACACACCCAAAGGAGAGATCTTACCGGAGTGTCTAGAACAAGAAATACTCCCCTCCCAAAGCTCGTAGTCACTTTCTTCGTGAAGACGCAAAGAAATCTTCGCTCTTCTCTATCGCGTAGCTTTTGCGTTCTTCCTAAGCCATCGCGCGTGTGTATCTCTTGGTATTTATATTATAGAAACAATCTCTACGATAGAAGAGGGCATTTTCTATCATGTACATCCGATTAAACCCCTTTGGAAATCAACGATCGAGATTATAAGTGCAAATCTGGCCGTTTTAGGGTTTCTGGGCATCTGCACGACCGTGCGCCAATCTGCGACGGTAAAACAGAGTGCTCTGAGTTGGACGGGTAGTGTACACGACGGTGCAAGCTTGCACAGACAGGTTGCACGGCCGTGCAAAATAAACAAAGAGCTGTTGAGTTGCACGGGCAGTGTGCACAGCCATGCAAGCTTGCATGGACAGTTTGCACGACCGTGTAAAATAAACAGAGAGCTGCCTGATGCATCTTCTGACGTGCATGATCGTGCAAAGAAATACATGGCCGTGTCACCTCCCAGATTCTAATGTTGAAGCATAAACCAATACATATAACTTGTTATCCAGCACGAACCTCAACTGCTCAAGTTCTTTAACATCACCAATTATTTTTGAAAACATGGTTATGAAACGGAATTCTGGCTACCATTTTTATTTGACACAGTTTCTTCAAAATATCAAGTCACGATCTTCACAAAAATCTTTTACATAGAGAAAGTACATCTATATTCTTCTGCATCCTTTGTAACGAATTACTCATGAAAGATATCACAATGCATTTAGCTAGCACAAGGCAATGTTTCCATTGCTGCAAATTTGTTGTTTGGGAATAATTCGGATAGAATTTGAAAAATATCCCAAAAATGGATTCGAAAACTATTCCTTGTTGGAACTTTTGAATTTTCAAAATAAATTTTGTGGACTCTCTTTTTTAAAGCTTTCCCTCAATTTTGCTATAGTCCCACATTGCTTGAGCAAAGAGTCTTGGAGGAGTTTATAAAAGTTTTGTTAAGCCTTAGGGGTGTGCCCTAAGGGGTACGACTCTTTTATGAAGGGGAGAGAACTTACACGAACATGGGTTCAACACACGCACGCCATCGCCGGCCGACTGGCTGTGACGTGTCGTGTGTGCGCGCGGTAATTATTTTTTGGATAAATAATTATTATATATAATTATTTTGAAAAACTTTATTTCATACGTTTTAACGTTTCAAATTCAAACGTTTTCATTAATTTCAGATCCAAAATTAACGCGCCCATTAATCCCAAATCCAGAATTAACTCACATTAATTTCAGATCCAGAATTAACTCGCGTTAATCTTCCCATTATAATTTTAAAATGGGCATGATATCTATTTTGACATGGTGTGTGAAAATCTTTATCTTTTAAAATATACAGAGAAATATTTCTTCATTTTAGAGAAAATAAACAAAACGTTGTTTCTTTCCACTTCTCTGCTTTTTTCGCAAACACTACTACTTTTCGATTTCGAGCAGTAAAAAGTAAAACTTAGTTTGTTCGGTGTTGTTGTTTTCGATCATCTTACAGTGCAGAGGTGGTCAATCACAGCGGGTCTTCTGGGCTGTTTTATCCTGGGGACGACGGAACTATACACTGCTTGCACAACATTGGACAGAGCCGCAAAACATCTTAAAGAGAGAGACCTAGTCCACGACTCAGCCCACCTCATTTGGTAACTTTGTTCCTGTCTCCTTTCGGTTTCTGCAACAATAATTTCAATAATTTTACGACGATGATGTCATTGTCACATCTGGGCTTAACAAACCTTTCCGTATTGAAGGCTCACTTTTTAAACGTTGGAGGCAGAAATGTTGTTTTTCCTAACTATGAAAAAGGTTGCCTCTGCGTGTACTTCTGATAAACCTGTTTTCATTCTTCCCGAAAATCCAACTGAAGCTCAGATCAAGGAATTCCAAACCTGGGATGAAATTGATTTCCTTTGTAAAAATTACATACTCAATGGGCTGTCTGATGATCTTTATGATTATTTCATTTCTAACAAAATAGCTAAGGAAGTCTGGGAGGCCCTTCAGAAGAAATACGACACTGAAGAAGCTGGATCCAAGAAATATGCAGTAAGTCACTATCTGAAGTTCTAGATGACCGACGACAAATCTGTGGAGGTTCAATATCACGACCTACCGAAAATAGCTCATGAAATTGTTTCTGAAGGTATGTCTCTGGATGAACAATTCCAAGTTGTTGTTTTGATAGACAAACTGCCCCTGGTTGGAAAGATTTGAAGAATACATTTAGACACAAAACGAAGGAATTCTTTTTAGAAAGTTTGATAACTCTTCTTCGTATTGAGGAGGAGGCCCGTAAACGAGATAAAAGGATTAAATTAATGCTGTTTCAAACAGTAATTAATTTTCTTCTGTAATTCTAAAAACTAAAGGAAAACCTATGAAGAATCAAAATCAGAATCACAATCACAATCGCTATAACCAGACGAAGAATGGTTCTGAGAATCAGAAAGGACCAAAACTCCCTTCAAGAAATGATACAGTATAGTTTGTATACTACAACTGTAACAAGCCTAGCCATTTGGGTCAGAATTGTCAGAATAAGCGTCGTCATGCTCCGCAGGCGAATCTTACCGAAGAGGAACTGGTTGCAATGATTTCTGAAGTCAATATAATTGTAGGCTCCAAAGAGTGGTGGGTAGATACTGGTGCTTCGCACCATGTCTGCTATGATAATATTTTATTTAAGTCCTATTATGAAACTAAGGACAGGAAAGTGTTGTTGGGAGATTCCCACTCCACTATTGTAGTCGGTGTTGGCGATATGGAATTAAAGTTTACCTCTGAAAAGACTGTCACTCTCCAAGAAGTTATGCATACTCCAGAGATGAGGAAGAATTTTTTTTCGGGCTATCTTCTCAACAAGACTGGGTTCACTCAAACTATTGTGGCTGATTTGTGAACTATTTCTAAAAACAATGTATTTGTTGGGAAAGGGTATGCCACTAATGAGATGTTTAAATTGAATATTGATGCTAATAAAATTTCATCTTCTGCTTATATACTGTGTTCTTTTAATATTTGGCATGCTAGACTCTGTCAAGTTAACAAACATATTATTAACAATATGAGCAACTTAGGCATTATCCCTAAAATGTCATTAAATGATTTTAATAAATGTGAAATATGTAGTCAAACCAAAATCACCAAAACCCTACATAAATTAATCGGTAGAGAATCTAAACTTCTTGCTTTAATTCATTCTGATATATGTGAATTTGATCGTATTTTGACTAGGAATAGTAAACGTTACTTTATCACATTTATTGATGATTGCTCTGATTATACTTTTGTTTATCTCATGAAAAATAAAAGTGATGCTTTTGATATGTTTTAGTTATTTGTAACTGAAATTGAAAATCAATGTAATAAGAGAATAAAGAGATTACGAACTGATAAAGGAACTGGATATGACTCTGATTTATTCATTGATTTTTATAATGCACATGGAATAATTCATGAGAAAATAGCTCCATATTCACATGAAATGAATGGTAAAGCTGAAAGAAAAAATAGACCTTTTACGGAATCAGTAGTTGATAGTTTACTTAACTATGGTGCTGCTTATCATTGGTGGGGAGAAATTTTATTGACTGTTTGTTATGTGCTTAATAGAGTTCCAAAAATCTAAAAGCAAGATTTCTCCATATGAAGTTTTTAACAATAAAAAAACCTAATATGTCTTACTTTAAGACCTGGGGTTATTTAGCCTATGTTAGGATTCCTGACTCCAAGAGGAAGAAACTTGCTAGTAGGGCATATGAATGTGTGTGTATTGGATATGCTATTAATATCAAAGCATACATGTTCTATGATTTAAAAGATCATATTGTTATTGAATCTAATGATGCCGATTTTTATGAAGATAGATATCCTTTTAAATTGAAGAATAGTGGGGGCTCAAGTTCTAGTAATTTGCATATCACTAGTATTCATGAATCTGATAAGGAATTAGAAATTGAACCTAGGCGGAGTAAACACTCTAGATTATCAAAAGATTTTTTTCTGATTTCTATACATATACCTTAGAAGAAGATCCTAGCACTCTTAAAGAGGCTTTGTCCTCTGTAGATGCCAACTTGTGGCAAGAGGCTATTAATGATGAGATGGACTCTCTTGAGTCAAATAGAACTTGGCACCTAGTAGATCTACCTCCTAGTTGTAAATCAATAGGATGTAAGTGGATACTTAATAAGTAGAAACCTGATGGAACTATTGATAAGTATAAAGCTCGTCCGGTAGCCAAAGGATGTAGACAAATAGAAAACATAGATTTCTTTGATACTTTTTCATATGTGTCTAGAATTACATCCATAAGTGTGCTTTTGGCTCTTTCTGATATACATAATTTAGTAGTGCACCAAATGGATGTTAAAACAGCTTTTTAAATGGTGAATTACAAGAAGAAATCTACTTGGATCAACCTGAAGGTTTTGTAGTTCCTAGTCAAGAAGACAAAATGTGCAAGTTAGATAAGTCACTTTATGGATTGAAACAAGCTCTTAAGAAATGAAATGAAAATTTTGATAACATTGTTATCTCTGATGGTTTCAAATTTAACAAAAGTGACAAATGCATATATTATAAAGCTGAAAATGATTTTCGCACCATTATATGTCTTTATGTTGATGATATGCTTATATTTGGTTCAAACATTCTTGTTGTGAATAAAGTGAAATCCATGTTAAGTGCAAACTTTGACATGAAAGATATTGGTGAAGCTAATGTAATCCTTGGAATTAAAATAACTAAGTCTGAAAATGGAATTTCTTTGAATCAATCTCATTACATTGATAATAATCTAAAGAAATATAATTATTTTGATTGTAAACCAGCATGTACTCCATGTGATCCTAGTGTTAAATTATTCAAGAACACCGGCGACGGCGTTAGACAATCTGAGAATGCAAGCATTATTGGCAGTCTTCGATATGTTGCTGATTGCAGTAGGCCTGATATAGCTTATTCTGTAGGATTACTATACAGGTTTACAAGCAGACCTAGTATCGAGCATTGACATGCTATTGATAGAGTCATGAGGTACCTTTAGAGGACGATGCTCGGATTACATTATCAGAAGTTTCCTGTTTTCCTTGAAGGATATAGCGATGTTGATTGAAACACCCTTTAAGATGACTCAAAGGCAACTAGTAGCTATATTTTTAGCATAAATGGTGGAGCTGTTTCTAGGAAATCCAAGAAATAGATTATCTTAGCTCAATCCACCATGGAGTCTGAGATGATTGCACTAGCTTCAGCTAGTGAAGAAGCAGGTTGGCTAAGAAACATGTTATAAAACATCATTTATGGGAAAGACCGATTCCAGCCGTCTTGATCCATTGTGATAGTACTGCAGCTATTGCAAAGATTCAGAACCATTATTAAAATGGAAAAATGCGACAAATACGTTGCAAGCACATCACTATTAGAGAGTATATGAACTCTGGAGATGTGAGAGTGGATCATGTACGTACTAATGATAATTTAGCTGATCCTTTGACGAACGGATTAGCTCGAGAAAAGGGTTTTAAACCCTCGAAAGGAATGTGACTCATGCCCTTAGAATGATGAGTCACTTGTAAGGGAAACCCAACCTATAGATCGGAGATCCCGATAAATAGGTTCAAAGGGTAATAACAAATCATGAAGTGATATGTGAAGAATCATGCTATTATAATTATTGGTCATATTCCATAAGAAACATATGAGCATGATATCCTGAAGTGATAGAAGGATGAGTTAATTTTAACTCTTAATGATATCTATACTCTATGTGGAGTGGGGTACCTAGCTACAGGAGTACACTTGATAGAATCACCTATGTAAACGTGGAAGTGTGGCCGCTTCCTGTGGAATTTTAGGCAAAAATTCTCTAGAGCATTCACTATACTGGGATACATGTGCATGGCCGTAAAGCACGGGCTTATGAACAACACCTTGATAAGGCTGTGTGTTCGATGATGTTAGTGATATAGTTCAAAACTACGAGTTATGCTAGTAAAATCTAAATCATCGACACTATGTAAAGGCTCAAGTCAGTAGACACCTTTGCTTATGCACAGTCTTATATTAGAATATACTGCTCGATGAAAAATGGATTTTATTTTTATTTTTAAAAAAGAATTCAAGTGGGGAATTGTTGGAACTTTTGAATTTTCAAAATAAATTCTGTGGACTCTCTCTTTTTTTGCTTTCCCTCCATTTTGTTATAGTCCCACATTGCTTGGGAAAAGAGGCTTGGAGGAGTTTATAAAGGTTTTGTTAAGCCTTAGGGGTGTGCACCAAGGGGTACGATTCTTTTATGAAGGGCAGATGACTTACATAAACATGGGTTCAATACGCGTTCACCGCCTCCGCCCGTCGGCCGTGACGTGTCGTGCACATGCACGGTAATTATTTTTTGGATAAATAATTATTAAATATAATTAATTTGAAAAACTGAATTTCAAAACCAAAATTAACGCGCCCATTAATCCCAGATCCAGAATTAACTCGCGTTAATTTCAGATCCAGAATTAACTCGGATTAATTTTTCCATTATAATTTTCATGATAAAAATGTGTGTGATTTCCATTTTGACATGATGTGCGAAAATATCTATCTTTGAAAATATACAGAGCAATATTTCTCTGTTTTATCGAAAATAAATAGAGCGTTGTTTCTTTCCCCTTCTCTGCTTTTTTCGCAAACACTATTCCTTGTCGATTCCGAGCAGTAAAAGTAAAACTTAGTTCGTTCAGTGTTGTTCTTTTCGACCATCTTCCCGTGCAGAGGTGGTCAATCACAAAGGGTCTTCTGGGCTGTTTTATCCTGGGGACAACGGGTCTATACACTGCTTGCACACCATTGGACAGAGCCATGAAACGTTCCTCAATGGTACGGAAGAAAAGAATTTGAGTGACTTGCTAAGCAAATGTATTTAGTGAGATATAAAAAGCTCAATGCCCACATTTATTTGAATGGGGGAAGGGTCAAAGTGGCAAAGCAGTAAATTCTCAAGTGGAAGGTCAATTCCCAAGCACTTATTTAAAAAATAAATAGTTTAAGCTAATAATTAGCATAAGCACGAATAATTCACGAAATATTAGCCTAAAATTTGCATATGGGCAAATTATTTGGCGAATGACGAATAAAATGCGACTTAGGTTGGCTCCTAAATCATTTGTGAATTATTACTTTTTTGTACATGTACTTTTTATGATCTATGTTTCGTTTTAAGCTTTATTAATGGAACGCAAGAAACCATTTTTGTTCCCTACTTTACTTTAAAATTTGCAAGGTCAGCCTATGAGGGAACGACGGGATAACATAATGTAGGAAGATCCCAAATTTGCAAGTCTGTTTACATGAATAAGCTTATAATATCTTCATTAATAGTCTCCTTGGACTATTCATCAAAAAGTATATGGAAGGCATTAGAATCTGGAGTTTTGTCACTGTGCATGATCTGAAATGCCTTTCTCGTTAGATCTGTGCTCCATCTGTTTAGGCTTGCTTTAGGCTTGCTTGGAGATCTCCAAAACGAGGGGGAGTTTCTTTATCAACTCGCATTGAAATGACTACCCAGTGTGTAAATTTCGAGTCCTTCATGTCAAGCCCAAGGTTCAAGAGGTGGAGGGAGAGTCCTGGGGTTGAACCCCATGTTAGTTTTACATCCAACTCATGCAATACTAAAGCAAAAATATAGACCCATGATTACTTCTTTTGTTGTTTTATCCATTCATGATTAATAAGATATCCACCATTGCGCATTGTAGTTTCCATGAAAGATCCAGTGACACGATCATGTCAAATTGACTCTATGGTTGACATGATCGTGTGGTATTGGCAGAAATTCCAAGTTTTGAGCAGCACAATTGACATGATCGTAACATATGTGACACGACCATGTCAGATGAGTTTCAAATTAAAACAGGTTTTACTTTGAGTCGTTGATTTGATACTTAATCAAATCAAACTTCCACGACTTAAAACAGCCTCTATACCCCTAATGATGAATTCCTATGTGAATAACACCCAGAATACGACGCGGTAAGAAGGTTCAACGACATCTATAATTTTAGAGAGAGATAATCATGTTTCTAGGGGTTTGAGAGATTCTTTCATTGAGTGAGCATGAGATAGTTTGAGATCTTAAGTGCTAGACTCAAATATCACGATAGTTGCACTTTTGTTGAAGGAGCTCTAAAGGTGTCATGTTCAATCAGCTTGCAAACGATTCATCTCTGATCTAGTGAATTCCCGTTGACAATGGAAGACTGGACGTAGGTCTCATTACGTCGATGAGACTGAATCAGGGTAATTGCTCGTGTCCTCTGTGTTTGATTGCTCGTGCCCTCTGTGTTTGATTGAATTTATATTTATTGCTTGTGTGGTCTTGGTTCTTGTTCTTGATATTTTCTATCCCTAGATCCATTGTGTTTATTAGTGCTTCCTTAAAAGAATCACACAGGTTGGCCTTGATTGTGATCTCCTTTGGTATTGGATATCAAGAAGGCTTTGTGAGAGAAATTATCCCAACAGTTGGTATCAGAGCGAACAGGTTGGGAGTAGATTAGCAAGAGAAGATGTCGTCAACTACCGCCAGATATAAGATAGATAAATTCATATGAAGGAATGAATTTTCTCTATGAAAGATGAAGATGAAAGCCTTATTGACACGAGATGGTTATTACCAAATTATTTTCAAGCAAGATAAAATGGATGAAAAGGCCACAGAGACTGAAAAGGCAGAGATGGAGCACAAAGAATTTGGTGGACTGCATTTGTTCTTGGCAGACAAAGTTTTTAGGAAAGTAACCACAGCTAAAACTGCAAAGGAAATTTGAGCTAAGCTTGAAGCTTAGTATGCCAAGAAAAGTTTGATATCACGATTGTACTTGATGAAGAACTTATTTATATTGAGGATGAAACCGAACAGTCATGTGAAGGATCACATCGACATGTTCACAAAGATATCTTTAGACATAGCCTAAATGGGAGTGAATTTGACCGAGAGGTATTAGTCATAGTTCTTTTATGCTTAGTATCATATGAATACTCTTTGCTAGTCAGAACTTTGATGTATGAAAAGGAGAGTTTATCATTGGAAGAAGTAGAAGTAGCTCTGCATTCAGAGCTCTTCATAGAGAAAATTCATCGCAATTACTGATTCTAGTAATCAAGGTAGCTTTGTTCAAAAGAGGCCATCAAGGGAAACGGCTGGCCAAGATGCTAGAGAGGATGCTCAAGATCAATGTCACGAGAGCACAAGTAAAATAAATGTTTTTATGCAAGAAGGCCAGACACTGGAAGAGGGATTGCCCAAAGATTAAGGCGAATGGTAAAGGAAAAGACATAGCTACATGGTCAGCTTCAATTGGAATGGCTACAAAGACTATTGGCAGTAGTGATAGTGATGATATGGAGATTTTGATGGCTATCACACATGATGGAAATAGTATTTCATGGCTTATGGATTCAGGATGTACATTCCACATGACACTGCATAGGAACTAGTTTGATAGCTACAGTCTAAGTGAAGGCGACAGTGTTCTAATGGGGAACAACATTGCTTGCAAAGCAATTGGAGGGGGAAACGTTAGAATCAAAATGTTTGATGATGTAATCAGAACTCTAACAAAAGTTAACCATGTGCTAGAGCTTAGAAAGAGCCTTATTTCTATGGGAGGCTTATCAGGAATCAGTTTTAAATGTACATAACAAGGTGATATCCTGACGTTGTTCAACAGTTCATTGGTCGTGATGGAGGGTAAGAGGATGAATAACTTGTATGTGCTCAAGGTCACAAATTAATTGGTGAAACTAGAGTTTCTCTAGGCAAGTAGGAAAGAGTCTGCTAGACTATGGCATCGTTGTCGAGGTCATCCAAGTGAAAAGACATCAGACTTATGTTGTACTGGAAATTTATAGCCGCAAGCGCACGGTGTAATTGTAGCACTATACGGGTCGTCCACTGGGAGGTAGTTGTGGAGTATTGGTTTTCTTCAAAATTTATTAGTTATGCCATCAATGGTGAGGCAAAGTAATGAATGCAAAGAGAAGATATCAATATGGACAAGATCTAGAGTCGAGGTATTGCCACAATTGGGTTTAAACTAGGATTGAATTGGGTTGATTGGCTGTTGAATTCATGGGATAATGACATGTTGTCTAACCTAAGGGTATTCTTCTATCCCCCTCCCACTATGGTGATTCTATGATTGGTCTACCTATCCCGTGCCGAAGCCAACTCCCATTAGTCATCGACATGCGGTAGGTGCATTACGCCCAACAAATGTCCTCAATCTTCCTCCACGCCACTCCCGTGGATAGGATTCGGATCTATGCTAGGAAGGCTCTAATCCACGCCCAACTCCCATTGACGACATGGATATTATGAATTGATGTAAGGATTGAAAACCCAAAATTAGCCCTAGCTCCGACTAATCTATTTATCCACAAGGGGGGAGATCAATGTGCATCAATAATAATCACCCTAGCATACTAACACATGTTCATATTTCACCTTTTGCACACGCTCTTTATTGTGTTTTCATATGCATTTCATCTCACTCCATGTTGTATATACCACATTTTGGTTCATATTGACTATTGGGTGTATTGTTTATATTTCAGGTAAATGTCGGCATTTCGGTGTCTTCTGGGGTCGACCTTGCATGTCGGGACCAAAGCGTGCTCACACGGCAAAGATCCGATGGCCAAAGACGAAGATTTGATGTTTTGGTTCTTCAACCGATCGGGTGGACAGTCCCACCGATCGGTTCGTGCACACGTATCTGACCCGACGAGAAGCAAAGATGAAGCAGATCCCACCCGATCGGTTCAGTGATCGGGTGGTCACGACGGTCTTCTCTGTCTTTTGAGCCGAACTCCACCCGATCGGTTGACTTGTCAACTGACCGGGTCACCTGTAGTGATTTTTCCAATCTCGAGGCCCCAACGTCTCACCCGATCGGTTCAGCGATCGGGTGATGATCTTCAAGAGCTCTCACCTGATCGGTTGAACTCCCAACTGATCAGGTGGCTGTAGTGCCCTGTGGTAGCTACTGCACACGTACTAAAGGGGGGGTGAATAGTACTTAAAATAATGAAGATAGTTATTCCTAATTATTGTGCAAGAAACAAACGACAATGCGGAATTAAACAACTATCAACAAGAATTAAAACATACGCAAACAAACAATATTACTGGGTTCGGATCCACCCAAGTCTCCCCTACTTGTTCCCGGTGATCCTACGTCCCAACCACCCAGATCCCCTCCGGATACTTGAGTTAGCAACCCTAACTCAAGATTTCCACTATGAAGTACTTGTGAAAAAACCTTCACAAGTCAAATCATACACAAAGTAATTTGTGACTCCCACAACCCGGGATCACAAACACAACTCTCACACCCGAGAGATAAACACTTACAAAATTAAAGTAAATGAAGTAAACTCTTACCGTACAAAATCCTATGCCTTGAGTAAATCTTACCAAATTAGGGCAATGATGGATTTTTGAGAAGAGAATGTCACCAAACCGAATCTCCACCAATAAGATCAGCGATCTAAGACAAGGATGGAGGATGGTGACTTTGGATCAAGCTATTGGCTTGGAAGGCTCACAATGGAGAGAATCTCTCTTGAGGAAATGGCTCAAAGAGTTGAGGGAGAGATTCTTGTGAGGAAGAGAAAGCTTTAGAAAGGAGTTGAATAGCTTCTCTTAGATTTCTCCAAATCTCTAAAATGGCAGCCCTTGGATCTTATGAAAGAGCCCCTCCAACTATATATAGGATAGAGGAGAGAGGGAGAGAAAAACGTTTCAAGAAAGTCTCCAACGGCTCTATTCTGAACCAGACTAGTCGGTCAAAGAAGGATCACTGACCGACTAGTTCAACAACTAGTCGGTCGGTGATACAACGTAGACCGACTAACGGTAGAACAACCAAGAAGTCGAAGTACAGGCAAAGACAACTAGTCTGTCTAAGAAGACTTGCCGACCGACTAGTTTCACAACTAGTCGGTCGGTGAATGATCTTTGACCGACTAACGTCGAAATAGAATAGGTTGACTTCAAGATGACTTAGTCGGTTTAAGAACAAATGCTGACCGACTAGTTTCTCAACTAGTCGGTCGGTAAACGTTCTTTGACCGACTAACTCGAAACAGTAACGCAGGCTGTACAGAGGCAAGCTCAACTCGTCGGTCTAAGAAGGATTCCTAACCGACTAGATCGTCATCTAGTCGGTCGCTGACTCTTCTTTGACCGACTAATTGATCAACCTGGAAAGAGCTGAATATAGCAAGGATCTAGTCGGTTCATGTAGAGTTGCTGACCGACTAGATCGTCATCTAGTCGGTTGGTGACTCTTCTTGAACCAACTAACATGCACTCGAAGCCGAGGGAAGAATCGATAGGCTTCGGGAAAGTTTCTAATGTCTTCTATGAATATCCTAGCTCTAAGATATGAGCGAAATGAAGTATATAATGTAAGTCCTACTCAAGGCTTAACATTCTAATCTATGAAGCAAGAAGGCTATAAAATAAACCTTACAAGCCGTCTTCAAAGCTTCAATCTTCATTCCTCTTGACTTCAATAAAGCTCCTTAAGCTTCAACGAAGCTCCAGGCACGATCACGCGTATTGAGAAGCTTGAGACGTCACTTTTGATGTTCGTATTCTTTTGGCGACGATCTCCATAACTGCGCTCACAAATAAGTTAGTATACATTATTTATATTTGCTCATCATCCAAAACCAAATCCGGGGAATCAATACACAACAGTGGCATCATTTTCTGCGGTTTCATTGGGTTTTTGGACCCGAACTGTTAGGGTTTTGAGGGGAACTATAAATATCGGATGTTGGCCGACTGATAGGGTTCTCTCCAATTTTTTCAGCAGCTTTTGCCCCTTTCATGAGAGCTGTAGATTAGGTTAGATTAGGTTTCTACTTCAATAAGTCTTGTAATGGATTGATGGATTCTAATGCAAGATAAGTATATTTTCTCTTATTACCATTGTTTTGTGTTATTTTCATTTTGCTTGATGATGAATATTTGTTTGGATTTATTGCTTGCTATCATGTTCTTCATCATTGAGTAGTGTTTGATGAACCTTAATATGGGGTTAGAGTAGGATTGATGCTTGGGTGATTTCATTTGACTTGACTGCATGGCAAGTGTTTGATGGAATCTGTCAATGGGGATTTCTAGCAATCTGAGTCCAATTCGTACGGCAACACACTAGATGTGTTGGGGGTTGGGGTCCGGATGCTTGTCCTATCAAGATCCGCTTTGATGTATTACTAGAAATCACATTCGACCTATTAGGCCATTAGGGTTACGCGGGGGTGTTTTATTGTCATTGGCGAGAGAAAGACCGCCTCTGACCATCGGGCCAAGGGGAAATAAAACTGGCATTTGATCCCCTAGCCACAGCACACACCCCTAGCGTTGACATCGAGTCCTCACGCGTGGGAACGTCTTGGACGAAATGTTGGGAGTTATCATTGTGGCCTTAATGCTCCCGGTTGCGGTCGGTATTAATGGACATGGAAATGCCCACCGTCTGAAACCGGGTAGACCTGGCATATTATCCTGGGCATCGACCGGAATATCTGGACCATGGGGCACTAGGTACCACCTTTTCGGGTAATGTCTCACCTTGGGTAAAAGTCGAATGACAAGTGCCATGAGTGCTCTAGCACGTGTTAGCGAGGATTCATTTCTTGTCCTTTTCATTTCTTTCTTTTATTTCTACACTTCCACTCATATTATCCGCGTAGCTCTCATACAACCTAGGCGAGGCTAGTATCCATTCAAGCCATCCACCTCCCTGAGTTCGATATACCCGCACCCTACACTAACTGTGCACTTGCGGTAAAACGACACCGCGCCCAAACCATAAACGGGGCACCGGTCAAGTTTTTGGCGCCGTTGCCGGGGGTGGCGTTCGGTTTGATATTAGCTTAGCTTGGGTTCGTGAGGCTACGCAAAAAAAAACAAAAAAAAACAAATACAACAACCAAGAAATTTTTCCCCCACATTTATATTATCTTTTTGTTATTCTCTTGTACTATTGACGCTCCTCTCTAGTTTACTTATTTTTGTTGCCCAGATGGCTTTCCTATTACCATGTGGAGACCAAATTTCGATGCTCAGATGGGAGGCTATGATCCTTATTCATTTGAGGTTTGTGAGATTTGTGGGATGGCAGGGCACGTGCATAATGATTGCCCATTTACGCCTAAGAGCCTCATTCTAAACCAAGGCCAAACATTTTTCAACAACCTTAGCCCAAACACCTCCCATCCATTTCCTCCACCTTATATCCCTCCACCAACACAAGAAAAATCAAGCCTTGAGTCTCTCCTTGAAAGTGCCATGTTTAACCAAGGCCAAATATTGCAAAACTTTATGGTACCAATCCCCGAGCCTACACCGAGGAGAGAGGATGGAGGAGAGGATATACCCACTTTCATGGTTTAGACAACCATCCCATCGGCCACCATAGACACATCTCATGACGATGTCCCATTTTTCCAACACTACCACTTGGATGACAATGCATTTTTTGATGATGATTGGGAGGATGGGGTGATTTCTTTAGGATCTATGGGAGAGACTTCTCATCTTGGTTTGGATACCCCACATGAGTCCTACAAGAGCACCGAGGAGACTACAGAGCTTATTCATACCGACGAGGAGGATGTGCGTGATGACGAGGATACCACGACCACATACGAGTGGTCCGCTCCACATCCACCTACACATCCATCTCTGTCGATGCTTCTTCCTTGGTCTGTGGTCAACCACGATGATGTCATTCAGTACATCAGGCAGATGGTGGAGCATGAGCATGTCGTCGAGGAGACTGTGCATGAGGGCTTGGATACAATGGTCCACTTCATGGAGCCCGAGTCACATCTACCTCTACCGTCACTCTCCACTTCTTCTGCGGCTGAGCATCTACTTGAGCATATTGCCCCTATTCAGGGAGATTTTCATACCCACTCTCACTCCACTTTTGAGTCTCACTTTTCACGTCCTATTTCTTTATACTCATATATTTTTGACACACCATATCTCTCGCAGGACACATGATCTACTTCCTTTGAGGTATGCTGCGGTGCGTCACCACCTGGAGAGCCACTTCTCATGGAGAGCGAGGATTTGGTCGTCACTAGTACAGAGGATAGCGACCCATTCTCAGGGAGTATTCATCACCCTTTTATTATTTTTCCATCTTATGTTGACGATTATCTCTGGGATACATTTATTTTGGAAAATGATTTCTTGCCATGGGCTAATGCACCTCATTCTTTGTAGTTTACAGGTGGACACCTACGAGGGATGCTTAGAGGTGTATTGCTTGGGTCCATTGGCACACGTGGCACATCGATTCTGGCGGAGCCACAGAAGGAGCAGTTAGAGCAGCTACATGCCCCACTCCAGATTCTGGATCCGCCTATGCTCAGGTGTATCCTAATCTAGTAGTGTAAATATCTACCGCTTTCTAGTTTAGATTAGAATAATCTCGTCTCCTCTCATTAGCTAGGGGAGCATATATAGGGTTTGCTTTTGCATCATAATAATCCATCATGTTGTGTCCTTCTATCATTTCACCCCCATCACCCTATCCTTGTTCTTTTGGCACTTTTCTTAGCCACGTTATCATTTTTCTCCACGAGTCCCCTACCACCTCTAAAGGGTGCTGATGCCTGTTTTGCCTATTGTTCACTCTCCCCTTTATCTTTTATGCCCCGTATCGGATTTTCATATCTTTTGGGCATAGCTTATATTAGCTTGGGGGGAGAGTATCACACATAGTCATTTTTGTTATTTTTGATGCATTTTCCCTCCCATTTTATCTTTGCCTTCTCATGAGTGATCTTATTGCATTGAGGGCAATGCAAGCTTTAGCTTGGGGGAGTTGCATTTCATGCATGTTTCTTTTATTTTCTTCCATTTTTCACCTTTTTCATGCATCAAAAATTTTTATTTTCATTTTTATGCATCATTCCCATCATGCATTTTTCTTTCTCCGTTTCATTCTTGACTCTTTCTAGAGATGAACCATCAATGATATTTTGCCACTCATGCTTCACTTTTCGCATTTGAGCACCCTTTTTCCATCACGCTATTTCTTTGATTATTCAATGCTCATATATGTGTTTTGCCATCTTTTGGGTTTATTTGCTATATTCCGAGATTGTTGGTTGTGATTGTGTTTAAGGCATGCTTCTAGCTATATATCATATTTTAATATGCCCATCTATTTAAAGTTCCTAGATTTTCACGCTTCATTTCCAAGAAACGGTTATTTTACCATCCTACCCTCGTGCTTCTAACTTATGCATGAAATACTATATGTGTACTCTTATCGCATGTGTTAGCTACCTTTCAAAAGGATTAGGATATCCACACCTTTGTTCCGTGCTTTAATTCATGGAGGATTTTCTTGCCATGCTTGGATTTCTCAACAATTCTCTTTTATTTTACTTTGTACATTCCCCCTCGTCGTGCATCGTTCTCCCATTTGGGGGAGTGCACACTTTTGTACATATTTTTGTATAATGGTCCTTCGGGGTTCTTCGTAACCCGACGCCCTAAAGCCATCTGGCTTGGGATGGCCGCCCTTGCATTCCATTGCGATTCCGCAAGTTTGCAAGACAAAAATTTTAAAATCAAAACAAAAAAACCAAAAAAAACAAAAAGATAATAAACCAATGTATATAGGGAAGGCGAGAGTTTGTACAAAGTGATCTTTCCACATCTTCTCCATCTCCTTTTGAAAATACAAGCAAGGCAAGAAAGTGTTTCAAAAATCAAAAACGACATGTGTGTGTGTGGTGATTCCTTACATCCTAGAGATTGATAGTTATTCCCATGATTAATATCTATTCTTTCTTACTTCTTCATCCATGTATGGGTATCTCGTATTCACCGTTTGGAAGATTTGATATGAATTTTGAGCTTCCTTATATTTGGGCATATTATCTACCATAACATGCTATGATAGCTATGACTTTGCCAAATGTCACGCTTCTATCTCTTTTGTGCTCTATTGATATGAACCTATGATGCTATATTATGAGATTGAATTATTGATTTAGATTGTGATATGCTTTTTCCTTGTGCTTAATTGTGTTGGTGATTACATTTGTGGTTTGGAGAGGGTGATCAAGGATTCTTCGATTTCCTTTCTTGCTCTCGCACCCGAACTTCACTCCAACTCGTCTTCCTCGGGACGAGGAAGAGTTTAGCTTGGGGGCTTGATGCGTGTTCATATTTCACCTTTTTCACACGCTCTTTATTGTGTTTTCATATGCATTTCATCTCACTCCATGTTGTACATACCACATTTTGGTTCATATTGACTATTGGGTGTATTGTTTGTATTTCAGGTAAATGTCGGCATTTCAGTGTCTTCTGGGGTCGACCTTGCATGTCGGGACCAAAGTGTGCTCACACGGCAAAGATCCAATGGCCAAAGACGAAGATTTGATGTTTTGGTGCTTCAACCGATCGGGTGGACAGTCCCACCCGATCGGTTCGTGCACACGTATCTGACCCGACGAGAAGCAAAGATGAAGCAGATCCCACCCGACCGATTCAGTGATCGGGTGGTCACGACAGTCTTCTCTGTCTTTTGAGCAAAACTCCACCCGATCGGTTGACTTGTCAACCGATCGGGTCACATGTATCGATTTTTCCAAGCTCGAGGCCCCAAAGTCTCACCCGATCGGTTCAGCGATCGGGTGATGATCTTCAAGAGCTCTCACCCGATCGGTGGAACTCCCAACCGATTGGGTGGCATCATTTTCTGCGGTTTCATTGGGTTTTTGGACCTAAACCATTAGGGTTTTGAGGGGAACTATAAATATCGGATGTTGGCCGACTGATAAGGTTCTCACCCATTTTTTCAGCAGCTTTTGCCCCTTTCATGGGAGCTTTAGATTAGGTTAGATTATGTTTCTACTTCAATAAGTCTTGTAATGGATTGATGGATTCTAATGCAAGATAAGTATCTTTTCTCTTATTTCGATTGTTTTGTGTTAGTTTCATTTTGCTTGATGATGAATGTTTGTTTGGATTTATTGCTTGCTATCATGTTCTTCATCATTGAGTAGTGTTTGATGAACCCTAAAATGGGTTACAGTAGGATTGATGCTTGGGTGATTTCATTTGACTTGACTGCATGGTAAGTGTTTGATGGAATGTGTCAATGGGGATTTCTAGCAATCTGAGTCCAATTCGTATGGCAACACACTAGATGTGTTGCGGGTTGGGGTCCAGATGCTTGTCCTGTCAAGATCCGCTTTGATGTATTGCTAGAAATCACATTCGACTTATTAGGCCATTAGGGTTACGCGGGGGTGTTTTATTGTCATTGGCGGGAGAAAGACCGCCTCTGACCGTCGGGTCAAGGGGAAATAAAACTTGTGTTTGATCCCCTAGCCACAGCTCACACCCCTAGCGTTGACATCGAGTCCTCCCGCGTGGGAACGTCTTGGACGAAATGTTGGGAGTTATCATAGTGGCCTTAATGCTCCTGGTTGCGGTCGGTGTTAATGGACATGTGAATGCCCACCGTCCGAAACCGGGTAGACCTGTCGTATTATCCTGGGCATCGACCGGAATATCGGGCCCATGGGGCACTAGGTACCACCTTTTGGGGCAATGTCTCACCCTGGGTCAAGTCGAATGCCAAGTGTCATGAGTGCTCTAGCCCGTGTTAGCGGGCATTTATTTCATGCCTTTTTCATTTCTTTCTTTTATTTCTACACTTCCACTCATATAATCCGCGTAGCTGTCATACAACCTAGACGAGGCTAGTAGCCATTCAAGCCATCCACCTCCCTGAGTTCGATATACCTGCACCCTACACTAACCGTACACTTGCAATAAAACGACACCGCGTTCAAACCGTAAACGGGGCGCCGGTCACATACCCCTAATCTCCAATCATGTAACAACCCAACAACCCATTAATTTCTATCAATACATAGCCAAATCCTATAGGGCTCAACCCATGGCCCTAGATGGATGATTACTCACGATCCATAAATAAGAACTCAATCAAATTCATCAATTGAAGCAGCTTAGAAATGTAGATGGAAAAAAATAGCAATCAAACAAATCCACAATGAAACGAAATAGAAGAAATTAATTCTATTGCAAACTTGAAGACTAGAATTCAAAAGAACAAAAAGAATTACAAAGAGTTGCAGAGAATAACTGACTGATACACCTAAAAATTCTCTAAGAAACCGCTCAATAAGTTCTTCAAATTACGTCCTCTCTCATTGGGAAAGAAGAAAAATATTTATACCCCTTGAAAACCCACAAAAATTCCCAAATTTGCCCATGGCGATGCCCAGATTCGACGTAAAACTCTCTATCGACGTGGTCACATCAGATTCTATGCTGCTCTGTTTGATATCAACGCGACCGCATGGAAATCCACAAGACTGCGTCGTTCCACGTTCAGCTCCTTTAAAATCTCCATCCAAACGGCCGCGTGGGTGACTGTTTGGAGCCTTCAGCTTCTCGGTGCGATGCGTTCATGTCATCTGCCTAAATGACAATGTCAATGCTTCTTTTTCTTCTCTTTAGGCTCGTGATGATACGACCATGGGGAAATCCACATGACTGCATCGATGCCGCTTTTGATGCTCTTGGGCTGTCCTGGTGATGAACCTCATAGATCTGCTACGTGGTCATGTGTGGCATGTATTACTCCTCTTCTTCCTTGGCCATTTGAGCTCACGTTTGCATCTCGCTTCGCTCTATCGCTTTTACCTCTGTTCTAGTGTCCTAAAATCCTTTGTTTACACCTGCACTATTCACAAGAGAACCAAGAGTAAAAAGTAACTAAAAAGTGGGAGAAACTGTATGGAATGGGCGATGAAAATGCATGCAATGCATAGAAATAAAACATGAAATATATATATAATGAGCACTCATCAACTTACTTCGTATAAGGAGTCTAATTGATGTCAAGAAAGAGAGCTTTGAATTTTGTGACAAATGTGTGGAAGGAAAATTGAAGAAGACCCAGTTTGGAACAACAGAGCATTACAGCAAGGGGCCACTCGAGTACTTGCATACAAATGTTCGAGTACAAGTGCTTCAATGGTCAAGTGTAAGCATTAAATATTTTTTAAATGAGAAATTGAAGCGCTTACATGCCTCATTGTGTTCTATGTAATTTGCTGGTTTCAAGTCATCGGTTCCGGGTCCGGGTACCCCTTTCCTATAGATGGAAACTGGAACCGGACCCGATTCATACTGGCTCCTAATTTTCCTACCCAGAACCTACCCGGAACTAATGTGTAGCTACCCGGAACCTACCCGTTCGGATAGGTTCCGATCGGATAACTGGGTACCCTGTACCCATGCACACCCCTAGTAAAACAGAGGGTTTAATGAGCCCCTTAACTACTCCATGTGATTTTCAATCAAATGGAGTAGCAGAAAGGATGAATCGAACGTTGATGGAGAAGTGCCGTTGCCTAAGTTTGACTGTTGCTTTTCCAAAGGATTACTGGGGAGAAACCATCACTACATCCCAGTATCTTATTAACAGGTTACTATCATCGATGATAGACTTCAAGATCTCAGAGAAAGTGTGGATGGAGAGAGTTGGAAATTACTCCTACTTGAGAGTCTTTGTGTGCCCAACATAAGCATTACAAAAAGAAGATAAGCTGGACTAAAGAGCCATGAAAGCAGTATTATTTGGATATCCCGAGGGATTAAAAGGGTATAGACTATTGGAATTGGAATCCAACAAGATGTTTGTCACTAGACATGTCACATTTGATAAATCACCGATGGTTAGGCAGGAGGTGATTCAATCAAATAATGACTCAATATTTGACAAAACTGATTCAGACATTGACCTCCACACCGCACCAGAGAAGTAAGATGCAGAGACAGATCATGATACAGAGATTACAGAGCCAGATCAAGTCAGACTCCAGATCAAGAGACTCAGGTCCCAGACCAAGGAGAAAATTTGGGGTTGTGCAAATCAACCAGAATCATGAGATTGCCTCAAAGATTGGGTGTGTGGACTTACTTAGCATCCACTTTTGAATTTGATGACATGCAAGCATACACCTTGAATATTGAATATGAATAACCTGCTACTTTTAAGCAAGCCCAACTATATAAGGTAGGTCAAACTGGTTGTTGGCCATGGTGGAGGAGATGTAATCTCTCCACAAGAATGGCACATAGGAGCTAGTTCAATTACCCAAAGGCAAAGAAGTGATTGGCTGTAAGTGTGTGTGTATAAAGTAAAGGAGAGTTCTGTGAAAGATGGTGCAGAAGTTAGATTTTAGGCACGTCTTGTACCCAAGGGTTTTATACAGAAGAAGGGAAAGACTACAATGAGATATTCTCTCCTATAGTGCGACACACATCTATTCATGTGTTATTGGTGATGGTTGTTGTACAGGACTTGGAGTTAGAGCAGCTATACATCTATACATGTAGAGCTAGATGAAGAAATCTATATGATCCAACCAGAGGGATTTGAGGTAAAAGAAAGGAGCAGATAGTGTGCAAGATCAAGAAATCGTTGTACAAACTGAAACAAAGTCCAAGACAGTGGTACAAACGATTTGATAGCTTTATGCTGAGTGTTGGTTTTGAGCAAAGTTTACGTGACCGGTGTGTGTATGTCTGCACACTCGATGAGGGGTTATTTATTCATTTACTGCTGTACGTGGACGACTTGTTGATTGTGTCATGTACCATGGATAATATCCATCCGTTAAAGAAGAGTCATGCCAAGAAATTTGAGATGATGGATCTGGGACTAGAGAGGAGGATCCAAGGAATGAAAATTGTTCGAGACCAAAAGGAGATGAAATTTAAATTGAGCCAAGAAGATTTTATTAAGAATGTTCTAGCCCGTTTTGGAATGGAGAAGGCAAAACCTGCTACCACACTGCTAGGAGTTCACTTCAAACTTTCTGCTGATTTGTCATCTACCACAGAAGAAGAGAAAGCCTATATGTCCAATGTATCGTATGCAAGTGTTGTGGGTAGCATCATGTATGCCATGGTGTGTACGTAGTCAGACATAGCTCAGGCAGTTGGAGTCGTCAGCAGATACATGGCAAATCTAGGTAAAGAATATTGGAAAGCGGTGAAGTGAAGGGGCACAACCAATGTTGGACTATGCTATGGTAAAGGTGAGGACTTGGTGGTGTCTGGTTTTTTGTGACACAAATTATGCAGGTAACTATGAAAGGAGGAGATTAACTACAGACTATGTAATTACGATGGGTACAACTGTAGTATCATGAATGTCTATCCTCCAGTCCGTTATAGAGCTCTCGACCACAGAAGCGGTGCTTATAACTGCTATCGTGGCTGTGAAAAAAGGAATTTACATAAGAAGTTTTATGCAATACTTGGGGATTCCATAAGAACTACCTCGTGTATTTTGCAATAGTCAATGTGCAATTCATTTGGCAAAACTTTAGGCCTACAACTTGAGGACCAAACACGTTAAGGTGAGATACTTTTTTCTACCGGATGAACAAAAGAAGATCATGTTGAAAAAGGTCTCGATGAATCACAACCTAGCAAACATGCTCACGAAGACAGTTCATGCAGTCAAATTCAAGCATTGCTTGAGTTTGATCCATTTAAAGTAAGGGATTGATACAACCTTTCCTGTTGTCAATTGAGCTTCAAAAATTCTAGACCTGGGTAGAGATGCTTGGAATTTGGGTAGAGCCATTGTGGAGATGGATAGAAAATGTTTTGATGTTTGCACACGTTTAATGGAGCTACTCAGATCTAGATCTTGGGACGAGTTTTAAGGAGGGGAGCAGGCCCCTATTTATATAGGCGACTGACCCCTCCCATTTACTCCATATCCGATGTGGGACTAAAAGGTTTTGGAGGAAAATTTTAATTAAAGTTTACCTTTCATAAAGACCAAAATTTGGTGAATTTTTCCTCCATCACTGTTGAGCTTCGTAAGTGATACAACCTATCAAATTAAAGAGGGTTGAACGGTGAACGCGTAGGAAGAAACAGTACTCCAATCCGACTTCGTTTGACCCCTCAAACATACGTCCAAAGACGAGCCCAAAAAGGTATTTTTGCTGAACAATTTAGCTGTCAATCTGAACCAAACTAGGGTTCAGAAAACCATCTGTGGGTCCCACCATATGGGCCCCATTGGCCTGGCGTGCGCAGCCCTCTGGGGGCGCGTGCATGGCGAGCGCCCCAAGCAGGGCGCCTGCTGCTGGGGCCCATTTGGGCCTCACCATTTAGGGCGCCAGAAACTATGGCCCGACCCTTTGGGCCGGGCCAAAAAGACAGCTGCCCGTTTAAAAAAAACTTTTGTGCATTGTCTCTATGGGCCAATTGGTGTACTATTTAAAACCCCTTTTAAATAGATTTATTAGGCTTGTTTGGACTATGATTAGAGCGCGGTTTTCTCCGTGACTTTCACACAAAAAACCTCTTCATTTCTATGCACTTATTGTCAAATATATTTGTAAACGATTTACAATATATTTTATATTCCTACTGCATCATATGCAATATCCCACATCCTAAATATAAAAAACCATTTGCATATAATACAAATGAACTGAGGGCATACGTCCCCCAACACATTTGACATGATCATGCCATATGTGACGCGATCATACTAGACTGGTTTCGACTTAAAACGGGCTTTACTTTGAGCCGTTGATTTGATACTTGATCAAATCGAATTGTCAGATCAAATCGAACATCCACGACTTAAAATGGCCTCTATAACCCTAATGATGGATTCTTATGTGAATAACATCAAGGATACATTACGGCAAGAAGATTTGATGACGACTATACTTCTAGAGAAAGATATTCTTGTTTCTAGGGTTTTGCGAGATTCTTTCATTAATGAGCACGAGATAGTTTGATATCTAGAGTGCTAGACTCAAATATCAAGATAATTGCACTTTTATTGAAGGAGATCTAAAGGCATTGGGTGTAATCAACTTGTAAACAATTCATCTCTGATCTAGTAGATTCCCATTAACAACGGAAGGCTGAACGTAAGTCTCATCACGTCAGTGAGACTGAACCAGGATAAATTGCTTGTGTCATCTATGTTTGATTGAATTTATCATTATTGTTTGTGTGGTACCTGGTTCTTGTTCTTACTATTTCCATCCCTAGATCTATTGTGTTTGTTTATGCTTCAGCTAAAAGAATTACACCGGTTGGACCTGATTATGATCACTTTTAGGATTGGATATAAAGAAGGGTTTGTGAGAGAAATTAGCCCAACACAAACTGCCTAGTGTCCAAAGCTCTACTAAAAACATTCTCCATTGCACCGTTGACCTTGCTCCATCTCTTACCCAAATTAGGATGTTTTGGTTGTCATCCGTACAAGCCAAAGCCTTGGGGGTGATAAATAATAGGCATTCGATTATCCCTGTGTATCCTCTCAAAGCACAACGTCATCAAGCACTGAGACCTAGACCTTGGTTTCTTGTTTTTATTAGACCCATGGCCAAACCAACCAGCTATATAATGAAGCCATGCTAGTTTTCTTTGACAATCATGGTTCATATAGTTTCCTTTATAAAGAAATTTAAGGTGTGCATGTGCAACCCCAACGACTGGCCGGCAAGTGGCGCACCCATCCCATGCTTCTTCTTGATAATTTATGTGTATTAGTTCATAACTTGTTTTGAGGATGTTGTTTGATGAAAATCAATCTTTTCTCGGAGCATTCATGATCTCTTGCTTCCTAAGTTAGCTTTATTTCTTTCTTGAAGATTAAGAATTCACCCTCGTGCCCATTTACTTGGAAGAAGACTTTAAAGTAATATGTTAACTCGTTGGAGTTTAGAAAAATGTGATGTATGTATATGTATATGTATATGTATATGTATATGTATATGTATATGTATGTATGTATGTATGTATGTATGTATGTATGTATATATATATATATATATATATATATATATCTATTCTATAAAATAGGGATGTTATCAAGAGAAATTGGATAAGAGTTTTTGGATAAGAGTTGAGAAATTGGATAATAAAGTGTTGGATAAGAGAATTTGGTTAAGAGAATATGTATAAGAGAATTTGGATAAGGGTTGAGAAATTGAGAAATTGGGTAATAATATTGTTGCTTAATACATTTTGCATAAGAGAATTTGGATGAGAAATTGGGAGAAGAGAAATTGGGGGATATGTTTTTGAAATCAAGTTAAAATTTGGAGGGAATTTTGGTTGGATAATTTAAAAACTTTGAATACTCAAACTTTTCAATTTGGGGGGAAATGAAAACTCAAACTCACGTGCACAAACCTCTAATCAAAAAACAGCATCAACTCAACACCCCTCAAGCTCTTCGTGAATCAAAATGCAGCATCAACTCCCCATGTCCCCCTCTCCCAACGGCAGCCGGCAGCTGGCAGCCGCAATCGTCACTGCCGATGGGGGGCTACGAAGAGGATCCAAGAGATTGGCAGCTTCCCAAACGACAGATCCACAAGGAGCTTCCCAAAGAGGACCTAGGAGATCGGAAGCTCCCAAAAGGGGGACGACGGAGAGAACCCAAAAGAAACGCCGAGCCCCAGGACGGAATCAACGCCGAGCTCCCCAAAGAACAGCAGATAGATGGAGAAGAACAGACCCAAAGAAACACCCCTGCCCCCTGCCCCCTCCCTGAGCACCCCTGCCTCCCGAAGCACCCCCTGCGGAGAGATCGAGAGGGTGAAGGCTGAAGCTGCGGCCTCATTTCTTGAGCTCTTCATCAAGGTAGCCCTTCCTCAAATAGTAGGTTCTCTTCATCAAGGTAGGCATTCTGATTTATTTGTGGGTGGAATTTTTTTTGTCTGCATGTATTTGTCAGCAATAAAGAATGTGGGTTCATTGAATCCACAGGAAGCTGATGAACATGGTGAGACTAACCTTGGCTTGAGAGCTATGCCTTCCCTGAGAAAGAAGAGAAGGAAAGTATGCTCAGGTATTTTTGTTTAAGAATTCTTTTCTCTCTTTTTTTGGATTCAGATATTTTTGATTAGGACTTGAGTTTGATTGAGATTCTCTGCTCTTACCCAAAGCAGCAATGATTTCTAAATAATGATTTATATCAAGCTTTGTTGAAATATGGAGATTGCAAGAGTTCATGCTCACTGTAAAATGTGAAGATTTCTAGCAAGCTTTGTTGAAATGTGAAGATTTTATTCAGAATGGCAATATTGAAAGGTTGAAATGTGAAGGTTGTTGAATAAAGATTGAAATGTGAAGCAAATGGGAGAAAAGATTACTTCAGTTTTTTGAGCATTCCATAAGAGCATTATCATGCAAATAGACTATATCAGATTCCATGCATATATCTCAAAATATAATGTTGTCTGAATTTTTTTGGACATAGTAAAGAAAATCTACATGAGATGTTGATTTACTTAGAATACATTATGCATTAAAATGACTCTTTGGTGCCATTTTGTCAATAGATGAAACATACTATGATCAATAATCTTTTGAGCCAACTTTATTGCAATGCAGATTACCAAATATTTAATGTTACAAACAGCAAGAAGTTCTTGCCATAATTTTTGTAGTAGAAATTTTTAACTTCTGATTTCTGAGACAGGTATTTTGCTAACATATTTGAGGAAATCAAGTTTAAAGTTCTACGGCCTCAGCTCATGCATGTTTCAAGCTACGAATTTAAATTTTTTGTCTACGAGCAATATCTCACATTCTCCATCTTACGACCTAATCTATGTCCTTGCAAATGCCCTCACCACTTACTTCCTTGGCCCCAAAGACCTCGCCAAGGCCTATGCCTTCCCCGCTACCACAGCTTCTTCATCGTGGCATTCTTTCCTTTTCTCAGATTTTTGTATGGTTGGACTGCATCGATCGACACTCCGCGGTTTCGAGCTTGTGGGTGACTCTAGGGATGAAGCTGCCATCAATCGGCACTCTACGGTTGCTTTTGTTATCATCCAGAATGTTATATTCTGGAATTTGTTTTGGAATGTTATTTTAATTACTTTTCATTTGATTAATACTATTAATTTTGGTTTTCGAATTCCTAAGATCTTATTTAACTAACAGAATTTGGGTTATGCTTTGCAGGCATGAGCAAACCGCTTGGGATGAAGGTGAGTTGATTTCTTAACTTCACACTAAAAATGATAGCTTTGTTGATGTATGGTTATGGAATTGAAATAGCTGTTGAAATGCAGGTTAATTCTGGAATTATAGATGAATTTCCTCTATGTTAATTCATTTTTGTTACAAAATTGATATTTTTGATTTAACTCAACGGTGATTATTCTACGGTTGCCATCAATCGGCACTCTACGGTTGCTTTTGTTATCATACAGAATGTTATATTCTGGAATTTTTTTTGGAATGTTATTTTAATTAATTTTCATTTGATTAATACTATTAATTTTGGTTTTCGAATCCCTAAGATCTTATTTGATCACCAAAATTTTTGTAATGCATTAGAATTTTGACAGGACCAAATGCATATCCTATCAAAAGTGCTTAATTTTGACAGGACCAAATTTTGACAGGACAAAAATTTTGATAAGTCAAATTTTTTTTGCACTTTGGTGACACGACCAAATTTTGACAGGACAAAAATTTTGACAAGTCAAAATTTTTTTGCACTTTGGTGACTTGCATTACTTGATCAATGTGGTGAATTAAGCATTAGAATTTTTTAACATGATATGCATTACTTGATCGATTAAGCATTGCTTTCTGATGCGAATGAGATGTTGGAATCTGAGATATATTTTGATGCTTTTGGACATTTTTTTCTATGTTTTAGTAATGATATCTATTGAGCATCCATTCGTTTGCTCCTGAATTTGTATTTTGAGAGTGCTGAGGTTTTGGAACCTTTTGTTGTGGTGAAGCTTTGCCTGGTATCAGTTCTCAATGGCTAAGCTGCCCAATTATGTTTGATTTACAGGGTTGATTCAGATTGTTTGCATTATTAAAACTAATCATGCATTTATATATGCTACGTTTACTAAAAAATCCAAACCTAAGAAACCTCACACACCTAATATTAACCAAGTCAAACCTAGGATTAATAAACAAACTAATGATAAGAAAACAATAAGAATATGCATAGCTAAAATTGGAGCAGTGAATCTCAATCCTGCAAAGTGTTATCAGAGAGCAGTGAATCTCAATCCTGATGATTTTGAAGCGGGGGTGAGCTAATTGGGGTTCCTTTTGAAAATTTGCATTCGCATTTGCTTTGGACCGTGCTTAGAGTTCCTTAGAATTTTACAGTTGTGGCCTTTCTCAAACTTAATACGGTCATCCTATAAATTTTGAATGAATTTCAGTTTACATCAAATTTGAAATCCTGTGAATGAAGTTCACATTATTGAATGAATTTGTAATATCAACTGAACTCATTTGAATTTCTGAATGTGAAATGTGAATGAATTTGAAATCCTGTAATTTCTGAATGTGAATGAATTTGAAATCCTGTAAGTTACATTTGAAGAATTTTTTTGAATGTGAATGAATGAAGTATCAAATTCATTCACATTCAGAAATTTGAAGATGAGGTATCATTCACATTCACATTTTGAAGATTTCAGAAATTTAATGTGAAGATGAGGTATCATTCTGAAATGTGAAGATGAGGTATCATTCACATTCAGAAATTTCTGAAATTCACATTTTTCAAAAATGTGAATGTGAAAAATGTGAATGATACATCATCTTCAAAATGTGAGGATTTCAGAACTTTCTGACATTCTGAATTTGAAGGTGAGTTATCATTGACATTCACATTCACATTCAAATTACATTCATTCACATTAAGAAATTTCAGAAATCCCTCATCTTCAAATTCAGAAATTGAATGAATTTGAATGTGCATGAATGTGAATGAATTTGAAATCCCTCATCTTCAAATTTGAAATTCGTGAAATCCCTCATCTTAAATGAATTTGAAATCCTAAAATTTCTTCAAATGTAACTTACAGAAATTTGATACTTCATTCATTCACATTCACATTTCAAATTCACATTCATTGAGTACAAAATTCAACTGTAACTTACAGGATTTCACATTGAGTAGTTGTAATGAAAATTTAATATCATTCAGTTGTAATGAATTTTGACTTTTGAATAGTAATTTTGAATTTTAATATTAGTTGTAATATCATTCAGTTGTAATATCAGTTGAAATTCATTCAGTTGTAATATCATCCTGTAAATTTTGAATGAATTTCAGTTTACATCAAATTTGAAATCATGTGAATGAAGTTCACATTGTTGAATGAATTTGTAATATCAACTGAACTCATTTGAATTTCTGAATGTGAATGTGAATGAATTTGAAATCCTGTAATTTCTGAATGTGAATGAATTTGAAATCCTGTAAGTTACATTTGAAGAATTTTTTTGAATGTTAATGAATGAAGTATCAAATTCATTCACATTCAGAAATTTGAAGATGAGGTATCATTCACATTCACATTTTGAAGATTTCAGAAATTTAATGTGATGATGAGGTATCATTCTGAAATGTGAAGATGAGGTATCATTCACATTCAGAAATTTCTGAAATTCACATTTTTCAAAAATGTGAATGTGAAAAATGTGAATGATACCTCATCTTCAAAATGTGAAGATTTCAGAAATTTCAGAAATTCTGAATTTGAAGATGAGGTGTCATTCACATTCACATTCACATTCACATTCACATTCAAATTACATTCATTCACATTCAGAAATTTCAGAAATCCCTCATCTTCAAATTCAGAAATTGAATGAATTTGAATGTGAATGAATGTGAATGAATTTGAAATCCCTCATCTTCAAATTTGAAATTCTTGAAATCCCTCATCTTGAATGAGTTTGAAATCCTGTAATTTCTTCAAACGTAACTTACAGAAGTTTGATACTTCATTCATTCACATTCACATTTCAAATTCACATTCATTGAGTACAAAATTCAACTGTGACTTACAAGATTTCACATTGAGTACAGAATGCTACAACATATCAAATTTTTGTTCATTGAATTTCAAATGCTAAAGAATATCAAACTTCATTGAATTTTGTACTCAAACTTCATTGAATATCAAATGCTACAGAATATCAAACTTCATTGAATATCAAACCTCATAGAATATCAAATGCTACAGAATATCAAACTTCATTGAATTTCTGATTGGATATTCTGTAGCATTTGATAAGGTATATCAAATTTTGAATTCACATAATTTTGAATGAGTTGATAATTTTTGAATGAATTCTCAGGATATCTCAATGAATTTTTGAATGAAGTATCAATTTCAACATCAGGATATTTCAGTTTAAACTTAATCAAAAATTCAAAAATTTCAACATCAGGATTCCTCCATCTCCATAATTTTTGAATGAAGTTTTGAATCAATTTTGAGTGTTATTACAGCTATTTCGAATTTGAGTGTAAAAGATAAATTTTTGATTCTCAAGTGTAAGGATTTAAACTTGAGAATTGTGTGTTCTTACAGCTCCGGATAATTGACAGGATATTGAGTTGTTCTCTCCAAATTCAAACGTTAGTACACTTGAGAATTGAGTTGTTCTCTCAACTTAAAATATTATGTGAATGAAATTTGAGTGCATATCCTGTCAATTATTAACTTAAACTTGAACTTGAATTTGTATCAAATTCAAATGAGTATTGCTACAGGATATCCAGTTTTCAAATGATATAGCATTTGCATCAAATTTCTTAATGGATTTTAATGGAGAAAAGTAACAGAATAGTATCATCACTATTTTTAACGTAGAAAGTAACAAATTTGTTAATGGATTTGCTAATGGAGAAAGTAACAGAATGTAGAAAGTAACAGATTTGTTAATGGATTGTTAATGGTATTATCCAAATTTCCGAAAAGAAACAGATTTGTTAATGAAGAAAGTAACAGAATGGTATATCCTTCTTCACATTTCCAGAACTTGATTTTTGAAAGTAACAGATTTATTTATCATTTTTTCATTTTTATCATTCTTATGATTCATCTTACAATTTATTGTTTCACCCAAATGTGAAGCATCCTAGAATGGTACCATCCTTCTTACTATTCTTTTGAAACTATTATCCTTCTTATGATTCTTCTGTCATTTTTATTTATTAATATTAGTTTTCTTTCAAAAAGCTTTGCTCTTTCAAAAAGCTTTGCTGTAGGTAATTGGTTCATGTGAAATTAGACAATCTATTGTGGATTCTCTTAGTGGGTATGATAGATCCTCTTCTTTTTACTTTTTTCTTTATTTTTTGTGAATTTTTTTGGATAAATTCAGTGGGGGTGTATGGCCTTTTACATGTTGTTCTAATATGTTAATAAGACGCATTTGCTTGAGTATACATAAGGTACAAATAGAGCTGAACCTAAAAAACCGCTAGATTTCTTATTAGTTTTGGTAAAAATTGTGATGATTTTAGGTTAGAGGGAACCTGATGCACTTATGAGTTAAAGTGATGGTAATTGTTTATGAATCTTCATCACCATTGATTTGCTTAGTCTTGGGTGTGGGTTTAGTTAGTATTCAATTGCTTCGAATGCTTTGGTGAATACTGTTTATTGCTTTTCACATTGGAATAGGTGTTGCATGTATTTTGTTACCTACAGATTCTTTGGGTGAATATGCAAGTATAAAGGTGTGACGCTGATCACATGATATTATTGTATTAGTGCTTCATTTATATGAGCACATGCTTCTGATATGTAACATCTTGATTTTTCTTTAATGTTATGCTGCAAATTGAATAACAGTATGGATTTGGTATAAATCCCAATTGCAGTTGGAAAGAAAGAAATCAAATGGAAAATTAAAATTAAAACAATCTGAAATCTTGGTGTATATACACATATGAATCAAATTCTTCAGGCAGTGTGCTCAGGTCTTACAGAGATCATGACCAATAATTTGGATTTATTTCACATGACCTCTGTAGGACCCATACTATAAAAAATGATCATTGCCCAAATTAAATGGGTTCATGCTTATTGATCTTTGTTTCTTCAATTTTCTGCTATTAGTTTGATTGTTTATACATGATTTTCCTAAATGAACATAAAAACGAGGAAAATGTGCATGCTGATGCGAGACTGAGAAAGAAGATGTCAAACCTGTAGAGGGGGACAATGATAACAAGGAGAATGCAACTGAAGAGGAAACTAAAGAGGTAGGTTCAAAACTTCGCTTATGGATATTGATGAGTTATAACAAAACAAGCTTTAAATTCTCATGGGAGTATATGACTGATTTTTGTTCTCTTTCTAAATCCAGAGGTTACATGTAACTCTCTCGAATCTTTGATGACTAAAAACCTATAGGTTGTTTAAGAGATTACGACTTTTGTGTCCAAATTAAGTAATCCAATAGTTGGTAATGTGCCTTTTAATCGTTGGTATTTTATATTTGTGAATCTGTTACTCCATCAAAATTAGGTTCTATTAAGTCAAATTTGATGATTTGATACTTTTTCACTTAGTATGATATATGTATATTCTGAAACTCTTTTCTTAGCTTGCTTATCATTTTTGAGCCTAATTTAACCATCTAATTGAGAAACCATGAACTTTCCCCCCACACATCAAATTTTCTGCTCAATAAACATAGACATCCTTGCTTTACATTGTATAAGTTCCATTTTTCTACTCAATAAACATAGACATCCTTGCTTTACCATTGTTTGTTGCATGCAACTTCCTAGAACTTGAAGCTTTACATCTTTGTCACACAGAAACTACTATATATTATCCCATGAATCATAGACACTATATACCTTTCTGTTTAGACCACACCGAAGGATTAAAAGAATTCCTTAAACTATCTTTTAAAGCTTCCTCTCAGAAAATGCTTAATGCATACTTTGTTCATAGATATGGCAATGGACTTCATGTTTTTGTTGACGCTTAAACTCATTTTCGCAGGTTGTATCGGTGGAGGAGAAGGTGGCAGTGGCCAGTGCCAATCCTATCTCCATGCAATTCTTCTATGGTTTTTTGTGTTAAATGGGTGGTATGCTACAAAGCATGAACATGTTGGGATAATGCTACATTAATGGCCAGACACGATTCGTCATTGGGTGCCTCTATATCCAGCGTATGTGTTATTTACATTTTTTTAAAAAATTTATTTTATTTTATTGATAAAGTTTTGATTTTTTATCCTTTTTTGTTGGGGCAGTTATTATTGGTGAGCTTGGCTTTGATTTGTTCATTTGCTCAGATGAGATCCCATCTTGGCTTGCCATGGTCAAGACTCAGGCTCAAAAAGTCATCTACCGGGTCAATAACAATTGAATCCCTCATCCAACTTTTTCAATTGTAGGAGAAAGTCATTGGCGAGGTCAAAAACAATCGAATCCATGAACATTGTTTCAATTTTTTCGAGAAAAAGATTTCATTTTGATGGTTTTTAAACACATTTTTCACAGGTGGAGTTCTATTTCAGCGACAACAATATTCCTAGCGACAATATCTTGAAGAAAACAGTCAGGAGAGCGAGAGCGGGTTCTGATTTTATTGTTAAAATCTTTTTATTTTAGTTTTTTTGTGTAAAGTTTGACTTTTATCTTTTTTGTTGGGTGGGTTATTTGTGGTGAGCTTGGCTTTGATTTGTTCATTTGCTCAGATGAAATCCCATCTCAGCTTTGATGATGTGAAGGCGACAAATGTGTCAAAGGAGACGGTGTAGGCGGTGGCAAAGACATTGTAGAAGCCCGATTTCTTAAATTATATGAGAATTGTATTTGGCATTCACAGGTGTAGAAGCTTGCGGTGTAGAAGCTTGAATTGTATTTTGGGATTCAACATCAAAATCCAGGTAGGCCAAGTGAAATGGGATTTAAAATCATGTCATGTACACTGTGTTCTTCAAAATATTATTCTATTTGGAGGTTTGATGAGTTAGACAGCACTGGATATGTCTTGGTAGTTCTATAACCTTATATTTTTCCTGGAAAACCATGTTGTGTATGGTTGTTAACTTATGAAAATACCGGTTGAATGTTGAACTACAGTTTTATACTCTTCTATGATTATCCTTAGGAATATGACATACACATGATAGTTAGCAGTGTATTTAACATCAATTCATAATAAACTAATGAATTTATACATGGAAATATACCTTTATTTGTGGTTCTGGTGTTTTATTTTTTATCTTTCATTTTTCAAATACATGTTGCTGTGGCTCAAGTTATACATTCTTTTTTGTAGGAGAAGATAGAATCTGCAACAGATATACTTAAGGAAATCCTTAATCCAGTAGTCAATGAAACTGAAGAAGTGTTATGGCCTCCGAGAGATCCTGAGGCTCTCATAGTGATGCAAAATGTAAGTCATAAGTTGGATATTATCACATAGAAAGGTAGCCTCTCTCCAAGCAATAATATTTTTAACTGATTGTTCCATCCGTCTTTAGTATGCCCACCTTGCCACAAGCCTGTGGTTCAATGGATTTCAGGTAAACTGTGTATGATGCCATTGAGTTCACAGCTACCTTTGAAAAAGGAAAATCCCAATGGAACATACAACCTAAAATAAATGGAAGGTCCATATAACACCAATGGGGATCACAGTTTCACTAAACATCCACACTCAAGAACATAAATTTGTCGGTACTTATATTACATAATGATGGATGGGAAGCATACAATTAAGCTAACACCGGCATGCAATTAAGCTCGGGAAGATAGGTGAAAACCTGTAAAAGTAGTTATGCATACAAATGTGTGTACATTTTATTAAGGTTTACAGGTTAAACTTTTGAATGGCATAATTTCCTGTTTGCATTCACTTCATAACACATTCCATTGCACTCATTCTGAATGAAATTGAGCCATTTCCATGGTTTTTTCTTTTCTTTCTTTTTTGACAAGGAGATGTGCCCTTTACATTGTTGTCATATACTTTCTTAAGATTCTGAATGTAGCGATGATCTCTTCTAATCTCCATGGAGGAATGCTTCTTCTTGAAAGAATGCATCTGATTGGTCACGTATCAGAAGCCAACTCTCTGTTCTACAAACAATACCCAAGTGTATCTCTAGAAACACTTACTCCCAGAAATGAAAATAAAATGCTGAGAATTTTGTATATACATCACTAGAGAAACTTAATTCCACATGTAATTCTGCATTGTTATCAAGTATATATGTATTTTTTTAATATTACATCAGTAGAGAAACTTAATTCCAAATCGAGGACCCGAGGAAAATCCAAACTTTTGGTGTGGGGATCTCAGCATATGTTCAGAAAATCCAGGTTATTCTAATATGATTTTAATTGTAAGTGAAAGGCTCAGAGAAGTACATAAATATAAATAAAAACAAACAACTTAATAGGATTATTAATTATTAAATGAACTATAAAGCTCATAGAAGTTATGGAGTGCAGACAGCTATAAGAAACTTAAGTAACAAATTCTCTGTACCTTCAAAGATCATCCATGAGCTGAAAAGAGTTATATAAATTTAAGAAAGTGAACCCCATCAAGCAGCCACATTCCAGAATTTAAGGATGCAAGAGAGCATTGGATACAAGGCAAGAGAAAATTTTTCAAAAAATAAATGTCCAAGATTTACTTTTAAGTGTCATAGAAATCCAAACACAATCAGAGAAGAATTCAACATAATAAGAAATTTGTTAAATAAAAATTTCCTGAGTAAGACATATTTTGATACCTTGGTAGAGTTGAATAGTGATGAATTATCTGTTGTCCATGTTGGTGATTTCTTTAGTTCTGATAAAAAGATTTGTTTTATCCTTTTGAAAATTTTTGCCAACTTTTAAAAACCATTTGATAACTAGCAACAAACAGTTGAAAACTCAGGGATTTTCTGTTTGAAACCCGTTTGAAAACCATTTGAAAAGTTTTGAAAACTATACTAAGTGATTTTCTGTTAGAAACCCTTGAAAACTGTATTCAGAAAACCATTTGGCCGGGTTAAGAGGGAAACAAAGGAGAATGGGGAGGTTTACAAATCCATTTGACGATGGCCTCTCAGATTTTGATTTTTGATTTTTGATTTGATGTCATTAGTTTATATATATGAGGTTCAAATTGCTTTTGATGTATGAAATAGCATTAGTTTTTTTATGCAGGATCATTCCCATTGCCTCATGCCTTTTGAGGTAAAAATTCATATTTTCATGCTATTTTGATTGATGAACCAAATTGAGAAGTATCCATCTTTTGGTATTGATTATTTTTATTATTCTTCTGTCTTACAGTTACCCCAGTTGATTCTAGGGGCAATGCTCTGGAGTGTTTGACATTAATTTGCTTAATGGATTTGTTTTGTAAAATTAGGATGCTAATTTGTTTTTAGAGGAGATTGAGGTGGACTTGGATTAATTTACTCTGTATTTGTTAAATTAATTTTCTAAAAGATTAGGATGACTGGATATTGTGGTGAACTTGATCAATGGATTTGTTTTGTAAATATACCGACTATTAATGGTTTTTCTTGATTGATATTGCCGAAAGATTTGGATGCCAGCTCAATGGATTTTGTTTTGTATTATTAGGATGCCAATGGTTTTGATTTTGAGTGTTGGGATTTGTTTGTACAATTATGATGCTGGAAAAAATGTTGAACATGTCCTATGTTTACAGTTCCTTTTGTACGACCAACCACATTGAGAAAACTTTTTTATAATTGCAGCAAAAAATAAGGCTGTTCGATGCTTTCATATAAAAGGTTAGCAATTAAGTCAAAGAAAACAAAAAATTGTTTGATAAAAACCATGACTAACAACAGTTTCTACCAATGAAATCTATAAGAAAGAAATTGCTCATTTATGTGGACCATATGTCTTAGCATTACCTTCATTTTATTTTGAGAAGTTAGTAGGCTTTGCACTCATCATCTCATTACACTCGAGCTAAAGATCAAATTAAGATTTCTTCTACATAAGATTTCTATAAACCAAGGTGCTTGCTATTGAATCTTCTTGATCCAATGTAAACCAATAAAGTCAATGCTAATTTGTTATTTCGCGCTGAAGGCGCATGCGCTCGATAAATTTTTTACGCTTATTTGTTGTTCCGCGTCAAAGGCGCCTGCGTCGAATTTGTTTTGTGGCGAAGGTGCCTGCACTAAATTTGTTGTTTCCCGCCAAAGTTGCCCACAACGAAATCGTCCTTGCAGCTAAATATTTTTACGCTAATTTGTTATTCTTTTAAATTTTGGCCGTGGAAATACTTTTTTGGGGAATAAAGATTTCGCGGGTGAAAATCTTAATTGAACCGTGCCCGCGGGCACGGGTTATGACTAGTATATATATATAGGGCGATCTTCGGTTGCGAAAAAGAGGCTTTTCGCACCGTGCGAAAAGATTTTTATCTTTTTTTTGAAATTTTTTTTTTCAAAAATTCTTTTTTTGATGTTTAATCGATACAATTATATACCCCAGGGAAAATAATGGGTGAACCCGTTGGGGATTAGAGCACCCATCCACCCGTTACAAATTTAACGGTCTCAAAACGTGCGAATTTGATGAAATGCCTTGATCGAAGGCCAAATGACATTATTTCTCATTGATTATTTTTTGAGGGGGGTATAACAACATATAATGAGGGTGGGAAAAAGAATTTTTGAAAAAAAAAATTTCAAAAAAAAACTAAAAACATTTTCGCACGGTGCGAAATGTTCTCATTTGAAAATTTTCCTATATATATATATATATATATATATTAATGGAGGAGTGCTGACAGCGCTGGAAATTTTGCCAGCACTGTCCGCTATCTGGGCAGCCTACACATATTATTTTTAAATTTTTTTTGCAGTAGTTAGATAAATTTGTTAGGAAGCTCTTCACAAATTTTCAGGTCGATCCGACACCATTTGATCCTCCGTTCATCGATTTCAAAAACATTGCGCAAAACTGTCCAGATTTTGCGCAATGGTTTTGAAATCGATGAACGGAGGATCAAACGGTGTCGGATCGACCTGAAATAACAAGTTTATCTAACAACTGCAAAAAAAAATTTAAAAAAAATATGTGTAATGTGCCCAGATCGCGGACAGCGCTGGAAAAATTTCCAGCGCTGTCAGCACTGCTCCATTTTACACACACACACACACACACACACACACACACACACACACACACACACGGATTAATAGGTATCATACGCCTATGAGATAGGCTCTCATACGCCCTCTCACATAAAGCAACCAAGTACAAGCCCACATGGGCTTGTACTTGGTTGTACTTGGTTGCTTTATGTGAGCGGACATATGAGAGCATATCTCATATGGCGTATGATAGCCATTATTCTCATATATATATATATATATATATATATATATATATATATATATATATATATATATATATATATATATATATATATATATATATATATATGGGTAAAGTGTTCCTAGGGTGACTCCTTAGATTAAATCTAAGGAGTCGCCACCATTTTCTCCCATCTCCCACAATTTGTTTTGCATTTTATCTTTCATATGATTGTTGTTCACCTCATAGATGATCAACATACCAAAAATCAAGTCATTCCAATACTTTAAAAGTCCCCATCTACCCCCAACTTCAACGGTCTGAAAACGTGCTGAAAAACCCATAAAGTTGCAAGAGGTAGATGGGCGCTTTTAAAGGATTGGAATGACTTGATTTTTGGTATGTTGATCATCTATGAGGTGAACATCAATCCTATGAAAAATAAAATGCAAAAAAAATTGTAAGAGATGGGAGAAAATGGGGGCGACTCCTTAGATTTAATCTAGGGAGTCACCCTAGGAACACTTTACCCTATATATCTATTATACATTTGACAGTGTTTTTTGAATTCTAGGGCTGACTAAGACAAGATAAAGAGTGGCTAAGATTTGATTTTGGTAAATCAATGGTTGAGATTGGATTTTGTGAAAATTTTAGTAGGAAAAATTAAATTTTGGTGGGAAAAGTGTCTTGGGAACCAAAACTTTGAAATTATGTGTGTCTTGGGAAAGATTGTGGAGATTAAATTTGGAGGGAGAGTGCATTGGGAACCTAAACTTTAAAATTAAAAGTTCCTTGGAAAAGATTGTAAAGAATAATTTGTGGGGAAAAGTACATTGTGAACATAAACCTTAACATTAAAAGTGCCTTGGGAAAGATTATGGAGAAGCATGATCCATTAAAGTAAACAAAATAAAAAATTTAGCATAAAATAACTTAGCGGAACAACAAATTAGCGTAAAAATACCATGAGGTTTGTTGTTCCGCGCCAAAGGCGCCCGCTAAATTTTTTTACGATAATGTGGTGTCCCACGCCGAAGGCGCGGTGCCAAATTTGTTGTTCGACGTCGAATTTGTTGTTCCGCATGGAAGGAGCCTGTGCTGCTAAATATTTTATTTTTCTGTTAAATTTTGGCTGTAGAAATAATTTTTCGGGGAACAAAGATTTCGCGGGGAAATTTTAAATCATCTGTGCCCGCGCCCGCGCCCGAGGGGGAAATAATTCTTGGGGAGAACAAAGATTTTGAGAAGATATCTTAAATGAACCATGCCCGAGGGCGCCCGCGCCGAAGCTACAATTTTGTTCGTTTAAATTTTGGAGAGAGAAATAATTTTTCGGGAGAACAATGATTTTGATGGAAATGATTTTGAGGGAAAATCTTAAATGAACCGTGCCCGCAGGGCACGGGTTATGACTAGTACATATATATATATATATATATATATATATATATATATATATATATATATATATATGAAAATTTTCAAATGAGAACATTTCGCACCGTGCGAAAATGTTTTTATCTTTTTTTTGAAATTTTTTTTTCAAAAATTCTTTTTTCCACCATTATTATATGTTGTTATACCCCCCTCAAAAAATAATGGTTGAGAAATAATGTCATTTGGCCTTCGATCAAGCCATTTCATCAAATTCGCACGTTTTGAGACCGTTAAATTTGTAATGGGTGGATGGGTGCTCTAATGCCCAACGGGTTCACCCATTATTTTCCCTGGGGTATATAATTGTATGGATTAAACATCAAAAAAAGAATTTTTGAAAAAAAAATTTCAAAAAAGTAAAAAAAAGTTTTCGCACGGGCTTTCGCACGGGATTTTTCGCAACCGAAGATCACTCTATATATATATATATATATATATATATATCTCTCTCTCTCTCTCTCTCTCTCTCTCTCTCTCTCTCTCTCTCTCTCCAAATGAGAACGTTTCGCACTGTGCGAAAATGTTTTTGTATTTTTTTGAAATTTTTTTTCAAAAAACTTTTTGTCCACCCTCATTATATGTTGTTATACCCCCCTCAAAAAATAATGGTTGAGAAATAATGTCATTTGGCCTTCAATCAAGGCATTTCATCAAATTCGCACGTTTTGATACCGTTAAATTTGTAACGGGTGGATGTGTGCTCTAATCCCCAACGGGTTCACCCATTATTTTCACTAGGGTATATAATTGTATGGATTAAAAATCAAAAAAAAATTTGAAATTTTTTTATAAAAAATAGAAAAAAGTTTTCGCACGGGCTTTCGCACTGTTTTTTCGCAACGGAAGATCGCCCTCTGAAAGTTAACACGACCCGACCGAGTAGCTGCCCTACTTAGTCGAGCTACAGTAGGAGTCCAAATATGCTTAAAAGGGCACTCTGAAAGTTTAATTGACTCGACCGAGTAGATACCCTACTCAGTCGAGCTACAGTAGGAGCAAAAAGAGCTGAATTCACTACTCTGTTTTAATTCAGCTAGACCGAGATGAGTAAGCAGGTCGGTCGAGTAGCTGGGCACTACTTATGGGTTCAAACTTTCAATTTTTCTCTATCTTTTGAGCTCCATCGAGTAGCCTGTACTGCTCGACCAAGAGATGATTAGTGGAGAGGGGCCCACAACTTAAACCGAGCCGAACTCTGGTTATTTAAAAACTCGACTCAATCCCAGCCCTTATCCCACTCTAATTCAAACTCCAAGTGCCCGAGCCCAGCTCCCTTTGCCCAAAACCCCGCTCGACCCAATCCCGCTGCCAAAGCTCCGCCACGCACGCCACCTGAGCTCCACCCTTTCGCCCATCTCGGTCCGCCCCATTTGCCCATCTCTCCACCTCCTTTCACCCTTTCTCTCTCCAGATCTCTCTCTCCCCCCATTTCTCCCCAATTCGTACCCTACTCCTAATATTTCCTATTTTAGAACCCCAAACCCCATTTAATTTCTTAATTACCTACTAATATCATCTTCATTATTCATTACTGGTACTATTGGAGCTTTTCGAGGAGAAGCTAGGGTTTGGGATAGCTTGGGGGATTTCTAGCTTCGAGGCTTCGCACGGGTACTATCACATTCGCTTTTACCGCGACTCTCAATATCGGTATACCCCTTCCACTTTTATTTTATTTTACAGTATATCATGTTTTTGTAGCTTAGCTGCACCCCACTCACAGGATGCCGCCTAGGTTGCTTATATCTCTTGCCACACTATTTAGAGTACTTCAGTATCTTACTATCCATGTGCTTGCATATATCTCGTTTGATGACTTCTCTAAATGAATGCATGAAATAAATTGAAGCTGAATGTATGGATTAGTATTTAGTATGCATTTGTTGGAAATGCACCAAGATTCATGTATCATTTGCATATCTGAAGCATCTGTATTATTGTCTTAATTCACCTTCTGCTGCATGCTTGATATGAGTGATATCTTTACTGCATGACTTCATTATTCATTGATATGATTAAGAATATCCATTGCATCACTTCATTATTCATTGATATGATTAAGAATATACATTCTTACATATGAGTTTTAGTTGATGTATTATCTTATTGAACCGTTCGCGCACATCTTAGAGTGAACCGAGTGTTATTGTTTCTTCCTCCACATATATCTTTATTTCTCTACTTGGGACTTGGGTTCACCCCCCTTGCAGCTACTTATATCGCATCTTTTCCCAAAAATCCATTGCAAAAGAAAAAGCTAGCTCCAAAAAGTTTAAAAAGCCAAAAAGGAGCCAAAAAGCCAAAAACACAAGAAGAATAGCTCCAAAAAGGGTTCAAAATTTTCAAAAACCAAAAAGAAAAGAAAAAAATATTTCTTTACTTGGAGCTACAAAAATTACTTGGGAAAACCAAGGCCAAAATCCCAATTTTCTAATTCTTTTCCCTTAGATGTGATGCCTCAAGCTAAGCTTGGGGGGTGAATTCTTTTGACCATATGCGTGAGTACGACATTAGAGAGGAGTTATGCATGAATGGGGCTATTTGATAATGCTTAAACTTGGTGAAATAACTTAGCTTGGAGATTTCTTATGATTTGACGAGAATATGTGAATGCCATGACTTCTATTCCATTCTCTATTGCATGCTTGGCGTGATTCTATATGCTTCCTTTATAACTTTTGATTGAAAAGTGCATCACCAACATTCGTATATTAGATTCTATGAATTGCATGAAGTGGATATGAATTGATTGTATGAATTTAGAGAGTCCTTTTCTTTGCTCTTAAAATCTTGCAAGTACCGTAATTTTTATAAGATATAAAATCTTTATAGCATGTATTTCATTTTTTGGAGTGTCGTGATATGTAGCTTATGGCTTGAGATCTTACCGAATAATTTAGTGCTTCCCTCCATTTTTCATCCTTTCTCTGTTTCTTATTTTTATCGCCCAGTGAGCCACCTATTCATCTTCCTTAAGGACGAGTAAGAGATAAGCTTGGAGGATTTTGATGTGTCCATATTTTTCATATATTTACTGCATCATTTCATATCATATTCGACATCCAAAGTTCATATTTTCATGTATTATCGTGCTTCTAACGTTATATTTGAGTTTTGTATAGATTTATGGATTCTCAGGAACTTTGGGGTGAATCAAAGCAATTACAGGACACAGACACATCAGAGACATCCGGAGCATCATTGGCCAGGTTTCATAGGTGTTCGGCATGGCAAGGAAGAAGATTGGAGGAGAGGAGGAGAAGAGAGTGAGAGTTGAGAGTTCTAAAGGCAATTAGAGTCTGTTTCCCAGGCTACTCGATCGAGTTGATCAGCACTCGTCCGAGCAGAAAAAAAGAAACTCCAGCGAGAACAGACACGCCCTACTCGATCGAGCAGACAGCAAGCTCGACCGAGCTGCATCCAAACAGAATGACTATTCTGAGCCATTCTTTAAGCAATGTAGCTCGACCGAGCAGTGAAGCATACTCGACCGAGTAGACCATCTACTTGACCCGAGTTGTCACCAAACAGAACAGTGTTTTGAGGAGAGTTTGGGACTACTGTAGCTCGACCGAGTGGAGGTGCTACTCGACTGAGTAGCCTGTATCAGCCCAGAGCCAAATATGTAGCAAAGCGGAGCAGCATGTCAGCTAGACCAAGCGGCGCCGATACTCGACCGAGTAAGGCGCCGCAGCCAGACTAGTTTGGGGGCCCAAGTGCCCATATTCTCTGATTTTTGTGGGGTCCATACCCCTTGTATATAAGACAATTTTATCCTATCTTAGAGAGCTTGATTAATTTCCTTAGTTTAATTTCTAGTTTAGTTTTCTCAAAGAGTTCAATGAGCTGTCACTATTTTATTAAGACAAAGTTGATATTTTTACTAGTTGCTTTTGCTTGGAATCATGGATCCTTAATTCTCTGAGTTTTGCTCTCACTGTAACGTTTTGGTAACGATCTTCTATCATTATTTGCTTTATTCGATGTCTTCTATTGCGATCATGAATTCTATTGCTTTCGTTAAATTCTCCATTATGATTTCCATTATCCATGAGTAGTCTTACCTAGGGCTGATGGATTAGCCCTAGGATCTTAGGATCTAGATGTAAAGTTAGGATTTTTTAGGTTGTTTTGGTATAAAAGTGATGTGTTTTGGTTGATCTAGCCAAGTTTGTAGGAGATTCCTATAGAGTTTGTGTCATCGATGGTGGCACATGCTTCTTGGACAGATTATGGACTTAATTAGGTAGTTAGTGAATCGAATTAGGGATCGTGACCACGATAGTGGCGCGCTGATCACTCCTTATTTTACACCTTTTTTCCGCATGTTTGCATGCCATTTGGATCGCCCAAATCATGTTTTTCACGATATATCGACGATATTGCGATGCTTTTCACGATTTGTTGTTTTTGTCGCATTTCAGGTGATTTGGCGCGATTTGGAGTGATCATGAGATGCGCTCACTCTAGACGGCCACCGACGACCTCCCCGAGGAGTATTTTGCTGTTGGAGAGGAGCGGAAGAAGAATGGACGTCGCAGGAGCGACGAGGAGGCCAAAATAAGCAGAATGGGCATTTTTTGTGTCCCACTCGGCCGAGTGGAGGAGCCACTCGGCCGACCAGCGAGACACCGCTCGGCCGACCCGTTCAGACACGATTTCCATGTGTACTCGGCCGAGCGACGGAGACCACATCGGCCGAGTGACGATACCACGTCCGCCCGAGTGGCGCCCAGACGAAGCCCCTCCAGAATATCGAAGTTACTGTTTTTCGGCCATCTGAGCTTCAGAAGACCCACTCGGCCGAGTGGTAAATCTCGTCCGCCCGAGTGAAGTGAAGCCATCGGCCGAGTGACGACAACTCACTCGGCCGAGCCGCCCCCGAACTGAAGACCCCTGAAGCCCCCGACTTACTGGAAAATTGACAGGGTTTTCACTCGGCCGAGCGACTTTTGTCACTCGGCCGAGTGCGATGCGCTGCCTGTAGCGAAATTTGCGGAAAACAGGCTGTGCAGGGGCGTTTTGGTCAGGATTTTTGGACGATTTTTGGGGCTATTTAAGCCCTGTTTTTACCCTAGTTTTGGGGGCTATCTCTCAGATTTTTTGCAGCTTTTTGAGTCTACTTTTTAGCTTTATTAATTGTGATTGGAGAAGAGAAAAACTTGGATTTTTGTTGGATTAATTGAAGATCTACATTGGTTTGCATTTCTCTTCCCCAAAAACTCTATTTTTATTGTTTATATCATTGTTGTGATGAATTCCATTGCCTATTTCATTGATTATTTTTGTGCTATTGCTATGATTTGTGAGTAGTCTCCACGTCTCGGGGCGTGGGGATGAACCCTACAAGCCCTATTTCCTATTTGTGTTGAATTGGTAGAAATTGAGCTAGGATTGTTATTAGGGATTAGATTGGGATCGAATTACTACGGATAGCTAGGTATTTATATCAATTGGGATTTGCAAGAGATTGGATCCCAATTTGATAGGAAGCCCTAGAAATCCGAATTGGGTTGGAGTCGGATTTTCGAAGTATCGGTTTGCAAGAGATTGGACCGATACTAGGACCTCCGGTTGCAATTCCGTGCCGATACCCGTTTGCAAGAGATTGGACGGGTAGGAACTATCCTAATTTAGATTGTGGACCGAGTTTGCAAGAGATTGGGCTCGGTGCGCAATTGGACGATGATGTTGATCCTAATGCTAGCTTCCCTAGGCTAGGGTTTGCAAGAGATTGGACCCAAACCTAGGATAGCTATAGACCGGCAACAGCGCGAGAGCGTGAGCTTGGTTCCACATTTAGTTGCAACTAGTTCATCCAAATTCTCATTCTAGCGATTTCGATACCGGCGAACCACATTTATGAAATACGGTGAGTAGTGGGGATTCCCCTTTCCCTAGACGTTCTTTATTTGATTTGATATTTCGCAAATTTGTCTGACGATTGTGACAGGATCGCCCAAGGCAATTATCTCTGTTCCTAAATAGCCAGGTTGATCAGGAGCAAGCACGGTCATTCGTCCTCCCTGTGTTCGATACCCGCTCGCCACCATACCGTGCGCTTGCGGTAAAACTACAACCGTCTCCTCGGGACGTGTATCCGGGGCGCGATCAAGTTTTTGGCGCCGTTGCCGGGGAGCGCGCTTGACGGTGCTCGGCACCGACCACCCGGTTATTTCTTCTTACTTTCTTCCTTTACTTCCCTCTCTATCTTATCCTAACTTCATTCGTAGCCCTATTTGCATATTCTCCCCGTATTTTGCATAAGATCTTAACAGGGAGAATGGGGGATGCAACGCCAACAATAGAACTCAGTCGAGAAGACTATGACTCCTTCACAGACATCCTTAAGGAGCTTGTCGACGAGGTCCACACTACCGGAGCATTTGCTATCAATATCAAGGACCCCGACGAACAACTATTTGCTAGCTTTGTGATGGACCAAATCTCCCCGGAAGGGACTATCGGGGGCAATGTCAGAGTTGACGTGGTCGACGAAAAATTGTATTTCGAAGACAATAGAGCAAATGTCGAAGAGCACTATGCTCCCGAAGAACCCTTCAAGCAAACCGACATTCAGGGTGTTAAACTTTATGACGCTCACTCTTGTTTTTATGAATCGTCTGATGTGTTTCTTGATTCCAGGTACGAACTGGAGCAGAGTGAAGGTTTTGGCGATGCTAGCACTGAATCAGAGGGCGCCTACTTCGATGCCTCATCCTCACTAAGTAGCGAGTCCGACTCGTCACAAGAAAGCATGCCACCTGAACATGAGCTTAACCCGGATGACGAGGAAGAAGCCGAATTCATGCGAGCTGATAAAGTGGAAGGAGCAGCGCCAACTCAGGTAGAGCTTAAACAATTACCGCCGAATCTAAGGTATGCCTTTTTGGGTAATAAATTGACTTTTCCGGTGATAGTCAATTCCCACCTCACACAAGATCAACTTGAAAAACTCCTAGACGTCCTTAGGAGCCACAAAGATGTCTTGGGATACACTATTTCCGATCTAAAAGGAATAAGCCCTAGGCTTTGCACGCATCGGATCCATTTGGAGGATACCGAAGCCACCTCCATAGAGCCTCAAAGGCGGTTGAACCCGAACATGAAGGAGGTGGTTAAAAAGGAAATCCTAAAATTGCTTGAAGCCGGTATAATTTATCCTATCTCTGACAGTAGATGGGTTAGCCCCGTCCACGTCGTCCCCAAGAAAGGAGGGATGACTGTCATAAAAAATGACAAAGGTGAGCCAATATCCACGCGCACTGTCACGGGATGGCGAATGTGCATTGACTATAGGAGACTCAATAAAGCCACCCGAAAGGACCATTACCCATTGCCATTCATCGATCAAATGCTTGAACGCCTCGCGAACCATAAATACTTTTGCTATCTAGACGGGTATTCGGGTTTCTTCCAAATCCCTTTGCACGAAGATGACCAAGAAAAGACAACTTTCACTTGTCCCTATGGCACCTACGCATACCGTAGGATGCCGTTCGGCCTTTGTAATGCTCCCGCCACTTTTCAAAGATGTATGACATCCATATTTTCCGATTATATTGAAAATATTATGGAAGTTTTTATGGATGATTTCTCGGTTTACGGAAGTGAGTTTGACTCTTGCTTGGAAAATCTCACTAAAGTCCTAAAAAGGTGCCAACAAAACAATCTCACTCTCAATTGGGAGAAGTGTCACTTCATGGTCACAGAAGGTATAGTTCTCGGACATCTTGTTTCCTCAAGAGGAATCGAGGTAGATAAAGCTAAAATTGAGGTAATCGAAAAACTTCCTCCTCCTATTAATGTCAAGGGCATTAGAGGCTTCCTTGGTCACGCGGGGTTTTACCGCCGCTTCATTAAGGATTTCGCCTCGATTGCCCGACCACTTACTTCCTTACTCGCTAAAGATGTTCCTTTTGACTTTTCAGGAGAATGCTTGCAAGCTTTCAACACCTTGAAGGAATCGCTAGTCTCAGCGCCCATCATTCAACCGCCGGATTGGAGCCTCCCTTTTGAGCTAATGTGCGATGCTAGCGACCAAGCCATTGGGGCGGTATTGGGACAAAGGAAAGATAGGAAGCTTCATGCGATATACTACGCAAGCAAGACATTGGATGACGCGCAGAAAAACTACACAACTACCGAAAAGGAGCTTCTAGCGGTCGTCTATTCCATAGAGAAGTTTCGCTCCTACCTCCTCGGTTCCAAGGTGATTGTCCACACCGACCATGCGGCATTGAAGTATCTTTTAAACAAGAAGGAGGCCAAACCCCGGTTGATTAGGTGGATACTCTTGTTGCAAGAATTCGACCTAGAGATCAGAGATAAGAAGGGTACAGACAATGTCGTGGCGGATCATTTATCTAGGCTCATTCGCGACAAGGAGGATGAGAGCTTACCTATTGACGACACATTTGTTGATGAGAGGCTATATGCGGTAAGGGCCGAGGAAGTACCTTGGTACGCGGACTTCGTCAACTACTTGGCGTGCGGAATCAAGCCGCATGGGATGTCCACGCAACAAAAGAGGAGATTTATGCATGAGGTCCGTAGCTATTTTTGGGAAGATCCTTACCTTTTCAAGATATGCAAAGATAGTGTCATTCGTAGGTGTGTTTCTAAAGAGGAGGCAACGTCTATCATTTTGCATTGCCACGGTCTACCATGCGGGGGACATCATGCCGCCTCTAAAACAACCGCTAAGATCTTGCAGAGCGGATTCTTCTGGCCCACAATGTTTAAAGACACCCACGCTTTTGTGAAGGGTTGCGATAGATGTCAACGGACCGGGAATATCTCCAAGCGCAATGAGATGCCGATGAGACCCATCCAGGAGATTGAGCTTTTTGATTGTTGGGGAGTAGACTTCATGGGGCCTTTTCCGTCGAGCAATGTCAACAAGTACATCCTATTGGCTGTTGACTATGTCTCCAAATGGGTGGAAGCTATTGCCACCCCTACTAATGATGCAAGGGTCGTCTCCAAATTCTTCAAGCAAAATATCTTTCCGCGCTTTGGAGTGCCGCGTACCTTGATAAGCGACGGGGGAAGCCACTTCATAGAGAACAAGTTTGAAGCCATGCTAAAGAAGTACGGGGTAAATCATAGAGTTGGAATGGCTTATCACCCCCAGACAAGCGGCCAAGTAGAAGTCTCAAATAGAGAAATCAAGCAAATTCTCGAGAAAACCGTGGATCGGTCTAGAAAGGATTGGTCAATGAAGTTAAACGATGCTCTATGGGCCTATCGCACGGCCTTTCGCACCCCCATCGGTACCACACCGTTCCGCCTAGTTTATGGGAAGGCTTGCCACTTGCCGGTAGAGTTGGAACACCGCGCATATTGGGCCATCAAGACCTTTAACTACGATTATAAGAGTGCGGCGGTGAGGCGACTCTTGGACATCAACGAACTTGATGAAATAAGGAGAGACGCCTATGAGAGCTCGAGAATTTACAAGGAAAGGACCAAGATTTTCCACGATGCCCGCATAACTGTCACGGACTTCAAGGTGGGAGACAAGGTTTTGCTCTACAATTCCCGACTCCGACTATTTCCCGGTAAGTTGAGGTCACGTTGGTCGGGACCTTTCACCATCAAGCACATACAACCGGGAGGAGCTTTCGAGTTGGAAAGCAAGGATGGTACCACATTCAAAGTAAATGGTCAAAGGCTCAAGCACTATTCCGAGGGGATCCCGACGGGCGAAACCAATAGAGTATATTTGCTTAAAGAGCGGTCGGATGATCTCTCGGACCTCCTTGATGAGGTGATAGAGGAGGCGATTCCTCACTCAATTGGTGCCCTTTTTGATGAAGAATTTGATGAAGGCCCGGATTTAGTCCAAGATGAAAAGATTGAAGACGATTCCCCCGACTTCTCCGCTGATGAAGATGAAGGCGACGCTGATGTCGCGAGGATTCGAGAGCTCTGCAAGCTCTCGAAATTAAAGTCTCCAAAGAAAGCTCCGCCGGCACGGAAATCGGCATCGCCGGTTAAGCCGTTGATCGGGGCAAATGCTACCTTGGGGGAGCCTCCCCCCAACACTATTCGAGATAGGAGACCACCGCGGGAGAACGCTACGCCGCCACGTTCGAATCCAAGCGCGCTCCCCGGCAAGTTTGACGGGTGCATCTCATATGCACCAAACATCCCGCATTGATTGAAAATTATAGGGGGTCGAGCTCACGACCTAAAACGAGCACTTGTCGGGAGGCAACCCGACGGTTTTTGCTTTATTTTTACTTTTTCTTTATTTTCGTTTTAGAAATTTTTAGTATTTTGAGTCATCCGACCAAAAATTTCGTGATAACGGGTCCGATTTTTTCTTGACAGGAGAGGAGATAGGTAGATCCGTCATGAGGAGGATGAACGAGACGACGAGGAGCGCCCCAAGAAGGCACTCGACGCTCAGGAGGAGGAGGAAATCGACTGGAGAAAGAAAGACGGAGTTTAGAGCCAAAACGAAGACAAACAGCAGAAATTAAGGCTCACTCGGCCGAGTATACTAGTCACTCGGCCGAGTACACAAGTTCGTCCGGCCGAGCCGCTCACGAACGAGGGAAGTCTGCTGAACCCAACTCTCTGTTTATTTTCTTGATTTCGATATAACTGCTACTCGGCCGAGTATATATATTCACTCGGCCGAGTAAAACGGATACCCTCCTAGGGCGAGTCATGCCGAGTAGCTTGAGTCACTCGGCCGAATGGACTTACTCCACTCGGCCGAGGCTGGCAAAGCCACTCGGCCGAAGCGATATCGGGGAGAAAATTTCTATTGCCTCGCTCGGCCGAGTGACCACGTCACTCGGCCGAGTCGTAACTTTCTATTATATAAGTGACGAAGGGGGCGCGGATTTCGAAATCGAAAATTCCCAAATCCGCCCGCGCCCCCTCGCCTACCCTCGCCCGAACTCGCTTCGTTCTCACCCCCACTCGCCCGACCAAGCCCGCGCGTGCCGCTGCTCGGCCTGCCACCGCCGGCCGACCGTCGCCGGACCCCGCCCGAGTCGCCGCCGGCAGCCCCGTCTCCGATCACCTCCGGTTCGCTTATTTTCACCGTTTTCTCCTCTTTTCGTGTATTTTTTGAGGATCCATGTGCTAAACACCCCCCTAACCCAAATCAATTTCTATATCTATCCATTATACCCCTATTGCTCCATACATTTTGATTATTACTCGCTGATATCGCCTTTTCACGCGCAGTTTGTTTATTGGAGCTTAGGGGAGGCCAGGGGAGCTCCTACGGGCTGTTTCGGACTTCGTGGAGGCGCGGACTTCGCACGCTTCCACCGATTAGCACTCGCGGCGTGTTTTGGTACACTCTTTCCACTCTTTTTGCACACGCCGCACTTTTTCACTTTTCGGCGCGCTCGGGGCCGATATGCCGCCCCGGACACGGCCTCGGACGAGGAGACCTTCCGCTAAGCGGAAGAGGTCGGATGACGCCGGCCCGGCCCACGAGGCGGAAGAGTCTCCTCCTCCTTCCCCCACACACACCGTCCACCCAGCACAGCCTGCAGGCCCCGCACACCCCGCACAGCCTGCAGTGCATCCACAGCCCGCACAGCCTCTCCCCGCCGATCCACAGCCACCACCACCGGCTCCACTGGTCGGGCCGCTCGGGATTACGTTCCGAGACGACGCACACCGCGCCGTCTTCGAGCGTATCTCCCAGCGCTCGATCGTACCCTCCAGGTTCGCACACCTTGCTGACCTAGGACGCCTGGGGGTACTTGAGGGGATGCTCACGTTGTACGACAACGTGGGCTGGCGAGATTTTTTCCAGGTGTCGGCGGATACTTTTACCCGTCCGACACTTGAGGTTTTGAGTTCGATCGCCCGGACCGATGAGGGATGCTCATTCCGGTTCATGGATCGAGAGTGCCAGGTCACTCTCGATATGATGAGAGCGTTTTTCTCTTGGCCCGCAGTCCCCGGAGCCGATCGCGGTTATGGCCCCACACATATCCCCCCACCCTCTTTCGACGCCGGTGCCTTCTGGGCATGTATCACGGGTCTCCACGCCGCCTTTGACCCTAGTAGGGCCAAGGCCTCGGCCATCGTACATCCCTGCCTTCGTATTGCCCAGCGCCTTATGGCGACGACATTTTTGGCCAGATATGAGCCGGGCACGATGTCTACGCCAGAGCTTTACATGCTCTATGCGATGACACATCCCAGAGCTCTATCTAGGGATGGAGATGAGCTTGTCCCCGCCGTCGTGATCGATGTCGCGGCATGGTACTTAGACCGCATCATTGTATCGGTGGGCGCTCGCTCACCGATATGCTGCGACGGCCTGATTACCTTGCTGGCTCTTATGACCGGCGAGGACTTCCCCAACGACTTGCGACGCGTCCCGGGCCCCACCTCTTTGTCGATAGATGTTATGGCCCAGATGAAGATGCTGCGTCCGCATGGTGAGCGTCACTGGGTCTGGTTGCACGGCCCTTTCGGTGCCGACTACATGATTCTCCCGAGCCCAGCTCGGACCCAGATTGCACCAGCCCACGTTGACTGGCTCCCAGCGATGGATGTCCTCATCCCCGCTGCGTATGTGCTCGAGGCCGAGGAGGCCGAGCAGGCCCACGCTGCCCACGCTGCCCAGGCTGCTCCCGCAGACCCTTTTGTCCCCTTCCCTGCCGAGCCTGCTGTCGACCCTGTCGACCCTGTGGCCCCTCAGCCTGTTCCTGACGTTTCTGCTGCTCCTGACACTTCTGTCCCCACCTCTGCCAGTGTCGAGAGTACTTTTACTGAGCCCACTTCCACCACTGTCACCACTTCCGAGGCTGTCCCCACCACTCCCGCTGCCACCTCTGGCCCTCTGTCCGTGGAGCCTCTTTGCTCCGCTCTCCCCGAGCGCCCGCAGACCTTTGTTGAGAGTGGAGAGCCCTCGTTCGCCGCGGTCGTGGAGACCATGGCTAGCATGATCTCCGCTGGGATTGCGCCTTTCGGTCCACACACTTCCACCCCAGCGGTAGAGTCCTCTGTCTCCACAGCTGCCGTATTCTCTGAGAGCGTCGTGGCGTCTGTCCACACTTCTGTGCCACTGACCTCTCTAGCCGCCTCGCAGCCGCTTTTGTACTCTTCTTTCGCTGCCGCTGCCTCCACTTCTCACCGCCCGCCCCGGCCTCACACTGAGGCCCGGCCCACATTTCCAGGCGCAGCACCTTTTGTCCCCTTCCCTGCTGAGCCCGTTACATACTCCACTCGCGTACGCCAGCCTCGCCCTGCGCAGCCTAGACCGGTGCGTCCCTCTGCACCACCCCCGCCCGACACTGTACTGCAGAGCATACGTGCTCTTGAGGTGGCGGTGAGTGGTCTTAGAGGAGACCTTCGGACCCTGTCCTCCACCGTCTCTACGATGGCTGGACGCTTCGAGCTGATCCCTCAGATTCACTACTGCCTGACACAGATCTTAGAGCGTCTTCTGCGCGTACCCCCACCCACCCAGCAGGTTCCCACTCACACTTCCACACACACTAGACCTGCTTCCACTTCCACGCCCACCCCAGCTCAGCAGCCTACACCACCACCACCACCCCCTCCGCCTCAGGACGGAGACGGCGCGGCACCGCCTTCTTAGGCACTCTTGATGCCTTTATCCATTCCTGCCGTTGTGCTGCCCGTCTCTGCTGGGTCCTGTTGCACTTTTGTCCACCCCCCCTCCTCTCACTTATTTTGGGATTATATTTTTGATCATATCTTTTTGTGCATATCATATCATATCTACTTGGGATTCTCATTTTGATCACATCTATATATATCTTTTTGGGAGAGAGGGAGCGTTTTTGGTGCCGTATTTATTTTCATATCACTCCTGTTTGTGCATGCATCATTTCCGCATCATATTTTCATTTCTTTCTTTTTTCCTTTCATTATTTTTTTTTCTTCCCATCATGCATGCATCCTCACTTGCCCCTCACATTACTTGTCTCTCTGTGTGCCACACTTTGCACATTGAGGACACTGTGCCGTTTAGCTTGGGGGAGTGAGTTCTCACGTTCTTTTTCGATTTGCCACCTTTATTTTCAGTTTTTCACACCGCTTTTCACTTTTGCACTCATTTTTCGTTATTTTCCTTTTGTTTTGCCATGCATCACGTTTTCCTTACTTTCCTGTGTGCCGCATTGCATAGTTCTATTTTCCTTTTATCTTTACTTCTTTCTTTTTCATCTCATGCTAGAGATGAATTTTCTGTGATGATGTCTACGTGGAGTTAGCTTATTCTATATGCATGCTATATTTGTCGTGTCTTAGATTTCATTTCTGATATCATATGCTATGACTTGCTTTGCATTTAGGAGTAGTAACCCACACTTTTTCCTCATGAAAATGGATGAAATTTTATTATTAGCTGAGCCTGAATATTCATATGTATGCTATCACAGAAAACACACCAAGATTCACGCATTGAATGCTTCTATCTGGAGTACTGATTTCTTTTCCTTTATCACTTCTATATGCATGAATTGTACACTTCACTTCCGGATGATTGAATGATGATTAGCTATGATATATCTGGATTAGTTAGCTTTTTTGTGATCGAAACTGAGTAGATTAGATTACCCTGCTGAAGTTGTCGTGCACATCTTATAGAGTGAGCCGAGAGTTATATTTATTTCTTTCTCCACAAATCTTGAACATCATTTCTCTACTTTTAAAAATCATTGGTGAATCTCCCCTTAGTGATTCTATTTTATGGCATTTCCCCCGCTATTAATTCCTAGCTCCAAATCTCTTATTCCAAAAATATAAAAAAAATATAATAAAAGAGAGAAGAACATTCTTGTATATCATTATCTCTCTTTGAGTTGGGATCATTGTATATATATAAAAAAAAGAAGAAGAAGAAAAAAAAAGACAAAAAAAAGAGAGAAAAGAGGAAAAATCCTCAATAAAAGATCCCATCTCGCTTACTTACTTTCTTCTTTCTCTTCTTTGCCTTTGGAGCTATATAAAAATGGGGATGTAAATATTTTTGTGCCACCACGCTTATAGATAAGCTTGGGGGAGGAGATCCATTGATGTGTGAGAGAGCGACTACTTGACATTGCACGACAATCTAGGCTAAGTAATATTCTATACTCGGTGAGATTGTTTCTAGCTTTACGAAATCCAGAAATCTAATCCTAGCATTCATTTCATGAAATCCATACTTTTCTATTCTCTCTATTCTATGATGTGATACTCTTATACTCCAGATAGAAAGCGTTCAATTGAAAAGTGTGTGATCTGAGATTTGTATACAGCTTTAGATGATTCAGGCGATGTTAATTTTAAAATCATTCCGTTTTTCATGATTATACCGTTGTTCGTGGGTTTTCTATTTTCTACTTGCACTATTCTACTATGATATCAAAATGAGATTCTTTGACATGTATTTCTCATTCGGTGCATGCTATAAGAGTAAGTGAAACCCACGTCCTGAGAAAATGATCTAGCATCCTTCCTCTTCGCTTCTTTCTTTCTTTCTTTCTTTATTTTCGTTTGGTTTTCATTCTTCTTCGTTTTTCATTTTTTTTCGTTTTTCGCCGTTTTCGTTTTCCGAATCCACCGGGTTCGCTTTTTACTTATCTTCCTCGAGGACGAGTAAGAGGCAAGCTTGGGGGATTTTGATCACTCCTTATTTTACACCTTTTTTCCGCATGTTTGCATGCCATTTGGATCGCCCAAATCATGTTTTTCACGATATATCGACGATATTGCGATGCTTTTCACGATTTGTTGTTTTTGTCGCATTTCAGGTGATTTGGCGCGATTTGGAGTGATCATGAGATGCGCTCACTCTAGACGGCCACCGACGACCTCCCCGAGGAGTATTTTGCTGTTGGAGAGGAGCGGAAGAAGAATGGACGTCGCAGGAGCGACGAGGAGGCCAAAATAAGCAGAATGGGCATTTTTTGTGTCCCACTCGGCCGAGTGGAGGAGCCACTCGGCCGACCAGCGAGACACCGCTCGGCCGACCCGTTCAGACACGATTTCCATGTGTACTCGGCCGAGCGACGGAGACCACATCGGCCGAGTGACGATACCACGTCCGCCCGAGTGGCGCCCAGACGAAGCCCCTCCAGAATATCGAAGTTACTGTTTTTCGGCCATCTGAGCTTCAGAAGACCCACTCGGCCGAGTGGTAAATCTCGTCCGCCCGAGTGAAGTGAAGCCATCGGCCGAGTGACGACAACTCACTCGGCCGAGCCGCCCCCGAACTGAAGACCCCTGAAGCCCCCGACTTACTGGAAAATTGACAGGGTTTTCACTCGGCCGAGCGACTTTTGTCACTCGGCCGAGTGCGATGCGCTGCCTATAGCGAAATTTGCGGAAAACAGGCTGTGCAGGGGCGTTTTGGTCAGGATTTTTGGACGATTTTTGGGGCTATTTAAGCCCTGTTTTTACCCTAGTTTTGGGGGCTATCTCTCAGATTTTTTGCAGCTTTTTGAGTCTACTTTTTAGCTTTATTAATTGTGATTGGAGAAGAGAAAAACTTGGATTTTTGTTGGATTAATTGAAGATCTACATTGGTTTGCATTTCTCTTCCCCAAAAACTCTATTTTTATTGTTTATATCATTGTTGTGATGAATTCCATTGCCTATTTCATTGATTATTTTTGTGCTATTGCTATGATTTGTGAGTAGTCTCCACGTCTCGGGGCGTGGGGATGAACCCTACAAGCCCTATTTTCTATTTGTGTTGAATTGGTAGAAATTGAGCTAGGATTGTTATTAGGGATTAGATTGGGATCGAATTACTACGGATAGCTAGGTATTTATATCAATTGGGATTTGCAAGAGATTGGATCCCAATTTGATAGGAAGCCCTAGAAATCCGAATTGGGTTGGAGTCGGATTTTCGAAGTATCGGTTTGCAAGAGATTGGACCGATACTAGGACCTCCGGTTGCAATTCCGTGCCGATACCCGTTTGCAAGAGATTGGACGGGTAGGAACTATCCTAATTTAGATTGTGGACCGAGTTTGCAAGAGATTGGGCTCGGTGCGCAATTGGACGATGATGTTGATCCTAATGCTTGCTTCCCTAGGCTAGGGTTTGCAAGAGATTGGACCCAAACCTAGGATAGCTATAGACCGGCAACAGCGCGAGAGCGTGAGCTTGGTTCCACATTTAGTTGCAACTAGTTCATCCAAATTCTCATTCTAGCGATTTCGATACCGGCGAACCACATTTATGAAATACGGTGAGTAGTGGGGATTCCCCTTTCCCTAGACGTTCTTTATTTGATTTGATATTTCGCAAATTTGTCTGACGATTGTGACAGGATCGCCCAAGGCAATTATCTCTGTTCCTAAATAGCCAGGTTGATCAGGAGCAAGCACGGTCATTCGTCCTCCCTGTGTTCGATACCCGCTCGCCACCATACCGTGCGCTTGCGGTAAAACTACAACCGTCGCCTCGGGACGTGTATCCGGGGCGCGATCACGCGCACTTTGAAGGGATATACCAACTTCCTATATTACTAATTGATGACGTACAATAGTAGCATCAATGAGAGCCACCAAATCCCAGATCAAAGCTCTAATCCACGATAGTGGTACGCGTAGAGATTGAGAATAGTTATCGATCCTAATGCACGGATCACGTGCAAAGCCATCCACAATGGTGGGGCTAAGCACGGGATACGTTAGACGAGTGGTACAACGATAGTTGGCCAAGAGTTCTACATTCTTAGATGCGACAATCTCTCCTTAATAAAGCCAATTCAATGTAAGAGTTCTTACCTAGCATTGACATCCGACGATCCTAGCGATGACTCCTAACGCCCTAGTCATTTATATTAATTAATTCTCCTAAGAAAGATAATTCTTGTGACAAACAATTTGAATATGCCTGCTGACATCATTCTAGGATCTAGAAAATACCCAAGTCTATAAACATCACCTCCCTGTGGGATCGATATCTTTTATATTAGAAAGCTCTAACACCGTGCACTTGCGATAGTCTCCAGGGTTACATTTCGGACGCAACTAGCCTTTGGCTTCGTTGTCAGAGATTTATCGCCGTGTGATTTGTGCCATTACTAGTTGGGGTTTAGGTGTTAAAATCGGGTGCATCAAGATTTTGGCGCCGTTGTGTTGAGTATTGGACTCCCCGTATTTGGTTTTGGATGATGAGCAAACATAAATAAATCGTGAACTAACAATTTGTGAGCGCAGTTATGGAGATCGTCGCCAAATTCACGAGAACACTCAAAGAGACATCTTAAGACTTCTCAAAGCTCGTATTCAATGCCTAAAGCTTCGTTGAAGCTTTTGGACCTTTTTGGAAGTCATGAAGATTTGATCGAAGCTTTCGAAGACCGTTCCTTAAGGTTTTGTTCATAGTCTTTTAGCTTCGATTTATAGAATGTTAAGCCTTGAGTAATTCTTACATGTCTATCTTCATATCGCTCATATCTTAGAGCTAGGATTATCTTAGAATCCATTAGAAACTTTCTCGAAGCCTATCGCTTCATCCCTCGGTTTCTAGTGCATCTTAGTTGGTTCAAGTAGAGTCACCAACCGACTAGATGACGATCTAGTCGGTCGGTAACTCTTCATAAACCGACTAGATTTCCTAACTCATTTCAGCTCAGCCATGTCGATCAATTAGTCAGTCAAAGAAGGATCACTGACCGACTAGATGACGATCTAGTCGGTTAGGTATCCTTCTCAGACCGACTAGTTGAGCTTGCCTCTGTACAGCCTGAGTTACTGTTTACAGTTAGTCGGTCCAAGAACATTCATCGACCGACTAGTTGTGAAACTAGTCGGTCAGCATTTGTTCTTAGACCGACTAGTGTAACTTGTATTCAGCTTCGTACATTTCACTCTTAGTCGGTCCAAGAACACTCACCGACCGACTAGTTGGTAAACTATTCGGTTGGCAAGTCTTCTTAGACCGACTAGTTCATATTGCCTGGAAATCACTCTTTTGGCTGTCGAGCTGTTAGTCGGTCCATGTTGAATCACCGACCGACTAGTTGATGAACTAGTCGGTCAGTGATCCTTCTTAGACCGACTAGTCGGCTTCAGATTTAGATCCGTTGGAGTTTTGAAAGCGACGTTTCTTTCTCTCTTTTCCCTTGATCCTTTAAATACCTGAAGGGGTTATTTCATAGGATCCAAGGCTGCTATTTCCAGAGTTCTATTGATTCAAAAAGAGAAGCTTACAACTCTCATCTTCAAGCTCTCCCATTCTCAAGAATCTCTCCCTCACTCTTATTCCTCAAGAGAGATTCATTGATTGTGAGCCTTCCAAGCCAAGGGCTTGATTCTAGGTCATCCATCTCATCCCTAGGCTTCCATTGCTGGCCATCTTCTTGAAGCTAGGGTTTGGTGACTCTTCCTCCATCAATATCCTCTTTGCCCTAATTTGGTAAGAAATCTCAAGGCATAGGTATTTTGTTGGTAAGCATTTTATTTCAGTTATATTTGAATTTTATACTCTCGGTTGTGAGAGGTTTTGCGTGATCCCGGGTTGTGGGATTCACGGTCATCGATTGTAGGTTGTTTGCACTTGTGAGGTTTTCGCAAGTAGTCATATTGGAAATCTTGAGTTAGGGTTTCTAACTCAAGTATCCGGAAGGGATCCGGGTGGTTGGGACGTAGGATCACCGGGAACAAGTCTGGGAGACTTGGGTGGATCCGAACCCATTAAACCATTTGTTTGCGTTTGCATTTATTCTTGTTGATCGTTGTTATTCCGCATTGTTGTTTGTTAATTGCACGATAATTAGGAATAACTCTCCCTATTATTTAAAAGTACTATTCACCCCCCCCCCCTCCTAGTAGATGTGCAGTGGCTTCCTAGGGCACTACAATTGGTATTTGAGCCAAGTTCAAAGCTACACATAGCCAAAGTTGAGAGCTATGACGAACAACGACTACAACGTCTTCAAGAACCGCGATGGAGCTTCTTCAGTTATGGAAGGACTATCCTCCGTCAGGCCTCCACACTTCAACGGTACCAACTACGGGTACTGGAAATGCCGGATGCAAATTTTCCTCCGGAGCGCTTCACTATGGAGAGCCACCATGACGGAGTATGTCGAGCCTTTCGAAGAAGATTTTGCGAAATGGACTCCCGCGGAGGTCGCCGCGAAAGTAGCCAATGCCAAGGCAATGAATGCCTTGAATTGTGCGTTGGAGCCCGAGGACTTCAACAAGATATGCACATGTAAGAGTGCATATCAAATATGGAACCAACTCCTCATATTGCACGAAGGATCGAGTACGGTAAAAGATTCTAAACTCGTCGTTGCTAATAAAGAATTTGAGTTGTTTCATATGGAGCAGGGCGAAACCATGAAGGAATATTACGCTCGCTTCGTGGATATATCAAACGACTTGGAAGCTCTTGGGAAGGTCTATACCCAAAAGGAGAAAGTCACGAAGATTATCGACGGTCTTCCATCATGTTGGGAAAAGCGTACCTTTGCCATCGAGGAAGGTAATGACATGAATAAATATACCGTCGTACAACTAATGGGTACCTTGTTGTCTTACGAGGTACGTAAGGATAGTAAGATCCGAATGAAGGAAAAGATGAAAGCGTACTTGAAGCAAGATGAGCCAAAGAGAAAGGCGATTGCCTTCAAGGCCGCTCCATCTACCGATGATGAAGAATCGGAAGACGAATTGGACATGGAATCCATTGCCCGTATGGCAAGGAAGTTCGATCGATTCCTCCGAGAAGGTATATCTTTGAATAAATCTAAAGTTAGTTCGACTAATGCTTCTACTCCCGTGTGTTATAAATGCAACAAGCCAGGACACATCAAACCGGATTGTCCTCTCTACAAACACAAGGAGAAGGGGAAATCATCGAAGTACGACAAGTCGAGAAAGTACAAGAAAGGACTTGTTGGCACATTCACCGACTCCGAAGAGGATTCCTCAAGTGGAGAGTCGGATGATGGAAGAGTGGAGAAAGCAAAACTTTGCTTCATGGCTAATGGTGGGCTCCGAAAAGGTGCTCTCTCTCAAGTGCAAGAGTCCGTACAAGTAGTAAAAACCTGGGAGTCCAGGTGTCGAATCCACGGGAAGAAATCTGTTGCAACCACAATTTAAATCAAATAGAAATCATACGAAAAGAAACTAACCACTTCACAAATGATGACGGTGATGGTGATGTGAACACGTGAACAATATAAACCTAGAAATACGTGAGAACAAATATCTATAAAAAGTGTGCACATGGTATGGGTTCGCTAGGGTCAACGATTCGTATTAATTTGGTTGATGAATATATCACCATGAATTCTCTTTTTGAGAGCAATTCACCGGGAAAAATATCCAATATAACTCAATGAATTCTCCTTTTGGGAGCAATTCATCGGAAGATGCCCTTTTGGGGGTTCAAACAAAATATTCAAAAAGATCGTCGCTAAAGCTATAATACGATATGAAACTCTCTTTTGGAGAGATCAAAACTACGGTATGAAACTCCCTTTTGGGGAGATCAAAACTCACCCTTTTGGGGCGATCATCAACTTAATTAATTCTTTTGGAATCTAAAAAAGTCGATTTACGAACAAAGATTACAATTTTAGCGATGATTTAACGATTTAGCACAAGGAATTTCAACCAAATAAACACGAATAATATCCCCTAACTACTCCATACCATGCACAAATAAGTTCTAGCTACTCATCGTGCAATAATAAACAAGTTACATAACAAAATACTTCAAGTTCATAGCAAAATACAATAGAAAACACCAAAATACGGGATAGAAGTTGAAGAAAATATCACCAATTCTCTCTGAAAAGTCTTCAAAACTCTCTGGAAATAAGAAAATAGGTTCTGGAATTTTACAGAATTTTTGCAGAATTAAATACGGCTTCTAGAGCCTCCAATACGCCCAAAATACGCCCACAAACTGCTTGCATACGCCCAAAAAACCCTAAATACGCTTAAATATAAATCATTGCGGGTTTAATGTGCTATCGGGTTCAAAACCCGCTTCAATTTTGTGCCCGAAAGCATCTCGGCCGTTCATCTCGAGCGGATCAATCCGCAGCCGTCCGATCAACGTTAAAAAATGCGGGATTTGATGCTGGCTCGCCACGTGTCCATGCTAATCGGGTTTGAGTCTCGACCGCACCCGCTTCACGCTCAAAACCCGCATTCGGCTTTGGGAAGATCTCAGCCGCTCATCAAAATGCGGGCTCGCATGAAAATAGGCCGCGTGTGCTTTAAGATTTGCGCACGCCCGCTCCGCAAGCCAACATGGATCGAACTCGGCTTCGCTCGATACCGTTGGATCATCATCCAACGAGCAGAAATCGGCCACGTCGCCCGATTTTGAATTCAGCCGCTCCGCTGCTTCGATGCCGTTGGATCGACCGGGCAACTGTTAAGATCGCGCCACGCGTCCCCGCTGAGTATTCAAATCGCTCTCCTCGTTGCTTCGCTTGGATATTACGTGCACCGTCCGATAGAAATCTGACGACCGAGAGCGTGCCACGACGTCCACGCGTTGCTACCTCTGGATTGGATCGCAACGGACGAGATAAGGCCACGTCATCCGCTCTTTTGAGCGTCCATGCGCCGCTGGGTCGGGATGATTGCAGCCGTGCGATCGTGATCTAGCGGCCATCATTTTTCCACGTCAACCGCTGCTTTGGGATGTTGGATCGAGCGGGATGCGTCGGATGAGCGACACGTGGCAGCGTGTGATTGGTCGGCGACCGTATAAACGTATTTCTTTGCGTATTTATCCAATTAATTGGTATTCTGCATTCAAAAATACACAGTAATTAGCACAGATCTCAGAAAAATACAAATAAATAGTCGTTGGAATCGTGAGATCGAGACGGTGTTAGGAAAAATATAAAATGTTCAGAATTGCATCGTTAAATGCTGTTTTGTGCTCAAATAGAGTGTTTTCTCTAATAAATAAATGTGTAGAAAATACGTATGAATTAGAGAACAATGTAGCATCTCATGAGCACAAAATAGGGCTAAATGGGGGGTTAAATATGTAATATTGAACCCGAATCACACCCCCCAACTAGCGATTTGCTAGTCTCTAGCAAAAATAGCGATAAATACGGACGATCAATAAAACAATAAGTTATTTCGAATTGCTTATGGCCTGGCTCAATAATACGCATTCCAACATGGTCTTAGCCATCAATAAACACATCCATGAACAAAATCAATCACACGATATTTTCTCTAATTTAATATGAATAAATAACATGCAAGCATCGTTTTGCGCAAGCGAAAGTATAACACGTCGTTATAACCTAGTTTTCTTGTTTCCAAGGAATTGGCCTATCAAAAAGAATTATTCAAGACATGGGTATTGAAGTTGCTTAGTATATTCACTCTTTCTTTTCTTTTATTCTTTCCGCGTAACGCGCATCAAGCAACATTTGCAGAAAAAAGTATAACTTGGATCGCTCCATCAAATGAGTGAGGTTCCGGTCAATGGCTCCCAAATCAGACGATAATAGGGCATTAGGCCAAAAAGGACCCCTCGGACTGTACTACTCGAGCCAACCAAGTTATTTATTAGTGACATACTCATTCATCCATTTTTCATCGTTCATTTTTCATTCATTTTTCTTTTCTTTTTTCTTTCTTGTAAGCAACTCAAAACCCATTCTTTCGAACATAAACATTAATAACCATGGCCACATTCCTCTTCAACTTGAAGACTATTCTTAAAAATCGTGTATACTTAAGCTTTTTCCATCACATTAGCATGCATGAAACCAATTCAAACTATTTCGAGATATTAATCATGGAAATCGAAAATTTTCATGAATAGTCTATTAAAAGTAATTCCATGAAGGAAAAATAATCAACTCAAGCCATAAAAATTTTTAGAACTCAATTAACGTATAATCATCCGCATTTGAGGCATATGAAGGAGTTTTAAAAGATAAAATTTGGTGATTTATTCTTCTCAAAAAAAATCATAAGGTCTCATACACACCCCCCCAACTAAAGATGGACATTGTCCTAAATGTCGGAAGAGGTACGAGTTTATTCAAGCAAGCAACTTAGAAAGCATATAAAAACTACACTACTGGAAAGAACAAACCGTGATCAAATGGCGGATCCCGAATCTTTGATGGTGGAGGAAGTTGTTCAATTTGCTCCTTGCGCTCCTCGGCGATTATTCTTCCTCCAAAAACTAATTTGGACCCCAGCAACACGACTCCACGCATCTCTATAATCCGTTTGCCAATGTCCTGCGAGAGATGAGTTATGTCAGTCCAAATTAATTTAAGATTCTTCGCAATAAAAATATTCCAAATATAGTCATCAAAATAAGTGAAAGAAATTAAAGCAAGTTGACGACTACTCCCTGAAAGATTTGCACTACTCTCTGTACGATGCTCGTTCATTGTGGAGAGGGATAAATGATTTTGGGACAAAACTGGAAGAGGGAATGGTTCTTGCTCCATGGCGATAGTCTCAAAACCTTTGTCCATAGCTGTCTCCTCCTCTCGTTCATCCAAAATTGCTAGCTCGTCCTCTCTTTTGCACACACTTCCTGCCATGTGGATATTTATATTCGTGTCCGCGCTCGGTATACCTGCAATAGAAGATAAACTCGTATTAGATTCTTTAAATTGAGTTTCAAAAGCATTACCTTCTTCTAAGCAAGTGACAATCGAATTAAGATCTTCAATAGATTTTTGAATCTGCTGTCTCCGAGCAAGGAAATTCTCCTGGAATTGATGGGATGTGGCCTCCTGTGTCTGAATAGTCTGGTAAGCTTCCTCTTTCAAGGATTGCAAAGGTACGTCTACGCTTTGCTCTTCTTGATCGAGGCACGAAGGCTCCGTTGAATCGCTCTCTGAAGTCGCTTCCACGGTTTCCTCGTTTTCTTGCAGAGACTCCATGTATTCCCACGCCACTGTCGGCGTCATGCTTCCCAATAATTCCTGCAGCTGAGGTTGTAGTCCTTCTAGGAAGAACTCCATAAGCTCTTCATTTGTGAAACCATGCTGCGGATAGCTCGATATAATGTCTGTGAACCTTCTCCAGGCCTGAAAGAAAGTTTCACTGTCAGTTTGATTAAAATTAACAATTTTGAGCTTTTCCATTCTATGTTTGTGTGCATTCGCATATCGTGCATCATAAAGATTGTTCGTGCAGTAGAAGTTCATATATTCCATTTTTTTAAAAAAAATAATAATAATAATAAAGTTTATGTACAATAAAGTGGAAAGATCTCACCGAAGGTCCTCTAAATGAAATAAACCGAAGTCACAAACCATTCTTCCCCGGCAACGGCGCCAAAAACTTGGTGGGCTCCGAAAAGGTGCTCTCTCTCAAGTGCAAGAGTCCGTACAAGTAGTAAAAACCTGGGAGTCCAGGTGTCGAATCCACGGGAAGAAATCTGTTGTAACCACAATTTAAATCAAATAGAAATCATACGAAAAGAAACTAACCACTTCACAAATGATGACGGTGAAGGTGATGTGAATCGTATTCTTTGGTTGTGTTATTGCGCTTAATCGTTGTATTTGCTAAAGTTTTAATCGTCGCTCTTAAATCTACTATTTCGTATTCCAAAAGAATTGTTCTAGTAGATGATCACCCCACAAGGGTGAGATTTGATCTCTCCAAAAGAGAGCTTCATACTTCGTATATACGTTTACAACTTTAGCGATATTCTATTAGAATTGATGCGTTAACTCCCAAAAGGATATCTTCCGACGATTTGCTCCCAAAAGGAGGTTTCGTTGTGTTATACTTGATCAACCAAAGCTTACGATTCGCTGATCCTAATGAACCCATGCCATGTACATGCTTTTTATATCTATTCTTCACGAATTAGAGTTCGTTGTTTGCATTGATCGCACGTAACAATTCCATCACCACACTTTTCATACCACCTTCACCATCACTATTAAAGTGCTTAGATTTTATTCGTTGTTACTCTATTTGATTTAGATTTGTGGTTTCAACAGATTCTCCCGAGGATTCGACATCTGGACTCCCAGATTTACTACTTGAACGGACTCTTGCGCTTGAGAGAAGCACCTTTCGGAGCCCACCAAGTTTTTGGCGCTGGGTCGGGATGATTGCAGCCGTGCGATCGTGATCTAGCGGCCATCATTTTTCCACGTCGATCGCTGCTTTGGGCTGTTGGATCGAGCGGGATGCGTCGGATGAGCGACACGTGGCAGCGTGTGATTGGTCGGCGACCGTATAAACGTATTTCTTTGCGTATTTATCCAATTAATTGGTATTCTGCATTCAAAAATACACAGTAATTAGCACAGATCTCAGAAAAATACAAATAAATAGTCGTTGGAATCGTGAGATCGAGACGGTGTTAGGAAAAATATAAAATGTTCAGAATTGCATCGTTAAATGCTGTTTTGTGCTCAAATAGAGTGTTTTCTCTAATAAATAAATGTGTAGAAAATACGTATGAATTAGAGAACAATGTAGCATCTCATGAGCACAAAATAGGGCTAAATGGGGGGTTAAATATGTAATATTGAACCCGAATCAGCTAATGAGGCAAAAGATCGAAAGTCCTCCTTCGATGATAGCGAGGATGAAAGCGAGGATGGTAGCGAGGATGAAAGCGGAGAACCTACTATTGATGAAATGAGGTTAGCAAACCAAGAAATTTGGTCTAAATTTACTAAATTAGTAGAAAGATATAATAAGACCAAAGATGAACTTGTTAGCCTCCAAACCTCTCCTAAGTCTACCATCACCAACAATGACACCATTGTTGAGACACTCGCCAATGAGAAAGCAAGTTTGCTTACTCATAATGGCTTGTTGAGAAATGAGGTGAAAACCCTCAAATCTCAACTTGAGCATGTTCATTTTGAGAAATCGGATGAACACAAGATGGCGGATTTGACGTCTCAAAACTCAACCTTGAGTTTTGAGAATAAGAATCTCAAATCTCGTGTTTATGCACTCACATTGCAAGTATCCACTTTGGATGCTTCGATGCATTCTCTCAAAGAGAAGTATGAGTGCACGTTAGGCCGTATCAATGATTTCAATAGAGGTAAAGGACATTTGGATAATATCCTAAATGACTTACTTCCGGCCAAACACCACATTGGCTTGGGGTATAAGATGGGAGACTCATCCAAATCGCCTACCACCTTTGTTAGGCCGACATTCGATGCCTCGACGAGTGGGAGCAAACACCCCATTGGTAGTTCTCCTACTAATAGTACTTCCACTTCGTACACACCCCCGATTGGAAAGAAACCCACTTTGGGTAGACCTCCAAAGAGGGGTCATGCATTTTTGTACTCTCATGATATGCCACGTAGGAACACACATCCTACTCCACCGGTGCATGCTAATAATGATTTTTATGCTCCGCACCCACGAGCACGTGCGAACACTCATATGAGACACCCACATGCACGTAATCATGCTCATGCACATCCTAATGCTTATGTTCACACATCTAATCCACATGTGAATGCCTTCTCTCATAATCATCCTCATGCTTATCCACGTATGTATGCTACACCACATCATGGATCTCATGCTCATCATAATGCTATTGCTAGATCTCATGCTCCTAGGCCACATGCACCACATAGAAATCAACCTTTTGTGCATGCAACCACTAGGAAGAGGATTCCCAAAATGTACACTATTTGGGGTCCCAAGAACACTAGCGATGATGCTATGAATGTTTATGTGAAATCATATATTAATGATGTTATTTTGAATGATGATTATGTTGGGAAGTCAAGTTCCTCTTGGACTTGGTTTCCGAAGGGTTAGTTCCTTTAACCCTTCAATGCTTGGTACCATGAGCTTATGATCATGTTATGGGTACCAAGGCATATGTTTATAAAATTGATTTTGATTATATTAATTTATGGCTTACAATAATTTTTTTTTCGTATTTCAAATTTGTTGTCTAACCTATTGGATCCAAAAGGATTTTTGGATACCAAAATGAAGTTTTCTAGGTTCAATCCACCATGGGATACCAACCCTACCAACTCCTCGATTTGCGAAGACTTTCATTCAAACGGAGTTGATGGTGCTTAGGTAATGCACCAATGTAGGGGGAGCTTAATGTTGTAAGTATGATATTACATTTGGTATCCATGAGGGTTGAATGCATGCTTGGTTAGAATCTATTTCTTTACATTGGTATCATTTTGTTTCTCCTAGCATGATAGAATTGTGAATGCCATATGTGCTTTGAAATCCATATCTATTTTTGGCATGCCATGTTCTTAAAAGTTATTATGATGATTTTCGTATTACTTTTATCACCTTGTCACTTCTCATCGCACACTTCACTTAGTTTTGATGTGCTTTTACTTAATGTTCATTTTCGATCGATATTGTGACATTTGATATTCTATGATGTGCACCACTCTTCTGATGGTTCATTACTTTGTGCACATTTTATGTATGTCTCTGATATTGATTTCGTCGCTCAACGATTTATTTTGATTCAATAGCTTTAGTTGTATGAAAACATAGAATTGTTTTCCATGCACTAAAATAGCTATAAATGTTGATATTGGAGAATAAATTCCTTTCATCAATACGTGAATTTACAATTGGTATTTTGATGACTTCATTTTTCGTTTTTCGACTAAGGTCTCTTTGGCACACCTTTAATATGTTTTGGCATTTTACTTTGGTGTCATTGGACCGAGGTCGTATTCTTCGACTCCCGTGATTCATGTATTATTTGGCCATGATCTATTATCATTGACTTCCTCCCGCACTTTTTGGATTATGCCAAAGGGGGAGAGATATAATAATGGCATGTGCTAAATGATAGTTTAGCATGAATCTAATTTGATATGTTAGATTCAGGGGGAGTTAAGAAAATATAAATGTATTTCAAATTCGATAACTGGATTTGTATTTTTAATTTTCTCGCCTGATTGATGCATATGTTTATTATTTCATATGGAACTAATGTGTCATCAATGCAGAGGGAGTAAGTAAATTTCATTTAGTACATTATTAGTGATTATTATTTATGTTGGTTTGTCATCACCAAAAAGGGGGAGAATGTTGAGTATTGGACTCCCCGTATTTGGTTTTGGATGATGAGCAAACATAAATAAATCGTGAACTAACAATTTGTGAGCGCAGTTATGGAGATCGTCGCCAAATTCACGAGAACACTCAAAGCGACATCTTAAGACTTCTCAAAGCTCGTATTCAATGCCTAAAGCTACGTTGAAGCTTTTGGACCTTTTTGGAAGTCATGAAGATTTGATCGAAGCTTTCGAAGACCGTTCCTTAAGGTTTTGTTCATAGTCTTTTAGCTTCGATTTATAGAATGTTAAGCCTTGAGTAATTCTTACATGTCTATCTTCATATCGCTCATATCTTAGAGCTAGGATTATCTTAGAAGCCATTAGAAACTTTCTCGAAACCTATCGCTTCTTCCCTCGGCTTCTAGTGCATCTTAGTTGGTTCAAGTAGAGTCACCAACCGACTAGATGACGATCTAGTCGGTCGGTAACTCTTCATGAACCGACTAGATGTCCTAACTCATTTCAGCTCAGCCATGTCGATCAATTAGTTGGTCAAAGAAGGATCACTGACCGACTAGATGACGATCTAGTCGGTTAGGTATCCTTCTCAGACCGACTAGTTGAGCTTGCCTCTGTACAGCCTGAGTTACTGTTTACAGTTAGTCGGTCCAAGAACATTCATCGACCGACTAGTTGTGAAACTAGTCGGTCAGCATTTGTTCTTAGACCGACTAGTGTAACTTGTATTCAGCTTCGTACATTTCACTCTTAGTCGGTCGAAGAACACTCACCGACCGACTAGTTGGTAAACTATTCGGTTGGCAAGTCTTCTTAGACCGACTAGTTCATGTTGCCTGGAAATCACTCTTTTGGCTGTCGAGCTGTTAGTCGGTCCATGTTGAATAACCGACCGACTAGTTGATGAACTAGTCGGTCAGTGATCCTTCTTAGACCGACTAGTCGGCTTCAGATTTAGATCCGTTGGAGTTTTGAAAGCGACGTTTCTTTCTCTCTTTTCCCTTGATCCTTTAAATACCAGAAGGGGTTATTTCATAGGATCCAAGGCTGCTATTTCCAGAGTTCTATTGATTCAAAAAGAGAAGCTTACAACTCTCATCTTCAAGCTCTCCCATTCTCAAGAATCTCTCCCTCACTCTTATTCCTCAAGAGAGATTCATTGATTGTGAGCCTTCCAAGCCAAGGGCTTGAGTCTAGGTCATCCATCTCATCCCTAGGCTTCCATTGATGGCCATCTTCTTGAAGCTAGGGTTTGGTGACTCTTCCTCCATCAAAATCCTCTTTGCCCTAATTTGGCAAGAAATCTCAAGGCATAGGTATTTTGTTGGTAAGCATTTTATTTCAGTTATATTTGAATTGTATACTCTCGGTTGTGAGAGGTTTTGCGTGATCCCGGGTTGTGGGATTCACGGTCATCGATTGTAGGTCGTTTTCACTTGTGAGGTTTTCGCAAGTGGTCATATTGGAAATCTTGAGTTAGGGTTTCTAACTCAAGTATCCGGAAGGGATCCGGGTGGTTGGGACGTAGGATCACCGGGAACAAGTCGGGGAGACTTGGGTGGATCCGAACCCATTAAACCATTTGTTTGCATTTGCATTTATTCTTGTTGATCGTTGTTATTCCGCATTGTTGTTTGTTAATTGCACGATAATTAGGAATAACTCTCCCTATTATTTAAAAGTACTATTCACCCCCCCCCCTCTAGTACATGTGCAGTGGCTTCCTAGGGCACTACACGTTGCCGGGAGGGAACTGTTATTACTTGGGTTTATTTCTTTAATGAAGAATTTGGTAGCAACTCTCACCATCCCTTATCTCTTCATATTTTTGTTTCTTTTCCTTTTGATACTAACACTTCTCTCCAGCCAATCTTCTCCAAAAGAGAACATGTATAATAGAGATGCAAGTGCATTGGAGCAGTGATTCTGATAGTGACTCAGATGTGTTTGACTTCTCTCCATACCAAGCATATGGTCTTCAAAACTCACGCATGGAGGGATCCATTGTCGAATACACAGCCAGAGAACTGCTAGATGTAGTCCGATTCATTGGAGCAGGAACCTATAGGCAGGTGATGAGAATCAACAGATGGTTATAGATCATATAATGAACAATGTTTCTGATGCATGTACCATTGAGGACGACATTCATATAAGTTTTGAAGGGGACGTGATGCATCTTTGTGCTATTGAGACTCCACTTGTTGAGGCGTATGAACTACCGAGTGATTCCCAATTCCAGAATATTTTGGAGAGCGTCGTGATAGACATATGGAACAACGGTTCAGTCTGGTTCCCTGTAGAGGACCCAATTGTGCAAGGGCTCTCAATCTTCATTGCAAGCACCTTCAAATATGCAGAATTCTTGGATGGCATCCCTATATCTGACGTAGTCTACGTACGGTACGAGGGCGACGCTCTACACTTCTCTGGTGACAATATCCTCCAAACCAAGACATACGGAGACTACGTCTAGGGAGAGTGTGTAGATCTCGAACAATTCCAAGGCAACATCATTCAGGGAAGCCCTCTTGACTCTACACCTGATAATGCGTGTGCATCTGAATGCCTTATTCCTATTGATAGGTGCACTACGGAGCCCACTCCTATGGAGATGGACCCTGCAGACGTTTACCACGATGCACCATCATCACCCTGCTCATCATATGAATCTACCGAAGAATAATTCCCAGCAGCTGAACCAACAGTTGAGGACGCATCCTTATCACATGCGAGCGATGATTGGAGTACGGCGCCCCCTCAGGTAGAACTAAAACCTTTTTCTACAAATTTAAAATATGCCTTCTTAAGGGAGAATTGTAGTGCCCTGTGAAGCTACTGCACATGTACTAGAGGGGGGTGAATAGTACTTTAAAATAATCAAGAGAGTTATTCCTAATTATTGTGCAAGCATACAAACGACAATGCAGAATTAACAACAATCGACAAGAATTAACAAACGCAAACAAAGCATGTAACGGGTTCGGATCCACCCAAGTCTCCCCGACTTGTTACCGGTGATCCTACGTCCCAACCACCCGGATCCCCTCCGGATACTTGAGTTAGAAACCACTAACCCAAGATTTTGCATTATGAAATTCTTGTGAAAAACCTTCACAAGACCAAATCATACACAAAGTAAATGTGACTCCCACAACCCAGGATCACTCACTTCTCTCACAACCGAGAGAACAATTCAAATAACAAAGTAATTGAAACAATGAAATAACTTACCACAAAATCCTATGCCTTGAGTAAATCTTACCAAATTAGGGCAAGAAGGATTTTGAGGAGGAAGATATCACCAAACCCTAGCTCCAAGAATATGACCAGCAATGGAGGCCTATGGTGGAGATGGTGACCTAGATTCAAGCTCTTGGCTTGGAATGCTCAGAATGGAGAGAATCTCTCTTGAGGAATTTGGCTCAAAGATTGAAGGGAGAGATTCTTGGTGAGAAGAGAGAGCTTGGAAATAGCTTGAGAAAAATCTTCTCTTAGGTCTGAAATTACTTGGATAATGGACCTCTCTCCTTGCGTCAAACGAATCAGGTTTGTATTTATAGAGGCAAGAAAAATCGTGCTCAAAAGATTCCCAACGGTCATATTTCTAAAGCAGTTAGTCAGTCTAAGAAGGATCACTGACCGACTAGATTGCCAACTAGTCAGTCGATGATTCTTCATGAACCGACTAACTGGCTCACAGCCAAACGAGAAAGTTCCAGGCAATATGAACTAGTCGGTCCAAGAATACTTGCCAACCGACTAGTTTCATAACTAGTCGGTCGGTGAGTCTTCTTTAACCGACTAAGAGTCGAAATCGAATAGGCTGGATTCAAGTACAGCTAGTCGGTTTAAGAACAACTTCCAACCGACTAGTTTCTCAACTAGTCGATCGGTCGATGTGCTTTGACCGACTAACTGTAAACAGTAACTTAGGATGTACAGAGGCAATGATAACTAGTCGGTCTGAGAAGAATTCCTAACCGACTAAATCGTCATCTAGTCGGTCGGTGAACCTTCCTTGACTGACTAATTGATCAACATAGCTAGGCTGAAATGAGCAAGGCATTCTAGTCGGTTCAAGAGGAATTACCGACCGACTAGATCGTCATCTAGTCGGTTGGTTCTTCTACTTGAACCAACTAACATGCACTAGAAGCCGAGGGAAGAAGCGATAGGCTTCGGGAAAGTTTCTAATGGCTTCTATGATAATCCTAGCTCTAAGATATGAGAAAAATGAATATTATAATGTAAGTCCTACTCAAGGCTTAACATTCTATTCTATGAAGCTAGAAGACATTAAATAAAACATGACGAACCGTCTTCAAAGCTTCAATCTTCACTCTTGACTTCAATAAAACTCCTTGAGCTTCAACGAAGCTTCAGGCACACGATCACGTGTATTGAAAAGCCTTGAGACATCGCTTTTGATGTACGTATTCTTTTGGTGACGATCTCCATAGTTGCGCTCATAGAAAGTTAGTACACAATATTTATGTTTGCACATCATCCAAAACCAAATCCGGGGAATCAATACTCAAAAAGAATTCAACATATCCTGTCATCGTTAGCACCTCCCTGACCGAGCCACAATTACAAAGTCTTCTCAAACCCTCAGAGCTCATAAGAAGGTGATAGGGTATAGCATTACCGACCTTAAAGGCATTAGCGAAACTGTATTCACCCATAGAATCCACCTTAAGGATAAATAAGCTACTTCCATTTAGCACCAAAGGCAATTGAATCCTAACATGAAATAAGTAGTCAAAAATAGGTGTTAAAGATACTAAAAGCCGATATTATCTATCCCATTTCCGACAGTAGATGGGTTAGCCCCGTTTAGGTCGTCCCCAAGAAGGGGGCATGACCGTTGTGAGGAACGATAAAAATGAATTGAACTCCACTAGTACTATCACTGGTTGGCGCATGTGTATTGATTATAGAAAACTCAATAAGGCCACCATAAGACCATTTTATCCTCCCATTCATTGACCAGATGCTTGAGCGACTTGCTAAGCACAAATATTTTTGTTACCTTGATGCATATTCTGGATTCTTTCAAATCTCTTTGCATCGTGAGGACCAAGAAAAAACAACGTTTACATGTCCTTACGGCACCTTCGCATACCGAAGAATTCCATTTGGATTATGTAATGCACCTGCGACATTCCAATGGTGCATGCCGTCTACTTTCTCAGACTTCATTGAAAATATAATGGAAGTTTTCATTGATGAATTTTCCGTTTATGGCACCAACTTTGATGCTTGTCTAGCTAATTTGTCTAAAGTTTTAGAACGATGCAATGATAATAACTTGACGTTAAATTGGGAAAAGTGTCATTTCATGGTAACGGAGGGAGTGGTACTTGGCCATGTCATGTCATCTAAGGGGATCGAATTTGATAAGGCCAAAGTTGAAGTCATCAAAGATTAGCCATCTCCCACTAATCTAAGGGCATCTGTGGTTCATTATGTAATGTGGGATTTTCCCGTCGCTTTATAAAAGACTTTTCTAGCATTGTTCGCCCTCTTACATAGCTCCTTGTGTAGGATGCTCCTTTTATGTTTTCTGATGCTTGTCTGGTAGCTTTTAACAGGTTAAAAGAAGCTCTCATTTCAGCTCCCATTATACAACCGCCGGACTGGAGTCTACCATTTGAGTTGTTGTGTGATGCTGGTGACCAAGCAGTTGGGGTCGTTCTAGGCTAAAGAAAAGAGGGAAAGCTTCACGCCATATACTATGCTAGCAAGACTTTTGACGATGCTCAGAACAATTACACCACCACAGAGAAGGAACTACTAGCCGTGGTGTACTCCATCGACAGGTCTTATCTTTTAGGATCCAAGGTAATAATACATACAGATCATGTGGCATTGAAGTACCTGCTTAGCAAGAAGGATGCAAAGACACACCTGATGCGATGGATTCTCCTCCTCCAAGAATTCGATATAGAAATCAAGGATAAGAAGGGGCTGAAAATGTAGTGGCAGATCATCTATTCCAGTTGATTCATAAACATGGAGATGACATTCTACAGATTGACAATTCTTTCATTGGGGAACAGTTATTCGCGGCATCCTCCCCCGATACGCCTTGGTATACCGACATAGTGACCTATCTCGTGAGCAGCATATTCCCCCATGGGATGGTAACTTATCAAAGGAGGAAGTTCCTACGTGACGCCAGAAATTACTTTTGGGATGATCTGTACTTGTTCAAGACATGTGCCGATGGGATTATCAGACGTTGCATCCAAAAAGAGGAGGTTGACTCCATTATCTCATATTGCCACGATCAACCTTGTGGCGGATATGCAACCATCACTAAAACCACTGCAAAAATTCTCCAATGCGGTTTCTATTGGCCTTCCATCTTCAAGGATGCAAATGACTACATTAGATCATGCGACAAGTGCCAAAGAACGGTGAACATCACGAAGAAGAATGAAACGCCCCTACAAGGCAACTTGGAGATAGAGTTATTCACCTGCTGGGGGGTAGATTTATGGGCCCCTTTTCATCAAGCAATGGAACCAGGTATATCTTGGTTGAAGTTGATTATGTCTCGAAGTGGGTGGAAGCCATAGCCACCCTAACAAATGACGCAAAGGTGGTAGCCAAGTTTTTCAAACATACGATGTTTTTCCGCTTCAGAGTCCCAAGAACGGTTATAAGTGACGGGGGAAGCCACTTCATCGAAATGAAATTCGAAGAAATGCTCAAGAAATACAGAGTACACAACAAAGTTGGCCTCGCCTATCATCCCCAAACAAGTGGCCAAGTTGAAACCTCCAATAGAGATATCAAGAGCATTATATAGAATACGGTGAGCGGATCAAGAAGGGATTGGTCCCAAAAATTAAGTGACGCTCTTTGGGCATATCGCACCACTTTCAAAACTCCTATCGGAACAACCCCTACAGGTTGTATATGGAAAAGCATGCCACTTGCCAGTGGAATTGGAACATAGAGCGTATTGGGCGATAAAGAAGTTAAACTATGACTACAAAAGCGCCGCCACATGACGATTTTTGAATATCAATGAGCTTGAAGAAATTTGGCAACATGCTTATGAGAACGCACGGTTCTACAAGTAGAGGACCAAGGTCTACCACGATAACCAAATCACGGTAAGGCGCTACGACGTTGGTTACCTAGTACTCCTCTACAACTTAAGGCTACGACTCTTTCCGGGAAAGCTAAAATCAAGATGGTCCGGCCCTTTCAAGATAACAAGTATGCCCCCGGGAGGTGCCATAGAAGTTGAGGGAAAGAACGGTAAATTCAAGGTGAACGGACGAAGATTGAAGCCATACGTAGCAGGCGAGCCCTTGAAGGCAAAGAGAGTGTAACGGCCTGTTTTCGGGCCTATTTGAATTTTGTGTGTGCACAGCAATTAGGTCTGTGCGTAAAGTGATTTGGTCTGTGTGCATAGCAGATGTCGTCTGTGCACGCAGTAGGAACCTAGAACCTTGCTTGAACCTATAGATAGCCTCAGTGACTCATGTCCGACTTGGGAACACGTGTCAACCCAAGCCAACACCTCGTTCACACTGGAATTGCTTTATGCGCCGACCGTTTGAACAACACGCTATATACACGCAAATCGACGGGCGATTCTGGGACGAACCACACGTACATGACCGTACTTATGCCAGGAACTTGTAGGCGACCCCCTAGACCAGTGAGACCCCGCATGCGCAAACAGAACGCATATCTCGGCAGTATCACGCATATTGATCCGATACGGCATTTTCCGTTGTATCAGGGTAACCAGACCCAACCAACCCCTCACGCATGTGCACTTGGGTGTCTCGGAGCTCTGTGCATGCCCCGGACCCATGCCTCGATGCACGTGCATGTAACGCACATGCAAACCCTAGTTTTAGCCTTGTAGAGGAATCTTAAGCCTATAGCATCTAACCTAAGCCCAGACCACGAGCCCCAAGCCCCCTACATCAGCATTACAACTTGTGCACGCGGCCCAAGGCCCAGCTACCGGCCCTAGCCTAGGGATTTGCACAGAAACCCTAACCCTAAGTATACTTAAACCCTCATCTCCCTCTCTCTCCCTCTATAGACCACGGCAGCCGCCAAACCCAAACCCCATGGCCTCACCTGGCCCTCCTCTTGTGACTGCAAGGCTTCCCCGCCTTGGCCGTGCCCTGCTTCATCTTCCCCAAGCCCGAACACGAACGCCAGCCACCGCCGGCACCTTTCCAAGCCTCGCGCCGTCGCTCCGATCGCTCCCACCACCAACTGATCGCGCCCGGGCGTACACGTCCAGGAGCGACGGTTGTAGTTTTACCGCAAGCGCACGGTGTAGCGACGAGCGGGTTATTGAACACAGGGAGGACGAATGAAAGTGCCTGCTCCAATCAACCTGGCTATATGAACAGAAAAGAGGGAATTTACCTTTTGGTGATCCTGTCACAATCGTCAGACAAAATACTGAGATATCAAATCAAATAAAGACGCCTAGGGAATGGGGAATCCCCGCTACTCAACGTATCTCGTCAATGTGATTCATTGGTATCAACATTGCTAGGGTAGAATTTCAGATGAACTAGTTGCAACTGAATGTAAAACCTAGCTCACGCTCTCGCGTTGTTGCCGGTCTATAGCTATCCTAGGTTTGGGTCCAATCTCTTGCAAACCCTAGCCTAGGCAAGCTAGCATTAGGATCAACATCATCGTTCAATCGCGCCCCGAGCCCACTCTCGTGCAAACTCGGGCCACGACCTAGGTTGGGATAGTTCTTACCCGTCCAATCTCTTGCAAACGGGTATCGGTATGGAATTGTAACCGAGAACCCTAGTATCGGTCCAATCTCTTGCAAACCGATACTACGGAAACTCAATTTCAACCCAATTCAGATTTCTAGGGTTTCCTATCGAATTGGGATCCAATCTCTTGCAAATCCCAATCGATATGAACACCTAGCTATCCGTAGTAAATCGATCCCAAACTAACCCTAATAGCAATTCTAGCAATATTTCTACCCAATCATCACAAATAAAAAATTGGGCTCGTAGGGTTCATCCCCACGCCCCAAGACGTATAGACTACTCACAATTCATATCCCAAATGCAAGAATAAACAATGGAAATAACAAGAGAATTCATCACAATATTCAAATAAGCAATAAAATGAGGTTTTTAATGGAGAGGGAGACAAACCAATAGAGTTCTCCAAGAATCCAACAAAAATAAACTTTTCTCTCCTCTCCAATCACAAAAATCTAAAGCTAAAAAGTTTAATCTAAAAAGCTGCAAAAAGTCAAGGAAAAAGCTCTCTAACCTAGGTTAAAAACTGGGGTTAAATACCCCCTAAAATCGTCCAAAAAACTGTGACCAAAATGCCCCTGCGCAGCCTGAAAATCGCAATTTACGCTACAGGCAGCGCGTCGCACTCGGCCGAGTGCCAAAAGTCGCTCGGCCGAGTGACAAACCCTGAGAATTTCCAGTAAGTCTTGGTCTTCGGGGGTCTTCACTTCGGGGGTGGCTCGGCCGAGTGAGTTGTCGTCACTCGGCCGATGGCTTCTATGTACTCGGGCGGTCGGCATTTTCCACTCGGCCGAGTGGGTCTTCTGAAGCTCAGGCAGACGAAAAACAGTAAGTTGGCACTTTTTGATGGGCGTCGTCTGAGTGCCACTCGGGCGGACGGAGTCTCGTCACTCGGCCGATGTGGCTTCCGACGCTCGGCCGAATGCACACATGAAACGTGTCCGATCTGGTCGGCCGAGCAGTGTCTCGCTGGTCGGCCGAGTGACTCCTTCACTCGGCCGAGTGAGACACCAAAAATGCCCAAACAGCTTGTTTTTGCCTCCTCGTCGCTCATGCGACGTTCTTTCTTCTTTCGCTCCTCTCCAATAGCAAAATACCCCTCGGGGAGGTCATCGGTGACACTCTGGAGTAGGCGTATCAGGGGATCACTCCAAATCGCTCCAAATCTCCTTAAATACGACAAAAACAACAAATCGTGAAAAGTATCGCAATATTGTCGATAAATCGTGAAAAGCGTGATTTGAGCGATCTGAATGGCATGCAATCATGCGGAAAAAAGGTGTAAAATAAGGAGTGATCAAAATCCCCCAAGCTTACCTCTTACTTGTCCTCGAGGAAGATAAGTAAAAGGCGGACTCGGTGGATTCGGAAAACGAAAACGACGAAAAGCGAAAAACGAAGAACGAAGAAAAACGAAAAACGAAAAACGAAGAAGAAAGAAGAAAGCGAAGAGGGAAGCTGCTAGATTATTTTCTCAGGACGTGGGTTTTGCTTACTCATATAGCATGCACCGAATGTAAAACACATGTCAAAGAATTTTATTTCGATATCATAGTATAATGGTGCAAATAGAAATAGAAAACCCAAGAATAATGATATAATCATGAAAAATGGAATAATTTTAGAATTAACATCGTCTGAATCATTTAAAGCGGTATACAATATCGCTGATCACACACTTTTCAATTGAACGCTTTCTAAGAGGAGTATAAGAATATCACGCAATAGAATAGAAAGAATAGAAAAGTGTGGATTTCATGAAATGAGTGCTAGGCATAGATTTCTGGATTTCGTAAAGCTAAAACAATCTTACCGAGTATAGAATATTACTTAGCCTAGGTTGTCGTGCAACGTCAAGTAGTCACTCTCTCACACATCATTGGATTCTCTCCCCCAAGCTTATCTATAAGCGTGGTGGCACAAAAACAATATTTACATCCCCATTTTTTTTATGAAGCTCCAAAAGTAATGAAAATAAAAACAAAAAGAGAGAAGAAGGAGAGAACATGAGATGGGATCGCTTATTGAGATTCTTTTCTCTTTTCTTTTCTTTTTCTTTTCTTTTCTTTTCTTTTTTTTCAAATAGCATATATACACAATGATCCCAACTCAAAGAGAAATAAGGATATACAAGAATTTTTCTTTTTCTTTCTTTAGTTTTGGGAAATTTGGAGCTAGGAATTAATAGCGGGGGAAATGCCATATAATAGATTCGCTAAGGGGAGATTCACCAATGGTTTTAAAATAGAGAATTGATGTTCAAGATATGTGGAGAAAGAAATAAATATGTCTCTCAGTTCACTCTATAAGACGTGCACGACAACTTCAGCAGGGTAATCTAATCTACTCAGTTTTGATCACAAAAAAGCTAAACTAATCCAGATTTATCATAGCTATCATCATTCAATCGTCCTGAAGTGAAATGTACAAATCATGCATATAGAAGTGAAATAGGAAAAGAAAACGGTACTCCAGATATAAGCATTCAATGCGTGAATCTTGGTGTGTTTTCTGCGATAGCATACATATGAATATTCAGACTCAGCTAATAATAAAATTTCATCCATTTTCATGCGGAAGAAGTGGGGGTTACTATCTCTAAATGCAAGGCAAATCACAGCATATGATATCAGAAATAAAATCTAAGACATGACAAATATAGCATGCATATTGAGAAAGCTAACTCCACGTCATCATCATCACAGAAAAGTCATCTCTAGCATGAGATGAAAAAGAAACAAAGATAAAGAGGGAAAATGAAACTATTTACAATGCAGCACACAAAGAAAATAAGAAAAACGTGATGCATGGTAAAGTAAAAGAAAAAGTGATGAAAATAAGTGCAAAAGAGAAAAATGGCGTGAAAAAACTAAAAACAAAGGTGGTAAATCGAAAAGAACGTGAGAACTCACTCCCCCAAGCTAAAGTGCACAGTGTCCTCAATGTGCGAAGTGTGGCACACAGAGAGACGTGTAATGTGAGGGGTATGTGAGGATGCATGCATGAGGAAAAAGAAAAGAAAACAATGAAATGAAAAATATGATGCAGACATGATGCATGCAGATATAGGAGTGATACAGATATAAAAGTGTGACACCAAAAACTCTCCCTCTCTCCCAAAAAAGATATATAAAGATATATAAAGATATGAACAAAATGTGTACCCAAAAACAGTGAGGGGAGGGGGTGGGCAAAACCATTAGGACCCAGCAGAGACGGGCAGCACAACGGCAAAAAGAATCAATGGCATCAAGGGTGCCTAAGAGGGTGGGGCTGCGCCGTCTCCGTCCTGAGGCGAAGGAGGAGGTGGTGGTGGCTGGGGAACAGGCTGCTGAGCGGGTGTGGGTGTGGGCGTGGGTGTGGAAGCATGCTGGGTGTGTGTAGGAGTGGGGGTGGGTACCTGCTGGGTAGGTGTGGGTACGCGAGGGAGCCGCTCTAGAACCTGGGTGAGGCAGTAGTGAATGTGCGGAAGTATGTCAAAGCGGCGAGCCATATCGGTGACGGTGGCGGACAGGGTCCTAAGGTCACCTCTGAGGCCACTCACCGCCCCCTCGAGAGTACGAATGATCTGAAGTACAGTGTCGGGGGGAGGTGGTTCAGAGGGACGCACCTGTCTGTGCTGTGCAGGACGAGGCTGGCGTACTCGGGTGGCGTAGGTGATGGGCTCAGCAGGTAGGTGGAGGAAAGGTGCTGTGCTAGCAAGAGTGGGCCTAGCCTCAGTGTGAGGCCGGGAGCACAGGCTGGTAAGAAGTGGAGGCAATAGCAACGGAAGTGGAGTATAAAAGTGGCAACGAGGCGGCCAGAGAGGTCGGCGACACAGACGTGTGGACAGACGCCGCGACACTCTCAGAAAAAACGGCAGCGGTGGAGACAGAGGCGGAAACCACGGTCTCCACGGCAGCAGCAAAAGAGGGCTCTCCGCACTCAACTATAGTCGGTGGGTGCTCGGGCAGGGCAGAGAAAACGGGCTCAACAGACAGAGGGCCAGCAGTGGTGGGAGTGGTGGTGGGCGTGGAGGTAGTGGAGGTGGGCTCAGCGAGGGTACTCTCGACACCGGCAGAAGTGTGGACAGAGGTGTCGGGAGCAGCAGAAATATCGAGCTGCTGAGGGGCCACTGGGTCAGTAGGAGCAGCAGGGTCATCGGGTGCAGCGTGGGCAGTGTGGGCCTGCTCAGCCTGCTCAGCCTCCTCGGCCTCAAGCACATAGGCGGCGGGGATCAGGAGATCCATCGCTAGGAGCCAGTCCACCTGTACTGGTGCTATCTGAGTCCGAGCTGGGCTCGGAAGGATCATGTAATCCACACCGAATGGACCGTGCAACCAAACCCAGTGCCGCTGACCATGCGGACGAAGCATCTTCATCCTGGCGATAACATCTATGGACAGTGAAGTGGGGCCCGGGGCTCGTCGCAGGTCGGCAGGAAGGTCCTCGCCGGTCATAAGAGTGAGTAGGGTGATCAGGCCACCGCAGCATATCGGTGAGCGAGCGCCCACCGATACAATGATGCGATCCAAAAACCAGCTCGCGATATCGATCACGACGACGGGGACCAACTCGTCACCCTCCCTAGATAGAGCTCTGGGGTGCGTCATCGCGTAGAGCATATAAAGCTCCGGCGTGGACATCATCCCAGGCTCATATCTCACCAAAAAGGTAGTCGCCATGAGGCGCTGAGCTATGCGGAGGCAAGGGTGGACGATGGCCGAGGCCTTGGCCCTACTAGGGTCGATGGCAGCAGGTAGACCCATGATCCGGGCCCAGAAAGCGCCGACATCGAAGGAAGGTGGGGGAATGTGAGTGGGGGCGTAACCACGGTCGGCCCCGGGGACATCGGGCCACGAGAAGAAGGCTCTCATCATACTGAGAGTGACATGGCACTCTCGGTCCATGAACCTGAACGAGCATCCCTTGTCGGTCCGGGCGATCGAACTAAGTACCTCAAGTGTCGGGCGGATAAACGTGTCCACCGACACCTGAAAGAAATCTCGCCAACCCACGTTGTCATACAACGTGAGCATCCCCTCGAGTACCCCCAGGCGTCCTAGGTCTGCAAGGTGTGCGAACCTGGAGGGTACGATCGAGCGCTGGGAAATGCGCTCGAAGACGACGCGGTGTGCGTCGTCCCGGAACGTAATCCCCAGTGGCCCGATAAGTGGAGCCAGTGGTGGTGGGTGTGGTACGGCAGGGAGTGGCTGTGCGGGGTGTGCGGGGTCTGCAGGCTGTGCGGGGTGTGCGGGGTCTGCAGGCTGTGCTGGGTGAACGGGGTGTGGTGGAGTAGGCGGAGGAGAGTCTTCCACCTCGTGGGAGGGGCCGGGCTCATCCGACCGCTTCCGCTTGGCGGAAGCTCTCCGGGTGCGTGGCCGTGTCCGGGGCGGCATGTGGGCCCCGGGTGCTCACCAAAAGCAATAAAAATGTGACGTGCGTAAAATAAAGGAAAGAGTATACCACGACACGCCGTGAGAGCAAAGTAATGGAAGCGTGCGAAGACGACGCCTCCACGTAGCCTAAAACAATCCCCGGAAGCTTCCCTGGGCTCCCCTAAGCTCCCCAATATACCATGCACATCAAACGGAGATATCCGTGAGTAATATTCAAAATGTATGGGGGGGGTTAGGGGTATAATAGATAGAAATTGAATTTAATTTGGGTTTGGGGTTTGTTAGACACATGGATCGTCAAGAAATACGAGAGAGAGGAGAAAATAGGGCGAATAAGGCGTTACCGGAGTTGGCCGGAGGTGTGGCCGCCGGCGGCGACTCGGGCGGAGGCGGAGGAAGCTCGACCGGCGGTGGGTGGCCGAGCGCCGCGGCGAGGGTCGAGGTCGGGCGAGTGAGGGGGAAGCTGCAGGCGAGGGATACGGACAGTCGCGGGTTTTGGGATTTTTTTCGTTTCGAAAACCGCGCTGTCCCGCTCCCCCTTTTATAGAAAAAGTTACGACTCGGCCGAGTGACTATATCGCTCGGCCGAGTGACTATATCGCTCGGCCGAGTGAACTCGACGGAAAAATTCCTCCCCACTTATGCTTCGGCCGAGTGGCCTTGCCACCCTCGGCCGAGTGGAGTAAGTCCATTCGGCCGAGTGGCTCAAGCTACTCGGCAAGACTCACCCAAGGAGCGTATCAGTTTTACTCGGCCGAGTGAATATATATACTCGGCCGAGTAGCAATTATACTGAAATCAAGAAAAGAAACAGAGAGTTGGGTACATCAGACTTCCCTCGTTCGTGAGCCGCTCGGGCGGACGAACTTGTGAGCTCGGCCGAGTGACTAGTATACTCGGCCGAGTGAACCCTGTTTTCTGTTGTTTGTCTTCGTTTGGGCTCTAAACTCTGTTTTTCTTCCTCCAATCGATTTCATCTTCCTCCTAAGCATCGAGCGCCTTCCTGGAGCGCTCCTCGTCGCCTTGTTCATCCTCCTAATGATAGGTACCTCGTTCTCCTCTCCTGTCAAAGAAAAATAGGACCCGTTATCACGGAATTTTTGGGCGAATGACTCAAAACACTAATAATTTCTAAAACAAAAATAAAAGAAAAAGTAAAAATAAAGCGATAACCGTCGGGTTGCCTCCCGACAAGCGCTCGTTTAAGGTCGTGAGCTCGACCCCCTTTGATTTTCAATTAATGCGGGATGTTTGGTGCATATGAGATGCACCCATCAAATTTTCCGGGGAGAACGCTTGGATTCGGAAGTTGCGGCGGTGTGTTCTCCCTCGGTGGTCTCCCGTCTCGAATAGTGTTGGGGGGTGGCTCCCCCAAGCTAGCGCTTGCTCCGGTCCTCGGATTCACCGGTGACACCGATTTCCGTATCGGCGGAGCTTTCTTCGGAGACTTCAATTTTGAGATCTTGCAGAGCTCTCGAATCCTCGCGACATCAGCGTCGCCTTCATCAACTTCGGTGGAGAGGTAGGGGGAATGCTCCATCTTCTCTTCTTGGCCCAAATCCGGCCCTTCCTCAAAATCCTCTTTGAATAGAGCGCCGATCGAATGGGGGATCGCCTCCTCAATAACCTCGTCAAGGAGGTCCATATAGTCCAGCTCCTCATGATAAGGCATGTGTTTCATTGCCTTGGGAATATGAAGCTCCACCTCGATGTTGCCGACATTCAATGTTAAAGTTCCTTCACGTACGTCGACAATGACACCGGCGGTGGCGAGGAACGGGCGTCCGAGTAATAGTGACGTATCTCCCTCCTCCTTAACATACATGATCACGAAGTCGCATGGCAAACATATGCCCCCCGGGACTTGTAGCGGGATGTCCTTTGCGATCCCTACCGGCCTTGTGATCCGACCATCGGCTAGTTGTATCCGCATGTCGGTAGGCTTCAATTTCGTGCCGGTATTTAGCCTTAGGAACATAGAGAGAGACATGAGGCTAACACTAGCCCCTAAGTCCACCAATGCTTTTTGTAGAGGGACGCCGCCCAAGGTGCAAGGAATTCGAAAACTCCCAGGGTCTTTGAATTTAGCCGGCTCCTTCTCTCTCTTGGTGAACCAAGAGCCCTCCTCGGCGAGCATAATTTTCTCCTTCCTCTTTCTTCCCGTAATCAAATCTTTAAGGAACTTGGCGTATGTCGGGATTTCCACGATAGCGTCGAGGAAAGGAATGTTGAGGCTCACCCCTCTTAAATACTCGAGAAACTTTGCTAGCCGTTTCTCCATTTTTGCTCTAGCAAGCCTCAGGGGGAATGGGACCGGTGGCATAAAACGCCTCTCTTCAATCAATTGCTCCGCTCTAGATTTCTCCTTTTCTTGCGGCTCTTTCTCCCTCTCAACTTCAATGACCGGCTCAATTGGCTCTACATTCTCCTACACGGGCTCATCGGTAGGAATCATGGCAGGGGTGGTATCCTTCACGCCTCTAGTTGTAACGGCAACCACGGCATTGATGTGGCCGGTGGCGCCCCGTGGGTTTTGCTCAGGTTGAGCCGGCAATTGTTGAGTATTTCGATTGAGCAATGCCAATTGCTTCGAGATTTGGCCTACAACGGTTGTAAGGGAGTCTTGGCCCGCCTTCAAGGAGGCATTGATCTTCTTTTGCTCGACCATAAACTCCTCCACTTTAGCTTCAAATTCAGATCGTTGTTGAGCTTGTGGAGGGTTTGGATTTCTCCACCCTTGATTGTATCCGGGGGGGGCTACATGGTCCAACTTGTTGCTTTGGTGCGAAATTTTGCTGTGGAGGCCCCCTTGGAGGATAATGTTGTGGTTACGGTGGTGGTCGAGCTTGTTGAGGTGGTTGTTGCGGTGGGTTCAACGCTCCTTCATTGTTGGCATAGGAGAAACCGGGATGGTTTCTAGTGGCCGGATTGGCCCAATATCCTTGGTTCCCCGCGACATATTGAACTTGCTCCAAGGATCCCTCTCCTTGCTCTCCTCCCAAATACATAGCTTGAGATTGGTCTTGCCAATCACACATTTGATTCGTTGGTGCGAATGTGGAAGGGGTTCCTTGGGGCTCCGTGATATACTTCTCCAATCTCTCCACCACCTTGTGGAGAGAATCGAACTTGTTTGTCAGCTCCGCTACGGCCTTTGCTTCATAGATGCTAGATGGCTTCAAGGAGGACGTAGAGTGTCCTAGCTCATCGCTCCATTGTTGATTGTTTGATGCTATCTCCTCAATTAGGGCCGTATCTTCGTCGGGAGTCTTCGATAGGATGGCACCATTTGCCACGGCATCAATAATCTGCTTGGTCCCCGGTTGGAGACCATTGTAGAAGCTATGGACTAGCTCCCAATCTTCAATGCTATGGTGCGGGCACTGATGCTGCATATCTTTGAAACGCTCCCAAGCCTCAAAGAGCATCTCTTGAGGTCCTTGCTTGAAGGACATAAGAGCACTCCTAATCTTTACCGTCTTGGAAGGCGGATAGAACTTGTCAATGAATGCGCTTGCCAACCCACCCATGTGGTAAAGACTCCCTCAGCTTGCGTCCTCAACCAATAAAGAGCTTTATCCTTTAATGTGAAGGGGAAGAGGCGCAGTCTGATGGCATCGATGGAGACTCCCGTCATCTAAAATGTGGCGCACTTTGACAAAAATAACTGGATGTGGTAGTGGGGATTTTCATGGGCATTCCCATGAAATGGATCTTGCTGCATCAGAACCACTAATCCAGTCTTCAGCTCAAAATTCTTGTCGGCCGCCAACTCCCGTATGGCTATGGACGAGGTCGTGGAGGAGGTCTTAGGCCGGAGCCTATCTCAAATAGAAATAATCCTCGCCATTCTTGCCGCTAACTCTTCAGGCGTCTCCCGGACGTTCATAAACCTCCCTTCCGTATCGGGTCTCCCCTCCGCTCTGATTTTCCGCAATGTACGCTCGATCTCAGGATCAAACAATATATCAATGGGGTCCGCAGTGGATCTCGTGTACATGCACGGGAAAACAAAGTTTCAAAGAAGTGATTAGCACAATGGAAGGGTTAGATAAAAATAAAGAAACAAAACAAAAAGAAAGAAATAGCTAGGGTGGTAAGATCAAACACTATCGCCTCCCCGGCAATGGCATCAAAAACTTAATCGCGCCCGGGCGTACACGTCCCGGAGCGACGGTTGTAGTTTTACCGCAAGTGCACGGTGTAGCGGTGAGCGGGTTATCGAACACAGAGAGGACGAATCAAAGTGCCTGCTCCAATCAACCTGGCTATATGAACAGAAAAGAGGGAATTTGCCTTTTGGCGATCCTGTCACAATCGTCAGACAAAATACGGAGATATAAAATCAAATAAAGACGCCTAGGGAATGGGGAATCCCCGCTACTCACCGTATCTCGTCAATGTGATTCATTGGTATCAACATTGCTAGGGTAGAATTTCGGATGAACTAGTTGCAACTGAATGTAAAACCTAGCTCACGCTCTCGCGCTGTTGCCGGTCTATAGCTATCCTAGGTTTGTGTCCAATCTCTTGCAAACCCTAGCCTAGGCAAGCTAGCATTAGGATCAACATCATCGTTCAATCGCGCCCCGAGCCCACTCTCGTGCAAACTCGGGCCATGACCTAGGTTGGGATAGTTCTTACCCGTCCAATCTCTTGCAAACGGGTATCGGTATGGAATTGCAACCGAGAACCCTAGTATCGGTCCAATCTCTTGCAAACCGATACTACGGAAACTCAATTTCAACCCAATTCGGATTTCTAAGGTTTCCTATCGAATTGGGATCCAATCTCTTGCAAATCCCAATCGATATGAACACCTAGCTATCCGTAGTAAATCGATCCCAAACTAACCCTAATAGAAATTCTAGCAATATTTCTACCCAATCATCATAAATAAGAAATTGGGCTCGTAGGGTTCATCCCCACGCCCCAAGACGTATAGACTACTCACAATTCATATCACAAATGCAAGAATAAACAATGGAAATAACAATAGAATTCATCACAATATTCAAATAAGCAATAAAAATGAGGTTTTTAATGGAGAGGGAGACAAACCAATAGAGTTCTCCAAGAATCCAACAAAAATAAACTTTTCTCTCCTCTCCAATCACAAAAATCTAAAGCTAAAAAGTTTAATCTAAAAAGCTGCAAAAAGTAAAGGAAAAAGCTCTCTAACCTAGGTTAAAAACCGGGGTTAAATACCCCCCAAAATCGTCCAAAAAACTGTGACCAAAATGCCCCTGCGCAGCCTGAAAATCGCAATTTACGCTACAGGCAGCGCGTCGCACTCGACCGAGTGACAAAAGTCGCTCGGTCGAGTGACAACCCCTGAGAATTTCCAGTAAGTCTTGGTCTTCGGGGGTCCTCACTTCGGGGGTGGCTCGGCCGAGTGAGTTGTCGTCACTCGGCCGATGGCTTCTATGTACTCGGGCGGTCGGCATTTTCCACTCGGCCGAGTGGGTCTTCTGAAGCTCAGGCAGACGAAAAACAGTAAGTTGGCACTTTTTGATGGGCGTCGTCTGAGTGCCACTCGGGCGGATGGAGTCTTGTCACTCGGCTGATGTGGCTTCTGATGCTCAGCCGAATGCACACATGAAACGTGTCCGATCTAGTCGGCCGAGCGGTGTCTCGCTGGTCGGCCGAGTGACTCCTTCACTCGGCCGAGTGAGACACCAAAAATGCCCAAACAGCTTGTTTTTGCCTCCTCGTCGCTCCTGCGACGTTCTTTCTTCTTACGCTCCTCTCCAATAGAAAAATACCCCTCGGGGAGGTCATCAGTAACACTCTGGAGTAGGCGTATCAGGGGATCACTCCAAATCGCTCCAAATCTCCTGAAATACGACAAAAACAACAAATCGTGAAAAGTATCGCAATATTGTCGATAAATCGTGAAAAGCGTGATTTGAGCGATCTGAGTGGCATGCAATCATACGGAAAAAAGGTGTAAAATAAGGAGTAATCACCGACCACCACGTCCACCACCTCGGCACTGACCCCCTCTCTCCTCCAGGCCCGACCACCCTCGCCGCCGTGGACCAAGTCGCCGGCAAATCATCCCGCAGCCCCGAAACCCTAACCCTAGCCGGAAAACTTGTGTCGCCATTTTCCGACGATGCAGCCGTCACCGCCGCCGGCCTCCACCTCCGTTGAACTCCCCTCGGCCCCCTCTTCCAACTGCAAGCGACCAGAGCCTCTACCACGGCCCTGATCTTCTTCTCCGTTTCTCCATGCTCCAAACCCTAGGTTTGGGGTTCTTTCACCGTTTTCCGGCGACTGGGACCTCGCCTTTGAGATCCATCAGTACCGTGAACCCTCGGTCGGCCTACTCTTCGATTCGACACCAAGAACAGCGTCTACGAACGTCGTTTGAAGTTTCGTCGCAGATCCGGGCGTCGATCGACCATTTCACACTTCCCGAGGGCGATCCGGTGAATTCTGCCACTGACGATCACCTCTGGGTACCCTCGGTCACTGATTGCGACAACGTGGAGCTGACGGATCACTGATAGGAATCTGTGCTCCAGGCCTTCCACCCTTGACCTACCGTCGGGTGACGCGGCGTTGTGTCAGAATCGTCATCGACGTGGAGCTTTCGCATCTGGCTAGGTAACGATTCTCTAAAGCCTTGTTGCTCTAGTAATTAAGGCCAACTTGCATGAAGTAACTCACATAGAACGAAATCATTAGAAAATCGCCTCGATCGATCAATGGACTTACTCTGCTGTGCACATAGGATAGATGGAATGATCGATCGAACTAGGCAGCAAACCATAGGTCTGGTGACCCAAGCGGGCCCAGTTAATCTGGCTTATCTTATGTCGTTGTATGTGGATGTTAGAGTGCATGATTGTGATGATAGGATTATCGTACAGGTTCCGTAGATCCATTGGTTGACCCAGACCCTGCTGGACTACATCCTTGTCGGAATCTTTCAGGCAAGGAATGAGACTTTAGTTACTGCTTTTATGCTTTTCTAGAATTGATGTTAGAACTACTAGATTTATTTCTGCAAAATACTTGAAAATGATCGCATGCTACTTTCTACTCGAACCCACTTTTAAGATGCAACTTAAACCCCACATGCTAATTAATAAGCCGGACATTATAATTGTGTGGATCTTTGTAAAAGATCACAGGCATGGGCCTCTCCTATACGGAGGTTGGCACTACTCTTATGGAGCGTCTGCTGGCTAGCCCAGAGACGGCTCACTTATGGACTTGTGGAGCGTTTGCTGGCTCGTCCAGGAATGTCTCGCTTACGGATAGTTAATCGATGAAAGGGGTGACCATTGAGAACTGGTGCTCCCCAGCTTTGGCTCACCCATGACTGGTGCGCTCTGGTATGATACGTAGTATCATTCATGATTAATGATTTGCTTCGAATCAACGACGGGGGTGACCATTGAGCACTGGTGCTCCCCAGCTTTGGCTCACCCGTGACCTGTGCGCTTCGGTATGATACGTAGTATCATTCGTGATCCTTGTCTTGTCTCGTGTCTAGATGGAGCATTTGTTGGCTCGTGTCCATAACATAAACGACTCGCGGGTGGGATAGGACAAACGAGTCTAGCTGGGCCTGGGGGGGGGGGGTAGCTCCCCTCCGCCTACACAGCTTGAGTCCTTAGGCTTTATAGTTGTATCGCAATTGGTGCACTCCTGTCTGCTTCACAGGGATGCATTCTGGTCGTTTGACCTTTTCTAGACTTGGACAATCTGACCAAATGGACACCCCTGGCAGATTGACAGAACTACATGAACGACTCTTAGATGATCTGTCTAGATGGACACCCCTAGCAGATCGATTAGAATAACCATTACTTATTTCCTGCTTTCTAGGTCTGCCTGTGTAGTTTGTCATTTAAATTTCATTTAGAACTGCTAGAATTGTATAACTGCTTTAACTTATGGTCTCATTAGTTCGTTGCTGACATGTGTTTTGCACATGTCACAGACTTGACAGAGCTGCCACAACCTGAGGATCCCCCGCGGACTCTTTCCTCTTTAGTTGCCTCCGGTACGTACAGTTTTAGTCTTTATGTTAAACTCTTTGTTGGTTACCTTTTGCGTTTGAATAATATCTTTTTACTTCTATTTCTATTGTTTCATGCTAAATCATTTGATCGGACCTTCCCCTCCGCATCATAACTTGCCAAGGACGCTTATTGGACCCCGAGCCTCAACGGCTCTAGTCCATGCGGGCTGGCCATGCCTCGCTGCTCAATCTTTTGGGAAGCGGGGCGTGACAGAGAGCTACACTCTCGCCAGATGTTGCACCATTAGTTGAAAATCTTGAGGGAGTCGAGCTTACGACTTAAAACAACCGCTTATCGGGAGGCAACCCGAATTTCCCTTATTTTAGTTTTATATTTTTTGTTCTTCTTTTTCTATTCAAAAACCAAAATAGAAAAGTTTTTAATTCCTTAGAAAATATAAAAATACAAAAATATAAAAATTCTGATGTGTTCTTCCTTTTACAGGTTGAACACTGGGGAGAGCACGCCAATCGATGAAAAGAAAGAGAAGAAACCATGAGGAGAAGACCATATGGCCATACTTAGCATGGAGAGACAAAGAGAGGCAACTTGACCAAGCAGCTTCCATGCTTGGTTGAGCTACAGTCAGCTGAGGGAACATGCCAAAACAGCCCTCTGAACGTTAACGCGAATTGACCGAGTAGCTACCCTACTCGGTCGAGCTATAGTAGGAGTCCAAATATGCTGAAAAGGGCGCTCTGAAAGTTTAATGGACTCGACCGAGTAGCTACCCTACTCGGACGAGCTACATTAGTATCAAAAATAGCTGAATTCACTACTCTGTTTTAATTCAGCTCGACCGTGTTGAGTAATCAGCTTGGTCGAGTAGCTAGGCGCTACTTAGGGGTTCAAACTTTCAATTTTCTTTATCTTTTGAGCTCGATCAATCAGCCTGTACTCCTCGACTGAGTGACGATTAGTGGAGAGGGGCCCATAACATAAACCGAGTCGAACCTAGGTTATTTGAAACCTGACTCGATCCCTGACCTAATACCACTCCAATTCAAACTCCCAGCGCCCGAGCCCATCTCCCTTCGCCCTAACCCACGCTCGACCCGATCCCGCTGCCAGAGCACCACCGCATGCGCCAACCAAGCGCTGCCCCTCCACCCAGCTTGGTCCGCCCCATTTGCCCCTCTCTCCACCTCCTTTCACCCTCTCTTTCTCCAGATCTCTCCCTCCCCCCATTTCTCCCCAATCGTACCCTATTCATAATATTTTCTATTTTAGAACCCCAAACCCCATTTAATTTCTTAATTACCTACTAATATCATCTTCATTATTCATTACAGGTACTATTGGAGATTTTTGAGGAGAAGCTATGCTTTGGGATAGCTTAGGGGATTTCTAGCTTCGAGGCTTCGCACGCGTACTATCATATTCGCTTTCGATGCGGCTCACGATATCGGTATACCCGTACCACTTTTATTTTATATTACCGGATATCATGTTTTCGTAGCATAACCATACCCCACTCACACGATGCTGCCTAGGTTGCGACCTAGGAAGCCTTCGGCCAAGAAGAGGAAGGCCGGCGACCCCGGTCCCTCCTCTTCTAGGCCATCGCACCGCGCCGTCGCTCACCCACACCCTCGGAGCACTTGGGCGTCTCCAGGTCCTCCTCATCATCATCATGCTCCCCATCCTCCATGCCTCTAGCGATAGAGGCTCCACGCACTACCGCCACTTCCATTCGCACTTCCACCACTCTCATTCCCACTACCGCTCCCGCCGCCGTCACTTCCACACCCCCCCCCACCGTAGTGACTTCCGAGGCTATCCACACCTCTAACCCCGAGGTCACTACCTCACTTTCTTCCGTGCCTGGATTTGAGGGCACATCTGTTTCTGTTGCTCCCGAGCCGTCTGTTTCTGTTGCTCCCGAGCCTTCTGTTTCGACCATTTCGGAGCCTGTCCCCACCGCTGCTGTCCCCACCATTTTTGACTCTGCCAGCACCCTATATGTCCTTGTGGACCCCATCACTTTTGATCCTATCACTTCGGCATCCACAGCTACACTTACTGGCACTACATCTGTCCCCACATCAGCTGTCTTCACTGAGAGTGTCATGGTGTCTGCCACCACTTCTGTTGCCACGACGATTCACATTTTTGATGATGCTTTTGCTTCACACTCTGCACCAGATCTTGAATCCATTCCATTCCCATCTTCTACCGAGATCCCCCTAGGCCCTGGTCTTGCTTTCAGGCCTTGCGGCGCACACGCCTAAGCCCATCCTGAGAGAGGTGAACCTAGGGCTGCACGACCACCACCTGGCTCACGCGTCACTGATGCATGTTTGACTGTGGTGGAGACCGAGGTCACTGCTTTGAGGTGTGCCTTTGACACCCTCGCATGCACGGTCGCCACCCACCATTAGTCAGTAAATCGGGACCTCACTGCCATTCTCGATATTCTGAGGATGCAGCGTGCACCAGATGTCATACTCACACCTGCCCCTCCAGCCAAACCAGACCTTGTTCCTCCTGTTACACCCGCACTGCTCACTGTGCCTCTTTCTCAGTCTTCTACAGGGCATGTCACACTTTCTGTTGAGCCGGATGCACCTTTTGTTGACCTGCCCGCCGACACACACGTCGAGCCTGCACCTTTTTTCCATCTTCTGGTCCTCAGGAGCTGGACCCATCACCACCTCCAGAGAGTGGTGCCCCTGCTTGATCCTTATATTATTTTTGCTCATGTTCTCCCCTCCATATATTTGTGCACATTTATCTTTTTGGGGCCTTAATCTTGCATAACTGGGGGGAGAACCCCATTTTGCACCATATGCATATACCATCATTGCATCATTCGTATCATCTATGTGCTTGTACATATTATAAGCATTAGGACATGCATATGCATTTTTCTCTTTCTTTTGTATAGTTTTCATTATTTTTCGTTCATTTTTTTTCCACCCACCCCGCCCCAGCATCATTTTCTCGCCTTGCACGCGTGTTCTCAACAGTAAGGACACTACTGTGTTTAGCTTGGGGGATGAGCGCTATCTCTTTTTTTATCTTTATCTTTTCCCTTTCATTTTATCCCTTTTTATTTTTATTTTCCACCCTTTTTACACCATTTTATTTTTTTCCTTTTAGCATCATATTTTCCATCTTTTGGTATGCTTGCATGCTTGTTTTTATTTTATTATCCCGTTTTTCTTTTCCCTTTATGCTAGATATATTCCGAATTATGATATCTCTTTTAGCTTTAGCAGCTTTCATGATGCTTATATCTCTTGCCATGCTATTTAGAGTATTTCAGTATCTTGCTATCCATGCGCTTGCATATATATCTCTTTTGATGACTTCTCTAAATGAATGCATGAAATAAATTGAAGATGAATGTATGGATTAGTATTTAGTATGCTTTTGTTGTAAATGCACCAAGATTCACGCATCATTTGTATATCTGAAGCATCTGTATTATTGTCTTATTTCACCTTCTGCTGCATGCTTGATATGAGTATTATCTTTACTGCCTGACTTCATTATTCATTGAGATGATTAAGAATATACATGCTTACATATGAGTTTTAGTTGATGCATTATCTTATTGAACCGTTCGCGCACATCTTAGAGTGAACTGAGTGTTATTGTTTCTTTCTCCACATATATCTTTATTTCTCTACTTGTCACTTGCATTCATCCCCCTTGCAGCTACTTATACCGCATCTTTTTTCAAAAATCCATTGCAAAAGAAAAAAGCTAGCTCCAAAAAGTTTAAAATGCCAAAAAAGGAGCCAAAAAGCCAAAAATACAAGAAGAATAGCTCCAACAAAAAAGGGTTCAAAAAGTTCAAAAAACAAAAAGTAAAGTAAAAAATATTTCTCTACTTGGAGCTACAAAAATTACTTGGGAACCCCAAGGCCAAAAATCCCAGTTTCCCTATTCTTTTCCCTTAGATGCGATGCCTCAAGCTAAGCTTAGGGGATGAATTCTTTTGACCATATGAGTGAGTACGACATTAGAGTGGAGTTGTGCATGAATGGGGATGTTTGATAATGCTTAAACTTGGCGAAATAACTTAGCGTAGAGATTTCTTATGATTTGACATGAATATGTGAATGCCATGAATTCTATTCCATTCTCTATTGCATGCTTGGCGTGATTCTTATATGCTTCATTTATAACTTTTGATTGAAAAGTGCATCGCCAACATTCGTATATTAGATTCTATGAATTGCATGAAGTGGATATGAATTAATTGTATGAATTTAGAGAGTCCCTTTCTTTACTCTTAAAAGCTTGCAAGTACCGTAATTTTTATAAGATATGAAATATCTATAGCATGTGTTTCATTTTTCAGAGTATTTTGCTATGTAGCTTATGGCATAATATCTGACCGAATACTCTAGCGCCTCCATCCATTTTTCATCCTTTTTCTATTTCTTATTTTTATCGTCCGACGAGCCTATTATTCATCTTCCTCGAGGACGAGTAAGAGGTAAGCTTAGGGGATTTTGTTGTGTCCATATTTTCCATACATTTAATGCATCATTTCATATCATATTCACCATCCAAAGTTCATATTTTCATATATTATCACGCTTCTAATGTTATTTCGAGTTTCATATAGATTTGTGGATTCTCAGGAACTTTGGAGCGAATCAGAGCAATTATCGGACATGGAAACATCTGTGACGTCCGGAGCATCATTGGCCAGGTTCCATTGGTGTTTGAAAAGGCAAGGAAGAAGATTGGAGGAGAGGAGGTGAAGGGAGCGAGAGTTGACAGCTCTAGAGGCAATTGTAGTCTATTTCCTAGGCTACTGGTCGAGTCGATCAGCACTCGACCGAGCTGACACGAAGTAACTCCAGCGAGAACGGACACGCCCAACTCGACCGAGCAGACAGCCCGCTCAACCGAGCTGTTTCCAAACAGAATGACTATTCTGAGCCATTCTCCAAGCACTGTAGCTCGACCGAGCAGCCAATCATAATCGACCGAGCAGACCATCTACTCGACCTAAGTCGCCACCAACAGAATAGTGTTTTGGGGAGAGTTCAGGCCTACTGTAGCTCGACCGAGTGTATGGGCTACTTGACCGAGTAGCCCGTATCAGCCCAGAGCCAAAGAATCAAAGCGGAGCCGCATGTCAGCTCGACCGAGCGACGCCGCTACTCGACTGAGTCGGGTGTTGCGGCCAGACTAGTTTGGGGGCCCAAGTGCCCATATTCTCTGAATTTTGTGGGGTCCATAACCCTTGTATATAAGAACAACTTTTACCCTATCTTAGAGAGCTAGATTAATTTCCTTAGTTTAATTTCTAGTTTAGTTTTCTTAAAAAGTTCAACGAGTCGTCGCTATTTTGTAGAAGACAAAGTTGCTATTTTTACTAGTTGCTTTTGCTTGAAATCTTGGATCCTTAATTCTCTGAGTTTTGCAATCGCTCTATAACGTTTTGGTAACGATTTCTATCCTTATATGATTTATTCAATGTCTTCTATTGCGATCATGAATTCTATTGCTTTCGTTAAATTCTCTATTGTGATTTCCATGACCCATGAGTAGTCTTATCTAGGGCTGATGGATTAGCCCTAGGATCTTAGAATCTAGATGTAAAGTTAGGATTTTTAAGTTATTTTGGTATAAAAGGAATGTGTTTTGGTTGATGTAGCCAAGTTTGTAGGAGATTCCTATGGGGCTTGTGACCACGATAGTGGTGCATGCTTCTTGGATGGATATCATATGGACTTAATTAGGTAGTTAGTGAATCCAATGAGGGTTCGAGACCACGATAGTCACGTGCACTTTGAAGGGATCTATTGACTTCCTATATTACTAATTGATGATGTACGATAGTAGCATCAATGAGAGCCTCCAAATCGTAGATCAAAGCTCTAATCCACGATAGTGGTATGAGTATATATTGAGAATAGTTTTTGATCCTAATGCATGGATCGCGTGCAAGGCCATCCACGATGGTGGGCTAAGCATGGGATACGTTCGACGAGTAGTACAACGATAGTTGGCCATGAGTTCTACATTCTTAGATGCGAAAATCTCTCCTTAATAAAGACAATTCAACGTAAGAGTTCTAACCTAGCATCGACATCCGACCATCCTAGCGATACTCCTAACGCCCTAGTCGTTTATATTGATTAATTCTCCTAGGAAAGATAATGCTCGTGACAAACAATTTGAATATGCCTGCTGAAATCATTCTAAGATCTAGAAAATACCCAAGTCTATAAACATCACCTCCCTGTAGGATCGATATCTTTTGTATAACAAAGTTCTGACACCATGCACTTGCGGTAGTCTCCGGGGTTACATTTTTGATGCATCTAGCCTTTGGCTTGGTTGCCAGAGATTTATCTCAGTGTGATTCGTTCCATTACTAGGTGGGTTTTAGGTGTTAAAACCGGGTGCATTAATTTTCCAGCAAGATGTATCATGAGAGTTGTATCGATAGTGATCAAGAGATTGACACTGCTAAAAATGTATGAACTTCATTCCATGCCCGAAGCATTAGTGGGGATACTGACACCCTAGTGATATTTCTCCCATTTGGTTTCTCTGTTTTATTTGTTTTCTTTTGTGTGGAGCCTTTGGTTGTGTTTTGTTGATTGTGACACTCTTGCCTTTCACATCCATCGCCATTACGACTTTCTGTAATCTACCTCCACCTAATAAATCGAAGCATAAGTAACCTAAGATCGATTGGTAGTATAGCACCGCCTCCCTGTGAATTCAACCCCGAACTCATCGAGAATATATTGCTCTGACACCGTTGCACTTGGGGGTGAGGATGTGCATACCTTTCTGGGGTGTGCATCCTCATATTCAACAAAATAGTGTCGTTGCCGGGGAGGCGTTCCACCATATTACCTATTTATCTCAATTAGGTTGTTAGACTTCGAAAAATAAGAAGAAAAAAATTAAAATTTAAAACATTTGAAAAATTATATAAAAAGAAATAATGAGAATTTTTTCCCCGCCACCTGCTTTATCATTATTTTTATGCTCTTGTACCACTGATATCTTTTCCAAGTTGTCTGTTTTTGACTATTCAGGTACAATATAGCAATTTTAAGACTATTCAGGTAATGATTATTCGGCACAGTATGAGGCTCCAATGAAAGAATACGGATAGTATCCACTGGACCCATACTATTAGATGGAAGGATATGATCACTATTCAGAGTGTTATGCCTACTGCGAGTCTTGTGGCATAGAGGGACTGATCACTCCGTATTTTACACCTTTTTCCCGCATGTTTGCATGCCATTTAGATCGCTCAAATCATGTTTTTCACGATTTATCGACAATATTGCGATACTTTTCACGATTTGTTGTTTTTGTCGTATTTCAGGAGATTTGGAGCGATTTGGAGTGATTCCGAGATACACCCACTCCGGAGTGTCACCAACGACTTCCCTGAGGGGTATTTTGAGATTGGAGAGGAGCGGAAGAAGAAAGAACGTCGTAGGAGCGACGAGGAGGCAAGAATATTCAGATTGGGCATTTTTAGCATCTCACTCGACCGAGTGAAGGAGTCACTCGGCCGAGCACCGAGACACCGCTCGGCCGGCCAGATCGGACACGCTCCAAGCAGCATATCAGCGTGCACTCGACCGATCATCAGAATCTGACTCGGCCGAGTGACGTATCCCGTCCGCCCGAGTGGCACCCAGACGACGCCCATCAAAAACATCGAAGTTACTGTTTTTCGTCAGTCTGAGCAGCAGAAGCCCGACTCGGCCGAGTGGCAATTGCCGTCCGCCCGAGTGCAGATAAGCCCATCGGCCGAGTGACGACAACTCACTCGGTCGAGTGACCCCCAGAGTGAAGACCCCCAAGACCCCGGACTTACTGTAAATTCTCAAGGTTTATCACTCGGCCGAGCGACTTTTGTCACTCGGCCGAGTGAGCCGTGCGCCTGTAGCGGAAAACACGATTTTGAAGAGGCGCAGGGGCAGTTTGGTCACGAATTTTTGGGCAGTTTTGGGGGGGTATTTAACCCCAGATTCTAACCTAGTTTAGAGAGATTTTTGATTGCTTTTGGCAGCCCTTTTTTTAGATTAGACTTTTTAGAGTTTAATTCTTGTGATTGGAGAGGAGAAGAAAGTGTTATTTTGTTGGATTCTTAGAAAGCTATATTGGTTTGTCTCCCTCTCTATTAAAAATCCTATTTTTATTGCTATTTTGAATATTGTCATGAATTCTATTGGTATTTCAATTGATTGTTCTTCCATTTGCGATATGATTTGTGAGTAGTCTTAATGTCTTAGGGCGTGGGGATGAACCCTACGAGCCCAATTTCTGATTTGTGATGATTTGGTAGAACTATTGCTAGAATTGCTATTAGGGTTAGTTTGGGATTGATATAATACGGATAGCTAGGTGTTCATATCGATTGGGATTTGCAAGAGATTTGATCCCAATTCGATAGGAACCCCTAGAAATCCGAATTGCGTTGAAATTTAGTTTCCGTAGTATCGGTTTGCAAGAGATTGGACCGATACTAGGATCCTCGGTTGCAATTCTATACCGATACCCGTTTACAAGAGATTGGACGGGTAGGAACTATCCCAACCTAGGTCGTAGCCCGAGTTTGCACGAGAGTGGGCTCGGGACGCGATTGAACGATGACGTTGATCCTAATGCTAGCTTGCCTAGGCTAGGGTTTGCAAGAGATTGGACCCGAACCTAGGTTTGCTATAGACCGGCAACAGCACGAGAGCGTGAGCTAGGTTTTACATTCAGTTGCAACTAGTTCACCCGACATTCTACCCTAGCAATTGTGAAACCGATGAATCACAATGACGAGATACGGTGAGTAGCGGGGATTCCCTACTCCCTAGGCGTATTTATTTGATTTTATATCTCTTTACTTTGTTTGACGATTGTGACAACATCACCGAAAAGGCAATTTCCTGCTTTTCTGTCCCTATAGCCAGGTTGTTCGGAGAAGGCACTGTCATACGTCCTCCCTGTGTTCGATACCCGCTCACCGCTACACCGTGCGCTTGCGGTAAACTACACGGTTGCTCTTTAGGGTGTACGTCCGGGCGCGATCAAGTTTTTGGCGCCGTTGCCGGGGAGGCGATTGTGTTTGATCCTACCACCCTAGCTATTTCTTTCTTTTTGTTTTATTTCTTCATTTTTTATCTAACCCTTCCATTGTGCTAACCACTTCTTTGAAACTTTGTTTTCCCGTGCATGTACACGAGATCCACAGCGGACCCCATAGATATATTGTTTGATCCTGAGATCGAGCGTACATTGTGGAGAATCAGAGCGGAGAGGAGACCCGATACGGAAGGGAGGTTTATGAACGTTCGGGAGACGCCTGAAGAGTTAGCGGCAAGAATGGCGAGGATTATTTCCATTCGAGATAGGCTCCGGCCTAAGACTTCCTCCACGACCTCGTCCATAGCCATGCCGGAGTTGGCGGCCGACAAGAATTTTGAGTTGAAGACCGGACTTGTGGTTCTGATGCAGCAGGATCCATTTCATGGGAACGCCCATGAAAATCCCCACTACCACATCCAGCTCTTCCTATCAAAGTGCGCCACCTTCCAGATGCCGGGTGTCACCCTAGATGCCATCAGACTGCGTCTCTTCCCCTTCACACTAAAAGATAAAGCTCTTTATTGGTTGAGGACGCAAGCTGAAGGAGTCTTCACCACATGGGATGAGTTGGCGTGCGCGTTTATCGACAAGTTCTATCCGCCCTCTAAGACGGTAAAGATTAGGAGTGCTCTCATGTCCTTCAAGCAAGGACCTCAAGAGACACTCTACGAGGCATAGGAGCGCTTCAAAGACCTGTAGCATCAGTGCCCCCACCATAGCATTGAAGATTGGGAGCTAGTCCATTGCTTCTACAATGGTCTCCAACCGGTGACCAAGCAGATTATTGATGCCGCGGCAAATGAGGCCATCATATCGAAGACTCCCGACGAAGCTACGGCCTTAATTGAGGAGATGGCCTCGAACAATCAACAATGGGGCGACGAGCGAGGACACTCTTCGTCCTCCTTAAAGCCATCTAGCATCTATGAGGCCAAGGCCGTGGCGGAGCTAACCAACAAGTTCGACTCTCTCCACAAGGTGGTGGAGAGACTGGAGAAATATATCACGGAGCCCCAAGGAGCCCCTTCCACATCCACACCAACAAGTCAAATGTGCGATTGGCAAGACCAATCCCAAGCTACGTATTTGGGAGGAGAACAAGGAGAGGGGTCTTTGGAGCAAGTCCAATACGTCGCGGGGAACCAAGGATATTGGGCCAATCCGGCCGCTAGAAACCATCCCGGTTTCTCCTATGCAAACAATGATGGAGCATTAAACCCCCCGCAATAACCACCTCACCAAGCTCGACCACCACCACAACAACAACAACATTATCCACCGAAGGGGCCTCCGCAACAAAACTACCCACCAAGGCAACAAGTGGGACCCTATAGGCCGCCCGGATACAATCAAGGGTGGAGAAATCTAAACCCTCCACAAGCTCAACAACGTTCCGATTTTGAAGCTAGAGTGGAGGAGTTTATGGTCGAGCAGAAGAAGACTAATGCTTCCTTGAAGACGAGCCAAGATTCCCTTGCAACCGTTGTAGGCCAAATCTCGGAGCAACTTATGTTGCTCAATTGAAATAGTCAACAGTTGCCGGCTCAACCCGAGCAAAATCCACGGGGCACCACCGGACATATCAATGCCGTGGTTGCAGTTACTACGAGAGGCGGGAAGGATACCACCCCCGTCATGATTCCAACCAAGGAGCCCGTGGTGGAGAGAGTAGAGCCAAGTGAGCCGGTCATTGAAGTTGAGAGAGAGAAAGAGCTGCAAGGGTAAGAAAAGTCTAGAGCGGAGCAGCTGATTGAAGAGAGGCGTTTTATGCCACCGATCCCATTCCCTCAGATGCTTGCTAGAGAAAAGATGGAGAAACGGCTAGCCAAGTTTCTCGAATATTTGAGAGGGGTAAGCTTCAATATTCCTTTCCTCGACGCTATCGTGGAGATCCTGACATACTGATCGCACCCCGGATACACACCCGGAGCAACGGTTGTAGTTTTACCGCAAGCGCATGGTATAGCGGCGAGCGGGATATCGAACACAGGGAGGACGAATGACCGTGCTTGTTCCAATCAACCTGGCTATTTAAGAAGAAAGATTTGCCTTTGGCGATCCTGTCACAATCGTCAGACAAAGTGCGGGAATATCAAATCAAATAAAGAACGTCTAGGGAATGGGGAATTCCCGCTACTCACCATAGTTCATGAATGTGATTCATCGGTATCAAAATCGCTAGATTAAGATTTTGGATGAACTAGTTGCAACTGAATGTAGAACCAAGCTCACGCTCTCGCGCTGTTGCCGGTCTATAGCTATCCTAGGCTCGGGTCCAATCTCTTGCAAACCCTAGCCTAGGGAAGCTAGCATTAGGATCAACATCATCGTCCAATCGCGCACCGAGCCCAATCTCTTGCAAACTCGGCTCGCGATCTAGGTTGGGATAGTTCCTACCCGTCCAATCTCTTGCAAACGGGTATTGGCGCGGAATTGGAACCGGAAACCCTAGTATCGGTCCAATCTCTTGCAAACCGATACTACGGGAATTCGATTCCAACCCAATTCGGATTTCTAGGGTTTCCTATCGAATTGGGATCCAATCTCTTGCAAACCCCAATCGATGTGAATTCCTAGCCATCCGTAGTAAATTGATCCCAATCTAATCTCTAATAGCAATTCTAGCGAAATTCCTACCAATTCATCACAATTATGAAATAGGGCTTGTAGGGTTCATCCCCACGCCCCAAGACGTGGCGACTACTCGTAATTCATAGCAAGATCACAAAAATAATCAATGAAATAAGCAATAGAATTCATCACAAATATTGAGATATGCAATAAAAATAGAGTTTTTAGAGAAGAGAAAAGCAAACCAATGGAGTTCTTCAATTATTCCAACAAAAATCCAATTTTGTCTCTTCTCCAATCTCAAAAATAAAGCTAAAAAGCTAATCTAAAAAGCTGCAAAAAATCTAAGAAGAAGCTCTCTAAAACTAGGGTAAAAACAGGGGTTAAATAGCCCCCAAAATCGTCCAAAAACTGTGACCAAAATACCCCTGCGCAGCCTGTTTTCCGCAATTTTCGCTACAGGCAGTGCGTCGCACTCGGCCGAGTGACAAAAGTCGCTCGGCCGAGTGAAAACCCTGTAAATTTCCAGTAAGTCTCGATCTTCAGTGGTCTTCACTTCGGGGGCTGCTCGGCCGAGTGAGTTGTCGTCACTCGGCCGATGGCTTCATAGTACTCGGGCGGACATGATTATCCACTCGGCCGAGTGGGTCTTCTGAAGCTCAGGCAGCCGAAAAACAGTAACATGGCGATTTTTGAAGGGCTTCGTCTGGGCGCCACTCGGGCGGACGGGGTCTCGTCACTCGGCCGATGTGGTCTCCATCGCTCGGCCGAGTGCACATAGAAATCGTGTCTGATCTGGTCGGCCGAGCGGTGTCTCGCTGGTCGGCCGAGTGGCTCCTCCACTCGACCGAGTGGGACACAAAACATGCCCAAACTGCTTATTTTGGCCTCCTCGTCGCTCCTGCGACGTACATTCTTCTTCCGCTCCTCTCCAACAGCAAAATACCCCTCGGGGAGGTCGTCGGCGACCGTCTGGAGTAAGTGCATCTCGAGATCACTCCAAATCGTGCCAAATCACCTGAAATACGACAAAAACAACAAATCGTGAAAGCATCGCAATATCGTCGATATATCGTGAAAAACATGATTTGGGCGATCTAAATGGCATGCAAACATGCGGGAAAAAAGTGTAAAATAAGGAGTGATCAAAATCCCCCAAGCTTGCCTCTTACTCGTCCTCGAGGAAGATAAGTAAAAGGCGAACCCGGTGGATTCGGAAAACGAAAAACGGCAAAAAGTGAAAAAGAAAAACGGAGAATGGAGAAGAATGAAAACGCAATAAAAATAAAGTAGGAAGAAAGAAGCGAAGAGGTAGGCTGCTAGATCATTTTCTCAGGACGTGGGTTCCGCTTACTCATATAGCATGCACTGAACGAAAAACACATGTCAAAGAATTTTATTTTGATATCATAGTATAAAGTGCAAATAGAAATAGAAAACCCACGAACAACAATATAATCATGAAAAACGGAATAATCTTAGAATTAACATCGTCTGAATCATTTAAAGCGGTATACAAATCACAGATCACACACTTTTCAATTGAATGCTTTCTATCAGGAGTATAAGAGTATCACACTATAGAATAGAGAGAATAGAAAAGTATGGATTTCATGAAATGAGTGCTAGGCTTAGATTTCTGGATTTCGTAAAGCTAAATATAATCTCACTGAGTATAGAATATTACTTAGCCTAGGTTGTCGTGCAACGTCAAGTAGTCACTCTCTCACACATCAATGGATCCCCTCCCCCAAGCTTATCTATAAGCGTGGTGGCATAAAAAATATTTACATCCCCGTTTTTATAAAGCTCCAAAAGTAATGAAAAGAGAAGAGAAAGAAAGAAAGAAAGTGAGATGGGATCTTTTATTGAGGATTTTCCTCTATTCTTTTTTTTCTTTTTTCTTTTTTTTCTTTTTGTTGTTTTTTTTGATGCAAAAGCATATATACACAACGATCCCAACTCAAAGAGAGATAATGATATACAGGAATATTTTCTCTTTTCTCCTTTTTTTTGAATAAGAAATTTGGAGCTAGGAATTAATAGCGGGGGAAATGCCATATAATAGAATCGCTAAGGGGAGATTCACCAATGATTTTAAAAGTAGAGAAATGATGTTCAAGATTTGTGGAGAAAGAAATAAATATATCACTCGGTTCACTCTATAAGACATGCACGACAACTTCAGCAGGGTAATCTAATCTACTCAGTTTCGATCACAAAAAAGCTAACTAATCCAGATTTATCATAGCTAACATCATTCAATCATCCTGAAGTGAAATGTACAATTCATGCATATAGAAGTGATATAGGAAAAGAATTCAGTACTCCAGATATAGGCATTCAATGCGTGAATCTTGGTATGATTTCTGTGATAGCATACATATGAATATTCAGACTAAGCTAATAATAAAATTTCATCCATTTTCATGTGGAAAAAGTGTGGGTTACTATCTCTAGATGCAAGGCAAGTCATAACATATGATATCTAAAATAAAATCTAAGACATGACAAATATAGCATGCAAATAGAGTAAGCTAACTCCACGTCATCATCTTCACAGAATAGTCATCTCTAGCATGAGATGAAAAAGAAAGAAATAAAGATAAAGGGAAAATAGAACTATTTACAATGCGACACACAGAAAAATAAGAAAAACGTGATGCATGGCAAAATAAAAGAAAAATGATGAAAATAAGTGCAAAAGCGGAAAATGGCGTGAAAAACTAAAAATAAAGGTGGCAAATCGAAAAAGATCGTGAGAACTCACTCCCCCAAGCTAAATGGCACAGTGTCCTCAATGTGCAAAATGTGGCACACCGAGAGACAAGTAAAGTGAGGGGCAAGTGAGGATGCATGCATGATGAAAAATGAAAAGAAGAAGAAAAAATAAAGAAATGAAAATATGATGCGGTCATGATGCATGCAGGTATGGAGTGATACAGATATAAGGATGGGGCACCAAAAACTCTCCCTCTCTCCCAAAAAGATATATAAGGATACGATCTGAGTGAGAAACCCAAAATAAGTGAGGGGAGGGGGGTGGACAAAAATGCAACAGGACCCAGCAGAAACGGGCAGCACAACGACAGGAATAATCGATGGCATCAAGGGTGCCTAAGAAGGTGGTGCTGCACCGTCTCCGTCCTGAGGCGGAAGTGGTGGTGGTGGCTGGACAGGCCGCTAAGCGGGGGTGGATGTGGAAGTGGTAGCAGGCTGAGTGTGTGTGGAAGTGTGGGTGGGAACCTGCTGGGTGGGTACGGGTACGCGGGGGAGACGCTCCAGGACCTGGGTAAGACAGTAGTGAATCTGGGGGATCAGGCCGAAGCGGTCAGCCATCACAGAGACAGTGGAGGACAGGGTCCTAAGGTCGCCTCTGAGGCCACTCACCGCCCCCTCTAGAGCACGAATGCTCTGAAGTACAGTGTCGGGGGGAGGTGGTGCAGAGGGATGCACCGGTCGGGGCTATGCAGGGCGGGGCTGGCGTACTCGGGTCGCGTATGTGACGGGCTCAGCGGGGAAGGGAACGAAAGGTGCTGCGCTCGCAAATGTGGGCCTGGCCTCAGTGTGAGGCCGGGGCACCGGCTGGTGAGAAGTGGAGGCAGCGGCAACGAAAGAAGAGTGCAAAAGTGGGAGCGAGGCGGCCAGAGAGTTCAGTGGCACAGAAGTATGGACAGACGCCACGACACTCTCGGAAAATACAGCAGCAGTGGAAACAGAGGGCCCTCCGCACTCAACAATGGTCGGCAGGCGCTCGGGTGGGGCAGAAGAAACAGGCTCAGCAGACAGAGGGCCAGTGGTGGTGGTGACAGCCGCGGAAGCAGTGGAGGTGGGCTCAGCTAAGGTACTCGCGACACCGACAGAGGTGGGGACAGAGGTGTCAGGAGCAGCGGAAACATCTGGTATAGGCTGAGGGGCCACAGGGTCAACAGGGGCAGCAGGCTCGGCAGGGGGGACAGGGTCTGCGGGGGCAGCGTGGGCCTGCTCGGCCTCCTCGGCCTCGAGCACATAAGCAGCGGGGATGAGAACATCCATCGCAGGGAGCCAGTCAACGTGGGCTGGTGCAATCTGAGTCCGAGCTGGGCTCGGAAGAATCATGTAATCGGCACCGTAATGGCCATGCAACCAGACCCAGTGACGCTCACCGTGCGGACGAAGCATCTTCATCTGGGCCATAACATCGATCGACAGAGAAGTGGGGCCCGATACTCGTCGCATGTCGTCAGGGAAGTCCTCGCCGGTCATAAGGGCAAGCAAGGTGATCAGGCCGCCGCAGCATATCGGTGAGCGAGCGCCCACCGATACAATGATGCGGTCCAAAAACCAAGCCGCGACATCAATCACGACGGCGGGGACCAGCTCATCTCCATCCCTAGACAGAGCTCTGGGACGTGTCATCGCGTAGAGCATGTAGAGCTCTGGCGTAGACATCGTGCCCGGCTCATATCTGGCCAAAAAGGTCGTCGCCATGAGGCGCTGAGCAATACAGAGGCAGGGATGGACAATGGCCGAGGCCTTGGCCCTACTAGGGTCAAAGGCAGCGTGAAGACCCGTAATCCGGGCCCAGAAGGCACCGGCGTCGAAGGAAGGTGGGGGGATATGGGTGGGGCCGTAACCGCGATCGGCTCCGGGGACAGCGGGCCACGAGAAAAATGCTCTCATCATATCGAGAGTGACCTGGCACTCCCTGTCCATGAACCGAAACGAGCATCCCTCGTCGGTCCGGGCGATCGAACTAAGAATCTCAAGTGTCGGGCGGGTAAACGTGTCCGCCGACACCTGAAAGAAATCTCGCCAGCCCACGTTGTCGTACAACGTGAGCATCCCCTCTAGTACCCCCAGGCGTCCTAGGTCAGCAAGGTGTGCAAACCTGGAGGGTACGATCGAGCGCTGGGAGATACGCTCGAAGACGGCGCGGTGTGCGTCGTCTTGGAACGTAATCCTGAGCGGCCCGACCAGTGGAGCCGGAGGTGGTGGCTGTGGAGCGGCAGGGAGTGGCTGTGCAGGCTGTGCGGGCTGTGTGGGCACTGCAGGCTGTGTGGGGTGTGCGGGGCCTGCAGGCTGTGCTGGGTGGATGGGGTGTGTGGGAGAAGGCGGATGAGAGTCCTCCAACTCGTGGGAGGGGCTGGTGTCATCCGACCGCTTCCGCTTGGCGGAAGCTCTCCTCGACCGCGGCCGTGTCTGGGGCGGCATATGGGCCCCGAGCGCGAGCCGAAAAGTGTAAAAAGTGCGGCGTGTGTAAAAGAAAGGAAAGAGTGTACCCCGACACGCCGCGAGTGCTAAGAAATGGAAGAGTGCGAAGATAGCACCTCCGCGAAGCCCAAATCAGTCCGTAGAAGCTCCCCTGGGCTCCCCTAAGCTCCCAAAAACAACCTGCACATGAAATGGCGATATCAGCGGGTAATATTCAAAATGTATGGAGCATTAGGGGTATAATAGATAGATATAGAAATTGATTAGGGTTTGGGGGTCGTTTAACACATGGATCCTCGAAAAATACACAAAAAGAGGAGAAAAGGGGCGAATCAGGCGATACCGGAGGTGGTCGGAGCGGCGGCCGCCGGCGACGACTCGGGCGAGGCGCGGCGGGCGGTCGGCCGGCGGTGGCTGGCCGAGCGGCAGTGCTAGGCGGTCGGTCGGGCGAGTGGGGATGCGAAGTGTCGCGGGCGATTTGGGTTTTTGCGTTTTGGAAAACGTGCCCCCCCCCGCCCCTTTTATAATAAAAGTTACGACTCGGCCGAGTGACTAGGTCACTCGGCCGAGTGGGATTAAATGAAATATCCTCCTCGCTTACGCTTCGGCCGAGTGGCTTTGCCAGCCTCGGCCGAGTGGAGTAAGTCCATTCGGCCGAGTGGCTTAAGCTACTCGGCAAGGCTCGCCCTAGGAGCGTATCCGTTTTACTCGGCCGAGTGAGAATATATACTCGGTCAAGTAGCATTTATACTGAAATCAGGAAAATAAACAGAGAGTTGGGTACAGCAGACTTCCCTCGTTCGTGAGCGGCTCGGCCGGACGAACTTGTGTACTCGGCCGAGTGACTAGTATACTCGGCCGAGTGAGCCTTGTTTTCTGCTGTTTGTCTTCGTTTGGGCTCTAAACTCCGTCTTTCTTCCTCCAGTCAGTTTCATCTTCCTCCTAAGCATCGAGCGCCTTCCTGGGGCGCTCCTCGTCGTCTCGTTCATCCTCCTCATGAGGGATTTGCCTATCTCCTCTCCTGTCAAGAAAAATAGGACCCGTTATCACAAAATTTTTGGGCGAACGACTCAAAACACTAAAAAGTTCTAGAACAAAAATAAAGAAAAAGTAAAAATAAAGCAATAACCGTCGGGTTGCCTCCCGACAAGCGCTCGTTTAAGGTCATGAGCTCGACCCCCTATGATTTTCAATTAATGCGGGATGTTCGGTGCATATGAGATGCACCCATCAAACTTTCCGAGGAGCACGCTTGGATTCGGAAGATGTGGCGGCGTGTTCTCCCTCGGTGGTCTCCCGTCTCGAATAGTGTTGGGGGGAGGCTCCCCCAAGCTAGCGTTTGCTCCGGTCAACGGCTTCACCGGTGACGCCGATTTCCGTATCGGCGGAGCTTTCTTCGGAGACTTTAATTTCGAGAGCTTGCAGAGCTCTCGAATCCTTGCGACATCAGCGTCGCCTTCATCATTTTCAGCGGAGTGGTCGGGGGAATCATCTATCTTCTCATCTTGGCCTAAATCCGGGCCTTCCTCGAAATCCTCATCGAAAAGAGCGCCAATCGAGTGGGGGATCGCCTCCTCAATTACCTCATCAAGGAGGTATGAAAGATCATCCAGCCGTCCCTTAAGCAAATATATTCTATTGGTTTCACCCGTCGGGACTCCCTCGGAATAGTGTTTGAGCCTCTGACCATTTACTTTGAATGTGGAACCGTCCTTGCTTTCCAACTCGAAAGCTCCTCCTGGTTGTATGTGCTTGATGGTGAAAGGTCCGGACCAACGTGACCTCAACTTACCGGGAAATAGTCGGAGCCGGGAATTATAGAGCAAGACCTTGTCTCCTACTTTGAAGTCCGTGACGGTTATGCGGGCGTCGTGGAGAATCTTGGTCCTTTCTTTGTAAATTCTTGAGCTTTCGTAGGCGTCTCTTCTTATCTCATCAAGCTCGTTGATGTCTAAAAGTCGCCTTACCGCCGCACTCTTGTAATCATAATTAAAGGTCTTAATGGCCCAATATGCGCGGTGTTCCAACTCTACCGGTAAGTGGCAAGCTTTCCCATAAACGAGTCGGAACGGTGTGGTGCCTATGGGAGTGCGAAAGGCCGTGCGATATGCCCATAGAGCATCGTTTAGCTTCATTGACCAATCCTTTCTAGATCGATCCACCGTCTTTTCAAGAATTTGCTTAATTTCTCTATTTGAGACTTCCACTTGGCCGCTCGTCTGGGGGTGATATTCCATGCCAACTCTATGGTTTACCCCGTACTTCTTTAGCATGGCTTCAAACTTGTTCTCTATGAAGTGGCTCCCCCCGTCGCTTATCAAGGTACGCTGCACTCCAAAGCGCGGGAAGATATTTTGCTTGAAGAACTTGGAGACGACCCTTGCATCATTAGTAGGGGTGGCGATTGCTTCCACCCATTTGGAGACATAGTCGACGGCCAATAGGATGTATTTGTTGCCATTGCTCGACGGAAATGGTCCCATGAAGTCTACTCCCCAACAATCAAAAAGCTCAATTTCTTGGATGGGCCTCATTGGCATCTCATTACGCTTGGAGATGTTCCCGGTCCGTTGGCATCTATCGCACCCCTTTACAAAGTCGTGGGTGTCTTTAAACATTGTCGGCCAGAAGAACCCGCTCTGCAAAATCTTAGCGGTAGTTTTAGAGGCGGCATGATGTCCTCCGCATGGTAGACCGTGGCAATGCAAAATGATGGATGTCGCCTCCTCTTTAGAAACACACCTCCGAATGACGCTATCCTTGCATATCTTGAAGAGGTATGGATCCTCCCAGAAATAGCTACAGACTTCATGAAGAAATCTCCTCTTTTGATGCGTGGGCATCCCATGCGGTTTAATTCCACAAGCCAAGTAGTTGACGAAGTCCGCGTACCAAGGGACTTCTCCGGTCCTTGTGGCATATAGCCTCTCATCCACGAACGTGTCGTCGATAGGCAAACTTTCGTCCTCCTTGTCGCGAATGAGCCTAGATAGATGATCCGCCACGACATTGTCCGTACCCTTCTTGTCTCTGATCTCTAAGTCAAATTCTTGCAACAAGAGTATCCACCTAATCAACCGAGGTTTGGCCTCCTTCTTGTTTAAAAGATTCTTCAATGTCGCATGGTCGGTGTGGACAATCACCTTGGAGCCGAGGAGGTAGGGGCAAAACTTCTCTATGGAATAGACGACCGCTAGAAGCTCTTTCTCGGTAGTTGTGTAGTTTTTCTGCGCGTCATCCAATGTCTTGCTCGCATAGTATATCGCATGAAGCTTCTTATCTTTTCTTTGTCCCAACACCGCTCTAATGGCTTGGTCGCTAGCATCACACATTAGCTCAAAAGGGAGGCTCCAATCCGGTGGTTGTATGATGGGCGCGGAGACTAGTGCTTCCTTCAAGGCGTTGAAGGCTTGTAAGCATTCACCTGAAAAAATAAAAGGGATATCTTTAGCGAGCAAAGAAGTAAGTGGTCGGGCAATCGAGGCGAAATCCTTGATGAATCGCCGGTAAAACCCCGCGTGACCAAGGAAGCCTCTAATGCCCTTGACATTAATAGGAGGAGGGAGTTTCTCGATTACCTCAATCTTTGCTTTATCTACCTCAATTCCTCTCGAGGAGACAAGGTGTCCGAGAACTATACCTTCCGTGACCATGAAGTGACACTTCTCCCAATTGAGAGTGAGATTGTTTTGTTGGCACCTTTTTAGGACTTTAGTAAGATTTTCCAAGCAAGAGTCAAACTCACTTCCATAAACCGAGAAATCATCCATAAAAACTTCCATAATGTTTTCAATGTAATCGGAAAATATGGACGTCATACACCTCTGAAAGGTGGCGGGAGCATTACAAAGGCCAAACGGCATCCTACGGTAGGCATAGGTGCCATAGGGACAAGTGAAAGTTGTCTTCTCTTGGTCATCTTCATGCAAAGGGATTTGGAAGAATCCCGAATACCCATCTAGATAGCAAAAGTATTTATGTTTTGCAAGGCGTTCAAGCATTTGATCAATGAAGGGCAATGGGTAATGGTCCTTTCGGGTGGCTTTATTGAGTTTCCTATAGTCAATGCACATTCGCCATCCCTTGACGGTGCGCGTAGATATGGGCTCACCTTTTTCATTTTTTATGACTGTCATCCCCCCTTTCTTGGGGACGACGTGAACGGGGCTAACCCATCTACTGTCTGAGATAGGATAAATTATACCGGCTTCTAGCAATTTTAGGATTTCCTTTTTAACCACCTCCTTCATGTTCGGGTTTAACCGCCTTTGAGGCTCTATGGAGGTGGCGTCGGTATCCTCCAAATGGATCCTGTGCGTGCAAAGCCTAGGGCTTATCCCTTTTAGATCGGAGATAGTGTATCCCAGGACATCTTTATGGCTCCTAAGAACGTCTAGGAGTTTTTCAAGTTGGTCTGGCGCGAGGTGGGAGTTTACTATCACCGGGAAAGTTAATTTGTTACCCAAAAAGGCGTACCTTAGATTCGGAGGTAATTGTTTAAGTTCTACATGAAGAGGCACCGCTCCTTCTACTTCATCAGCTTGCATGAGTTTGGCTTCTTCCTTGTCAGCTGGGTCTAGCTCGTGTTCAGGTGGCGCGCTCCCTTGTGAAGAGTCAGACTCACTACTTAGTGAGGACAATGCATCGAAATAGGCGTGCTCTGATTCTGTGCTAGCGTCATCAGAGCTTTCGCTCGGCTCCGGTTCATTCCTGGAATCAAGGAACACATCAGACGACTCGTAGAAGCAAGGGTAAGTGTCATGGGGTGTAACTCCCTGAACGATGGCTTGCTCTGAAGATCCTCCCGGAGTATAGTGATCCTCGACACTTGTTCTACCGTCTTCGAAATATAGCTTGTCGTCCATCACATCAACTCTGACGTTGCCTCCGATAGTCCCCTCCGGGGAGACTTGGTCCATCACAAAACTAGCAAACAGTTGCTCGTCAGGGTCCTTGACGTCGATAGCAAAAGCTCCGGTAGCGTGGACCTCATCGATAAGCTCCTTAAGGAGGTCTGTGAAGGAGTCATAGTCTTCCTGACTGAGTTCTATTATTGGCATTGCATCATCCATTCTTCTTGTAAAGACCTTATGCAAAATACAGGGAGAATATGCAAATAGAAGAAAGTAAAGAAAGAGAGAAATAAGAAGTAACCGGGTGGTCGATGACGAACACCGTCGAAATGCCCTCCCCGACAACGGCGCCAAAAACTTGATCGCACCCCGGATACACACCCGGAGCAACGGTTGTAGTTTTACCGCAAGCGCACGGTATAGCGGCGAGCGGGATATCGAACACAGGGAGGACGAATGACCGTGCTTGTTCCAATCAACCTGGCTATTTAAGAAGAAAGATTTGCCTTTGGCGATCCTGTCACAATCGTCAGACAAAGTGTGGGAATATCAAATCAAATAAAGAACGTCTAGGGAATGGGGAATTCCCGCTACTCACCATATTTCATGAATGTGATTCATCGGTATCAAAATCGCTAGATTAAGATTTTGGATGAACTAGTTGCAACTGAATGTAGAACCAAGCTCACGCTCTCGCGCTGTTGCCGGTCTATAGCTATCCGAGGCTCGGGTCCAATCTCTTGCAAACCCTAGCCTATGGAAGCTAGCATTAGGATCAACATCATCGTCCAATCGCACACCGAGCCCAATCTCTTGCAAACTCGGCTCGCGATCTAGGTTGGGATAGTTCCTACCCGTCCAATCTCTGGCAAACAGGTATTGGCGCGGAATTGGAACCGGAAACCCTAGTATCGGTCCAATCTCTTGCAAACCGATACTACGGGAATTCAATTCCAACCCAATTCGGATTTCTAGGGTTTCCTATCGAATTGGGATCCAATCTCTTGCAAACCCCAATCGATGTGAATTCCCTAGCCATCCGTAGTAAATTGATCCCAATCTAATCTCTAATAGCAATTCTAGCGAAATTCCTACCAATTCATCACAATTATGAAATAGGGCTTGTAGGGTTCATCCCCACGCCCCAAGACGTGGCGACTACTCGCAATTCATAGCAAGATCACAAAAATAATCAATGAAATAAGCAATAGAATTCATCACAAATATTGAGATATGCAATAAAAATAGAGTTTTTAGAGAAGAGAAAAGCAAACCAATGGAGTTCTTCAATTATTCCAACAAAAATCCAATTTTGTCTCTTCTCCAATCTCAAAAATAAATCTAAAAAGCTAATCTAAAAAGCTGCAAAAAATCTAAGAAGAAGCTCTCTAAAACTAGGGTAAAACAGGGGTTAAATAGCCCCCAAAATCGTCCAAAAACTGTGACCAAAATACCCCTGCGCAGCCAGTTTTCCGCAATTTTCGCTACAGGCAGCGCGTCGCACTCGGCCGAGTGACAAAAGTCGCTCGACCGAGTGAAAACCCAGTAAATTTCCAGTAAGTCTCGATCTTCAGGGGTCTTCACTTCGGGGGCTGCTCGGCCGAGTGAGTTGTCGTCACTCGGCCGATGGCTTCATAGTACTCGGGCGGACATGATTATCCACTCGGCCGAGTGGGTCTTCTGAAGCTCAGGCAGCCGAAAAACAGTGACATGGCGATTTTTGATGGGCTTCGTCTGGGCGCCACTCGGGCGGACGGGGTCTCGTCACTCGGCCGATGTGGTCTCCGTCGCTCGGCCGAGTGCACATAGAAATCGTGTCTGATCTGGTCGGCCGAGCGGTGTCTCGCTGGTCAGCCGAGTGGCTCCTCCACTCGGCTGAGTGGGACACAAAACATGCCCAAACTGCTTATTTTGGCCTCCTCGTCGCTCCTGCGACGTCCATTCTTCTTCCGCTCCTCTCCAACAGCAAAATACCCCTCGGGGAGGTCGTCGGCGACCGTCTGGAGTAAGTGCATCTCGAGATCACTCCAAATCGCGCCAAATCACCTGAAATGCGACCAAAACAACAAATCGTGAAAAGCATCGCAATATCGTCGATATATCGTGAAAAACATGATTTGGGCGATCTAAATGGCATGCAAACATGCGGGAAAAAAGTGTAAAATAAGGAGTGATCACATACGCCAAGTTATTAAAGGATTTGATTACGGGAAGAAAGAGGAAGGAGAAAATAATGCTTGCTGAGGAGGGGACTTGGTTCACCAAGAGAGAGAAGGAGCCCGCCAAATTCAAAGACCCGGGGAGTTTCCGAATTCCTTGCACCTTAGGCGGCGTCCCTCTACAAAAGGCGTTAGTAGACTTAGGGGCTAGTGTTAGCCTCATGCCTCTCTCTATGTTCCGAAGACTAAACACCGGCACAGAATTGAAGCCCACTGACATGCGGATACAACTAGCAGATGGTCGGATTACAAGGCCGGTAGGGATCACAGAGGACATCCCGCTACAAGTCCCGGGAGGCATATGTTTGCCATGCGACTTCGTGATCATGGATGTCAAGGAGGAGGGTGATACGTCGCTAATACTTGGACGCCCATTCCTCGCCACCGTCGGTGTCATTGTCGATGTACGTGAAGGGACTCTAACATTGAACGTCGGCAACATCGAGGTGGATCTTCATATACCCAAGGCAATGAAACACATGCCCTATCATGAGGAGCTGGACTATATGGACCTCCTTGACAAGGTCATTGAGGAGGCGATCCCCCATTCCATCGGCGCACTATTCAAGGATGATTTTGAGGAAGGGCCGAACTTGGGCCAAGAAGAAAAGATGGATGACCCCCCCTACCTCTCCGTAGAAATTGATGAAGGCGACGCTGATGTCGCGAGAATACGAGAGCTCTGCAAGCTCTCAAAGATGAAGACTCCGAAGAAAGCCCCACCGATACGAAAATCGGTATCACCGGTGAAGCCGAAGCCCGGAGCAAGAACTAGCTTGGGGGAGCCACCCACCGACACTACCCGAGACGAAGGAGCACTGAGGAAGAACACGCCGCCACAACATCCAAATCCGAGTGTTCTTCCCGATAAATTCGACGGGTGCATCTCATATGCACCCAATATCCCGCATTAAATTGAAAATCCAAGGGGGTCAAGCTCAAGACCTTAAACGAGCGCTTGTCGGGAGGCAACCCGACGGTTATCGCTTTATTTTTACTTTGTTCTTTATTTTTGTTTTCGAAATTATTAGTGTTTTGAGTCGTTTGCCTGAAAAATTCGTGATAACGGGTCCTATTTTTCTTTGACAGGAGAGGAGAAATGGATATCTATCATTAGGAGGGTGAACAAGGCGACAAAGAGCGCTCCAGGAATGCGCTCGATGCTTAGGTGGAGGAAGAAATCAACTGGAGGAAGAAAAACAGAGATTAGAGCCCAAACGGAGCCAAACAGCAGAAAACAGGAGTCACTCGGCCGAGTAGAATATCCACTCGGTCGAGTACATAAGTTCGTCCGCCCGAGCGGCGCACAAACGAGGGAAGTCTGTTGTACCCAACTCTTTGTTTCTTTTCTTGATTTCAGTATAATTGCCACTCGGCCGAGTATATATCTTCACTCGGCCGAGTGAAACTGATACGCTCCTAGGGCGAGAACTGCTGAGTACCTTGTGCCACTCGGCCGAATGGACTTTTTCCACTCAGCCGAGGGTGGCAAAGCCACTCGGCCGAGTCGTAAGCGGGGAGGAATTTTCAAAAATATTTCTGTTACGTTCACTTGGCCGAGCGACATAGTCACTGGGCCGAGTCATAACTTTTCCTATATAAGGCGCTGCGGGCTCGGCGCGGAATTTGAAGCAATTATTTCTCATACGTTCGCCCGAGCCCGTGCCCGATCAGCTCCCTATGCCCAAACTCGTCCCCACTCGCCCGATCCGCCCTCGCCGCAGCTGCAGTCGGCCGACCACCGCCGGCCGACGCCGCCGCCCCTCCGCCCGAGTCGCCGACAACTCCCTCGCCGCCGGCCGAGCTCCGGTATGCCCAATTTTGCCCATTTTCTCCTATTTCTTGTATTTTTCGACGATCCATGTGCTAATCGAACCCCTACACCAAATTAACTTCAAAATTTATCTATTATACCCCTAACCCCCCATACATTTTGAATATTACTCGCTGATATCTCCGTTTGATGTGCAGGCTATATTGGGGAGCTTAGGGGAGCCTAGGGGAGCTTCCGGGGAGCGTTTTTGGCTTCGTGGAGGCGGAGTCTTCGCACGCATCCACTATTTTGCTTTCGCGGCGTGTTACGGTATACTCGTTCCACTTACTTTCGCACACTGCGTTTTTTTCTATTTTTGGTGAGCACCCGGGGACCACATGCCGCCTCGGACACAGCCACACACCAGGAGAGCTTCCGCCAAGCGGAAGAGGCCGGATGAGCCCGGCCCCTCCCACGAGATGGAGGACTCTCCTCCGCCTACACCACCTCACCCCGCACAGCCACAACCTGCAGTCCCCGTTCACCCCGCACAGCCACAGCCTGCAGTCCCCATTCACCCCGCACAGCCACTCCCTGCCGACCCACTGCCACCACCGGCTCCACTTGTCGGGCCGCAGGGGATTACGTTTCGAGACGACGCACACCGCGTCGTTTTTGAGCGCATTTCCCAGCGCTCTATTGTACCCTCCAGGTTTGCACACCTTGCAGACCTAGGACGCCTGGGGGTACTTGAGGGGATGCTCACGTTGTATGATAACGTGGGTTGGTGAGATTTTTTCCAAGTGTCGGTGGACACCTTCGTCCGTCCGACACTTGAGGTGCTGAGTTCTATAGCCCAGACCGACGAGGGATGCTCGTTTAGGTTTATGGACCGAGAGTGCCAGGTCACTCTCGGTATGATGAGAGCATTCTTTTCGTGGCCCGATATCCCCGGGGCCGACCGTGGCTACGCACCCACTCACATCCCCCCACCTTCCTTCGATTCCCATGCTTTTTGGGCCCGGAACACGGGTTTACCAGCTGCCTTTGACCCTAGTAGGGCCAAGGCCTCAGCCATCGTCCACCCCTGCCTCCGCATAGCTCAGCACCTTATGGCGACTACTTTTTTGGCGAGGTATGAGCCTGGGACAATGTCCACGCCGGAGCTTTATATGCTCTATGTGATGACACGCCCCAGAGTTCTAGCTAGGGGAGTGACGAGTTGGTCCCCGCCGTCGTGATTGATATCGCGAGCTGGTTTTTTGGACCGCATCATCGTATCGGCAGGCGCTCGCTCACCGATATGTTGCGGCGGTCTGATCACCCTGCTCGCCCTGATGACCGACGAGGACATATCGGCCGATTTGCGTCGTTCTCCGGGCCCCACTTCACTATCTATAGACATCATGGCCCGGATGAAGATGCTTCATCCGCACGGCCAGCGGCACTGGGTTTGGTTGCACGGTCCCTACGGTGCTGACTACATGATCCTTCCGAGCCCAGCTTGGACACAGATAGCACCTGCACAGGTGGACTGGCTTCCGTCGATGGATCTCCTGATCCCCGCCGCCTACGTGCTTGAGGCCGAGGAGGCTGAGCAGGCTGAGCAGGCCCACGCTGCACACGCTGCACCCGTTGACCCCGTGGCCCCTCAGCATGTGCCTAATATTTCTGCTGCTCCCGACACCACTGTTCACACTTCTGTCGGTGTCGGGAGTACACTTACTGAGCCCACCACCACTCCCACCACAGCTGGCCCTCTGTCCGTTGAGCCCCTTTGATCCGCACTACCCGAGCGCCCACCTACTTTTATTGAGAGTGGAGAGCCTTCTTTCACTGCCGTCGTGGAGACCATGGCCAGTATGATCTCCGCTGGGATTTTGCCTTTTGGACCCCACACTACCTCCCCAGCGGTTGTCACTTCTGTCTCCACTGTGGCTGTACTATCTGAGAGTGTCGTGACGTCTGTTCCCACGTCGTGTCACTGACCTCTCTTGTCGCCTCGTCGCCACTCTTATATTCCACTTTCGCTGCTGCTGCCTCCACCTCACACCAGCCTGCGCCCCAGCCTCGCACTGAGGCTAGGCCCCCACTTGTGAGTACAGCACCCTTCCTCCACATGCCTGCTGAGCCCATCCACTACACCACCCGAGCCCGCTAGCCCCGTCCTGCATAGCACAGACACGTGCGTCCCTCTGCACCACCTCCCCCCAACACTGTACTTCAGAGCATTCGTGCTCTTGAGGGGGCGGTGAGTGGCCTCAGAGGTGACCTCATGACCATGTCTGCCACCGTCACCGCTATGGCCAGCCGCTTCGACCTACTTCCGGGCATTCACTATTGCCTCACTCAGATTCTCGATCGGCTTCCTCGCGTACCGACCTCACCCACACCTACCCAGCAGGTACCCACACCCACTCCTACACCCACCCAGCCTGCTCCTACACCCACACCCACATCCCCACCCACCCAGCAGTCTGTTCCCCAGCCACCACCACCTCCTCCTCCACCTCCGCCTCAGGACGGAGACGGCGCAGCACCACCCTCTTAGGCACCCTTGATGCCATTGATCTTTTTTGCCGTCATGCTGCCCGTCTCTGCTTGGTCCTGATGATTTTTTCCCACCCCCCCTCCCCACACTGTTTTGGGTCCACATTTTGATCATATCTATCTTTATCATTTTTGGGAGAGAGGGAGAGACTTTTTGGTGTGACACTCTTATATCTGATTCACTCCTATATCTGCATGCATCATGTCTGCATCATATTTTCATTTTGTTATTTTTATTTCTTTTTCATCATGCATGCATCCTCACCTACCCCTCCATTACACGTCTCTCGGTGTGCCACACTTCACACATTGAGGACACTGTGCACTTTAGCTTAGGGGAGTGAGTTCTCACGCTTTTCGATTTACCACCTTTATTTTTAGTTTTTTCACGCCATTTTCCGCATTTGCACTCATTTTCATCATTTTTTCTTTTTTTACCATGCATCACGTTTTTCTTATTTTCTTTGTGTGCCGCATTGTAAATAGTTTTATTTTCCCTTTTTATCTTTACTTCTTTCATCTCATGCTAGAGATGATTTTTCTGTGATGATGATGACGTGTAGTTAGCTTTCTCTATATGCATGCTATATTTGTCATGTCTTAGCTTTTATTTCTGATATCATATGCTATGATCTGCCTTGCATTTAGAGATAGTAACCCACACTTTTTCCGTATGAAAATGGATGAAATTCTATTATTAGCTGAGTCTGAATATTCATATGTATGCTACCGTAGAAAACACACCAAGATTCACGCATTGAATGCTTATATCTGGAGTACCGTTTTCTTTTCCTATATCACTTCTATTTGCATGACTTGTACACTTCACTTCAGGATGATTGAATGATGTTAGCTATGATAAATCTGGATTAGTTTGCCTTTTTTGTGATCGAAACCGAGTATATTAAATTACCCTGCTGAAGTTGTCATGCGCGTCTTATAGAGTGAACTAAGAGATACATTTATTTCTTTCTCCACATATCTTGAACATTAATTCTCTATTTTAAAATTATTGGTGAATCTCCCCTTAGCGAATCTAATATTTGGCATTTTCCCCGTCATTAAATTCCTAGCTCCAAATTTCCCAAAACCAAAAAGAAAAAGAAAAATTCTTTTATATCCTTCTCTCTCTTTTGATTTGGGATCATTTGTGTATATATTCTATAAAAAAGGAGAAAAGAAAGAAAAGAAAAGAAAAGAAAAAGATTTGAGATAGAGAAGAAAAGAGAAAAGAATCTCAATAAACGATCCCATCTCATATACTCTCTCTTTCTTCCCTCTTTTTGTTTTTATTTTTATTTTCTTTTGCATTTGGAGCTTCAAAAGAAATGGGGAATGTAAGTATAGTTTTGTATATGCCACCACGCTTATAGATAAGCTTGGGGGAGAGAATCCAATGATGTGTTAGAGAGTGACTACCTGACGGTACATGACAACCTAGGCTAAGTAATATTCTATACTCGGTGAGATTGTTTTAGCTTCACGAAATCCAGAGATCTGCGCCCAGCACTCATTTTATGAAATCCACGCTTTTCTATTCTTTCTATTCTATTGCGTGATATTCTTATACTTCTCATAGAAAGCATTCAATTGAAAAGTGTGTGATCTGCGATATTGTATACCGCTTTAGATGATTCAGACAATGTTAATCTTAGAATTATTCCATTTTTCATGCTATATCAATATTCTTGGGGTTTATATCTCTACTTGCATTATTATACTATGATATCGAAATAAAAATCTTTGACATGTGTTTACATTCGATGCATGCTATATGAGTAAGCAAAACCCACGTCCTGAGAAAAATGATCTAGCAGCTTCCCTCTTCGCTTTCTTCTTTCATCTTCGTTTTTCATTTTCCGTTTTTTTCTTTCCACCGTTTTCATTTTCTGAATCCACCGGGTTCGCCTTTTACTTATCTTCCTCGAGGACGAGTAAGAGGTAAGCTTGGGGATTTTGATCACTCCGTATTTTACACCTTTTTCCCGCATGTTTGCATGCCATTTAGATCGATCAAATCATGTTTTTCACGATTTATCGACAATATTGCGATACTTTTCACGATTTGTTGTTTTTGTCGTATTTCAGGAGATTTTGGAGCGATTTGGAGTGATTCCGAGATACACCCACTCCGGAGTGTCACCGATGACTTCCCTGAGGGGTATTTTGAGATTGGAGAGGAGCGGAAGAAGAAAGAATGTCGTAGGAGTGACGAGGAGGCAAGAACATTCAGATTGGGCATTTTTAGCATCTCACTCGGCCGAGTGAAGGAGTCACTCGGCCGAGCATCGAGACACCGCTCGGCCGGCCAGATCGGACATGCTCCAAGCAGCATATCAGCGTGCACTCGCCGATCATCAGAATCTTACTCGGCCGAGTGACGTATCCCGTCCGCCTGAGTGGCACCCAGACGGCGCCCATCAAAAACATCGAAGTTACTGTTTTTCGTCAGTCTGAGCAGCAGAAGCCCGACTCGGTCGAGTGGCAATTGTCGTCCGCCCGAGTGCAGATAAGCCCATCGGCCGAGTGACGACAACTCACTCGGCCGAGTGACCCCCGGAGTGAAGACCCCCAAGACCCCGGACTTACTGTAAATTCTCAGGGTCTATCACTCGGCCGAGCGACTTTTGTCACTCGGCCGAGTGAGCCGTGCGCCTGTAGCAGAAAACACGATTTTGAAGAGGCGCAGGGGCAGTTTGGTCACGAATTTTTGGGCAGTTTTGGGGGGTATTTAACCCCAGATTCTAACCTAGTTTAGAGAGCTTTTTGATTGCTTTTGGCAGCCCTTTTTTTAGATTAGACTTTTTAGAGTTTAATTCTTGTGATTGGAGAGGAGAAGAAAGTGTTATTTTGTTGGATTCTTGGAAAGCTATATTGGTTTGTCTCCCTCTCTATTAAAAATCCTATTTTTATTGCTATTTTGAATATTGCCATGAATTCTATTGCTATTTCAATTGATTGTTCTTCCATTTGCGATATGATTTGTGAGTAGTCTTAACGTCTTAGGGCATGGGGATGAACCCTACGAGCCCAATTTCCGATTTGTGATGATTTGGTAGAACTATTGCTAGAATTGCTATTAGGGTTAGTTTGGGATTGATATAATACGGATAGCTAGGTGTTCATATCGATTGGGATTTGCAAGAGATTGGATCCCAATTCGATAGGAAACCCTAGAAATCCGAATTGGGTTGAAATTGAGTTTCCGTAGTATCGGTTTGCAATAGATTGGACCGATACTAGGATCCTCGGTTGCAATTCTATACCGATACCCGTTTGCAAGAGATTGGACGGGTAGGAACTATCCCAACCTAGGTCGTAGCCCGAGTTTGCACGAGAGTGGGCTCGGGATGCGATTGAACGATGGCGTTGATCCTAATGCTAGCTTGCCTAGGCTAGGGTTTGTAAGAGATTGGACCCGAACCTAGGTTTGCTATAGACCGACAACAGCACGAGAGCGTGAGCTAGGTTTTACATTCAGTTGCAACTAGTTCACCCGACATTCTACCCTAGCAATTGTGAAACCGATGAATCACAATGACGAGATACGGAGAGTAGCGGGGATTCCCTACTCCCTAGGCGTCTTTATTTGATTTTATATCTCTTTACTTTGTTTGACGATTGTGACAACATCGCCGAAAAGGCAATTTCCTACTTTTCTGTCCCTATAGCCAGGTTGTTCGGAGAAGGCACTGTCATACGTCCTCCCTATGTTCGATACCCGCTCGCCGCTACACCGTGCGCTTGCGGTAAAACTACACGGTCGTTCTTTAGGGTGTACGCCCGGGCGCGATCAGGGACACATGCCCTATAAAAACCGCATTTGTCTCTTGAGTCCTGACCATCCCATCAATTTGGCACTCGTACAGATGGAGGAGAGCAGGGCAATGTTTGTAATCTAATTGAAGGAAACCTATGCTAAACTGAATAAGGCAGTTAATCAATTGCAACAAGAGGTCGATGATTTCAGCAAGACTCTTCCATCTCATGAGCCCGAGGCAGAGACCGAGGACATTGATGCCCCCACCTCTGAGGAGGAAACGGTACCAGGCACTGATGAAATAACTGCGATGAGACACCCGGGAGGTGTCACTACAGATCTGGGTTGCGCTGTCGTTGCTCCCCCACCCACCGATACAGCTAGTTCATACGATGAGTGGATGGACGGAGAGGATTCAGAGGAAGAAGACATTGAGGTTATCTACCTTGTGTGGGATGACAGATACGATGCGTCCAAGGGAGACACATTCACATCCATACCTGGAGAGCCCGAGGATACTTTAGCATCCCACTAGTCCCCCTACCTGACACATGAGCCTACAGGGCCGGAGCATGCTTTTAAGGAGGCCTTACACACGGAGCAGAGCTTGTCACCGAGGAGGTCGTGCATTCGGACGAGGACACATCCATTCATGAGGATCCCAAGCATTACCCTCCCCAATAGAGATTCCGCAGCCATCTCACCCTTCCACTGATGCTGAGGACTGTACCCTAGAGCTTATTGCTCTTATTCAGGGAGACCTTTTTGCCCACTCCATCTCTGAATCCTGTACTTTGTTTGATATTTATTTTGATTCAGATGTATTTGACACGTCGTACCTTTTGCAGCTCAGATACCCTTATAGACCTGAGGTATGCTTGGACGTGTCATTGCTTAAAGAACTTGATGAGTACCACGAGGAGTCGCCTGAGGAACTTGAAGAGAACACCACGAAGAGAGACATCATAATTGCAGAGGTTAGAGATACAATCTCAGGGAAGTATTGTTAACTAAATTTAATTTCCAATATTTATGTCGATGATTTTCTTTGGGATTCATATAACATGGGGGAAAATTTCGATGATGAACTGATGTAGCTTGTCTCCTATAGGGTATAGGTGGAATTCTTGGGGAGATGCTAGGGGCTGCATTGCTGGAGTTCGTTGGTATTAGTGGCTACACGCAAATGGTGGAGCCACTGAAGGTGGTAATAGGATAGCTGAATGCACTGCTAAAGATACTGGATCCCCCTTTTGAGTCAGGTGAACCCGATCAACTAGTTTAGTTTATATGCTTTAAATAAACACATATTCTCTAGGTAGCGAGGGGATATGCTTTCCTAGTTAGAATAAATATCACTTCATATGATGGTAACACAATAACATTTTGCACCCCACCATATTCTATGATTTGATTGCCCACCCTTATATTATGATGTTTACTTTGCTTCTCTCTCCAATTTTTGTGCACATTTGTCCACACATGGCACCATCTGATATAGCTTAGGGGATAGAGAAATTATTTTGTTGAGTAGCTCCATATTTTTTCGTTGTCCTCTATTCATATCCCCCACACATTGAGGACAATATAACATTTAAGCTTAGGGGAGTGCACAGTGCACACACTTTGCTTTGTCGTGAAACACACCTTAAAATTTTCAGATGAACCATATTTACTTCTCTATTTCTATCTCATTTGCTTCATTTTATCATGGAATATTGTGGACTTATTTATTTTTATCAACTCTGATATCTGCTAGATTAGAGCTTAATTCCTTGATTAGAGTATCATTGTTAATATACTTTTTCATAATAGAATCCATAGTTTTACAACCATATTTCCAAAACAGTGAGCTAAAATGGATGAATCAAAATTTGAAAATTATTTGATTTTTTGTGTGATTTGATTGTTAATTCTATTGCTTCATGGATGTCTAGTAATTCAAAAGAGATAAGATAACCCAACGACAGCCAGAGTATTGATGAATAGAACACTTGATACCGAGTCCATGTCTAGATTCTATACTTTTTCCTTTTCTTTTGTATATAGCCATAAATGATCTTTGATCATGCTTTGCATTCCATCGCGTTTAATAAGTTTGCAAAAGTCCCAAAAACAAAAAAAAGTAAAAAAAAATATCGAAATAAAAGGTACCTGAGATTCCTTGTAACCCGATGCCCTAAGATCACCTAATCTGGGATGCATAGACCACTCCTTGCACTCATTTGCGTTTACGCAATTTTGCAAGACAAAAGGCAAAAAAATATTAATACAAAAAGAAAATTCCATATCTCTATCCCATTTTCTATGTAGAACAAAGATATGGACAATGTTGATGGGTTCTAGTAGTCAGGAAACATGCGTACTTATGTGTCATAATATTCCATATTTCATCTAAATGTTTGCACATCAAAATGATTGCTCAAAGCCAGATTTTATATGCTTTACGCTAATAACTGGAACTATTTGAATTTAAGAGCTTTTGTTTGCATTTCAGGGAATATCGAGCAATTTGGAGTATATTGGAGAATCGAGCACAGACATCGACACCGGAGCTCCAACGGCACCACATTCGACAACTCAAAGCTGCTGGGGAGCAAGAGAAGAGCAAGAAAGAGGAAACAAAGGAGCCAAGAAATGGAGGAAGGAAGGAGATCAAGGAAAGGAGAAGAGAAGAGTGAGCTTCCAGGTCACTCGGTCGAGTGCTCCACGCGCTTGACCGAGCTGTGACATCATGAAGGAGGAGCCAAGCTGCGAGGGGCCGCTCGACCGAGAGATCCAACTCGCTCGACTGAGCGACACTCAACGCCAGACCGAGCCAATCGTCAGGGAGCTCCAAGTTTTGCCTTCAAACTCTCTGTTAAAATTGGAGTTAAATTCGCTCGACCGATCGACCGAGCGACATCAATTCCGACCGATCGACATGGATTCCACGAGGAGGTCGCTCAATCGAGCGACTGCCCTGCTCGACCGAGCGACCACCCTGCTCGACTGAGCGGCCGCTTTTCGCGTACCAAGCAGCCGAAGCACAAGGGAGTGCTCGGTCGATCGCTAGGGTGCGCTCGATCAAGCGCTATGTCGGCAGCTTGTTTTTAGGGCTTTTTCTAGTGTTTTTGGGGGAGTCTATAAATAGGAGTTGTAGCTATCATTTGGAGGGGGCCGTTTTGAGTTTGGTTTTTCTTCCCCTCATCTGTTCTTGGAGGTTTGGACTCCAATTTCGGAGGTTAGGCTATGCATCGGCCCCCTCCTTGCTAGTTTTGTATTGAATCATCTATTAGTTGAGTATTTTCCTTTGTTAATTCTCTTTTGATGTATTTTTTATATGTTTTGCTATTTAAATATTTTATTGCTTTCGTATTATTTGTTTGTGATGTTTATTCATGTTGTTCTCATCTCTTGTGTAATGATTGAGTAGATCTATTTCTAGGGTTAGGGATGAACCCTAGGATTATATGGGTTGGATGATACGTTAAGCTTAGTTGGATGAATCTAGAGTTGCCCCGCGGTAGTTTGAACAAAGGATTTTGGGGGATTAGCCCTAGATTTGGATGATCGTGAAAGCGCATCCACGTTCTAGGGAGGATCCCATCCACGTTCTAGGGTGGATCTCCATGAATCCAATTTGGGCTTAGTGGCCGCTTCTAGGGCTCGTGATCACTAGAGTGACTCGAGAGCTAGGGTGATCACTAATCTCCGATCCGCAAGTCGGTGATTACGAGAGTAGCCCGATTGCTAGAACCAACTGCGGTGTAGTATCGCATTCTGTAGACCACGCGAGTGAATACGGATTGCGGTGTGGGATCAAATGTCGAGTGTAACCCATGCGTAGCCGATAGAGAAAGCGCAGCTCCACATAGGGAGGCTTTAGACGGGCGTGACGACAGAGGTCAAATGCTCGTTTTTATATACGGATGTGACACTCTTACCCTTGTCCATCGCCCAACAAAGGGATCTTTAACCTGTTGTCTGAATCCAAAAGTCCTAGCGGGGATTCCCGATACACTAGCGATACTTCGCTCAATTGTTTCCCTTTGTTCCTTTTGTTTCCTTTTGTTTCCGAATGTGCCTTGCCCATCGTGACACCCTCGCATTACACATCCACCACCATCATGACACTCCATAATCCATCTCCACCAATAAAACATATTCGAAGCCTAGACCAACCTAGGAATAGATAGGTAGTGTGACAACCGACTCCCTGTGGATACGATACCCGCTCGTTGATATATTTATATACCATGCAGTTGCGGTAAGATGACATTCGACCACCATCTCGATTACGAGAGCAACCAGACAACCGAACCACTTTTTGGCACCGTTGCCGGGGAGGAGTTCCGACATATTGCCTATTTATCACAATTAGGTTGCTAGACTTCGAATAAAAACAAAAATTTATAAAAAGAAACAAAAAGAGATTTCTTTCCCGTCACCACATTATTATTATTTTTATCTCTCTTGTGTCACCGACATTCTTTTCCAGGTTGTTTATCCCGAGTAGCATCCCGAGAAACGGCCACTAATCTCAAATCGGATTCGTGGGGATCCTCCCTAGAACGTGGAGGCGCTTTCGTGATCCTCCAAATCTAGGGCTAATCCCCCTAAATCCTTTGTTCAAACTACCGCATAGCAGCCCTAGATTCATCCAACTAAAATTAACCTATCATCCAACCCCTATAATCCTAGGGTTCATCTCTAATCCTAGCAATAGATCTACTCAATCATTACACAAGAGATGAGAACAACAGGAATAAACATCACAAACAAATAATATGAAAGCAATAAAATATTTAAACAGCAAAACATATAAGAAAGACAACAAAAGAGAATTAACGAAGGAAAATACTCAACTAATAGAAGATTCAATACAAAACTAGCAAGGAGTGGGCTGATGCATAGCCTAACCTCCAAAATGGAGTCCAAACCTCCAAGAAAAGCTGAGGGGAAGAAAAACTAAACTCAAAACATCCCCCTCCAAATGACGGATACAACTCCTATTTATAGACTTCCCCCCAAAAACCCTAGAAAAAGCCCTAAAAGCAGTCTGTCGACACTGCGCTCGATCGAGCACTTCCTAGCGCTCGACCGAGCGCTCCCTTGTGCTTCAGCTACTTGGTGCGCGAAAATGGCCACTCGGTCGAGCAGGGTAGCCGCTCGGTCGAGCAGGGTAGCCACTCGGTTGAGCGTTGAGTCACATGTCGACCGATCGACCTCCTCGTGAAATCCATGTCGCTCGGTCGAAATTGATGTCGCTCGACCGAGCGAATTAACTCCAGTTTTAACAGAGAGTTTGAAGGCAAAACTTGAAGACCCCTGACACTGGCTCGGTTGAGCGTTGAGTGTCGCTCGGTTGAGCGAGTTGGATCGCTCGACCGAGTTACCCCTCGCAGCTTGGCTCCTCCTTCATGATGTCACAACTTGGTCGAGCACGTGGAGCGCTCGACCGAGCGACCTAGAAGCTCACTCTTCTCTTCTCCTTTCCTTGCTCTCCTTCCTTTCCACCATTTATTGGCTCCTTTGCTTCATCTTTCTTGCTCTTCCCCTGCTTCCCATCAGCTTTAAGTCGTCAAATTCGGTACTGCTAGAGCTCTGGTGTCGATGTCCGTGCTCGCTTCTCCAATATACTCCGAATTGCTCGATATTCCCTGAAATGCAAACAAACGCTCTTAAAGTCAAATAGTTCCAGTTATTAGTGTAAAAGTGTATAAAATCTGTATTTGAGCAATCATTTTTAAAAAGTAAACATATAGATGAAATGTAGAATATTATGACACATCAAAATCCCCCAAGCTTACTTTTTGCACTTCCTCGAAGAAGACTAGTAAGAAGCGAACCTGGGAGAGGAATACAATGGAGAGGCAAGGCGATGTCGTATGATGGAGACACGGGGCTCATTCTTAAACTCAGCAATTAAATGAAATCAAAGAATGCAAGACTAAGTGACCACACATCAATATGTAATAAGAACACACATACACACAGAATACTTAAGGCTCGCTCAAATGGTCATATTACAGATTTCAATAAATGCAATGAACTTGATAATCAATGAAATAAGAATAAAGCTACACCCTATCATAGTTTATCAAGAAATATACTAAGTTCACAGAGATGAATCCAACGTTCACAACTCATTCTCTAAGTAGTATAAATATGTCATGATCAAATACTTTCAAGCATGCATGATCTTTTGTTAAGCTTCACAGAATGAGTTAGTAAATTCAATTAAGGTAAGGCGTCACCACACTACGCTCGTTTCATGATTCCTAGAACCCATCAACCTTGCCATGTCTTTATTCTATATAGAAAGTGGGGTAAGGATGTGGGATTTTTGTGTTTTTATATTTTTTTTGGCTATACAATTTTTATAGACATATTTTTCTTTCCTTATATACACGAAATAACTCAATATATATAAGAGGCAGCCTATGCATCCCAGATCTGACGGTCTTAGGGCATCGGGTTACGAGGAACCCCTCGGGCCTTTTATTTAGGATATTTGTTTGATTTTTGTATTATTGGGATTTTGCAAACTCAGTAAACGCGATGGAATGCAAAACATGCTCAAAGATTATTTATTGGCTATTCACAAAAGAAAAAGAAAAAGCATAGAATCTAATCATCACTACTTTGGTTGTCGTGGGGTTATCCTATCTCTTTTGAATTACTAAACATCCATGAAGCAATAGAATTATCAATCAAATCATGCAAGAGTCAAATAATTTTTAGATTTGATTCATTCATTTTTAGCTTACTTGTTTCAAGATATGGTTGTGAAACTATGGATTCTGCTATGGAAAAGCATATTAATAATGATACTTTAATCAAGGAATTGAACTCTAATCTAACAGATATCAGAGCTCATAAAAAATAAATTCACAATATTTCATAGAAAATGAGGCATATGAGACATAAATAGAGTAGTGAACATGGTTCAGCTGAAAATTTCAAAGTGTATTTTACGATAAAGCAAAGTGTGTGCACTGTGCACTCCCCCAAGCTTAAACGTCACATTGTCCTCAATGTGTGTATGACATGGATAGAGGACAATGGTGAAATACGGAGGTACACAATAAAATAATATCTCTCCCCCAAGCTATCTCATACGGTGCCCGGTGTGGACAGATGGGCATAAAAATGGGGAGAGAGGCAAAGTAAGCATTATAATATATGGGCAGGCAGTTAAATCATGGAATTGGGTGTGGTGCAAAAGATAATTGTGCCATCATATGGAGTGAATTTATTAAACTAGGAAAGCATGGAAATCCTATACGGTCCTCTCGCTATCGAGAGGATTCGTGATTATTTAAAGCATAAAATTCTACACTATATCTACACTACTGGATTGATACCACCTGCAGAAATGAAGGATCCATTATCTTTGACGGTGTAGGCAGCTACTCTAACTACATCTTACGTGGATCCGCCAGATGCGTGTCTCCACGGATACCAACTAACTCCAGCAATGTAGCTCCTAGCATCTCCCCTAGGATTCCACATGTACCCTGTAGGAGACGAGCAACATCAGTTCGTCTCTGAAAATTTTCCCTCTTGATATATGAATCCCAAAGAAAATCATCAACATAAATAATAGAAACTAAATCTGGTTGATGATACTTCCCTTAGATTGTATGTCTACTCTCGTGCACTAAGACGGCTCTCTCCTCGGCATCATCTCCAAGCGTCTCAAGTAACCTCTCATGATCATCCTCAGTCAGCTCCTCTTTGTGCTCCTCGACAGGTTCGTTAAGTAGTGACACGTCCAAGCATACCTCCGGTCCATAATCGTATGTGTGCTGCAAGTGGTACGACGTGTCAAAAATATCTGAATCAAAATAAATATCAAATGGAATACATGATTCAGAAATGGAATGGGTAAAAATATCTCCCTGAGTGGAAGCAGTAAGCTCTGGTGGGTGGTCCTCTGTCGTAGTACATGGGGGAGGTTGCTGCCGAAGCTCTACTGAAGGTGGGCAATATTCGACGACTCAAAGCTGCTGGGGAGTAGGGGATGAGCAAAAAAGATGAAGCAAATGAGCCAATAAATGGAGGAAGGAAGGAGAGCAGGGAAAGGAGAAGAGAAGAGTGAGCTTATAGGTCGCTCGGTCGAGCACTCCAAGTCGCTCGGTCGAGCACTCCACGCGCTCAACCGAGCTGTGACATCATGAAGGAGGAGCCAAGCTGCGAGGGGCCACTCGGTCGAGCGATCCAACTCGCTCGACCGAGCGACACTCAATGCTCGACCGAGCCAGTGTCAGGGAGCTCCAAGTTTTGCCTTCAAAATCTCTGTTAAAACTGGAGTTAATTCGCTCAGTCGAGCGGCCAACTGCTTGATCGAGCGACATCAATTCTGACCGAGCGACATGGATTCCACGAGGAGGTCGCTCGGTCGAGTGGCTACCCTGCTCAACCGAGCTGCCATTTTTCATGTACCAAGCAGTCGAAGCACAAGGAAGCGCTCGGTCAAGTGCTAGGAAGCGCTCGCCCGAGCGCTATGTCAACAGACTGCTTTTAGGGCTTTTTCTAGGGTTTTTGAGGGAAGTCTATAAATAGGAGTTGTAGCCGTCATTTGGAGGGGGGCTGTTTTGAGTTTAGTTTTTCTTCCCCTCGGTTGTTCTTGGAGGTTTGGACTCCATTTTCGGAGGTTAGGCTATGCATCGGCCCACTCCTTGCTAGTTTTGTATTGAATCTTCTATTAGTTGAGTATTTTCCTTTGTTAATTCTCTTTTGTTGTCTTTCTTATATATTTTTCTATATAAATCTTTTATTGCTTTTGTATTATTTGTTTGTGATGTTTATTCATGTTGTTCTCATCTCTTGTGTAATGATTGAGTAGATTTATTTATTGCAAGGATTAGAGATGAATACTAGGATTATTAGGGTTGGATGATAGGTTAATCTTAGTTGGATGAATCTAGGGCCGCCCTGTAGTAGTTTGAACAAAGGATTTTAGGAGATTAGCCCTAGATTTGGAGGATCACGAAAGTGCCTCCATGTTCTAGGGAGGAACCCCACGAATCCGATTTGAGATTAGTGGCCGTTTCTAGGGCTCGTGATCACGAGAGTGACTCGAGAGCTAGGGGTGATCACTAATCCCCGATCCGCTAGTCGGTGATTACGAGAGTAGCCCGATTGCTAGAACCATCCGCGGTGTAGTATCGTATTTTGTAAACCACGCGAGTTGTCACGCCTCGCTCCCCAAAATACCTGGAATTTCTCTTTTTCTTTTTTTTATTTTTTCAAGTATCCTGAAGAGTGAGGGTGATGAGAGAGGAAAAGAAAGAGAAAGGAGAAACTGAACAAGCATGCCACTGCGCACATGCTGGGATATTACAAGTGAAGCTTCACAGTAACATCAAAACAACCTCATAAATAACATAGACCAACAACAACATATCATATATATAACAACTTCCATTAATATACATACTCCAAGTACACCACTATATATACGCCATCACTCTCCACCTCCCAAGACAACCATGTCATACCACAACCTACAGCTCACACCAAGTGCTATACCTGAAACCCAACTCCAAGTCACCAATAACCATGCTGCACCTACCACCTGAAAAATAGGGAGGAGCACGTCAATGCGTGTCCCAGTAGGAACCAACTTGGATTTGGAACACCGTTCTAAGGTTATTAATCCACAAGACAAGGCAAGAGAAATAAGGCATGCAAACTACGTAACGTAATGAAAAGTAAATAGCTAAGTAAGTGGATCATACCTGCGGTCCAATGTCGAGCTGCTACAAGAAAAGGGTTAGCACGAATAACGACACTACAACCACAATTTAAAAGGGGAATCACAAGTGTCAGAAGCATAACACGGTGTCACCAGTGAAGCAAGTAAGGGAAAAGGGAAATGCTGCCAGCAGAAGGAGTAACACGCATAATTCTCGTTTTATGATTGAATTAATTAATTGAATTAATTGAAAACTTGGGTAAATTGTGTGATACCAGGACCTGGACTTCACCCCAAATTTGGGGTGAATATAGCACACGACGCAGTGGACACGGGCACTGTACACCGGGCCTCTCAGCTCCCCCGTCCCTGGCAGGAGTGAGGCTCTCCCACAATAACACAACCTCTGTATGTCCCCTCCACTCCCGGTAAAGGCGAGTGGGTATAAATATCACATATCACATAATCATTTCCCCCAACTTCTCAGTCCAGGCCTCATATCCACAATTTACTCAAATCCCACCTAGACCCGGGTTTTGCTAACTCACCCTCATTAGAGACGACTGGGACATTCAAGAGTTTCATTTTATCATTTTAGTAATGAAGGAGTCATGTTGCATGGCATTACATTCCATATTCATTCCAACATGGGTCATGCCCGAAGTGTCATGCCCTCCATCGTAGTCGCATCAATATTAACGTGGGCCATGCACGCAAGTGTCATGCCCTTCATCATAGACATTTCAATTCATCATTCATAAAATATGAAACCATGCTTTTCCATGACCCCATCATTACTATTTCATAACATATTTTATGATTCACATGTTTACAAACTCATTTCCAATGTTTCTCACTTTCATATCATAGAGGCATTTTCACATACACGTGGTGAGCGTGACGCATACACCAACAAGCACATTAGCAAATCCATTAGGAACACATACCAAGAGTCTATATTTCATGTAACAACAATAATCATGCACTATAGAGAGTGACTTAGCAGTACTACACAATTCACAACACCACTTGAGTGTTTCAGATTGCTGGAATTTGCAGAAAATGACAATACATGGGCATATATCATCTGTTTTTATTAGGAATTTGACAAAATGTCCTAAATAAAAGTTGTATCTATGTTAGTCCTGGGTTCACATATGAAATTTCATGCAACAATATTAAGTAGGTGATTTATGGTGAATTATTTGGTGAAGTCAGTCAAATCTATTTTTCAGACAGATTTTATAGTCTATAAAGATTGCTGTTTTGGGCATGTTTTAGCCAGAATTTACAAAACTATACACTGTGATGAAAGTTTAGAAAAACTTGTCAACTTTCCAACGAGACCAAGAACATCAAATTCCAATATGTGTGCAGATACTGAGGTTAATTTTACTAAAGTGTGTTTAGATTGAAGATCCAACAGACATGTTGTAAAAATAGAATTTTTTCTCCTAATTTCTGAATTGAACATATATCATAATTTATATGATTTTGGGGTAGAACTTCACAATCTATTAGAATATAATTTTTTCGAAACTTAATTCAAGCTACAGTAACCAGTATCAAAGCAATAACAAACATCAGGATTTCTGAATTTCAAAGGAGATGATTTTGCTAAGAATTTTAAGGGGTAATTCATGAAAATTGAATCAAGGCACATTAATTTGATTACCACTACTACATATCAGTAAATCATGCTATAAAATCATGATAGCAAGAACAAATTAAGGTAATTCCAAATCCAAGTAATTCCAACCTCAAGAGAACCCTTCTCTTCTTCTCCTCTTTCTCTTCCTTCCACCTTCTTCTTCTTCTTCTCTCTTTTTTTTGGATTTTGGTCAACATAGAAGGGGAAGAGGGGGAGCACGAAATTGGAAGAGAGGGGGGAGGTTGGGAGGCAGGAGATAAGGATAAGGGAAGAAAAGAGAAGAACAGAAAAGAAAAGAAGAAGAGAAGTTTAGAAATGGGTAGAAACTTCCCATGAAAAAATCTCCTCCTTAGCCTTATCTTTAAGATAATCATGCATCATTTTAAATGACTAAAATACCCCTCCATCATCTAGGTATTTTCAAGTTTGCCATTACTTTATGCACACACAACTATAGTATGTACGCACAATAGCTTTAGTCCAAATGACTGTTTTGCCCCTAACCTTTCTAAAAATTTACGGGGTTGCCATTGACCCCTAACCCCTTTCACACTAGCATGGCTCTCCCTACACACATCCACGCACATCCATGCATGCATACATGCATCACACACACACGTCTTATACATTCTTGTTGTTTTACACCCACGACGTCATTCGCACTTCTCCCACATTCATATTTCGCATTCTCTACCCTTAGCCATGTATTACGGCCCAATCCCCCTTGCACTACGTCACATGCATCGATATCTATGCTTATTTCATGCCTACCCATGTATCGTAAGTAGAAATATCACGTGTGTTCAGTAGAATACACGTATAGTGCAAAATAGGGCATGACACGAGTGAATACGGATTGCGGTGTGGGATCAAGTGTCGAGTGTAATGCATGTGTCCCCGTGCGTAGCCGATAGCGAAAGCGCGGATCTGCATAGGGAGGCATTAGACGGGCGTGACGACGGAAGTCAAACGCTCATTTCCATCTACGGATGTGACACTCTTACCCTCGTCCATCGCCCAACGAAGGGATCTTTAACCTGTTGTCCAAATTCGAAAGTCCTAGCGGGGATTCTCGATACCCTATCGATACTTTGCTCAATTGTTTCCCATTGTTCTTTTTGTTTCCTTTTGTGTTCGGATGTGCCTTGCCTATCGTGACGCCCTCGCATTCCACATCCACCACCATCACGACACTCCATAATCCATCTCCACCAATAAAACATTTTCGAAGCCTAGACCAACCTAGGAATAGATGGGTAGTGTGACAACCGACTCCCTGTGGATACGATACCCGCTCGCCGATATATTTATATATTGCGCGCTTGTGGTAAGACGTCATTCGACCATCGTCCCGGTTGCAAGAGAAACCAGACGACCGAACACGTACATAGTGTGTTGATGCCTTACCTTAATTGAGTTTACTAACTCATTCCATGAAATTTAACAAAACACCATGCATACTTGAAACTGTTTGATCATGACATATTTATACTGCTTAGAGAATAAGTTGTGGACATTGGATTCGTCTCTGTGAACTTAGTATATTTCATGATAAACTATGATAGGATGTAGCTATGCTCTCATTTCATTGTTTATCAAGTTCATTATGCTTATTGAAATCCAAAATATGTTCATCAGTAGCGAGACTTAAGTATTTTACATGAATGTGGTTTCTGATTATATATTGGTGTGTGTTCACGTATTCTTGTATACATGGGTTCATATATTTACTGAGTTTGAGATTGAGTCCCTTTATTCTACCACATCTTAAACACCTCACTTTCCATTGTATTCCTCTCCCAGTTTTACTTTTATTCTTCTTCCTCGAGGACGAGTAAGAGGTAATCTTGGGGGATTTTGATGTGTCTCTAAATTCCACATATTATCTATATAATTACACATCAAAATGATTGCTCAAAGTCCTAGTTATTTTATTATTTCATATATTTCCTGAACTAATTTACTTTCAGAGTGTTTATCATAATTTCAGGGAATATCGAGCAATTCGGAGTAATTTGGAGGGAAAGACATAATCAGCAATGCCGGAGCTTCAAGGGCATCACATTTGAGGAGTTAGAACTGTTGGAGAAGAAACCAAGAGAAGAGAACACGAAGAGAAGAGAGAAATAAGAATAGGATGGTGAGAAGCAGCTAATAAACCAGTCACCTCGGTCGAGTGCCTAGTGCGCTTGGCTGAGTTGCTGCAACAAGGAGAAGGCCAAAAGCTTGGTCAAACTAGAGCTTAACCACTCGATCGAGTGCCCTAGCGCTCGGGCCGAGCGGCACCCCCGATTCATAAAGGGAAATTTCTATCTCCTTAGCTCGACCGAGCGCTAGGGCACACTCGACCGAGCAGCACTTGCGCTTGGCCGAGCGGAGTTGAAACATCAGAAATCATGACAGTCCTCCACTCTTTGAAGATCTTCTATCATCCGAGATTTTACACTATTTTTCTCATATTCTTCCCAGATAGTAGACATCATGAAGGTTCCAATGCCGTCAAGGATGCTACAAACGGAGGTCAGATGAGTCCTAGGGAATTTCTGCAAGCTGTCGTATCTGTGCTGGAAATTGTGCTCAGCAAAGATGTCTGGGGCCCACCACTTAAATTGCAGACCTTATTGGGTTTGGGCATGAAATTGGGAGGTTTTCTCGAGGCTTTTTCTACGGTTTGAGGGGGTTGTATATATACTTTTTTTAGCCGTCATTGAGGGGGATCCCGGATCTTGTTCTTGGGCGGATTTCAGAGGTTAGGCTACGCCATCGACCCCCTCTTGAATTGAAGCTTGTATTACTTGAAGATTGGATTTTGAATTGGACTTCTATATTGAAGCTAAGTATTAATTCTTTGTTATTATCTCGTCTTTATCTTTGATTGAATACCTTTCATGCTTGCAATGAATTGTATTGATATCTATATTATGATTGCCATGATTGAGTAGATTCATTTCTAGGATTAGGTTGAACCCAATTGTTATGGCATCATATTTGATGGGGGTGGTGATCCAAGATATTGGCACCAAACCGATCTAGATTTTGGGGTTCTTTGAATGTTGGATCTTAGCCTAGGGAAGGAATTCGACCACAATCGGATCTAGGAATTGACAACTCTAGAACCCTCGAATTGACAACTCTTGGTGGTCGATGAACTCACTTTTGGATAAACCCAACTATAAAGGGTATTCCATAGCAAGATGTATCCCGAGAGTGGCATCGATAGTGATCAAGAGATTGACACCGCCAAACATGTATGAACTTCATTCCATGCCCGAATCAGTAGTGGGGATACCGAAACCCTAGTGATATTTCTCCCATTGGTTTTCTCTATTTTATTTGTTTTCTTTTGTGCGGAGCCTTTGGTTGTGTTTTGTTGATTGTGACACCCTCGCCTTTCACATCCATCGTCATTACGAATTTCTGTAATCCACCTCCACCTAATAAATCGAATCATAAGCACCTAGGATCGATAGGTAGTATAGCACCGCCTCTCCATAGATTCGACCCCGAACTCATCGGGAATATATTACTCTGACACCCTTGCACTTAGGGGTGAGGGTGTGGATTGTTGGATATGGATGACGTTTGTACACCCTTATAGGGGATGTACGAGGGAATACGGACCTCGAACGTCTTGTACACGAAGTCGTGTGCAAAGGGAATCTGTTCCCTTGCGGAGAGGATCTCTAGACTAGTGGAAAAGTCGCATTATATGTGCATAAATGCATGCGACATATGGCTAATAAAGGGGGAATATCTTCAGCTTATGTTGTACCATGCATATGGTACAACTTAAGCTTATGTTGTACTATGTATGATGGTACACTTTAGTTAAATTGTTCCAAAGGAACAATTACTCCTAAAATAACTACCTTGGGGGCTATAAATAAGACCCAAGGCTTAGCCATTTTTTTTTACACTTTTGCTTGGTATTCTTGCCTTGCATTTCATTCTAGCGAAGCTCTGCCGAAATCATTCCTCTCTCTTTATCCAAGTTCTTAATCTAAAAGTAGAGATTTAGATTGTGGATTTAGTAGCCTTACTCCGTTCGTGAGAAGACTCGATCCGTCGTGGCGAATCCGAAGGCGAAGTTCCGAGACTACCGTGCCGCATACGCAAGCGTAAGTCTCAACTTCATTTATCGATCCTAACTCTGTTTTGACAGGATCCTACATTGGTATCAGATCCATACGGGTTCGCTCTAGTCAGACCGTCGCCCCATCGAAATTATGAACGAGTCGTTGTCTTTTTCATGAATGGGTATCCTACCATTATGGATATGGTAGGAATGCTTCGTGACGGAGAGAACGCAGCGGTTGTTCTTTTCACGTTAGGGTCTCCTACCATTACGGATATGGCAGGAACTCTCCATGACGGGAAGAACCGACCGTTCATATCGTCAAACTCGCTCTCTTCATGGATGCTGAGTCTCCATTCATAGGGAATGGGCGCTCTCTTCATGTGGAGCGCGTAGTTTACGAATTTTTGAAGTGGGTTATTTTTTTGGCACACGGCCATTGGAGGATAACTACTTCCTCGACGAACGGGTGCTTCACCGGAGAAGAAGATGGTAGTTATTCCCATCGGGGAAGATGAATTTTGGTGCATGAAATCTATAGCCAAATGGGCAATGGAGGCAATGCACTCCCCCTCCCCATGCGGAGGGGGTTGGCTACGGCCAATGACGACGAACACCACCATGGCCACCCCCTCCGGTGGGGGTGTGCGGCCAACCCCGTGAATGGGGGAGGCCGGCCATGACCAATGGGTCATGGCCGGCCAAGGCCAAAATGGCCATGGCCGGGCCATGGCCGACCATGGCCGGCCTCTGGCAGAGGCCAGGCCAGGCCAGAGTGGCCTGGCCGGCCTCAGGCCTAGGCCTGGCCTGCCTCTGGCCTAGGCCAGGCCAGGCAGAGGCCTGGCCTGCCTCTGGCCGAGGCCAGGCCTGCCTCTGGCCGGCCCTGGCAGTGGCCAGGGCTGTCGCAGGCCGCCCCTGGCCGGCCAGGGCAGAGGCCCTTGGCTGGCCCTTGGCCAGCCTCGGCCAGGGCAGGGGCCCTGGCCGGGAGTTATGTAGACCAATTTTTGGTCGACCAATTTGGGTGTTTTGGTCGACCAATCCGGCAAAAGGTCTTGGTCGATCACGAACTTGCCGACTAGCCCATACGGGGTGTCAAAAGGCCTTAGTCAAACGCGAATGTGCCGACTAGCCCATACGGGGCTAACGACAGTCGTCTGCTCTTATTTTATAAAGTTTTTTTTGGGCTCTACTCCTTGAAGATTAGCCATAGTGCTCTACTTCATGCGAGATTAGCCATGTCATTGTGCTCTACTCTACGGAGATTAGCCAATGTACTTATGACATTGTGCTCTACTCTACGGAGATAAGCCAATGTATTTCAAATTTTTTGAAAAAGGTGTTTTCAAATAGGTTATGTCCCGTCCTTAATCGGGATAGCGCAATTTAGAATTCCAAGTCCTACCACGATCCGGTCATGGTTATCTAACCCATGGGTGTGTAGAACAGGTCTCGTGGCTTGGCAATTGTTGCGCTAAAATTCTTTGCGCAAACTCTCACCTATTCCATTTTGAAAGATATGTTTTTCAAAAGTATTTTTCCGCTGCTGGTACCATACAGGTATCATTTCTGATTTCTTTTTACATGAGATAAGTAAGAGGGATACTTTGAAAGTTACTTCTAGATGGTAGTTGGGAACGTAGTGAACTTCTCGATTCTAGAGTAACATTTCAGCGCATCCAAGGAACTTATCAAGTGTTTAAAGAATCGAAACTTTATGCATAGAATTTTGATCGTGTTTTTCATTTTCTTTGCAGTTTTTTGATTCAAATATGTCTACCGCTTCTAAGAACATTGTCACCGAGCTTAACAAAGGTGAGAAGCTCAACGGCGACAATTATAAACTTTGGTCAATAAAAATCCAATATGTTTTGGAGGAGCAAGATGTGCTTGAAACACTCCAAAACGTAATGGAAGAACCTGAGTTGGGCAATACTGCCCAACACAAGAGGGACCGAGATGCTTATGAGACTTGGACTCGAAAGAACAAAATAGCACGTATTACGTTATTGTCCGCAATGGACAATGACATAATGCGTCTATTTCGGGAATTCGACCTAGCCAAAGACATATGGTCTGGGATAGAAATAAAGTTTGGTGGAACTTCAGTCACCAAACTCCGCTCCTTAAATATTTAATTTGATTCGTACAAAATGCGGCGAGATCAATCTATGAAAAAGCATCTCCGCCACATGGCGAATCTCATAGCTGAATTGAAGAATGCGGTCTTACGCTGTCTGACGAACAGCAGATCCAAGCATTCATTCGTTCACTCCCAGATAGCTGGGATAACATGAAAATGCACCTCACTCATAATGAGTGCATTAAAACTTTAAGCGATGTATCCAAACACCTCGAACTCGAGGAAGAGCGGATTCAAGCCGCAAAACCTAGTGCCGAAGTGCACATGGCTGTTAGTTCCTCACATGGAGGAAAGAAGCGGAAGGATAAACGCTTAAGGTTTATGAACAAACGAAAGCAAGAACCGGAAACCTCAAAGAAGACTAAGAACAAAAAGTGGCAAAAGAAAGTGCACTCAAAGAAGAAAAACTTAAAGAAGATCAAGTGCTTTAAGTGCAACAAGTACAGTCACTTCGCCCGTACGTGTACGGATGGAAGTGATAAGGTAACTTGTAGGGCTAGTTACATATGTGTTTCTAGTTCCATGTTTCTTGCTGAATCTAACTATTTTTGGTTGATTGATTCAGGGGCCACAGACCACGTAGCGAAGGACAGAAGGTTCTTCATAGAGTATCAAAGGATAACTCAAGGAACAAAGTGGATATACGTCGGCAACAACACTCGTGTTGAAGTCAAGGGCGTCAGAACATGCAAGCTAGTTCTCGACAACGGCCGGACTCTATTATTGCACGACGTCCTCTTTGCTCCAGATATTCGAAGGAATATCGTATCCGTGGTCATGTTAATGTCTTTAGGTTATGAATGGAGGTTCTATGAACAAAATGTTGACCTTGTTTGTAATAGTTCTTTAGTTGGGTCGGGTAATGTTTGTAATGGATTGATTGTTTTAAACACTATGTATGATGATCCTTCTTCTATTAATGAAAGTTTTCATTTGACAAATGCTTCTAATTCTGAGTCTGAGATCATTTGTTGGCATGCAAGACTTGGTCACATTGGACCAACTAGAATGGATAGACTTGCCAAAAGTGGCTTGCTATCTAATGTTTCAAAAGTTGAAATGTCAACTTGCAAACATTGTCTTGTAGGGAAAACTTGTCGCAAGCCGTTTGGAACTGGCACAAGGGCCGAAGTTCCATTACAGCTTATCCGTTCGGACATTTGCGGTCCAATGAATGTTAAGACAAGACGCAGGAAGTCCTATTTCATCACCTTCATTGATGACTTCACCCGTTTCGGTCACATTTATTTGATTTCCCACAAACATGAAGCTTTATCTTGCTTCAAAAACTATATGAGTTTAGTGGAAAATCAACTAGATCGCAAGATAAAGGTCTTGCGAACCGATCGGGGTGGAGAATATCAATCAACGAGTTTTAAGGAACTCTATGATGAAAAAGGCATAGTTCATCAAATAACTATGCCTTATACTCCGCAACAAAACGGTGTTGCGGAAAGAAGAAATATGACATTGATGGAAATGGTCCGATCAATGATGTCTCAGGCAAATTTGCCCATCACCTTTTGGGGTGATGCATTATTGACGGCAGCATTCATCTTAAACCGTGTCCCCTCGAAGTCGGTAAGTTCTACTCCTTATGAGTTGTGGAACAATAGAACTCCAGACTTAAGCATTCTAAAACCTTGGGGTTGTGACTCTTACGCACATTTATCCTCTCACAAATATGGCAAACTTGGGCCACGTGGGAGGAAGTGTATCTTCATCCGATACGCTGAAAACTCCAAAGGATATGTTTACGTCGGTCAAGAGGATAATGGGGGTCTAATAGAATTCGAATCGAGGAATGTTGTCTTCTTGGAAAACGAGTTTCCAAGACAGGGTGAGATAAGTCAAGACTTATCCTTGTTTGAGACTTGGGATCAAGAAGGATCAGAACGTTTGAGTGGGAGAATTCTTGGTGAAGAGGAAAATGACCCTCATACTTCACCTATGGATGATACGAACGATACCAATCCTATTCCGAGTGGGAGTGATGTTATTCCAAGTGGGAGTGATGTCATTCCAAGTGGGAGTGATCAAACTCAAGCAAGACGTAGTAATCGAACGAGGCTAACACCTCTGAGATTTGAGGATGAATTTCCTCAAACATTCATGACATTACTACAAGATGATGACGAACCTGCAAATTTCAAACAGGCCGTCAGATGCCCTGCTAAAGATAAATGGATAGCGGCGATGGAAGAAGAACTTCAATCCATGAAAACAAACCAAGTCTGGGACTTGGTTGATTTACCAAAGGGACGTAGAGCCATTGGGAACAAGTGGGTTCTCAAAATCAAGCATAAGGCTGATGGCTCCATCGAGAAATATAAAGCTCGCCTTGTTGCGAAAGGTTTCACGCAACAGGAAGGAATAGACTATGAAGAGACTTTCTCTTCTGTCGTGCGTTTTACCTCCATTCGCTTAATTCTGGCAATGGTGGCTTGTTTGGACCTCGAGTTACATCAGATGGATGTAAAGACTTCTTTTCTTAACGGAGAACTAGATGAGGAGATCTACATGGAACAACCAAACGGGTTCGTACAAGAAGAAAACAAACATAAGGTTTGTAAACTTCGTAAATCCATATATGGTCTTAAACAATCCTCAAGGCAATGGTATATGCGCTTTCAAGAAGTCGTTTTGTCGTATGGTTTCTCCATGCTCGATGAAGACAACTGCGTATACATTAAGAGGATTAAAAACAAGTATGTAATTATGTCTCTTTATGTAGATGACATACTTATAGTCGGAAATGATAAGCGTCTTATCATGGATATCAAAGCTTGGCTTTCATCCGTTTTTGAAATGAAAGACATGGGTGAAGCTGCATATATCCTTGGGGTTAAGATCTCAAGGAATCGTTCCAAGAAACTTCTTTCTCTCTCTCAAAAGACATATATAAATAAAGTTTTAGAACTGTTTAATATGCAGGACTGCAAGCCAATTGATATTCCAATAAGCAAAGGCGAGGGTCTATGTTTGGAAATGTGTCCCAAAGATCCAAAAGAAAAGAAAGCTATGGAAAAGGTTCCATACTCCAGTGCTGTCGGGAGTCTGATGTACGCCATGATGTGTACCAGACCAGACATTTGCTATGCTGTTGGTATGGTAAGCCGTTACCAATCCAACCCAGGACAGGCACACTGGAAAGCGGTGAAGAGGATATTAAGGTACCTCAAAGGGACTGCGGACTATGCGTTGTGCTATCAAGGCAATACCTTGAAACTTGAAGGCTATACCGATGCTGATTGGGCAGGTGATCTCGACGAGTGAAGATCTACCTCAGGCTTTGTTTTCTTGCTCGGGAATGGTGCAATATCCTGGAGCAGCAAGAAGCAAACCTGCATCGCCCTATCAACCATGGAAGCTAAATTTGTAGCATTCAGCATGGCGGTCCAAGAAGCTGTTTGGCTTAGGAAATTCTTAGACAGGCTAACGGATGCCACTGACTTGAGCACTGTTCCTATATACAGTGATAGTCAAGCTTCGATTGCATATGTCAAAGATCCTAAATTTCATTGTAAGACCAAACACATTGATAATCGATTCAAGTTTGCGAAGGACTATGACAAACGGAAGGAAGTAGACATATGATACATATCCACGCATAAGATGATAGCGGATCCCCTTACTAAGGTGATCCCCAGAGATGTGTTCTTCAAAAACTTATCATCTATGGGAATGCGCAGGTGCTGAGCTGTATCATGTAATATTTCCCATGTCTATAGAAGATCAAAGTTTAATAAAAGGAAGAAGTTTTTTTTATATATTGCATACAAGTTTCTTACAAATGTTTTTATACATTTGTGTTTAAGTCTCAGCTATTTTATTGTGTCACGCCCCGCTTCCCAAAAAGGACGGAAGCGAAACGTGACGAGGCCCGCTTAGGCCAGAGCTTTAGAAGCTCGGGCCCAATAAGCGTCTGTAAAGGTACCATTTTAAAAGATTTTCAGGTTCTTGCATTTTTATAGTTCGAAACAACAAAAGTACGGAAAAGATATTGCATTCATTAAATTAGAGATATGATATCCAACAAGTACAAAGTCTGAAAGAAGCCTAAGCATGGCAACAAACTATCTAAAAGAAAACTGAAAGTAATAACCTCTGTAAGTGGCGACTAAAAGACCTCAAGGTCTGGTCCTTGTCAGGTATGTACTCTGATGACGACGTCCTCGGCTCCACGTACTCCAGCGAGTCTGCCTCGTCCACGATCTCTGGCTTAACACCTGACGTACAGCACCCAAGAAAAAGGAACTGTACGTCAGGTAAAGTCTACAAGAAGGGTTAGACTTTACTGCAAGTGCACCGAACTTTAAACAACGGTTTACTGGTTGATTAGCATGCTGAGGTTACAACAAGTACAAGAGAAGTAACGTAGCAGGAAAGTAGAGCGTAGCAGGCAGTAGTCGTAGCGTGTGCTACCGACTACGGGACTAACCTAAAGGTGTCAGGACAAGACGAAGACAGACAAGACAGGTAAGACACGACACGACACGGCACGACACGACACGAAGGGTTCACGCCTTACGGGTTGAGGGGGATCAGACCCTCTCCCCGTGCGCACGCTCAACCCTACCCCAAAACCCCAGAACTCAGGACAGGAAGCACGGAGATCACTTTCGCAAGGAAAGCACCTGAAACGCCCGCAGGCTTTTTGTATCATGGAGATCACTTCCGCTCGGGAAGCATCTGAAACGCCCGAAGGCTTTTTGTAACACGGAGATCACTCCCGCAAGGAGAGCATCTGAAACGCCCGAAGGCTTTTTGTAACACGGAGATCACTCCCGCAAGGAGAGCATCTGAAACGCCCGAAGGCTTTTTGTAACACGGAGATCACTCCCGCAAGGAGAGCATCTGAAACGCCCGAAGGCTTTTTGTAACAGTGACAAGACACGACCAGTGTGTATAACAGTGACAAGACACGACCAGTGTACAGGAGAGTTATTCTAGGGTGTCCACACACACGCACACACATGATAGCCCTGCAGCATCAAAATTTGTTGTTGTCAGGCTCAGACTTCGTCGTTAAGTCTGAGCCGTCAGGAGCGTCCCGGACGCTATCATTTCACGTCAGGTTCTACACATTCACAGTCTAACAGTTCTAGCAATCTAAGACCAAAGCACGGTCAAAAACGCAAGTGGGTACACTTGCCTGAAATGGCGAGTGTGTCGTCCTCTCGAAGCGTCTCGTCCAAGCGTCTCGTCCAAGCGTCTCGTCTGCAGAAGTCCGTCTGAAATATCGCCACGGCGACGATGTCAGGTCTCAAATTCGTCAAATCCTATTAGGTTTCGTTTCTAGGTTTTCGGGACTATCCTATTCGTCAAAAGTCACTTTTTGATGTTTCAGCCTAATCGACGATCTATCCTATGTGCACAGTCAACAAAGTCCATTCGTCGATTTTCTATGTTTCTACAACGTTTTACAGGAGCTGGAAAGTAAATTTAGTTCAAGTTGACGGTTTTTAGTTTAGGGTTCAGTCAGCTATTGTGGGGGTTTCTACGAGTTTCGGGGAACCAACCTAAACCGGAGTTTACCGTAGAATGGATGTCGGGTCTAATCGGAGAGCTCCTCAGCTTCAGATCTGGTCCTCGCACGATTCTCCAAAAGTCTGAACTTGCGACGAAGGCCTACGACGTGTCGCAACGTCGTAGACGGCAAATCCGCGAAGTGGCACGTCCAAGTGGGGCCCACAGCAGTGCTAGGGGTCCAAGGGGGCCCACAACACCTCAGGAGCACTTGGGGGCCCACCACAGAAGTTGGTGTGGGAGAAACCCACTTGCGACGAAGTTCGGTCGGTCGGACTTGGTCGGTGCGGGGGTTCCTCTCGGTCAGACCGAGAGGGGCTCTCGGTCGTGCACGTTGCAGCGCAGCGGGGTCGGGAGCTTGGGCGGTGCGAGGGATTTTGTCGGTCAGACCGACAGATCCCGTCGGTCGCAGCGGGCGGCCAAGCTGCAACGTTGCAGCTTGCAACGAAGCGGAGCAGCGCGGGCTGTTCTCTCGGTCGGAGCGGGGAGCGGCTTCGGTCAAGCGCTAGCGGGTGCGGAGCGGTGGCAACGAAGCGGGGTGCGGAGCGGGCGCTCGGTCTGACCGAGCGGTGCTCTCGGTCTGACCGAGCGGTGCTCTCGGTCGGAGCGGGCAACAGCGGTGGGGCGATGCAGCGGGCGCTGCAAGCGGTGATGCGGGGGCTTGCTCCGGTCGTGCGCTGGGAATTGCGGGGGTGAGCTCCGGTCGTGCACGTTGCGATCGTCGCAACGTTGCGACGAAGCTTTGGATGAGGAAACGGCGGCTAGGGTTTTGAGCAATGGCGAAATAACTTTGCCTATGGCTAATTTAAATAGGTTAGAGCTAGGGTTAGGGTTAGGGTTCGGAAAAACTTTATTAAAATAATTTAAAATAATTAATTTAGTAAAAAATTACTCTCCTCTCCCTCACGCGAAATGGGTGCGGCCAAAAATTCTAAAATTTTGCCTAAAAATTACTTAATACGTTATTATAATATCGGAATTTTATTGTAATTAAAACTTTTATAAAAATAGGTTTTAAAATTATTTAAAACTTTCAAAAAAATGGAAAATAGGTCAAATTAAGTCCAAAAATTGTGAAATAATTCTGGGGTGTTCTGGACGACTAAAGAAAGAGAGTGGAGAAGACGGATCTAAATTTCGACGTCGAGAGACGAAACTAAAATTCGAAACGTCTCGCGTCAAAACAGAAAGTCGCGACGTCACGTCAAATAAGTTAGTATCGCGGAAGAACGACTCGAGATATGTCGTTCCAAAGTCATTTCGCAATCTAATACTTTCAGAGACGATCACGTCGATATATCACTCAATAATATTCAAAATCAAATAAAGTCTAAAATAAACACGTGCACGATCAAAAGCACGTGCACGAAGAAGGTACGATAGAAACAGGCAGTTACATTCTACCCACCTTAGAAATGATTCCGCCCTCGGAATCACTCACATTAGTAATAATTTCCCATATAACCTTATACCCGCGACTATCATATCTACTCAAAAAAAAGATTTCTAATCCTGTAACTTCGAACAACATTTCTCAATAATTCCTCATAATCCATCTTTCCACTGGGCAAAGCCACGACTAAACTCACCTCCTAATAATATAGATCCATCATTACCGTTCCAATTTCCAACTCCAAGTTCTCATAAAAAAATAATGATAATCATCTTCTCAATAATATCTTTTAAATTTCTAAATCTTTTCCCATCATTAATAAATCTCCAAAAAAATGAGATTCTAGTCATCCACCAATCCAAGACAAAAACATTTGTCTATCCTGTAATACCTTCACCAATCAGCAATCGTCGTGTCTTCAATACATCCTCGTCATATCTCCCCATAAATTCATCCACCAAATAATTTAATCTGTCAGAAGTACATCACATCCTACTCACTATAACTAATCCCAACCAATATTAAGTCCGACTGCCTAATCATCCATTTACCTCCACACGTCGTGTTATTCTCAAAGTCTTCTCACGTCAATTCATCAAACCGTCTCAATGCTAATATAAGCTCTACTCAATCTCATGATCACCCTAACTCATACTATTCTCCGCAGTTACTCCTATCTACTACCCGTCTAAGCCTCAAGTCTGTTGAGTCCTCATCTCCTCGTATAATTTCATCCGACCAGAATTTCTCATTGAGTCCGTCTCACATCGGTATTTTAAATAGGTCTTGGACAGCTCATTCTTTTCATCCAAAAGATATTCTAATCCATCATCCTTGTGTTCCCAAAATCAATTAATCATTGCCATAATAAAACTCATCTCACTCCAAGCCTACCTGCAAACAAAAATCCTATAACGATAATAGCTAGCCCCAATTAATATAACAACCATAAACACGAAAATTTTGTTTAAGGAAGAAGGAAGAGAAGGGAAAGAGAGGCTTAAGGCCAAAGAAATATTTTTAAAAAAAACATTTGAAAAAAACGTGTGGTGTTGCGGTAATGGATGAGGGAAGTTAAGTGATTTTGTGATCTTGTGAGCTAGTTTTAAAACTTTAAAGATTTGGTTTTTAAAAAAAACAAAGTTTTGATATGATTCACATACAACCAAGATAAACCATTCATTAAAATTAAAACTCAGTCTAAGGATCTGCCTGCGATGACACCATTCATATAAGTATGAATACCGTCATTCAGACAACTCCCATCATACCATGGTTGATACTGAGTACACATTCAAGACACAGGAGACAAACATCGGGATCCTAAAGAACACACATTCATATGGGTCTACGCACTCTACCTAAACTCAGGCACTGCAACGACATCACCTACCAAAGGGCCTACTCCTAAACTGGAGATAGCATGGATAACTACAAGATTTAATGTCTAGATAAAAAGAAGGAAAGAAAACTAAATCAAAAGCGGAACGAAATAAGATCGGAAGGAACGAGTTCAAATAAGGCAAGATAAGGAGGTAGTTGGTTGTGTGGAAAACGATCGTTTTGCAAATGAAAATAAGTTTACACAAAGATTTTGAAATGTGGTTACGAGGAACATAGAACAGATATGATAATAATAATAAAAATAATTGAAGTTCCACCTAGTCCAGAAAATATTATAAAAGTATGCACTGTAAGTGATTTGGAAATAGATCTGGTAGCCCAGAAAATATAAATTGAATTATCAAAATGTTAAAACGGTTTTAAAAATGAAAATATGAAAGATACCGATTTGAAATAATTTCCAGGTAGTAACTTGAAAATTCACGACCAAGGAGATTTCAAAATCTAAGAAGGAACTTTTAATCGAAAAGCAATAAATTTTAAATATGTATAATAAAGGGTTTTCAAGGGAGTTAAACCGAGCGAAGAATTTAATAATGGGTTTCGAAAACAAGAAATAAAGGAAATAAAAGTAGGATGAGGTAGCGATTGTTTTGCAAATGAAAATGAATTTAAACAAAGGTTCTTGAAGTATGAGCAAGATGAACATAGAGATGTTTATATGTAAAGAAATTTAAAATCCCCCCTTTGTTTTAGAAAAATATTCTAAAGTACGTACGTAAATGGTTAAGAATAAATTTCGTAGGTAGAAAAATGATATATTGAATTCCTGAAATGATAACAAAGTTTTAAAAAACTAAAATTCGATGGATACTGATTCGAAAATAAGTACGAGGTCGTAACTTAAAACATTTACGACCGAAAGGTTTCAAAATTTGCGAAAGAATTTTAACTTAACCGAAAATAAGAAATTTTAAATAATTAATAAAAGTTTTCAAAGAAGTCAAATTCGGCGGAGAATTTAATAATGAATTTCAAAAATACTTTTAAAGGAAGCAGGTTTTGGGAAAGGGGAAATTTTGAAAATAAATACAAGATAGTAGAAATATATTGTGTAGTTTATAAAAGTAATATATATATATTGGAAACAAGGCAAATAATGCGAGATATTGACTTAAAACATTTACGTCCAAGAAAGCTCCAAGTCAATTAAAAGTTTTAACTCGATCCAAAACAGCAAATTTTAAATATATAATATAGGGGTTTTCAAAGAAACCAATCTGGAGCGAAAACTTAATAAGGAAAGTCGAAAATAATTTTAGAGAAGGTAGAATTTGTCAGGGAAGGGATTCGAAGGATCAATGATGATCATTAGGAAACGATCACGAGAATCGAGAGAAAGGAAAAATGATCGCATGAAGATTTCGCGTAAGATATGAATCGTGAAGAGCTACGATGGGACTCTATGGTCGATAGCACAAAATTTGCAAGGATCAGAGGGATGCTAGAGGACAAGGGTTCTAATCATCGGGTCGTCTAAAGATTTAGGATAACTCATCTTTAAGACTTCCTAATGAGTTAGAATATAATCAGGATCTAAAGAGAAGGTTCCTAAGAGAATCGAGGTTATGTTCTGCTGGGCCCGAAGTCGATGGATCCGAGCGAAAGACAAAAGGAGAAGGACTCTAGAATTTCTAGCACGATCGGGGTCAAATGGGGGATGCTAAGGTAGTCTGGGACGAGGACGACTATATCCTAACCAAGGCATCCGACTATCAACCTGGGACGACTACCTAAGTCTTCCTACTATCTAAGACTGGGAAACTAATTCAGACTGGTACGTGGATATCAAATGAATGCGGTACTTTTATTGTTCCGAACTTTTGCAAGACCTACATGGGCCACCACTAAAACCTGTCACGCCCCGCTTCCCAAAATGGACGGAAGCGAAACGTGACGAGGCTCGCTTAGGCCAGAGCTTTATAAGCTCGGGCCCAATAAGCGTCTGTAAAGGTACCATTTTAAAAGATTTTCAGGTTCTTGCATTTTTATAGTTCGAAACAACAAAATTACGGAAAAGATATTGCATTCATTAAATTAGAGATATGATATCCAACAAGTACAAAGTCTGAAAGAAGCCTAAGCATGGCAACAAACTATCTAAAAGAAAACTGAAAGTAATAACCTCTGTAAGTGGCGACTAAAAGACCTCAAGGTCTGGTCCTTGTCAGGTATGTACTCTGATGACGACGTCCTCGGCTCCACGTACTCCAGCGAGTCTGCCTCGTCCACGATCTCTGGCTTAACACCTGACGTACAGCACCCAAGAAAAAGGAACTGTACGTCAGGTAAAGTCTATAAGAAGGGTTAGACTTTACTGCAAGTGCACCGAACTTTAAACAACAGTTTACTGGTTGATTAGCATGCTGAGGTTACAACAAGTACAAGAGAAGTAACGTAGCAGGAAAGTAGAGCGTAGCAGGCAGTAGTCGTAGCGTGTGCTACCGACTACGGGACTAACCTAAAGGTGTCAGGACAAGACGAAGACAGACAAGACAGGTAAGACACGACACGACACGGCACGACACGACACGAAGGGTTCACGCCTTACGGGTTGAGGGGGATCAGACCCTCTCCCCGTGCGCACGCTCAACCCTACCCCAAAACCCCAGAACTCAGGACAGGAAGCACGGAGATCACTTTCGCAAGGAAAGCACCTGAAACGCCCGTAGGCTTTTTGTATCACGGAGATCACTTCCGCTCGGGAAGCATCTGAAATGCCCGAAGGATTTTTGTAACACGGAGATCACTCCCGCAATGAGAGCATCTGAAACGCCCGAAGGCTTTTTGTAACACGGAGATCACTCCCGCAAGGAGAGCATCTGAAACGCCCGAAGGCTTTTTGTAACACGGAGATCACTCCCGCAAGGAGAGCATCTGAAACGCCCGAAGGCTTTTTGTAACACAGTGACAAGACACGACCAGTGTGTATAACAGTGACAAGACACGACCAGTGTACGGGAGAGTTATTCTAGGGTGTCCACACACACGCACACACATGATAGCCCTACAGCATCAAAATTTGTTGTTGTTAGGCTCAGACTTCGTCGTCAAGTCTGAGCCGTCAAGAGCGTCCTGGACGCTATCATTTCACGTCAGGTTCTACACATTCACAGTCTAACAGTTCTAGCAATCTAAGACCAAAGCACGGTCAAAAACGCAAGTGGGTACACTTGCCTGAAATGGCGAGTGTGTCGTCCTCTCGAAGCGTCTCGTCCAAGCGTCTCGTCCAAGCGTCTCGTCCACAGAAGTCCGTCTGAAATATCGCCACGGCGACGATGTCAGGTCTCAAATTCGTCAAATCCTATTAGGTTTCGTTTCTAGGTTTTCGGGACTATCCTATTCGTCAAAAGTCACTTTTTGATGTTTCAGCCTAATCGACGATCTATCCTATGTGCACAATCAACAAAGTCCATTCGTCGATTTTCTATGTTCGTACAACGTTTTACAGGAGCTGGAAAGTAAATTTAGTTCAAGTTGAAAGTTTTTAGTTTAGGGTTCAGTCAGCTATTGTGAGGGTTTCTACGAGTTTCGGGGAACCAACCTGAACCGGAGTTTGTCGTTGAATGGATGTCGTGTCTGATCAGAGAGCTCCTCAGCTTCAGATCGGGTCCTCGCACGATTCTCCAAAAGTCTGAACTTGCGATGAAGGCCTACGACGTGTCGCAACGTCGTAGACGGCAAATCTGTGAAGTGGGATGTCCAAGTGGGGCCCACAGGAGTGCTAGGGGTCCAAGGGGGCCCACAACACCTCAGGAGCACTTGGGGGCCCACCACAGAAGTTGGTGTGGGAGAAACCCACTTGCGACGAAGTTCGGTCGGTCGGACTTGGTCGGTGCGGGGGTTCCTCTCGGTCAGACCGAGAGGGGATCTCGGTCGTGCACGTTGCAGCGCAGCGGGGTCGGGAGCTTGGGCGGTGCGAGGGATTTTGTCGGTCAGACCGACAGATCCCGTCGGTCACAGCGGGCGGCCAAGCTGCAACGTTGCAGCTTGCAATGAAGCTGAGTAGCGCGGGCTGTTCTCTCGGTCGGAGCGGGGAGCGGCTTCGGTCAAGCGCTAGCGGGTGCGGAGCGGTGGCAACGAAGCGGGGTGCGGAGCGGGCGCTCGGTCTGACCGAGCGGTGCTCTCGGTCGGAGCGGGCGCTCGGTCTGACCGAGCGGTGCTCTCGGTCGGAGCGGGCGACAGCGGGGGGGGCGATGCAGTGGGCGCTGCAAGCGGTGATGTGGGGGCTTGCTCTGGTCGTGCGCTGGGAATTGCGGGGGTGAGCTCCGGTCGTGCACGTTGCGATCGTCGCAACGTTGCGACAAAGCTTTGGAAGAGGAAACGTCGGCTAGGGTTTTGAGCAATGACGAAATAACTTTGCCTATGGCTAATTTAAATAGGTTAGAGCTAGGGTTAGGGTTAGGGTTCGGAAAAACTTTATTAAAATAATTTAAAATAATTAATTTAGTAAAAAATTACTCTCCTCTCCCTCACACGAAATGGGTACGGCCAAAAATTCTAAAATTTTGCCTAAAAATTCCTTAATACATTATTATAATATAGGAATTTTATTGTAATTAAAAATTTTATAAAAATAGGTTTTAAAATTATTTAAAACTTTCAAAAAAATGGAAAATAGGTCAAATTAAGTCCAAAAATTGTGAAATAATTCTGGGGTGTTCGGGACGACTAAAGAAAGAGAGTGGAGAAGACGGATCTAAATTTCGACATCGAGAGACGAAACTAAAATTCGAAACGTCTCGCGTCAAAACAGAAAGTCGCGATGTCACGTCAAATAAGTTAGTATCGCGGAAGAACGACTCGAGATATGTTGTTCCAAAGTCATTTCGCAATCTAATACTTTCAGAGATGATCACGTCGATATATCACTCAATAATATTCAAAATCAAATAAAGTCTAAAATAAACACGTGCACGATCAAACGCACGTGCACGAAGAAGGTACGATAGAAACAGGCCGTTACATATTGTGTGTATGTCGGACAGATTAAGGTTGGCTCTCTCACATGAGCAACCGCCTTATCTTATTAGATGGATAAGATAGAGATGAGACTAGTTTAAAGTCAAAATCATTAGACAAATGATTTAGAGTCGTGACTTAAACAAGATAGTAGAATGAAAGATCTGCATCATATGGATGCTTACAAAAGATCTGAGATCTGTATCACAAGGATATTTTAAAGAGATCTCATAGGATTTTTTAAATCATATCTGTCTTATGCAGGATGAGAGTCCGGGAATATTTCATGGGTAGTAAGAGGACTCAAAAGATAGGCACTGTGGTGTCTGATCTTTCATCCGTACAACATCATTAAGACATACTCTCCCTGGGAAAGGAGTGATGTTGTAATACATGTTCATACCACGTATGCATTTCGACCACTGAGTTAGTAGCAATAGTGTTTGCTATTATGTGAGACTCAAAGGCCATATGGGTCTTAACTCTTACCCCCAAGGACTCCAATTGGTTCCTTTAGATTTGATGAGATGATCGCTATCTTAGCGTGTTGCTAATGGGCTATGATAATTCGGCTCGGCGGGGCACGTTAGAAAAGCGAATCAAGTCAAGATCAGAAGGTTCGCAAGAAGAGGAAGATTGATTTCATATTCGCATTTGGACTTTAATGATTCAAAGCTGGCCAGCCAATTGTGATCCAGATGGGATTCAATTGTTGAATATAAAGTATAAGAAATGTGAAGAAATAATCTAGGGTAAAGCATGCGTTGAACTACTCAACTTTGCACCTTTGAGGTCGTTGTGTATCTCTAACAAGTGCACAACAACAGACTCTACGCGCATGACGGTCGCACGGTCTATTTCTCGGTATGATAGATGAAACAACTAAGAGAAAGACGTTCTCTTACAATCCCCTCAAGTGTGAGTGGGAGTTATTGGATATGGATGACGTTTGTACACCCTTGTAGGGGATGTACGAGGGAATACGGACCTCGAACGTCTTGTACACGAAGTCGTGTGCAAAGAGAATCTGTTCCCTTGCGGAGAGGATCTCTAGACTAGTGGGAAAGTCGCATTATATGTGCATAAGTGCATGCGACATATGGCTAATAAAGGGGGAATATCTTAAGCTTATGTTGTACCATGCATATGGTACAACTTAAGCTTATGTTGTACCATGTATGATGGTACACTTTAGTTAAATTATTCCAAAGGAATAATTACTCCTAAAATAACTACCTTGGGGGCTATAAATAAGACCCAAGGCTTAGCCATTTTTTTTACACTTTTGCATGGTATTCTTGCCTTGCATTTCATTCTAGCGAAGCTCTGCCGAAATCTTTCCTCTCTCTTTATCCAAGTTCTTAATCTAAAAGTAGAGATTTAGATTGTGGATTTAGTAGCCTTACTCCGTTCGTGAGAAGACTCGATCCGTCATGGCGAATCCGAAGGCGAAGTTCCGAGACTATCGTGCCGCATACGCAAGCGTAAGTCTCAACTTCATTTATCGATCCTAACTCTGTTTTGACAGGATCCTACATGGATACCTTTTTGGTGGTGCGTATCTGCGTAGTCAAAAACTATCGTGTCCAACACTAAGTTTGAAATTGAGAAGTTTGATGGGAAGATCAACTTCAGTATGTAGAAATGCAAAGTCATGGATATTTTGAACCAACTTGGTTAAGATATCGCATTGGACGAGAAGTCGATGGGCATGTCCAATCAGGAGTGGAGAACTCTAGATCGGAGTGCATGTGGTACCATCTGCCTGTATTTGTCAAAGGAGAAGAAATAACCATATCTGGAGGAGACAAGTGCAAGCAAGTTCTGGAAGGAGATCGACGACAAGTACATGAAGAAGAATATCCAGAACCGGCTACACTTGAAAAAGAAGCTTTTCGGTTTGAAGTTGGCCGAGGGGGTTTCTATGGAGGAACACCTTGGCTACTACAACAAGCTTATTACCGAGCTGAGGAACTTCAACGTAAAGATTGATAATAAAGACAAGGCGATGATTCTCCTCAATTATCTACCCATCGAGTATGAGTACTTGGTGTCGATTCTTACCTATGGTAAGGAATCGATCACATTTGAAGAGGTGTTCAATGCTCTAACGAGTAACGAGTTTAGGAAGACTGATGGGGACACATGCAGCCGAGATTCGAGCGATGCTTTTAAGGTCGTATGTGGTCGTAGTGGAGAGAAGGGTGGAGATAGAAGGGGGTATTTCAGATCCAAGTCCAGAGACAAGACAAGTGGCCCTCAGCGCAAGGTGGCGAAGGACCAATGTGCTTTCTGTAAGGAACGAGAACATAGGGTCAGAGACTGCCCGAAGGTGAAGCGAAAGCACGACGCAACTGCCTACGTCATAAAGGGCATTGAGGTCGAGGAGTATGTATTGGTCGGTGCTTCGAAGGGCGTGACGTCAGATGGTTGGGTACTCGACTCAGGGTTCTCGTTCCATATGACGCCACATCGAGAGTACTTTCTGACCTTAAGGGAAGTGGTAAGAGTACAGTCTTGTTGGGCGATGATCGAGCTTGTAGCATGGCACGCATCGGTACAGTGTGGATGAGGATGAGTGACGGTGTTACACGAGACATCGATGAGGTATGCTTTGTTCCTAATCTAAGGCGTAATCTCATATCACTCGGTTCACTCGAAGCCAAGGGTTATCGAGTGACCATAGAGAATGGAGCTCTGAGGGTGACCCGAGGAGCATTGATCGTGATGAAGGGGAACCGCCAAGGAAACCTCTATTACTTGGATGGTTCGGTCGTAGTTGGCACAGCAGCTCTGACTCGTGAGGCGGAGAGGGACGACTCATTGTTGTGGTACATGCGCTTGGGGCATGTGGGTGAGAAAGCTTTGCAGAAGCTTATTGTTGGAGATCGTCTGAAGGGAGCCAAGTCCAGGAAGATCGAGTTCTAAGGACACTATGTGTTTGGGAAACAGACACGTGCTTCATTTGGGACGGCCATTCATAGTACGAAGTGAGTGCTTGACTAGGTACACACTGACGTATGGGGGTCGAGTAGAACGGCCTTATAGGGAGGGAAACACTACTTTGTGTCATTCATCAACGATTTCTCACGCATGGTATGGGTGTTTCTACTACATTCGAAGGAGCAAGTTCTTAGCACTTTCATCGAGTGGAAGAAGCTGGTCGAGACTCAAACTAGTCGACGAATCAAGCGTCTCCAAAGTGACAACGGTGGTGAGTATAGGTCAGATATCTTTGAGAATTTTTGCAGATCAGAAGGGATTCAGAGACACTACACCGTTAGCGATACATCGCAGCAGAATGGGGTAGCTGAGAGAATGAATCTAACTTTGTTGGAGCAAGTTCAATGCATGTTGTCGACAGCTGACCTATCAAAGGAGTTTTAGGCAGAGGCCCTAGCGTAGTGACCTACTTTGTCAATCGGCTGCCATCTACGGCATTGAAGGGTCGACCTCCATTTGAGGTCTCGTCGAAAAAGCCAGTTTTCGACTATGATCACTTCGAGTTTTAGCATAAACCCGAGTTATTATGCCGTGAAGGAAGACAAACCCGATGCTCGAGCCAAGAAAGCCATCTTCTTGGGCTTCAGTAATGGTGTCAAGGGATATCTAATGTGGTGTCTGACACAGAGGAAGGTGATCCTGAGCAGAGATGTAACATTTGATGAGTCGGCGTTACTGAAGAAAGGCATGAACCAGTGGTAGAGATCAAACAGACACAATTGAAGCAGGCCTATGATAACTTGTCTAAGGCTCCACAATGGTCGATCGATGACTCAAATCGACCTACACCAGAGGCTACAAAAGACAGATTCTATACGGATGCTGGTGAAGTTGGTGGTTTAAGCTTAGTTGGTGGAGATAGCTCGTCTCCAAGGGTCGTTCAGTTGAAGGATTTTATAGCAGTGTTGAGGCCGAAGAGTGAGATAATAAGACCTGCAAGGTACTTGGAGATTGTCGCATTTGCCTTTCCTGTAGTATGTCTCGATGTTCCCACCTCATTCAGTAAGGTGGAGCAATCCGAAGACCCGTAGCGGTGGAGAAGTGCAATGGACGAAGAGAAGGGATCGCTGGCAAAGAATGACACATAGGATCACGTGGAACTTACGAAGGGCAAGAAGGTAGTTGGGTGTAAGTAGGTCTACACCAAGAAGGAAGGGGTCTAATTATGAGATGTTTGCTACAAAGCTCGTCCCATAGCAAAGGGCTTCACACAGAGAGAGGGCATTAATTACAATGAGGTCTTCTCTCCTGTAGTGAAGCATTGCTCGATTCGGATCCTACTGGCATTAGTTACTCAAGTCGACCTTGAACTGGTGCATCTAGATGTCAAGACGGCGTTCTTGCACAGAGAGTTAGAGGAGGAGATCTATATGGCTCAGCTCGATGGCTATGAGAGTGGTGACGGTCTTGCATGTACACTGAAGAAGCCACTTTACAGGTTGAAGCAATCACCACGAGTGGTATAAGAGTTTTGAATGCTTTATGACGGATGATCATGGGTATACTCGTAGTCCCTTTGACATTACGTTTTCAATCGGAGTTGATCGATGGGTCCTTCATCTATCTTATGATTTATGTAGATGACATGCTTATAGCTTCATCGAATAAAGAGGAGATTTGGAGATTGAAGTATCAATTAAGTTCTGCATTTAAGATGAAGGAGTTGAGCGAGGCATGGAGAATTCTTGGGATGGAGATCATAAGAGATCGAAGTGGAGGTATTGTTCATCTTTCACAGAGTCGCTATTTGAAATCTGATATACAGAGATTAGGCTGTAAGAAGTGGAAGTCGGTAGCTACTCTGCTTGCACCTTACTTCAAGCTCAGTGCCAAGCAGTGTCTGAAGAACGAAGAGGAGAAGAAGCTCATGACAAGTGTATCGTATGCCAATGCAGTAGGGGCCTTGATGTATGCAATGGTCTGTACCAGACCTGATCTATCACATGGTCAGCATGGTGTGTAGATACATGCACAACCCGAGGAAGGAGCACTGGCGAGAAGTGCATTGGATCTTACAGTACATCAATGGCACAGTCGATGTCGGACTGACTTATAGCCAAAGTGTTCATAGTCCGCACACTGTCAGTTTTGTCGATTTCGATTATGCAGTCGACTTGGATGGGAGGCAATTGATGACAGGCTACGTCTTCACCCTGTCTAGCGATCCAATATGTTGGCGGAGTATCATTCAGTCTACGGTGGCCCAGTCTACTACGGAGGCATAGTATATGGCATTGACTGAAGTGATAAAAGAGGCGATATGGATGATGGGCTTGATGGATGATCCTGGAGTTTACCAAGAGCGGTACAATGTCCATTACGATAGCCAGAGTGCAGTGCACTTGGCTAAGAATCAGGTCTTCCATGCTCGTACCAAGCATATCGATGTGAGGTAACACTTTTGTCAGGGACTATATGGGAGGAGAAGAAGACGGTATCAACTTGCTGAAAATCGAAACAGATGACAACCCGGTAGACATGCTGACGAAGGTTATATCGGGAGTTCAAGTTCAAGCATTGTTTGGACTTGCTCAATGTGGTTCCTCAATGAAGTTGACACCGGTCCCAGGAGGGGGCATTGTGTCTTGAAAGAGTCAGTCGGTCCCAGGAGGGGACATTCGTAGCTCTGTGGAGCAGTTGGTCATTTGGGACATTTGGCTCTTTGTAGCAAAATGGTGGGTTGAACACCGGTAGATGCTCTACCAATGTGATGTAGTGAGGTTCGTTCAATGGTCGAAGGCTCGAATCTCGCCAAGGTGGAGATTTGTGGAAGTTGGCTCGATTCGGAGCCAAAGGAGCAGTGGTCGTACAGACGAGTTATCTTATGCAGAGATAATTCGATTGTACTTGGGTTCGACCTATCTGACTCTGCACAAGTCAGATACAATGATGCTGAGCATTTGTTCTTCTACAGTACAGTTGGTCGATCGATCGTCAGCTTGGGTCTGATGGTCGATCGTTCGTCATTGGGTCGTTCGGTCGTAACTCGGTTGAAGTCCGTGTTCGGTTGATTGGTCGTAGAGGTAGCTCGATGGTCAATAGCTCGTATGCCTAGCTCGGCACTTTGCCCGTTCGATACAAAAAGAAGATCGCTCAGTCGAAGGGATCCCATTGGGATGCGGCCCACTAAGGTGCGACGGAGCCCACTAGGGTGCGGTAACATTAATTGCATAGACCACTGATTGGATTAGATATCGTAACTGTCGGGATCCGTATCCTTTGGAATTCATAACCATAATGGTGACACCTATTGTAACCTAGGGTAATGAATAGGGGGTTTTAGGTTAGGGTTTCATGTGGGACATCAGTGGAACATTGAGGAACCATTGGTAAGAGCCGCCATTTGTGAGAGCCAACTTTGAGAGATATTATTGTGAGCTTTTGGAGAGATCATTGTTTGCTTATTCATTGGACGAAGAGAGAAGATTTATATTTATTCTTTCCTTTCGTAATAAAGCTCATCGGTGTTCCCCCTTGGCCGGTCCACGGCATAAAAGTTGTTATCTCTTTTAGCGCTTCTCGTTTGGATGTTGTGTGGATGATCTTTGACTCGGTCACTGACGATCATGTGTATTATGCTGTGTTGGTGTGCTCCTCCTCGTGGTGTGAGCGCACAACAGCTTTAACAGTTCTTTGTACCACAATACATCAATAAAGATAACAATAATAATATCACATACATCGTAAAGAACTGTGCAATCTCTCTACCCTTTGCTGATAAGTCGAATCGTGGATAATTATTCAGATTTCAGTATCAAATAGTTATAAAAGAAAGAAATGTGTACAGATCAAATATTTTCATCTACATGCTTGGCCCATAAGAAAGTGATACAACCATGTTGACCGAGCCCAGAGAAGTCAAGTCAACCACGACCAGTCAACCAACCCACTACGGCCTTGGGCTCCAGCCCAAGGACCTCACTGGCGGGTCGCACTTCTCCACCCAAGACGAATGCCCAAAAGACCGCCCACTATCCGTAGTGGAGGAAATCGCTCCCCAAACCAAGGGAGCACTCGCCAATTATAGCAACCACCTTCATGGCCATCACTCCACCTTTATAAAACATGGCAATTATTGGGGTCAACATTCCCCATGTAGCACGTCCCCATAAGTGACGGCAATGATGGCCCATTACATCGAGAGGATGACTCGCCTATATGAAGAGGGGAGAGGCATCATCTTAGGGGGCAGATCTCCGAGACCTACTATGGAGGTATCACATACAAACTCTCACACCTTCTTCCACCTTATAGATTCTCCTCCAAAGCTCGGCCCGAGAACTCACGTATCAGCCTCTCCGTGAGCCATACTCGATCCCACTGAGCATCCTTCAGACCAGATCTGACTTTAGCATCGGAGGGAAATTGATCAGAACCAATGACCGACCACCCTCCTGACGAGTTCGTCATCTTGCATATCAAAGGAGTCGTCACCACCGCCGAAGCTTTCCTTCGACGATCCCTCGCTCGGATCCGAACGCCCTCGTGCCAGAGCCCGTTCGTCCGACCTATCCAGGAGGTTGTCGTCCCGTCGAGGCTACCCCTCGGTACACCGAAGCACAGATCTGCACCTTCCTGCTCAAGTGAACATGCCATCGATCGACCCCAAAGGTCATCTCTGTCTCACGTGACAACTACGACATCCGGGCCTCCAAACTATCAACCTGTGGTGAGAAAACACCCCGAAACATCTGGTGCCATCTGTGCGAACGAAGAAGAACCCACGTCAAACAACCACATCACCGAGATGGAATCATCGTGCAATGGAATAGGATTCATGTCCCCCATCCATGAGGAGGGTGACTAAGTCCCGCCCGAAAACGAGCACAGCCACACCACTGAGGGCACCAGCGAATCACGCTCGGTGACCCAAGAATAATTCCATCTCTTCGTCCTAGAGACAAACACCCACTTTCGATCGACGAGGCCAAGCCAGGAGGAGGCCGACTAGCCGAGGCAGACCTATCTAGGACAAGGCCGAACAGACAAGGCCGACCCAGGAGGAGGCCGACCAGACCAGGCAGACCCATCCGGGAGGAGGCCGACCATGACGAGCTGTCGATGGCATTTATTGCCCCTGTCCGACCAGCCAAGCTTGCAGACCCACCTCAGTCTGAGCTTGTGGACCTACCACAACATGATGAAATTTTCGACGACTCGGGTTCACCACCTCCCTAGGCGAACCCAAGACGTGGAGGGTGCAGGGATAACGTACACTGGAGGACCCCTACTACCTCCGCCTTCCAAGCTCCCCCGACGGTGCAGAAACTCAAGCGGTGACACAGAACCTCCGCTAACCAGACTGGAGCTTAAGCTAAAACTAGGATCTAGACAAGAGCTAGGATCGGCCGTAAGTCGAGGGGCCACTCCCCTTGCCACCGAACGAAAAGATCGACTGTAAGGCTGGGGCAACTCCCCCAGCAGGCCGATCACCCCTTCGTTGGCCGTAAGTTGAGGGGCCACTCCCCTTGCCACCGAACGAATAGATCGATCGTAAGGCTAGGGTAACTCCCCCAGTATGTCGATCAATCCTTTGTCGGCCGTAATTCGAGGGGCCACTCCCCTTGCCACCAAATGAACAGATCGACCGTAAGGCTCGGAGCAACTCCACCAGCATACCGATCACCCATTCGTCGGTCGTAAGTCGAGGGGCCACTCCCTTTGCCACCGAACAAACAGATCAACTGTAAGGCTGGGGGTAACTCCCCCAGCAGGCCGATTACCCCTTCGTCGGCCATAAGTCGAGGGACCACTCCCCTTGCCATCGAACGAACAGATCGAACGTAAGGGTGGGGGTAACTCCCCCAGCAAGCCAATCACTCAATCGACTGTAAGACTAGGGGTAGCTCCCCCAGCAGGCCACTCGACCCGTCGATTGTAAGGCTGGAGGGAAACTCCCCCAGCAGAACATCCACATCGACCGTAAGGCTGGGAGCGACTCCCCAGCTGGTCGACCCACTCCTTCGTCGATTGTAAGTTGAGGGGCCACTCCCCTTGCCACCGAATGAAGAGATCGGTCGTAAGACTGGGGGCCACTCCCCCAGTGGGCTGATCCACTCCTTCGTCGACCGTAATTTGAGGGGCCACCCATTGCCACCTAACGAACGGATCGGTCATAAGGCTAGGGGAAATTCCCCCAGCTGGCCGACCCAATCCTTCGTCGGCTGTAAGTCAAGGGGCCACTCCCCATTCCACCGAACAAACAGATCGATTGTAAGGCTAGGGGCAACTCCCCCAGCTAGCCGACTCACTCCTTTGTCGGTCGTAAGTCGAGGGGTCACTCCCCTCGCCACTGAACGAGCTATTCGGTTGTAAGGCTGAGGGCCACTCCCCTAGCTGGCCGACCCACTCGTTTGTCAGCCGTAAGTCGAGAGGCACTCCCCTTGCCACCGAACGAATAGATCGGTCATAAGGCTGAGGGCCACTCCCCCAGCTGGCCAACCCACTCATCCATTGGCCGTAAGTTGAGGGGTCACTCCCATATCCACCGAACGAATCTCGGACTAACTAACTGTTGTCCCTCAACCGACTTCACAAATCGGACCAACTTTACAAAAGGATTCACTTCTCCCCCTTATACTACATATCCCGACCTCAACCTTAACAACGGTAGAGCTCGGAAGATGGGGGCAATTGATACAACCATTTTAATTGGGCCCAGAGAAGCCAAGTCAATCACGACCAGTCAACCAACTGTTGGATATGGATGACATGTATACACCTATGAGTGGATGTATGAGGGTCTACGGACTTCAAATGTCGCGTGCATGAAAGCATGTGCGAAGGGAACCTTTTCATGTGTGAAAAGGACCACTCGATAAGTGGAAAAAGTCACATTATAAGTGCATAAATGCACTTGATAAGTGCATGAAGAAGAGGATAAGCAATTGTACTAATATAAGCTAATAAGCATATATATAGTTATTTACTACAATAACTACCCCTTAGGCCTATAAATAGGACCCAAGGGTATGGCTTTCAAGGCTAATCCTTCATGCCATAAGTTTGCATAAGGCAAACTTCTTTCCTCTTCTCCCTTCCATTAAAGTTCTTCATCCAAGTAGAGATTTAGACGGTGAAACGCGGCTTCGATCCTCTGTGACGAAGTACCGACCGTTGTGGAGAATCCAAGGGCAAAGTTCAGAGATTACAGCGAAGCATACGCTAATGTAAGTCTCTTCTCTCTTTCGATCCTCCATCATCGTATGATGGGATCCTACATTGGTATCAGAGCCACACGGGTTCGCTCCGGTCTCACCGATGAATGACGCGTTGTCTCTTTCACGAATGAGTTTCCTTCCATTATGGATATGGTAGGAGCGCATCGTGACGGAGAGAATGCAAAAATTGTTCTTTTCACGTTAGGGTCTTTTGCCATTACGGATATGGCAAGAACTCTCCGTGACGGGAAGAACTGACCTTTCATCTCGCCAAACTCGCACTCCTCATGGATGCTGAGTCTCCATTCCATAGGGAATGTGAACTCTCTTCATGTAGAGCGTGAAGTTTGCAGTCTTGAAGGTGAGTTATTTTTTTTAGCACACGGCCATTAAAGAATAACTACTTTCTCGATGAACGGGTGTCTCATCGGAGAAGAAGGTGGTTTCAAAACTTCTCATCGAAGAAGATGAACACGTATATCTTTGGTGCATGATGCACCCCCCTCCCCGATGGGGAAGGGGTTGGCTTTGGCCAATAACAACAAAACCACCCCCCCCCCCCCCATAGGGGGGGTGTGCGGCCGGACTCCAAGGAGGCCAGCTGGCCGGCCAGGGCCTCGGCACCCTGGCCGGCCATGGCCGGCCCTGGCCTCGGCCAGGGCAGAGGCCCTGGCTGAGAGGCCAGGGCCCTGGCTGGCCCTGGCCTCTACCAGGGCCAGGGCCGGCCCTGGCAGAGGCCAGGGCAGAGGTGCCCAGGCCTCGGCCAGGGCCATGGCCGGCCCTGGCCGTGGCCAGGGCCCGGGTCAGGGAGCCCCGGCCCTGGCCAGGGCCAGGGCCAGGCCGGACCTGGCCGAGGCCGGGGCCTGACTGTGTCCAGGGCCAGGGCCAAGGGGAGCCCTGGCCGTGGCCAGGACCAGGCCGAGGAGCCCTACGGTGCGGGCGGTCTCGGCCCCGGCCACCTGTATGGCCAGCCCCTACGGTGCCGGCGGCTGTTGCCTACGGCGAAGCCCCCTGCAGGGGGAGGGCCTGGATCCCTGCGAGGGGGAGAATCCGGCCTTGACACGGCCACGGCTCGACCCCGGCAATGGCCGGGGCAGGCCAACACCTCCCGCTACAAAATACGTTTGCAAGATACGTTTTCAAAATACGTTTTTTTAAAAAACGCTTTTCCGCTGCAAGTACTATAAGAGTACTATAGTTTGATAACTGATGTGGAAATATTGAAAGTTGTTCTAGACGTTGATTGGCATCGAATGACCTTTCCGATTCTAGAGCAACATCTTCAATATTTTTCGAAAGTAACTTATCAAATATAAAATTTTTATGCAATGTTTTTGTTCGAATTTGTTCTTATGTCTTTTGCAGCATTTTAAAACTAAAATGTCTTCCGCTACTAAGAACATCGTCGCTGAGTTGAACAAAGGTGAAAAACTCAACGGCGATAATTACAAACTATGGTCCATGAAGATACAATATGTTCTAGAGGAGCAAGATGTGCTCGAAACTCTGAAGAACATAATGATTGAACCTGAGTTAGGCACTACGGCCCAACACAGAAGAGACAAGGAAGCTTTTGATGCTTGGTCTCGGAAGAACAAGATTGCTCGCATAACGTTGTTGTTAAGTATGGCCGACAACATAATGCGAATCTTCCGAGAATATGACCTAGCTATGGACATATGGTCCAAGCTAGAGAAGAAGTTTGGTGGCACCTCGGTGACCAAACTTCGCTCTTTAACTATAAAATTCGATTCGTACTAAAAGCATCGAGATCATTCCATGGGAATGCATCTGCGACACATGGCGAATCTTATTTCAGAGTTAAAGGATGCAGGTCATATTATCACTTATGAGCAACAAATCCAAGCGGTCATACATTCCCTACCAATCGAATAGGACAACATGAAGATGCATCTCACTCATAATGAGAGCATCAAGAACTTCAACGATGTTTCTAAGCACCTCGAGTTAGAGGAAGAGCGGCTTGCAGCCGCCAAGCCAAGTGCAGAAGTGCATATGGTTGCTAGTTCCTCACACGGGGGGAAAGAAACGTAAACATCAGTCGAAGTTTGCTCATGACCAATAAAAGCAACCAGTGTCTACCAAAAAAACCCAAACAGAAGGGTGGGAACAAGAAATGGCACAAGAAGAAAGACTTGAAAAGGATCAAGTGCGTCAAGTGCAACAAGTTAGGTCACTATGCCCGTTCATGTACGGATGGAGGTGACAAGGTAACTTGTAATAATACTAGTTACATATGTGTTTCTAGTTCAATATTTCTTGTAGAATCTAATCCTTTTTGGATAATTGATTCAGGTGCCACCGACCACATAGCAAGGGACAAACGGTCCTTCGTGGAGTATCACCGGATACCCCAAGGAACGAAGTGAATATATGTAGGAAACAACCCACGTGTTGAAGTGAAAGGCGTTGGGACGTACAAGCTCGTCTTGGACAACGGCCGCACTATCTTACTACATGATGTTCTCTTCGCTCTGGATATTTGAAGGAATATAATATATGTGGTCGTCTTAATGGGTCTTGGTTATAGTTGGTTCTTTCATGATTGTTATGTGGATTTGTCTTGTAATAATTCTGTAATTGGTTCTGGGTATGTTTTCAAAGGATTCATTGTATTAAATACGATGTACGATTCCTCGAATTTTAATGAAAATTTCCTTGTTACAAATTCTTCGATTTATGAATCTGATGTAATTTGTTGGCACGCAAGGCTTGGTCACATTGGACCAACACGTATGGATAGACTTGCCAAACGTGGCCTTCTATCCAATGTTTCAAAGGTCGAAATGTTGACTTGCGAACATTGCCTTGTCGGGAAATCTTGTCGCAAGCAATTTGGAACCGGCACAAGGGCCGAGGTTCTATTATAGCTCATCCATTCGGACATATGTGGTCCGATGAATGTCAAGACAAGACGCGGGAAGTCCTACTTCATCACTTTTATTGATGACTTCATCCGATTCGGACATATCTATTTGATATCCCACAAAAGTGAAGCATTAACCTGCTTTAAAAACTATATGAGTTTAGTGGAAAATCAATTAGAACGCAAGATTAAGGTCTTACGAACCGATAGAGGCGGTGAATATCAATCAGCAAGTTTTAAAGAACTTTGTGATGAAAATGGCATAGTTCATCAAATAACTATGCCTTATACTACTCAACAAAATGGTGTTGCTGAAAGGAGGAATATGACTTTAATGGAAATGGTCCGTTCAATGATGGCGCAAGCTAACTTGCCAATCATCTTTTGGGGTGATGCATTATTGACGGCTGCTTTCATCTTAAACCGCGTACCCTCGAAATCAGTTAGCTCCACTCCTTATGAGTTGTGGAACCAAAGGTCTCTTGACTTAAGCATTTTAAAACCTTGGGGGTGTCCATCCTACGCACATATTTCCTCCCATAAGTATGACAAACTTGGGCCAAGGGGGAGGAAATGTATCTTTATACGATACGCAGAAAACTCCAAAGGTTATGTTTTCATTGGTCAGGAAGACAATGGAGGACTGATTGAATTTGAGTCGAGGTATGTTACTTTCTTGGAAAATGAGTTTCCAAGACAGGGCGAGATAAGTCAGGACTTATCTCTATTTGAGATTTATGATCAAGAAGGATTACCTCATTCGAGTGGGAGAATTCTTGGTGAAGACGAAAATACGTTTCAACCTTCACCAATTGATGATACGAATGATGTGAATCCTATTCCATATAGGAATAATGATCCAAGTGGGAGCAATTCTAATCACATTCCAAGTGGGAGTAATATTAGAATGATCCAACTTCGAGTCAACAAGGACTTGAAGAATCTCAAATGCGACGAAGTAGTCGTACAAGGTTAGCTCCTCTAAGGTTTGAGGATGAATTCCCACAAACCTTTATGACTTTACTACGTGAAGATGACGAGCCTGCTACTTTCAAATAGGCCTTATCTTGCCCTGCAAAAGATGAATGGATGGAAGCGATGAAGGAGGAATAGAATCCATGAAAATTAACCGAGACTGGGACTTGGTTGACTTACCCAGAGGACGTAGAGCTATTAGGAACAAATGGGTTCTCAAGATCAAGCATAAGGCTGATGGTTCTATAGACAGATATTAAACTCGCCTTGTCGCGAAAGGTTTTACGTAACAGGAAGGGATAGACTACGAAGAGACCTTCTCACCTGTTGTTCGTTTTACCTCGATTTGCTTGATTCTGGCTTTGGTACCTTGCTTAGACCTCGAATTACATCAAATGGATGTAAAGACTGCCTTTCTCAATGGAGAATTGGACGAGGAGATCTATATGGAACAACCAACAGGGTTTGTAAAAGAAGGAAACGAACATAAGGTTTGTAAACTTCGTAAGTCCATATATGGTCTTAAACAATCCTCGAGGTAATGGTATATATGATTTCAAGAAGTTGTCTTATCAAATGGTTTTTCCATGCTTGATGAAGATAGCTGTGTATATATCAAGAGGATCAAAAGCAAGTATGTTATTATGTCTCTATATGTAGATGACATTTTAATAGCCGGAAATGACAAGGGTTTTGTGATGGATATCAAGGCTTGGCTTTCATCAGTATTTGAGATGAAAGACATGGAAGAAGCCGCATATATCCTTGGAGTTAAGATTTCAAGGAATCGTTCGAAGAAACTCCTTTCTCTTTCACAAGATACTTATATAAAGAAGGTTCTAGAACGTTTTAATATGCAGGACTGTAAGTCCATTGATACTCCTATAAACAAATGCGATAATTTATGTCTGAAAATGTGTCCTAAGAACCAAAAGGAAAAGGAAATTATGGAAAAAGTTCCATATTCCAATGCAGTTGGTAGTCTTATGTACGCTATGATGTGTACAAGACCGGACATCTGTTTTACCGTTGGAATGGTAAGTCGTTACCAATCCAATCCAGGGCAAGCACACTGGAAAGCGGTTAAGAGGATAATGCGGTATCTTAAAGGGACTACGGACTATGCTTTATGCTATCAAGGAAATGCCTTGAGGCTCGAAGGCTACACTGATGCTGATTGGGCGGGTGATCTCGATGAGCGACGATCGACCTCAGGACATGTTTTTCTACTCGGATCTGGTGCAATATCCTGGAGTAGCAAAAAGCAATCCTGCATCGCACTTTCAACTATGGAAGCCGAATTTGTAGCATTTAGCATGGCGGTCCAAAAAGCTGTTTGGCTTAGGAAATTCTTAGACAAGCTAATTGATGCAAGTGACTCAGGTGCTGTACCAATATACAGTGACAGTCAAGCATCTATAGCCTATGTCAAAGATCCAAAATTCCATTGTAAGACCAAACACATTGATATCTGCTACAAATTTGCAAAAGACTATGATAAGAACAAGAAGGTAGACATAAGATACATAAATACGCATGAGATGATAACGGATCCGCTTACGAAGGCGATCCCCAGAGATGTGTTTTACAAACACTTATCATCTCAAGGATTGCATAAGGGCTGAGTTGTATCAATGTATATTCCCATGTCTATGAAAGATCAAATTTAGTAAAAGAATAAGTTCTTTTTAACATTTCATATGGGTTTCTTGAAAATGTTTGTGTACATTTCTTTTAATCTCAGCTATGTTTTTCTAGTATGTCGGACGGATTGAGGTTGGCTCTCTCACATGAGAAACCGCCTTTATTCTATCAGACGGATAAGATAAAGATGAGACCTGTTTAAAGTCAAAATCGTCAGACGGATGATTTAGAGTCATGACTTAAACAAAATGGTCGTGTGAAAGATCTGCATCATATGGATGCTTACAAAAGATCTAAGAAGATTTTTTAAAATCTTATCTGTCTTATGCGGGATGTGGGTCCAGGAAATTACTGAGTAGTAAAAGGGACTCAAAGTCAGACATTGTGGTGTCTGATCATCATCCTTACAACATCATTACGACATACGCTCCCTGGGAAAGGAGTGATGTTGTAATATGTATCCATACTACGTATGCATTTGACCATTGGGTTAGAATAGTAATTGTGTTTACTATTATGTGAGACCCAAAGACCACATGGGTCTTCAACTTCTTACCCTTATGGAATCTAATTGGTTCCTTTAGATTTGACTGGGTGATTGCTATCTTAGCATGTTGCTTATGGATTATGGTCGATTCGGTCCGGCGGGGCAAGTTAGAAAAGCGAATCAAGTCAAAATCGAAAGGACCGCAAGAAAAGGAAGATTAATTTCATATTTACATTTGGACTTTAGAGATTCAAAGCTGGCCAGCCAATTGTAATCCAGATGGGATTCAATTGTTGAATATAAAGTATAAGAAATGGAAGAAATAATCTAGGGTAAAACATGTGTTGATCTACTCAAACTTTGCACTACAAGGAGTTTTGTGTATCTCTAACAAGTGCACAACAGCGGACTCTATGCGCATGATGGTCACACGGTCTATTTCTCAGTATGATAAATAGAAGAACTAAAGGAAAAGATGTTTCCTTACAATCCCCTCAAGTGTGAGTGGCAGATGTTGGATATGAACGACATGTATACACCCATGAGGGGATGTATGAGGGTCTACGGACCTCAGATGTCGCGTGCATGAAAGCATGTGTGAAGGGAACCTTTTCATGTGTGAAAAGGACCACTCGATAAGTGGAAAAAGTCACATTATAAGTGCATAAAGGCACTTGATAAGTGCATGAAGAAGAGGATAAGCAATGGTACTAATATAAGCTAATAAGCATATATGTAGTTATTTACTACAACAACTACCCCTTAGGCCTATAAATAGGACCCAAGGGTATGGCTTTCAAGGCTAATCCATCATGCCATAAGTTTGCATAAGGCAACCTTCTTTCCTCTTCTCGCTTCCATTAAAGTTCTTCGTCCAAGTAGAGATTTAGACGGTGAAACGCGGCTTCGATCCTCTGTAACGAAGTACCGACCGTTGTGGCGAATCCAAGGGCAAAGTTCAGAGATTACAGCGAAGCATACGCTAACGTAAGTCTCTTCTCTCTTTCGATCCTCCATCATCGCATGATGGGATCCTACACCAACCCACCGCGGCCTTGGTCTCCGGCCCAAGGACCTCACGGGCGGGTCACGCTTCTCCACCCCAAGACGAATGCCCAAAAGACCGCCCAATATCCGTAGTGGAGGAAATTGCTCCCCAAACCAAGGGAGCACTCGCCAATTATGGCAACCACCTTCATGGCCATCACTCCACCTTCATGACCATCACTCCACCTTCATAAAACATGGCAATTATTGGGGTCAACATTCCCCACTTAGCACGTCCCCATCAGTGACACCAATGATGACTCGCCTATATGAAGAGGGGAGAGGCATCATCTCGGGGGGGGGGGGGGGGGGGGGGGGGGGATCTCCGAGATCTACTATGGAGGTATCACATACGAACTCTCACACCTTCTTCCGTCTTATAGATTCTCCTACAAAGCTCGGCCCGAGGACTCGCGTATCGGCCTCTCCGTGAGCCATACTCGATTCCACCGAGCATCCTTCAGACCAGATCTGACTTTGGCATCGGAGGGAAATTGGTCGGAACCAAGGACCGACCACCCTGACAAGTTCTTCATCTTGCAGATCAAAGGAGTCGTCACCACCGCCGAAGCTTCCCTTCGGCGATCCCTCGCTTGGATCCGAACGCCCTCATGCCAGAGCCCGTTCGTCCGACCGATACCGGAGGTTGTCGTCCCACCGAGGCTACCCCTTGGCACACCGAAGCACGGATCCGTGCCTTCCTGCTCAAGTGAACGCACCATCAATCGACCCCAAAGGTCATCTCCATCTCACGTGACAGCTACGACATCCGGGCCTCCAGACAATCAACTTGTTGTGAAAAAACACCCCGAAACAGAAAGAAATGTGTACAGATCAAATATTTTCATCTACATGCTTGGGCCCCCAACTACTCAGGGACCATTCTTCACATAGGAAACATCATTTTACCTATGTTGTACACACATTACGAAGGGGAGATCGAAGAAGTGAGTACTGTTCAATGTATCAATCTGTGCAAGCAGTGTAAAATTCAAATATACCCATAGAACTGCAGAACATATGTAGACTCAAGCAATACTACTTGATGTTATTGATTTATTTATGCATACATAAAAAGCATGAGCATGGAGAAAATTAACTGTCTCCAAAAAAGCAGATAGATTTTTTGTACTATAAATGCTCATAAAGAACCTAGAAATTTAAATAACCTCCAGAAGAGAAGACAGTAATTGGTCCGTGCGTGCTTTCAAGGGATTGAAGAGCATCATATGCTGTCAAGAGAGCAATGTGAACGGTAAAGTAGCACAAAAAAAGGATCAACCCTTTAAGCTTCAAAAAACGCCTCCAATATTTGAAAGACTAGGCACCTTAAAAATCAAGGATCCAGTGGGGAAATTGATCAACTCACACACCCAAATGCAAGTCTCATGCCTTGATCTCAAATCTTGAGCATTTGATGGTGCCCATTGTGATGTCGATCTCAATCATATTATCCTCTTCGTTGATCTCCGACAGCAACTCCATCAATCCATGTTTCCTGAACAACAGCTCCGGAGAGAACTCTGGGAACGATGCCGGAGGGAAATCCGCCGTGCTCGACTCGTCTTCAAGTGCAATCTCGATGAGACTCTCATCGTCGGATAAGGAATCATCTGCTGAATCAGCGGTCTCCGATGACATCAGAGTATCATTCCCTGATGATGGGCATTCACCACTGATGACTGGCATCTCGTTAGTCGGAAGCTCGTTGCAGTCTGCTTGGGCTGACTTGTTTTCTCCAGCAATCTCATCCTCTCCTGTCGAAGGCATCGGTTCATGCTTTGATTCTGGTGTCAGCTCATCCATTGAACGAGCCACATTAGGCTCTCTGATCTTCGAGAAGATGAAAGGAAAACAAACCAAAAGCAATAAAGTCGAAGAGAATAAGCAACTATCACAACCACAAAACCCTAGCAAAAGGAGGAGAAGGACAAGGTAGAATACAATTGCTATTAGCTTGTGTTTGAACGATGAAAAGGGAGGGAAACTCATTTTTTGTATTGAGGCCCTCCAATTAAACAGTGCGGAAAAAAAAGAGGAAGCAATACTAATCAGAAGTTATATTGGATGGGGGATGCAGTAATCGAGTCTCAACTCCTCCTCCTCCTCCTCCTCTTCCGATTTATTTGTGTTTAAGTACCCAAATCTTTCTGCAAAGAATAAATAGCAGACTGTTTAAGTACTCAATACACTTGAAGAAGCCAAGTACAAGGAAAGAAGAAGCTGAAATAGACCTTATAGTAGATGAAAGTTTGCTAATGCACTAAAATTGCTTGCTTTTTATTTCTGTTTTCTTTCTCTCTCCCTTGACAGTTACCTAAGTCTATTTAAAAGACTAATTATTTTGGGAATTGCTTTGCTCACCCACCGTTTTACTCTGCCCACATACCACTCATTTACAAGTTTGCCATTTCTACCTCACACATACCAATTATTTACCAGTTTTCCACTGCAATCGCTCACTGCATGTACCCAGGGCCACATTTCCGAAAATGCTCATGGGTGTGCGCGGTTAGTAAATCGGCTGAACGGCGGCGGGCGGCAACACCGCCCCCTCCTCCTACCTACCCAGCACCATCTTCACGTCCTCCAATCTCCCCAGCCCACATTTTTCTCTTCCGACGCAGCCTCCGAACACCTCCCCCGACCCCCCCCCCCCCCCCCCCCCCCCCCCCCACCCACACACACACACACACACACACACACACACACACAGAAGCCCCCCTCTCCCACTTCCACTTGAAGGGCAAACGATGTCATCGTCCTCTGACCTCCCCGGCCCCCCTCCACCTCCTCCAACATCCCGAGCCCAATCTCCCTTGCCTCCTACCTTCCCCAGCTTCCGCCGCCCTCTCCGCCGACCTCCCCAGCCCCACTCTTCCAACCTCCCCAGCCCCTCTCTAACTCTTCTCCACTGCACATTCCAAACCGTAGTAAATCATCGTCAGAGTCCTCGTCATCATCGTCGTGAGGGACGGGACGAGGTTAAAAGAGGAATAAGTGGTAGGTAAGCATAATGTAATTGAATGGCAAACTTGTAAATAAGTGGTATGTGCACGTGAGTAAAAAGTTGGGTGTGCAAAGCGACTCCCATTTTTTTCCGTCATTTGCGCATTGTTTTTTCGTTCACCTTGTACTCTTTGGTCTTCAATGGCATTATCCAATACAGGTGGTCCTTGGTCTGCTACTGATTCTCTTGGAGGATGCAAAACCTATGGTCTTATTAATGTGTAGGGTTTGAGCTCCAACGGCAGCTTGGAGATTGAAGATGCCATGTGCCGCTCTTTCAGTTTTTCACCACCTTGAAGAGATCAAAACAAACAAATACAGCACAAAAAGGTTTGATATACTTATTTTTTTCAACAAAAAAAAAGAGTTGTAATTCCCAGGAGAACCAGCAAGCAGGAAACAATATACTTAGTGTGTTCTCTTCAGATCAAGGAGACACTTCACCCCAAAACCAAATTTTTATCTTTATTTTTGCTCAGCACACACCTGTCACTTTACTAAAAGGAATGCATCATTGTTTCACTAAAAAGCTTCACTAAAGAGTACACTTTGGAATCAGCAGCAAGCCCAGCACAAAACCACTGAAAGATAGAAAATAAATAAAAAGATGGAGGCGGAAAAAAAAAATCCAATCACCTGTTCAAATCTTATGTACCTGAAAATCTCTACAGCTTAGTTTCCAGCCTTCTGAAATTCTTCTGTATTGGAGAGTCTTATAACAATATGCTAAAAAATTTGAAGTCTTGGATGTTTTTAAACTTATTTTAACTCTGCAACTAAAACAGAAATCATTCACTCTCTGATTTCAGTAGTGACCCACTAGCCACTAATAAATCCCTCTGATTATATTATTATTGCTGTCAGATAGTGGGGAGCCTAGGGAGCAGACAAGGATGGACATTAAGTCTGAAACAGGAGTTCTGATATCCATTTTCTTATCATCTTTAACAGTTAATTACAGTGAGTCATAATTAACAAAATGAGCAAGCTAATCAAATGGGTGAATATTGTATAAATTCCATCAAGGGATCGACGTTGGATTAGTGGCCTCTTTTCAATTGTTGCAATAAGACTTAAAGTAGGTACACTTGTTGGAAGAGTGGGATGACATTTCTTTACTTATTGTCATGCTTTTAGGCTTTTGTCTCTTCATTGTGCCACTAATGATGGGATTAGTGATCAATGATGGCCTGGTAATTGATTGATTGCCCACAAACTCCATGTGGTGGAGGCTATATCGTTAGTTTTTATCATGTCTGCAGATAGGCTCTAATGCTTCTCAATTTTTTGAGAATAATTTGGAAGTTTGAAAATTAGTAATGCAAGTTCTTGAAATTTTTTTGTTGGAGGTATCTTGATGCTTTATGTTTATCATAGGAACCTGGCAATTTTGCGGGCCAGATATATGAAGGTCAAAATTTTAATTTCAACGAATATTGACAAGAAGCGGAATGTATTATATCAATCAATCGAGGGTATGACGGTTTGAACCACCACAAAAAAATGCAATACAAAAAACATCAAGAGAAAAGAGAGTGATCAATATGCATAAGTTGGTGTAGATACCGATTTTTACTTGGGTACACCAGCAATACGGTCCATAAAAGCCCGTCAAATGGGACCCTCCAGCTGGACCTCCTGACATAGCTCGAGAGGTTAGTCCGACCTGATCTCAACTCAGGTCAGCTCGGCACATCTCTGCAGAGACGACCTCAATCCCAGAGGTCGGCCTCCTCAGCCTCAAGGCCCGAGTACATGCTTGCTTGGTCAGCTCAGTCCACTCCACGTGGCATAAACTAAGGGGATCTACTCGTCCTCTGTCAATAACTGACTGTCTTATCTGTAACCACTGTCCATTACCTATTGTCATATCTATGCACACGCCTGATTTGCAATAGACTGTTACGCCAGGAAATCTGTGATCCCCACTTCTGCATGACGTGGTGCCACCCCCCTTTTGGGTTTTATATAAGTGGTAGGATATCTCCGCCGCCAGGTACGTTCGGTCCTAACTCAAAACCCTGATGAATAATACCCATGCTCAACCCATATGTCTCCATCTTGCAATGGGCTATCTTACTACGTTCATCACCTCCTTTCCTCCATCACCCCTAGACTTAGGCATCAAATGGTAGAAGAGTGTACACCCCCGGTCCTTTGATATATCGGTATGTCGACTGACGAAACTGCCCAGTCTGGGTTCATCTATTGTGGGAATGCTTGCGCCAGTGGGTTAGCACAGGTGCCTGGTGGCCTGTTTTGGTCCCTGCGAGATTCCATGAATCAACAGTTGGTACTAGAGAAGGGGCATTGTGATAACATCCATCGCAAAGGCTTTCGATCCAGCATTTGCTTCAGCATCTCGCTTCAAGATCTCTGCCAACTCCTTCTTTGTCATCCCTTAGGCATATTAACGAAAAGTTGCAGCTTGAGACACCTCCCTCCAAGGGAGACGCACAGTGGGTGACCTCAACTGGGGAACCCCAAAGAATGCACGAACGTGAAAGCTAGAAAGGTTTTCGGGGCTACCATATTTCCACTCCTTAACGAGCCATGCTCGACGGGGATGGCCTCAGTGGTCATACCTACAGCTCGCTCCTTTACGAGTTACACTGTACAGGGGCTGTCTACATGGTTACACCCATGGTTCGCTCCATCACATCTATGCTTCATATGGACAACCTCAGCACAGGTCGACTCTTTACAGTTACGCTTCACAAAGTTGGCCTTATTAGTTACACACTTGGTCGACCCCTTAACGGGCTATGCTCTTTGTGGACGGTCCTAACAGTTACACTTGATGCCAACTCCTTAGCAGATACGCTCTACATGGACAATCTCAATGGTAGATACCTTACACCTATTCTAGAGGTCATCCTGCCCGAGCTCCATCCTTAACTCTGATACACCGATCAATCTATCATTCAACTCCCCAGATGACCACCCCCAACTCTGGATGGGGGCCCCATCAGTCCCTTCTCAACAACCCTATACGACAAGCAGTGATTCAGCACGCTACTCATCAGTGTTACCTTCAGCTAACCCCAGGCTCATTTTGGTTCCCCACTGGTCCGACCTCAATGATCTAGCGAGGCAACCAACTCTAACACTTGGCATCCCACTTATGCCATGCTAATGCTATAATACCTCGGCCCAGGCCGAGCCAACAGACCTCTGGTGGTCGACCTTGCACGATCAGGCATCAAAGGAGAATCTCCCCCAAACGGGTGATATGAGGAATCACAGTTGGGTTTTCTGGGTGCTGAGGGCTATAAAACCAACGTCTGGCCTAAATCGGTCGGACAACGAAAACAAAATAGCAGCGAAAAAACCAAATTTAAAACTATTTTAAATCAAGCCCTAAAGATATTAACCCTAGCCAGTATCTCTACTATCCCGGGGTTGGGTCCGACAACCCCTAAGGATAGATCTATCTAACATTTGCAATTATAAACGCATGAATATTTAAACTACATACTTTACACTTCGTTTCCTTAGAATACGAAGCGTCGTTTTTAGTGCATTTCTTTAGCCCCGCGCCGCTTCTTCCAAGCTGAACCGTGTCCCGAGCCAAACCTCTTTCCGAATGGCACCACGTCCAGAGGAGAGTAACACCCTTGTCCCGAGCCAACCACGCATCGAAGAAGATTTCACCTTGAGTGAATCATCCGTCAAGACTTCGGATCCGATCCGAGCTCTTTCGTAGCTTTCCTAAAGCCCAATCAAGATCAAGGAATACTTTAGGGAGAGATGGAATAATTAAATTAAGTCTTAATCCAAGTATGCTCCAAATTTTTGGGAGCTTCTCGGATTTGGAGACTTGGTACGAGTTTTCAAGGAAGTGGGTTGACCCCTATTTATATAGGCGGTTGACCCCTCCCCGTCTCTTCATATCCGATGTGGGATTAAAAATATGGAGTGGGAAAAAAATAACTAAAGTTTCCTTTCACAAAGGCAATCTTTAGCGAATTTTTCCTCCCTCACCGTTGAGCTTCGTAATTGATACTACCTATCAAATCGAAGAGCGCTGAACGATGAACGCATAGAAAACAAATGATGATCGAATCCGACTTCGTTTGACCCCCTTAAACATGTGTCCAAAGATTAGCCCAAAAGCAGTTTTTCGCTTAAAATCAGCCGCCAATAAACAATTTGCCTAGGATTCAGAACCCCTTTGTGGGGCCCACCAAGTGGGCCCCACTGGCCCTGGCGCGCTGTCACAGTCGCTTTTCGATCGTATGTTTGTCGTGCACGTACTTTTGTTCGTAGGCGTATTTATTTTGACCTCTTCTTGTATCCGAACCGTACGATGTGATATGTCGTTGTGACCCTCTAGAAGAGTACTTATTTGTGGAATTATTTGTGAACTTCATTTCACGGGTCGTTCTCCCACAAAATAACTTTGTCTGAAGAGGAGTCATAGCTTCCACCTTCGTTGTTAGACCTTTCTATTTTTCAGTTCCGATTTCCGTTACCCTAGCCCGTGACCAATCTTCTTAGTCTCGACCCTCTCGTCGACAGGCCGTCCCGGTATTTTTCTCATTATTATCGGACACCGCTAGACCCGTTTTTCCACTAATCCCCTTCTAATACACTTAGCCTAATTAACTTGATAATTTAACTAACCTAATTAAAACTAGGCCTAATACGTTTCATGAAAATAATTCATAGCTATTCGCCATCCCATATTAACCTAAGTCTACCCCCTCCCTTTCATAACTTCTCTCTCCAATCACCTAGATGCATCCCACTTTCAAACCCGTTTATCAAAACAACTTGCTTATGTTCACCACTTTTGGCTATTCATCTTTCTAATTGGGACTAATGTATACCCCCTATCTCTCCCTCTCTCCTCCTATAACCCTTAAAATCACTAAACCCTAGAGCTAAATAGCAACAATTCATCTTCAGAAACACAAACACAGCTAGGTTAACTCACGCACCCACACGCAGCCGCCACTTTCAACCTCATGCCCGGCCGCCGCGGTCGCCGACCCCCACTTGTCGCTGACCACTCCCCTCGACGTCCCCTATCCACCGGCAGCCTCCCCTCCCGTCAACTCTTCCTCCTCCTTCCGCAAACAGCGAGCAAATAACCAAAAACCCTAAAACTGTCCTCCTCTTTCTTCAACTCACGGCCAAGAGTTTCTGGGCGCCGTCGGCCACCTCCCTGTCGTCGGCCGCCCCCTCAGTCCCCCTCTAGCCGTGCAGGTCCTTCCCTAGCCGCTACAACCCCTGGAGCTCTTCCCTTGCACGTGCAAACTTCAGATTCGTGTGTAACTTCAGATCTGCCCTACCCGCACCCACGACCAGATCTGTCTGCCATCTCTCATGCTTCCAGTGCCGCTATCCGTGCCTTCCCGACGCCGTAGGACGATGTGCCGATGTCCATCCCCTTCGCGTCATTGTTCGGTGATCATACCGCTACCCAATTGATTGTCGTTCGTCGCCACTGTCCGACATACCGTTCACGCTACCGGAGTCTAACCCCTGACGTTGCTACCCGATGTCAATGTAGCTCTCGCGTCGTGCTAAGGGTAATCTATGAACCATAGGAACCCCCACATCGCATGCTAATCAAAACTAAAATCCGTAACGTTACTGATTTGGATAACTCACTAATCAAGCTCTAAAAAACTAGGACTGTAGGCTGGATCGTGACATGAGCACATAGGTAGACTTGGACTTGATTGAATGGAATCACAACATGATTGTCTTCAGGCAAGTGAAACTTGCCAGTACTTGTTTTAGGCCACGTTTTAGGCCAATTTGTGAAATAGCATAAAAGAGACTAGGCGATGAAATGATAGTCGCCTAGACGCCCTTACTAGATCTATCTTGACAACGAAGCTAGATCCGACACCTTTACTATGCTATCATTTCATGCCGCATGTCACGTTTACTTTCAAATTAACTGTACGCACTTTAAACTGCTTATTGCTATGTTCATGCATCTTGCCATGTCATTTCATGCATCAACTTGCTCTATCATAATTGTGTAGCACACGCTACATTAAATTGTAAGCTGCAGCGAGTAGGATTTTGACTCCTACATATTGATTGAGGCTAGGCACCTGCTTTGCGGGCACAACCCTATGCCAAAAACACTTCCTGGCTCGTGATCCAGAAGTGAGCACAGCGTTGTTGGTGATAAACCAAAGCTCGATACATGTGGAGGGGTAGGGTTAAGCTATCATGCATCGTAGAAGTGTGCCTGATCCGCACCTTCAGTTGTAAGGAGTAAACCCTATGCACAATGTGATAAGTTAGTGATTCGTGAATTCGTGAAATAGTGATTCGTAGTTTCAACTACGACGTGCATGCTTTGCTACCATCATGTCATTTTAATTGTTGCATTCCTTAAATGCCATGTCATCTCATTTTAACTGTTGCATTCATTGAATTAATATGCCATGTCATCTCTTTTAAAACTGATAAGTTGCATTCTTTATACTTTACGTTTTCTTGCACAAAAGTCTCCTTTCCCTCTTTGGAGATTTTTACTGACATATGCTCTTTTCTCTTTGGGTGTCACATGTCAGGTTTGAGCCTGAGTTAGTTGTAGAGGACGACAGCTTGCTGACGTCCAGTTCGAGGACACTGGAGTTCTACCCTTAGTCTCAGCTGGTGGCTTTCTTTTAGTTGTTGTTTACTTTCTTAGTAGTTGTCGTTAGGTTGTTCGGTGCGTCGCACCATTTCTCGTTGTAGTTTCGGCCATGCTTAGGACTTTTTCTTTTCAGACTCTGTACTCTTTCTATGACTATATCTCTGTAATGTTTGGAATAAAATCTGTGGATGTTAAATGTTGGATAATTTCATTTGTCTATCCCTCGTTATTATTATTGTTGTTTCATCGTAATGCAAAGAACCTGATAATAGATTAAATTACCAGACGCGTATCAGACTGTAGCTTCACAGCTCCAAGTCTGAGCGGACCTCTTCACATCTCGCCTTCCATACTTTGGAAGCGGGACGTGACAGGTTTTAGTGGTGGCCCATGCAGGTCCCTTTGTGACCGGCGCCCCGATTACGGTATGGGCGCGGTGTCGTTTTACCGCAAGTGCACGGTTAGTGTAGGGTGCGGGTTTATCGAACTCAGGGAGGTGGATGGCTTGAATGGCTACTAGCCTCGCCTAGGTTGTGTGCTAGCTACGCGAGTGATGTGGGTGGAGTGTAGAAATAAAAGAAAGAAATTAAAATGACACAAAATGAATCCCCGCTAACACGGGCTAGAGCTCTCATGACACTTGGCATTTGACTTGACCCAGGGTGAGACATTGCCCCAAAAGGTGGTACCTAGTGTCCATGGCCCGATATTCCGGTCGGTGCCAAGCACGCTAAGCCTACCCGGTTCCGGACGGTGGGCATTCCCATGTCCATTAACACCTTCCGCAACCGGGAGTATTAAGGCCACAATGATAACTCCTAACACTTCGTCCAAGCCGTTCCCACGCGCGAGGACTCGATGTCTACACAAGGGGCGTGAGCTGTGGCTAGGGAGTCAACCGCCAAGTTTATTCCCCCTTGGCCCGACGGTCAGAGGCGGTCTTTCTCCTGCCAATGACAATGAAACACCCCCGCGTAACCCTAATGGCCATATAGGTCAAATGTGATTTCTAGCAATAAATCGAAGCAGATCTTGACTGGACAAGCACCGGACCCCAACCCCCAACACAACTAGTGTGTCGTCGTACGAATTGGACCCAGATTGCTAGAAATCCCCATTGACGCATTTCATCGAACACATGCCATGCAACCAAGTCAAATGAAACAACCCAAGTATCAATCCTACCCTAACCCATATTAGGGTTCATCAATACTACTCCATGGTGAGAAACATAAAGACAAGCGAAACAAATAACATATAAACATTCACCATTGAGCAAAATGAAAACAACACAATACAATAGAAAATGAGAGAAGAAAAATACTTATCTTGATTCGAATCCAACAATCCGGTACAAGATTTATTGAGCAAAGACCTAATCTAATCTACCCTAATCCCCCTAGCAAAGGGGCTGAAAAAGCCCTAAAAACTCAAGAAGAAGCTACCTAAGTCGTGCCCCTAACCTCTATTTATAAACCCCTCAAAAACCCTCTTGGGTCGGGTTCAGAACAGTCAAAAAAAGCCCACCCGGTCGGGTGAAAACTCACCCGATCGGGTGGAATAAACAGAGAGCTCAGATTCGCAGAAACAGATCTCACCCGGTCGGTTGACAAGTCAACCGATCGGGTGAAATGAAATTCCAGACTGCAGCCAGTTTCAGCACATAGCTGCGCTCAAACAATTCCAGAAAAATCTAGAAAAATCACATTTGGGCATGCGACCTATCGTTGGAAAGCTAATGACGATGCCGACGCTAGAAAAATAAGAGATCGCCCAAAATCTTTCTGGAATGATAGCAGATCTTCAATGAATGAGCAGCGGTGCGCGAAAGGGGACGAAAAGGCCACCCGATCGGTTGAAATGTCAACCGATCGGGGTGAGCGGCTTGTTGCTTCGGCCGTCGCCTTCGGGAGCATCAACTGGGCGCAGAGGAGAGCGGGTGGCGTGATTGGGTCGTCCTTCGGAGGAATCGGCTACAGATGAACCGATCGGGTGAAGGTCACCCGATCGGTTGGAATTCAGCTCCATTTTCCCGAGAACTCTGTTGGGATGAACCGGTCGGCGAACCGATCGGTTGACCTTGCGCTTCACTCCAGCTTCAGTCCGGGTCGGACACGCATGCATCACCCGATCGGTTGGCTGTGTCCAACCGATCGGGTGGGGGCTGAAAAGTGGCAATCTTGGTCGTTTGACCACCTGGATCACGCGTGACTCCTCCCGTTGCTCCGGGGACTCAGAATATCGTCGTTTTATGTCCCAAATGCTGTAAATTCCTACAAATATACAAAAAACATGGAAAAGTGAAAGAAAACAAGAAAATACAAGAAAACACGAGAAAACGAATAAAAGACGGCGGAAAATACGGAGAAACACGGAAGAAAACATGCGCAAATATATGAAATATAAACGCACGTCAAAATCCCCCAAGCTGAACTCTTCCTCGTCCTCGAGGAAGACGAGTGAGAGTAGGAGCTCGAAGGGAAAAATAGAGATAAAGAGAGAAAAAGAAAACTCTTTATCCTAGATCGCCCGTCAGGGCCAACAAAATCAAAAATGACACACCAAGCAAGTAAACGCCAAATCACATCACTAAACCAAGGAATACGAGTCCAAATAAGTGCCGTGGGCCCACGCGGTGAAGCGCGAGTGAGTGTGCACGTGCGCTAGCAGTCGGTGTCGCAATTTACGACGTGCAATAAAGCTCGATATACGCAAACCCAGGAAATGACCCAAATATCAATTCGAATTGAATAAGGCGGTGAATATATGTAGTTCAAGCATGCATGAGAATAGAGAGAGAATCGAAACATATCATGCGTCGGGGACTCCACAACTATGGTTAAGGAAATCATCACACTAAAGCCTAGCTAATAGCTAAAAAGTTCCTAAGCCAAGTGTTTTCGAAAACGATGGGGGTTGAAATGATGTGGAGAAGAACACTCGGTGCAAATTCTCGCCTTCCCTTTATTCTCGGTAGATAGGAAAAATATTCACACTGGAAATTTTTTTTTTTTTTGGGTTTTGGGTATTTGTATTTTTTTTTTTGGATTTTGGGCTATACAAAATTTTTCTTTTCTTTTCTTTTTGGGTTTTTCTTTTCTTTTCTCTTTTTTTTTGGATTTTTGGGTTTTTGGCTATACACATGTGTACTCTCCCAAGTGGGAGAACGGTACACGACGAGGGGATTTGCACCAAGTAAAACAAAAAAGAAGTCGGAATCTAAACACTTGGGCAAAGGAAACTATTCTCGCTAAATAGAGCATGGGCTAAATGGGTTATCCTAGTCCTTAATTGTGGAATCCCGACACATGCGAAATGAAGTACACGATATATATATATATATAGCATGCAGAAGCAGACAGGGGAAATAAATACCGCATATTCAAATCGAAGCATGATAATCTAGGGGTCATTCCTGGACAGGTATATAAAGTAAAATCACAAAGTAGAAGCACACCAAACAGCTAGGCACGACGCACGACTCACAAAAAGCTAAGTGGACCCGCGATGCATGAAATGCAAGAGGATTCGATATCCTAGGGTTAGTGAATGTGATTATCGAAGCCGTGCAAGGTGTGCGTGTGATTTTCGTGGCAATTCATCATAGGGTTCATCTCTAGGAGAAAGAGATAAAAAGAAGAAAAGAAAAAGAAAAAGAAAAACACGAAGAAAAACGACTCAAATAACGAAGAAAAAGAGACAAATGACACACGAAGTGTGACTCCCCCAAGCTGAAACTTGCATTGTCCTCAATGCAATAGTAGTGAATACGGGAGGGCAATGAAAATGGGGGGGTGCACGGACACAAAAAATGAAAAACACGAAAAACACACGAACGAAACTGGAAAATATAGAGAAAGAAACATACAAAATAAAAGATATAAAACGCAACAAAGGACTCAAAGACACAAACACACGACAACGACACACGAAAACATGCACACAAAAGTCGATTTCCCCCAAGCTGAACATGACAATGCTAGCAAAATGATATGATCAATGTGATGCAGAAATATGCTAGGGGAAAATCGGAAAAGAAAGAAATCAGAATGCAGGAGAGACAGTCTGCTCGTTCTCCTCGGAAGAGGATGTGGGGTGAAATGATAGAAGGGCACGACATGAAGGGTTATTAAGATGCAAAAGCAAACCCTAGATATGCTCCCCTCGCTAATGAGAGGAGACGAGATTATTCAAACCTAAACTAGAAAGCGGTAAATTTTTACACTACTGGATTAGGATACAACTGAGCATAGGCGGATCCAAGATCTGAAGTGGGGCATGTAGCTGCTCTAACTGCTCCTTCTGTGGCTCCGCCAGAAGAGCTGTGCCACGTGTGCCAATGGACCCAAGCAATGCACCTCCAAGCATCCCTCGTAGGTGTCCACCTGTGACCTACAAAGGACGAGGTGCATTAGTCCATGGCAAGAAATTATTTCCCAAAATAAATGTATCCCAGAGATAGTCACCGGTAAATGATGGTAAAATATATGAAATGTGGCGAACACTCCCTGGAAATGTTATGCTATCCTCTGTGCTAGCGACGATCAAATCCCCGCTCTCCATGTGAAGTTGCTCTCCAGGTGGTGACACACCACAGCATACCTCAAGGGAAGTCGATCCTGTGTCCTGCGAGAGATATGGTGTGTCAAAAATATATAAGTCTAAAGGAATAGGACGTGAAAAGCGAGACTTAAAAGTGGAGTGGAAGTGAGTATGAAAATCTCCCTGAATATGGGCAATATGCTCAAGTAGATGCTCAGCCGCAAAAGAAGTGGAGAGCGACGGTAAAGGTAGATGTGACTCGGGCTCCATGGAGTGGACCATCGTATCCAAGCCCTCATGCACATCCTCCTCGACGATATGCTCATGCTCCACCATCTACCCGACGTCCTGAATGACATCCTCATGGTTGACCACGGACCAAGGAAGAAGCTGTGACAGAGATGGCTCTGGAGGTGGATGTGGAGCGGACCCCTCGTATGTGGTCGTGGTGTCCTCGTCCTCACGCACATCCTCCTCGCCGGTATGCATAATCTCTGTAAACTCCTCAGTGCTCTCATAGGACTCATGTGGGGTATCCAAATCAAGACAAGAAATCTCTCCCACAGATCCTAGATAAATCTCCCCATCCTCACTATCATCATCAAAAAATGCTTCGTCATCCAAGTGGTAGTGATGGAAAAATGGGGTATCGGCTTGAGATGTGTCTATGGTGGCCGATGGCATGGTGGTCTCAACCATGAAAGTGGGTATATCCTCTCCTTCATCCCCTCTCCTCGGTGGCGGCTCGGTGATTGGTACCATCAAGTTTTGTAATATTTGGCCTTGGTTAATCATGGCACTTTCAAGGAGAGACACGAGGCTTGATTCTTCTTGTGTTTGTGGAGGGGTATAAGGTTGAGGAAATGGATGGGAGGTGTTTTGGCTAAGGTTGTGGGAAAATGTTTGGCCTTGGAGTGGGGGGAGGCTCTCAAGCGTAAATGGGCAATCATAATACATGTGCCCCACCATCCCACAAGTCTCACAAACCACAACTGAATAAGGATCGTACCCTCCCACCTGAGCATCGAAATTTGATCTCCACATGGTTACACCAAAGATACCTGGACAACAAAAATAAGAAAACTAAAGAGGAGCGTCAATAGTACAAGAGAATAACAAAAAGATAATATAATGGTGGGGGAAAAATTTCTTGTTTATTGAATATATTTTTTTAAAAAAAAGGAAAAAAAAAGAAAAAAATTTTTTTGTTTTTTTATGCGTAGTCTAACGAACCCAAGCTAAGCTAATATCAAACCAAACGCCTCCCCGGCAACGGCGCCAAAAACTTGACCGGCGCCCCGATTACGATATGGGCGCGGTGTCGTTTTACCGCAAGTGCACGGTTAGTGTAGGGTGCGGGTTTATCGAACTCAAGGAGGTGGATGGCTTGAATGGCTACTAGCCTCGCCTAGGTTGTGTGCTAGCTACGCGAGTGATGTGGGTGGAGTGTAGAAATAAAAGAAAGAAATGAAAATGACACAAAATGAATCCCCGCTAACACGGGCTAGAGCTCTCATGACACTTGGCATTTGACTTGACCCAGGGTGAGACATTGCCCCAAAAGGTGGTACCTAGCGTCCATGGCCCGATATTCCGGTCGGTGCCAAGCACGCTAGGCCTACCCGGTTCCGGACGGTGGGCATTCCCATGTCCATTAACACCTTCCGCAACCGGGAGCATTGAGGCCACAATGATAACTCCCAACACTTCGTCCAAGCCGTTCCCACGCGCGAGGACTCGATGTCTACACAAGGGGCGTGAGCTGTGGCTAGAGAGTCAACCGCCAAGTTTATTCCCCCTTGGCCCGACGGTCAGAGGCGGTCTTTCTCCCGCCAATGACAATGAAACACCCCCGCGTAACCCTAATGGCCATATAGGTCAAATGTGATTTCTAGCAATACATCGAAGCGGATCTTGACTGGACAAGCACCGGACCCCAACCCCCAACACAACTAGTGTGTCGTCGTACGAATTGGACCCAGATTGCTAGAAATCCCCATTGACGCATTTCATCGAACACATGCCATGCAACCAAGTCAAATGAAACAACCCAAGTATCAATCCTACCCTAACCCGTATTAGGGTTCATCAACACTACTCCATGGTGAGAAACAAAAAGACAAGCGAAACAAATAACATACAAACATTCACCATTGAGCAAAATGAAAACAACACAATACAATAGAAAATGAGAGAAGAAAAATACTTATCTTGATTCGAATCCAACAATCCGGTACAAGATTTATTGAGCAAAGACCTAATCTAATCTACCCTAAGCCCCCTAGCAAAGGGGCTGAAAAAGCCCTAAAAACTCAAGAAGAAGCTACCTAAGTCGTGCCCCCAACCTCTATTTATAAACCCCTCAAAAACCCTCTTGGGTCGGGTTCAGAACAGTCAAAAAAAGCCCACCCGATCGGGTGGAAACTCACCCGATCGGGTGGAATAAACAGAGAGCTCAGATTCGCAGAAACAGATCTCACCCGGTCGGTTGACAAGTCAACCGATCGGGTGAAATGAAATTCCAGACTGCAGCCAGTTTCAGCACATAGCTGCGCTCAGAAAATTCCAGAAAAATCTAGAAAAATCGGATTTGGACATGCGACCTATCGTTGGAAAGCTAACGACGATGCCGACATAGAAAAATAAGAGATCACCCAAAATCCTTCTGGAATGATAGCAGATCTTCAATGAATGAGTAGCGGTGCGGGAAAGGGGACGAAAAGGCCACCCGATCGGTTGAAATGTCAACCGATCGGGTGAGCGGCTTGTTGCTTCGGCCGTCGCCTTCAGGAGCATCAACCGGGTGCAGAGGAGAGCGGGTGGCGTGATCGGGTCGTCCTTCGGAGGAATCGGCTACAGATGAACCGATCGGGTGAAGGTCACCCGATCGGTTGGAATTCAGCTCCATTTTCCCGAGAACTCTGTTGGGATGAACCGGTCGGCGAACCGATCGGTTGACCTTGCGCTTCGCTCCAGCTTCAGTTCGGGTCGGACACGCATGCATCACCCGATCGGTTGGCTGTGTCCAACCGATCAGGTGGGGGCTGAAAAGTGGCAATCTTGGTCGTTTGACCCCCTGGATCACGCGTGACTCCTCCCGTTGCTCTGGGGACTCAGAATATCGTTGTTTTATGTCCCAAATGCTGTAAATTCCTGCAAATATACAAAAAAACATGGAAAAGTGAAAGAAAACAAGAAAATACAAGAAAACACGAGAAAACGAATAAAAGATGGCGAAAATACGGATAAACACGGAAGAAAACATGCACAAATATATGAAATATAAACGCACGTCACTTTGCACCTGCGAAATAACGGAACAACAATAATGATAACAACATCCATTTAAATATTCGGAACATTCAAGTCATGAATTGAGTCTAACCTGAAGGTTTTCCTTGTCTTAGATGGTAGGAAGACTTAGATAGACGTCTAGGTTTAATAGTCAGGTGCCTTCGTCAAGATTTAGTTATACTCGGCTTAGGTTTCCTTAGTAGTCTCTCACCCAGCCCTGACCATATTAGATTTCTAGAGCTTTTCCTTTAGTCGTTCGTTGAGTCCATCAAATTTCGGTCCCAGCAAAACGTAATCTTGATCCTCTTAGGACCCTTCCCTGATATCTCTATTACAGTCTATTCATTAGAAAGTCTTAGTGCTAAGTTCTCCTGATCTCTAGTTGGCCGGTAATTAGAACACCTGATTTCTATCATTTTCCTGATCACTACACTTCTGTGTTATCGACCGTAGAATTCCATCGTATCTTTTCATGAATCATATCCTAGGCGTATTCATCTATCGATTTGCGTGATCGCCTCATAACGATTATCGTTAATTTTTCGGATCTTCTCCATTACAAATCCTGATTCTTCTAAAAAGTATTTTCAATATTCCTTATTAAATTCTACTTTCAGTTTAACTTCTTTGAAAACCCCTTATTATATATTTAAATTTCTTGCTTTTCAGTTGAGTTAAAATTCTTTCTTGGATTTTGAAACCTTCTTGGTGTAATTTTTAGTTATTATCTCGTAGCCATTTTCTAACCGGTATCTTTCGTATTTCAGTTTTAAAACCTTGTTACCATTTTGATAATTCAATATATCATCCTTTTTCTAAACTACGAAATTTATTTTTAACCTCTTACTGTACATACTTTTAGAATATTTTTCTAAGCTAAATAGAACTTCAATTTTATATATATATCAGTTCTATGTTCATCGTGCTCATACTTCAAAAATCTTTGTATAAATCTATTTTCATTTGCAAAACAATCACTACCTCACCCTACTCTTTATTTCTTCGTCTAACACTTTTTCCGAGTTTTAAAATTTTACCATCTGCTCGCTATTTCTACATATTTTTATAAGAATATATATATATATATATATATATATATATATATATATATATATATATATATATATATATATTTTTTGAAGAGTAAATGTGTATCTATATAGAAACAGAAACTATACAAAGGAACCTATAAGGGGTCAGAGGAAGGGTAAAGAGGGGATAGGGCACAAGCGCCGTCACCTTCTAATACCTTCCCTCATCGCCATCATAGATCCCAACAAAACTAACCAAACAAAAAGTCATCAAGTGCCTCCCCTTCCTCCCATCAGCCCCCAATAGACCAAGGGGGAGGTATCCGAGGCTGCGCTCCTGTCAATGTTGCAAAGCGCGATCTTTATATCTGCCGCAATATCATCAAAAACCTGAGTCCTGGATCTAGTAATGCCTTCAAAGATCCTCCTATTGCGCTCTCTCCATATATGCCAAACCACCGCAGCAATAATAGTCTTGGCCAGGACTCCCAAGCTATCCGGATCCCTGAACTTGTCAATAATGATGTCACAAACTCCTTGGAGGGATGAAGGAACCGGATCAGGAATTCCCAACTTAAGGAAGCATCTGCAAAGAATGTACTTTGAGTAGTCACACTCAAAATATAAGTGATCAACGCTTTCTCCCAAACCATCGCTGCATAATTCGCAACCTAAGGCCGTCTCCACCCCCCAACGAGAGAGAACATCCCTAGTAAGCATTTTGCGATGAATGCCTCTAAGTAGTGTAATAGCCATCTTGGGAATGTGCCCTTTGTACCAAACAAACTTGTGATACGGGAATCTAGTATGCCTGACCCTCGTACCATCCCACACACTTCTAAGAGAGTCAGAATAACCCTCTTTCCAGGCCCATTCATCCTCCCCAGGAGAGATCAAGTGCTGCGAGATTAAAGGCCGAACCGCCCTGATGTGATCATTATCGACCCAGTTGCTCCCATTCCAATACTCACTGACCTTCTTCAATTCCTCCCCAGCAGGGACATCCCAAGAATCACAGAGAGGCCCACAGGGCAGCCAGTTATCATACCAAAACAGAGTAGTACACCCATTCCTGACCGTGCGCCCAATAATGTTCCTGGAGTATTTACGACAATAGAGGAGGAACTTCCAAGTCCCAGAATGAGTAGGAGCACCCATCTCTTTAAAGTAGCCAACACCACTGAAATAGTTTTTCCTCATAAAAGAGGCCCACAGACCATTGTGTGTAAGCAGGCGCCAGGTCAGCCGAACCCCATAAGCCATGTTAAGGTCCTCAAGATACCGTAGCCCAACACCGCCCTCAGCTTTAGGCAAACAAATATCCTTCCAAGCCCAAAAGGAAGATTTCCCCCAGATAAACCTTCGGCACAGACCATTAATAGAGCATAATACTGATTTTGGGATTCGGAATGCTTGCAACCAGAAAGAGATCATACCATATATAACGGTTCTGACAAGCTCAATGCGCCCAGAGATAGATAATAAGGAGGACGCCCAACCCTGAAGCCTCTTACTACACTTATCAACCAATCTGGCATACATGGAGGGTTTGGGGGTAATGAGGTGAGAGAGGAAGACCCAGGTAGGACGACAGACCATTCATACGACGAACACCAAGAATGTCCGCTAAGCGTCCAGGGTCTTTAGCACCCTTGCTAAACATCACAGCACTCTTGTTCCAATTGACATCAAGACCAGTGAAGAGCCTAAAACTGCCAAGTAAGTCCCTTAGCCCCTCAAAGGATCTGGTGCTGGCACGACAGAATACTAACAGATCATCAGCAAATAAAAGGTGGGTGCTATCCCCCATATGCCGCTTCATAGGCTGAACCACACCACTACAAACACTTCTGGCCATTAATAGGGAGAATGCTTCCATGATAATAACAAAGAGATAGGGCGAGAGCGGATCCCCTTGCCTTAGCCCCCTGTTAGAGTGGAACATACCATAAGGGGAGCCATGAATCATAACAGAAAAAGATGGAGTGGATATGCACTCGCTGATCCAGCCAATGAATTTGCTACCAAACCCCATACGGTGCAACATAAAATATATGAATTCCCTGTTCACACTGTCAAATGCCTTGCGGAGATCAAGCTTGAGGCAAGCTCTCGCCCCCATAGGAGAACTGAAGTCACGGATGTATTCATGGGCCAATAGAGCACAGTCAGCAAGAAGTCTACCTTTAATAAAAGCAGCCTGGCAGGGGGAAATTAACTCCAACACCACAGCCTGGAGTCTCCTGCACATCACCTTACTGATGATTTTGTATAACACATTGCAACAAGCTATAGGTCTGTAATCTCCTAGTCCGGAGGGGTTTGCCCCCTTAGGAATGAGGGTCAAAAACGTATGATTGACTTGGCGAAGCATTCTGGTATTCTCAAAGTAAAAGCGGACAGCCTTAATCACCTCATCACCAATAATACTCCAGGATTTTTGATAGAAACACCCATTAAACCCATCAGGGCCCGGGGCTTTATCTTCCCCAATAAGGAATACAGCTTTTTTGATTTCCTCATCAGTAATCGGTCTTTCCAACCATGAAGCGGTTTCCGGGGTAAGCTTCCTCATGGGTGTGAGTTTAGGAAACACATTCCAGTATGAGTCTTGATTATAAAGATCTTCGAAAAACTTTGGGGCATCAATTTTAAGCTTGTCAATAGCATCAACTTTAGAACCATCCGACCTGATGAGGTGGCTGGGATTATTAAAATTCTGTCTAGATTTCATAGCAGTATAAAAGAATTTAGAATTCCGATCCCCCAAATGTAACCAATTCTGTCTGCTTTTCTGTCTTAACATACTCTCATCAGAATCAATAGCAGAACTGAGCGTACGTATGAGATTGCGCTCATGGATTTGAAGAGATTCATCAAACACAATATTCGGATTGGCTTGGATAATAGAGAGCTCGGATTTGATCTCACTCACATTGCTCATCTTACCGATGCTCTCCGCCAAAACTTTGAAGACCGGTTTGAGGCATTTGAGCTTGGAGACAAGTATATACAGGGGATTCCCAGAAACCCTAATGTTCCATCCCTTATTCAAAATACTCATATAATTGCTAGCAGAAGTCCAAGCATTAAAAAACTTGAACGGCTTGGGGTCGGACCTCATAGACTTATGAAAGTGAATAACCATCATGGCATGATCACTAGTACCGGCTTCAACATATTCACAATATGAGAAAGGAAGGTCCTGCATCCAGACACTGTCACAGAGGGCGCGGTCAAGCATGGCAGCGATTCTAGCGGCACCAACACCCCTATTATTCCAGCTGGTAGGAATACCCGTGGTCTTAATCTCAAGCAGAGCACTGTCATTGACACAGTTATTAAATTCATCAACCGCTTTGTGAACAATAGGCCTCCCCCCAACCTTATCTCTAGCATAGCGTACGCAGTTGAAGTCACCACAAATGAGCCAAGGCTTTGCCTTATAATTGATCGAATTCCTGATGATGGCATCCCATAAGGATCTCCGATCCCGAGCAATGTTAAATGCATAAACCACAGTGAGATACATGGTAAAGCCCGCAACATTGTTGCATCCAAGAGTAATAAGTTGCCCAGAATTTTCCTCAATCGTACATGACCAAACCAGAGGGTCATAGAGAACAATTATTCGGCCATTTCTAATTGCAATGCGGTTATCAACAGCGATCCCAAGATTTAGGGAAACAATTGGTTATACGATAACCTTTATCAGCCATAACTTTTGTTTCCAAGAGCCCAACAATAGAGGGTTTATACTTCCTCACTCTCTCCTTAAGCTCACGCCTTCTCACAACATTGTTAAGACCACGGGTATTCCAAACAATAATGGGCATATTAACCGGTGGGGGGCGCTCCATTTAATCTGGAGCTACGTCGAGACCCTAACGACGTGCTGATAGCAACCGGGTTTCTGATTTTCCTCCCTCTATTCCCTCTACTAGCGGCACTGTTCCTGAACTGCTCTTGCTCAAGCACCCATTCATCATTAATTACAGTGAGTGTGGCCGGTCTATCGAGTTCCGAATCGGAAGACTCATCTCCCATTCTTCTCTTCAAAGCACTACCATTACCCTCATGCAGCTTATCAATGAGTGGCCGTATGGGTAGTATGCCCGAGTCGGTTGGCTCTTTGGGGGCCAGACCCCTGCTACAACGGAGAAGGGGCAACTGCCCCTTCCTTGATACGTCCCCTTAATTTTATTAGTATCGTGGCTACATCCCCCCCCCAGCGTCCTCCGCCGTGTTACAATTCAGAGTGAGCTCTCCCACATCACCCTTAACACTTGGCACAACAAAGCCACTCCTAGTCGCAGCTAGCCCCTTACAATCACCAGGCAGTACGACATTACTCGCCTTATCAACATTACTCGCCATGCCGCTACCCTCCTTCGCGCCAGACTCAGGCAGTCTAGGCCTAGACGCGTCCCGACCCTTACATTCACTAGAGGTCTCAGTATTACAAGCCCCTCTAGAGCTAACCGGGGATTTCACATTCCCCCTACAAGGACTGAAGTCATCCACTTCTCCGCTAGTCGCAGCTAGCCTTCTATATACAAAGTTGCTATTTACAATCCTTTCCTCAAAAATCCCCTCGGGACCTATTACATCCCTGTCATTTATACAAGGGGTGTTAACAAGAGCCGTCTCCCCCGATATCCACAGCGGGTATTTTCCCCATCTTGCTATCGACATTGGTGTTCCCATCAAGAATTCCTCCTTCAAGGACTTCATTCTGGATATGTATTGCCCCAGGCATCCCCTGTCCTTCCTTCAAACTGTCTTTACCCAGCAAGCTGTCGGGCTTCTTAGCCAGAATTCTCCCCTCCGTGGAGCATTGCTTTGCCACATGACCAAAACACCTACATTCTTGGCATCTCGGAGGGTTTCCTTCAACAACGACTTTAACCTGGATCTCTTCTCCTCCCGCTACTTTCACGGTGACGAAATGAGGGATCTCCTCCATGGCCGAAATTTCAACCAGGCACCTAGCGTAAGCCAACCGCTCCATGGTTGCAGTGGCCCTATCCAGGTTCAAGGGATTACCTAATACGCTAGCAATTCTGTTAAGGATGGGCATCGACCACAGGTTCAGCGGCAGCTGCGGGAATTGAATCCAAACAGGGATGGAAGATAGCATGTCGCGATCGTATCCCAACGTTGACGACCATCGCTGCAGAACGACCAGTTTGCCGTCGAATAGCCATGGCCCCCCCTCTCAAGACTGCATCGCTGTCTTCTTTGCATTTAAATCTAAAGAAAAAGAACCCGTTGTCCCTTGAGAAGATAGACATACCCTGTTTCTTCCACAGTCTTGTAGCCCAGGCTTTGATTTGCCCAAAAAACGGTACATCGCCTAGGACGTACCCGACGAGGGTGTTCTCCCAACACTTGACGGCATCCTCAAGCAGATCTTCTGTAATATAGGCCATGGCCATCCCCTCGTCATCCATTTCCGGTTGAACAAACTCCATTTCAAGGGAGCTGGCCGACCTCTTCCTATCCGAGCAGATTTCAAGCCAGGATTTCTTGGGAGCCTGAGGATTGATTTTCAGCTCCACCTTTGGTCTCATAGCTCGTCTGTCAATAGGTCTGCCACCAAACTGGCCTTTGGCATTCCTCCTAGCATCCGGCCTTGCAGCGTCCACCATGCTAGGCCCAGCCTTCCTACGGTTGACGACCTTCCAGCCATCATTGCCCTCAGCGAGTGTACCCTCCTCATCAGATCTGTTATTGCTCGAAGTAGTATTCCGAATCACCACCTGCTCAGAATGAGGAGCATCCGCCATGGGGAGAACCACCTCAGGAGCAAGAAAAACAAGGAGATCAGGAAGAAGAGAATCTAAAGCACACCGACAGAAGATGTACTAGACTCACCACGGATCAAGATCTCATAGAGATCTTGATCCAATCACCGCCACAGGCAGAGAAGATCCAAGCCACCGTCCTCAGAGCACTAGCAGGGTCTCCGGCCACGCAGGATCAAACCGACAGAGCTTCAGTTGAGAGTTCCACCACCTCAGATCTCCAGCAGCAACCTTCGGCTACCACAATAGCTCCAAAAAGAAGGAGAACTCAGAATCAAAGATAACCAAAAACAAGATCTAGAGGATCAGAGCGAACGCACCACAGGATCAAGATCTCCTCGAGACCTTGATCCGGACAGTCAACGAACAATCTCGAACAAGGAGCAGGCTCCAGATGCACAGATCTGGAAGGACGAGAGCAGATCTCAGATCCACCACCAGATCGAAGGGGATCTCAGATCGCAGGATCAATAAGAATATATATATATATATATATATATGTTACCATATTTTACACGTATCCTTCTTTTATCAATTTAATTATTTAGAGCAATATTTTTGTCCCACTCAACCAGCTATCTCCTTATCCTTGCTTTATCTGAACATGTTCATTCTGATCTTGTTCCGTTACGCTTTTGATTTCGGTCGCCTTACCATTGCCTAGTCATCCTACTAGTGCTTGCCTTGCCATGTCACACTTAGTCTAGTAGTGGGCTGATTGGCCCCGTATATACACCCGGAGAACGATTATAGTTTTACTGCAAGCGCACGGTCAAGTGGCGAGCGGGTATCGAACACGAGGAGGTGGTGTTGTTCCAATCAATCCTAGGTTGGCTCGACTACGAATGTTTTATTGGTGGAGATGGTTATGGTATGATGTAATGACAATGGTGATTGAAGTCGGTGCCGGTGATAAAGATGTTGGGTAAAATATCGATTCAAATTCAATATAATAAAAGTGTATGGGACTAGGAAATCCCCATTAAGGATCGTCATACATCTCCTTGAATCGTGAATCTCAATATTACTAGACTTGTGTTGAGGTGAACTAGTCATAACTGAATAGAGAACCAAGCTCACGCTCTCTTGCTATTGCCAGTCTATAGCAACCTAGATTAGGGCCCACTCTCATACAAACCCTAACCCTAGCCACTAGCATTATGATCGACATCATCGTTCAATCGCACCTCGAGCCCACTCTCGTGCAAACTCAAGTTTTGATCTAGGTTGTGATAGTTCGTATTCGTCCAATCTCTTGCAAACAAATATGGGCATTGGTTTATAATAAAAATGTTAGCTTTGGCCCAATCTCTTGCAAACCAAGTCTAGCGGATTTCGATTATAAACCTAATTCGAATATCTAGGCCTTCCCATCGATCGGAATCCAATCTCTTGCAAACTCCAAATCGATGGAAATTCCTAGCTATCCGTAATAAATCAATAACAACCTAACCCCTTTAGCAATTCCAGCAACATAGAGATTCATTCATCATAAATCTGAAAATAGATTCATAGGGTTCATCCCTTTGCCCTAGAACAGCGAATCTACTCAAGCATAGCAATAACGATATATAAATCAATAAGAGACATTGCTTGCATACAAAAAGATATCAAATCAAAGATTCAAACAATAAGAACAAAGATACTTAGCTTTGATGAAGAATTCCAATCCAAATACAAACTTTTAGATCCATGAGGGGGCCTAGGGCATGGCCTAACCTATGAAATAATCCCTAAGAAAACATAATGGGAACCCCTTCTAATGACTGCTACAAACCTCTTTAATAGCCCCCAAAAACCCTAGCAAATAACCCCTAAAACCCCTCTGAAACCCGCGCCCAAAATTGGATTTGTGTGTAACTTAAGTTCTGGGCTGGCATCGACTCGGCCGAGTGGAAAGCTCACTCGGCCGAGTGAGAATTCTTGCAGAAACTCCAGAAAACAGCACTCTGTCAAAAACTGTCAAAAACTGGTCACTCGGCTGAGTGGAAAGCTCACTCAGCCGAGTGAAAGTGTTACTCGGCCGAGTGACACTGATATGCGAATTCCAACACTGCAGCATCAACTTGCAGAAATTCTACAGATTTCATCCGACCTCCGATTGGTGTGTTCTTGGTGGAATTGGAACCGTCATGAAGTCTATTATCCATAAAAAATATGAGAAAAATACTTTGACCATTGGAATGATAGCAGATTTCAAAAGAGGGGGAGGCTGTCTGAAAATCTGGGCGCTCGTGTCATCTGCATCACTCGGCCGAGTGGGATTCTTCACTCGGTCGAGTGGACTTCTCTACTCGGCCGAGTGGTCTTCTACTGCGCTCCCTAAAATTCCAAAGAGTTGGCTTCGATTCTCTCCAGAAATTCTGACTCACTCAGGCGAGTGGAGTTCTCTACTCGGCCGAGTAGAATTATCCACTCGGTCGAGTACGTTGTGGCTCAAGATCTCTTTGTATCAGTTGTACTTGGCCGAGTACGCGGCTTCACTCGGCCAAGTGGACTGCGTACTCGGTCAAGTGGCCTGTTTCTGGAATCTTTCCTTCCTTTCCTAGCATCCTCGTCGATTCTGTCGATCTCCTTCTTCTCTCGCTCATCATCCAGCGCCGTTAGCTCATCAATAGAGCCATGGGCGACGCTCCGGTGCGCGTGCAAATCCCTTAAACTCATTTTTGCTCCCGATTGCTCCATATTTCCTGAAATCCGACGAAAACGAGAAATAGTGGAAAGTAACGAAATATCGTCGAATAATCGTGAAAATCTCAATATGAGCAATCAAAATGGCATGAAAATATGCAGAAAAAATGTGTAAAATATGGACCGATCAAAATCCCCCAAGCTTACCTCTTACTCGTCCTCTAAAAAGATAAGTAGAGATACGAACTCGGCAAATGAAAACAAAGGAAATGAAATGAAAAAGAAAGAACACGAGGTGGAAGGGGCCGCTAGATTATTCTCTCAGATCTCAAGGCATAAGCTACACATCACGAAAACTTAGAAAATACGAATCACATGCTACAAGGATTTCATATCTTACTTAAATATGGTACTTGCAAGCTTTTAAGAACAACAAAAGGGACTTTCTAAATTCATACAATCAATTCATATCCACATCACGCATTTCATAGAATTTAATATACAAATGTTGGCGATGCACTTTTCAATCAAGAGTTATAATAGAAGCATATAAGAATCACACCAAGCATGCAATAGAGAATGGAATAAATCATGGCATTCAAATATTTATATTGATTCATAAGAAATCTCCATAACTAAAGTATTTTGCTAAGTTTCAGCATTATCAAACTTTCCCATTCGTGCACCTCTCCACTCTAATGTCGCACTCACTCATATGGTCAAGTTAATTCACCCCCCAAGCTTAGCTTAAGGCATCGCATCTAAAGGAATATGATAGTGGAAAATGGGATTTTTGCCTTGGGTTTCCAAGTATTTTGTGGCTCCAGTAATGTGATAGAGAAATATTTTTCTTTTTCTTTTTGAACTTTTTGTTTCTCATTTTTCTTTTTGGATTTTGTGGGAGCTATATGATTTGTATTTTTGAATTTTGGCTCCTTTTTGGTTTTTTGGACTTTTTGGAGCTAACTTTTTCTTTTGTAGGTATTTTTGGGAAATAGATGCGATATAAGTAGCTTTAGGAGGTGAACTCAAGTGACATGTAGAGAATAAAAAGATATATGTGGAGAAAGAAATAATGTAACACTCGGTTCACTCTAAGATGTGCAAGAACGGTTCAATAAAATAATACTTCAACTACAACTTATGTGTAAGCATGGATATTCTCAATCATCTCAATAAAAAGTGAAGTCAAGCGGTGAAGCGCACAATCATATCAAGCATGCAACAGGAGGTAAATAAGACAACAAGGCAGATGCTTCCGTTATACAATTGATGCATGAATCTTGGTGCACTTCCAACAAAAGCATATTAAACACTAATCCATACATTCAGCTTCAATTAATATCATGCATTCATATTGAGGAATCATCAAGAGAAATAGATTTGCAAGCACATGTGAATAGCAAGACTATGGAATACACTAAGTAGCATGGCATGGAATAATAAGCATCGTGATGGCTACTAAAGCAATAAGATATATCATCATAAGGAACAAATCTAGCAAAAGGAGGAAAAGAAAATAAAGATATAAAAATAAAAGAGAGGAAAGAAAAGAAAAAAAACAAGCACACACTATGCTGCATGAATACACATGCAAGGAAAATAAGATGGAAAAATTAAAAAGATGATGCAAAAATTTTGAAAAATTATAAAAACCCTAAAATAAAGTAAAAATGTAACTAATGCATCTAAATGGCATGGAAATGCACTCCCCCAAGCTTACACTTCACATTGTTCTTAATGTGATCATAGTGGAAGAATATGAGGAACAACGATAATAATAAGGGGGTGAATGAAAACTGATGAAATGAATGACATGAAATCCTAATGCTACTACATGCAAATACAATGATGCATGAGAGCGCTTTCCCCCAAGCTTATGCCAAACAATCCTATTCAAATGACTCGATCAAAAATGTCACGGCTTTGCTAAGCGAGATTGAGTCAAACGAATAAGAATGTGAGTATTCACTTGAAAGAAATGCTCGATGGGTGGTGAGCAAAAAGGATGTGACACATCAAAATATGAAGAGGGCAATTAATATATATAATGGGTTTGGGGTGTAAAAATTTTTGTTGTCGTCATATGAGGTGATATTTATTCAAGCAAATCTATATGGTCCTCTCGCTGTCGAGAGGATTCGTGTTTATTGAAAGCATAAAATTTCTACACTACTGGATTGATATCACATATAGCAAAAGGCGGATCCAGTATCTTTGCCAGTGCAGGCAACTGCTCCAACTGGTCCTTCCGTGGCTCCGCCAGACGCATGTGTCCACGGACTCCAATGAACTCCAGTAATGCATCCTCCAGCATTCCCACAAGGACTCCACCTGTACCCTGCAAAGAATAGGATGCATCAGTTCGCCGCAAAAAATTCACCCTCGTAATAAAAGTATTCCAAAGAGGATTGTCTATAGAAATATATGAAATAAATAGTGGTGGACGATACTTCCCTGGAAATAATCCAATATCCTCCCGTGTTGTGATTGCTGTCTCCATGGTGTCCTCTCTAAGCTGCTCAAGTAAATCTAGATCATAGGTGTGGACCTCCTCGACAGGCTCGTCAAACTGTGACACATCCAAGCATACCTCCGATCCATAATCGTACGTGCACTGCAAAAGGTATGACGTGTCAAAAATATCTGAATCAAAGTAAATATCAAATGGAATACATGATTCAGAAATGGGATGTGTAAAAATATCTCCCTGAGTGGGAGCAGTAAGTTCTGTGGGATAGTCTTCGATGTCAGTGGAAGGATGAGGTGGCTGCGGGAGCTCTAATTGAGGAGGATAGTTCTCGGGATCCTCATGAATGGCTGTGTCCTCGTCCCGATGTACGACCTCCTCGGTGATAAGCTCTGGCTCTGTGTGTAAGGCCTCCTCAAAAGCATGCTTTGGCTCCGCATGTGAGGCCTTCTCGTCAATATGCTCTGGCTCGACAGGGTGCTCTTTTGCCTTCTCATCAACCATCAATGTAGGCTCTCTCTGGAATGGTGATGCTGGCTGCTCATGTGTGTCAACTTGTGGGGATGTATCATGGAGAGAGGAATGCTCACAAGCAATCCAAAAATATAGTCTATCCCCCTCAAGACTGACATGGATGTCCTCCTCAATTGTTCCTGCAGCTGAAACACGGTTCATAACAAAATCTGCCAATCGTAGCTCAAATGCATCACCTGTTGTAATGCTAACTGAACCAGTGAACCTCGCTGACTCTAAGAGGCCCTCCAATAAGTTCTAAATGTGTCCTTGTCTAGCGGCGTATATGACTCAATTTCTGCTTCCTTCACTGCCTCTTCGTCCATCCTCTCTTCATATGCAATAGCTGTATCGTAGGATGTGGGATCGACGACGGCACATTCTGGCTCTGGTAGTATGTCTAGCGATGCTTCTTGCCCATAATATGAAGAAGCAGAACTGATATCTTTGGAAATCCCTGCAACCTTAAGCATGAGCGGATTCATTTCAAGTTCCCTCTGCACCCATTCCAATTGAAGGTCGCCCTTATCAAGCCTGGCTTGTATTTCAACTTGGTGTGCATGCATCTGATCAAAATAGTATTCTCCCATCTGAGCACTCTGATCAAAATAGTATTCTCCCATCTGAGCACTCTGATCAAAATAGTATTCTCCCATCTGAGCACTCTGATCAAAATCTATGGTCCACATAGTATAATCCATAATACCTGATCAATAAAGATAAATACCTGGAGAAAAATATCAGTGGCACAAAAGAATATAGAAATGATAATAATGGTGGCGGGGGTGAAAATTTCCTTTTGTTTATAAAAGTTTTTTTCGTAGTCTAATCAATCTAATTGTGACAAATTGGCACCCAACGGGAAACGCCTCCCCGGCAACGGTGCCAAGAACTTGATCGGCCCCGGATATACACCCGGAGAACGATTGTAGTTTTACCGCAAGAGAACGGTCAAGTGGCGAGCGGGTATCGAACATGTGGAGGTGGTGTTGGTTCCAATCTATCCTAGGTTGGCTCGACTACGAATGTTTTATTGGTAGAGATGGTTATGGTATGATGTAATGACAATGGTGATGGATGTCGGTGCTGGTGATAAAGATGTTGGGTAAAATATCGATTCAAATTCAATATAATAAAAGTGTCTAGGGCTAGGAAATCCCCGCTAAGAATCGTCATACACCTCCTTGAATCGTGAATCTCAATATTACTAGACTTGTGTTGAGGTGAACTAGTCGTGACTGAATAGAGAACCACGCTCACGCTCTCTCGCTATTGCCGGTCTATAGCAACCTAGATTAGGGCCCACTCTCGTGCAAACTCCAACCCTAGCCACTAGCATTATGATCGACATCATCGTTCAATCGCACCTCGAGCCCACTCTCGTGCAAACTCGAGTTACGATCTAGGTTTTGTGATAGTTCGTATTCGTCCAATCTCTTGCAAACGAATATGTGCATTGGTTTATTATAAAAATGCTAGCTTTGGCCCAATCTCTTGCAAACCAAGTCTAGTGGATTTCGATTATAAACCTAATTCGAATATCTAGGCCTTCCCATCGATTGGAATCCAATCTCTTGCAAACCCCAAATCGATGGAAATTTCTAGCTATCCGTAATAAATCAATCACAACCTAACCCCTTTAGCAATTCCAGCAACATAGAAATTCATTCATCACAAATCTAAAAATAGATTCATAGGTTTCATCCATTTGCCCTAGAACAACGAATCTACTCAAGCATAGCAATAACGATATATAAATCAATAAAAGACATTGCTTGCATACAAAAAGATATCAAATCAAAGATTCAAATAATAAGAACAAAGATACTTAGCTTTGATGAAGAATTCCAATCCAAATACAAACTTTAACCTCTGAAATAATCCCTAAGAATACATAATGGGAACCCCTTCTAATGACGCCTACAAACCCCTTAAATAGCCCCCAAAACCCTAGCAAATAACCCCTAAAACCCCTCTAAACCTGCGCCCAAAATCAGATCTGTGCGTAACTTAAGTTCTGGGCTGGCAGCGACTCGGCCGAGTGGAAAGCTCACTCGGCCGAGTGAGAATTCCTGCAGAAACTCCAGAAAACAGCACTCTGTCAAAAACTGTCAAAAACTGGTCACTCGGCCGAGTGGAAAGCTCACTCAGCCGAGTGAAAGTGTTACTCGACCGAGTGACACAGATATGCGAATTCCAGCACTGCAGTATCAACTTGCAGAAATTCTACAGATTTCATCCGACCTCCGATTGGCGCGTTCTTGGCAGCGTTGGAACCGTCATGAAGTCTACTACCCATAAAAATATGATAAAAATAATTTGACCACTGAAATGATAGCATATTTCAAAAGAGTGGGAGGATGTCTGAAAATTTGGGCGCTCATGTCATCGGCATCACTCGGCCGAGTGGGATGTTGAGTATTGGACTCTCCACCTTGATTTTGATGATGATCAATCATAAATCATTGTGACTAACTCCTGTGATTGCAGTTAGCTAAAAGTCACCAATTAGATTCAAGAAGATCAAAAGTGACTACACGTGTTGATTCAAGTGGAGGACTTGGTAGATCAACAAAGGTGATGCATTGGCTTGAAGAACTCAAAGGCTTCATCTAATCTCAAGCAAATGCCATCAACAAATGAATGGTGATTCCATCCCAAGAGAAGAAAGGATTGGATGAGTCGAAAGCTTCGACGTTGAAGATGTTCAAGACTCAAGACATTGAAGCTTTGAAGACGGTTCGTCATGGTATTTTTATTGTCTTCTAGCTTTATTAAATAGAATGTTAAGCCTTGAGTAGTACTTGCCTGATAATCTTCATAACGATCATATCTTAGAGCTAGGATCTTAGTAGAAGTCCATATGAACTTTCCCGAAGCTTCGCGCTTCGATTCGCGACTTCTAGTGCATGTTAGTTGGTTCAAGAAGAAGAACCAACCGACTAGATGGTGATCTAGTCGGTCGGCAAAGCTTCTTGGACCGACTAGTTTGCCTTCTCAATTTCTAGCTCAGTTACTGTTTACAGTTAGTCGGTCAAAGAAGGTTCACCGACCGACTAGTTGTGAAACTAGTCGGTTAGGAATCCTTCTTGGACCGACTAGTTGAACTTCCATTTTTGAGCCTGAGCTACTGTTTATCGTTAGTCGGTCTATATACATTTGATGACCGACTAGTTGATGAACTAGTCGGTCAACATTTGTTCTTGGACCGACTAATTCAAATTGCATTCAGACTATTGTTTTATCTCTTAGTCGCTCTCAGTTGACTCACCGACCGACTAGTTGTGAAACTAGTCGGTTGTCCAGTCTTCTTAAACCGAATAGTTCCTTATTGTCTGAACTCTCTCTTTTGGCTGTCGAGCTGTTAGTCGGTTCATGTTGATTCACCGACGGTCAGTGATCCTTCTTTGACCGACTAGTCTGCTTCAGAAATAGATCCGTTGGAGCATTTATTGCACGAATCTTGTGACCGTTTTCTCTCTTCCCTATATAAGCTTGAGGGCTTCTAACCAGGGATTCAAGGCTGATATTTGAGAGATTTTCACATCTAAGAGAGGAGCCATTAAACTCTATTCCCAAGCTCTCTCTTCTCACTAGAATCTCTCCCTCGCTCTTATTCCTCAAGAGAGATTCATTGATTGTGAGCCTTCCAAGCTAAGAGCTTGATCCAAGGACACCAACCTCATCCTAACCACCTATTACTGTCCATCTTGGTGGAGCTAGGGCTTGGTGTCATCATCTTCCTCAAAATCCCTCTTCCCTAATATTTGGTAAGTTTACTCAAGGCATATGATTTTGTAGGTAAGTGTTTATTTCATCGCATTTGATATTTGAATTGCTCTCGGTTGTGAGAGTGGTCTTAGTCCCGGGTTGTGGGATTAAGGGGTTTGCGTGATCCTGGGTTGTGGGATTCACGGACATCGATTGTAGGTCGATTGCACTTGTGGGGTTTCCGCAAGTGGGCTAGTGGAAAATCTTGGGTTAGTGGTTTCTAACTCAAGTATCCGGAGGGGATCCGGGTGGTTAGGACGTAGGATCACCGGGAACAAGTCGGGGTGACTTGGGTGGATCTGAACCCGTTACATGCTTTGTTTGCGTTGTTGTTCTCTTATTGTATTCCGCATTTGTTGGTTAGCTAGGGTTTTATTTGGCATAAATTCCTTATAATTCTATAAAACACTTTTCACCCCCCCTCTAGTGTTTGTTCCTCATAGCACATGGTCACTACAATTGGTATCAGAGCAAGGTTATAGCTATGGCAACCAACAACAACAACACACGATGCCCTCTTCCACCATATCTCCTCGGGCCAAATTATCAAAGTTGGTGTGTAAAGATGAAGGCCTACATTCAATCCATCGATAAGGATTATTGGAAGCTTGTGGAAAAGCCCCTTCGTGCACCTACCACTCCTGAACATGAATGGACAAATAAGCAAAAAGAATTGGCGGGGAAACATCAAGAGGTAATGGATATCTTGCTTGATTATTTAACTTATGACATTCTTATGCATGTGTCCAAGGCAACAACGGCATATCAAATATGGCACATGCTAGCGGAGCAAGAAGAGTCCACCTCGGAGTGTTCTTCCTCCAATGATGAAAGAGATTCATTCATGGGCTTGATGGCACGAGAGGACGACTCTAGTGACGAGTCAAGTGATTCGAGTGGAAGCGATAGCGAAAGAGAAGAGGTAACAATAAAACTTGGAATTGCTTTTAGACAATTATTTGATAAACATAAGAGTCTTATACATAAATATTGTGATGCTAAGAATAAGATTGCTAGTCTCACTAACACATCTACATGTTGCACCTCTAACAATGACACCATTGTTGAGAATCTCACCATTGAGAAAGCAAGTTTGCTTACTCAATATGGCATGTTGAGAAATGAGGTGGAGTCCCTCAAATCTCAACTTGATCGTGTTTCCATTACGGATAGTAACGATCTTGAGATTGAAAATCTTCAATCTCAAAACACTATTTTGGGTATTGAGAATGAGGATCTCAAATCCCAAGTGCACGAGCTCATCACACATGCATCTAATGCACGCACCCCCTATAGTGAAGTAACTATAGATGTTGTGAGGTCATCCTCCGGTGCATCCACTAGTGGTGTCTATAACAACGTGGGGAGTTCTACTACCAAGGAAACCACCACTCCTATGCCTCCCTCCTTTGGAAAGAAACCCACCAAGGGTGGACATCAAAGGAGGGGACATGCTTACATGTACACCAATACACGTAGGAATGCACCTACTCATGCTTATGATCATCATCATGCATACACACCTCATGTTCATCCACGTATGTATGCAACACCATACCATGGATCATATGACAATCATCGTGCTTTTGCACATCATAATGTTCCATACACATATCCGCATGCTCTTGCTAGATCTCATGCTCCTGGCCTCATGCACCACGTAGAAATCAACCTTTCGTGCATGCAACCACTAGGAAGAGGATTCCCAAAGTATACACCATTTGGGGTCCGAAGAACACTAGCATCCATGCTAAGAATATGTATGTGCAATCGTTTATAAATGATATTATTTTGAATGATGATTATGTTGGGAAATCACGGTCCTCGTGGACTTGGTTTCCGAAGGGTTAGTTTTCCTTTGACCCTTCATTGCTTGGTACCATAAGCTTAATTTCATTTTATGGGTACCAAAGCAATTTTGGTAAGAATTGGTTTATTCTTTTTATTTGCATATTGATCTTGGATGTACATGTTAATTTGTAACTTAAATTCATATTGAACTTGAATTTAGTTAGAATATGGGTTGCAACTATGTGAATTTAATTTGTATAAATTTGTTGCCTAACCCATATGATCCGAAAAGATTTTTAGATACCAAAATTATGTTTTCTAGGTTCAATCCACTTTGGGATACCAACCCTTCCAACTCCTTGATTTGCAAAGATTCACGTTCAAATGGAGTTGATGGTGCTTAAGTGATGCACCAAAGTAGGGGGAGCTTAATATTGTAAGTATGTGTATTGAACAATTGGTACTATAATCTATTGATATCATCTTTACAATTGGTAGACTATTCATATTGGATATCTTCTTTATATGATTACTCTAGGAGATGATTTGGTATGTCTACACTTGATATCATGCTAGATATGGTCTTTGGACCATTATATGATGTTTTGAGTATGCTCATTAGAATTTATTTTGAGTATTGGACTCATAACCATGTTTCTTGCAGTGTCTTGTTTTTTCTAACACATCTCACACTACCTTTTACTATTAGTATCTATTGTAATTCTTTATCACATATGCTTAATGCTTATCTTCTTGTGATAATTGATAATAGTTGAGTTGTTGTTGGATATGTGCTCTTGCAATTGATATCTTTATTTTGATATCTTGTTTTCGATTGGTAACTATACAATTGATATCTCTATATTAGATATTATTTTATGTTTTCCACTCTTTTGTTGCATTTGTTGTTTCTCTATCCCCATGCCTCTTTGCTAATGACAAAGGGGGAGAGAAATAAACAAGATGTGCTTATTAAATGTTGAGTGTTAAACATTAGCTTGAATCATATAGACTTTATGTATGTTCATTCATGTATATGATTCAGGGGGAGCATTGGTGATTACCTTGGTTTATATTGATTACATTATATATATACATTGGTAATCATGCTCATGTTTACGATGTGTATCACCTATATAATTTGTATTGTGTGCGCATATTATTTCTGGTCATTCATGCGATATGTACACAACCTCATGTGATACACACACTCTCAACTGCAAGTGATGCTATTGATTATTGATACTAACTTGATTGGCATCATTGCATGGGGAGTAAGTATATTTAATGCACAATTATTTGTTTTGTTTATATTTGGTTTGTCATCATCAAAAAGGGGGAGAATGTTGAGTATTGGACTCTCCACCTTGATTTTGATGATGATCAAACACAAATCATTGTGACTAACTCCTGTGATTGTAGTTAGCTAAAAGTCACCAATTAGATTCAAGAAGATCAAAAGTGACTACACGTGTTGATTCAAGTGGAGGACTTGGTAGATCAACAATGGTGATGCATTGGCTTGAAGAACTCAAAGGCTTCATCTAATCTCAAGTAAATGCCATCAACAAATGAATGGTGATTCCATCCCAAGAGAAGAAAGGATTGGATGAGTCGAAAACTTCGACGTTGAAGATGTTCAAGACTCAAGACATTGAAGCTTTGAAGACGGTTCGTCATGGTATTTTTATTGTCTTCTAGCTTCATTAAATAGAATGTTAAGCCTTGAGTAGTACTTGCCTGATAATCTTCATAACGATCATATCTTAGAGCTAGGATCTTAGTAGAAGTCCATACGAACTTTCCCGAAGCTTCGCGCTTCGATTCGCGACTTCTAGTGCATGTTAGTTGGTTCAAGAAGAATAACCAACCGACTAGATGGTGATCTAGTCGGTCGACAAAGCTTCTTGGACCGACTAGTTTGCCTTCTCAATTTCTAGCTCAGTTACTGTTTACATTTAGTCGGTCAAAGAAGGTTTACCGACCGACTAGTTATGAAACTAGTCGGTTAGGAATCCTTCTTGGACCGACTAGTTGAACTTCCATTTTTGAGCCTGAGCTACTGCTTATCGTTAGTCGGTCTATGTACATTTGACGACCGACTAGTTGATGAACTAGTCGGTCAACATTTGTTCTTGGACCGACTAATTCAAATTACATTCAGACTATTGTTTTATCTCTTAGTCGGTCTCAGTTGACTCACCGACCGACTAGTTGTGAAACTAGTCGGTTGTCCAGTCTTCTTAGACCGACTAGTTCCTTATTGTCTGAACTCTCTCTTTTGGCTGTCAAGCTGTTAGTCGGTTCATGTTGATTCACCGACCGACTAGATGTGAATCTAGTCGGTCAGTGATCCTTCTTTGACCGACTAGTCTGCTTCAGAAATAGATCCGTTGGAGCATTTATTGTACGAATCTTGTGACCGTTTTCTCTCTTCCCTATATAAGCTTGATGGCTTCTAACCAGGGATTCAAGGCCGATATTTGAGAGATTTTCACATCTAAGAGAGGAGCCATTATACTCTATTCCCAAGCTCTCTCTTCTCACTAGAATCTCTCCCTCACTCTTATTCCTCAAGAGAGATTCATTGATTGTGAGCCTTCCAAGCTAAGAGCTTGATCCAAGGACACCAACCTCATCCTAGCCACCTATTGCTGTCCATCTTTGTGGATCTAGGGCTTGGTGTCATCATTTTCCTCAAAATCCCTCTTGCCCTAATATTTGGTAAGTTTACTCAAGGCATAGGATTTTGTAGGTAAGTGTTTATTTCATCGCATTTGATATTTGAATTGCTCTCAGTTGTGAGAGTGGTCTTAGTCTCGGTTTGTGGGACTAAGGGTTTTGCGTGATCCTGGGTTGTGGGATTCACGAACATCGATTGTAGGTCGATTGCACTTGTGGGGTTTCCACAAGTGGGCTAGTGGAAAATCTTGGGTTAGTAGTTTCTAACTCAAGTATCCGGAGGGGATCTGGGTGGTTGGGACGTAGGATCACCGGGAACAAGTCGGGGAGACTTGGGTGGATCCGAACCCATTACATGCTTTGTTTGCGTTGTTGTTCTCTTATTGTATTCCGCATTTGTTGGTTAGCTAGGGTTTTATTTGGCGTAAATTCCTTATAATTCTATAAAACACTATTCACCCCCCTCTAGTGTTTGTTCCTCATAGCACAGGGTCACTACATGGTATTCTTCACTCGGTCAAGTGGACTTCTCTACTCGGCCGAGTGGTCTTCTACTGCGCTCCCTAAAATTCCTGGCTTTGATTCTCTCCAGAAATTCTGACTCACTCGGGCGAGTGGAGTTCTCTACTCGGCCGAGTGGAATTATCCACTCGGTCGAGTACGTTGTGGCTCAAGATCTCTTCGTATCAGTTGTACTCGGCCGAGTACGCGGCTTCACTCGGCCGAGTGGACTGTGTACTCGACCAAGTGGCCTGTTTCTGGAATCTTTCCTTCCTTTCCTAGCATCCTCGTCGATTCTGTCGATCTCCTTCTTCTCCCGCTCATCATCCAGCGCCGTTAGCTCATCGATAGAGCCATGGCGACGCTCCAGTGCGCGTGCAAATCCCTTAAGCTCATTTTTGCTCCCGATTGCTCCATATTTCCTGAAATCCGACGAAAACGAGAAATAATGGAAAGTAACGAAATATCGTCGAAGAATCGTGAAAATCTCAATATGAGCAATCAAAATGGCATGAAAATATTCAGAAAATGTGTAAAATATGGACCGATCATGGGCTCATTGGTATTTTTGTGATATCGTTGTGGTGCATGTATATAGGTAGAGTGTGTGAACCCCGGGGTATCACTCATGTGCCACACTTAGTATATTAATGATTGTCTCTTGTGTTATATATGTACACTCAGTGTTATTCGTAATATATGTATGAAGTTGTGTGAATGATAGTATTTATATATGTGTAGATAGTTATACCACTTTAGGGATGTCTGGGTATATTAGAATATCTGCTAATGGTGTATGTGGTTTGAAGATACTTGTAAATGCTTGAAATAGTATACTAGTAAGTCATGGGTTTGATAGGTATAATGATAATAGTGTACTTATAGTTGAAGGTGCATGCCTATTATTTGATCTATATGTCTTTACGTATGAGCGTGTTGTAAGGATCACCTTACCCTTGCAATACTAACAACAACACACTAGAGGGGGGTGAATAGTGTAATGGCACAAATTGCGTATTTAAAAATTAAACTTGCAAATGCGGAATTATAAATGCAAGAGGAATTTAAACACCACAAGAATCCAAATGCAAACACAAAAGGTTACCCTGGTTCCCCAAACTTGGGTACGTCCAGCCACACCAATATCAGCTATAATTCTCACACAGAGAAGTGAATACAATTTCACACAGAAATACCACACACAGAGGATTTGGATTCTCACATAGAGAAATCCTTGCTTTCACACAGAAAGACTTTTGCTCTCACACAGAGCGACTCAAACTCTCACACAGAGAGAACCCAACCAACCCTCACACAGAAGGTTATACTCTCACACAAAGAGTAACTAGCTCTCACACAGAAAGCTGGGGTTTCAATGAAATAACACAGTAAAACAAATACTCTTACCTATACCTTGAGATGAACTTACTCATTAATGAATGCAAGGCATGGAAGAGGATCTCCAAGTGATGAGATTTGCTAGAATTGCACTTGGATGATTTCCCTTGAGCTTGACTTCAATGCATGAAGGAGATTTAGAGCTCTAAGAGGAAAATGAGAGAGTTTGAGAGTGGCTTAAATAAACTCTAATGATTTTCAATAGAATCAAGGAGTTCTAATGAACTCATCCCTCGCATATATATAGGAACCCTATATGAGCTCTCAAAATCCAAGAAAACATCCAAAAGCAAAAGGCTGCAACGGCTAGAATTTGGGCTGAAACGTCACAGACAGTCGACTGATGAACAAATGACAGTCGACTGTTCAACGGCTAGAAAAATCTCAACGGCTATAATCTGAGCCAGGACAGTCGATTGTAGAAGACTACACAGACGACTGTAAAACAGACAGTCGACTGTATATACTTCATCAGGCGACTACTGCAGGGGATGGAATAAAACAGAGAGTTGCACTCTTTCTCCCAGTATGCATACAGGCGACTGATGAATAGATGGCAGTCGACTGTAAAATAGACATGCGACTGTTTATCCTTCATCAGTCGACTACTGTAGGAGATGGAGAAAAACAGAAAGATGCAATATTCGCACTTACGCCTTTCAGACGACTGTTGACCATTTCACAGGCGACTTTAAATATACAGATGACTGTAATATGAACATCAGTCGACTGATGCGAAAAGCTCAAGTAGAGTCAATAAAAATGTTGACTTGAGCAGTGCATCACAGTCGACTGTAGAAGGCTCGACAGGCGACTGGAATCACCCAGTCGACTGAGAATCCTTCAGCAGATGACTGTAGGAGAGCCAGAGACTCCAAATGAGTCTTTGGACATGATGAGCCTATTGGGTTGGATTCTATGATAATCCTAAGGCTCACTAAGATGGTTAGAATGCTTATGCATGAGTGAGTAGACCATCTATCAAGGCATTACATTAACCTAGACTCAAATGAGAGAGAAAGCAATAAAGGAAATATTACATGGATTACATTACTTTCCTTAGAGTATATGGCTACAATCTTGATGCCTTGATGCTCCCCATCATCTCCAAGCTTTAGCACCCCTTGAGTCCAAGCTTTGACCCTTCTCCACTTGATGTCCATCCTTGCACCAAGTGTTTAGTCTCCAAAAAAGATATTCTTGAAATGTTAACTAAGAGACTAAAACAAGAGAGTCATTAGCAACAATATAATGTTGTGATCATCATCAAAATAACATTGGTATGAAACACCAATACTCAACCATCTCCCCCTTTTTGATGATGACACACATTATGTAAAACATAAAGAAATAAAGCACAATGATAATGAGCTCTCCCTACTTATATGCACCAATTGTAAAAATGAGATACACAATTGTAAATGCTCATTATACCAAATGAAATAATAAGACATCATGGTGACATATAATTGGCATGAATTACATAAACCAATTGCAATAGAAAATAACCATGCACATATGAATGGTTTATACATCCCATATATCTCTCCCCATAAATATATCTCTCCCTAAATGCATATGTATGAAATACAAGAATTACATTTACATAATGCATATATCTCTCCCCCTTGACATCGTCAAAAAGGTGGACATCAAAAATATCCCTCTTGGCATCTTAATCAAAGATGTGACAATATGCCAGAGTAAAGAAATGTATGATACCAAATTTGTAAAAATTAGTGGGTATCAATCACTATCCCATACTCCCCATAGATCATAGAAATAGTCAAATTTTGACTTCTAGGATCTAATACCAATTGTAAAGTAGGAGATAAACAATCTCTAACAATTGATGTAATACCAATTGTAGACACAGAATCTTGAAAGATAATCCTGTTTACTAATTGATATACATATATTGGAGCCATGGGCCTAAAGTGTATCAAAGCAATAGATATGGAAAAATCAAGCTTCATTGATACACAAAGATATTGCCAAAAAGGAATTAAAACAAGAAACATGTTGGCAATATCAATTCATAATAACCAATTGGAAATGACACCAATTGAAACAATGATCCCAAAAATCAACCCGAAATGAGAGTTAAAATATGTTTTAAAATATTTTAAACATATTAGATATAATAACTCCCCCATTGTCATACATATGGATCAACAAATGCATGCATGACAATATCTTCCCCAATGTCCCCATTTTCATAAAGAATAAGTTTGAAAATATTTTCAAAATCATGAAACGCACACAAACAATGGGTATGCTAAAAATAAACATTTAAGCACAATACACATGCAATATGCATATGCGTGAGTAACCTAAACATTAGGGAACCAAACCCAAGAGGAGTTTGATTTCCTAATGTAATCACATGAGGTGATCGCATCCCTAACTAGAGAGTTGGTGTAACTATCCCTCTCTTGCACACTAACCTTAGTGGAAATCCATAAACTCAAGAATTTCCTAGGCAATGGTTTTGCCTTTGCAAGAGGAGTGGATGTGGCATGCTTAGGTGTAGAAAAGAATTTCTTGGCATGCATAGAATGAGGATTTTGCTTCTTAGCAAAAAATGAAGGGTTTTTATGTTTCCTCATCACCTTCTGATTTACATGCTTCTAGTTGATGTTATTGTTATACAATAAAGCATGGTGATTCTTCTTAGGTGCTTTAGCAACATTTCTTGTATTAGCACCAAAAGAGAAATTAGAGGTGTGTTTGGGTACCACATTTTGAATATATCCCAAGCCTCCTCTATGATTTGCCGGATGTTGTTTTTCAAGCAAACCGTGGAGTGAATCCCTAGAATAAACAAAGCTTTTGAGCTTATGAGATTCCTCTTCGCATTTCAACGTAAGTTGTTGAATGCGAGTTTCTAAGCTAAGGTTTTGAGCTAATAATTTTTCCTTAGAAAATCTCAAATCCTTAACTTGAGATAGAAGTGTGTCTCTCTTACTACTGTCACACACATGCAAAGCATCATGATTATTTACACTAGTAGACTCTAAAGCATGCACCCTACTCATACCATTCTTAAATTTAGCTTTCAATTTATCATATGAGTCGACGCATTTAATTGCCAAGTTGAAGGCCACATTGAAGAGGTATTCGAGATCCTCGTAGGAAAGCTTTTCCTCCTCAACTTCCTCATCGTTTTCCTCCTCGCTAGAGCTTGACGAAGACTCTTCCCCATTAGCTATGAAGCACATTTCTTCGTTGGAGTTGAGCCACACCTCTATCTCTTCATTGCTTGAGCTAAAGGAGATTGATGAAGGAACATCAAAAGCCACGAAGCACATGTGAGCTTGCTCCTTGACATCCTCTTCTTCATCACTTGATGTGTCCTCATCAGAATAATCAAATGTGCCAATAAGTCCCTTCTTTTGATTCTTGAATTTGAACTTGCCTTTCCAAGGCTTCTTCCCTTTCCCTTTGTAATTTTCTTTGTCGGGCTTGGAAGGGCATTCGGTAGAAAGATGACATTTTCCTCTACAATTGAAACAAATAGAATTGTTAGACTTAGAGGCAAACTTTGACAAAGATTTACATTGCTTGTCCTTGAGGAATGCCTTGAATTGCTTGAATTGCTTGGCAAGCTCGATGTAATCATCATCGCTAACATCTTCTTCTTCTTCTTCTTCACTCGGAGATTCCCGATGGAACTACTTTCTCCACTTGATTGGCTCCTTCTCGGCATGGAATGCAACCCCCTTTTGCTTCTCGGGCTTGGTTGGTTGAATCTCTTCCTTACGTTGAAGTTTCACTTCATACGCCATGAGCTTCCCAAGGCACTCCTCAACTGTGTATTTGGACAAGTCATTTGACTCCAAAATCCCGTTGGCCTTTGACTCCTATTGAGATGTAAGTGAGTTAAGGATCTTCTCTACACGATCCTCTTGGAAAATCACCTTTCCAAGTCCTTCCAAAGTGTTCATAATTTCAGTAAACCTTGTGAACATCTGCGAGATGTTTTCATCTTGCTGCAACTTAAACAACTCATATTTAGATCTAAATACGCATTGTTTAGATTTCTTTACCTTCAAAGTACCTTCATGAGAAATCTCCAATGTATGCCAAGTTTCGTTGGCCGATTTGCACATGGAGATGCGGTTGAACTCATTTGAAGTGAAGGCGCAATGGAATGCATTCATAGCCCTCGCATTGACTTTGATCGAGTCCTTCTCTGCCTTAGTTCTAGAAGCCGCGGGTGAAGTATGCTCCCCAAATGGCAACTCCGTAATGTGCCATTGGTCTTGACCCTTCATGTAGATCATCATCCTCATCTTCCAACTTGGGTAGTTGGTTTCGTTGAAGAGCGGGGGTTGAACGGTAGAGTGACCTTCTTCATGAGACGTGGTTGTAGCATTGAATGCCATCATTGCAGCATGCTATAACCTCGCTCCGATACCAATTGTAAGGATCGCCTTACTCTTGTAATACTAAGAACAACACACTAGAGGGGGTGAATAGTGTAATGACACAAATTACGTATTTAAAAATTAAACTTGCAAATACGGAATTATAAATGCAAGAGGAATTTAAACACCACAAGAATCCAAACGCAAACACAAAATGTTACCCTGGTTCCCCAAACTTGGGTACGTCCAGCCACACCAATATCAGCTATAATTCTCACACAGAGAAGTGAATACAATTTCACACAGAAATACCACACACAGAGGATTTGGATTCTCACATAGAGAAATCCTTGCTTTCATACAGAAAGACTTTTGCTCTCACACAGAGAGACTCAAACTCTCACACAGAGAGAACCCAACCAACCCTCACACAGAAGGTTATACTCTCACACAGAGAGTAACTAGCTCTCACACAGAAAGCTGGTGTTTCAATGAAATAACACAGTAAAACAAATACTCTTACCTATACCTTGAGATGAACTTACTCATTAATGAATGCAAGGCATGGAAGAGGATCTCCAAGTGATGAGATTTGCTAGAATTGCACTTGGATGTTTTTCCTTGAGCTTGACTTCAATGCATGAAGGAGATTTAGAGCTCTAAGAGGGAAATGAGAGAGTTTGAGAGTGGCTTAAATAAACTCTAATGATTTTCAATAGAATCAAGGAGTTCTAATGAACTCATCCCTCGCATATATATAGGAACCCTATATGAGCTCTCAAAATCCAAGAAAACATCCAAAAGCAAAAGGCTGCAACGGCTAGAATTTGGGCTGAAACGTCACAGACAGTCGACTGATGAACAAATGACAGTCGACTGTTCAACGGCTGGAAAAATCTCAACGGCTATAATCTGAGCCAGGACAGTCGATTGTAGAAGACTACACAGAGGACTGTAAAACAGACAGTCGACTGTATATACTTCATCAGGTGACTGCTGCAGGGGATGGAATAAAACAGATAGTTGCACTCTTTCTCCCAGTATGCATCAGGCGACTGATGAATAGATGGCAGTCGACTGTAAAATAGACAGGCAACTGTTTATCCTTCATCAGTCGACTACTGTAGGAGATGGAGAAAAACAGAGAGATGCAATATTCGCACTTACGCCTTTCAGACGACTGTTGACCATTTCACAGGCGACTGTAAATATACAGACGACTGTAATATGAACATCTGTCGACTGATGCGAAAAGCTCAAGTAGAGTCAATAAAAATGTTGACTTGAGCAGTGCATCACAGTCGACTGTAGAAGGCTCGACAGGCGACTGGAATCACCCAGTCGACTGAGAATCCTTCAGCAGATAACTGTAGGAGAGCCAGAGACTCCAAATGAGTCTTTGGACACGATGAGCCTATTGGGTTGGATTCTATAATAATCCTAAGGCTCACTAAGATGGTTAGAATTCTTATGCATGAATGAGTAGACCATCTATCAAGGCATTACATTAACCTAGACTCAAATGAGAGAGAAAGCAATAAAGGAAATAATACATGGATTACATTGCTTTCCTTAGAGTATATGGCTACAATCTTGATGCCTTGATGATCCCCATCATCTCCAAGCTTTGGCACCCCTTGAGTCCAAGCTTTGGTCCTTCTCCACTTGATGTCCATCCTTGCACCAAGTGTTTAGTCTCCAAAAAACATATTCTTGAAATGTTAACTAAGAGACTAAAACAAGAGAGTCATTAGCAACAACATAATGTTGTGATCATCATCAAAATAACATTGGTATGAAACACCAATACTCAACACGTGTGCTCGTACATAGATATATATGTGTTTAGTCATGGGTAGATATGTACATATTATAGTATGTGTGTGATATACGTATGGTAATAGGGTTATAATTTTGTGTAGTATTGCTTGCCCTTACGGTACGTTGTGTGCGTGTATACCATGAGGTATACATGATCATTGTATGTCTTAACTATGTATGGATAAGTATATGTATTAGTATACTAATTATATGTAAATTGCTATGGTGTGAATATATATTATAGGTATGTGGCTATACGATGCATGCATATACGGGATAGTGTATTTGATTATATATGTGTGCTGATGTTTGTAATATTATTATGGTATGTATGTGGTTACGTTGGTGTGTGTGTGTGTGTGTGTGTGTGTGTGTGTGTGTGTTGGAGTGGCGTTGGTATAGGTATAAATATCGTGTTATGTATATAGAGTATTCTAATATGAGATTTGTGTCTCACTCAAGCTTGAGTAGGTATACTCTAAGTATATTGTTTTATATGTCTGTGGTTTGCATGTAGTAATATGAATATAGTAATGGATGATGTATGTATAGGATTGGTTGTGTCTGGTTGGGTTACACACATGATTGCGGGTGGCTATACCATTATATAGTTATAGGTGTTGGTCTTGTAGTATAGTTATTTACTAAGATTTTACAGGTTGAATGTATATCTGTTAGCTAAACTTGGTGTGTAGAATGTGCTAAGTATATAGTGGTATGATTGGTATGTATAAATGGTATATTAGCATGTGTGGGCGTGCACCATGCATGGGTAAGTATGTCCTTAGCTATAGGCATTTGTGACTATGGTATATGTGTCACGTCTTGAATATATTTATAGGATTGTATGTGATGTGTATATAAGATGAAGTGTCTGCGTGTATTTGAATAACTATATATTGGTGTATTATAGTAGTGATGAATGTATATTAGATATAGCTTACATGATTTAATATTGTATGATGTGATCACCTGCGTTGATATATTGGTATTGAATGTACGCTAGGAGATATTAGGGAATAGTATATCCATGTTGTTTTGTGCATAGGTAATTATCTATATGTGAAGAATTACGATTGTATTTGCTAGTGTAAAACTATTTTTATGTAAGTATGTGCAAATTGGTTATGTGATAGTGCGTGATAGCTATACAAGGGATGTATATGACTATATGAATGATTGAAGTACGTGTATGATTCTGACTGTCTATGATAGGTATAAGTATAGAATGTGTATATATATACATGTTTGTAGTGTTAATGTTTTACTATCTAGTGCATATATAAGCACTTATAGTAACTATGCGTGGTTTGAATCATAGTGTAATGTGATTGGAGTACTTACTAGAGTGGCTAGGTATATTTATAGTTAGAAAGTCTGAGGGTGGACTTTATTCTAAGGTGGGTAGGATGTCACGGTCGCTTTTCGATCGTATGTTTTTCGTGCGCGTACTTTTGTTCGTACGCGTATTTATTTTGACCTCTTCTTGTATCCGAACCGTAAGATGTGATATGTCGTGTGACCCTCTGAAAGAGTACTTATTTGTGGAATTATTTGTGAACATCATTTTACGGGTCGTTCTCCCACAAAATTACTTTGTCTGAAGAGGAATCATAGATTCCACCTTCGTCGTTAGACCTTTCTATTTTTTAGTTCCGATTTTCGTTACCCTAGCCCGTGACCGATCTTCTTAGTCTTGACCTCTCGTCGACACGGTCGTCCCTGTATTTTTCTCATAATTATCAGACACCGCTAGATCCACTTTTTACACTAATCCCCTTCTAATACACTTAGCCTAATTAACTTGATAATTTAACTAACCTAATTAAAACTAGACCTAATACGTTTCATGAAAATAATTCATAGCTATTCGCCATCCCTTATTAACCTAAGTCTACCCCCTCCCTCTCATAACTTCTCTCTCCAAACACCTAGATGCATCCCACTTACAAAACCGTTTATCAAAACAACTTGCCTATGTTCACCACTTTTGGCAATTCATCTTTCCAATTGGGACTAATGTATCCCCCCATCTCTCCCTCTCTCCTCCTATAACCCTTAAATCACTAAACCCTAGAGCTAAATAGCAACAATTCATCTTCAAAAACACAAACGCAGCTAGGTTAACTCACGCACCCATACGCAGCCGCCACTTTCAACCTCACACCCAGCCGCTGTTGCCGCCGTCGGCGACCCCCACCTACTGCCAACCACTCCCCTCGACGTCCCTTATCCACTGGTAGCCTCCCTCACGTCAACTCTTCCTCCTCCTTTCGCAAACAGCGCACAAACACCTGAAAACCTGAAAAATATCCTCCTCTTTCATCAACTCACGGCCAGGAGTTTCTGGGCCACCGTCGGCCGCCCCCTGCCGTCGGCCGCCCCCTCAGGCCACCTCTAGCCGTGCAAGTCCTTCCCTAGCTGTTGCAACCCCTGGAGCTCTTCCCTTGCACGTGCAAACTTCAGATTCTCACGTAACTTCAGATCTACGCTACCCGAACCCATGGCCAGATCTGTCTGCCATCTCTTGTGCTTCTCATGCCACTGTCTGTGCCTTCCTGATGCCATAGGACACTGTGCCGCTGTCCATCCCCTTCGCATCGCTGTTCGGTGATCGTACCGCTACCCAGTTGATCGTCGTTCGTCACCGCTGTCCACCGTACCGTTTGCGCTACCGGAGTCTGACCCCTGACGTCGCTACACGACGTCAGTGTAGCTCTCGCGTCGTGCTAAGGGTAATCTCTGAACCGTAGGACCCCCAAATCGCATGCTAATCAAGACTAAAATCCATAACGTTACTGCTTTGGATAACTCATTAATCAAGATCTAAAAAATTGGGACTGTATGCTGGATCACGACATGAGCACATAGGTAGACTTGGACTTGATTGAACGGGATCGCAACACGATTGTCTTCAGGCAAGTGAAACTTGCCAGCACTCGTTTTAGGCCACGTTTTAGGCCAATTTGTGAAATAGCATAAAAGAGACTAGGCGATGAAATGATAGTCGCCTAGACACACTTACTAGATCTAGCTTGACAACGAAGCTAAATCTGACGCCTTTACTATGCTATCATTTCATGTCGCATGTCACGTTTACTTTCAAATTAACTGTACGCACTTTAAACTGCTTATTGCCATGTTCATGTATCTTGCCATGTCATTTCATGCATCAACTTGCTCTATCATGATTGTGTAGCACACGCTACTTTAAATTGTAAGCTGCAGCGAGTACGATTTTGACTCCTACATATTGATTGAGGCTAGGCACCTACTTTGCGGGCACAACTCTATGCCAAAAACACTTCATGGCTTGTGATCCAGAAGCGAGCACAGCGTTGTTGGTGATAAACCAAAGCTCGATATATGTGGAGGGGTAGGGTTAATCTATCACGCAGCGTAGAAGTGTGTCTGATCCGCACCTTCAGCTGTAAGGAGTAAACCATGTGCACAATGTGATAAGTTAGTGATTTTTGAATTTGTAAATAGTGATTCGTAGTTTCTGCTATGACGTGCATGCTTTGCTACCATCATGTCATTTTAATTATTGCATTCCTTAAATGCCATGTCATCTCATTTTAACTGTTGCATTCATTGAATTAATATGCCATGTCATCTCGTTTAAAACTGCTAAGTTGCATTCTTTATACTTCACGTTTCATTGCACAAAAGTCTCCCTTCCCTCTTTGGAGATTTTTGCTGACATGTGCCCTTTTCTCTTTGGGTGTCACATGTCAGGTTTGAGCCTGAGTTAGTTGCAGAGGACGACAGCGTGCTGACGTCCAATTTGAGGACACTGGAGTTCTACCCTTAGTCTCAACTGGTGACTTTCTTTTAGTTATTGTTTACTTTCTTAGTAGTTGTTAGGTTGTTCGGTGCGTAGTACCATTTCTCGTTGTAGTTTCAGCCATGCTTAGGATTTTTTGCTTTCAGACTATGTACTCTTTCTATGACTATATCTCTGTAATGTTTGGAATAAAATCTGTGGATGTTGAATGTTGGATAATTTCATTTGTCTATCCCTCATTATTATTGTTGTTGTTTCGTCGTAATGCAAAGAACCTGATAATGGATTAAATTACCAGACGCTTATCAGACTGTAGCTTCACAGCTCCAAGTCTGAGCGGACCTCTTCACGTCTCGCCTTTCATACTTGGGAAGCGGGGCGTGACACGCGCGCAGTCCAGCAAGGCATGTGCCATGCACGCACCCTGGCTGGGCGCATGCATGGCACGCGCCCCTAGGGTGCTTCATCCTGCACGCGCGCAAAATGACTCGGCCCTTTGGGCCAGGTCCAAAGCAAAAAAAACTTTTTTTAAACGAAAATTCTTTTGGGCCTCTTTCTCAATGGGCTTTCAATTTAAAACACGTTTAAATAGGCTTATTGGGCTCGTTTGAACTCCGATTTGAGCGCGGTTTTCTCCCCGACTTTCGTGGAAAAAACCTCTTCATTTCTATGCATTTAATTTCAAATGTATTCGTAAAGAATTTACAATATATTTTATTTTCCTATTGCATCATTTGCAATATCCCACATCCTAAGTATTAAAAAACCATTTGCTTCAAATACAAATGAACTAAGGACATACATCCCTCAACATCTCCAGCTTGCACTCAGGATCATTTATCTCGAGCCCAGAAGCTAACTGCAAAATCATTGCAGTTTTTTGTCTCTTGCATCAAATGCATTTTCTCCCTAATTTCTACATATTACTTGACAAATGTCTCATTCTGTGTGAAACTCTACAGCCTAACCCTACTACAGGTGGGGCTCGAAACCCTAGACGGCAGTGACCACAAGCAGTAGATGTCATCCCTGTTTTGGTATCATACTTATGTGGTTAACTCATTAACATGAGTATTGTCGGGACCAACTTGAATGTGTCTGTGATGAATACCGCAGTTTCAGTCCCTTCGTCAAAACTATGTCGTCAGGTCGAGCCTAGAGAACGGTCAAACAGTCAACCCCAATACCTCGAAGCCGGTTAGTCTCCATCAGTCCTTAGTCAAATAATGTTGGACTTCTTCTAACATACTTTGGCCAAAGTTTTTCACTAAAGACCGAACCAGCACATGTTGTTTGCTGACGTTCATAAATAATTAGATTGATTTTTATCTAATCATTTCTCCCACTAACTTTTTCAAATATCTTCAACCCAAAAGATAGACACTAACTCCCCATAATGGGAGAGACGAATTCTCTCTTGGCCATTACTCTCCTCGCATGCTTCAAGTGTCACCGAACTAAAGACATTTCAACAGGCCTTGCCTCGAAGCTAGGTCAGAAATCTAAGTGACACTGTTCACGTATAGGTTCATACAATGACCTTAAGTCTAAGGACCAACTTGCCTATCAGTACAGAGAGTTATCACTGATAAATTAGTTATGTTAACCATGTGATAACTCTCGTGGGGTCGTTCAATGAACTTATTCTCCAATGAGCATCTGTGTCTCGTCTCTGACTTTGCCAAGTCGAACGACCATGAGATCATCGTCACCACTCCATGGTGAAGACAAAGACACAATGGTCTATCTAATGTTTCGATATCCTTTTCTCGAAATATCTATGACCACGAACGATTTCAGACTTATGCTACTAACGGTCAAACAATTCTCCATGATCGAGATCCTCATTTCGGTACTTATTTAACCTCATATTAAGTCTTAGGACTTTATCTAAGTTCTAATGTGGACTACATTATGATTAACTTAGATAAATACTTACCATACAGCATACTGTAATTTTAACAAGAAGTTTGTACACATACACAGAGATAACCCATCTCCCAACATCTTTCACTTGCACTCAGGCCCATTTATCACGGTATCTCATACCACATTTACACATAAGTCTCTTTAGACCTTTTGTGCCAGAGCCTTCATGAGTGAATCTGCTAAACCGTCTTTAGTTATAATCCTAAGGAGTTTCTATGTTCATGTTAGACCAAACATTTGAATCTCATTCAAATAATTTCCTTGGTCTCTTGGAATCTATAATATTTAATTTGTCTGGATCTCATCCAGCTCATTGTACCTTACGAGAATAATCCTACATAGTTAACGATCAACTGAACGGTTCATAATAATTTCTGATAAAGTGTCAAACAATTTGACCACTTTGTCAAAATATATGTTTCGGCTCCTTGATGCCTCGCATGCTTTTAATTCGCTCCCAATGACCTTGAAAACTCTCTGGCTGATTCATATAAGTTCGTTCTTCTAAATCATATTTAGAAAACAGACTATACATGAATACACCGGTTTTTCATGGTCATCATGAGCATATTTACATTGAGTCTGATCTGAGTCATCATGAGCATATTTACATTAAGCATATTTACATTGAGTCTGATCTGAATAGATCTATATGCAGCTGTTGGTGATAAAGTTTCATCACAATCCATTTATAGGAGTTCTGATGATAACTATTCTTAACCAGCATAACTTGTACTTCACGCTTTTCCATCTGCACTAATCTTCTATCTTGAAGATTCACTTGCAACCAAAGGAACGCTTTCCTTGGGCACGTAAACTAAAGTCCATACTTTATTTATGTGCATGGATCTTTTTCGAATTGCATCAAGCCATTTCTTAGAGTCACTACTCCAAATGGCATCTTGGAAGTTGTCTAGGTCATCATCAACTATGATGTCTTACTTGACTTTTCGTCTCACGAGACTCGAGTAATCCTTTAACTTCCTAACCGTTAATTTGAGGAATATCATATTGATAAGGTCCTCGTAAAACCTTATCAAGAACCTAAGCATTACTGTCTGGGCTTAACCCAGATGGAGGATTGTAACTCAGAGTCACTTGCCATGCATCGCACCATGTCTAACAAAGTGTAATTCATGCTCTCCAACACACCAATGTGTTAAAAGACTTGACCTAAGAGAAAATCACATTTTCTTTTAATTACACAAGAATTATGTTCATGTGTTCTCTATTTTAAAAGACTCTTCGATCTGATCGACGCAATTCAAATACTTATGTTCATGTGTTCTCTATTTTATCAGACTTGTGTTTCATCAAGACCACGTGTCATAATAAAATAAGTATAACTGTAACGACTGCTTTTCATGTATCTGGATTTAATATAATATAATATATGTTTTGGTGGATTTTCTCCCCTTGTGTGGTTTTCGTCTCCGTAGATTTCATTTTCGATCGATTCGTCGTATTTTCTCGCTTCTTCCTTAGGATTGTCGATTTCGAAGTATGTCACTCGTGACGGACTTCATAACGGTCGTATCTAACTGTTAGATCAAGCCTAGGAGTCATAGGAATCGATCCCGGGGCCCCGCGCTCCGTATCGGTACTTTCTGTGCTCATTAGCCGGTGTAAGAAGGGCCACCGACCGACTAGATGACGATCCAGTCGGTCGGCAATCCTTCTTGGACCGACTAGTTAGCTTTCTAAATTTCTCAGGAGTTACTGTTTATCGTTAGTCGGTCTAAGAACGTTGGTTGACCGACTAGGTTGCAAACTAGTCGGTCAGCAATGCTTCTTGAACCGACTAACTCATCATCTTATTTTTGTATCAGTTACTGTTTACCCTTAGTCGGTCTAAGAACGTTCATCGACCGACTAGATACTAAACTAGTCGGTCAGTGTTGGTCGACCGACCGACTAGTTGCCAAACTAGTCAGTCAGTGGTTGCTCTTTGACCGACTAACCAGTGTTGAAACCCTAATTTCTGGGAAACCGCCAGCCCAACCTATTTAAACCCCTCCCAAACGTTTTCATCTTCTCCAACACGACCCTAAACCCTAAAATCTTCCCCTCTAAGCCCCCATCTTCCTCCAAGCTTCAATCCTTCATTCCAAGCCCTAAATCCATCATCCCAATTATCCATTCACTCTATCAACCCCTCATCTTCCCCAAAATCTCACCGAAACCCATCAAATCCCCAAAATCCCCCGAAACCCTAGTTTCCCCAAACTTCTCCAATCTTTTCCAGATCCGATCCTAGGGTTCCCCGGAGTGTTTCTTCCGCCTCCTCTCGGTAAGAAATTGATCCACCGTTGTTTTCATATCATATTGTAATTTTTATGAAACCCTAATGAAATACTTGTGTTTTGATGATTGTTCCCCATAACAGCGATTCCCCGTAGGCTAGCATTCGCGGAAACAACTTTCATAACCGTCACCCCGGTGATAGGTAAGTGAAACTTGCATCTCTTGATTTGGGCCATGTCTTAGGCCATTTACCTTGCTTTAGCGTAAAAGAGACTAAACGGTGAAAGGATAGCCGTTTAGACGCCATTGACCTAGCTTGACAACGAAGCTTGGTCCGTCACCCTCATCATGCTAGTATGTCACGTTTAAATTCAATTAACGGTACACAATCATTTGTTCATGTCATTGCATAAGTGATTAATTATTGTGATTGTGTAGTACACGCTACAATATTATATTCCTGGCTCGTGTTCCAGAAGCGAGCCCTGTAGTTGGAAACCCCAACGCTCGGATACCGGCTAGGTGCACCCCTATGCCAAATACACTTCCTGGCCCGTGATCCAGAAGCGAGCAAATGCTCGATACACATAGGGGTGGGGTAAGAGATATGCGTCACCAGAGCACGAGATGGCCTGATCCGCCACTCCAGCCTGCAGGCGAAATCTCTAGTGTTTAAGTGAGTAAGAGATATGCGTCACCAGAGCACGAGATGGCCTGATCCGCCACTCCAGCCTGCAGGCGAAATCTCTAGTGTTTAAGTGATTAATAGTGATAAGTGATAAGCGATAAGTGTTAAATGATAAGTGATTAGTGATTTGGTAGCTTTTGCTACATTGCGCATGCTTGCCTCTCTTTTAAACTGTTGCATCATACTTAACTGTCATGTCATCGCTTAATGTTACAAATGCTAGGTTGTTAGTTACTTTCAGTTTCCTTGCTCAAGTCTTTTAGACTTGCTGACATGTGCCCCTCTCTCTTTTGGGTGACGCATGTTAGACCTTGAGCCTGAGTTGCCAGCTGAGGGTGAGGTGTTTGTGGACGCCGAGCTTGAGCCCGTGTTGGACGGGGAGTACGTGGACACTGGGGACCAGTCCTAGTGTCTCCGTTGTGTTTTATTTTTGTTAGACAGTTGTTTTGTTATCGGTGCGTGGCACCTATACTTATTTATGTCGTTGCTTTTGTTTGGCCTTGTTCTGGGCCCTTAGACTCTTTCTTTTAGCCTGGTGGCTTTTCTGTGATGTTGAGTACTTTGTGGACAACTGTGGGATTGGTATTTTATATCCGTCTCATATTATTATTATTGTTGTTGTTTCGTTTGCAATTACAGGGACCTGCTTATACTAAATATACGCTTATCGGGCGTGTAGCTTCACAGCTCCACGTTCGAGCGGACCTTCTCACGCCTCGCCTCCATTTTAGGGAAGCGGGTCGTGACAGGTTTTAGTGGTGGCCCATGCAGGTCTCCCTCTGTAACTGCAATTGTCGGGATAACGATAATAATATAAGAATGTCCAATAAATAAGTCCGACATCTGAGCCCTAAGCTATGAGTCTAATTGTTCGTTTTCTGCGTCATTAGATGGCAGGAAGGCGAATCACCCGTGGGGGTGGTAGTGGTGCGCCCCCTCATGACGAGGAGCCTGAGCGGGAGCCCACTAATGGAGAGATGATGAGGATGATGTTGCAGATGATGCAGGTTCAGTAGGGTGTGCTTCTGCAGGTGCAGAATGCTCCGGCGGCTCGAGCTGCTCGGGTGGTGGAAGCCCCTCGCCCTGAGCCCGGGGCGAAGCAGTTCAGAGAGCTGGTTCCCACGTATTTTGATGGAACCGAGGGTCCACTAGCTGCTGATGAATGGATGAGGAATATCGAGGACAATCTGAAGATGTCCAAGGTCAACGAAGTTAGTTGGGTTGACTTGGCGAAGCGCCAGCTGAAGGATAACGCCAGAAATTGGTGGGATGCTAAAGAAAAGATGTTGGGGGAGCCGATCGTCTGGGCTACCTTCAAGGCCAGATTTGATGGTGAGTTCTTCCCGAAGGCTGCCAGGGAAGAGATGCTGCAGCGTTTTATCGATTTGAAGCAGGGAAGCTCGTCGGTGGATCAGTACCACCAGGACTTCATGAGGCTTAGTCGGTTTGCACCAAAGATGGTGTAGGACGCTGAGGAGCGAGCTCAGAGGTTCCTTCAGGGACTTGCCTCGGAGCTCCAGAGTTTCGTGACCTCCTATGACCGAGAATCTTATCAGAAGGTTCTAGTAGCAGCCAAGAGGCAGGAGCTGCTCGTGAACCAAAGGAGGGGGTCTATTGTTGGCGCTGGGAAGAGGCCTGTGGAGCAGGCAAGAGCTGTGGTTCGACCTGGATTCAGGCCGAACCAGCCTGTTCAGTTCAAGAGGCCAGGAGGGCCTGTTCGGAAGGTTTGCCATTTCTGTGGCAAGGAGGGTCATATCAAGGAATCGTGTAGGAAGTTCTTGGGGCAATGTATTGCTTGTGGAGATCCCGCCCATGCTATCAGGGAGTGCCCGAAGTTGAAGCGACCTTGGGGGACACCTATTGCTGCCCCGCCGTTGCAGCAGAGAGCCCCGATGCCCGCTGGTCGTGGGGTGCCCCTCGTCCCGCAGAGGCAGGCTTTTGAGCGGGCTGCTCCGCCGAGGAGGCAGGCATTTCTGATGACCGAGGAGGAGGTCTTGGACATGGATGAGGTCATTGCAGGTAACTTCCAATCTAGTTGTTCCTTCCCTAAGTAGTTGATTGTTAAAATTATGCTGGATGCTTGTGTATGAATGTTGTTAGAGTAAGATTTGATTGATTAGACTGTTTATTAGGTGTGGTTTTGGTTTGCACATTCCCTGCCCGAGTCCTCTTTGACTCTGGTGCATCGATGTGCATTTTGGCCCAGAGCTTCGTGGAGAAGCATTCCTTGTCGACGTCCCCTCTCTCCAAGAGTTGGAATATCGTCACAGGGAATGGAGTAGTCTCGGTGCATCGTGGATGCAGTCCTTGCTCTGTGGTGGTTTGTGGACATGAGCTTTATGCTGATTTTATTGTCCACAACATCACCAACTACGATGCGGTCTTTGGGATGGATTGGCTTGCGAGTTTCTATGCTACGATTGACTGCCGAAGGAAGAAGGTGGTGTTCGAGATTCCCGGACATCCAGTGTTTGAGTTCAGTCGTGGTAGCAGTTCGCTTGGTCCTGTCAGATTTCGGGCCAGGCCGGTGGAGGCTGCGGCTATGCAGATGGAGCTGGAGTGGCCAGCTGTGGTGCGTGATTTTGGCGACGTCTTCCCCGAGGAGATGTCTGATTTGCCGCCTGATCGAGCCCTGGAATTTTCTATCGATCTTGTTCCAGGTGTGCAGCCGATTTCGAAGGCGCCGTATCGTATGGCACCAGCAGAATTGGAAGAGTTGCGGAAGCAGTTGGATGAGCTGTTGCAGAAGGGTTATATTAATCCTAGTGTGTCTCCGTGGGGAGCACCGGTGTTGCTGGTAAAGAAGAAGGATGGTTCGCGTCGTATGTGCGTGGATTATCGGGGGTTGAATGCGGTGACCATTAAGAATAAATACCCGTTGCCTCGCATCGATGATATCTTTGATCAGTTTGGAGGTTCGAGGGTGTTTTCTAACTTGGATTTGAGGAGTGGTTACCATCAGTTGAAGGTGAAGAAGGATGACGTTCCGAAGACAGCATTCAGGACGAAGTATGGACACTATGAGTTTGTGGTTATGCCCTTCGGCGTAACTAACGCGCCCGCAGTTTTCATGAATCTGATGAACCTGATTTTCTACGAATTTTTGGATAAGTTTGTCGTTATCTTTATTGACGACATTCTGATCTATTCGAAGTCGGAGGAAGAGCATGCCTCGCACTTAAGGACGGTGTTGGAGATTTTGAGGAAGCATCATTTGTATGCTAAGTTTTCGAAGTGCGAGTTTTGGCTGGATCAAGTTGCTTTTCTGGGGCATGTGGTGTCTGGAGGTGGTATTTCTGTGGATCCCGAGAAGATTAGGGCCATCAGGGAGTGGCCTGTTCCGTCGTCTGCATCTGAGATTCGGAGTTTCCTTGGTTTGGCGGGATATTATCTGCGATTCATTAAGGACTTTTCTCGTATTGCTGAGACGATGACCAGGTTGACACGGAAGGATGTCGCTTTTGTTTGGTCGGGTGATTGTGAGCGTGCTTTTTGTGTTCTGAAGGAGAGGTTGACGACTGCCCCTATTCTTGTTGTGCCTGATCGCAGCGGTGGATTTGAGATCTTTTGCGATGCTTCTGGTAAGGGTCTCGGTTGCGTGCTGCATCAGCACGGACGCGTTGTGGCTTATGCGTCTCGTCAGCTCAAGGTTCATGAGAAGAATTACCCGACGCATGATTTGGAGTTGGCTGCCGTTGTGTTTGCTCTTAAGATTTGGAGGCACTTCTTGCTGAGTGAGAAAGTGAAGATTTTCACCGATCACAAAAGCTTGAAGTATATTTTCACTCAGAAGGAGCTAAACATGCGACAACGTCGATGGTTGGAGCTTATGGCGGATTATGAGATTGATTTGCAGTATCACCCTGGCAAGGTGAATGTGGTTCCTGATGCTTTGAGTAGGCTTCCCGCGGTGATGATGTTGACTTCGCAGTGGAGATTGCAGCAGGATTTTTGCGAGTCTGGAGTGGAAATTGTTCTTCCTGGGGAGGCTTCTTCGTTGATGTACATGCAGGTACAGTCGACGATCGTGGATCGGATTAAGGCTGGCCAGGCCGGAGATCCGAAATTGGTAAGGATTCGAGGGCAGGTGGAAGCCGGTCTGCGGACTGACTTTTTGATTCATGAGGATGGCTCGCTGAGGTTTGGAGCCAGGTTGTGTGTGCCGGCTGGGAATATTAGAGAGGAGTTGATGGTGGAAGCGCACAGTTCGCCGTATTCTGTGCATCCTGGTGGCACCAAGATGTACCAGGATCTTCGTCTGAATTATTGGTGGCATGGCATGAAGAGGAGTGTGGCTCGTAGTGTGGCCAAGTGTTTGGTTTGCCAGCAAGTGAAGGCGGAACATCAGTGCACGGCCGGGTTGCTACAACCGCTTCCGATTCCGGAGTGGAAGTGGCAACACATCACTATGGATTTCGTGACTGGACTACCTCGGAGTCCGAAGCAGAATGACGCGATTTGGGTGATCGTGGATCGGTTGACCAAATCTGCGCACTTTATTCCGTTCCGAGTGGGACAGTCCACGGAGGTGCTAGCAAGGAGATATATGGAGGAAGTTGTGCGACTTCATGGAGTCCCCGTGAGTATCGTGTCGGACAGAGACACGAGGTTCACATCTCAGTTTTGGCAGAGTTTGCAGAAGAGTTTGGGTACGCGTCTGAGTTTCAGCACGGTGTACCACCCGCAGACGGATGGCCAGTCCGAGAGGACGATTCAGATTTTGGAAGACATGCTGAGGGCGTGCATGTTGGATTTCAAGGGTTCGTGGGAGGACCATCTACATTTGGTGGAGTTTTCTTACAACAACAGCTTCCAGGCGAGTATTGGCATGGCGCCTTTTGCCGCTCTTTATGGGAGGAAATGTCGATCGCCATTGAGTTGGGATGACGTTGGTGATCGGGAGTTGTTGGGACCTGAGATGATCGTGGAGGCCGTGGATATTGTCAGGAATATTCGGGAGAGGTTGAGGATTGCTCAGGACCGTTTTAAGCATTGGGCGGATGCTAAATGTCGTCCTTTGGAGTTTCAGCCGGGCGACCATGTGTTCTTGAGGATTTCCCCGAATCGTGGTGTGATACGTTTCGGGAAGCACGGAAAGTTGAGCCCGCGATATATTGGACCATTTGATGTTTTGGAGAGGGTTGGCGAGGTAGCTTATCGCTTGGCCTTGCCGCCATCTTTGGAAGGAGTTCACAATGTTTTCCATGTGTCGCAGCTTCGTCATTACATTAGCGACCCATCTCATGCCGTGGATTTTTCGGAGATCGCCGTTCGCTCAGATTTGACGTATGACCAGCTTCCAGTGCAGATTCTGGACAGGCGTCAGAAATCGCTTCGGAACAAGATTGTCAATCTTGTGAGGGTGATGTGGCGACACGGCTCACCTGGAGAGTCCACTTGGGAGAGAGAAGATGAGATGCGAGAGCGTTTCCCACTTTTGTTTCCGGACTCGTGAGTTTTTGGAAATTCCGAGGACGGAATTTTTCTTAAGTTGGGGAGGATGTAACGACTGCTTTTCATGTATCTGGATTTAATATAATATAATATATGTTTTGGTGGATTTTCTCCCCTTGTGTGGTTTTCGTCTCCGTAGATTTCATTTTCGATCGATTCGTCGTATTTTCTCGCTTCTTCCTTAGGATTGTCGATTTCGAAGTATGTCACTCGTGACGGACTTCATAACGGTCGTATCTAACTGTTAGATCAAGCCTAGGAGTCATAGGAATCGATCCCGGGGCCCCGCGCTCCGTATCGGTACTTTCTGTGCTCATTAGCCGGTGTAAGAAGGGCCACCGACCGACTAGATGACGATCCAGTCGGTCGGCAATCCTTCTTGGACCGACTAGTTAGCTTTCTAAATTTCTCAGGAGTTACTGTTTATCGTTAGTCGGTCTAAGAACGTTGGTTGACCGACTAGGTTGCAAACTAGTCGGTCAGCAATGCTTCTTGAACCGACTAACTCATCATCTTATTTTTGTATCAGTTACTGTTTACCCTTAGTCGGTCTAAGAACGTTCATCGACCGACTAGATACTAAACTAGTCGGTCAGTGTTGGTCGACCGACCGACTAGTTGCCAAACTAGTCGGTCAGTGGTTGCTCTTTGACCGACTAACCAGTGTTGAAACCCTAATTTCTGGGAAACCGCCAGCCCAACCTATTTAAACCCCTCCCAAACGTTTTCATCTTCTCCAACACGACCCTAAACCCTAAAATCTTCCCCTCTAAGCCCCCATCTTCCTCCAAGCTTCAATCCTTCATTCCAAGCCCTAAATCCATCATCCCAATTATCCATTCACTCTATCAACCCCTCATCTTCCCCAAAATCTCACCGAAACCCATCAAATCCCCAAAATCCCCCGAAACCCTAGTTTCCCCAAACTTCTCCAATCTTTTCCAGATCCGATCCTAGGGTTCCCCGGAGTGTTTCTTCCGCCTCCTCTCGGTAAGAAATCGATCCACCGTTGTTTTCATATCATATTGTAATTTTTATGAAACCCTAATGAAATACTTGTGTTTTGATGATTGTTCCCCATAACAGCGATTCCCCGTAGGCTAGCATTCGCGGAAACAACTTTCATAACCGTCACCCCGGTGATAGGCAAGTGAAACTTGCATCTCTTGATTTGGGCCATGTCTTAGACCATTTACCTTGCTTTAGCGTAAAAGAGACTAAACGGTGAAAGGATAGCCGTTTAGACGCCATTGACCTAGCTTGACAACGAAGCTTGGTCCGTCACCCTCATCATGCTAGTATGTCACGTTTAAATTCAATTAACGGTACGCAATCATTTGTTCATGTCATTGCATAAGTGATTAATTATTGTGATTGTGTAGCACACGCTACAATATTATATTCCTGGCTCGTGTTCCAGAAGCGAGCCCTGTAGTTGGAAACCCCAACGCTCGGATACCGGCTAGGTGCACCCCTATGCCAAATACACTTCCTGGCCCGTGATCCAGAAGCGAGCAAATGCTCGATACACATAGGGGTGGGGTAAGAGATATGCGTCACCAGAGCACGAGATGGCCTGATCCGCCACTCCAGCCTGCAGGCGAAATCTCTAGTGTTTAAGTGAGTAAGAGATATGCGTCACCAGAGCACGAGATGGCCTGATCCGCCTCTCCAGCCTGCAGGCGAAATCTCTAGTGTTTAAGTGATTAATAGTGATAAGTGATAAGCGATAAGTGTTAAATGATAAGTGATTAGTGATTTGGTAGCTTTTGCTACATTGTGCATGCTTGCCTCTCTTTTAAACTGTTGCATCATACTTAACTGTCATGTCATCGCTTAATGTTACAAATGCTAGGTTGTTAGTTACTTTCAGTTTCCTTGCTCAAGTCTTTTAGACTTGCTGACATGTGCCCCTCTCTCTTTTGGGTGACGCATGTTAGACCTTGAGCCTGAGTTGCCAGCTGAGGGTGAGGTGTTTGTGGACGCCGAGCTTGAGCCCGTGTTGGACAGGGAGTACGTGGACACTGGGGACCAGTCCTAGTGTCTCCGTTGTGTTTTATTTTTGTTAGACAGTTGTTTTGTTATCGGTGCGTGGCACCTATACTTATTTATGTCGTTGCTTTTGTTTGGCCTTGTTCTGGGCCCTTAGACTCTTTCTTTTAGCCTGGTGGCTTTTCTGTGATGTTGAGTACTTTGTGGACAACTGTGGGATTGGTATTTTATATCCGTCTCATATTATTATTATTGTTGTTGTTTCGTTTGCAATTACAGGGACCTGCTTATACTAAATATACGCTTATCGGGCGTGTAGCTTCACAATAAAATAAGTATAACATATCTGGGCTAATTTAGACTTGGGTATGGATACATCCATAGGTATAAGACCATGAGTTCTCCAACACATTCTCCCACTGTCATACAGAAGGAGTTTGGCCATCATACCTTTGAGACATGACTTACAAGTGTCTTTCGACTCATAATACGAGATTTCAAAACCCTAGTTATATGACTTGTCAAGTCTGTTCTCATCGATACAGCCTAGTCTATTTTGCCATAGATAAAGTTTCTATAACTGGCAATTCTTGTATTAATATTTAATACAATATTGTTATACAAAACATTCACAACGAAACATTGCTTCAGAAGCAAAGTGACGACATTCGCCAACATGTGTTCTCCTTTTTTATAACAATTATCCTAAAATCTTGACATCAAATGTCACATTTTCAGTTCCTCCTGCTTTTGACTTGTCTTATCATAGTCAAAACTTTCTTTCTCAACCGACTTTCCTCAATGACTTCTCCATTCTAAATCACATTTAGACAATACTTTCCAACAAAAATTATTAGCTGTGCAAGCACCTCACGTGTCCAAACACTTGAGCTTCACAACCTTAAGTTGACTCAACAAGTTGCTTAACTCAAGATCTGATTTGGATACATGGTCTTGCACCGCTCATGCACTCATCTTCGAGTCAAACAGTTTGATCGAAGTTTTGAATCTTACGGATCGAAACCATTTTCCATACAACTTTGAGTTGACTCAATAAATTGTATGAAGAAACTTACTTTGAACATCAGTATGTTCAAGCCGCCCCTCATAGAGGGGAGTGACAGGTAGCGTGCTTTTATTTTGTTGGACACAGAGCTCAAGAAAATCATTGTCTGTAAGCTTGTGCTAGGAAGGACACTTTAAGGTCAGTGAGAACCTAGTTTAGACTATCAAACTTGATCTTGGGTTGATATTCCTTAAACAATCATCTTGACCAGTTAACATATTCCTTTATGATATTATATTTGGATTCCATCATGTATAACATAGAATATCCCTAGTTTAGCATATGTTCATGATTTTAAATATAGTTAAATTGGATTTTATTCAATTATACAATCCCACTATTTTACGATCATCTTAAGCCATATAGATGAACGAATAATACTTGGTGGGAAAGAGAACTGACCACCCTGAGTCTCACAACCTTGAGTTGGCTCAACAAGTTGCTTAACTCTGTATTTGGTAGATGACTCTTCATCGATCACATCGTATGTGATTCCCTTATTGGTTTTTACCCCTAGTCACTTATGACCTTGAGTTGGCTCAACAAATCATAATGACTAGTCTAGTCAGACCCTTGCTTTCTTGTCCAATCCTAACTTACACCGGCACTCGGTTATGTTCACGACGCGATGGTTTGGGTTAGGTCGAACTACATCTCATGTTTAATGGAATTGGTTCCCAGAAGATGGCACATGCTACAGCTTGAGTTGACTAAACAACTATAACAGGAATCCCTGGTTTACAAAATCCAAAAGCAAGAAGGGCTACGGAAAACCTTGAAGAAGATTTTTAATGTAATGGACTAGATGTAATCGACGGTGTCACATAATTATAATTCGCATCCTTGTGGTCCAGCGGAACACGGCCAGGGATTTGGCTAGGCCAGGATCACTATCCATAGTCGAGCTAAAGTGATCCACAACACTTGTCAAAAAACACTAGACCGGATCATGGTCTATTGAAGGAAACTTATTATTCATATGTGTGACATCGACTAGATATGGCTTAACTAAAACTAGTTAAAACTATCAAATAGTTAAATCCTAAAATTCGAAATTATTAGGATTGGTTAACAACTTTTATTAATGTCCTTATCAACTATAATGATGTATAGGGTGCTATCCTAATCATGTATTAGGCATTTAAACAACTTTAAATCATAGCATGTATAAAAATTATTTTATAATTTTCTGAAAGGTTTTAATGGCTATCCTAATAGTTTTTCTTGAATTATCACATAATCAACAAAAATATGACATAACCATTAAAATACATAAATTTTATCACATCCAATTTTTAACACTTGCAACTTAAAATTATCTCATAATTAAGTTACAACTATTAATTATTATCATATAATAATTAAGATCTAATTTTCAAAAAAAGTTTTCGAAAATAATAAATTGCACGGGAAAACGACAATTTTAATAGTTCAATTAAAACCTCCATCTGAAGGAGAAACATGTTGTATCATATACATTTTATAACTGCAAAACATAGATCATGTAGACATGGCTCTGATACCACTGTTGGGTTTTCTGGGTCCTTATGGCTATCAAATCGACGTCCGGCCGGACGAACGACGAAAACAAATTTGCAACGGAAAAACCAAATTTAAACCTATTTTAAATCAAGCCCTAAAGATATTAACCCTAGCCAAGATCTCTACTATCCCGGGGTTGGATCCGACCGACCCCTAAGGATAGATCTATCTAACATTTGCAATTATAAATGCATAAATATTTAAACTACATACCTTTCACTTCGTTTCAACAGAATACAAAGCATCGTTTTCAGCAACATTTCTTTGGCCCCATGCCGCTTCTCCCAAGCCGAACCGCGTCCCAAGCCGCACCTCATCCCGAGCTGAACTGCTTTCCAAACCGCACTGCATCTCAAGGCGAGAAACACCCATGTCGTCGAGCCAACCACGCACCAAAGAAGATTTCACCTTGAGTGAATCCTCCGTCAAGACTTCGGATCCGATCTGAGCTCCTTCGTAGCTTTGCTAAAGCCCGATCAGGAGCAAGGAAGAATTTAGGGAGAGAGTGAATAATTAATTTAAGTCTTAATCCAAGCGTGCTCCAAACTTTTGGGAGCTTCTCGGATTTGGAGATTTGGTATGAGTTTTCAAGGAACGGGTTGGCCCCTATTTATATAGGCGGCTGACCCCTCCCCTTCTCTTCATATCCAATATGGGACTAAAGATGTGGAGTGGAAAAAATCAACTAAAGTTTGCCTTTCACATTTTTATCCCTCACCGTTGAGCTTTATAATTGATACTACCTATCAAATCGAAGAGCGCTGAATGGTGAACACATAGAAACAAACGGTGATCCTATCCGACTTCGCTTGACAACTCAAACATGTGTCCAAAGATTAGCCCAAAAGCAGCTTTCACTTAAAAATCAGCCTCCAGCAAACAATTTTCCTATGGTTCAGAACCCCTTTGTGGGGGCCCACTGAGTGGGCCCCACTGGCCTTAGTGCACGCTGCCCAGGCGCGTGCCATACACGCACCCTGGCTGGGGCATGCATGACATGCGCCCCACTTGGGGTTTGGGGCGCATGTCATGCACGTGCCCAGCGTGGGGCGCGTGCATGGCACACGCCCCCCTGGGGGTGCTTCATCATACGTTTGCGCAAAATGACTCGGCCCTTTGGGTCCGGTCCAAAACAAAAAAAACTTTTTTAAAACAAAAATTCTTTTGGGCCTCTTTCTCAATGGGCTTTCGATTTAAAAGACTTTTAAACAGAGTTATTGGGCTAGTTTGAACAAAAATTCGTTTATGTTGCTTAAGTCTCAAATGAGAGTTACCTCAATTTGCATTTAATTAACACAAATAATATTAAGCTTATAATGAAATGAATGTAATGAGCATAGTGGAAATTAAATATTACAAGCAAAGATTAAAGAGAGATAGAAAATCAGGCACAGCGCAAACACAACAGTTTTTATCCTAGTTCTGCCCAACCTTGGCCTACGTCAAGCAACCAATCCACTAGCTCTTAACCTGAGAGCAATCTTGCCTCAACACAACAAAGAGGACTTAGTACAACCACCATGTTCCACTTGCTAGGAATTTCCAACACCGAGTTACAACCCAACTACGAATTTCCAAAGTACAACACAACACCTTCCCTTCACACGGAAATTACAACTTCAAGTCTTCTTCAAAGACTTTACAAAATATAAAAGAGTTGATAGCACAAGATTCCTATAGCTAATAAATATATATATATATATATATATATATATATATATATATATATATATATATATGAATACTATGGCTAAGAGAAATCGAAAATCCTTTTGATCAAATTTAAAAGATATAAATAAGCACAAAATTGATCAAAGGAAATAACTTGAAATTGATTACCTAAAATATGTGTGCTTGGTCTTTAGAGATCAATAATCAAGAGTTGATCTTTGAAAGAATATAAATGAAGAGCACAATGATAAAAAAATGAAAACTTGAAGTTTGAATCTCAATAAAAAAAGCTATAAGCTTTGGAGATCAAACCAAGTTTGAGTAAGGCCAAGAAGATTAAAAAATCAGTAAAGAATTTTAGCACAAGAAAGTTAAACCAATGGCCTAAAAAGATTTTAAAAAAAAACTTGAGAGCTTGAGAATTTTGAGCTATAGAATAATTATAATTTGAAGAATATTGATACGTAAAAGCCTCTGAAGGCTTGGATATCTATAGAGCAAAGAATAGCATAAAATCAGCTTAAAAATCTCTTCAAACGGCTAGTTAACAACTAGCAAAGTTCAACATCAAGTTTACAAAAATGCTTAGAGTTGACCCAGACAGTCGGCTATTTTGGTTGATAGTCGGCTATCTACCCAGATAGTCGGTTATTCAAAATGGATTGTCGGCTATTTAAAAACTCGAGAGTTCTGGGTAAAATTCTCATGCCAATAGTCGGCTATCTGTTTCTGACAATCGGCTATTTCTGGATACTCAAGTTTATCTACTAGTAAATACTTTGAAAATATTTTATAAAAATTATATTAGAATATTATATACTAAAATACATTTAAAACTATTTTTCAAGAATTTTTGAGTGTGTGTAATAAATATTTATTTGCTTTGATATTCTAGACTTATAACTTACATATACACACATCTCTAGCTCTTGATCTTCTTGCGTTGACTTGAGCCATCTAGTCTTGTTCTTGAGTCCTTGGTTGAGCCATCTTTTGCTTCATTTCTTGGCTCGAATATAGACTTTCCGAACATGTCTTCAAAGTCCTTCTTTTTATCTTTTCGATGCATTCGATCTTCATGGCTATAAAATAATCATTTAATCATATACATGCTTGAAATGTTAGTACACATAGCTCTTGTGTACATTTTCAAAATCCACTGGAGTGGGTCGCATATCCTAACACTCTCCTCCTTTTTGATGATGACAACAAATGAAATAAAATATTAAAAATATAATATGACACAAATAGCTTACACTCCCCCTGCTGAGATGCATGATTGCTATGGAGAAGTTACTCCCCTTGCATCAAAGCCGGTTAGCGATAAGTAGAAATACGAATGATTCATTTTATATTTCTTTTTCAAGTGTGAAACAATATCATTTTACCATGAAATAAACATTATTTTATATGCATTGCATTTTTCTCCTCCTTTGTCACATCAAAAAGAATGTGTGAAAATAAACATAATCCCAGTAAAAATATTCTTGACAGTAAGTGTTAAAAATGGTACCAAGGGTAAAAGCAAATATTCATGACACCATATGTGGGAAAGAATATTTATGACACCACGTGTACAAAAATATGTGTGCAACATAACATGCATGTTAATATATTCAATAAGTGCAAGCATGTCCCAATCATTCATAGCATGTTATATAATCATGACTCAATATCCTTGCATGATCGTCATGATCTTCAAAAAAAATTGATCTCAAGATATTCATACCATCCCAAGATATGCATTGAGATTAGCATATGTGACATGAGACAGAGAAAAATGTAATCTGTATGCATAAATGGTATTTAGCATAACATGAATTTCAAACTTTCAAGCATTTAGGCATAAGCATTTAGAATGAAAATTTAGCATATATGACTTCCTCACACAAAAAGACAAAATTGTGAGGCGTCACCAAATATTACAATCCAAAATAGCATAGGTTCCAAGCATAAAAAATATTACAAACCATAATGTCAAAGTCATACTACCAACATACTTAGAAAGTTTACAAAAAATTATAGAAAGAAATTATTCGATGTCGTTCATCCACGTCACATCGCCTTCTTGATTTTCGAAAGTTCCTTCTGAACTTCTTCGATGATAAGATCGGAAATATCAAGATGGTTGGTGATTGCTTCCTTTAAGTTGTTCATTCTTTGGATCAATTCTCCACTAATGTTGCTCATGTTCTGGTTCACTATAAGCTCCATCTTTACAAGCCTAGCAATAACGGCATTTTGAAAAGCACGTATGGGGGAATATCCATGGAGGATGAAGATTAGCCCTATTCCATGGGTTCTTCTTTAGCTTCTTCTTCAGCTTCTTCTCCTTCTCCTTCCTCTTCAACAGTGTTCTTGGAGGGGTCCCAATAAAGACCCATTCTATGGAGGGCACCTAAATCAAACCTAGTCATAGGTTCTATGAAGTGTGTTTAACTATCTACATCTATCCCAGCAAAGATGAAAAGATGGATGAGATAGTGGCCATGGTGAAGAGGAGAGGAAGTGTTAGGAGATGTGGCAATATGGACAAAATTGTTCATGATTTAACCCAGTTCACCTTAATCTTACCTAACATAGCATAAACACATTTCGCCTGGTTCATGGAAAGAACAGCTCTACTCCTACCCTTCTGATTTATATTATAGGATAGGATGTTGGCAAGTATGCGTGCAAGCGGCTGCAAGTCACCGGTAGGCAAGCTAGGTTTGTAGAATTTACCTACATGATACATGACCTCGTGAATGTCGGAGTCATCCATGGTAATTTCACAGAGTAGGGCACCCGTTCTAGGAATTCCAAGCCTAAGCCCTAGGTCTTGAGTGTCAAGCACTATGGAGGAGTCCAATACTTTAGTGGAGATCTTGGGAGTGTCGGAGATTGTGTTTACTACCATGTTGGTGTAAAAGAGATTTATCAATCTAGGGTAGCATCTACACTTGTTATTGAGAGAGAACAATTCTTTGATTCCTTGGAATTCAAAGATTTTATCAATCCCATAATTTTCAAGATCTTTAATTTTCACAAAACTCTTTTGGAGGATTATTCTATGGGCATTGGTATCGAACTTGGAAATGAGATCGGGCCTATTGAGGAAAGGGATGCTGATTTTCCATTCAAATAATGGTTGAGCGGAAGAGGATTCAGTCCTCTTCTTCTTGATAGAAGTCCCCCTAATCATGATATCTAGGAAGATGAAAATGAGACTAGAAAAGATGAGATTTTGAAAGAGGAAATATATACCTAGGTGAGGAATGAAGCTATCTTCAAATGATCTTCCACCAATTCCTTGATTCCTTAAGCAAAAGTGAGAAATTTAAGAGAGGAAGCACACACATCAAAACGTTCACACATGTTTTTTATCATCAAACAGAAAGTTATCGATCGTTGTATCCAACAAAGGAAACATGATTATGACTTAAAGAAATAAATGCACAACATAACATAAGGCAAACTACAAATAAACATGTCAACCAATAGGATAAAGTGCATGAATGTAAACACAACTACGATGGAAAAGATTAACTAAAACAATTAGAAACATATACAACTCTAGTGATAATGTGCTAAAAGAAGTATTTGTCGTGGCAATGGGATTATAGGGTTGTACGTGTTAGGCAATATGGTCCCCAAGACACGGTGTTATGGAACCTCATCATGCACTCGTAAAAAGGGTCATGTACATAGTGACATGCCCATCACCCTCTTCATAAACAACCACATAACACGACTCATCATAAATAACTGCATAACACCATGCGCTATCCACCCTCCTACCTCCCATCATGCATAACAACTAAAGTCCCATACTCATGTTACAATGAGCAAGGCCATAACATTAGAAACAATTTTAGTATTCTTCTCTCTTTTTCAATTCTTCTCTCTTGCTTTCATTAAAACCTCACAAATGCCCAACAAGGCCATTGGCCGAAAGCTAGTAGCCACCTTTCTTCCTCATAAAAATGAGGAGTTTCACAACTTTAAGCTTATTTGCACAACATAGCCATAAAGCTATTAATTCTACACATGATTCCTTGATAAAGGGGCAACTAAAGCATGATTACTCTATCAAAATATCAACTTGTGCATGGAACTTTGATAAATATAATAACTTGCATGAAAAAGAGAACAACTTGCAATTAGTACAATAAAGATTATAACTTTCTCATTGAATTAACAAGGGAAGTGGACTAACATCACAGAGGTATCATCTTTCTCATAAATTCTTAATAAAGATATCATCTTGAATAACAATCCATAACAATATAACAATAAGCTAATTTTAACATCACAAACTAATAAAGAGGCTAACTTTAATTAAGGAAATGCAATTCTACAACAAAAGATGAGATCTTTAATTCTAAAAATGCCATGCAAATAACATGCTAAGGGGAGATGTATTCCTACCTAAGAGAGCTTCCTTTTCAACCTCAAAAACTTCATCCAAGCTCCAAGAAAACCTCCTTCAAAGCTCCATACAAAAAGCTCCTAATTTGCCCTTGAATCCTTCGCTTCTAAATGCACACAATGAAGAAAGGGATGATACTAGAGGATGCAGAGTGAGGGTGGAGTAGTCCTTGGGGTGTTTTGCCTCCATGCAAGCCCATGGGAAGTTTCGTCCATTATAGGAAAGGAAGGGAGGGAAGAAAGAAAAGAAAAGAGAAAGAAAAGATAAGAAGAAGAAGATTTCTCAAGATCTTTCTACACCCTCCTTAGCTTGCCCCATAAGCCATGCCAATGACCAAAATACCCTCACCATACTACCCCAACTTCTAACTATTTACAAGTTTGACATTCCTTTATGCACACACCTTTTCTTTGCACACATCCCTCTCTAAATTACCAAATTGCCACTACCCCTAAACCCTTTTCACACTAGCCCAAATCACAAGTATGCATACACATATCCTTATACATGCATACAAATACCCATACATGTATTCATACACACAATCTACATTCAATACACTATAGTCCACACAAACATATAGATCTACTAACATGTATGTACTACACTCATACACATATACACACAAGAATATATTCACAATGCTATCCAAGTATAAACACTAATCATTATACATCCAAATATACATACTTATATAGTATATAACACATAAGGGTATTACAGTTGGATACCAAAGGTCACAAGGCCTATTCATAACACTTTCCCTTATCCATCCATCATTGTAAACTCGACATATGAATACTTCAAGATTCATATTGCTTATGAGTATCACAAGGGGTGGATACTTCTCGATCCTGGTTTAGAGACTACAAGTCTCTTTAACTTCCCCTGTTCTGTGGATATTGCTGTGTCCATATTTTCTACATTTTTACCATGCATTTCCATGTCGTTTCGATCACCTGAATCCATATTTTCGTATTATATCATGCTTTTCTCGATATTATTGATTCTTTCGATGTTTTATATGTTTTCAGGGAATTCGGAGAGATTTGGATCGACATGGGACGTTGGACACAACCTGGATGTCGAAGCTCACCGCGCCTCGCCACAGCGACCCAAGGGGCCAATGTCACGCCCCGCTTCCCAAAAAAGTGGAGGCGAAGCGTGAGAAGGTCCGCTCAGACTTGAAGCTACAAAGCTTAAGTCCGAAAAGCGTCAATTACTTTAAACTGCAGGTCCTTGCAACGCGAAACGAAACAAAGATAATAATAACGAAAAGAGACAAAAGAAACATCTCAGAATATCCATAATAATAAATCTCAACATCGCAGAAAAAGCCACCAGGCTAAAATAAAAGAGTCTAAAAGAGGCCCAGCATGGCCAACAAAAGTACAAAGTACGAAAACAAAGCAATGGTGCAAGCACCGACAACTAACAGCAACCTAAAGCAAAAGCAAGTAAAATCAGTCTCTAAGACTGGTCTCCGGTGTCCTCGAACTCCTCGACGAACGTAGGCTCAGGCTCAGCGTCAGCAAACACCTCATCCTCAACAACTGTCTCTGGCTCAGGGTCTAACATGTGACACCCAAAAGAGCAAGGGGCACATGTCAGCAAGTCTGGAAGACTTGTGCAAGGAAACTGAAAGTAGGTACAAGTAAAGCAACCTAGCAGCTCTAGCATGATGCAATGACATGGCAGTTTAAAGTAATGAGTGCAACAGGTAAAGTAAAGTAAAGTAAAGTACGAGCATGGCATGGCACGAATCATTCACAAGACAAGTACAAGACAAGTAAAGTAAGCACCTCGTGCACAGAGATTCCGTCTTTTGGCTAGAGTGGCTGCGCGGGCCAACTCCTAAGCTCAAGTGACCGTTTATCCCTACCCCTCCACGTGTATCGGGCATTGGTTTTCAGCCAACACATGAGGCCCGCTTCTGGACCACGAGCCAGGAAGTGTTTTAAACAAGTATGGCGTAGGGGTGCACCTAGCCGGACAAGGAAGTACAAGTAGTGTAGCGTGTGCTACGAACGTGACATTCAATGCATGGATGACATGACATGGCAAGTAGTAAAGCGTACAGGTAAGGAAAGTAAACGTGACAGTTTAGTATGCATGAACAACAAGTTTAAAGGGTTGGATCTAGCTTCGTTGTCAAGCTAGATCAATTGGGTGACGGATCTAGTTTCGTTGTCAAACTAGATCAAGTAGGCGTCTAGCCAGCTATCATTTCACTGACTAGTCTCTTTTACGCTAAAAACAAGGAAGTGGCCTAAAAACAAGGCCCTAAGCAAGATTTGGCAAGTTTCACTTGCCTCCAACTATCACGTCGGGGAAACACCGTCCAACGAGTCCAAAGTCACAATTCCTACGTGCACAAGTACACCGGCCTACATCCGTTTTATTAATCTTGATTAGTGATTTCTAAAACATTTAAAATACTTTAAAATACTGATTTTAGTCTTGATTAGCATGCAATTGGGTTGGGGGTCCTATGGGTGCAAAGCGTTACCTCAACACGACGTGAAAGCTACACCGGTATCGGGTAGCGACGCCGGGGGTTGGAATAAAAGATCGCGCTCCAAGTCCAGATTCCAATTAGATTCCTCGCTGGAAATTTCAGAGCAATCAACCGGGGCGACGATTCCATATTCCAAAGCTAGCACGTGCGACGACGGGCTACGACGTGCGACGACGTCGTACGCGGCGAATCGTCGAAGAGGACGCACCTAAGTGGGGCCCACAGTAGTCCTAGGGACCTTTGGGGGACCCACAATACCTCTGGAGAACTTGGGGGGGCCCACGGAGGCAAGCGGTGCGACGGATGCGGGGTTGCGACGAATGGCTCTTGGTCGTACACAGCCAATGCGGGGACTTGGCTTGGTCAGACGCGGAGAACGGGGCTGTGCAGCGGTTGGGTCGGTCGCAGCAGCAGTGCGGGGCTGTCTCCTTCGGTCGGAGCGGTAGGGTGGCTCGGTCAGGCGCTTGGATGCGGGGGCTGCGACGTTGCGACGTTGCAACGTTGCAGCGTCGGTCGGTGCGGGCGACCCGCTCGGTCAGGCACGAGCGGAGGCGGGCGAACGGAGCGGGGGTCGATGCGGAGCGGAGATGCGGCCAAGCCCTCGGTCAGACCGAGGGCTTCTCTGGGTCGGAGCGGTTGAACGGTGGGGCGGCTGCGCTGCGATGCGGAGCGGCTAGCGGTCGGAGCGGTAGATTTGGCTTGGTTTTCTCGGTCGGTGCGGCAGCTGATCGTCGCAACGTTGCGACGAATCGTCGCAACGTCAAATTTGGGTTTTGGAAGAGGCTAGGGTTAATTTCTTGCGAAAATAGGTCTTCCTAGGGGTTGTTTATATAGTGTAGATGAGTTGACTTGGTCTAGGGCTAAATCTAATAGGATTAGAAGTTTAAAATAATTTAAAATTTGAAATCCAATTTCTCCAACTCATCAAAGGATTTGACTTGGTCCAAATGAGCTGGAAATTGGCTCAAAAATTCTTTAAAACGTTTAAAACTCAAATAAATTTTATTTGGCCGAAAATAATTTAAAAATTAATTATTAAAAAATATTATAAAACTTGTTAAAAATATAAAAGTGGTCAAATGAACTCCAAAAATTATAAAATAAATATCGTGGTGATCGTGATGATGAAAGTGAGCTAACTAAGAAGACGGATCTCAATTTTGATGTCGGACGACGAAACTAAAAATAGAAACGTCTCCCGTCAAAAGTGAAAATCGTCACGTCTCATCGAGTAAGTTTAAATTGTGGAAAAACAACTCGAGAAGTGTCGTTCTAAGATAGTGCCGCTATTTAATACTCTCAGAGACGTTCACAACGGCATATCACACAAAAGTGTTCAAAATCAAATAAAGTCTAAAATAAACACGTGCACGGCCAAAAGCACGTGCACGAACAAAGTACAACGAAAACAGGCCGTTACATCCTCCCCACCTTAGAAATGATTCCGTCCTCAGAATCAACATCAAGCACTGCTCAGGAAAAGGTGCGGGAAGCGCTCTCTCATCTCATCCTCACGTTCCCAGGTAGACTCACCAGGGGAACCGTGACGCCACTGCACTCGAACCAATTCGACGGTCTTATTCCTCAGCTGCTTCTGTCGACGATCCAGAATCTCAACTGGCTGTTGATCATAAGACAGATCTGGACGAACCGTAATCTCCGAGAAATCCACAGCATGGGATGGATCACTAACGTATCGACGTAACTGAGATACGTGAAATACGTCGTGAACTCCCACCAGCGACGGTGGCAACGCCAAGCGATAGGCCACATCTCCAACTCTCTCCAGAACATCGAACGGTCCAATGAACCTCGGACTCAGCTTGCCTCTCTTCCCAAATCGAATAACTCCGCGGTTCGGAGAAATCTTCAGAAAGACATGATCTCCAGGCTGAAACTCCAAAGGCCTCCGTTTAGCATCTGCCCAATGCTTGAAACGGTCCTGCGCAATCCTCATCTTCTCCCGGATGTTCCTCACAACATCCACGGCCTCCATGATCATCTCCGGTCCTAACAGCTCCCGATCTCCAATGTCATCCCAGCTCAGTGGCGATCGACATTTCTTTCCATATAGCGCGGCGAAAGGCGCCATTCCAATACTCGCCTGGTAGCTGTTATTGTAGGCAAACTCAACGTGATGGAGATGATCCTCCCAGGATCCCTTAAAGTCCAGCATGCAAGCTCGCAACATATCCTCCAAGATCTGAATCGTCCTCTCGGACTGGCCATCCATCTGCGGGTGGTACGCCGTGCTGAAACTCAGACTCGTACCCAAGCTCTTCTGCAGACTCTGCCAAAACTGAGATGTGAATCTCGTGTCTCTGTCCGACACGATACTCACGGGGACTCCGTGAAGTCGTACGATCTCCTGCACGATTCACGTTACATCACTATCTAAACTAGTAAAAGGAAATAGAAACGGAGAGTAAACGTATTTACCTCCATATATCTCCTCGCTAGCGTCTCAGTAGACTGTCCTACTCGGAAGGGGATAAAGTGCGCAGATTTGGTCAATCGGTCTACGATCACCCAAATCGCGTCGTTCTGCTTCGGACTCCGAGGTAGTCCAGTCACGAAATCCATAGTGATGTGCTGCCACTTCCACTCCGGAATCGGAAGCGGTTGTAGCAACCCTGCCGTACGCTGATTCTCCGCCTTTACTTGTTGGCAAACCAAACACTTGGCTACACTCCGAGCCACACTCCTCTTCATACCATGCCACCAAAAGTTCAGATGGAGATCCTTGTACATCTTGGTCCCACCAGGATGCACAGAATACGGCGAACTGTGTGCCTCCACCAATAATTCCTCCCTGATGTCTCCAGCTGGCACACACAACCTGGCTCCAAACCTCAACGAACCATCCTCGTGAATCAAAAAGTCAGTCCACAGACCGGCTTCCACTTGCTCCCGAATCTTCACAAGCTTAGCATCTCTAGCCTGTCCAGCCTTGATCCTATCCACGATCGTCGACTGTATCTGCATACTCATCATCGAAGAAGTCTCCCCAGGAAGAATAATCTCGATACCAGTCTCGCAAAAATCCTGCTGCAATCTCCACTGCGAAGTCAACATCATCACCGCTGGAAGTCTGCTCAGTGCATCCGGAACCACATTCACCTTGCCGGGGTGATACTGCAAGTCAATCTCATAGTCTGCCATGAGCTCCAACCATTGACGCTGTCGCATGTTGAGCTCCTTCTGAGTAAAGATATACTTCAAGCTTTTGTGATCGGTGAAGATCTTCACCTTCTCACTCAGCAGGAAGTGCCTCCAAATCTTCAGCGCAAACACGACAGCAACCAACTCCAAATCATGTGTCGGGTAATTCTTCTCATAAGCCTTAAGCTGACGAGAAGCATACGCAACCACATGCCCATGCTGATGCAACACACAACCTAAACCTTTGCCAGAAGCATCGCAAAAGATCTCGAATCCTCCACTCCGATCAGGCACAGCAAGTACAGGGGCAGTCGTCAATCTCTCCTTCCGGATACCAAAAGCCTTCTCACAATCATCAGACCAAATATAAGGTACATCCTTCTGCGTCAGTCTGGTCATCGGCTCAGCAATCCGAGAAAAGTCCTTAATGAAACACCGATAATATCCTGCAAGCCCAAGGAAACTCTGAATCTCTGACGCCGACTGCGGAACTGGCCACTCTCTGATAGCCACAATCTTCTCGGGATCCACAGAAATTCCATCACCAGACACCACATGCCCGAGAAAGGCAACTCTATCTAGCCAGAAATCGCACTTGGAATACTTAGCATACAAACGATGCTTCCTCAAGATCTCCAACACTGTCCTCAAGTGCGATGCATGCTCTTCCTCCGACTTTGAATAGATCAGAATATCGTCAATGAAGATGACGACGAACTTGTCTAGGAAGTCATAGAAGACCAGATTCATCAGGTTCATAAAGACTGCGGGCGCATTGGTTGCACCTAATGGCATAACCACGAACTCGTAGTGACCATACTTCGTCCTGAACGATGTCTTCGGGATGTCGTCCTTCTTCACCTTAAGCTGATGGTAGCCACTTCTCAAATCCAATTTAGAGAACACCCTCGATCCTCCGAGCTGATCAAAGATGTCATCTATCTGAGGCAAAGGATATTTATTCTTGATAGTCACAGCATTCAGCTCCCGGTAATCCACATACATGCGACGCGAACCATCCTTCTTCTTCACCAGCAACACCGGTGCTCCCCACGGAGACACGCTAGGATTGATGTAACCCTTCTGTAGAAGCTCATCCAGCTGCCTACGCAACTCCTCCAACTCTGCTGGAGCCATCCGATACGGTGCCTTCGAAATAGGCTGCGCTCCTGGCATAAGATCGATCGAAAACTCGAGAGCTCGATCGGGTGGCAGTCCAGACATCTCCTCAGGGAAGACGTCGTCGAATTCACGTACCACAGCTGGTCTATCCTGCTCCATCTGCATAGCAACAAGCTCCACTGGTCTGGCCCGAAACCTGACCGGGCCAAGCGAACTGCTACCTCGACTGAACTCAAACACTGGATGTCCGGGGATCTCGAACACCACCTTCTTCCTCCGACAATCGATCGTAGCATAGAAGCTCGCAAGCCAATCCATCCCGAGCACGGCATCGTAGTTGATGATGTCGTGGACAATAAAGTCAGCGTAAAGCTCATGTCCACAGACCACCAAAGGGCAAGAAGTGCACCCACGATGCACCGAGATCACGCCATTTCCCGTAACGATGTTCCAACTCTTGGCAAGAGGGGAAGTCGTCAAGGAATGCTTCTCCACGAAGCTCCGAGAAATAATGCACATCGATGCACCTGAGTCAAAGAGGACTCGTGCAGGAAACGTGCACACCAAAATCACACCTAACAAACAATCTAACAATCAAACCCTATTCTAACAAACAATCATATGCAATCAATTCAAACATAAGCTAAAATCAAAACTATCTAAGGAAGGAAACAACTAGTTTGAGGGTTACCTACGATAACCTCATCCACAGCCTCGCTCTCCAATGCCGTCATCAGGTAAGCCTGCCTCCTCGGCTGCATGGCCTGCTGAAAAGCCTTCCTCTGAGGAGCGAGAGGTGCTCCATGACATGCAGGTACAGGTGCTCTCTGCTGCAACGGCTGTGCTGCAACGGGATCCTTCCAAGGTAGTTTAGACCTCGGGCACTCCTTCATAGCATGAGTAGGGTCTCCACAAACCAGGCACTGTCCCAATATCTTCCTACACTGATCCTTGACATGCCCGGTCTTGCCACAGAAATAGCAAGTCTTCTCAGGAGGCACACCTGGCTTCTTGAACTGCACCGTCTGATTAGGCCTAGTCCCAGGCCTAACCACTCCTCTGACCTGCTCCATAGGCCTCTTCCCAGCTCCAGAAATCAGTCCTCTCTTCTGCTTCGCAATCCTCTCCTGTCTCCGAGCAGCTACCAGCAACTTCTGATATGACTCCATGTCCGTCGTAGACACCAGACTCTGCAAGTCTAGGGAAAGACCCTGCAGAAACCTCTGAGCCTTATCCTCAGCATCCTCCACCATCTTCGGCGCGAAGCGACTCAATCTAGTAAACTCCTGGTGGTACTGGTCCACCGACAGACTCCCTTGCTTCAGCTCAATGAAGCGCTGCAACATCTCCCTCCTAGCAGCCTTCGGAAAGTACTCCTTATCGAACCTAGACTTGAAAGTAGCCCAAGGTATGGGGCTCACCAGCAACTCCTCCTCTGCATCCCACCAGTTTCGGGCATTATCCTTAAGCTGCTTCTTCGCCAGATCAACCCAGCCAGCCGGGTTGACCTTCGACATCTTCAGATTATCCTCGGTGTTCTTGATCCACTCCTCTGCAGCCAACGGTCCTTCAGATCCATCAAAGTAAGTCGGGCCCAGCTCCCGAAACTGCTTCGCTCCTGGCTCGAAGCGAGGGGCACTCTGGGTGTTCTGGAGCATGCCCTGCTGCACCTGCATCATCTGATGCATCATCCTCATGATCTCAGCATTGGTGGGCTCTCTATCCGGCTCCTCAGCACGATTGGGCCCACTGCCAGATCGGGTCTGTCGTCGTCCAGCCATCTAAGGACATAGAAAACGAACAAACAAATTAGACTCAAAGCTTAATGACCTGGATGTTGCAATTTATTTAATGGATATTCCGTTATTATCGTTGTTCCGTTAGTTCGCAATCGCAAGATAAGACCTGCATGGGCCACCAACAAAAACATGTCACGCCCCGCTTCCCAAAAAAGTGGAGGCGAAGCGTGAGAAGGTCCGCTCAGACTTGAAGCTACAAAGCTTAAGTCCGATAAGCGTCAATCACTTTAAACTGCGGGTCCTTGCAACGCGAAACGAAACAAAGATAATAATAACGAAAAGAGACAAAAGAAACATCTCAGAATATCCATAATAATAAATCTCAACATCGCAGAAAAAGCCACCAGGCTAAAATAAAAGAGTCTAAAAGAGGCCCAGCATGGCCAACAAAAGTACAAAGTACGAAAACAAAGCAATGGTGCAAGCACCGACAACTAACAGCAACCTAAAGCAAAAGCAAGTAAAATCAGTCTCTAAGACTGGTCTCCGGTGTCCTCGAACTCCTCGACGAACGTAGGCTCAGGCTCAGCGTCAGCAAACACCTCATCCTCAACAACTGTCTCTGGCTCAGGGTCTAACATGTGACACCCAAAAGAGCAAGGGGCACATGTCAGCAAGTCTGGAAGACTTGTGCAAGGAAACTGAAAGTAGGTACAAGTAAAGCAACCTAGCAGCTCTAGCATGATGCAATGACATGGCAGTTTAAAGTAATGAGTGCAACAGGTAAAGTAAATTAAAGTAAAGTACGAGCATGGCATGGCACGAATCATTCACAAGACAAGTACAAGACAAGTAAAGTAAGCACCTCGTGCACAGAGATTCCGTCTTTTGGCTAGAGTGGCTGCGCGGGCCAACTCCTAAGCTCAAGTGACTGTTTATCCCTACCCCTCCACGTGTATCGGGCATTGGTTTTCAGCCAACACATGAGGCCCGCTTCTGGACCACGAGCCAGGAAGTGTTTTAAACAAGTATGGCGTAGGGGTGCACCTAGCCGGACAAGGAAGTACAAGTAGTGTAGCGTGTGCTACGAATGCGACATTCAATGCATGGATGACATGACATGGCAAGTAGTAAAGCGTACAGGTAAGGAAAGTAAACGTGACAGTTTAGTATGCATGAACAACAAGTTTAAAGGGTTGGATCTAGCTTCGTTGTCAAGCTAGATCAATTGGGTGACGGATCTAGTTTCGTTGTCAAACTAGATCAAGTAGGCGTCTAGCCAGCTATCATTTCACTGACTAGTCTCTTTTACGCTAAAAACAAGGAAGTGGCCTAAAAACATAGCCCTAAGAAAGATTTGGCAAGTTTCACTTGCCTCCAACTATCACGTCGGGGAAACACCGTCCAACGAGTCCAAAGTCACAATTCCTACATGCACAAGTCCACCGGCCTACATCCGTTTTATTAATCTTGATTAGTGATTTCTAAAACATTTAAAATACTTTAAAATACTGATTTTAGTCTTGATTAGCATGCAATTGGGTTGGGGGTCCTAGGGGTGCAAAGCGTTACCTCAATACGACACGAAAGATACACCGGCGTCGGGTAGCGATGCCGGGGGTTGGAATAAAAGATCGCGCTCCAAGTCCAGATTCCAATTAGATTCCTCGCTGGAAATTTCAGAGCAATCAACCGGGGCGACGATTCCAGATTCCAAAGCTAGCACGTGCGACGACGGGCTACGACGTACGACGACGTCGTACGCGGCGAATCGTCGAAGAGGACGCACCTAGGTGGGGCCCACAGTAGTCCTAGGGACCTTTGGGGGACCCACAATACCTCTGGAGAACTTGGGGGGCCCACGGAGGCAAGCGGTGCGGCGGATGCGGGGTTGCGACGAATGGCTCTCGGTCGTACACAGCCAATGCGGGGACTTGGCTCGGTCAGACGCGGAGAATGGGATTGTGCAGCGGTTGGGTCGGTCGCAGCAGCGGTGCGGGGCTGTCTCCTTCGGTCGGAGCGGTAGGGCGGCTCGGTCGGGCGCTTGGATGCGGGGGCTACTATGTTGCAACGTTGCAACGTTGCAGCGTCGGTCAGTGCGGGCGACCCGCTCGGTCAGGCACGAGCGGAGGCGGGCGAACGGAGCGGGGGTCGATGCGGAGCGGAGATGCGACCAAGCCCTCGGTCAGACCGAGGGCTTCTCTCGGTCGGAGCGGTTGAACGGTGGGGCGGCTGCGCTGCGCTGCGGAGCGACTAGCGGTCGGAGCGGTAGATTTGGCTTGGTTTTCTCGGTCGGTGCGGCAGCTGATCGTCGCAACGTTGCGACGAATCGTCGCAACGTCAAATTTGGGTTTTGGAAGAGGCTAGGGTTAATTTCTTGTGAAAATAGGTCTTCCTAGGGGTTGTTTATATAGTGTAGATGAGTTGACTTGGTCTAGGGCTAAATCTAATAGGATTAGAAGTTTAAAATAATTTAAAATTTGAAATCCAATTTCTCCAACTCACCCAAGGATTTGACTTGGTCCAAATAAGCTGGAAATTGGCTCAAAAATTCTTTAAAACGTTTAAAACTCAAATAAATTTTATTTGGCCGAAAATAATTTAAAAATTAATTATTAAAAAATATTATAAAACTTGTTAAAAATATAAAAGTGGTCAAATGAACTCTAAAAATTATAAAATAAATATCGTGGTGATCGTGATGACAAAAGTGAGCTAACTAAGAAGACGGATCTCAATTTTGATGTCGGACGACGAAACTAAAAATAGAAACGTCTCCCGTCAAAAGTGAAAATCGTCACGTCTCATCGAGTAAGTTTAAATTGTGGAAAAACGACTCGAGAAGTGTCGTTCCAAGATAGTGCCGCTATTTAATACTCTCAGAGACGTTCACAACGGCATATCATACAAAAGTGTTCAAAATCAAATAAAGTCTAAAATAAACACGTGCACGGCCAAAAGCACGTGCACGAACAAAGTACAACGAAAACAGGCCGTTACAGCCAAAGAAGTGAAGGAGAGGAGTAGAAGAGGAGAGAAGAAGAGGAGAGAAGAAGAGAAGAGGAGAGAAGGAGCAGCCCAAGCTTGGGGGATTCATGCCAAATGTGCTCGGCCGAGCTGTGACATGCCAAAGAGCGCCAACTTCTTCAAAGAGGGCGAGCGACATGATCGCTCGGTCGAGTGACCAGCTCGCTCGCCCGAGCCAGTAGTCAGAGGAGCTCATTCCTTCACGACTTGGGCTCTCTGGATTTTTGGAACCTAATTCGCTCGCCCGAGCGAGATGACACTCGGGCGAGCGACTCAAGTCGCTCGCTTGAGTCGCTCGCCCAAGCGGCCCTTCTCAAATGCCAAGGCGGAGCCCAAGAGAGTGATACACAAGGTAGCGCTCAGCCGAGCGAGCACTATGCTTGACCGAGCGGTAGGTTGGCAAACTCCAAATTGACTTGAATTAATGGATATTGGGTTGGTTTTCCTGTAAAACCCGAACCCATTAGACTTTTGTAAAAATAGTAACACTTTTTTAGAATAGGTTAAGCTTTATTTTTCTGTAGCTAAACACTTAGAGCTATTTGGGGATCTCTCTCTTGGTAATTCCTTTGCAATCTATTTACTTGTTTGTGGTTGGATTTCTTTGATTTCTTTACCATTTCTCTTATTTCTCTTGCTCTCTTTATTGAAATTGATTTCATGCAATTTGACCGGTTAGATATGCCTATCTCTTTTGCTATCATATTTAGAGCTTTTGACATGCTAGAGTAGTAAGTTTCTAGGGCTTGGTGAGGATCCATATGAACTTAGGGATTGGATGTCGGGTTAGACCTCTGTTGGACGAATCTAGGGTCTCCCTATGATGATTTGAACAAGGGTTTTGGGGGATTATCCTTAGGATTGGAGGACCACGAAAGCGACTTCATATCCTAGGGAGAATACACACGAATCTGATTTGGAATTAGTGGTCGTTTTCTGGGGCTCGCACTCACGATGGTGACCCGAGAGCCGGGGCGACCACTAACCCCCAATCCTCTAACCGATGACCACGAAAGTTGTCTGATCGCTATAATCAACCATAGGATGGCGTCACATTCTGTAGAGTACGCGAGTGCCTACGAATTGCGAGGCAGGACCCAAGTGTCAAGCGTAATGCATGCATTCCCGTATGAAGCCGATAGTAAAATCACGGCTTCGTATAGGGATGCGTTAGACAAGCGTGCCGACGAGAGTCTAACGCCCGTTCCCTTCTCCGAATGTGACACTCATACCCTAATCCATCGTCCGACGGAGGATCAATTAACCCAAAATCCATTACTGAAGGCCCTAGCTGGGAATCCCAAAAGCCCTAGACATTTAATATTTAGTCAGTTCCACTTCCCTCAACCAACCAACCAATTCACATGTGACAACCCCGACCACACATTCTCCTCCTTCCACAAAGAGCTAGGCGTTAGACGACTGCCTCCCTAGAGTTCGACATTCTATACATACTATAACGCACCGTCCATTTGCGGTGTTCTCGTCCGTGCATCATGGGCGAGGAACAAATTTTCGGTGTCGTTGCCAGGGAGGCGACAGTTTACTTTAGCTTTTGGTTGGAGAGTGTTGGTTTCATCCACACTTGACACCCCACCACTTCTTTTTATTTTTCTTCTTGTTCTCTTATTTCTATCTTTTTTCCTTTTTGTTAACGAATACCATGATTTTCTTGAGTGCTTCTTCTCTGCATGCTAACGTCCCTCCTCAGATTACCCTCGTTCGAACGTCTTACATTCGAAGGACTCTAATGTGCTGGTGAGTCTTCCTTGCCCAGGACCCATATTAGAGGGAGCATCCTCAATATGCCTTAAACAGGATGTTGGACTATGTGAGATCTACCGGCTCTTTAGTCGTCAAAGCCATTCACGAAGCCAAATTTGAAGCCCTGAACTACATCGCAAGACAAGTCCACTCAGGTGCTCTCGAGGACGATGTATATGTTAACGTCAAAAGGGACACACTCTCATTCTGCGTCAGGGATATCCCACAGGCTAACTCCTGCGAAACACCATACGAGGTATCCCTTCAAACTGCTTTGAGTAACATTGTGGATCATGCAGGTGCACCGGGCTAGTATTCATCTCGTTAGCAGATCCATTCGCACCGCGCCTTTCAAAGTTCATGACGGAATATTACGGTGATGCAAACAACGTCCCAGAAGGAATCCGCATACAAATTGATGCTCATGGCACGTATTTCATCCCCTCCGATGTCCCATTAAAAGAGATATTTGTAAGACTTGTCACAGAGGGACGAATAAACCCCGGATATACAAGTCCCCTAGAGACCGATGACTTCCAAGAAGAATGATTCGACCATGGTACCTAACGGGCTTCAGGATAATTTCCAAAGAAGTGAGTGGTCAGACAATGATGTCCCCCTTGTTGACAAGCAAACCGTAGGGGATCCTGAGAACTACGAAGGCCAGGAAGCAGAACCTGATGATATCCTTTATGAGATACACTCATCGTCTAGCTCAGACTCAAGCTATGACACGGCGCCAGATGGCTCTGCTCCAGACGAACCGACACATGAGGAAAAGGCATTCCAGCCACATGCGAGCAAGGCAGTGGGTACAGCACCCCCTGAGGTAGAACATAAACCTCTTCCTGCTGATCTTAAATATACATTTCTGGGTGATAATCGCATGTATCCCGTTATAGTCAACGCTTCCCTCACCGAACCCCAACTCGAGGATCTTCTAAAGGTCCTCAAGGAGCATAGAGATGTTATAGGATATAGTATCACTGACATGAAAGGTATTAGCCATGGGCTATGTGAGTATAAGATTCACCTCGAAGATATCAACACAACCTCCATAGAACATCAAAGGTGCTTAAGCCCTAACATGAAAGATATTGTTAAGAAAGAGGTCCTGAAACTTCTCGAAGCCGACATTATCTATCCCATCTCTGATAGCAAGTGGGTAAATCCTGTCCAAGTCGTGCCTAAGAAGGGAGGCATGACCGTCATAAGAAATGAAAAAAATGAATTGATACCAACTAGGACCTCCACGGGCTGGCAGATGTGTATAGACTATAGAAAACTTAACAAGGCCACCCCGAAAGGACCACTTCCCCCTTCCATTCATCGACCAGATGCTTGAGTGTCTTGCCAATCATAATTATTTTTGTTATTTTGACGGATACTTGGGATTTTTCCAAATCCCATTACATAAGGAGGACCAAAAGAAGATGACTTTCACATGCCCGTATGGCACCTTCGCATACCAAAGGATCCCTTTCGGCTTATGTAATGCACCCGCAACATTCCAAAGGTGCATGATCTCTATCTTCTCAGAATTTATCGAATGTATTAGGGAGGTTTTCATGGATGACTTCTCGGTGTACGGCACTGAGCTCGATTCTTGCCTAGGGAATCTGGTTAAGGTACTAGAGCGATGCTGTGAGAACAACCTCACTCTGAATCGGAAAAATTCCATTTTTATGGTAACTGAGGGAATTGTTTAGGGCATTTCATTTCCTCCAAGGGGATACAAGTCGATAAGGCTAAAATCGAAGTTATCATGGAACTTCCCCCGCCGACCAATCTTAAGGGAATCCATGGTTTTCTTGGGCATGCTGGGTCCTACCGTCGTTTTATTAAAGATTTTTCTAAAATTGCATGCCCCCTCACTGAATTACTTGCAAAGGACATGCCATTTGTTTTTTCTGACGCGTGTTTTGGAGCTTTTGACAAATTAAAAGAGGCTCTTATTTCAGCTCCAGTTATTCAGCCACCAGATTGGAACTTGCCATTTGAGCTGATGTGTGATGAGAGTGATCAGGCAGTGGGAGCCGTGTTAGGCTAGAGGAAGGATGGGAAGCTGCACGCCATCTACTATGCTAGAAAAACACTGGAGGAGGCCCAGAGAAACTACACCACCACTGAAAAGGAGTTGCTAGCAGTGGTATACTCTATTGAGAAATTCCGGCAGTATCTCCTGGGGTTGAAAGTCATAATTCACACGGACCACGCCGCCTTAAAATATCTGCTATCGATTGATAAGGTGGATAATTCTCCTTCAGGAGTTTGACGTGGAGATAAATGATAAGAAGGGCGCAGAAAATGTAGTGGCCGATCATTTATCCCGGCTCACTCGTGGGGACAAAGACGATAGTTCACCCATTGATAAACCCTTTGTCGGGGAGCAGCTTTTTACAGCAGATTCCGCCGATGCACCGTGGTACGCCAACCTAGTAAATTTTTTGGTGAGTGGGATCCTACCACATAGAGTGGCCACTTATCAGAGAAGGAAGTTTTTGAGCGACACCAAACATTACTTCTGGGACGATTCGCACCTCTATAAATCATACCCGGATGGAATCATTAGGCAGTGAATCCCCAAGGAAGAGACCGCTTCTATCATCTCTCATTGCCATAACCAACCATGTGGAGGCCATGCGGCGGTTACAAAGACCATAGCGAAGATATTCCAATGTGGGTTCCACTGGCCAACACTTTTCAAGGACACTCATGATTATATCAAGGGGTGCAACAAGTGCCAGAAGACTGGAAATAATACGAGGGATGAGATGTCCCTCAAGGACATCCTGGAGATTGAACTATTTGACTGCTGGGGGATCGATTTCATGGGCCCGTTTCTGACAAGTTGCGAGAACAGATACATCTTAGTGGCGGTGGATTATGTATCCAAATTGGTAGAAGCCATAGCTACCGCAATGAACGATGCTCGATTCGTCGTAAAATTCTTCAAGAATATCATCCTCCCACATTTCAGGGTACCAAGGACGGTCATAAGTGATGGTGGAAGTCATTTCATCGAAAGCAAGTTTCAGGCCTTACTCAAGAAGCATGGAGTATATCATAAAGTTGGACTCGCCTATCATCCTCAAGCGAGTGGACAAGTAGAGATCTCCAATAGGGAGATAAACACCATCCTTGAGAAGACAATTAGCTCATCACGAAGGGATTGGTCCCAGAAGCTAAACAATGCGCTATGGTCATACCGCATGGCGTTTGAAACCCCCATTAGAACAAGCCCGTACATGCTAGTCTATGGGAAGGCATGCCACCTACCAAGCACTTTTTGGGCTATCAAGAAACTCAGTTACGACTACAAAAATGCGGGACTACGCTGCCTCCTGGACATCACTGAGTTAGAAGAACTCAGGAGGGACGCTTACGAAAACGCCAAAATTTACAAGGAAAAGACTAAAATCAATCATGACAAGTTAATCCCGGTAAAGCATTTCGACATAGGAGATCAAGTACTCCTCTACAACTCCAGATTGTAACTCTTTCCAGGGAAGTTGAAGTCCCGGTGGTACGGCCCATTAAAAATACTTCAGATATTCCCGAGCGGTGCAGTGGAGATTGAGGGAGGCAAGAACAGCTCATTCAAGGTCAACGGGTACAAGGCCGGTGATACCATTGGAGGGAGAGGCTCTCTCACTCTTGTCGATTGCTCTCCTGCTTGACTCAGTCCTAGGTTAGGGGAGATTGTGGCACAAATCCGGTACTTCCACTCCAATTCTGTTTATGTTTTACCTCGCCCAACCTTTTAAGTGGTGGTGCTTCCTGAGTTATAGCTTCTCGTTGTTCCAGTGTCTCACCCCCCCTTTTATTGTACCCATCTGTCATTTCGCGGCCTAGATTAGTTCAGCTTGGGGAGTCACATTTTTGGCGTCCATTTTGTACATATTGCATATCATCAGTATCATCATCATCATCATCATCATTTGCATTTCTGTATATATATATGGACTTGTGCATAGATTCTGGATTTGATAGCAGAGAGTGACGACGCATGTGTTCTCTCCTCCCTCTATTGAGACCAGTATCATATTGAGTTCCACATTGTATTGATTTGTACATTTCTTAATATAGATACTAACTTACCCTTCAATATATATATATATATATATATATATATATATATATATATATATATATATATATATATATATAATAGATACTAACTTACCCGTCAATATATATATATATATATATATATATAAAGCTCTCTCTCTCTCTCTCTCAATTCTAGAGAGAGAAGCTCCGGTGACTGGGTGAGTTTGGTTGAGGCGTCCTTGCCGGCCGCCTCCGCGGCTGGCCTCGGCGGTCGTGATTTGGAAGCTTCTCGTCGGATCTGTGAAAGCGACTTCGGATAGTTGTGTCGATTCCTCGCTCTCGTATGGAGGATTCGAGCGGAGGCGATCTGGTTCTTGGATCCACGTTTCGATCTGGTTCCTGATCTCGATCCTTGGTTGATCGGGCGCTGTTCGTGAGAGCGGAGCCTTGTCGATCGAGTTTGCTCTTCAGATCCTGGCGATCGGTAGATCTGAGGGAGTCGTCAGGAACGTTTCTCCATTCGGTTCGTATCGGGATCTATCAGTAGATCCGGATCCGGCGGTGAGTCTTCCTTCTTGTTTTGGATCCACTTTTTGTTGCTCGCCCTAGATCTAACCTTTTGGCGCTGCGATTTGTGTGAGGTGGCGTTTCGGATTCTGGATCTAGCTGTTGTTTCTTTTGTCCTCCCGGTGGGGGCTCCTTTCTCAGGCGACGTGTTTCATCGCGGCGGGTCGAGAACTCTGGTGGAGTTCTCGATCCGGCGGTGAGTATTTTGGCGCTCCCCTCCTATTCTTTGCTTGGCCTTTGATCTGATCTTGGTCTTTTCTTTGCTCATGGCTGATCCCCGTACTGATGGAGTTGTGGATCATGATCCTGCTGGCGATTGGAGGACTGTAAATAAGAGGAGGCCGCTCTTTGCTGCAGGCAGGGGGAGGGGGTCGAAGACGGAGTACAGGCCCCGTGTGCTGAGGGAGGAGGGCGTATCGCTCAAGAATGGTGTTGCTGCTGCAGGTGATAGGAAGTTTCTTGAGAGGAGAATGATGAGGCCCTCTGTCGAGATCAAAATCAATCCTCAAGCGGCGAGGCTCTCTTAGCTGGAAGTGTGCAATAGCAAGAGGAAAATTGCGGATTCTCTGGAGATGAGGTACATTCCCCCTAGCTGCGACGAGACAGGTGCTCCATATGCTGTTCTTACGCAGGAGGCGTTAGACGAAGCTGCCAGCGCTTGGGAGAATACGATTGTTGCGTACGTTCTTGGAGACGTCCCATTCTACAGCCAGATGAAGGCATGGGCTGTTAGATCTGGGAAGAAACAAGGTATGTCCGTCTTCTCCAGGGAGAATGGGTTCTTCTTCTTCCGCTTCAAGGACAAAGTTGATTGTGATGGTGTCCTGTTTGGGGGGCCGTGTATGTTCGACGGCAGGCTCGTCGTGGTGCAGCGTTGGGCTCCGGATTTGGTCTTCGACAGGGACATGCTTTCTTCTATCCCTCTTTGGGTTCAGCTGCCAAATTTGCCGCTTAAATTTTGGTCGATTAACATTCTTAATGCTATCACAAGTGTTCTGGGATCCCCTATTTGCTTGGACAGGGCCACGGCTACAATGGAGAGGATGAATTATGCTCGGTGCCTTGTCGAGATCTCTGCTGAACAGGAGCTTCCGCAAGTTGTGGTGGCTCAGGTTGAAGGTGGTGAATGTTTTGAGGTTGAAGTCAAGTATGAAGGTAATCCCCCCATGTGTGCCAACTGCAAGTGTTTTGGGCACCTCATTCGCCAATGCTCTGCTACAGACGGTGCCCCTAGAGATGAGAAGGTGTGCAGCATCAGGGAGGGCGACACAAATGCTGGGCGTGTCAAGGGTAAGGGAAGCACTGGCAATCCTTTGAAGGAGGTTCCTGATTGTGAGGACGTCCATTGTTTTGTAAGAGCTAATCTGATTCCTTCTATCTCATCGCCTTCATCTTTTGTGGAAGGGGGGTTATGGGCCAAGGGGCTTTCTCTGATGTTGATGGTGGTAGCAGGTCCTTGAGGGGGGACGTTAAGAGCTGTATTGAGGGGAGGGGTAAGGAGTTTTGTAATCTGGGAGCTGGCTGTAGCTCTGAGGAAACCGTGATTTGTTATGAGGGGAGGGGGAATGTTATTGGTAGTGTTAAGGACAATGAGCGGGCTATTGATGTGGAAGTCTGTACCAGACGGGCTGCGTCCCGTAGTAATGCTAGTTGTAATACGTCCCCTTATGCTGGGGTTCAGGGGGATGGGCTTGCTGATGATGTCGGGGGGTTTGCCGATAGAACGGCTTGTAATGTTGAGATTGGGGAGGAGACTTGTAATAGGCAGGCTGTGTCCTGCAGTAGAGATCGTATTATGGATCAAGGCAGGGATGGGTCCGCCTTGTCCATGCTGATGCAGGCTGCTGACACTGTGGTTTCTACTGTATCTGCCTTGGGTGATGGTAAGGGGATTGTAACTAGCAAGAGAACCCAGAAAGCTGACATGTATATGAAGGGGGGAGAGCTAGCTGCGACTAGCGTGAGTAGGACGGGTGATAGCCCGTGTAAAAGTGACACCCCTGTACAAATTAATGAAATTGGGGGGGGCGGGTCTGGGGATTGCATGGGTTTGGGCTCGCCATCTCTGAGACACACGTCCAAGACTCGGGGCAATAGTATTCCTAGGAACGTGCCTATTAATGACAACCCATTCAACCCTCTACTTAACGCCCGGTTGAAAGGTGTGCTCCTTGCTCCTGAGGATGATATGGATATTGAGTCGGATACTGAGCCCCTTGAGATGACTATAGCAAATGATGCTTGGCTGATTGAGCAAGAGCTTTTAAAGCAAAATAGTAAGGGAAAGAAAAAACGAAATCAGCATAAAGGAGGCGGTGTTTCGGGTATTGGTACTCGAAAGAGTTCACGAATTAATAGGGAGGGAGAGCGCCCCCCAACCTCACTTAACCAATGACTTTTCTCATTTGGAATACTAGGGGGCTTAATAGCGTAGCTAGACGCCGGGATCTTAAAGTGTGCTTCCTGAAGTACAAGCCCTCCCTGATTGGTCTTATTGAGACTAAGGTTGCTGAGAACAACGGCCATAGGATTGCTAAGTGCTTCCCTAAGAATTGGCTTTCAATTAATAACTACTGTTACCACCGCAATGGCCGTATTGTTATTCTTTATGATCCTGTGGTTTGGGCTTGTGTGGTTGATGGCATGACGGCCCAACATATTACCTTGAAAGGAGATAATGTTGCTGGGTTTACTATGATGGTTACCATAGTCTACGCTTCTAATTCCTATCTTGATCGAAGAAGCCTTTGGTGTGATGTTGTTGCTAGTGCCAACAAATTTAAGAATCTCCCCTGGATCATTGGGGGAGATTTCAATTGTGTCAGATATTCCTTAGACAAAGTCGGTGGTAGAGCGGTTAAGGGTTGTATGGTTGATGAGTTTAACGACTGCATTAATACCAGCGCCCTTATCGACCTAAAGACTGTTGGTAATACTCTGAGTTGGAATAATCGTAATATTGGGCAGCGGCGTATTTCCGCCACTCTGGATAGATCCTTCTGCAATAGCACTTGGATAAATACCCTCCCCGCCTCTTATTGTGAATACATTGAGGGAGGTTCTAGCGATCATTCCAGCCTCATTATTCACACGCATCAAGCTGTTGGTTCTGACCCCAAGCCGTTTAAGTTCTTTAATGCCTGGCACCATAGCCCTGAATACTCCAATGTGCTTAAGGATGGTTGGCATATTAGGGTCAGTGGCTGTCCCATGATCCGCCTGGTTGCTAAACTTAAAAATCTGAAAAAGGCCCTTAAGAATTTCGGGTTGTCCTTTAGAGAGGCTAACGACGTCTGCAAAATCCACACTGAGCTTGCTACTATCCAATCAAATCCTAATTTGAGCTCATGTGTTGAGCTTCAAAAGAAGGAGCGTTCCTTAATTTTTCTTCTTGCTGAGGCCATTGATATTGAGGAATCCAATCTTAGGCAGGAAAGCAGGCAAGATTGGTTGAGCCTTGGGGATCGCAATACCCGTTTCTTTTATACAGCTATGAAGGCTAGACAGAGTCATAACAATCTGGGTCACCTCATCTCCTTGGATGGATCTCGCAATGGTTCTATTGATAGGCTTAAAATTGAAGCTCCTGAGTTTTATTCCAAGCTCTATAACCAAGATGATTATTGGAGGGTCTTCCCTTGTCTTACTGTTAAAAGAGTTCTCACTAACAAGGCTGCTATATGGGTTGAGAGGCCGGTCTTGGCTGAGGAGGTTAAAAATGCTGTCTTTCAAATTGGGGCTGATAGGGCTCCTGGTCCTGATGGCTTCAATGGCTATTTTTATCAAAACTCTTGGGATGTTATTGGGAATGACGTTACCATGGCTATCCTCAATTTTTTCAAGTCCGGAAAGATCTATCGCCAAGTCAACCATACCTTCTTGTCTCTTATTCCTAAAAGTTCTAACGCTTCGGGTCTTGGTGATTACAGGCACATTGCCTGCTGTAATGTTTTGTATAAAATCATCAGCAAAATTCTCTGCAATCGGCTCAAAAAAGCTGTCATTGAGCTCATATCTCCTAATCAGGCTGCCTTCCTTCAAGATCGGCTTCTTTCTGATAGTGCCTTGCTCGCGCACGAACATATTAGGGATTTCAATAACCCTATGGGGTCCAGGGACTGCCTCAAGCTTGACTTGAGGAAAGCTTTTGATAGCGTTAACAGGGAATTTGTCTACTTTATGTTGCATCAGATGGGGTTTAAGCATAAGTTCATTGGCTGGATTTGTGAGTGTATCTCTACTCCATCCTTCTCTGTCATGATCAATGGTTCTCCCTTTGGCATGTTTCAATCCAATAGAGGCCTGAGGCAGGGAGACCCCCTCTCCCCTTATCTCTTTGTTATTGTTATGGAAGCCTTCTCTCTTCTTATGGCTAAGGCCAGTGCCACGGGTGGTATTCAGCCTATGAGAAGAGTGGGTGCTGTCACTCATCTTCTTTTTTCTGATGACTTGCTTGTTTTTTGTCGAGCAAATGAGTTTTCTTTTAAGGGGCTGCGTGACCTTCTTATCTTGTTCAAGCACTTCTCTGGGCTTGATGTTAACTGGAGCAAAAGTGCTGGCATATTCAGTAAATGGGTCAGGGGTGCTGGTAATCTTGCTGATATTTTGGGCATTAGAAGAGTGCAAACACTATCCACTTATTTGGGCCTTCCCCTCTCTGCCAAGTACCCCAATGCCGCCATATATGGCCGTTTGATTGATAGATGCAAGAACAGGTTGCAGGGATGGTCTTCATCCTTATTATCTATTGCTGGGCGCATTGAGCTTGTCAAAACTGTTATCTACGGCATGGTTGTTTTCTGGATGCAGGCTTTCCGTATTCCTAAGTCTGTCCTTCGCTCCCTTACTTCCATATGCAAGAAATTCATTTGGGGGAAGAATCATCTCTGGGCTTGGGAGGATATTTGTGTGCCGAAGCAAGAAGGGGGGGTGGGGCTTAGAAGCTTTACTGATCTTAATAATGCATATGGTGTAAAGTTGACTTGGCGTATGCTTACCCATGGGGGTTTTGGGCTGATTATATGAGGAAGCACTACATGGCCGGCACGGGTCTTTATCTGGCTAAACCCCATCCTATGCAATCTGGTTCTTGGAAATTTATTCTGCATTGCCGTGAATTTACTAAGAAGCTTACTCGGCGCATTGTTAGAGATGGGGCTTCTACTCTCTTCTGGTATGATAGCTGGCTTCCCTGTGGAGCCCTTAATGATATCTATGATGTTCCTGTTGGGGAGGAAGCCTTCACGGTCAGAAGCTATTGGAATGACACGGGTTGGGTCCACTGCAACTCTCTCATTAATGTGCGGCACTTGATTGACTCAGTTGTCTTAACTGTTGGTGATGATTCTTGGGCTTGGGTCTCCAAGACCCCTACATTACGGGACGCTTGGGCGGGTTCTAGGGTCGTTAAACCCCTATTTCCTTTTCACAAGGTGGTTTGGTTTCAGGGGCATATCCCCAAAATGGCTATCACTTTACTACGAGCTTTCCATGGGAAACTTCTTACCCGGGACAAGCTCGTACAATGGGGAGTGCCAACTTCACCCTTTTTTGTCTTATGTTCTGATAATGCTCAGGAAAATATGGATCATATATTTTTTGAATGCAGCTATTCTAATTACCTCCTTTGCAGGAGCTTTCTGAAGCTGGGGTTCAGTTCTACTTTACCAACCTCTTTAGCTGCAACTGGAGATCTTATTCTCAACCATTTTCACAGTAAGGGAAGCACTGGGAGATTGGCTAAAACAGCCTTAGCTGCGATGGTTTGGCACATATGGAGAGAGAAGAACAGGAGAATATTTGAGGGTCGCAGTCTGATACGAACGGCTCTCTTTGATGACATTGCTGAGGACGTCAGGATTGCTTTGCGGCATGTGGTTTGGGAGCAGGATGAGGCTGGCGCCCCCCCTTCTAACTGGGGGCTTTTAGACTAGGATGATACTTCCATGTACATTTGTTTTCTTCTTTGGCTCTACGGGTTTCGGAAGGTGTTATGCTTGGTGGAAGTTTTGGCGCCTGTGCCTCATTTCCTCTTGCTAACTTCCTTCCTCCGCCCCTGTGAGAGCCTTGTATATTTTCATTTCACTCAATAAAGATGCAAAGCATATTCTTCAAAAAATATATATATATATATGCATTTGCATTTTTTTTCTTTTTCTTTTCTTTTCATCCCACCCATCCCACCCTTAGCATCATTCTCCGTCTCTACGCACGTGTTCTCAGCAGTAAGGACACTGTTGTGTTTAGCTTGGAGGATGAGCGTTATCGCTCTTTACTTATTATTTTTCCTTATTCCCATTTTTAGTTCCACTTCCGCTCCATTTTTCTCTTTTTTATCATCGTTTTATTTTATCTTCTCTTGTTTGATCGTATGCACATTTTTCATTTCTTTCTCTTTTTCTTTTATTTAGAGTAAAGATGATTCTCCTATGATTGCACTATAAGCTGTGCACACTCAACTTATCTGCTTTATACACTCACGTAGGATTCGTCATAGTCTATTGCGCTTCATCGCATATTTATATAGAATGGATTATAATTTTTGAACTCTATGCCTCCATGAGTTAGAGATATTCCTTGATTAGGATGTTCTTTAATATGCTTTTCTATGATGACAATCCATCTCTCCACAATAATATTCTCGAAACAGTTGATCTTAAAATGCATGATTAATTGAAAATTTAATGAAATTTGCATGATTGTGTGAAAGCATATATTTTCATAATGGATGGTAGTTCAATTAGGTTTGGATAACCCACGACACTTAAGTAGCGACTAGATATTCTGACACCGAGCCATGTCCCAATTCTATGCTTTTTATTTTTATTTTTGTATATAGCCAATTGCTACCTTGATCGTGCTTTGCATTCCATCGTGTTTACGTGAGTTTGCAAAAAAAACCCAGGAAAATTGGAAAAATCAAAAACCAAAAAATATTACATACAAATAATAAGCCCGAGGGGTTCTTCGTAACCCGATGCCCTAAGACCATCTGGTATGGGATGCATAGGCCGCCTCTTGTTTATACTGAGTTATCTCGTGTAAATAAGAAAATAAAAGCATGTATATATAAAGAAAATTGTATAGCCAAAAACAATTGTAAAAAGGAAAATCCCATATCTTTACCTCACTTTCTATTTAGAGTAGGGACATGGCAAGGTCGATGATTTCTAGGGATTGTGAAAGAGTTTAGTGTGGTGATTTCTGGATTTAATTGAACTTACCATCCTCAGCTATGAAAAACTAATTAAAATCATCTTGCATGCTTGGATTAATTGATCATAATACTATTTGCTGCTTAGAGAATGAGTTGTGGAGATTTGAGCTCGAATCATGGATACTGTATATTGATTGCATGCTATAATAGCAATCTTCCTCTAACTTCATATGATATATTCGAGTTCACGTCATTCATTTAAAAATTCATTCTATGTATATTCTTTGCTAGACATGATGAATCCTCATAAGTAAAGAATTTTTGAATTATAAAGTTGAAGTGTTGCTGCGTGCAATGAGATGAGGAGATGATTTAATCATCTCTCTTATTTTCGACTTCTTCTTTCACTTCGTTGTTTTTACCCTCTGGCGTACTTCTTATTCGTCTTTATCGAGGACGAGTAAGAGGTAAGCTTGGGGGATTTTGTTGTGTCCATATTTTCTACGTTTTTACCATGCATTTCCATGTCGTTTCGATCGCCTGAATCCATATTTTTATATTTATCATGATTTTCTCTATATTCTTGATTCTTTTGATGTTTTAAATGTTTTCAGTGAATTTGGAGCGATTCGGAGCGATTCGGAGCGACATGAGACTTTGGACATAACCTGGACGTCGAAGCTCGCCTCGCCTCGCCACGGCGACCCAAGGGGGCCAAAGAAGTGAAGGAGAGGTGTAGAAGAGGAGAGAAGAAGAGAAGAGGCGAGAAGAAGAGGCGAGAAGGAGCAACCCAAGCTTGGGGGACTCATACCAGATCGCTCGTCCGAGCACAAGATGTGCTCGGCCAAGCTGTGACACGCCAAAGAGCGCCAACTTCTTCAAAGAGGGTGCTCGGGCGAGCGACATGAACGCTTATCTGAGTGACCAGCTCGCTCGCCCGACCCAGTATTCAGTGGAGCCCATTTCTTCAAGACTTGGGCTCTCTGGATTTTTGGAACTTAATTCTCTCGCACGAGCGAGATGAGGCTCGGGCGAGCGACTCATGTCGCTCACCCGAGCGGTCCATCTCAAGTTCCAAGGCGGAGCCCAAGAGAGCGCTACACAAGGCAGCGCTCGACCGAACCCATTAGACTTTTGTAAAACCCGAACCCATTAGACTTTTTTATAAATAGTAACACTTTTTTAGAATAGGTTAAGCTATATTTTTCTATAGCTAAACACTTAGAGTTGTTTAGGGAGCTCTCTCTTGGTAATTTCTTTTGCAATCTATTTACTTGTTTGTGGTTGGATTTCTTTGATTTCTTTACCATTGCTCTTATTTCTCTTGCTCTCTTTATTGAAATTGATTTCATGCAATTTGACCAGTTAGATATGCCTATCTCTATTGCTATCATATTTAGAGCTTTTGTCATGCTAGAGTAGTGGGTTTCTAGGGCTTAGTGAGGATCTCTAGGAGCTTAGGGATTGGATGTCGGGTTAGACCTCCGTTGGATGAATCTATGGTCTCCCTATGGTGATTTGAACAAGGGTTTGGGGGATTAGCCTTAGGATTGGAGGACCACGAAAGCGACTCCGTATCCTAGGGAGAATCCCCATGAATCCGATTTAGGATTAGTGGTCGTTTTCCGATGCTCGCGCTCACGAGGGTGACCCAAGAGCCGGAGGCGACCACTAACCCCCAATCTGCTAACCAATGACTACGAAAGTATCCCGACCGCTAGAATAAACCATAGGATGGCATCGCATTTCGTAGAGTACGCGAGTGCTTACGGATTGTGAGGTGGGACCCAAGTGTCAAGCGTAATGCAAGCATTCCCGTATGAAGCCGATAGCAAAAGCATGGCTTCGTATAGGGATGCGTTAGACGAGTGTGACGACGAGAGTCTAACGTACATTCCCATCTCTGAATGTGACACTCCTACCCCAATCCATTGTCCGACGGAGGATCAATTAACCCAAAATCCATTACTGAAGGCCCTAGCTGGGAATCCCAAAAGCCCTAGACATTTAATATTTAGTCAGTTCCACTTCCCTCAACCAACCAACCAATTCACACGTGACAACCCCGACCACACATTCTCCTCCTTCAACAAAGAGCTAAGCATTAGACGACCGCCTCCCTAGAGTTCGACATTCTATACATACTATAACGCACCGTCCACTTGCGGTGTTCTCGTCTGTGCATTACAGGCGAGGAACAGATATCACTAGGGGTGATACTTATGGATCCAGAATTAATGTGGTTGCCTCGTTAAATCCTCTGGCCATGGAAAACCCAGTGGGAAAAACCATAGCTAAGGAAAAAGAGTACAACTCTACATTTAACTCCCCCTGATCTATACAATCTTCAGGCTTGCAGATCTCCTAGGCATCTATACATTAATCTCATCTACAGCGTTACGCGAGAAAATACAAAATACAAGCATGGCTCATCTATACAAGTATCGCTCATATATGGAAGCTACTGAATCCAAAAGAGTTCCTCTGAAGATATGTACTCTGTCTTATCACCTTTGATGTAGACTTCTCAAGGATGAGCTAGGGAAGTGGTATGGTCTGCTGACTTGGTAGATAGCTCTAGATCTTTAGTCTCTGACCCAGTCGTCATTGTGTCTGCGAGTTACTTCAGGGCGTAGCTATGCATATTCTTGATTTGCTTCTTGGATGATGAGCTTCTTGGAATGGTAGAATGATGTTTATCTTGGTCGCATGCTTTGCAGAAATCCAAGATGTGGCATGTCCTTCGAGATGGTCATCGTGATGATTTATTACCTGCATCTGCAAATACATTTAACCTGGAGGATGATCCTTTATAGTAGTGACCATTGAAGGTAGTGCAGAAAATGCGTAGCTCCAGTCTAGTGACGCGATACAGGCACTGCACTGTATCTAACTAAACAGATTTACTACCGATGCTAAATAGAGAAGCGTGTAGTTGGCCAGATAAAGGAGTGTATCAAAGACACTCAAGTAAGGCACTTCAGGACCTAGGATATCATTTCCCTCTTCCAGCGAACGGAAGAGGTCTTTATGTAAATCCATACAACCAATTGGTGTATTTAGTGAATTACAATTGTCCTTCTATCTTCATCAACTTCGGATGTATGAAGTTAAATGTCACATGATTTTCATCTTCTGGATGTTATTTTCATCTTCTGGATGTTATTTTCATCTTCTGGATAAGAGTTTCATCTTTTGGATGATGTGTTCATCTTCTGGATGATAAGTCTGTAAGCTAAGATTTTTGCCTAGGTCTTTCATATCATATTTGATAGTTTGGCTTAAACAGATATTTCGGTTTTCTCTTCAAGAGATCAGATGAGATTTAAGTCATTTGAAAATATAATCCCAGATCATTTTCTTTGCTCTTTTAAAGATGCAAAGACAACCTTTAGTATGAGTCCTTATATTATAAGGAACTTTATTGGTTAAATTTTATATATTTCATAAAATAGACGTCTCAAAATCTATTCAGACAAGTAAGGAAATTAGGAATAAATCCATAAGGGTATGATGTCATAACTTCTATAGCAGCAAAAACCCAAAAATTTTCTTTGCCAATCGCATGATTTTTACAAACATAACCAGGGAACCTGATGTATCAATTTTATTTGTAAGTGAGTCAAGCTCATCTTACTTGATTACTTACTGGTTTCAGCGAAATGGACCTCTAAGCTATAGCATATTTCTTATAGCATACGATTTTATTTATTTATATTTGTGTTTATTCAATACTCATTATGCCCACAGGTTTGATATCTTTTGATATCAGGACTTCTGGTCCAAACACTTCATGTTTCATAAGCGACTCCAGCTCAGCTTATGATTGCCTTGTTCCACATTATTGGCCATACTTAGTGAGTATTTTTCAAACATAATTGTAGGTGTATGCTTTCAAAAGCATTTCATCCTAATAATAGTCCAATAAAAAACTATTTTAGGACGTCTGACTTGAGATTCAGCCTTGTCAAGCCCGAATACTCTATATGAGGATGTTCATTACTCTCTGAAAAAGAAACTTACACAGTTTCGATGGATATTCATCAAAACGAAATCTCAATGAATGACTCAATAATATAATGGCCTATAGACCATACATGAGCATTCCAATTGACTTTTAACATTCTGACATAAATTCTAAAAGATGAATTATTTAGAACACTTGAAGTGTCTAGAATCGTCCAATTTTTAACTTTGTAAGATGTTATATGCCACCTTGGATTGATGATGCAAGACATCATTAACTAATCCTATAAATCTAAAGAACACGAAGTTTCTTCCGAAGGGTGCGTTTTCACTATTCCATTTAACGGGAAAATGATTACAAGATCATATCCACTACACATGGACATTGACTCTTTTCACTTCCTCAAAAGAATTTAAGATGATATATTTATTATCATCATTAAAATAATAAGACTTATGGGTCTCTTCAGAGTACTTGAGGGATTATAGTGGACTTATCCACTCTCCACATAGGGCAGATGATGTACCTTAGTAAACTCATCTGTATATTCTCTAAAAATGGTCATAATCAAACCTATTATTCAACCGCAGTCTAGCTTTTTCACAGCATATATGACACATTACTAAATGGTGGGATCATTGGATAATACTAGAAAATCAACCATAATTTGCAACTGGAATAAAGTTGAACACCCTGGAGTCTATGTTCACACCTAAACTGGGTTATATGAATAAATCATTAAAATGATTTAAACGGATTACTCATCCGTTAAAAATTCAGTTGTTGTTGACTGCATGGAGACATGCAATTACATTACAGACAATCAAAATGCCTCTTTAAAACCTATTAATATGGGCCTGATCACCCCCAAATAAACAGTTTCCGAGAACTCCTAACGGGGAAAGCGTTTAGAGCACATCTTATAGATTATGCCATGATGTGTCCACATCCCCATTGCACCAGCTATAAACCATCATAATGCCGTCTTAGATCTATTTATCGGGCTTAATTACCCCAGATGAATATATTTTGAGCACTGAAAACGGGGGAAGCATTTAGAGTACATCTCAAAGATTGTACCTTGATGGGTCTCATATAAAGAATCAATAACGAAGTTTAGATCCTAAAGATCCTTCACAATCAGATCTCTTTATATTCCCAGTATTAGGTTCAATATGGATATCACAATCATCCCTGAGCTTGAAGCTAAGTTGACCATTTCAAATATCATGAATAGTGATGTGATCTTGAAGATCCACACTAATGAAACTATTAAACAATTTTCAAACATATTAACTGACAAACTAAATATTGTCAAAATCACACATCCCTGTTGCTAAAAATCCAGCTAGGATTGACATACCAAAAATAATGGATGCAATCCACCAGTAGCAGAAGTGGATGTCCTCAATGAATTACAGGACATACCACCAGGCTCCAAAGAGAGGAAAACTACTGGAGACCTTTAAACAATACCAACACAGTAAAGTGAGCTAATCTACATATCATCTCCTTTTCCAGAACCTCTAGAAGAGATGAATCTGGAATAAATTGAAGTATTAATGTATAATGTATGTACACGGGGAGGTGTTTGGATTAAAAAACACACTTGTCGACAATTTATTCACGTTTTATTTTGCCACTAAATGTGATAATTATAAATATTGTTCAACACTTTGTTACCTGAAGCAAACGTAGAGATTGGCCAAAGATGTGGAACAAGGCAATAATAAGCTGAGCTGGACTCGCTTATGAAACGTGAAGTGTTTGAACCAGAAGTCCTGATATCAAACGATATCAAACCTGCGGGCATAATGAGTATTGAATAAACACAAATATAAATAAATAAAATCGTATGCTATAAGCAATATGTTATAGCTTAGAGGTTCATTTCATTATAACCAGGAAGTAATCAAGTGAGGTGAGCTTGACTCACTTACAAATAAAACTGATGCATCATGTTTTCTGGTTATATTTGCGAAAATCATGCGATTGGCAAAAGAAAATTTTGGGTTTTTGTTGCTATGGATGTTGTGACAGCATACCCTTATGGATTTATTCCTAATTTCCTTACTTGCCTGAATAGACTCTGAGACGTCTATTCTATGAAATATATATAATACAACCAAGAAAGTTCCTTATGAAAATAAGGACTCTTTCTAAAGGTTGTCTTTGCATCTTTAAAAGAGCAAAGAAAATGATTTGAGATAATATTTGTAAATGACTCAAATCACATCGGATTTCCTGAAGAGAAAACCGAAATATCTGTTTAAGCCTACCTATCATATATGATATGAAAGACCTAGAAAAAATCTTGGCTTACAAACTTATCATCCAGAAGATAGAACTCTCATCTAAAAGATGAAACTCTCATCTAGAAGATGAACATATCATTCAGAAGATGAAACTCTCATCGAGTGGATGAAACTATCATCCAGAAGATGTAACTATCATCCACCAGATGACAACATCATCCAAAAGATGATCATACAAAAGATGAAAATAACATCCATCAGATGAAAATCATTTGACATTTAACTTCATACACCCGAAATTGATGAAAAAACATAAACAATTGTAATACACTAAATACAACTATTAGTTGAATGGATGTACATATAGACCCCTTCCATTTCCTGGAAGAGGGGAAGGATATCCTAGGTCATGAAGTGCCTTACTTAAGTGTCTTTGGTACACTATGATATCAGGCCAACTCCACGCTTCTCTATATAGAGTTGGAAATAAATCTGTTAGCCAGATACAGTGTAGCGTCTGTAGCGTGTCACTAAACCGGAGCTATGCATCTTCTGCGCCACCTCAAAAGATCAATATTCTAAAGGATTATCCTCCATGTTAAATGTATTTGCAGATGTAGGTTACAGATTATCGTGATGACAACAGACTTTGGGTACGTGTTTTACACACGAAGGTAAAGCTATCTTTTAAAGATCTGCCAAGCATACGACTAAGGCAACATCATCCTACAATTCCGAGAATCTCATCATCCAAGAAGCAAATCAAGAGTATGCATAGCTACGCCCTGAAGTACCTCGTAGACATAGTGACGACTGGGTCAGAGACTAGAGACATGGAGCTATCTACCGAGTCTGCAAACCATGCCACTTTCCTAGCCCATCCTTGAGGAATCTACATCAAAGGTGGTGAGACGGAGCACACCTATTTGTAGGAGCTCACTTAGATTCGGTAGCTTCCATATATAAGCGATACTTGTATAGATGAGCGATGCTTGTATTTTGTATTTATTCTCGAAATGTTGTAGATGAGATTAGTGTATAAATGCCTAGGAGTCTGCAAGCCTGAAGCTTGTACAGATCAGGGGGAGTTAAATGTAGAGTTGTACTCTTTTTCCTTAAGCCATGGTTTTCCCACTAGGTTTTCCATAGCCAAAGGTTTTAACGAGGCAACCACATTAGCTCAGGATCCAGAAGTATCCACCCTCCTGATACTCATTAGCACTTTGAATCCTAAAGCATTCATATGTCGAGTTTACATTAATGGATGGATAAGGGGAAGTGTTATGAATATGGCCTTGAAACCTTTGGTTTCAAGGACCCTTGGTATCCACCATAATTGTAAAGGCCCTTTTGTATCCTTCTTAATCTATATATATGACCTATGGCCTTTGCCATCGACTTGATTCTCAACACGTGCTGATAACATGTTGAGAATTAATCTCTATGTTGGAGGCAATAGATCATATATATATATTAAGATGGATACCAAGGGTCTTTTACAATCATGGTGATACCAAAGGTCCTAATACCAAAGGTCACAAGGCATATTCATAACATATGGATTATTGTTTTAATTTAAAATATCCATTAAAATATGTCCCTTAAAAAATTATTTATGCTTCTTATATAAAATTTACTTCTCAAATTCAAGCAACTACTGAATGCAATCCTAAATTGCCCAAATGATAAACAGAAGCAACACATGTTTGTGTCTATATATGTCATTGTAAAAGCATCTACATATGTCATAAAACCAATAATCCATATAATTAAAAATCACTTGCAATTTAGGTCATTTTTCGAATCTGTTACAATTTTTTGACCATATGATATTTTAGAATCTGTTACAACTTCTGTAACTTAAAATGGTAATCAACTTAAATCTGTTACGACTTCTGCAACTTAAAACTGTTACAATTTTTCGACCATGCCACCCGATTTCTTTAGGAGGAATCACTCGTCCTTGTGCATGTAATTTAGCATATGCATAAAAGCACTAAAAGCATGTACAACTTTTTATCATCCAACAAATTAACATCAAAATGGTAAGAAACTCTCTTATAAACAACTGTAAGAATATATCAATTCCAAAGAGCTTGATGTAAAGACATATAGATAAACTATTTCAATGGGTGCAAGTTGATGCTAATTACATAGCTACCAGTTGTGAATCAATTCACTAAAGTGGCCTCAACAGAAATCCATAATCAAGTAGCAACTGAAGGCATTCAAGGAAAATCACCCACCGAACGTGGCATAAACATAAGGCAAATTAAGAAAAATGATCAAACAGAAGAGCAAAGCCCCTCCCCCAAACTTCTGCAACCCATACAATCTGTACCTTTTACAATTTTAAAGGACAGATTCAAACGTCAAAATTAAGAAATTGTTATGAAGGTGACGTCTACTGAACCCGTATCCCTATATTTATAGTAAAATGGTTACATAATGGGTGGATACCCTAAACTAAAGTGGGCTCCACATGGGCCTACAAAAACCCATTCATAACACTTCCCATTATCCATCCATCATTGTAAGCCTGGTATATGAATGTTTCGGGATTCATAGAGCTTATCTGTTCACGAGGATATGAATACTTCTGGATCCTAAGTTAGGAGGGTCTTGCCTCGTTAAAACCTTTGGCTATGGAAAACCCAGTGGGAAAAACCAATAGCTAATGAAAAAGAGTACAAGTCTCCTTAACTTTTCCTAATCGGTGGATATCACTAGGGGTGGATACTTCTGGATCCAGAGTTAATGTGGTTGACTTGTTAAACCTTTGGCTATGGAAAACCCAGTGGAAAAAAGCAATAGCTGAGGGAAAAAGAGTACAACACAACATTAACTCTCCCTGTTATGTACAAGCTTCAGGCTTGTATGTCTCTCAACTGTCTCATCCCAATCCTTATTACAAGTTTTCTAAAAGTACATCGAGGTAGTGCTTTAGTAAATAGATCTACCAGGTTGTTACAAGACTGGATTTGTTGGATGTCGATATGTGTACCTTCTTATAGTTCATGTGTCCAGAAATGTTTAGGGGAGATGTGCTTTGTCATGTCACCCTTGATGTAGCCACCTCATAGTTGAGCTATGCAGGTAGCATTGTCTTCGAACATGGTGGTTGGTTCAAGGTCGCCTGTCTTCAGGTCGGTCGTCACTAGGATGTGGTGAATGACTAAACGTAGCCAAAAGCATTCTCTGCTAGCTTCATGGACCGAAATGAGTTCAAAGTGGTTGAATGAGGTTGCTGCCGATATCTGCTTCAAAAATCTCCATGAAATGGCCGTCCCACCATAGGTGAATATGAACCAGTCTGGGACTTTGTAGTGTGGAGATCTAATCTGTATCCTGCATCTGCAAAACTAATTAAGTTGGAGGATACGCCTTTCTGGTAGTATAGTCCCAGATCGACTGACCCTTGGAGGTAGCGCAGAAGGTTCTTCACTCCGTTCCAGTGGTGCTTTGTAAGTACTGAACTGTATCTGGCTAGTAGTTTTACTGTGAACGCTATATCAGGATGCGTGCGGTTTACCAGATAGAGGAGTGCTCCAATGGCACTTAGGTAAGGTACTTTAGGACCAAGTGTTTCCTTCCCTCTTCCAAAGACGGAAGGGGTCTTTATGAACATCCAATGATCTAACGACCATTGGCGTACTCAGTGGGTGACATTTGTCCATTTGAAAAAATTTCAGCAATTTCCTTGTGTAAGTAGATTGATGTAACAAGATTCCTCCGCTGAGATGCTCTATTTGTAAGCCAAGGCAGTATCTGGTTTTGCCAAGGTCTTTCATCTCAAAAGTCTTTGTAAGGCTTTTAGATATCTCAGATATCTCTTCGGAAGATTCAATGAGATTTAAATTGTCTATGTAGATGGCAATGATTAGAAATCATGTTCCATTTGCTCTTATGAAGATGCAAGGGTAGACTTCATTATTGGTGAATCCTTGTTGCACAAGGAATTTATTGATTCTATTATACCACATTCTTCCCGATTGTTTTAGACCATACAGTGATCTTTGGAGTTTGACAGAATAGACGTCTCGAGGTCTATTTGTCATTTTTTGGTAATTTATAACCATTCGGAAGTTTCATATAGATATCTTTATCTATATTACCATATAGGTATGCAGTCACAACGTCCATGAGCTGCATATCTAGGCCTTCTGTAGCTGTTAAGCTAATTATAAATCAGAAAGTGATCGTATCCATCACCGGAGAGTATGTTTCTTAATAACCTATACCCGGTCGTTGGGAAAAGCCTTGTGCAACAAGGTGTGCTTTGTAGCGTACGATCTGATTATTTTCATTTTTCTTTCTTACGAATACACATTTAGAGCCCACAAGTTTTACACCTTTTTTGTGTTGGAACTACTGGTCCAAATACTTTGTGTTTCAAGAGTGAATCCAGCTCTACTCCTATTGCCTCGTTCCACTTTGGCCAATCCTCTCCGCGTTTACATTCTGCTAGAGAGTGTGGATCGATATCATCGTCATATTCAGTGACGTGATTAGAAATAACGAACACATAGTCGTCATCGATGATAGTTCTTTTTCTGTCCAGTACCTCCCCAGTATGTACCTAATTTAATGATATTTCTCATATGTTTTCCTCTTCTGGGAAATTGAGGATGGGAGAGGTATTTGGGCTGAGCTCAGCATCCTGTGGTTGTGTCATTATATTTTCTCCAAGAGTTTTCCTCTTTCGAGGAAACTTATCCTTGGAGCCTGGAGGTCGTCCTCTCTTTTGTTGAGGTACGACCGCTTCTGCTGCAGGTGGATTACATCCATCTTTGGGTATGTCAATCCTAGCTGGCGTGTTTGCAGTAGGGACGTGTGATCTGACAATCTTCTGGTTGTCAATGAATTTGTCCGGTAGTATATGAACTGTGTTTTGTATTTGGAGGATCTTCAGGATCTCATCCTCACATTGGTTTGTACGCGGATCAAAGTTGGATAAAGTCTTGGTATCCCATGAAATGGTCTTTGAAGCTTCAGGCTTCTTTGTATTTAAACCTAGTTTGGGAAAAGTATTTTTATCAAACTCACGGTTTTCAAGACTTGCCTTAAAAGCGTCCCCCGTTAAGGGTTCAAGGTATCTAATGATCGATGATGAGTCGAACCCTATGTAGATACCTAGGCGACGATGAGGACCCATCTTTGTCATCTGTGTGGTGCAATGGGGATATAGACTGCGCATCCAAATGTTCTCAAGTGAGAGATAGTTGGTAGAGATCCCTATACAAGTTGCATCGGAGAATAAGTTTGACTACCAGATGGTCTTATCCTTATTAGTGATGCAGCATGTAAGATTGCAAGTCCCCATACAGTCACAGGAAACTGAGATTGCATTAGCAATGGACGAGTGATCCATTGTAGTCTCTTTATAAGAGATTCAGCCAACCCGTTTTGGGTGTGAATATGAGCTACTGGATGTTCAACTTCAATGACAATTGCTTGGCAGTAGTCTAGAAAGACTTGTGATGTAAATTTTCCAGCATTATCTAGACGTATTTTCTTAATCTGGATGTCTGGAAAATGTGCCTGCAACTTAAAAATTTTTCCCAGTAGCTTTGCAAAGGCTTCGTGGCGGGTGGACAGTATGTACACTTATGACCATTTAGAAGATGTGTCTATTAGTACCATAAAGTACCGAAATTGGCCACTTAAGGGATGAATAGGCCCATAAATATCTCCATGTATTCTTTCCAGGAAGCTAGGAGACTCAGAGTCCACTTTAAGTGGCGATGGTCTCGTAATCAATTTTCCTTTGTAACAAGGAGGACAAGGAAAATCACCCTTTTGAAGTAACATCAGGTTCTTCAAATTATGTCCACAGGATTGGGATATGATGTGGTGCATCATTGTCGATTCGGGGTGTCCGAGTCTGTTATGCCAGAGTTGGAATTCTGGTTTATTTTTGCACTTCTGGTACTCAATTATATTAGCTTCCGTTGCTCGAATTGTTGTATGATAGAGACCCGACGGGAGTCCCTCGAAACGCTCAACAATGGTTTTAGCACCATTTTTTAGAGCCTTTACATACAAGTATTCATTGTTATGTTTGTCCACCATTTATAGGTGGTATCTATTTAGACAGATATCTCTGAAACTTAGTAAGTTTCTATTCGAGCTTGGAGAGAATAGAGCAACTTCTATTGAGATTTTTGTACTATTGGGGAGCAAAAAATTTGCTTCCCCTGATCTTTCTATTATACTTGATGGTTTGGAAATAGTATTTACAATGCCATCATAGTTATTGATGATTTGAAAAAAGCTAATGTCTCGAAGGATTGTGTGCGTAGAAGCACTGTCCACTAGGCATTTATTGTCCATCTATAGCAAAAGGAATGTGTAGCAATATAAGGCACAATAAACTAATTTTATTCAAAGTCTAGAAATAAAGTAACATGCTGAAAAAAAATCAAACATCTAGAAAGGAAATTATTTTCAACTACATTTAATTGCAGAAATACATAAAATGAAGCATCAGTCTAGGAGGCCGTCGTTCGAGAAATCCTTGGCGATGAATTGAGTAGGAGCCAGGTCTTCATTTTCCACCAGGTTTGTTTCAGCATTAGGCATCTAGCTAGCTTGGTACAATTCCTGGAGGTGTCGTGGAGTATAACAATTTCTGGACCAATGTCCAGTCATTCCACATCTGTGGTATTTGTCTTCCCAGTCTTTACTGGGGCAAATGTTTGGCATGTGTTCTTCTTCTTCCACGCAGTTTTCTTTTCCCCTCATTGTTGTTCTGTTGTGGGGGACCTCTAGCCTGCTTCTTCATTGCTTTTCCCTTCGGGGGGTTTGCTTTTGAATTTGTTCTTCTTCTTCTGGGAGGAGACATTGTGCGCTTCAGGCGCAGGTGCAGTGCCAACAAGGCTCAAGTTATGGGGTGGCCAACAAAAAATCTCTGTTCTATTCTGCCATCAGAAGGCATGAGAGAAGTTCTGAGTATTTCGTGAATTTTCGTTCATGATATTGTTGCATGAGGATAACATCCTTCTCATGGAAGGATGTGTAAGTTTTCTCAACATGCGTTCCTCCGTAATTTTCGTTTATGATACTGTTGCATGAGGATAACATACTTCTCATGGAAGGATGTGTAAGTTTTCTCCAACATGAGTTCCTCCGTGAATTTTTCACCACACAACTTCAGGTGTGAGGTGATGTTGAACAATGCCGAGTTGTACTCGGCAATGGACTTGAACTCCTATAGTTGGAGGTTCTCCATTTCGTAGCGTGCTCAAGGAAGGATAACATCTTTCTGGTGTTTGTATCGATCCTCGAGTGAAGACCATAACTCGTATGAGTCTTCCACTGTGAGATATTTGGCCTTCAGGGTCCGATCAATATGGCATCTGATATAGATAATGGCTTTCGCCTTATCCATATCAGACACTTTGTCTCCAATAGCAATGGCCTGACTCTAGCCCTGTGAGCGTAGGTGGTATTTAATTTCCAGCTGCCAGCTCAGGTAGTTCTTGCCTGTGGCATCCAAAACTTCGAAGTCGACGCTCGCTATCTTTGCCATTCTATCTAAGCATGTTAAATAAGCAACAATTAAATATTTGAAAAATAAATAATCATGCAATACAGACATAAATATTTATTGTGTGGATCGGCTAGTCACCATTTACAAATTACTAATAAAAGTCCATATACATTCCCAATAAAAAGAAAATACAACTTGGGAACCCTCAAAGGGCCCATATCTTCAGGAAGTAGATCTTCTTCTCCATGGGACGTGCGCCAATCTTGGAATTTTTACAAGTTAATCCTCACTACAATTTCTCTCAATAGGAAAAAATGCGAGGAAAATAAATGGTGACAAATAGCCGATCCAAAACCACAACAAAAAATCAAACATGCGTTGCAGAACATCATATATGCAGCATGCATTTATAATTCATCGCAAGCATGTAGTTATACAACATGCATTTAAAAGATATAATCACATATATATAATTGTGTTGCATGCATTAAAAATATATATCGTAAAAATTAAACATGCTTCAGACATTCAAATTTAAGGTATGTAATGACCAAAATAAAGGTGAATAATGGATTAAAAATTTATTATGTGTCTCAAAAAATTTCAGCATTCAAAAATTCGTCCCAAACCCCCTAATTAGGGTTTGTAATGTTTTCATGTATCGTTGGCCGTCAGAGCCGCGAAAAATTGTGCAAGTGCGCGTTTTCATCCTGCGGGGTTGCGAAAAATTCTGTTTTAGGTCTTGGCCTTAGGGCATTTTCCACGAAAATCGTCCGTTTTCCACGAAAGTGGTAACGGTTTAGTGGGGTTGCCGGTCCACCGTGAAATCACCGGGGGGCTGCCGACCCCCCTAGGGTTACAGTCGGCTGCCACAAAGGAGGGGGGTCGGGCTGCCCCCTCCCCTGGCCGCTGACTGGGGGGGATGCCCCCTGCGTGTTTGTTGATTGAGGGGGGATGCCAGCCCCCCAGTGATAACTGGAAGGCTGCCAGCCCCTTCCCCGTGCCGCTGATTGAGGGGAGCTGCCCCCCTCCCCGTGCCACTGATTGAGGGGGGCTGCCCCCCCCCCCACCGTATGGTGCGGAAAATAGCGAGGGGGGTTTGCCTCCCCCCTTTAAGAACGGCGGCAGCGGCGATTGTGATGGTGAGGTTGCGAGAAAAGGACACAGATCCAATAAAAACACCTCTTTTAAATAAAAGGGTGAATTGCATAAAAATACCCACACGCTTGGGCCATTTTAAGTAAATACCCTGAGGTTCATTTTGTGACAAACTGTTACCATGTAGCAAATTATGGGCTAACGGTGTTAAATTGGACTGTTTTGCCCCTCCTCCCATCTCTCTTCTTTCTCTCTCTCTCTCTACCGATTCTCTCTCTCTCTCTCTCTCTCTCTCTCTACTGACTCTCTCTCCTCTCTCTACTGATTCTCTCTCTCTAACGATTCTCTCTCTCTCTCTATACACCGAATCTCTCTCTACCGATTCTCTCTCCCCCCAACTCTCTCTCTCTCTCTCTCTCTCTCTCTCTCTCTCTCTACAGATTCTCTCTCCCCCCTCTCAGGTGGGATGGTGCATGGGGGGTGAGTGGGTGTGTGGCGTGGGGTGTGTGTGCATGCATGGGGGTGGGTGGGCATGGAGAGAGTGTGGGGGGGTGTGTGTGGGCGTGCGTGGGGGGGTCTGTGTGTGCATGGTGTGTGTGTGTGCATTGGTGGGTGGATGTGGGCATGGGGTGTGGGTGTGGGTGTGGGTGCATGGGTATTGGGGGTTGTGCGCATGGAGTGGGTGGGTGGGTGGGTGTGCATTGGAGAGAGTGTGTGTGTGCGTGCATTGGGGTGGGTGCTTGCATGGGTGGGTGTGTGTGTGTGCGCGCGCGCATTGGTGGGTGGGTGTGTATGTGCATTGGGGTAGGTGTGTGCATGGGTGGGGTGGGTGACACCCACACACGCACACACACATGCACACGTGAACGCACATGTACGCACGCACATACACCAATGCACACACATCCATCCCAAGCACACACTGATGCACACACCCATGCACACACCCTACCCCTAACACACTCACCCCACACGCACGCGCACGTACACACACCCATGCAAGCACCCACTGTTGGATCTGAATCCTAGCCTAGAGGGGGGTGAATAGGCTAATAAAAACTTCTCGTGCAACCCACGAGAAATCACATGCAGTTAAAAGCACATGCAGAGTAAATAAGAGACAATCACAGAGTACGCACAGATTTATCCTGGTTCGGTCGCATCAACGACCTACGTCCTGCCCCAAGCAAATACTAGCATTAATATGTTCCTTCTAAACACCTACAATGGGGTCCTAGCTCCAACTCCCCACCTAGACTGTACCACACTCAACAAAGTGCAGAACTCTATCAACCTAGTAAATGTGTATCTTGACTGCTACAACACGTCAAGAGCCTCTTGTCTCGTCCCAACCAGACAAGTCCAAACTAGTCACAAAATATTGGTAAAAGTTTTCCCTACAGAGAACGTTACACTAAGACATGAATATAAAGAGTAAAAGGTTTAGAAATGCTCAGTTCGTATCCGTGTAGTCGTTTCTGTCAATCAGCACATCGTCAGCTCCAATCTGACGCAAACGGTGTCTCGATCCGATTCCTGGATCTCAATCAGGCTCAAATAGCACTCTGGTCTGTGCGTTAAGTAATCCCAGTTCAACTCAAATTATAAGCGGTCTGTGTGCACAGCAATCCTCAATAATCCACGTCAGCAACAAGGTTTCGCTTTCTCTCTTCGTTTTTCACGTGATCCTCTACCCAGGTCAGCGTAAACAGCTTCGACGACGGTGGGGATCTTCGGCTGCGACACCGAGACAGCGACCTGTTCCTACTTCACTTCAACAGAGGTTGCAAAGTCTTCGACTCACGTTAGGGCATGCAGCAACTCGAACGTCGACAGCGGCGCTCCTCTGGTGGATGACTCTCTTCAACAGCGACGGCGACTCGATGGCGACTGTTGCTCTGCAGCTCCGACTCGACTTCGTGGGCGAGCTCTCCTCCAGCAGTTCACGTCGACGCCAGCGGTTGACTCCGACTTCAAGTCGAACTTCGCCAGCAACTCCACTTGACGGCGAGTTTTGAACGACGACGACAGGAGCACTCCACGGCAGTGTCCCCAACTTCTCCTATACGTCAGCTCGCCTGAGAGTTTTCGACCGCTTTGTTTTCGGCAACGACTTCGCCGCCAACTTCCTCATGCGGACTTCCTTCAATGGCGATGGTAGCTTCTCCTATTGCTTGATGGTGATGACGGCGTACGACAGCTTCTACGACAACGGGATGAGGAACTCCGACTGCAAGAAGATCTCAACAGCGGTGAACTCCTCTTCGACGTGCAACGGTACAGCGATGAAAGACTCGACAGCGACGTCGAGTGCTTCGTTGATCTTCGATGGAGGCAAGCGTTCATGCAGCATTGAAGACAGTGGCACAGCAGACTTCTTCGACGATCATGCAGCAAGTTCTCCAAGCTTGATGATGCGGGAGATGAGCTTTGCTTGAAGTTTGCTTGCGTGAACTTCTTTTGGCCTTGGGAGATGCTTGCATAATGAGGAGGGAGCTTCGGATGTTACGGCAACGGAGATTTGGTAGATGAAGGCATGAGGCACTTGCGTGAGGCTTTAGGAATGAGATGATGAGGCTTTATATAGAAGAGCTATGGTTTTTAAGCTTTTGATGTAGGCTTCTCTTTTGGCTTTGTGCTTTAGGCCGTCACATGAATCTATTTTAATTTCCCCACGCCTGAAACCCTCTCCTTGAAGTAGAGGTTTAAATAGGTGATGGGCTATGGGTAGATACCCATGCGCAAGGATAGACCAAATCCCCTAAGAGATAGGGGTTGCAAGCTTTTAGATATTTGGGAGGATTTGATAAGGTGTTTGAATAGGAGATTGTTAGAATCAAATATTTGCAAATCTAACTAAATGATTTGATCAAATCCCTTTTGAACTCAAGTGGGCCTCCATCTCATCCCATATTGGACCAAGTCCAATTTGCTTTGTGTATGGCACTTTGACCAAGTCCATTAGCTATGTGGATAGGAATTCCTCCAACGCTTAGAATAACGACTTTGACATTCCTGAAACACACTTAGCACACATGTTAAATAGTTTGCACACATTTGTCATCATCAAACTAAAGGTCCTAGATCGTGTTGTCCAACAATCTCCCACTTTTGATGATGACAAACCAATGAAAGATTTGAGCAATTGGATAGGTGTGTGTGAGAAGTGTGATGAGGGGTGTAATGCTTATGATATATATAATGAGACAAAGCATTACTAGCATGCACACAATATAGCAATGATGATAAGCATGCTCCCCTATCTTCAGACAATACCATATTTTCAAGCTCCCCTTGAACAATACCAAATCTAATCTTTTGTCTTTCTCCCCCTTTGTTATCATCAAAAGTGGACTAATGAAGTCATTGTAACGGCCGCTTTCCGACCGTTCGTATTTTCTACGTACACGTACTTTTTCGTGCACGTATTCTTTTTAGCTATTTCTGAGCTCCGGCATGAGCGATGCGATATGCCGTTGCGATCGTTTGGGAGTGTAGAATTTTATAGTAATTTTTGGGAACGTCTTTTCACGGCTCATTTTCTTGCAAAACGATTTTGAAAGATAGGGGCGTTTTAGTCATTTGACTCAAAACGCCGTTTCCGATTTTACGTAAATTCTTGGTAGGCGTTATGCACGATCGGGCTCCGTAGATCTGTGCGTCTTGTCTCCACGATCGTCCCGGTATTTTCGGATTATTTTTCTGATGCCCGTAGTGGAAGATATCCCCTAATCAATTTCAACCGTTGATTAGCCTCTAACCAACATTCAAATTCAAATCCTAATCTCAATCTTCATGAGATTCTTACGTATGATGATAGGGATTCTGGGTCTATTTTCACCTAGCTTTTCCCCTATCTGCACACCCCCTCATTCACCCTCTCTCCTAGTCATCACACAACTTATACCCTTTTTTTTACTCTCCTTAGCAAACTCTTCTCTTTAAAATCAAACCAACTCTACCCTAGAGCATCTCACGTTGGAACCCATCATGCAGCCGCATCTTCCCTTTTTTGTGCCCCTCCTCGCCGCCGGCGAGGCACCACCGGCCTCCCCCAACTCCGGCCATCCCTCCTCCTCCATCTCCTCCCATTTTCCCTCTAAAAAGCTATCAAAAACCCATCACAAAACACAACCCAGGCCAAACTTTGACCGCCCAGATCTGACCGCCGGAAACCTCCATGCCGCCGCCCCCCCGGCAACCTCCGACGGCCACCACCACCTCCCTCGGATCCCCCTCGACCTCCCCTAACATCTGCACCCACTCCTCCTCCCTCTCCTCCTCTCCAAAGCCCTCAAAAAACTCTAGAAATCCAAGACTAGGCTGAAAATTCTGTGCACGGCCCCTATCGCCGGAAAACCCACGCCGCCGGCCATCCGCTGCCACCGGCGACCGCCACTACCCCCACTTGACTCCTCTTTGACCTCCGGATCATCTCCACCTCCCCTTACCCTCTTCCCTCATCTCTATCTCCGTCAAAACGCTTTCAAACACAACCAAAACGACAGTTTTACAGATCTGCGCCATCGTCGGAAAAACTCACGCCCACCGGCCATCCGGCCACCTACGACGACCACCCTACCGCCGTTGGATTCCTATCGAAACCACCTACCAACTGCAATTTTCCTCACGCTCATATCCCACCTGTAGCTCCCGGAATCCTCGTCGGAACACGTCACATCCGCTGTTTTTCACAGATCTGGAAGCTGAACTTCGCCGCCCGCGCACGGCCACCTCCGACCACCCCCGGCGACAACTCCACTGCCGTTGGCTTCATCTTGAAGTCCTTTACCCACTGCAGTTTCCCGTTTCCGCTGTTCGTCTCTAGAATTTCACTGAGACGTGCAACAACGGACGTGGTACGAATCTGTCCTCCCCGGCTTCTCACGACCGCCCACCGCCGTGCGCTCACGCCGTCGGCCATCCACCGGGCCGAGCATCTTCCTTTGGTCCCACTTCATCTACCAACAGCCCCATTGGACTCTCAGAGTTCACGTACATTGCCGCACGCACGTACTTTTAGTCGACGTCGCCGTTATCGTGAAGAACCGTTGCGCTACTCGCAACAGGAGGAGGATCGTTGATTAGCTCGCTGATTTCACGCCGCCACCCCACTGTCCAGAGGTACCTTGCTGCGTTACCCGTGGCCGAGGAGTTCCAGACGACGTCGAAGTTTCGCCGTCCAGACCCGACTTCCGCTTGTTGGACGACATTACGAGGTTAGTTTCCCTAACGAGTAGTAAAACCCACACCATAGCAAAACTGAACCCTAAACTAAAACTGGACAACTACAATTAAATTTACTTTTTCGCATCAGTAAAATGTTGTCACTGTAGAAAATCGACCATCGGACAATTTTCTGTGCATATAGGGTAGTGGTCGATTTAGGCTGAACAAGAACACCAAAAAGTGACTTTTGACGAATAGGATTGTCCCGATAACCTAGAAACGAAACCTAATAGGATTTGATGAATTTGAGACCTGACACCGTCGCCGTGGTGATATTTCAGACGGACTTCCGCGGACGAGACGCTTGGACGAGACGCTTCGGGAGGACGACACACTCGCCATCGCAGGCAAGTGTACCCACTTGCGTTTTTGACCGTGCCTTGGTCTTAGATTGATAGAACTGTTAGACTGAGAATGTATAGAACCGGACGTGAAATGATATCGTCCGGGACGACTCCTGATGGCTCAGACTTGACGACGAAGTTTGAGCCTGACAACAACAACTTTTGATATTGTAGGGCTATCATGTGTGTGCGTGCGTGTGGACACCCTAGAATAACAACTCCCTACACTTTTCATGTCGTGTCCTGTTACCCAAAAAGCCTTCGGGTGTTTCGGATGCTTTCCTAGCGGAAGTGATCCATGTTACCCAAAAAGCCTTCGGGCGTTTCGGATGCTTTCCCCCGTGGAAGTGATCCCTGTTACCCAAAAAGCCTTCGGGCGTTTCGGATGCTTTCCTAGCGGAAGTGATCCCTGTTACCCAAAAAGCCTTCGGGCGTTTCGGATGCTTTCCTAGCGGAAGTGATCCCTGTTACCCAAAAAGCCTTCGGGCGTTTCGGATGCTTTCCTAGCGGAAGTGATCCCTGTTACCCAAAAAGCCTTCGGTCGTTTCGGATGCTTTCCTAGCGGAAGTGATCCATGTTACACAAAAAGCCTTCGGGCGTTTCGGATGCTTTCCCTAGCGGAAGTGATCCCTGTTACACAAAAAGCCTTCGGGCGTTTCGGATGCTTTCCCTGGCGGAAGTGATCCCTGTAAATCTTGTCCTGAGTTCCTGGGTTTGGGGTTGGGTTGAGCGTGCGCACGGCAAAAGGGTCTGATCCCCCTCGAACCGTAAGGCGTGAACCCTTTCGTGTCTCACTTGTCATGTCTTGTCTTGTCCCGTCCCGTCCCGTCTTGTCTTGACACCTATAGGTTAGTCCCGTAGTTGGTAGCACACGCTACGACTACTACCTGTCCCGTTTTACTTTCCTGCTGCGTTACTTCCTGTCGTGTTACCCTGTTATAACCACAGCATGCTAATCAACCAGTAAACTGTTGTGTAAAAGAACATCAGCATGCTAATCAACCAGTAAACCGTTGTTTAAAGTTCGGTGCACTTGCAGTAAAGTCTAACCCTTCTTGTAGACTTTACCTGACGTGCAGTTCCTTTTTCTTGGGTGCTGTACGTCAGGTGTTCAGCCAGAGTTCGTGGATGAGGCAGACTCGCTGGAGTACGAGGAGCCGAGGACGTTGATCCAGAGTTCGTGCCTGACGAGGATCAGACCTTGAGGTCTTTTAGTCGCCACTTTCAGAGGTTACTACTTTCAGTTTTCTTTTAGATAGTTTGGTGCCACGCTTAGGCTTCTTTTTAGACTTTGTACTTGTTGGATATTATATCTCTAATTTAATGAATGCATCTTCCTTTCTGTACTTTCTGTTGTTTCGAACTATATTAATGCAAGAACCTGAAAATCTTTTAAAATGGTACCTCTACAGACGCTTATTGGGTCCGAGCTTCTCAAGCTCTGGCCTAAGCGGGCCTCGTCACGTTTCGCTTCCGTCCATTTTGGGAAGCGGGGCGTGACAGGTTTTAGTGGTGGCCCATGCAGGTCTTGCAAAAGTTCGGAGCAATAAAAGTACCGCATTCATTTAATATCCACGTACAAGTCTGAATTAGTTTTCCATTCTTAGATGGTAGGAAGACTTAGGTAGACGTCCCAATTTAATAGTCTGACGCCTTAGTTAGGAATTAGTCATCATCGTCCTAGAATACCTTAGTAGCCACTTGACTCTGACCGTGTTAGATTTCATGAGCCCTTCTTTTAGTCGTTCGCTCGGGCTCACCGACTTCGGGCCCAGCAGGACTAACCTGGATTCTCTTAAGAACCTTCCCATTAGGTCCTGGTTACGGTCTAGCTCATTAGGAAATCTTAGGGCCGAGCTCTCCTGATCTTAGGCGACCCGATAATTAGAATCCCTGACTTCTAGCGTCTCCCTGATCATTACCCTTTTCGTGATATCGACCGTAGAGTCCCATCATAGCTTCGTGAATCGTATCCTAAGTGTATCCATCATGCGACCTTTTCCTTTCTTCCAATTCACGTAATCGTTCCTGACGAGTGTCGTTGATCCTTCGAGTCTTTTCCCTTGCTAAGTCTGCTACCTCTAAAAGTATTTTTGAAATTCCTATTAAGTTTTTCGCTCTAGCTTGACTTCTTTGAAAACCCCTATATTATGCATTTCAAAATTCTTGTTTTTCTTTTGAGTTAAAATTCTTTCGCTGATCTTGAAACCTCTCTGGTCGTAAAATTATTTTACTATATCGTACCTATTTTCAAATCGACATCTTTCGTGTTTCAGTTTTAAAATTCTATAATCCAATATATATATATATTACTTTTCTAAACTACGAAATTTTACCACGCGTACTTTTAGAATATTTTCTAAACTAGAGAAAACTCCAATATTTTTATTACTATATCAGTTCTATGTCCTTCGTGCTCACATTTCAAAATCTTTGTGTAAACCCACCTTCATTTGCAAAACAAACGTTTCTTACCCTACCCATCCTTCCTTCATCTCACTTTTTACCAAAAATTTTAAATTTGCTACATCTGCCCACTTTTAAGTATATAAATATATATTTATTTTTGAAAGTATATGATACCATATTTCACACGTAATTCTCCCGTCATCAATTTAGTTATTTTGAAGAATATTTTTCGTTCCATCCAACCAATTATCTCCTTGCCCCGCCTTAATTGAACTCGTCCTTTCCGATTTATTTCGTTACACTCCTGGTTTATGTTTTTCCTTAGGTTGTGTAGACATTAGTCCTTGTAGTTGTTTATAGGAGTAGGCCTTTGGTAGGTGATGTTGTCGTGATGCATGAGTATAGGTAGAGTGTGTAGACCTGTATGAGTGTGTGTTCTTTAGGATCCCGATGATTGCCTTTTTGTGTCTTGAATGTGTACTCAGTGTTAACCATGATACGATTGAAGTTGTCTGAATGACGGTATTCATACGTATATGAATAGGGTCATAGCAGGCAATTTCCTTAGACGTAGTTTTTCGCGATTATAGAATAGCTTATCTTTGACTGCATGCGATTGTATCAAAACTTTGTTTTTCTTTTAAACCAACCCTTTAAAGTTTTTTTGAAATTAGCTCACAAGATCACAAATCAATTATCATTCCTCATCCATTACCACGACTCCACACGTTTTTCCAAATGTTTTAAAAATGTGTCACTGGTTTAAGTTTCCCTTTCTCTTCTCTCTCTCCATTTAGAAATGTTATGTTATGGTTGTTATAGTTTTGGGACTAGCTATTATTGTTGTAGGATTTTTTTTTGCAGGTAGGCTCAGGGAGAGATGAGATTCGTTATAGCAATGATTAATTGGTTTTGGAAAACAAGGATGTTGGATTAGAATTTCCTTCGGATATAAAGGGTGAGCTGTCCAAGACTTATTTATAGAACCGAAGTGTGGCGGACTCAATGGAGAACTCTAATTGGATGAAATTATGTATAGGGAGATGAGTACTTAATCGATCTGAAACTTGGACGAGTGATAGATAAGAGTAGCTAGGACGGGATAGTATGATTTAGAGTGATCATGAGAATGAGTAGAACATTTAAAGCGTCAGGATTTGATTATTAAGTTGAGACGAGAAGGCATTGGAGATAACGCGACACGTTGAGATGAATGAGATGTTATGAAGATTGATTTTATATGATTAAGAGATTAGATGATAGGGGTAAGGATAGATGTAGTTCGATGGTTCATTGAATTCGGAGGATAAACTTGTGAGTCGATATGATGGAGAATGTATTGGGGGCGAGATGATTGAAGACTAGTAGGCAATGGCGTGGATCTATAATCAGGTGCTAGAGTGTGATTCTAGTAGTAGCATTATCCAGTGGAGAGACGCGTTATGATGGATTATTGAGGAATGTCGTTTGAAGTTATAAGATTAGCGATCTATAGGCGTAGTCATGAGAGTTTTGGGGTATAAGGTTAGATAGATGTTATTATTGATAGTATGAGTGATTCTGAGGACGGAATCATTTCTAAGGTGGGTAGAATGTAACGGCCGCTTTCCGACCGTTCGTATTTTCTACGTACACGTACTTTTTCGTGCACGTATTCTTTTTAGCTATTTCTGAGCTCCGGCATGAGCGATGCGATATGCCGTTGCGATCGTTTGGGAGTGTAGAATTTTATAGTAATTTTTGGGAACGTCTTTTCACGGCTCGTTTTCTTGCAAAACGATTTTGAAAGATAGGGGCGTTTTAGTCATTTGACTCAAAACGCCGTTTCCGATTTTACGTAAATTCTTGGTAGGCGTTATGCATGATCGGGCTCCGTAGATCTGTGCGTCTTGTCTCCACGATCGTCCCGGTATTTTCGGATTATTTTTCTGATGCCCGTAGTGGAAGATATCCCCTAATCAATTTCAACCGTTGATTAGCCTCTAACCAACATTCAAATTCAAATCCTAATCTCAATCTTCATGAGATTCTTACGTATGATGATAGGGATTCTGGGTCTATTTTCACCTAGCTTTTCCCCTATCTGCACACCCCCTCATTCACCCTCTCTCCTAGTCATCACACAACTTATACCCTTTTTTTTACTCTCCTTAGCAAACTCTTCTCTTTAAAATCAAACCAACTCTACCCTAGAGCATCTCACGTTGGAACCCATCATGCAGCCGCATCTTCCCTTTTTTGTGCCCCTCCTCGCCGCCGGCGAGGCACCACCGGCCTCCCCCAACTCCGGCCATCCCTCCTCCTCCATCTCCTCCCATTTTCCCTCTAAAAAGCTATCAAAAACCCATCACAAAACACAACCCAGGCCAAACTTTGACCGCCCAGATCTGACCGCCGGAAACCTCCACGCCGCCGCCCCCCGGCAACCTCCGACGGCCACCACCACCTCCCTCGGATCCCCCTCGACCTCCCCTAACATCTGCACCCACTCCTCCTCCCTCTCCTCCTCTCCAAAGCCCTCAAAAAACCCTAGAAATCCAAGACTAGGCTGAAAATTCTGTGCACAGCCCCTATCGCCGGAAAACCCACGCCGCCGGCCATCCGCCGCCACCGGCGACCGCCACTACCCCCACTTGACTCCTCTTTGACCTCCGGATCATCTCCACCTCCCCTTACCCTCTTCCCTCATCTCTATCTCCCTCAAAACGCTTTCAAACACAACCAAAACGACAGTTTTACAGATCTGCGCCATCGCCGGAAAAACTCATGCCCACCGGCCATCCGGCCACCTACGATGACCACCCTACCGCCGTTGGATTCCTATCGAAACCACCTACCAACTGCAATTTTCCTCACGCTCATATCCCACCTGTAGCTCCCGGAATCCTCGTCGGAACACGTCACATCCGCTGTTTTTCACAGATCTGGAAGCTGAACTTCGCCGCCCGCGCACGGCCACCTCCGACCACCCCCTGCGACAACTCCACTGCCGTTGGCTTCGTCTTGAAGTCCTTTACCCACTGCAGTTTCCCGTTTCCGCTGTTCGTCTCTGGAATTTCACTGAGACGTGCAACAACGGACGTGGTACGAATCTGTCCTCCCCGGCTTCTCACGACCGCCCACCACCGTGCGCTCACGCCGTCGGCCATCCACCGGGCCGAGCATCTTCCTTTGGTCCCACTTCATCTACCAACAGCCCCATTGGACTCACAGAGTTCACGTACGTTGCCGCACGCACGTACTTTTAGTCGACGTCGCCGTTATCGTGAAGAACCGTTGCGCTACTCGTAACAGGAGGAGGATCGTTGATTAGCTCGCTGATTTCACGCCGCCACCCCGCTGTCCAGAGGTACCTTGCTGCGTTACCCGCGGCCGAGGAGTTCCAGACGACGTCGAAGTTTCGCCGTTCAGACCCGACTTCCGCTTGTTGGACGACATTACGAGGTTAGTTTCCCTAACGAGTAGTAAAACCCACACCATAGCAAAACTGAACCCTAAACTAAAACTGGACAACTACAATTAAATTTACTTTTTCGCATCAGTAAAATGTTGTCACTGTAGAAAATCGACCATCGGACAATTTTCTGTGCATATAGGGTAGTGGTCGATTTAGGCTGAACAAGAACACCAAAAAGTGACTTTTGACGAATAGGATAGTCCCGATAACCTAAAAACGAAACCTAATAGGATTTGATGAATTTAAGACCTGACACCGTCGCCGTGGCGATATTTCAGACGGACTTCCGCGGACGAGACGCTTGGACGAGACGCTTCGGGAGGACGACACACTCGCCATCGCAGGCAAGTGTACCCACTTGCGTTTTTGACCGTGCCTTGGTCTTAGATTGCTAGAACTGTTAGACTGAGAATGTATAGAACCGGACGTGAAATGATAGCGTCCGGGACGACTCCTGACGGCTCAGACTTGACGACGAAGTCTGAGCCTGACAACAACAACTTTTGATATTGTAGGGCTATCATGTGTGTGCGTGCGTGTGGACACCCTAGAATAACAACTCCCTACACTTTTCATGTCATGTCCTGTTACCCAAAAAGCCTTCGGGCGTTTCGGATGATTTCCTAGCGGAAGTGATCCCTGTTACCCAAAAAGCCTTCGGGCGTTTCGGATGCTTTCCCCCGCGGAAGTGATCCCTGTTACCCAAAAAGCCTTCGGGCGTTTCGGATGCTTTCCTAGCGGAAGTGATCCCTGTTACCCAAAAAGCCTTCGGGCGTTTCGGATGCTTTCCTAGCGGAAGTGATCCCTGTTACCCAAAAAGCCTTCGGGCGTTTCGGATGCTTTCCTAGCGGAAGTGATCCCTGTTACCCAAAAAGCCTTCGGGCGTTTCGGATGCTTTCCTAGCGGAAGTGATCCATGTTACACAAAAAGCCTTCGGGTGTTTCAGATGCTTTCCCTAGCGGAAGTGATCCCTGTTACACAAAAAGCCTTCGGGTGTTTCGGATGCTTTCCCTAGCGGAAGTGATCCCTGTAAATCTTGTCCTGAGTTCCTGGGTTTGGGGTTGGGTTGAGCGTGCGCACGGCAAGAGGGTCTGATCCCCCTCGAACCGTAAAGCGTGAACCCTTTCGTGTCTCACTTGTCCTGTCTTGTCTTGTCCCGTCCCGTCCCGTCTTGTCTTGACACCTGTAGGTTAGTCCCGTAGTTGGTAGCACATGCTACGACTACTACCTGTCCCGTTTTACTTTCCTGCTGCGTTACTTCATGTCGTGTTACCCTGTTATAACCACAGCATGCTAATCAACCAATAAACTGTTGTGTAAAAGAACCTCAGCATGCTAATCAACCAGTAAACCGTTGTTTAAAGTTCGGTGCACTTGCAGTAAAGTCTAACCCTTCTTGTAGACTTTACCTGACGTGCAGTTCCTTTTTCTTGGGTGCTGTACGTCAGGTGTTCAGCCAGAGTTCGTGGACGAGGCAGACTCACTGGAGTACGAGGAGCCGAGGACGTCGATCCAGAGTTCGTGCCTGACGAGGATCAGACCTTGAGGTCTTTTAGTCGCCACTTTCAGAGGTTACTACTTTCAGTTTTCTTTTAGATAGTTTGGTGCCACGCTTAGGCTTCTTTTTAGACTTTGTACTTGTTGGATATTATATCTCTAATTTAATGAATGCATCTTCCTTTCCGTACTTTCTGTTGTTTCGAACTATATTAATGCAAGAACCTGAAAATCTTTTAAAATGGTACCTCTACAGACGCTTATTGGGTCCGAGCTTCTCAAGCTCTGGCCTAAGCGGGCCTCGTCACGTTTCGCTTCCGTCCATTTTGGGAAGCGGGGCATGACAGTCATCAAATATCACATGCAAAAAATAAAGTATTATAGAGTGTAGCTAGCAGTTGCATGTATTTTCTTCAAAGTAGACAGTTCAAATTCATGAAAATCATATTTTAGACTTCACCACCAATGTGTAAGTGTGATAATACGAACATTGAAGTACAAGGGAAATTCAATTTAGAACATCAACCAAATCAACCCACATTTTCCATTGAAAGTGAATTTCACTAGGACTGATTTTTCCCACCTCATTAAAAATGAGTTCAAGATACCAAACCCCAAAACATAGCCTATAAGGACTCTTAGATGCGGGGTGGCATTTTTTGACGAGTAAAATACACCAACGCTAAAGATTACCCATAAAGCATATGTTGGATACTCCTGGGTAATGTACTTGCCATGAACTATATCCATTTTTCATACGGAGCAATTTCATGTATTTTTTTCATTTACAATTCTTTTGTGCTCAATTTTTATTCATGGCAATACACATCTTATCCCTTAGAACATTCAATTTTTATTCATTCTTCATTCACTTTCCAACATTCATCAAAAGAATCTCCAAAAGTACTAAAAGTTTAGTATTCGTGAAAGTGCGAATGTAGGTGTAGAAATGAAATTAATCATTTCAAGAAGCATGTCATGGCTACTAAATAGATTCTAACATGCGCATGTAGCTATAAACAATAATACAATGATTCTACAAAGGATATGAATGAACATTCAATAATACCACTTATAAAGATTCATAAAGAGGTATTCATTAAGCACAATTTTTTTATTTTTGGCTTTTTTAATTATTTTGTTTTTCTTTTATAAAGAACTAAAACAAGCCTAAAAAGCAAACAAACAAGCACAGTAACAAAAATTAAATCAAGCACACACACATAAAAACTATGAAGGTATGCAATGAATGCAAGGAGGGAAAGGAAATATACCTTCGCGTCTCTATTTGACTAAGGAGCTAAAAGAATCAAACTTTCAATTTATTGCTCCTCGCCAAATCTCCATCCCACCTACATGAAAGGTGTTAAGTGTGACCTTGAAATCCAACAAGGTCCACTAGTGTTAGCCATTAAAGTTTTAGGAACCTACACTTGTTTGAACTTTATGTTTGTGTTCCTAAACTTACAATAATAGGATGTGTGACCAACACTATCACAAGTAAAACACTTCGCATGCATATTTTTCACAATAGAGTGCACATTGTGGAATTTCTTAAATTTGGATTATTCAACGTTTTTCAAATCAAATCTGAGTCCTCTTCTATTAGTGCCATATAGTTTATCTTCAGGTATGGTCTCCAACGAATGTTTACCAATTGAAAATTTTCTTAATGAAAATTCTAGATTAGTAACTTTGGATTTTAAAAGTTTATTTTCATCCACAAGCAAGGTGCATTTACTTATAAAAGCTCTCTTGTTTTCCTCTTCCTTCTTTTCAAACTCAATCATTTTTCTTTTAAGGCCATTATTAAACGTGCACAGTTTATCATTAAGCTCTTTAATCACATTATCTTTTTCAGCTTCAAGCTTAAATAAATCCTGCTTAAGCATGCTAATTTTATTCATTAAGGAAGGGCAAGAAAGACAAGCAACTTTTTCATTAAAGCATGATTTTTCCTTTTTCATTGTAGCAATAGTAGAATCATGTTCATCAAATTTTTCTTTAAGGATGTCAACTTCTTCATAAATGTCACAGTTTTCTTTTTGTAGTTTAAAGCTAGCATTCCTATAATCATTTAACGTGAGTTCTAGCTCATTAATCTCATTTTGCATTCCTTTACAAACCACTAGTAATTTAGCTTTAGTAAAGGAATTTACATCATCGCTTTTTGCCATTAAGCTGACGAAGGAGTGAGCCACATTCTCCTTAGGCTCATCCTCAGCTTCGCTGTCCATGTCCCATGTTAGCACCTTGGCTTTTCCTTTATCTTTAGCAACCTGAGTAGTTTCTTGTCTACACTGCTTCGCAAAGTGTCCATTTTCCTGCATTTAAAGCATTCAACTCTATCAGCAGAATCTTGTTCAGAAGAAGTTCTATTTGAATTAAAAGTGTTAGAGCGAATGAACCTTTTATGCATTTCTGATCTTCCTTAAGGAGTCCTGATGTACTTTCTGAAATTTCTGACCATCAGCGCTATCTCCTCATTATCTTCTTCATCTTCGCTAGCTTTCAAAGCAAGTGGCTTTGAAGCTGTTTCCGGTTTCTCTCTATCTTCAATATTTTGAAATTCAAGCTCATGGGGACATTAAATTACCTATCAAGTCCTCCGCCCTAATCTGTGATAGATCCTTTGCTTCTTGGATGGCTGTAACTTTAGGCCTGAAAGAGCTTGGCAGTGCCCTTAATATCTTCCTCACATGTTCAAGGCTAGAATATGGCTTACCGAGCGAGCTAGACTTGTAGACGATGTTGGTGAATCTCGCAAACATCTCTAATATAGTCTCTGATGGTAGCATGCGAAATCCCTCGTACTCTGTGCTCAGAAGTGCAAGTCTAGGCTCCTTTACCTGTAACGTTTCCTCATGCGTCACCTCTAATGTATGCCATATTTCCTGCGCAGTTAGTCAATGTGAGATACGATTGAATTCAGATTTATCTAATGAACAAATGAGAGCATTCATAGCTTTAGCATTAAGAGAATAAAGCCTCCAATCATTATCATCGCATTTATCATCAGGTTTAATCATCTCAATATTTTCAATTTTAACGACAGGTGGTTTATAGCCTTTTTCAACAATTTTCCAAGCTTTATAATCAATAGAAATTAAGTAGATTCTCATACGATTTTTCTAATAAACATAATCTACTCCATTAAATCTAGGGGACGTGAAATAGAATGACCCTCAGTAAAAGCACTATCAATGTGATCCATGGTCAATCCTGGGCTAGATCCTAAAACCCGCTCTGATACCACTTGTTGGATCTGGATCCTAGCCTAGAGGGGGGGTGAATAGGCTAATAAAAACTTCTTGTGCAACCCACGAGAAATCACATGCAGTTAAAAGCACATGCAGAGTAAATAAGAGACAATCACAGGGTACACACAGATTTACCTTGGTTCGTTCACATCAACGACCTACATCTAGCCCCAAGCAAATACTAGCATTAATATGTTCCTTCTGTAAACCTACAATGGGGTCCTAGCTCCAACTCCCCACTTAGACTGTACCACACTCAACAAAGTACAGAACCCTATCAACCTAGTAAATATGTATCTTGACTGCTACAATACGTCAAGACCCTCTTGTCTAGTCCCAACCAGACAAGTCCAAACTAGTCACAAAATATTGGTAAAAGTTTTCCCTACAGAGAACGTTACACTAAGACACGAATATAAAGAGTAAAGGGTTTAGAAATGCTCAGTTTGAGTCCGTGTAGTCGTCTCTATCAATCAGCATGTCGTCAGCTCCAATCTGACGCAAACGGTGTCTCGATCCGACTCCTGGATCTCAATCAGGCTCAAATAGCACTCTGGTCTGTGCGTTAAGTAATCCGGTTCAACTCAAATTATAAGCGGTCTGTGCGTACAGCAAACCTCAGTAATCCACGTCAGCAGCAAGGTTTCGCTTTCTCTCTTCATTTTTCACGTGATCCTCTACCCACGTCAGCCGCTTTCGACTTAATCTCGACTAGGGCATGCAGCGTAAACAGCTTCGACGACGGTGGGGATCTACAGCGGAGACACCAAGACAGCAACCTACTCCTACTTTGCTTCGACAGCGGTTGCAATCTCTTCGACTCACGTTAGGGCATGCAGTAACTCGAACGTCGACAGCGGTGCTTCTCCGGCGGATGAATCTCTTCAACAGCGACGGCGATGGTTGCTCTGCAACTCTGACTCGACTTCGGGGGCAAGCTCTCCTCCAGCAATTCATGTCGACGACAGCGGTCGACTCCGACTTCAAGTCGAACTTCGCCAGCAACTCCACTCGGCAGCGAGTTTTGAACGGCGACGACAGGAGCACTCCACGGCAGCGTCTCTGACTTCTCCTTTACGTCAGCTCGCCTGAGAGTTTTCGACCGCTTCGTTTTCAGCAACGACTTCGTCGCCCAGCTTCGTCATGCGGACTTCCTTCAATGGCGACGGTAGCTTCTCCTATTGCTTGACGGTGACGACGGCGTACGACAGCTTCTGCAGCGACGGGATGAGGAACTCCGACTACGAGAAGATCTCAACAGCGGTGAACTCCTCTTCGACGTGAGGCATCGAGTGCTTCGTTGATCTTCGACAGAGGGGGGCATTCATGCATCATTGAAGATGGTGGCCGCGGCAGACTTCTCCGGTGACCATGCAGCGTGTTCTCCGAGCTTGATGATGCGGGAGATGAGCTCTTGCTTGGAGTTTGCTTGTGTGAACTTCTTTTGGCCTTGGGAGATGCTTTCGTAATGAGGAGGGAGCTTCGGATGTTACGGCAATGGAGATTTGGTAGATGAAGGTGTGAGGCACTTGCGTGAGGCTTTCGGAATGAGATGATGAGGCTTTATATAGAAGAGCTAGGGTTTTTAAGCTTTTGATGTAGGCTTCTCTTTTGGCTTTGTGCTTTAGGCCATCACATGAATCTATTTTAATTTCTCAAGCCTGGAACCCTCTCCTTGAAGTAGAGGTTTAAATAGGTGATGGGGTAGGGGTAGATACACATGCGCAAGGATAGTACCAAATCCCCTAAGAGGTAGGGGTTGCAAGCTTTTAGATATTTGTGAGAATTTGATAAGGTGTTTGAATAAGAGATTGGTAGAGTCAAATATTTGCAAATCTAGCTTAATGATTTGATCAAATCCCTTTTGAACTCAAGTTGGCCTCCATCTCATCCCATATTGGACCAAGTCCAATTTGCTTTGTGTATGGCACTTTTACCAAGTCCATTAGCTATGTGGATAGCAATTCCTCCGACGCTTAGAATAACGACTTTGCCATTCCTGAAACACACTTAGCACACACGTTAAATAGTTTGCACACGTTTGTCATCATCAACTAAAGGTCCTAGATCATTGCGTCCAACACACACCCCCCATGCATATACCCAACCACCGATGCGTGTGCACACACTCCCCCCATGCACACAATCCACCCCACCCATGCACACACACCCCCATGCAAGCACCCACACCGCGCATGCATGCGCGCACACCCCATGCAAGCACCCACACCCACACACCCACACACACCTACACACATGCAAGCACCCCCCATGCACACACCCCACCCCACCCACCCATGCACACACCCACCACATGCACACACCCCCACCCCACACATGCACGCACACACCCCATGCACACACCCACCCACACCACACGCACCCCTCATGCACACACACCCATGCACCCACCCACCTCCAATGCGCGCACACACCCCATGCACACACCCCCCCACTCCAAGCACACACACCCCACACGTCCATGCACACATACCCCGCGCACACGCGCGCACACACCCATGGACCCACCCACCCCATGCACACACACACAACCAAGAGAGAGAGAGAGAGAGAGAGAGAGAGAGAGAGAGAGAGATAATTGGGGGAGAGAGAATCTGTAGAGAGAGAATTGGGGGAGAGAGAGAGAGAGAGAGAGAGAGAGAGAGTCGGTAGAGAGAGGATGCGTAGAGAGAGAGATGGCTGGAATGAGTAGAGGGGTATTTCCATCAAAATTTATTGTTTATGGACGGAAAATTAAAAAAGGTATCAACTTGAAACCGGAGCCAAACGTTTGGGTATTAAAATTGATCAAAGTGAACCTCAGGGTATTTAATTAAAAATGGCTCAAACGTGAGTGTTTTTAATGCAATTTATCTTAAATAAAAAACTAATTTTTTGTGGTAAAAATTTGATTTTTATTATTGAAATCAATGTTTTTTAATCATAAAATTTTGATTTTTACCGTTTGAACATTGAATTTTGGTCCAAAAATAAGCAGATCTAAACGTATTCTACGAAAGAAATAGGCTTAGATTGGGTTTAAAACGATTTAAAAACTATTTCTAATAAAGATCTATGCTTAAAAAGGATTTTTCATAATGATCTAAGCAGAAAAATTGATTTCTTGTAGATCAAAGAAAAATGTCACAGATCCATCATCATGCGCATGAAATATTAGATCTAGGGGACAAAAATGATTACCTCTAGATCATACCCATCGGATCTAGCGCAGTTCGGAGAAGAAATCCTAATCCGCGTCCTCGCGATTTGTCCGTCGGCAGAGGTTCGGCTCAGCTGATGAGTGTGCTGATAACGTGTTATGAATGTGATGGCTACTGAACCGGTGGCCCTATATTTATAGTAAAAAGATTACATAATGGGTGGATACCCTAAACTAACGTGGGCTCCATATGGGCCTACAAAAGCCCATTCATAATAGAAATAGACTTTTAATTATCTTCAAGGAAAATAAAGCTAGACTTTCATCAAGAATGGTACAGTACAACTTGGAATTTTTGTAAGCAAAATGAATTTTGTGTTGAACAAAAATTGATTACATGTTATGAATCATCATCTGGGGGAGAACCCTCCAGCTCCTAGCTCTTTATTTATAGCATTAGAGGAGCAAACATAGATAAGATACAATAGATACGGTCTTATCTATAAGATAAGCCGTGATCCCAACCAACTCGGTATTATCCATTCACAACACTCCCCCTTAACCAGCCATAGGTGTGGACTCTGCTCATGAATACTTCAGGATTCTGAGTGTAGTAGGAGTCTCACATGGGGTGGATACTTCAAGATCCTGAGTTGGTGAGGTTTGCCTCGTTAAAACCTTTAGCTATGGAAAACCCTGTGAGAAAACCCATAGTTAAGAAAAAAGAGTACAAACACTCTCTAACTCCCACTGATCTGTACAAGCTCTCAGGCTTTCAGATCTCTTAGGCGCCTCATCCCAATTTTCTGTATAAACTTACTAAATGTAGTAGTAGGAAGGGTTTTAGTGAACAAGTCTGCCAAGTTGTCACATGATTGTACTTGTCTGACGTCGATCTCGCCATCTCTTTATAGCTCGTGCGTCCAGAAGAATTTAGGGAAAATATGCTTCGTTCTATCGCCTTTGACGTAGACACCTTGTAACTGAGCTATGCAAGCAGCGTTGTCCTCGAACATGGTAGCAAGGTCCCCAGTCTTCAATCCGGTCGTCACCAGGATGTGATGTACAACTGACCATAGCCAGACACATTCCCTGCTTGCTTCATGGATGGTGATGATCTCTGAGTGATTGGATGAGGTCACCGTCAAGGTTTGCTTGATGGGTCTCCAGGAAATAGCTATCCCACCATAGGTAAACACGTACACTGTCTGTGACTTTGCATTGTGGGGATCAGACTTGTAACCTTCATCAGCATAACCAACAAGTACGGAGGATATTCCTTTTTTGTAAAAGAGTCCCAAATCTATAGACTCTTGGAGGTAGTGAAGAAGGTGCTTAACCCCCGTCCAGTGGTGCTGTGTAGGCGCTGCACTATATCTGGCTAGTAAATTTACTGCGAACGCTATATCAGGACGCGTGCAGTTAGCCAGATATAGAAGTGCTCCAATAGCACTTAAATAAGGGACTTCTAGACTAAGTATATCCTCCCCCTCTTCCAGCGGCCGGAAGGGTTCTTTATGTGCATTCAGAGATCGTACCACCATAGGTGTACTAAGTGGATGACATTGGTCCATATGAAATCTTTGCAACATTTTCTTCGTATATGTGGTTTGGTATAATAGGATTCCATCTTTTAGATGTTCAATCTGTAAGCCAAGGCAGAATTTCATTTTGCCTAGGTATTTCATTTCGAATTCTTTTGTCAGGCTTACAGATATCGCAGCGATCTCTTCAGGAGATACAATAAGATTCAAATCGTCTACGTAGACTGCTATTATGACGAGTCCTTTTCCCTTTGCTCTTATAAAGATGCAAGTGTAGACTTCATTATTGTTGAATCCTTGTTGTACAAGGAATTCACCCAGTCTGTTATACCACATCCTTTTCGATTGTTTAAGACCATACAATGATCTTTGAAGCTTAACAGAGTAGACGTCCCAAGGTCTATGTTTTAATTCAGCAGGCATTGAAAAGCCATCAGGAAGTTTCATGTATATCTCCTTGTCGAGTTTACCGTATAGATATGCACTCACAACATCCATTACCTGCATATCTAAACCTTCCTTTATTGTTAAGCTTATCAGAAATCGAAAAGTAATCACATCCATGACCGAGGAGTATATTTCCTCATAGTCAATACTCGGCCTATGGGAAAATCCTTGCGCTACAAGTCGCGCTTTGTAGCGTGCGATCTCATTATTTTCATTTCTTTTTCTCATGAATACCCATTTGTATCCCACCGGTTTGACACCAGTAGGTGTCTGGACTATTTGCCCAAAGACTTTGTGTTTCTTAAGCAAGTCCAGCTCAGCTTCTATTGCCTGATTTCACTTTGGCCAATCATTTCTACATTTGCATTCAGCAACGGAATTGGATCATGATCATCGTCGCTTCCGACGACGTGAATAGCAATATGAAATGCAAAGTCATCATCAACGACTGTACTCTTTCTGTTCAACACCTCTCATGTACGTAAATAATTTAATGATATTTCAGTTTCTCCCGGAAGTTCCTCTGCAGTGGATTCCGGGAGGAGTGAGGGTATGAACATGAGCTCATTTCTTTGTGGGGGTATCTTTCCTAGGTCTCCGGATATTTTTCTTTTTCTTGGATTTTTATCCTTGGAGCTAGTGGTCTGCCTCTTTTCTGTTGAGGTGTAGCCACTTCTGCTGATGGTGGATTGTATTCATTCTAGGGGATGTCAATCCTTGCTGGAGTATTTGCAGCAGGGATGTGTGCTTTGACAATCTTCTGATTGTCAGTAAATGAGTTTGGTAATCGGTGGACAGTGTCCTAAATGTGGAGGATCTTCAGGATCTCATTTTCACATTGTTTTGTTACCGGATCATAGTGGGTCAAACTTTTTGTATCCCACGTTATGATGTGCTTCGCACCAGATTTCTCAGTGTCTGGGCCCATGTTGGGCAAAATTGTCTCATCAAATTCACAGTCTTCAAGATGTGCCTTAAATGTGTCCACCGTTTAGGGGTTCTAGGTATCTTATAATTGAGGGTGAGTCAAACCCTACATAAATACCTAGGCGACGTTGAGGACCCATTTTTGTCCTCTGTGGTGGTGTAATGGGGATGTAAACTGTGCAACCGAAGATTCTCAAATGAGAAATGTTCGGTGGCACTCCATATGCAAGTTGCATTGGAGAGAGACTCTGACCTCCAGATGTTCTAATTTTTATTAACGATGCAGCATGCAGAATTTCATATCCCCATGCATCCACCGGCAACTGGAATTTCATTAACAATGGACGTGCAATCCATTGGAGTCTTTTTATCAGTGGCTCTGCCAACCCGTTCTGGGTATGAACATGCGGCACTGGATGTTCGATTTGTATTCATGTTGCCTGGCAGTACTCTTAAAATGATCTGGAGGTAAATTCCCCAGTATTATCCAGACGTATTTTCTTTATTTGGTTGTCTGGAAAATGCATCCGTAACTTTATAATTTGTGACAGTAGATTTGGAAAATCTAAGTTGCGGGTCGATGGTAGACACACATACGAATATTTTAAAGATGCATCAATCAGTACCATAAAGTACCGAAATGGACCATTAGTGGGTGGATAGGTCCATATATGTATCCATGTATTCTTCCAAAGAAGCTTGGAGACTCGATGTCCACTTTTAGTGGTGATGGCCTTGTTATTAATTTTCCCTTGAAGCAGGGGATGCAAGGGAATTCTCCCTTCTGAAGAATCTTCTGGTTCTTCAGGTTATGCCCATTGTATTGTGATAAGATGTGGTGCATCATCACAGAGCCAGGGTGGCCAAGTCTATCATGCCAAAATAAAAACTTGGCTAATGTCGGGCACTTTAGGTGCTCCGTCCAGTTAGCTTCCTCTCTTCGAATCTTTGTATGATAGAGGCCTGATGAAAGGCTCTCAAAACATTCAAATATGGATTTTACTCTTTTTTTGAGACATTACATACAGTAATTCTATTTCATTTACATTTGTTGTTTCCAAATGGAATCCGTGTAAACGGATATCCTTGAAACTTAGTAAGTTTCGGTTGGAATTCGGAGAGAATAGTGCATCTTTTATTTTAATTTCTGTTCCATTAGGGAGCAACAAGGTTGCATTCCCAGAACCTTCAATTATATTCGATGGCCCTGAAATTGTATTTACAGGGCTTTTGTATGGTATAATACTATGAAAATAGCACTTATATTGAAGGATCGTATGTGTTGAAGCACTGTCTACTAAGCAGTCATGAGAGCGATCCATCTATAAAAGATGAATAAAACTTTTGTATTTCAGGAACATAAAATTTTTCGTTCAAAATCATATTACATAATTCAAAAGCTCTTATAACATGAAATGATCTTAAAACAATTTGCTAAGGTAAAAATAGAAGGCTAATCCAGCAGGTCAACAGTTTCGAAGTCGTCAGCTGTAAACTTGACTGGAGCATCAGATGTAACTAGGTTTGTTTCAGCTTTCTTTTTCTTGTGTTCTTTATACGGCTCCTGGAGATGCTGCAGAGTTCGACACACTCTAGACCAATGACCTTTCATGCTACAGCTATGGCCATGGTCTTCCCAATCCCTCTTGGGTGGGGGTGCATCATTCTTCTTGTTGTTATTTCTGTGACAGGTGAACTTACGCTTCCCTTCATTTCGTCGTTGTTGGACTTGGCCCCTAGCCCTTTTGTTCTGTCCCCCTTTCTGTGGTCTTTCTTTTCTTTTGTTGTCTCTCTTCTTTCTAGAAGATGATGCATTGTGGGCTTCTGGGAGGGGGACAGTGTGAGGGGGCGCATGTTGTGAGTGGCGAGGAGAAGCTATCTGTTTTGTTCAACCATGAGTAAACATGACAACAGCTCAGAATACTTGGTGAACAGTTCACGGTATTGCTGCATTAGTATCGCTTCTTTCTCATGGAAAGACGTGTACGTCTTTTCCAGCATGCGATCTTCTGAGACTTTTCACCGCACAACTTCAGACAGAGGTGATGCTAAAGAGAGCTGAGTTATACTCAACTATGGACTTAAAATCCTGCAGTCTCAGGTTCTCCCACTCATATCGTGCACTTGGTAGTATAACATCTTTTAATGTTTATACATATCCTCAAGGGTAGTCCACAGCTCAAATGGATCTTCGACCGTAAGGTATTCAGCCTTTAGGGTCTTGTCCACATGTCGGCAAATATAGATAATGGCTTGCGCATTTTCTATATCGCTTACATTTTCATTCTTAGTCACAGCAGAAATTGTAGGGGTTATAGCGGACCCTCTGAGCTCGGATCTGTGTCCGTCCCACAGAGGCATAAAGCACAGCGGAAAAATTAAACTATCTAGCTAAACAATTTAGCTAGGCCCTGAGAGAGTCAAAACCTAGCCCGATCTATGCCAACTTAGGGTGTATCTGACCACCCCAAGAGGGATCTATTCTACTGCGACGAAATTAAATTACACTAAAAAATTACTTAGAAAATATACCCAGAATCTCGACCCTGGGGCAGGCAAGATGTACCGCACCGTCTTCTGACGCTCCTCGTAGTCGAACCGCCTTGACTCGATCCACCCGAGCTGCCTCGCACCTTCGAACCGATCTGCCCGAGCCGACACCCGCCTCCAAGCCGATCACACGCAGTAGAAGGTTTCACTTGAGTAGACCCACGTCTTGGACGTCTGGATCCGAATCCAAACCATCTACGTAGTCTTGCTAGGACTAGTCGAGAGAATAGGAAGAAGAGAGAAAGAATAGTTTAGTCATAGATCGAGCTTGCTCTAAAATCCGGAGCTACTCCATCGAGGACTTGGTGCATCTTTCAACAAAGAGAGTGCACCCCTCTTTATATAGGGAGTCAGCACTTCTCTTTTCGTTGCGAGCAATGTGGGACAAAACAAAATAGAAGAGAAATTAACTAAGCTAATTTAGGTTAATTGAAGTTTTAGTAAGCCTTTCATAAAGGCCAACTTCAACGAATTAATTATCTTTATCCATTAAAATTTGGACACCAAACAGGCTATCAATTCGAAGGGCTTCAAATGGTGAACGCGTAGGAACGAATAGTGATGAATTTCGACTTTGTTTGACCCTTCAAACAATTGCCCAATAATGGGCAAAAAATCAATTTCCGTAGCCGTCATAGAGAGGTTTCAAAAACCCTACAACTTAAGTTGTAGGCACGCCCGCTAGGCTTAGCGGGCACGGCCGCCCAAGGCAAGGAGGGCAGACGGCCGGCCCGCTGGTTGCAGCGGGCGATCGCCTGCTGCAACCAGCAGGCTGCACCCGCTGCTGCAATGGGTCGAGCCCACTGTGCAACGAGTCGAGCCCACTATGCAGCGGGCGCGTGCCCACTGTCGCAACAGGCCATGCCCATTGAGTAGCAAGCGTGCGCCCGTTTACCCCTCGTGGATGGGCCCGTTTAGCCCAAGCTTTGCCTCGGACTGTTTTTGTGTTTCTGGGCTCGTTTGAGCTCCGATTTGGACGCGGTTTGAACCTGTGTTTAGACTGGGAGGATCCCGTCAACCAGGTAACCCTTTTCAATGCTTTTATTCATACAAATATTGTCATAACCAATTTATGACACATTTAATCTTTGTTTGCATCAAATGCCACAATGTCCCTATTGCTTCTACGACTTAGTCTCACAACTGGATTGTGAACATTAACTATTCCATTTCATCGAATGAATATCTCTTATTAATCTTCATATTACTAAGACACGAATGCTATTCGGTGTGAGACCCTATAGCCTGATCTTATTACAGGTTGGGGCTCGAAACCCCTAGACGACGGTCACCACGAGCAGTAGTTGTCGTCCTAGTTTCAGAATCATCATAACGTGATCGACCCATTGACAAAAGTATCATTGGGTTTACTTTGACTGTGTCAGTGATGAATACCGTTAACTATAGTCTCTTCGTCAAGACTGTGTCTTTGTTGGCATAGGGTATGGTTTACTGTCAACCCCATTAGACAACATTGGTCAGTATACGGCGGTCTTTGTTGTATTCACGTTGTACACATTACAACGTACACCGGCCGAGGATTAACACAAAGACCGTACTGAGCCTGTGACACTCACTTCCCTTTGACGAAGGAGACGAATCACATTTTAGTTATCTACTCGCCTCGAGAGCTTCAGGTGTAACCCAACCTAAGATCTTTCAGCAGGCCTTGCATCGAAGCTAGATCGTAGGTCTAAGCGACATTGTTCACTCACAGGTTAGTACAAATGACTTCAGATCTGAAGGACCAGCTTACCTATCATCACCCTAGAGTTATTATAGACAGTTTAGTTAAAGTTTAACCATATAATAACTCTATGTTGGTCGTTCAGTGAACTCATTCTCCAATGAGCAACTGTGTCTCGTCTCCAACTTCACCAAGTAGAATGACTATGAGATCATCATTACCATAAGGTAAGACAAAGACACAGTGGTCTGTCCAATATGTCGATATCGATTTCTCGACACATCTATGATCATGAACTGTTTAAGACTTAAGTTTCTATTCGGTCACTTACTACTCATAATCGAGATCTTATCTGGATACGTAATGACCTAACTATAAGTCTATGGACATTATCTAAGTATATTATTCAAACGAATTCATACTTAGGATAATAGATACCATATATTCTGTTAACAAGACGTACACTTAGGATAAATCGCCTTATGGGCATATATCCTCCTACATCTCCCACTTGCACTTAGGCTATTTATCTCGGTATCTCATACCTTTATAGCATATCAGTCACATTGGACATTTGTATGACAAACCTAAGAGTGGATTTACTAAAAAGTATCTATAATGCATTTTAATGGATTTATTATTTATACATCTCTTGATCACACAAGGTTGATCCTTGAAAAATGATTTGGATCAATTTTCCTTTCTTTGTATAGCTAACAATTAGCTTATACAATCTAGATGTAGGGTCTAACATTTCTATAAGTCAGTCTCAGCTCATTCCAATCTTCTTGTGTCAATATGTCAAGTACATACATGACACCGTAAGTCTCTATATATTCGATTGAATCAAATATTCTGATTCAATATTTTATATAGATGATTCAAATAAGTTTGGAAACCTTTTTACTTAGTCTGAGAAACCGGAACTAAGTATATGAGCTAGCTCCCACTGACTTTAAAAATTATCTGGTTAAGTACTTCAATTATATATCTAAATCATATTTAGACTATATATATGAAGAGCATAACCATTTGATATGTGCTTAGATGGAACGTACTAGTGTTAGATTGGGTTTGACGAATGAGTCATATCAAGATCGGTTTGAGGAATCTTGACATTGACCTATGATCACTCCATATTTTACACCTTTTTTCTGCATGTTTGCATGCCATTTTGATCGCTCGTATCGCGTTTTTCACGATTATTTGACAATATTGCGATGGTTTTCACGATTTCTTGTTTTTGTCGAATTTCAGGAGATTTGGAGCGATCTGGAGTGATTCTGAGATGCACCCACTCCGGAGTGTCACCCGTGACTCTTTTGAGGGGAATTCTACGATTGGAGAGGAGTGGAAGAAGAAAGAACATCGTAGGAGCGACGAGGAAGCAAAAATACGAAGATTGGGCATTTTCAGCATGCCACTCGGCCTAGTGAAGGAGTCACTCGGCCGACCATCGACAGCCTGCTCGGCCGGCCAGATCGGACACGCAGCAGATTGAATATCAGCGTGCACTCGGCCAAGCATCACCAGACCACTCGGCCGAGCACGGAGACACCACTCGCCCGAGTGGCATCAAGACGACGGCAAGCAAAAATCCCGAAGTTACTGTAATCCGTCAGTCAGCTCCCGAGTTCCGACTCGGTCGAATGAAGAAATCACATCGGCCGAGTGAAGAAAGTCACTCTGCCGAGTGACTCCCGAGGAGACGACCCCTAAAAGTCCGAAGTTACTGGAATCCGTCAGGGTTCGTCACTCGGCCGAGCAACATTTGTCACTCGGCCGAGTGGGCCGCGCTGCCTGTAGCGTAAAGTGCGATTTTCAAGCTGCGCAGGGGCAATTTTGTCACAGTTTTTTGGGCGATTTTGGGGGGTATTTAACCCCAGTTTTTAACCTAGTTTAGGGAGCTTTCTCTCATACTTTTTACAGCCTTTTTGATTACTTTTTAGGAGATTAGATTTAGTTCTTTGGAGAGAGATAAAAAGTTCTATTTTGTTGGATGCTATTGAATCTTCATTGGTTTGTCTCTCTTTCTATCAAAAACCTCATTTTTATTTGATATATTGTCTATTGCAATGAATTCTCTTGTTTTTATTATTGAATTTCTAATGATTTGCATTATGAATTGTGAGTAGTTTTATCGTCTTAGGGCGTAGGGATGAACCCTACGAACCCTATTTCTAATTTGTGATGAATTGGTGAAATTCTTGCTAGAATTGATTAGGGTTAGTCTGGGATTGATTTAATACGAATAGCTAGGGATTCATACCGATTGGGATTTGCAAGAGATTGGATCCCAACTTGATAGGAAGCCCTAGAAATTCGAATTGGGTTACAATTGGGTTTCTCTGGAATCGGTTTGCAAGAGATTGGACCGAAACTAGGGTTTTCGATTGCAATTCTATACCAATACCCGTTTGCAAGAGATTGGACGGGTAGGAACTATCTCAACCTAGGTCGTAGCTCGAGTTTGCACGAGAGTGGGCTCGAGATACGATTGAACGATGATGTTGTTCTTCGCGCTAGCTTGCCTAGGTTAGGGTTTGCAAGAGATTGGACCCTAACCCAGGTTTGCTATAGACCGGCAATAGCGCGAGAGCGTGAGCTTGGTTCTACATTTAGTTGCAACTAGTTCACCTAAATTTCAAGTCTAGCAATTGTGAAGCCTACGAATCACAATGACGAGATACGGTTTGTAGCGTGGATTTCCTATCCCTAGGCGTTTTTACTAATTTGATATTTTCTTTATACAATGAACGACTGTGACCGCTTTATCGCGAATATTTCTCGACTGTTCTTATAGCCAGGTGAATTGAAGAAGACACCGTCATTTGCCCTCCTCGTGTTCGATACCCACTCGCTGCTACACCGTGCGCTTGCGGTAAGACTAGCGAGTCCCGCTCCGGGTGTGTATCCGGGGCGCGATCAAGTTCTTGGCGCCGTTGCCGGGGAGTGTTTTTGATGGAGTTCGATTTCGATCACCCGGTGACATGGGGGATGCAATGCCAATGACTGAGCCTGGCCAGGGAGATGATGAATCCTTTGCGGAGCTCCTTAAGGAACTTGTTGATGAGGTCCATGCCACTGGAGCTTTTGCTATTAACATCGAGGACCCCGTCGAACAATTATTTGCGTGCTTCGTGATGGATCAAATCTCCCCGGATGGGACAATTGCGGGCGACATCAGAGTTGATGTGAGAGACGACAAGCTATATTTCGAAGACAGCAGAACATGCATCGAGAAGTGCTACATCCCCGAGGGATCCACTGGACATACCAATATTCAGGGAAGTGCCCTCTATGACCCCCACTCCGGCATTTATGGATTAACTGACATATCTCTTGGTCTCAGGAATGAACCGGAGCAAAGTGGAGGTCCTGTCGATGCCCACGCGGAATTGTGCAGTGTCTATTCAGATGCACCATCCTCACCAAGAAGCGAATATGAGCCTCCACTCGAGAGTGCACCATCCGAACATGAGCTAAACTCAGAAGTTGAAGGAGAAGCCAAACTCACACGAACTGAGGAAGCAGAGGGTACGGCACCTCTCGAGGTAGAGCTTAAACAATTACCGAAGAATCTAAGGTATGCTTTCTTGGGTAGTAAATTGACCTTTACGGTGATTGTTAATGCCCACCTCGGCCATGATCAACTTGAAAAACTATTAGAAGTCCTTAGGGACCACAAGGATGTCCTTGGCTACACTATCTCGGATCTTAAGGGAATAAGCCCTAGGCTATGCACGCATAGGATCCACTTGGAAAACACTGAAGCCACATCCATTGAGCCTCAAAGGCGGTTGAACCCAAATATGAAGGAGGTAGTCAAAAAGGAAATCCTTAAATTGCTTGAGGCCGGCATTATTTATCCAATCTCAGACAGTAGATGGGTTAGCCCCGTTCACGTTGTCCCCAAAAAGGGGGGATGACCGTTATAAAAAATGAAAAAGGAGAACCCATCTCTACACGCACTGTCATGGGATGGCGGATGTGTATTGATTACAGAAAACTAAATAAAGCCACCCGAAAAGACCATTACCCACTAGCCTTCATAGATCAAATGCTTGAATGGCTTGCTAAACATAAATACTTTTGCTACTTGGATGGGTATTCGGGGTTCTTCCAAATCCCTTTGCATGAAGATGACCAAGAAAAGACTACTTTTACTTGTCCCTATGGCACTTACACCTACCGTAGAATGCCCTTTGTTCTTTGTATTGCACCCGCCACCTTTCAGAGGTGCATGACTTCCATCTTTTCCGACTATATTGAAAATATTATGGAAGTTTTCATGGATGGTTTCTCAGTTTATGGAAGTGAGTTTGATTCTTGTTTGGCTAATCTTACCGAAGTTCTTAAAAGATGTCAACAAAATAATCTTACTCTTAATTGGGAGAAATGTCACTTCATGGTCACCGAAGGGATAGTGCTTGGGCACCTTGTCTCCTCAAGAGGGATTGAGGTTGATAAGACGAAGATTGAGGTAATCGAGAAACTCCCTCCTCCTATTAATGTTAAGGGCATTAGGGGCTTTCTTGGTCATGCGGGGTTTTACCGCCCCTTTATCAAGGATTTCGCCTTGATTGCCCGACCCCTTACCTCCTTGCTTGCTAAAGATGCTCCATTTGTTTTTTCAGGAGAATGCTTGCGGGCGTTCAATACATTGAAGGAAGCACTAATTTCCGCCCCCATCATACAACCACCGGATTGGAGCCTTCCCTTTGAGCTCATGTGTGATGCAAGTGACCAAGCCATTGGAGCGGTGTTAGGACAAAGGAAAGACAGGAAGCTACATGCAATATTATATGCAAGCAAAACGTTGGATGACGCGCAGAAAAATTATACAACTACCGAGAAAGAGCTTCTAGCGGTCGTTTATTCCATTGAAAAGTTCCGCTCCTATCTCCTTGGATCCAAGGTAATTGTCCACACCGACCATGCGGCATTGAAGTATCTTCTAAACAAGAAAGAGGCCAAACCTAGGTTGATTAGGTGGATACTTCTATTGCAAGAGTTTGATTTGGAAATCAGAGATAAGAAGGGTACAGACAACGTTGTGGCGGATCATTTATCTAGGCTTATTCGTGACAAGGAGGACGAGAGCTTGCCCATCGATGACACCTTTGTTGATGAGAGGCTATACGCCATAAGGCCCGGGGAAGTTTCTTGGTATGCGGACTTTGTCAATTACTTGGCTTGTGGGATTAAACCATGCGGGATGCCCACACAGCAAAAGAGGAGATTTATGCATGAAGTCCGTAGCTATTTCTGGGAAGATCCGTATCTCTTTAAGATATGCAAGGATGGGGTTATCCGGAGATGTATTTCTAAGGAGGAGGCCACCTCCATCATCTTGCATTGCCATAGCATGCCATGCGGGGGACATCACGCCGCTTCCAAGACTATAGCTAAGATATTGCAGAGTGGATTCTTTTGGCCGACCATGTTCAGAGACACCCACGACTTCGTCAAGGGGTGTGATAGATGCCAATGGACCGGGAATATTTCCAAACGAAATGAGATGCCAATGAGGCCCATTCTAGAAATTGAGCTCCTTGATTGTTGGGGAGTGGAATTCATGGGACCATTTCCATCAAGCAATGGTAACAAGTATATCTTATTGGCCGTGGACTACGTCTCCTAATGGGTAGAAGCCATCGCCACCCCTACCAATGATGCGAGGGTTGTTTCTAAGTTTTTCAAGCAGAATATTTTCCCACGCTTTGGGGTGCCTCGTACTTTGATAAGCGACGGGGGAAGCCAATTTATAGAAAACAAATTTGAAGCCATGCTGAAAAAGTACGGGGTAAACCATAGAATTGGCATGGCCTACCACCCTCAGACGAGCGGGCAAGTGGAGGTTTCGAATAGAGAGATCAAGCAAATTCTTGAAAAGACCGTAGATCGATCTAGAAGAGATTGGTCCATGAAGTTAAACAATGCTCTATGGGCATATCGCACGGCCTTTCGCACTTCCATTGGCACCACGCCGTTCCGACTTGTTTATGGGAAAGCTTGTCACTTGCCGGTAGAGTTGGAGCACCGCGCGTATTGGGCCATCAAGACCCTCAATTATGACTATAAGAGTGCGGCGGTGAGGCGGCTCTTAGATATCAATGAGCTTGACGAAATTAGAAGAGATGCCTACGAGAGCTCAAGAATTTACAAAGAAAGGACCAAGATTCTCCACGACACACGCATAACTGTCACGGACTTCAAGGTTGGAGACAAAGTCTTGCTATATAATTCCCGACTCCGACTATTCCCCGAGAAGTTGAGGTCACGGTGGTCCGGACCTTTCACCATCAAGCACATACAACCGGGAGGAGCTTTTGAATTGGAAGGGAAAGACGGAGCCACGTTCAAGGTGAATGGACAATGGCTCAAGCATTATTCCGAAGGAGTCCCTACGGGTGAAGTAAATAGAATATATCTACTCAAGGGACGGCCGGATGACCTTTCAGACCTCCTCGACGAGGTTATAGAAGAGGCTATCCCCCACTCCATCGGTGCACTCCACGATGATGGCTTTGAAGAAGGCCAAGATTTGGTCGAAGAAGAGAAGATGGAGGACTCTCCCAATAGCTCCATGGCGAATGATGATGGCGACGCTGATGTCACGAGAATACGAGAGCTTTGCAAGCTCTCGACATTGAAGAGTCCAAAGAAAGCTCTACTGATTCGAAGATCGGTGTCACCGGCGAAGTCAAGGACCAGAGCAAGCTCAAGCTTGGGGGAGCCTTCCCCCAACATTGCCCATGATGAAGGGGCGCTGAGGAAGGCCACGCACCACCACGATCCAAATCCGAGCGGTCTTCCCGGCAAATTCGACGGATGCATCTCATATGCACCCAACATCCCTAGCTAAATTGAAAATCCAAAGGGGTCGAGCTCAAGACCTTAAACGAGCGCTTGTCGGGAGGCAACCCGATGGTTTTTGCATTCTCTTTATTTTGGTTTTTATTTTTGTTTTAGACTTTTGTTAGTTTTTTGAGGCTTTTTGCCCATAAAAATCGTGACAACGGGTCTTAATTTCTATGACAGGAGAGGAGAAAAGGAGATCTCTCATATGGAGGATGACCGAGGCAAAGAAGAGCGCTCCAGGAATGCGCTCGAGGCTAGGGAAGCAGAAGAAACCAACTGGAGGAAGAAAAACAGAGAGTAGAGCGAAAACAGAGCCCCGAAGCAGAAAACAGCATGCCACTCGGCCGAGTATCATATGCAACTCGGCCGAGCAAAGGACCCCATTCGGCTGAGTGGGGCACCAACCAGGGAAGTCTGTGGAACCAACTCTCTGTCTTTTTGTGCATTTCAGTATTAACTACCACTCGGCCGAGTACGTTTAGTCACTCGGTCGAGTGAAATGAATACACTCCTAGGGCGAGAATTGCTGAGTAGCTTATGCCACTCGGCCGACCGGAGATTCTCCCTTTGGCCGAGTGGAACATGGCCACTCGGTCGAGTCGTACGTGGGAACGAGACTTTTCGAAAATTTTCTCGTTCACGCACTCGGCCGAGTGGCATTGTCACTCGACCGAGTCGTAACAATTTATATATAAGCGGAGAGGCAGGCGCGATTTTCTAAAAACCCAAATTCCCCAAAATTTCGCCCGAGCCCGTGTCTATTCGTCTCCCCTCGCCCGCTGTCATCGCTCCCTCACCCGATTGAAGTCTGCCACCGGCCCAAACACCGCCCCACCGCCGGCGACGACTCCCGCCGCCGTCGCCGACCTCCGGCGACCACCCCTCGCCGCCGGCCGACCGTCGTTCTCCCATGTTTTGCCCCAAACTCCATTTTCTCCCCATTTTTCTTGATCCGTATGCCCGTTGAGCCCAAAACTCAAATTAATTCCTTTATCTATCTATTATACCCTATCTCTCCCATGTATTTCGAATATTATCCGCTGATATCGTTGTTTGATTTGAAGGCTATCTTAGGGGAGCTTTGGGGAGCTTCTGGACGCACTTTTGGCTTCGCGGAGGCGGCGTTCTTCGCACTCATTGGCTGACTTGCTCTCGTGGTGTGTTCAGGTACGTTCGTTCCATTTTTTTAGCACGCCGCATATTATTCTTGTTGGGTGAGCACTCGCGGCACACATGCCACCGCGCACTAGGCCGTGCACAAGGGGATCCGCCCCCAAGCGGAGGCGGACCGATGACCCCGGTCCCTCTCACGCTAGGGAGGACTCCCCTCCACCTAGCCCACACAGCCGATTCCTGTCGACCCTGTCCCACCACCGGCTCCCGTCGTCGGGCCGCTGGGGATCACGTTCAGAAAAGACGCACATTGCGTCTGATTTGAGCGTATCATCCAGCGCTCGATAGTGCCCTCTAGGTTCGCACACTTAGCAGACCTTGATCGCCTAGGGGTACTAGAGGGGCTACTCATGTTGTATGACAACGTGGGATGGCGTGATTTTTTTGTCTGTGTCGGCGGATACCTATATCTGTCCGACACTAGAGGTCATGAGCTCGATTGACCGGACCGCTGGGGGATGCACATTCCGCCTGATGGATCGAGAGTGCGAGGTCACTCTCGACATGCTTCGTGCATTCTTCCAGTGGCCCGCTGTCCCTGTCCCCGACCGTGCCTACGCGCCCACGCACATCCCACCACCGGCGTTCGACACTTCCACCTTCTGGACCCGGATCATGGGATCCCATCTTGGCTTTGACCCTAGTAGGGCCAAGGCCTTAGCCATCCTGCACCCCTGCCTCCGGATTGCACAGCGCCTCATGGCGACCACCTTCCTAGCGAGGTACGAGCCTGGGACGATGTCTACGCCTGAGCTCTACATGCTCTACGCGATGACTCGCCCTAGAGTTCTGGATAGGGGTAGCGACGACCTGGTCCCCTGCCGTTGAGATTGATATTGCTAGCTGGTTTTTAGACCGCATCATCATTTCGGTGGGCGCTCGCTCACCTATTTGCTGCGACGGTCTGATTACTCTGCTAGCCCTGATGACCGACGTGGACCTTCCTGACGACCTTCGACGAGCCCCGGGCCCCACTGCACTCTCTATAGATGTTATGGCCCGGATGAAGATGCTTCGTCCCCACGGCCAGCGGCACTGGGTGTGGTTACACGGTCCCTTTAGTGCAGACTACATGGTTCTTCTGAGCCTCGCTTGGACACACATTAGACCGGCCCACGAGGATTGGATCCCAGCGATGGATCTCCTCATCCCAGCTGCCTATGTACTTAAGGCTGAGGGTGCTGAGCAGGCACCCCTGCACCCCCTGCACCCCCTGCACCTCCTGCTGACCCCGTGATCCCTCAGCCCGCGCCTGCACTGACTGCACCTCCCGACACTTCTGTCCCCACTTCTGTCGGTGTCGAGAGTACCCTTGCTGAGTCGTCCACCACGTCCACCACCCCCACCACTGCTGTGCCTATCTCGGTTGAGCCTATTTCCTCACTTCTTCCCGAGCGTCCACCCACTATCCTTGAGAGTGGCGAGTCTTCCTTCTCTGCCGTTGTGGAGACCCTGTCTAGTTTACTGTCCGCTGGGTACCACCTTTTGGTCCTTACACTTCATCCCCAGTGGTCGACCCTTCTGTCTCCACCGCAGCTGTCCTTTCTGAGAGTGTCGTGACGTCTGTCTCCGCTTCTGTGTCACTGACCTCTCCCGCTTCCTCGTCGCCGATTTTGTCTTCCACCACTACTGCTGCTGCCTCCTCTTCCCAGCCTGCGTCCCAACCTCACACTGAGGCTGGGCATCCACTAGTGAGCACAGCACCTTTTCCGCACGTACCTGCTGGCCCGATTGCTTACACTGCCCGTATCAGGCAGCCCCGTCCTTCACAGCCTAGACATGTTCGTCCCTCTGCTCCACCACCCCCTGACACCCTACTTCAGAGCATTCGTGCTCTAGAGGGGGCTGTAAGTGGACTCAGAGGTGACTTTAGGGCTCTCTCTACCACGGTCAGTACCGTACAGTCCCGCATCGCCATGCTTCCCGATATTCAGGCTTGCCTAAATCAGATTCTGGCACGACTGCCTCCACTACACCCACCCACCCAGCAGACACCTCGACCACCACCCCTACCTCCACCTCCGTCACAGGACGGAGATGGTGCAGCACCACCAGCTTAGGCACACCCTTGATGCCATTGATCTTTTTTGTCGTTATGCTGCCCATTTTCTGCTGGTCCTGGAGATTTTTGCCCCACCCTCCTCCACACACTATTTTGGTCCCTATCTTACTCATATCATTCTATATCTTTTTGGGAGAGAGGGAGAGTATTTTTGGTGACACATATCTGCATCACTCTGATCTTTGCATACATCACATCCGCATCATATTTTCTGTTTATTTTTTCTTTTTTTATCATGCATGCATCCTCCCCCCCCCCCCACCCATTTCCCGTCTCTCGGTGTGCCACACTTTGCACATTGAGGACACTGTGCACTTTAGCTTGGGGGAGTGAGTTCTCTCATTTGTTGCTTTTATCACCTTTATTTTTAGTTTTTTCACTCTTTTTCCGCTTTTGCACCCATTTTTCATCACTTTTTCATTTTTTTACCATGCATCACGTTTTTCTTATTTTCCTTGTGTGCTGCATTGTAAATAGTTCTGTTTTCTTTTATCCTTATTTCTTTCATCTTTTGCTAGAGAAGATTTTTCTGTGATGACGATGACGTGGTGTTAGCTTTTCTCTATATGCATGCTAGTTTTGTCGTGTCATAGCTTTTGTTTCTGATATCATATGCTATGTTCTGCTTTGCATTTAGAAATAGTAACCCACTTCTTTTTCCGTATGAAAATGGATGAAATTCTATTATTAGCTGATGTCTGATAATTCATATGTATGCTATCGTAGAAAACACACCAAGATTCACGCATTGATTGCTTATATCTGGAGTACTGCTTTCTTTTCTCATATCACTTCTTATTGCATAATTTGTACGCTTCACTTCAGGTTGATTGAATGTTTGCTAGCATTGATATATCTGGACTAGTTTGCTTTTTGAGATTAAACTGAGTAGATTAAATTACCCTGCTGAAGTTGTCATGCACGTCCTATAGAGTGAACCGAGAGATACATTTATTTCTTTCTCCACATATCTTGAACATTATTTCTCTATTTTAAATTCATTGGTGAATCTCCCCTTAGCAATTCTATTATTGGCATCTCCCCCGTTATTATATCCCATGCTCCAAATTCCCCCAAACCAAAAAGAAAAAAAATACTTGTATATCCTTCTCTTTTGATTTGGGATCATTTGTGTATATATGTTATGAAAAAAAATGAAAAAGATTAAAGAAAAAGAAAAAGATTTAAGAAAAAGAAAAGAAAAGAGAAAAGAAGTTCGAAAACGATCCCATCTCATACCCTTTCTCTCTTTCTTCCCTCTTTTTGCCTTTTTTATTTTTTTTACTTTTGGAGCTTCAAAAGAAATGGGGAATGTAAATATTGTTTTGTTTATGCCACCACGCTTATGGATAAGCTTGGGGAAGGGGATCCAATGATGTGTGAGAGAGTGACTACTTGACGGTGCATGACAACCTAGGCTAAGTAATATTTTATACTCGGCGAGATTGCTAAAAGTTTCACGAAATCCAGAAACCTGCGCTTAGCATTCATATCATGAAAACCACACTTTACTATTCTTACTACTCTATTGTGTGATATCTCTTATACTCCCTATAGAAAGCATTCAATTGAAAAGTGTGTGATCTACGATTTTGTATACCGCTTTAGCTGCTTCAGACGATGTTAATTCTAGAATTATTACATTTTTCATGCTATATTGATATTCTTGGGTTTTCTATTTCAAATGCACCATTATACTATGATATCGAGATAAAAGTCTTTGACATGTGTTTTATATTCGATGCGTGCTATATGAGTAAGCAAAACCCACGTCCTGAGAAAAATGATCTAGCAACTTCCTCCTTCATTTTCTATTTTGTTTTTCATTTTTCTTTTTCCTTTTTTCCGTCGTTTCCATTATCTTTATCCGCCGGGTTCGCTTTTTACTCATCTTCCTCGAGGACGAGTAAGAGGTAAGCTTGGGGGATTTTGATCACTCCATATTTTACACCTTTTTTATGCATGTTTGCATGCCATTTTGATCGCTCGTATCACGTTTTTCACGATTATTCGACAACATTGCGATGCTTTTCACGATTTCTTGTTTTTGTCGAATTTCAGGAGATTTGGAGCGATCTGGAGTGATTCTGAGATGCACCCACTTCGGAGTGTCACCCGTGACTCTTTTGAGGGGAATTCTACGATTGGAGAGGAGTGAAAGAAGAAAGAATGTCGTAGGAGCGACGAGGAAGCAAAAATACAAAGATTGGGCATTTTCAGCATGCCACTCGGCCGAGTAAAGGAGTCACTCGGCCGACCATCGACAGCCCGCTCGCCCGGCCAGATCAGACACGCAGCAGATTGAATATTAGCGTGCACTCGGCCGAGCATCGCCAGACCACTTGGCCGAGCACGGAGACACCACTCGCCCGAGTGGCATCAAGACGACGGCAAGCAAAAATCCCGAAGTTACTGTAATCCGTCAGTCAGCTCCCGAGTTCCGACTCGGCCGAATGAAGAAATCACATCGGCCGAGTGAAGAAAGTCACTCTGCCGAGTGACTCCCGAGGAGACGACCCCCAAAAGTCCGAAGTTACTGGAATCCGTCAGGGTTCGTCATTCGGCCGAGCGACATATGTCACTCGGCCGAGTGGGCCGCGCTGCCTGTAGAGTAAAGTGCGATTTTCAAGCTGCGCAGGGGCAATTTTGTCACAGTTTTTTGGGCGATTTTGGGGGGTATTTAACCCCAGTTTTTAACCTAGTTTAGGGAGCTTTCTCTCATACTTTTTGCAGCCTTTTTGATTACTTTTTCGGAGATTAGATTTAGTTCTTTGGAGAGAGATAAAAAGTTTTATTTTATTGGATGCTATTGAATCTTCATTGGTTTGTCTCTCTTTCTATCAAAAACCTCATTTTTATTTTTATATATTGTCTATTACAATGAATTCTCTTGTTTTTATTATTGAATTTCTAATGATTTGCATTATGAATTGTGAGTAGTTTTATCGTCTTAGGGCGTAGGGATGAACCCTACGAACCCTATTTCTAATTTGTGATGAATTGGTGAAATTCTTGCTAGAATTGATTAGGGTTAGTCTGGGATTGATTTAATACGAATAGCTAGGGATTCATACCGATTGGGATTTACAAGAGATTCGATCCCAACTCGATAGGAAGCCCTAGAAATTCGAATTGGGTTACAATTGGGTTTCTCTGGAATCGGTGTGCAAGAGATTGGACCGAAACTAGGGTTTTCGATTGCAATTCTATACCAATACCCGTTTACAAGAGATTGGACGGGTGGGAACTATCTCAACCTAGGTCGTTGATCGCTCCGGGATGTGACCCAAAAGAACGGTTGTAGTTTTACCGCAAGTGCACGGTGTAGCAGCGAGCGGGACATCGAACACAGGGAGGACGAGTGACCATGCTTGTTCCAATCAACCTGGCTATTTAAGAGAGAAATTTGCCTTTGGCAATCCTGTCACAATCGTCAGACAAAAATGCGGAAATATCAAATCAAATAAAGAACGTCTAGGGAATGGGGAATCCCCGCTACTCACCGTATTTCATAAATGCGGTTTATCGGTATCAAAATTGCTTGAATGAGAATTTGGATGAACTAGTTGCAACTGAATGTAGAACCAAGCTCACGCTCTCGCGCTGTTGCCGGTCTATAGCTATCCTAGGTTTGGGTCCAATCTCTTGCAAACCCTAGCCTAGGAAAAGCTAGCATTAGGATCAACATCATCGTCCAATCGCACACCGAGCCCAATCTCTTGCAAACTCGGTCCACGACCTAGATTGGGATAGTTCCTACCCGTCCAATCTCTTGCAAACGAGTATCGGCATGGAATTGCAACCGGAAATCCTAGTATAGGTCCAATCTCTTGCAAACCGATACTTCGAAAATCCGACTCCAACCCAACTCGGATTTCTAGGGTTTCCTATCAAATTGGGATCCAATCTCTTGCAAATCCCAATTGATATGAATACCTAGCCATCCGTAGTAAATCGATCCCAATCTAATCCCTAATAACAATTCTAGGACAATTTCTACCAATTCATCACAAATATGAAGATGGGCTTGTAGGGTTCATCCCCACGCCCCAAGACGTGGAGACTACTCACAAATCATAGCGAGATCACAAAAATAATCGTTGAAATAAGCAATGGAATTCATCACAATATTGAGATAAGCAATAAAAATAGAATTTTTAAGGAAAAGAGATGCAAACCAATGGAGTTCTTCAATTGAATCCAACAAAATTCCAATCTTTGTCTCCTTTCCAATCACAAGAATAAAGCTAAAAAACTAATCTAAAAAGCTGCAAAAAATCTAAGAGAGAGGCTCTCAAACTAGGGTAAAAACAGGGTTTAAATAGCCCTCAAAATCGTCCAAAAACTGTGACCAAAATACCCCTGCACAGCCTGTTTTCCGCATTTTTCGCTACAGGCAGCGCATCGCACTCGGCCGAGTGACAAAAGTCGCTCGGCCGAGTGAAAACCCTGTAATTTTCCAGTAAGTCGGGGCCTTCAGGGGTCTCTACTTCGGGGGCGGCTCGGCCGAGTGAGTTGTCGTCACTCGGCCGATGACTTCATAGTACTCGGGCGGACGGGATTTACCACTCGGCCGAGTGGGTCTTCTGAAGTTCAGGCAGCCGAAAAACAGTAACTTGGATGTTTTGGAAGGGCTTCGTCTGGGCGCCACTCGGGCGGACGTGATGTCGTCACTCGGCCGATGTGGTCTTCGGTGCTCGGCCGAGTGCACAGGTAAATTGTGTCTGATCTGGTCGGCCGAGCAGTGTCTCGCTAGTCGGTCGAGTGGCTCCTCCACTCGGCCGAGTGGGACACAAAAAATGCCCAATCTGCTTATTTTGGCCTCCTCGTCGCTCCTGCGACGTCCGTTCTTCTTCCGCTCCTCTCCAACAGCAAAATACCCCTCGGGGAGGTCGTTGGTGACCGTCTAGAGTAAGCGCATCTCGAGATCACTCCAAATCGTGCCAAATCACCTGAAATGCGACAAAAACAACAAATCGTGAAAAGCATCGCAATATCGTCGATATATCGTGAAAAACATGATTTGGGCGGTCTAAATGGCATGCAAACATGCGGAAAAAGGGTGTAAAATAAGGAGTGATCAAAATCCCCCAAGCTTGCCTCTTACTCGTCCTCGAGGAAGATAAGTAAATGGCGAACCCGGTGGATTCGGAAAACGAAAACGGCGAAAAAAAATGAAAAACGAAGAAGAGTGAAATCGGAATAAAATAAAGAAGAAAGAAAGAAGCGAAGAGGTCGGATACTAGATCATTTTCTCAGGACGTGGGTTTCACTTACTCGTATAGCATGCACTGAACGAAAAATACATGTCAAAGGATTTTATTTTGATATCATAGTATAATAGTGCAAATAGAAACGGAAAACCCACGAACAACAATATAATCATGAAAAACGGAATAATTTTTTAAAATTAACATCGTCTGAATCATTTAAAGCGGTATACAAATCACAGATCACACACTTTTCAATTGAACGCTTTCTATCAGGAGTATAAGAGCATCACACTGTAGAATAGAGAGAATAGAAAAGTATGGATTTCATGAAATGAACGCTAGGCTTAGAATTCTGGATTTTGTAAAGCCAAAAATAATCTCACCGAGTATAGAATATTACTTAGCCTAGGTCGTCGTGCAACGTCAAGTAGTCACTCTCTCACACATCAATGGATCCCCTCCCCCAAGCTTATCTATAAGCGTGATGGCATAAAAATATTCACATCCCCATTTTTATATATAGCTCCAAATGTAATAAGAAGAAAGAAGAAAGGAAGAAAGTGAGATGGGATCTTTTATTGAGGATTTTTCCTCTTTTCTCTTTTTTTTTCAATATTGCATATATACACAACGATCCCAACTCAAAGAGAGATAATGATATACAAGAATATTCTTCTCTCTTTTATTATTATTATTTTTTTTAATAAGAAAATTGGAGCTAGGAATTAATAGCGGGGGAAATGCCATATAATAGAATCGCTAAGGGGAGATTCACCAATGATTTTAAAAGTAGAGAAATGATGTTCAAGATTTGTGGAGAAAGAAATAAATGTATCTCTCGGTTCACTCTATAAGACATGCACGACAACTTCAGCAGGGTAATCTAATCTACTCAGTTTCGATCACAAAAAAGCTAACTAATCCAGATTTATCATAGCTAACATCATTCAATCATCCTGAAGTGAAGTGTACAATTCATGCATATAGAAGTGATATAGGAAAAAGAAATCAGTACTCCAGATATAAGCATTCAATGCGTGAATCTTGGTGTGTTTTCTGTGATAGCATACATATGAATATTCAGACTCAGCTAATAATAAAATTTCATCCATTTTCATGCGGAAAAAAGTGTGGGTTACTATCTCTAAATGCAAGGCAAGTCATAGCATATGATATCAGAAATAAAGTCTACGACATGACAAATAAAGCATGCAAATAGAGTAAGCTAAATCCAACGTCATCATCATCATAGAAAAGTCATCTCTAGCATGAGATGAGAAAAAAAGGAAATAAAGATAAAGGGAAAAATAGAACTATTTACAATGCGGCACACAGAAAAAAATAAGAAAAACGTGATGCATGGCAAAATAAAAGAAAAATGATGAAAAATAAGTGCAAATGCGAAAAATGGTGTGAAAAACTAAAAAATAAAGGTGGCAAATCGAAAAAGAACGTGAGAACTCACTCCCCCAAGCTAAATGGCACAGTGTCCTCAATGTGCAAAGTGTGGCACACCGAGAGACAAGCGATGGGAGGGGCAGGTGAGGATGCATGCATGGAAAAGTGAAAATAAAAAGAAAAATAAAGATATGAAAATATGATGCGGACATGATGCATGCACAGATAGGAGTGATACAGATATATAAGTGGCACCAAAAACTCTCCCTCTCTCCCAAAAAAGATATATAAAGATACGATCAAAAAGAGAATCCCAAAATAGGTGAGGGGAGGGGGGTGGACAAAAAGGCATCAGGACCCAGCAGAAACGGGCAGCACGACGGCAAAAGGAATCAATGGCATCAAGGGTGCCTAGGAAGGTGGTGCTGCACCGTCTCCGTCCTGAGGCGGAGGTCGTGTGGGTGGTGCTGGCTGGACAGGCTGCTGAGTGTGTGTGGGTGTGGTAGCAGGTCGGGTGTGTGTGGAAGTGTGGGCGGGAACCTGCTGGGTGGGTGGGGGTACGCGCGGGAGACGCTCCAGAACCTGGGTGAGACAGTAATGGATCTGGGGGATCAGCTCGAAGCGGCCAGCCATCGCAGAGACGGTGGAGGACAGGGTCCTAAGGTCGCCTCGGAGGCCACTCACCGCCCCCTCTAGAGCACGAATGCTCTGAAGTACAGTGTCAGGGGAGGTGGTGCCGAGGGATGCACCGGGCGGGGCTGTGCAGGGCGTGGCTGGCGAACTCGGGTCGCGTAGGTGACTGGCTCAGCGGGTAAGGGAACAAAAGGTGCTGCGCCTGTGAATGTGGGCCTGGCCTCAGTGTGAGGCCGGGGCACCGGCTGGTGGGAAGTGGAGGTAGCAGCAGCGAAAGAAGAATGCAAAAATGGCAGCGAGGTGGCCGGAGAGGTCAGAGGCACAGAAGTGTGGACAGACGCCACGACGCTCTCGGAAAATACAGCAGGGGTGGAGACAGAGGTGACTACCGCTGGGGTGGAAGTGTGTGGACCAAAAGGCGCAACCCCAGCGGAGATCATGCTAGCCATGGTCTCCACGACCGCGGCAAACGAGGGCTCTCCACTCTCAACAAAGGTCGGTGGGCGCTCGGGGAGTGCGGAGCAAAGAGGCTCGACGGACAGAGGGCCAGTGGTGGTGGTGGGAGTGGTGGTGACAGCCTCGGAAGTGGTGGTGGAAGTGGGCTCAGCTGAGGTGCTCGTGACACTGACAGAAGTGGGGACAGAAGTGTCAGGAGCAGCGGAAACATCAGGTATGGGCTGAGGGGCCACTGGGTCAACAGGCTCGGCAGCAGGCTCGGCAGGGTGTGCAACAGGGTCTACAGGGGCAGCGTGGGCCTGCTCGGCCTCCTCGGCCTCGAGCACGTAGGCAGCGGGGATGAGGACATCCAATGCAGGGAGCCAGTCAACGTGAGCTGGTGCAATCAGAGTCCGAGCAGGGCTCGGGAGAATCATGTAATCGGCCCCGTAAGGGCTGTGCAACCAGACCCAGTGACGCTCACCGTGAGGACGAAGCATCTTCATCCGGGCCATAACATCTATCAACAGAGAAGTGGGGCCCGGGACGCGTCGCAAGTCGTCGGGGAAGTCCTCGCCGGTCATAAGAGCAAGTAAGGTGATCAGGCCGTCGCAGCATATCGGTGAGCGAGCGCCCACAGATACGATGATGCGGTCCAAAAACCAAGCCGCGATATCGATCACGACGGCGGGGACAAGCTCATCGCCATCCCTAGATAGAGCTCTGGGACGTGTCATCGCGTAGAGCATATAGAGCTCTGGCGTAGACATCGTGCCCGGCTCATATCTGGCCAAAAAGGTCGTCGCCATAAGGCGCTGAGCAATGCGGAGGCAGGGATGGACAATGGCCGAGGCCTTGACCCTACTAGGGTCAAAGGCAGCGTGGAGACCCGTAATCCGGGCCCAGAAGGCACCGGCGTCGAAGGAAGGTGGGGGGATATGGGTGGGGCCGTAACCGCGATCGGCACCGGGGACAGCGGGCCACGAGAAGAACGCTCTCATCATATCGAGAGTGACCTGGCACTCTCGATCCATGAACCGAAACGAGCATCCCTCGTCGGTCCGGGCGATCGAACTCAGAACCTCAAGTGTCGGGCGGGTAAACGTATCCGCCGACACCTGGAAGAAGTCTCGCCAGCTCACGTTGTCGTACAACGTGAGCATCCCCTCTAGTACCCCCAGGCGTCCTAGGTCAGCGAGGTGTGCAAACCTGGAGGGTATGATCGAGCGCTGGGAGATACGGTCGAAGACGGCGCGGTGTGCGTCGTCTCGGAACGTAATCCCGAGCGACCCGACCAGTGGAGCCGGTGGTGGTGGCTGTGCAGCGGCAGGGAGAGGCTGTGCGGGCTGTGGGTGCACTGCAGGCTGTGCGGGGTGTGCGGGGCCTGCAGGCTATGCTGGGTGGACGGCGTGTGTGGGAGACGGTGGAGGAGAGTCCTCCAACTCGTGGGAGGGGCCGGCATCATCCGACCGCTTCCGCTTGGCGGAAGCTCTCTTCGACCGCGGCCGTGTCCGGGGCGGCATATCGGCCCCGAGCGCGCCGAAAAGTGAAAAAAGTGCGGTGCGTGTAAAAGAGTGGAAGGAGTATACCCAGACACGCCACGAGTGCTCAGCAACGGAAGCGTGCGAAGTCAGCGCCTCCACGAAGCTCAAATCAGTCCCGAGAAGCTCCCCTGGGCTCCCCTAAGCTCCCAAAAACAACCTACGCGTGAAATGGAGATATCAGCGGGTAATAATCAATACGTATGGGGCATTAGGGGTATCATAGATAGATATTGGAATTGATTTGGGTTTGGGGGTCGTTTAGCACATGGATCCTCAAAATATACTCAAAAAGAGGAGAAAAGGGCAATAAAGGCGATACCGGAGGTGGTCGGAGCGGCGGCCGCCGGCGGCGACTCGGGCGAGTCATGGCGGGGGGTCGACCGGCGGTAGCAGGCCGAGCGGCGGCGCGGCGACGGTGGTCGGGTGAGTAGGGGGTGCGAGCGGGCGAGGGGAGCTGAAGGGTCGGGGGCGCGATCGGGTTTCAGCGTTTCGAAAAACGTGTCCCCCTCGACCCTTATATAGCAGAAGTTACGACTCGGCCGAGTGACTGGGTCACTCGGCCGAGTATGGTCAATAGAAAATTCCTCCCCGCTTACGCATCGGCCGAGTGGCCTTGCCAGCCTCGGCCGAGTGGAGTAAGTCCATTCGGCCGAGTGACTCAAGCTACTCGGCAAGACTCGCCCTAGGAGGGTATCTGTTTTACTCGGCCGAGTGAATATATATACTCGGCCGAGTAGCAGTTATATTGGAATCAGGAAAATAAACAGAGAGTTGGGTACAGCAGACTTCCCTCGTTCGTGAGCGGCTCGGCCGGACGAACTTATGTACTCGGCCGAGTGACTAGTATACTCGGCCGAGTGAGCCTTGTGTTCTGCTGTTTGTCTTCGTTTGGGCTCTAAACTCCGTCTTTCTTCCTCCAGTCGATTCCATCTTCCTCCTAAGCGTCGAGCGCCTTCTTGGGGCGCTCCTCGTCGTCTCGTTCATCCTCCTCATGATGGATCTACCTATCTCCTCTCCTGTCAAGAAAAAATAGGACCCGTTATCACAAAATTTTTGGGCGAACGACTCAAAACACTAAAAATTTCTAAAACGAAAATAAAGAAAAAGTGAAAATAAGGCAAAAACCGTCGGGTTGCCTCCCGACAAGCGCTCGTTTAAGGTCGTGAGCTCGACCCCCTATAATTTTCAATCAATGCGGGATGTTTGGTGCATATGAGATGCACCCATCAAACTTTCCGGGGAGCGCGCTTGGATTTGGACGTGGCGGCGTGTTCTCCCGCGGTGGTCTCCCATCTCGAATAGTGTTGGGGGGAGGCTCCCCCAAGCTAGCATTTGCTCCGGTCAACGGCTTTACCGGTGACGCCGATCTCCGTACCGGAGGAGCTTTCTTTGGAGACTTTAATTTCGAGAGCTTACAGAGCTCTCGAATCCTTGCGACATCAGCGTCGCCTTCATCATTTTCAGCGGAGAGGTCGGGGGAATCATCTATCTTCTCATCTTGGCCTAAATCCGGGCCTTCCTCTAAATCTTCATCGAAAAGAGCGCCAATTGAGTGGGGGATCGCCTCCTCTATCACCTCATCAAGGAGGTATGAAAGATCATCCGGCCGTCCCTTAAGCAAATATATTCTATTGGTTTCGCCCGTTGGGACTCCCTCGGAATAGTGTTTGAGCCTCTGACCATTTACTTTGAACGTGGAACCGTCCTTGCTCTCCAACTCGAAAGCTCCTCCCGGTTGTATATGCTTGATGGTGAAAGGTCCGGACCACCGTGACCTCAACTTACCGGGAAATAGTCGGAGCCGGGAATTATAGAGCAAGACCTTGTCTCCTACTTTGAAGTCCGTGACGGTTATGCGGGCATCGTGGAGAATCTTGGTCCTTTCCTTGTAAATTCTCGAGCTCTCATAGGCGTCTCTCCTTATTTCATCAAGCTCGTTGATGTCCAAGAGTCGCCTCACCGCCGCACTCTTGTAGTCGTAGTTAAAGGTCTTGATGGCCCAATATGCGCGGTGCTCCAACTCTACCGGCAAGTGGCAAGCCTTCCCATAAACTAGTCGGAACGGTGTGGTACCGATGGGAGTGCGAAAGGCCGTGCGATATGCCCATAGAGCATCGTTTAGCTTCATTGACCAATCCTTTCTAGATCGATCCACGGTTTTCTCGAGAATTTGCTTGATCTCTCTATTTGAGACTTCCACTTGGCCGCTTGTCTGGGGGTGATAGGCCATGCCAACTCTATGGTTTACTCCGTACTTCTTTAGCATGGCTTCAAACTTGTTCTCTATGAAGTGGCTTCCCCCGTCGCTTATCAAGGTACGAGGCACTCCGAAGCGCGGGAAGATATTTTGCTTGAAGAACTTGGAGACGACCCTTGCATCATTAGTAGGGGTGGCGATTGCTTCCACCCATTTGGAGACATAGTCGACGGCCAATAGGATGTATTTGTTGCCATTGCTCGATGGAAATGGTCCCATGAAGTCTACTCCCCAACAATCAAAAAGCTCAATTTCTTGGATGGGCCTCATTGGCATTTCATTGCGCTTGGAGATATTCCCGGTCCGTTGGCATCTATCGCACCCCTTTACAAAGTTGTGGGTGTCTTTAAACATTGTCGGCCAGAAGAACCCGCTCTGCAAAATCTTAGCGGTGGTTTTAGAGGCGGCATGATGTCCTCCGCATGGTAGACCGTGGCAATGCAAAATGATCGATGTCGCCTCCTCTTTAGAAACACACCTACGAATGACACTATCTTTGCATATCTTGAAAAGGTAGGGATCTTCCCAAAAATAGCTACGGACCTCATGCAGAAATCTCCTCTTTTGTTGCGTAGACATCCCATGCGGTTTGATTCCACAAGCCAAGTAGTTGACGAAGTCCGCGTACCAAGGAACTTCTCCGGTCCTTATGGCATATAGCCTCTCATCCACGAATGTGTCGTTGATAGGCAAACTTTCGTCCTCCTTGTCGTGAATGAGCCTAGATAAATGATCCGCCACGACATTGTCCGTACCCTTCTTGTCTCTGATCTCTAAGTCGAATTCTTGCAACAAGAGTATCCACCTAATCAACCGAGGTTTGGCCTCCTTCTTGTTTAAAAGATACTTCAATGCCGCATGGTCGGTGTGGACAATAACCTTGGACCCAAGGAGGTAAGAGCGAAATTTCTCTATGGAATAGACGACTGCTAGGAGCTCTTTCTCGGTAGTTGTGTAGTTTTTCTGCGCGTCTTCCAATGTCTTGCTCGCATAGTATATCGCATGAAGCTTCTTATCTTTTCTTTGTCCCAATACCGCTCCAATGGCTTGGTCGCTAGCATCACACATTAGCTCAAAGGGAAGGCTCCAATCCGGCGGTTGTATGATGGGCGCAGAGACTAGTGCTTCTTTCAAGGCGTTGAAGGCTTGTAAGCATTCACCTGAAAAAATAAAAGGAATATCTTTAGCGAGCAAAGAAGTAAGTGGTCGGGCAATCGAGGCGAAATCCTTTATGAAGCGACGGTAAAACCCCGCGTGACCAAGGAAGCCTCTAATGCCCTTGACATTAATAGGAGGAGGGAGTTTCTCGATTACCTCAATCTTTGCTTTATCTACCTCAATTCCTCTCGAGGAGACAAGATGTCCGAGAACTATACCTTCCGTAACCATGAAGTGACACGTCTCCCAATTGAGAGTGAGATTGTTTTGTTGGCACCTTTTTAGGACTTTAGTAAGATTTTCCAAACAAGAGTCAAACTCACTTCCATAAACCGAGAAGTCATCCATAAAAACTTCCATAATATTTTCAATGTAATCGGAGAATATGGACGTCATACACCTCTGAAAGGTAGCGGGAGCATTACAAAGGCCAAACGGCATCCTGCGGTAGGCATAGGTGCCATAGGGACAAGTGAAAGTTGTCTTCTCTTGGTCATCTTCATGCAAAGGGATTTGGAAGAATCCCGAATACCCATCTAGATAGCAAAAGTATTTATGTTTTGCGAGGCGTTCAAGCATTTGATCAATGAAGGGCAATGGGTAATGGTCCTTTCGGGTGGCTTTATTGAGTTTCCTATAGTCAATGCACATTCGCCATCCCGTGACGGTGCGCGTAGATATGGGCTCACCTTTCTCATTTTTTATGACAGTCATCCCCCCCTTCTTGGGGACGACGTGAACTGGGCTAACCCATCTACTGTCTGAAATAGGATAGATTATACCGGCTTCTAGCAATTTTAGGATTTCCTTTTTAACCACCTCCTTCATGTTCGGGTTTAACCGCCTTTGAGGCTCTATGGAGGTGGCGTCGGTATCCTCCAAATGGATCCTATGCGTGCAAAGCCTTGGGCTTATCCCTTTTAGATCGGAGATAGTGTATCCCAAGACATCTTTGTGGCTCCTAAGAACGTCTAGGAGTTTTTCAAGTTGGTCTGGCGTGAGGTGGGAGTTTACTATCACCGGGAAAGTTAATTTGTTACCCAAAAAGGCGTACCTTAGATTCGGAGGTAATTGTTTAAGTTCTACCTGAAGAGGCGCCGCTCCTTCTACTTCATTAGCTTGCATGAGTTCGGCTTCTTCCTTGTCGGCTGGGTCTAGCTCGTGTTCAGGTGGCGCGCTCTCTTGTGAAGAGTCACACTCACTACTTAGTGAGGACAATGCATCGAAATAGGCGTGCTCCGATTCTGTGCTAGCATCGTCAGAGTTTTCAATCGGGTCCGGTTCGTTCCTGGAATCAAGAAACACATCAAACGATTCATAGAAGCAAGAGTAAGTGTCATGGGGTGTAACTCCCTGAACATTGATTTGCTCTGAAGATCCTTCCGAAGTATAGTCATCCTCGACACTTGTTCCACCTTCTTCGAAATATAATTTGTCGTCGATCACGTCAACTCTGACATTGCCCCCGATAGTCCCCTCCGGGGAGATCTGGTCCATCACGAAACTAGCAAATAGCTGTTCGTCGGGGTCCTTGACATTGATAGCGAAAGCTCCGGTAGCGTGGACCTCGTCGACAAGCTCCTTAAGGAGGTCTGTGAAGGAGTCATAGTCTTCCAGACTGAGTCCTATTGTTGACATTGCATCCTCCATTCTTCCTGCAAAGACCTTATGCAAAATACAGGGAGAACGTGCGAATGGAAGAAAGTATAGAAAGAGAGAAAGAAGAAGTAACCGGGTGGTCGATGACGAACACCGTCAAAATGCCCTCCCCAGCAACGGCGCCAAAAACTTGATCGCTCCGGGATGTGACCCAAAAGAACGGTTGTAGTTTTACCGCAAGTGCACGGTGTAGCAGCGAGCGGGATATCGAACACAGGGAGGACGAGTGACCGTGCTTGTTCCAATCAACCTGGCTATTTAAGAGAGAAATTTGCCTTTGGCGATCCTGTCACAATCGTCAGACAAAAATGCGGAAATATCAAATCAAATAAAGAACGTTTATGGAATGGGGAATCCCCGCTACTCACCGTATTTCATAAATGCGGTTTATCGGTATCAAAATTGCTTGAATGAGAATTTGGATGAACTAGTTGCAACTGAATGTAGAACCAAGCTCACGCTCTCGCGCTGTTGCCGGTCTATAGCTATCCTAGGTTTGGGTCCAATCTCTTGCAAACCCTAGCCTAGGAAAAGCTAGCATTAGGATCAACATCATCGTCCAATCACACACCGAGCCCAATCTCTTGCAAACTCGGTCCACGACCTAGATTGGGATAGTTCCTACCCGTCCAATCTCTTGCAAACGAGTATCGGCATGGAATTGCAACCGGAAATCCTAGTATAGGTCCAATCTCTTGCAAACCGATACTTCGAAAATCCGACTCCAACCCAACTCGGATTTCTAGGGTTTCCTATCAAATTGGGATCCAATCTCTTGCAAATCCCAATTGATATGAATACCTAGCCATCCGTAGTAAATCGATCCCAATCTAATCCCTAATAACAATTCTAGGACAATTTCTACCAATTCATCACAAATATGAAAATGGGCTTGTAGGGTTCATCCCCACGCCCCAAGACGTGGAGACTACTCACAAATCATAGAGAGATCACAAAAATAATCGTTGAAATAAGCAATGGAATTCATCACAATATTGAGATAAGCAATAAAAATAGAATTTTTAAGGAAAAGAGATGCAAACCAATGGAGTTCTTCAATTGAATCCAACAAAATTCCAATCTTTGTCTCCTTTCCAATCACAAGAATAAAGCTAAAAAACTAATCTAAAAAGCTGCAAAAAATCTAAGAGAGAGGCTCTCAAACTAGGGTAAAAACAGGGTTTAAATAGCCCTCAAAATCGTCCAAAAACTGTGACCAAAATACCCCTGCACAGCCTGTTTTCCGCATTTTTCGCTACAGGCAGCGCATCGCACTCGGCCGAGTGACAAAAGTCGCTCGGCCGAGTGAAAACCCTGTAATTTTCCAGTAAGTCGGGGCCTTCAGGGGTCTCTACTTCGGGGGCGGCTCGGCCGAGTGAGTTGTCGTCACTCGGCCGATGACTTCATAGTACTCGGGCGGACGGGATTTACCACTCGGCCGAGTGGGTCTTCTGAAGTTCAGGCAGCCGAAAAACAGTAACTTGGATGTTTTGGAAGGGCTTCGTCTGGGCGCCACTCGGGCGGACGTGATGTCGTCACTCGGCCGATGTGGTCTTCGGTGCTCGGCCGAGTGCACAGGTAAATTGTGTCTGATCTGGTCGGCCGAGCAGTGTCTCGCTAGTCGGCCGAGTGGCTCCTCCACTCGGCCGAGTGGGACACAAAAAATGCCCAATCTGCTTGTTTTGACCTCCTCGTCGCTCCTGCGACATCCGTTCTTCTTCCGCTCCTCTCCAACATCAAAATACCCCTCGGGGAGGTCGTTGGTGACCGTCTAGAGTAAGCGCATCTCGAGATCACTACAAATCGTGCCAAATCACCTGAAATGCGACAAAAACAACAAATCGTGAAAAGCATCGCAATATCATCGATATATCGTGAAAAACATGATTTGGGCGGTCTAAATGGCATGCAAACATGTGGAAAAAGGGTGTAAAATAAGGAGTGATCAGTCGTAGCTCGAGTTTGCACGAGAGTGGGCTCGAGATATGATTGAACGATGATGTTGTTCTTCACGCTAGCTTGCCTAGGTTAGGGTTTGCAAGAGATTGGACCCTAACCCAGGTTTGCTATAGACCGGCAATAGCGCGAGAGCGTGAGCTTGGTTCTACATTTAGTTGCAACTAGTTCACCTAAATTTCAAGTCTAGCAATTTTGAAGCCTACGAATCACAATGACGAGATACGGTTTGTAGCGGGGATTCCCTATCCCTAGGCATTTTTATTAATTTGATATTTTCTTTATACAATTGAACGACTGTGACCGCTTTATCGCGAATATTTCTCAACTGTTCTTATAGCCAGGTGAATTGAAGAAGACACCGTCATTTGCCCCCTCGTGTTCGATACCCGCTCGCCGCTACACTGTGCGCTTGTGGTAAGACTAGCGGTCCCGCTCCGGGTGTGTATCCGGGGCGCGATCAACTTACTCAGTCAAACGTCCTACACTGTGCCTTTCCCTTAACTATATTTAATAATAACTCTTTAAGAATCAAATGTAGTTTATTGAGAATTAATCTTAATATGCGTATAATTGTGATCACACACAATTTATATGCTCTTGGAACTTATACTTAACGATCGACTGACTATAACATTAAGTCGGCTCCAAACAATCAAATTTTTCTGAAGCTCTGCATCATAGTTCGAGAATTTATGCAACCAACTTAGATAGCCACTTTCACAGGACTTTAAGCCATTCTCAACAAATCACAATTTCAAAAGAAAGTACATTTACCGAGACATTTATTCAAACAACGGATTCATAAAAATGAATTATAATTTATTTATCAAATAAACCTTGAGTGTAAATCACTCAATCATTGTTTTAACTTTAAGGAATGATACATTTATTCATAAAATGAAATAAGTATCAGCTCCTTCTTCTTCATGTCTCTTGAAGTCCTCGCACGGCCCTAGCAGAAACGATTACTCAGATGCCGACCGTCCTCGGAACTTCTTCCAACCTCTGCTTCATATCAGCCACCTGTATACATTACACAGAAGTCTTAGTATCTCAAACTATGTGATAAAGCATTTATAGAAATAATTATGCTTTATTGAATTTAATTTGTTGTACCTGAGGTAAAGGCATCAGTATGCCCCTTCTTCTTTTTTGCAAGGTAAAGCTTGCAGTTCCTCTTCCAATGGCCCATCTTATGGCAGTGGAAGCACTCAGATTTGACGGGGTCCCTTTCATCTTCTTCTTCCCCTTCTCGCCTTGGCAGGTTGTGGGACCTGCCTCTTCTTACCCTTGCCTTTCGGCTGGTCTGAAGAAGCAGAGCCAACAACCAACGCAGTCGGTTTCTTCTCGATTTCCTCAAAATGCCTAAGCATGTTGAGGAGACCAGGAACATCCGTTTCAATACTGTTCGTAATGAAACCAGTAATGAAAGGCTTGAATGCTAGGGTTAAAGACTTAAGGATAATGTCCACTGACATCTCATTGTCCAGGACAAAACCCAACTGGGCGGCGTCTTCCACGTACTCGATCATATTAATGACATGATCTTGTACGGGCCATGTCTCCATCTTAGTGCCCCAGAGGTTGCTCGTGGCTTCAAATTTGGCAGCTCTGGACCGCTTGCCATACAACTCCTCTGCATTCAGAAGCATGCTCTGAACATCGATATGTTCATGCTTCCGTTGCAGATCGTTGTTCATAGAAGCCAGAGTAGGGCACCTGGCCTTCTCTGCATCCCTCTGGTACTCCTTGTAGGCTTTCTTCTCCTCAGGCGTTGCATCTTCATCCGGTTTTTCCAGACGGTCCTCGAACAGCACGTATCCAATCCTGGCTAGAGAAAGGACTAATTTAATGTTTCTAAACCAATCCTTATAGTTTGCTCCATCAAGAACATTCTTATCTATCATATACTTAAGACCCAAATCCATTCTGCAATTTAATAGACACTTAGTCAGTATATGGTCGTTGTATAGTTTCAATGGTTTTTAATAAAACTATATTCTCCCACTAAATTTATTAAAGCCATAACAATAAACAGTTTATTATACAATAACATTTGTGGGAGAGGGATCCGACTACCCTGAGTCTGACAACCTTGAGTGTGTCTCAACAGTTGTCCGACTCTGCAGTCGGTAGATGAACTCATTGTCAATCATATTAAATATGATTCCCTTTCGAATTTTACCCCGAGTCATTTGTGATCATGAGTGTGCTCATCCAAATCATAATGGCTACCCTAGTCGGACCCTTGTTTTCGTGTCTAGCCTGACTCGCCCCTAGCGCGAGGTGTATGCACGACACGTCGGTTTGGGTCATGTCTTAGACTACATCTTTGGTTAGACTTACGTCGGCGCTCGGTGTATGCACGAGACGACGGTTTGGGTCAGGTCAAGATGTTATCAAGAAATTGGTTTCTATAAGGCTACCATGTCACAGCTTGAGTGTAGCTCAACAACCGTTACACGAGTCTTACAGTTGCCAACTCCTAAAACAAGGAGGGCTACGATTTATCTTGAACAAGATTATTATCGTATTTGAATTAGGTATAATCAATGGACTTACACATTCATGATTCGACTCCTTGCGGTCCAGCGGACGCAGCCAGGGAATTGACTAAGCCAGGACCACTTGGCCCCTAGACTAGCTAGGGTGGTCCAACAAACTTAGCCAAGCACATTGACCGACAAATGATCCATTGAAGGAGGTTCATCAATTCTATGTTCATCCATCAACTAAATGGCTTTTAATTAATACTAGTTAATCCTTAGCAACTAGTGGATCCTAAAATTCGAAATTTTTATGGATTTGTTGAACAATTTTTATTAGATCCTTATCAATTATAAGGTTCTTATGTACATCGTGCTACTCCAATCTTATTAGGATTTTAATAAAACAATTACAACATTTTACAAAATAAGTCATTTAATGATAATCATCATTTAAACAATTTATGATAATGATCGTCAATAAAAGGGACTACCCTAATCTGGTATTAGGTTTTGATGTTGTATTTGTTCATTTAAAATGTAGCATGTCACTAGTCATTAAAATTTTATCTTATAAAGTTTTAATCAGTCAATGGCTAACCTAAAGGGTTCATGGATACTCTATTCGGCATGTCCATTAAACATAAACCAACTAATTTAATCACATAAATTAAAGGTTCAATCAAGTGACACACAATGAGAACATGCAAGTTAAAATTATCTACAACATAATTAAATAACTTGCAAATCTAAAAATTTAACATTTAAATTTAAAGAACTAAAATTTTAAAGCTTGAAGCACTTTTATCACATAAAATTAGGTTTCACAAAATTATCAAATAATTTCAAATTCAAACCTAAGCTTTAAAATTTAACGAAACATTTCTAAGATTAAATTATCGTATAAAATAATCTTGAAAACTATATGTAATTAAAAGAAATAAATTTATAATTCCATCTTATGAGAATAAAATTTTTCTTTATGTTACATTTACTTTAAAACAATTTTAAAATATTTTTAAAATCATTTGAAATTAATTTTAAAACTTTCTGATAAAACTTAAAAACTTTCAACCTTTATGTAACTAAAAGAAATAAATATCATCTCATGAAATAAAAAAATTTCTTAATGTTACATAAACTTTAAAAAACTTTTAAATGCTTACTAAAATTATTTTATCTCATAAAATAAAATTTTAAAAGGCATTTAAACATAGAAGACCTATTAAATTTATCGCATAAAATTTAAAACGTCCCCAAAATTTTTTTTCATGTTACAAAACAATTTTAAAACACAAAAAAATATTAAACAAATTTTAACAAAAAGTTAAAATGTCCTTATGTTCAAAACAAGCAATTTAAAGAATTTAAAATCGTCGCAAATATAGATCTAGAAGCATAACGAGGCTCTGATACCACTGTAGGGGTTTTGGCGGACCCTCAGAGCTCGAATCTATGTCCGTCCTAAGTCAAACGGACCACTGAGGCATAAAGCACAGCGGAAAAATTAAAATATCTAGCTATACAATTTAGCTAGGCCCTGAGAGAGCCAGAACCTAGCCCGATCTATGCCAACTTGGGGTGGATCTGACCACCCCAAGAGGGATCTGTTCTACTGCGATGAAATTAAATTACACTAAAAAATTACTTAGAAAACATACCCGGAATCTCGACCCTGGGGCGGACAAGATGAACCGCACCGTCTTCTGACGCTCCTCATAGCCGAACCGCCTTGACTCGATCCAGCCGAGCCACCTCGCACCTTCGAACCGATCTGCCCGAGCCAACACCCGCCTTCAAGCCGATCACATGCGGTAGAAGGTTTCACTTGAGTAGACCCGCATCTTAGACGTCTGGATCCGAATCCAAACCCCCTTCGTAGTCTTGATAGGACTAGTCGGGAGAATAGGAAGAAAAGAGAAAGAATAGTTTAGTCGTAGATCGAGCTTGCTCTAAAATCCGGAGCTACTCGCTCGAGGACTTGGTGCATCTTTCAACAAAGAGAGTACACCCATATTTATATAGGGGGTCGGCACTTCTCTTTTCGTTGTGAGCAATGTGGGACAAAACAAAATAGAAGAGAAATTAATTAAGCTAATTTAGATTAATTGAAGTTTTAGTAAGTCTTTCATAAAGGCCAACTTTAACGAATTAATTCTCTTTATCCATTAAACTTTGGACACCAAACAAGCTATCAATTCGAAGGGCTTCGAATGGTCAACGCATAAGAATGAACGGTGACGAATTTTGATTTCGTTTGACCCTTCAAACAATTGCCCAAAGATGGGCAAAAAATCAATTTTCATAGCCGTCATAGAGGGGTTTCAAAAAGCCTACAACTTAAGTTGCGGGCGCGCCCGCTAGGCTTAGCGGGCAAGCCCGCCCAAGGCAAGGAAGGCGGCCGACCGGCCCGCTGTTACCAGCGGGCACTCGCCCGCTGCAACCAGTGGGCCGTGCCCGCTGAGCAGCGGGCGTGTGCCCGTTTACCCCTTGCGGATGGGCCCGTTTAGCCCAAGTGGGTTTAACCCACTTTGCCTCGGACTGTTTTTGCGTTTCTGGGCTCGTTTGAGCTCCGATTTGGACGCGGTTTGAACTTGTGCTTAGACCGGGACGATCCCGTCAACCAGTCAACCCTTTCCAATGCTTTTGTTCCTACAAATATTGTCGTAACTAATTTACGACACATTTAATCTTTGTTTGCATCAAATGCAACAATGTCCCTATTGCTTCTACGACTTAGTCTCACAACTTGATTATGAACATTAACTATTCCATTTCATCGAATGAATATCTCTTATTAATCTTCATATTCTAAGACACGAACGCTATTTGGTGTGAGACCCTACAGCCTGATCTTACTACAGGTTGGGGCTCGAAACCCCTAAACGACGGTCACCACGAGCAGTAGTTGTCGTCCCAGTTTCAGAATCGTCATAACGTGATCGACCCATTGACAAAAGTATCGTTGGGTTTACTTTGGCTGTGTCAGTGATGAATACCGTTAGCTATAGTCCCTTCGTCAAGACTGTGTCTCTGTTGGCCTAGGGTATGGTTTACTGTCAACCCCATTAGACAACATTGGTCAGTATACGGCGGTCTTTGTTGTATTCACATTGTACACATTACAATGTACCCTGGCCGAGGATTAACACAAAGATCGTACTGATCCTGTGACACTCATTTCCCTTTAACGGAAGAGACGAATCCCATCTTAGCCATCTACTCGCCTCGAGAGCTTCAGGTGTAACCCAACCTAAGATCTTTCAACAGGCCTAGCCTCGAAGCAAAATCGTAGGTCTAAGCGACACTGTTCACTCACAGGTTAGTACAAATGACTTCATGTCTTAAGGACCAGTTTACCTATCATCACCCTAGAGTTATTATAGATAGTTTAGTTAAAGTTTAACCATATAATAACTCTATGTTGGTCGTTCAGTGAACTCATTCTCCAATGAGCACCTGTGTCTCGTCTCAGACTTCACCAAGTCGAATCACTATGAGATCATCATTATCCTAAGGTAAGACAAAGACACAGTGGTCTGTCCGATGTGCCGATATCCAGTTCTCGACACATCTATGACCACAACCCGTTTAAAACTTAAGTTTCTATTCGGTCACTTACTACTCATAATCGAGATCTTATCAGGATACGTAAGGACCTAACTATAAGTCTATGGACATTATCTAAGTATATTGTTCAAACGAATTCATACTTAGGATAATGGATACCATATATTCTATTAACAAGACGTACACTTAGGATAAATCGCCTTATGGGCATATATCCTCCTACAGAAATGAGGGACTTAGCCCGTAGATGAAACTTCACATCGAGCTGCCAGCTCAGATAGTTTCTTCCTGATGCATCCAGCACTTCGAAAATCGACACTTGCGATTTTAGCCATTTTATCTAGCAGAGCACAAATTTGCATGACTTAGTTTAAACAATAAACATTTTCATGCAGAGGCAATTTTTAAACGAAGAGCTAATTGTGTGGATCGGCCAGTCCCACATAAATAAAAAGCCCAAAGTCCCATTACAGTCCATATTACACAAATGAAAACTTTAAAAAGTAATTACAACTTTAGAAACCCCATGGGTCCCATATAAGATCTTCACCTTCAAGTGTGGCCTCCGTCTCCATGGAAAATAGTCTTCGGTCTTGCACATTACATAAATTCCTTACTACAATTTCTCTCAAAATGTAAAAGAAAAGTGCTGGAAATAAAATGTGGGACTTAAACAGCCGATCCAAAACCGCAATTAGCCATCCATGCAAAAATTTGAGTTCATCAAATATTTTCAGCAGACATTTTCATCACAGGCATCGCATGCATTTATATTCACAGGAGGATAAACAATTTAATTACTTAATAATTATTGGACCACTGTGCAAGTCATACACCGTTAGGTTAGGTGACTAACGGCAAAGCGGTCGCGGGATCTTTCTAATTATTAAGTTTAATATTGCAAACCAAATATCAGGTTATCCACAGAATATGCCATTAAAAATGATGCATAGCATATAATTATGATCCCACAATGGTATCATATAATGCAAAGGTTGTGATAGTTGGGTTTATTCAAAAAGATTTGAAAAGAGCCCAAAAATGACATGTTCTTCATGAAAAAGGAAGAAGTTTTCCTTTTAAATTATCCCCAATTGATCCCCAAATGTCCCCTTAATGTCCCATATTTTATCATGATTTTTTCATGAATTTTTATGTCCCCTAAACCCTTTTTAATCTTATTTTTAGCCCCAAAACCCCTTATTTTTCTATTTTTTTCTGTGTGTGCAGACAGTAGCCCGCACATGTCATGTGGGCTTCGGGCCCACATTCCTTTTTTTGTTTGTGTGTGGGCAGAAGCCCGCACATGTCATGTGGGCTTCAGGCCCACTTTTTTGTTAGTTTTACGGGCATGTGGCCCGTTTGCCCTGAGAGAGGCTAGGGTTATCGTCGCTAGGGTTGTGGCGGCTAGGGTTACCGTCGATAGAGCAGCCCCCCCCCCCCCCCCGTAACAGGGGGTTCGGGGTGCGGAAACCCCCTCCGTCGTCGCGCGGGGGGTGGGAGTTGTGGGGTGTGGGGACGACGCATGGCCCCCCATTGTAGCGGGGGCAGGGACAGCAGCCTCTCGCCATAGCGGGGGGTTGCAAGGATGGCGCCCCCCACCATAGCGGTGGATGGGTTGGGCGACAACAGCCCCCCGCCGTAGCGGAGGGGTTACGGGGACGGCGTGTGGACCCCACCGTAGCGGGGGGTTGCGGGGATGGCACACGGCCCCCTCGCCTCTTCTAGCGGGAGGGGGGTCCAACAATTATCATTATTAATTTCAGATTGAAAAACATGTAAAAACATGATTTTTAGACGATAAAAATCGTCGATTTAGGCGACAAGTCCTATTTACACTTCGATATTGCGAGATATATGGATAAAACTATCATACGTATGATAAAAATGACATTTTAGCTTGAAATACCTCTATATCCGTCCTCCAGATATAGCTACGGTTGAACGAAGCCTACGCGGATGACGACGGTCGTTTGATGTAGATGACGTCGCGCGCGTGGATCTCCTGCCTTCCTTTGCTTTCGCAACGATCGATTTTGTATGGAAATTTTATTTAGAGTCTTGTGCTGATAACGTGTTATGAATCATCATCTGGGGGAGGAACACCCAGCTCTTTATTTATAGCGTTAGAGGAGCATACATAGATAAGATACAATAGATACGATCTTATCTATAAGATAAGCCGTGATCCCAACCAACTCGGTATTATCCATTCACAACACACAAACATATCTCATTTTGACAGCATACTCTCCTTCAGCAAAATGAACTGATTTAAAAAACTACACAAAAAAGACTGATTTAAAAGAATTTAGACTTGGGTGGATGTTTGGCAAAAAACGGAATTTTTGTCAGAAAAACGAATTTTTTGGTGCCCTGCAACCTGAAACACGTGGAAGCAAAATGAAATTTTTGTTTGAAACGCATGGAAGCAAAATGAAATTTTTGTTTGAAATGCGTGGAATCAACCTGAAACCTGAAATGCGAGGAAGCAACCTGAAAGTGTGGAAGCAAAATGTAAGCAAAATGAAGTAAAATACTTTGTTAACATATGAACATTCAATTAGCATTTGAGTTGGTGGAGCAACAGAGGCATTCAAGATATGTACAAAATAATCCCTTTAAAAATACTTTGTTAATTTTTTCTGGACAACATCACGAAAATGCAGCTTTCGTGTATGCATGGCTAATATGCGGGAAGTAAAATTCAAAAATTTGTTCTCATGAGTGAACTTACAATAGGAAATCCTTTATAAACCTTTATTTAGAAGTATATAATCAACGCACTAACTAAAGCCTTCGCCATTCGTACCCCCGCCCCCAAATCTCTGGGTTCTAGCTGCTACAATGAATTTTGAGTTGATTTAGGAACTTTAAGAATCCAAGTCGGGTTAGAACTTTAGAATCAAAAGCTTTCCTATAAACTAAACTAAACCGTGGCAACAGAGAATTTTGAGTTTGCTTTGAGCTGAGATTGCAACGGAGCTGACAAAGAAGCAACCTGAGACTACGGCTTTGGGAGAAAAATGCTTTGAGCACCTCAATGGATGATACAGTTTGAGGGTTGAGTAAAGAGTGCGGCTTTGAAATTGTGATTTGTGAGAATTTTAAGAGGTGTGATTTTGAGAGGGTTTGGAGAGGTGCGCGTTCAAATATTGAGAAGGGTGCGGCTTCAGCTTTGAGGCAGATTTTTGGATTCCCCCCCCCCCCCCCAATTTTGAGTTCCCACCAAAGTTTTGGAGGCAGCGGTTTGAGTTTCCCCTGCAAAATGTACGGTTCTCCTAATGAGGCAGAGTTAGTTTTTGCGTTTTGGTTTAAAATAAAAAAAAGCAAAAGGCCATGTCCTAGTCATCATGCAAGCCCTAGTTATACTTTTGGTGCCACGTAGGACAAAGATCCAAAAAAGGTCATCAAATGTATAATAGATGATGGATGATTACTACACCAAAATCAACTGAATTGGATGCTATTTGGCACTCGATCTAACTGTTACAAAATCAACAATGATAGAAAATATAAATTTTTGTTAAGGATGGATCGAGAGTCAAGTACCTTTATGATTCACTCAATGTGAGGTTTTGGGGTTTCAGAATCTACACAATTTAAAGAAATTAAAAGAAACCAACAGAGAGAGTCTGTGCGTTGGCCACCACCTGACCCCCATTTTGCTTTTATATTTAAGGGAGTTACTTTACGAACCCGCCGTTTATCTCAGCAAACATACCGCTTAAATTTTTGAAAAAGAACGAAACTGACATTTTCAAAAATCCCAAAATACCCCTGCAAAAAATTATTCAACTGTTTTTCTCAGCGTACATATCGCTTAAATTTTTGAAAAAGAATGAAACTAACATTTACAAAAATCCCAAAATACACCCGCAAAAAATTACTTAGCCATTTTTCTCAGCGTACATACCGCCTAAATTTTTGAAAAAGAACAAAACTGACATTTTCAAAAATCCCTAAATACCGCCACAAAAAATTACTCAGTGCACATAGCAAATTAATCATAGTGCACAACAGGCAAAATACTATTACTCCACACACATGCCAAATTACTCACCATACACAACATGCAAAACAAAATTAGTCCGCGCTCATACCAAAGTACTCAACACGCACAACCCGCTTAAAACTTACGTACCACGCAAATCCCACTTCTTCTTCTTCTTTTTGAATATATTTGATCATTTTCTCTTATCATCATCATATCTTCTTCTTCTTTATATCAATTAAGAAAGGTAATCAAAGAAAATATGCTTAAATTTTTGTTTAAAGCTAATCAACGGTTATCTTTTTCTTCTGCTTATTCTTATCTCTCATCTTCTCTCTTCTCTCTCCTCCTCCTCCTCCTCCTCCTCCACCTCTCCTCATCATCCTCTATGGGTAGCACTCAAGAAATCATGAGGTACTCCGTGAGACAAGCATGATTTTGGCCCACCTCTGAGCTTGAAACAATGGTGAAAAAGGGAAAACCCATATGAGCAACGCTTAGACAACTAGGTCTAATGAAAAGAAAGAGCTCAGAGAACGAATGAAGTTGAGGTTTTGAAGAGAAACATTACCAAATAATTTACAAAATTATAAAATTATCAAAAGAAATATAAACCCCCCCAAATCTCATTCTCTTCCGCTTTTCTTCCCCCTTTTCCTGCCACCATTTCGCTTCTTTCACATATCATCATCATTATCTTCCATATAATCACATCATATTCTTCCTCCTCAAAAAAATTTGAAGTACCAATAACATCATCTTGTTCTACATCATCCTCAGTGTCGCCAACCGATGTTATCCTCTTCTTCTTCTTTGTTCGTATTTTTATTTCAACGATCTCCGCCTCCCTTCAACAAACTCCCCATTCAACGAACTCCCCCCCCCCCACCCGCACGCATTGTATGCACCGAGCAAATTTCCTAAAGAAGATGGAAGAAGTGAATGTGTTTTGGCTTATAGACATTTTCGGTATTTCTAATTGTGAACTTGGCAAAAACTTTACTAAATGAAATTTAAACGGCTGTGCAAGTAAATAAAAATTTAATCGGTATGTGCGCTGAGCAATATAACGGGTTCGCAAAGTAACTCCATATATTTATTCAGTATGCTTCCCATGCTCAATAGCTTTAGGTTGTTGCTATATACACCGTAATCATTGCAGTGTATGTAAAAAAATTTGCACTTGTCACATCAACTGTCACATCAGCGACAACTGATGTGACAAATGTGTAGCGGATGTGATGCTATGCCTAAAAAACAAAACAAAACCATACACCACTATGGGTGCGGTGTATATAGCATCTACCTAGCTTTAAATTGGATAAAATATTTTTCATTATTAAATTCTTGATATTGAACGATCATGTCGGATCATCTGATCGAATCAGAATCGTCTTTCTCAACTTTTCAAACCTCGTCAAATGTGGTAGCCTCAGATGGCACCAGCACATCTCGATCGTACGATGGGGCTTAGGCTGTAATAAAATTAGGGGCATTCACAAAAAATACCCTAACATTTGGGGGTATTTGTCAACTTAATACCCCGAACTTTTTAAGTTGTACATATTTAAACCCTAACGTTATGTGTCGGTTTTAACTTGATACCTTTTTTATTTTCCGTCCAACTCATTGAACACATGGTAGCACATGATGAAATTTGGATGATTATACTCCTCCCCTCATTTTTCATAGGGGAAATCACAAAAAAAATACCCTAACATTTGCGGTATATTTCAAGTTAATACCCAAAAAGGTAGCAAAATTGCCTCTCATGGCTATCAACGTAGCGGCCAATCTACACTTTTCTAACCTAAAAATTTAGTCAAACTTTGTTTCTACAAGCATACGCCTTTGATCTGCTAGACAAAATGACGTCAGGTCTTTCATCCAAGTGTTCTGTGCACCCCAAATGTTCAATGAAAGGTTAGAACTCTGCTTGCACACCACCTGTTCGAGGAATTGCTGCTATGAAATCCATAAGATGGGATGTCGCTTCCTCGTATTTTCCTACATTACAACGTCAAAAATGTTCCAAACCAGCCAAAAATTGCCTCATATGGCCATCAACGTAGTGTTGAATCCACACTTTTACAACCTAAAAAAACAGCCAAATTTTGTAGCTACAAGCAAACACCTTCGACCTGCTAGACAAAATGATGTCAGGACTTGTAAGGATCGCCTTACCCTTGCAATACTAACAACACACACTAGAGGGGGGTGAATAGTGTAATGGCAATAAAATTGTCCAATTAAAATTTAACTTGAAAATGCGGAATTATAAATGCAAGAGGTATTAAAAGGCACAATCAATTCAAACGCAAACACAAAGTTTTACCCTGGTTCCCCAAACTTGGGTACATCCAGCCACACCAATATTCACTATAATCACACACAAAGAAGTGAAGACAAATCTCATAAGAAGATACCCCACAAAGAGGATTTATGCCCTACACAAGGACCCACCCAATCCTACACGAGGATCAAAACTCCCACACAGAGAATCACTAACTCACACTCAGAGAATTAGGGTTAGCCCTACACTAGGACACTAAACTCCCACAAAGAGAGTTACTCCCACAAAGAGAGTTACTCCCACAAAGAGAATATCCTAAGTCCCACAAAGAGACAACCTCCCACAAAGAGAGAAAGTTTTAATTCCCACAAAGAGAATTAGAGACACAAATTACACCAAGTAAAGTAAATACTCTTACATATGCCTTGAGATGCTTACTCATGAATGGATGCAAGGCATGGAAGAGGATCTCCAAGTATTGAGATATGCTTGAGAGCACTTGGATAAATTCCCTTGAGCTGGACTTCAATGCATGAAGATGAATGAGAGCTCTTGAGAGGGAATTGAGGGAGTTTGTGAGTTGCTTAAAGATCTCTTAAGATATTTAATAGCATCAAGACGTATAAGAGATGACAGCTCACTCATATATATAAGAACCCTATATCAACCCCCAAAACCCAAGAAAACATCCAAAGAATCAATTCTACAACGGCTAGAACCTGGGCGAAAACGACAGGAACAGTCGACTGATGATCAAAAGACAGTCGGCTGATCAACGGCTAGAAAATATCCAACGGCTATATAATCTGAGCCAGGACAGTCGACTGATGAAGTCGATACAGTCGACTATAAACAGGACATGCGCCTGTTAATCCTTCAGCAGGCGACTGCTGCAGGGGATGGAATAAAACAGAGAGCTGCACTCTTTCTCCAGTTAAGCACACAGGCGACCGATGTCAATAATACAGTCGACTGTCTATTAGTCAGGCGACTGTAAAACCTTAATCAGTCGTCTGCTGTATAAGATGGAGAAACAACAGAGCGATGCAGAGAATTCACTTACGATATACAGGCGACTGATGACCAATCTACAGGCGACTGTAAATATATAGGCGACTGTAAACTGACCAGTAGTCGACTATGCGTAAAGCTCAAGTTCGAGTCAATTGAAATGTTGACTTGAGCTGTGCATATCAGGCGACTGTAGAAGGATCTAGAGGCGACTGGAAATCACCCAGTCGACTGTGTTTCCTTCAGCAGGCGACTGATGGAAAGCCAGAGACTCCAAATGATTCTTTGGACAAAGTGAACCTATTGGTTTGATTCTATGATAATCCTAAGGCTCACTAAGATGGTTAGATGCATATGCATGAAAGAGTAAACCATCTAACAAGGCATTACATTAATCCTAGACTCAAAAGAGAGAGAGAAAGCAATAAAGTAAATTACATGGATTACAATGCTTTCCTTAGAGTCTAAATCTTCAATCTTGATGCCTTGATCGCTCTCCATCATCTCCAAGCTTTAGCACTCCTTGAGTCCAAGCTTTGGCTCTTCTCCACTTGATGTCCATCTTTGCACCAAGTGATTAGTCTCCAAGAAAGATATTCTTGAAATAAAACTGAGAGACTAAAACATGAGAGTCATTAGCAACAACATATTGTTGTGATCATCATCAAAATAAGATTAGTATGAAACACCAATACTCAACAATCTCCCCCTTTTTGATGATGACACACATTATGTAAAATACAAAGTATTAAAGCACAATGCTAATGAGCTCCCCCAACTTATATGCACCAAATAAACAATGAGCTACACAATAGTAAATACTCATTCTACCAAATAAGATCATGGTGACATATAATAGGCATGGATTACATAAACCAATTGTAAACCAATTGTAAAAGACAATTATCATGCAAGCATGCAAGGTTTATCTAATCCCATATATCTCTCCCCATAGATATATCACTCCCCATATGCATATGAATATATCTCCCCATATATATTTACATAATGCACATATCTCTCCCCCTTGACATCGTCAAAAAGGTGGACATCAAAAATATCCCCCTTTGTCATCTTAACCAAAATGTGACAATATGCAAGAAAAGAAAGATATGAATGATACCAAATTGAAAAAATTAGTGGGTATCAATTCACTATCCCATGCTCCCCCTAGATCATAGAAATGGTCAAATTTTGACTTCTAGGATCTAATACCAATTATACAATTAATGGAGCCATGGGCCAGACGTGTATCAAAGCAATAGATATGGAAAAATCAAGCTATAATGATACACAAAGAATATTGCCAAAACAAATATAACATGAAGTATGTTGGCAATAAACAAGAGGTTTGGTTTGAGATCAAAAACAACCAAATGTGAATAATGATCTTAAATGACCTCCGAAATGAGAGTTAAAATATGTCTTAAAATACTTTAAACATATAACATATTAACTCCCCCATTGACATACACATGGATCAAAAATGCATGCATGTCAATAAACCCCAAGGTCCTCATTTTCATGAAAAATAAGTTTGAAAATATTTTCAAAATCATGAAATACACACAAACAATGGGTATGCTAAAAATAAATATTCAAGCACAATACCCATGCAATATGCATATGTGTGAGGAACCTAAACATTAGGTAACCAAACCCAAGAGGAGTTTGATTTCCTAATGTAATCACATGAGGTGATCACATCCCTAACTAGAGAGTTGATGTAGCTATCCCTCTCTTACACACTAACCTTAGTGGGAATCCATAATCTCAGGGATTTTCTAGGCAAGGGTTTTGCCTTTGCAAGAGGGGAGGATGTGGCATGCTTAGGTGTAGAAACGAATTTCTTGGCATGCAAAGAATGAGGATTTTGCTTCTTAGCAAAAAATGAAGATTTTTCATTCTTCCTCATTACCTCGTGATCTACATGCTTCTTGTTGATGTTATTGTTGTACAAGAAAGCATGGTGATTCTTTTTAGGTGCTTTAGCAATATTTCTTGTATTTGCACCATGAGAGGAATTAGAGGTGGGTTTGGGTATCACATTTTGAATATAACCCAAACCTCCTCTATGATTTGTCGGATGTTGTTTTTCCAACAAATTGTGGAGTGAATCCCTAGAATACACAAAGCGTATGAGCTTACGGGATTCCTCTTCACATTTCAACGTAAGTTGTTGAATGTGAAACTCTAAGCTAAGGTTTTGAGCAACAAGTTTTTCATTTGTAAGGCTCAATTCCTTAACTTGAGAGAGAAGTGTGTCTCTCTCACTAGTGTCATAAGCATTCATTTCATCTTGAATATTTACACTAGACGATTCTAAATCATGCATCCTACTCATAGCATTATCAAGTTTAGCTTTCATTTTATATATGAATCGATGCACTTACTTGCCAAATTGGAGGCCACATTTAGGCGGTATTCGAGCTCCTCATAGGATGGCTTTTCCTCCTCAGCTTCCTCATCGCTTTCCTCGTTGACTTCATCGTCGCTTTCCTCCTCGCTTGAGTTTGACGAAAACTCTTCCCCATTAGCCATGAAGCAACATTCTTCTTCTTCATTTGATGTGTCCACATCAGAATCATCAAATGTGCCAATAAGTCCCTTCTTTTGGTTCTTGACCTCGGACTTGGCTTTCCAATATTTCTTCCCTTTACCCTTATAGGTGTCTTTGGTGAGTTTGGAAGGGCATTTGGCAACAACATGACCTCTTCCATTGCAATTGAAACAAATCAACTTGTTAGAATGAGAGGCAAACTTTGCCGAAGATATACCTTGTTTGTCCTTGAGGAATGCCTTGAAATTCTTGAATTGCTTGGCAAGTTCGATGTAATTATCATCGCTAATATCTTCTTCTTCTTCACTCGGAGTATCTTGATGGAACTTCTTTTTCCACTTGAATGACTCCCTCTCAACATGGAGTGCAACCCCCTTTTCCTTCTCGGGCTTGGTTGGTTGAACTTCCTCCTTATGATGAAGAAGCAATTCATGAGAACTCTCAAAAGTATGCCAAATACTGTTGGCCAATTTGCACATGGAGATGCGATCGAACTCATCAAGAGTGAGGGCGCAATGGAGTACACACATAGCCCTAGCATTGACTCTGATCGAATCCTTCTCCGCTTCAGTTCTCGAGGCCGCGGGTGAAGTAGGCTCCTCAAAAGGTGACCCTATAATGTCCCAAAGGTCGTGATCCTTCAAGTAGACCATCATCCTGATCTTCCAACTAGGGTAGTTGGTTCCGTTGAAGAGCGGTGGTCGAACGGTTGAGTGACCTTCTTCATGGCACACAGATGTAGCGTTGAAAGCCATGGTTGCAGTATGCTATAACCTCGCTTTGATTCCAATTTTGAGGATCGCCTTACCCTTGCAATACTAACAACACACACTAGAGGGGGGTGAATAGTGTAATGGCAATAAAATTGTCCAATTAAAATTTAACTTGCAAATGCGGAATTATAAATGCAAGAGGAATTAAAAGGCACAATCAATTCAAACGCAAACACAAAGTTTTACCCTGGTTCCCCAAACTTGGGTACATCCAGCCACACCAATATTCACTATAATCCCACACAGAGAAGTGAATACAAATCTCACAAGGAGATACCCCACAAAGAGGATTTATGCCCTACATAAGGACCCAACCAATCCTACACGAGGATCAAGACTCCCACACAGAGAATCACTAACTCCCACTCAGAGAATTAGGGTTAGCCCTACACTAGGACACTAAACTCCCACAAAGAGAGTTACTCCCACAAAGAGAGTTACTCCCTGACGTCCCCGCGTTTTGCGTGTTTGATGTGCAATAATATGTGATTGGGGGCGTGAGATTTAAATATTTATAACCGCAAGCGCACAGTGTTGTAGTGTGGCTTGGGGGTCGAACACAGGGAGGCGTGGTTGTGCTTGAGTCAGAAAGGACCGGATTCACCCTAGGGGTGAGCTAGCCCGAATCGAATGATGGTTTGTCACGAATCGTAGGTAAGGGGTAAACAATAATAAAGGAAACCTAGGACTTCGGTTTTCACCCTATCATGTGACTATCGCTAACACGGCCAACGGATAGGATAACGATCGGAATTAGGGTCTAATGGTGAGACGTTGCCTCTATGAGTGATACAAGCGTCCCATGGGCCCGATATTCCGGTCGGTGCCCAGGATGATACGCCGGACTTCCCGGGTTCGGTCAGTGGGCATTCCCATGTCCATTAACACTGACCAACTCCGGGAGCACTAAGTTCGCAACGATAACTCCCAACATCTCATCATGCCGCTCCCGCGTGCTAGGATTCGACGTCTACGCTAAGGGCGTGAGCTATGGCTAGGGAGTCAACCGCCAAGTTTATTCCCCCTTGACCCAACGGTCAAAGGCGGTCTTTTCCCGCCGATGACAATGAAACACCCCGCGTAACCGATAGATTCCTAATTCCTATCAATTTCCTAGTCCTATGGACGCATTAGGGAGAACCCACGAAGGGGTTTCCACCAAAATCCCAGATTTGGGAACTACTCACACATTTTAGGTGAAAAGAGATCTAAATAAAAATCGACCGTTAAAAACATGGTCCAACGATTGAAAAGTAGTAAGAGCAATGCAAATAACACTATATTAAAGTTTGGTAAAGATCGGACAACTTACAAATATCAAATAAATTCCAGCCGTCACAAAATGGAGAAAACAGAAAAAATACAACTGCCCTCGTTTCTGGAAACCTAGGGCTTCTATATATAGAAAACGACGTCACCCGATCAGGTGAAGAATCATCACCCGATCGGGTGACCTGCTGCGAACTTCGGCAGCGATTTTCAGAAACGTCACCCGGTCAGACGACACGGTCGGTTGGCGGAAGCTTCTAGCCGTTTGGATCTTGGCGTCATCGGGTGAACCGATCGGTTGATAAATCAACCGATCGGTTGGAATTGTCACCCAAAAAGACAGAAACTTCGGACGTTTTGGCACGGTCTGCTGGCGGTCGGGTGAGCTCTCCGGGTCATCTCTTTGAGGAAATGGCTACAGATGAACCGATCGGGTGAAGATCACCCGATCGGTTGGATTTCAACTCCAATTTTCCAGAGAGAACAGTCGGGCTGAACCGGTCTCCGATCCGGTCAGTTGACACTCTCGTTACTTCAGCGGCTGTCCGGGTCGTGCACGCGTGCATCACCCGATCGGTTGACTGTGTCCAACCGATCGGGTGGGGGCTGAGAGATGGCGATCTTCGTCGTTTGACCCCCTGGATCACGCGTGACTCCTCCCGTTGCTCCGGGGACTTACGATATCTTCGTTATGTGTCCCCTATGTAGGCAAACTCTTGCAAACACGTAAAAACACCGAGAAGTGAAAGAAAACAAGAAAATACGAGAAAACGGATACGAGACGGTGGAAAATAGCGGAAAAACACAAAGAAGACGTGTGTGGATATATAAAACATACACACACGTCAAAATCTCCCAAGCTGAACCCTTCCTCGTCCTCGAGGAAGACGAGTGAGAGTGGGAGCTCGGAGGGAGAAAATAGAGAGAAAAAGAGAAAAAGAGAACTCTAAATCCTAAATCGCCCGTCAGGGCCAACAAAATCAAAAACGACACACCAAGCAAGCAAACGACAAATCACCACACTAAACCAAAGAAAACGAGTCCAGACAAGTGCCGTGGGCCCACGCCGTGAAGCACGAGTGAGTGTGGTCATGTGCTAGCAGTCGGTGTCACTATCTACATCGTGCAATAAGCTCCATATACACAAATCCAAGAAATGACCCAAATATCGATTCGATTTGGAATAAGCGGTGAATATATGGCTCAAGCATGCATGAGAAGAGTATGAGAATAGAAACGTATCTTGTGTCAGGGACTCCACAGCTAGGGACTTGGACATCACCACACTATCGCCTAGATAATAGCTAGAAATTCCCTATTCCAAGTGTTTTCGAAAGCGATGGGGGTTGAGATGATGTGGAGAAGAACACTCGGTGCAAATTCTCGCCTTCCCTTTATTCTCGGTAGATAGGAAAAATATTCACACTGTAATTTTTTTGGATTTTGGGTATTTGTATTTTTTTGGCTTTTTGGCTATACATGTATATTTTTTTCTTTTCTCTTTTCTTTTCTTTTTTTTGGGTTTTTTTTCTCTTTTTTTTTGGATTTTTGGATATTGGGATATATACATGCGTACTCTCCCAAGTGGGAGAACGGTACACGACGAGTGGACTTGCACCAAGTAAAATAAAAAAAGAAATCGAATTCTAAACACTTGGGCAAGGGAGATATTTTGCTATTCAGAGCATAGGCTAAAATGGGTTATCCTAGTCCTAAATGTGGAATCCCGACACATGCGACATGAAGCATACGATATATATATTCATGCATACAGAAGCAGATAAGAGAGGCAAATACCGCATATTCAAATCGAAGCATGATAATCTAGGGGTCATTCCTAGACAGGTATATAAAACAAAATCACTAAGTAGAAGCACACCGTAAGCTGGACACGACACACGACTCACATAAAAGCAAGTGGACCCACGATGCATGAAATGCAAGAGGACTCGGCTTCCTAGGGTTAGTGAAAGTGAAAATCGAAGCCATGCCAGGTGTGTGTGTGATTTTTATGGCAAATCATCATAGGGTTCATCTCTAGGAGAGAGATAAAAAGAAGAAAAGAAAAAATAAAGACACGATGAAAACGACTCAAAAACGAAGAAAAAGACGCAATGACGCACGAAGTGCGACTCCCCCAAGCTGAAACTTTCATTGCCCTCAATGCAATAAAAGTGAATACGGGAGGGCAATGAAAATGGGGGGAATACGCACCGACTCAAAAAAGAAATGAAAAACGAGAAAAACACACATACGAAACTGAAAATAAAAATAAAAATGAAGATCACATCACCCGACATATAAACAGAAAATAAAAAATAAAAATAGAAAATCACACCACACGACAAAAATAAACAAATACACATAGAAAAACATCACACGACAGCACACAGAAAAATTGACTTCCCCCAAGCTAGTCATGACAATGCTAGCGAAATGATATGATCATGAAAATGCAGAGATATACAAGGGGAAGGTCAGAAAACAAAAGTGAAATCAAAAAGCAGGAGAGGAATCATCCTCGTCCTCCTCGGTGGAAGAAGTGGGGGATGCGGGGGAGTGGGTGGGAGAGGCGACTGGTGTACGAAGGAGTGGAGAAAGTGGTCGGGGTGATGGATCGGTGGGTGTGGAGGTGTGAATGATAGGTGGAGTCGTGGTGGTGATGGTGAGTGGGAGTGAAAGGGCGACCAAGGCGGTGGTAGATGGGGTAGAAACAGCGGTGAATGGGGTGGATACGGCGATAGAAGAGGATAGTGGGGGAAGTGATCGCGATCGCACCTGCAATTTCTTGCGGCGCACGTATGGAGTGACGGAAGTGGAGGGTGGTGGAACTGTGGGGACGACAGTGGAGGGAATGGAAACGTTGGGAGTAGATGAGGTGGTGGGAGTGGATGTGGTGATAGGGGGAGATGGTCGCCTAGGGGGTGACAGTGGAGGAGAAGAATGTGATGGTGGAGGTGAAAAATGTCGAGGGGGTGAAGGTGGTGGAGAGGGGTGTGGTGTGGGAGGTGGCGGTCCGTGGACGTGAGTGAGAATGCGGAGGATGGTGGCCACATCCCTCTCAAGTGCGAGGAAGCGTGGGTGAGAGAAAATCGAAGGGGATGGATCCGAGGGGGTGGAGGATGAAACAATAGCGTGAAGCAAAGCCAGCTCAGTCTCGAGAGCGAGACGAGCGGAAGTGACTCGACGAAAGGAGGAGGTAGTACGGACCGGAGAGGTGGCGATGGTGGTGATCGGGACAGAAGATGGGATGACATGACTAGGACCAGCCTCAGGATCTCCCCGGGACGCAGGGATATCCTGCACGCCTAAGTGGGCGGCAGGGAAAGGTGGTCTAGGTGCGCCCGGGATGAATGGAAGGCGCAACCCCCCAAGAAATTCAGCATCAGGTGGGAAAGTCCAGTCTCCCACAAGCTGGATGGTCATGCGAGCGGGGTTGGTCAGAATTGTATAGGGAGATGGGGGGTGCCCGTAATGGAAGGTGAAACGGCCATCGAGGCGGGGCTTAATCATCTGAATATGCCGCAGGACGTCGAGATCTAGACGTGAGGGTCCTGCGGTAGCGGGCAGATCTCGGGGGATGACAATGTTATACCGGGGAGCAGAAGCTATGATCGTGATAAGGCCCCCGCAACAAAACTTGCCCTTGCCGGCGCGGCTAATCTCAAGAAGCTTGGAAATAAGCCAAGCACCGGCATGGACGGGAACAACTGGGGCCCTAAAAGAAATCTCGTCATCACCCCGAACGAAAGGAAAGGTCATGGCCCACAAAATGAAGAGATCGGGGATGGTCCTAGTGCCGGACTCATCCCTGAGGAAAAACGTGCAAGAAATGATTCGGTGGGCCAGACGAAAGATGGGGTGAATGATGGAGGAGGCCTTGGCCTTACCTCGGGGATAGTGAGCGTGTAGGGTGAGGCGGAACCAAAACTGATCGACGTCAAATTCGGGAGGATACCCGTAGGGACAGATAGCGTCGTCCCCAAGGATGGGGAAACCAAAGATGTCATTGATGGTATCCAGGTGGGTGCGAATGGTTCTGTTACGGACCCGAAATATGACGACCGACCCCGACTCACAGACAAGTGTGGATAAAAATTCGAGGGTGAGGGAGGGGTAGGACACCGCGGAGGCGTTTAGGAAAGCTAACCAACCTAAATTTACGAAGAGAGACTCGACCTCGGTGAATACACTGAGATCGATAAGCGTTTGGGTGTGGGCAAATTTGGTCGAGAGATGCCCCCGTGCATCAAGTCAATGGTAAAAATCTTTGTGCTCTTGATTCCTAAAGCGGTAGCCACGCGGGCCCATCAGTGGGTCCTCAGCTGGGATGATAATTGGGGTTGGGGGTTGCGCAGGTTGTGCAGGTTGTGCAGGAGGAGGGCGTGAGTGTGGTGGATGCGTAGTCTTGCGTCTCTTATGAGATGACCCCTCCTCTCGCATGATACCCTTACACCTATCTTTATCTTTGGCCATGTGAGCGTGTGTGAGTGAGTGTATGCAAGATGTGATGAAAGTACACACACAGAGGCAATCGAGCAAATAGAAATTTCTAGGGCAAAATATAAAATTGAGCTAAGGAGCGAAGTTACCCAGTAGAGTCGAGGATCCTTGCTCTTAGATGTCCCACACAACGCAATGGGAATAAATGTGAAGCCGCGGCATTCAGCGAAATTTCGAAATGGGGGAGTATTGGGCGGAAATTAGGGTTTTTGAATGGGTAAAATTGAAGGTGGGGAGAGTGAAATTGAAGGATGGAAGGAGATGGGGAGTGGAGGGATCGATTGAGGGGAGTTTGGTGATCGGTTGAGGGAGAAACAAGGTCGGGCGAGGGAGAGGAAGTCGAAACGGCGAGAGAGAATCGAGATCGGGCGAGGGAGATGAACGGGTGGGGGTGTTGTTGTATTTATAGGCTTTAAGTCGAACCGATCGGGTGAGTTTTTCACCCGATCGGTTGACAATTAGGTCGAAATTTTTGCTGAAAAGAGGCTACAGGCAAACCGATCGGGTGATAACTCACCCGATCGGTTGGCTGCTTCACAATTTTTCCCGAAAGTTCAGTACAGCTCACCCGGTCACTCACACGACCACGCTTCGTATTGACCGATCGGTTGATCAATTCCCAAAGTTTTCCGAGACTTTGGCCCAGCTCACACGGTCTGCCATCCGGTCTCGGCTTGCTTCACCCGACCGGTTCATTGGAGAACAGAAACGGCCATTGTCTGATACGTCTCACCCGATCGGTTGAATAATCACCCGATCGGGTGAGGCCTCGTTTTCTGCAAAAATTCATTAATGGCCTTAGTCTCTCGACGGAAGTTCCCGCGGCTGGATTTATTTATTAAAATAAGAAAAATAAAGCTAGAAATAATCCTAAAACGAAGATAAACGTTTAGAGCATGGGTTGCCTCCCATGAAGCGCTTTTGTTTAACGTCGTTTGATCGACGCCCGTAGATGATATTCAAAGCGGACGGTGGTGATGCCCTAAGATCGGCATCGCTTCAAATTCGGAGTTGGTGTCTTTTGGTGTTGTCGATGGCGACAAGAAGACTTGATCAACGACTCTCCCTTTATTGATGGGATCCGGGGGTTTCTCCCTTATATCGGCGTCCACCGCCACTCGTTTCAAGATCCGGATCTCATCTCCGGTGAGCCCCATGGGCTCTTTCCCTTTCCTCCTTGTCGGAGGAACTTTTTGAAATCTGGGAGGGACCGTATGTCCCACATCCACTTTCCCAGCAATATCATCTTCCCTCGGGCTGACATGTTCTTCTAAGTCCCCCAAGCTATCGGGTGGATTTCTTGAAAGAATTTTCCAGGAGCTCGCTTCCACAACTCTCTCTTCTTCTAACTCCAGCATATTGCATCTTGGACCATCCGGGAGATTGGGGTGCTTCATTGACAACCCCAAGTCAAACTCAACTTTTTCGTTGCCAACGTTAAGGGAAAGCTTCCCATTCTTCACATCTATTAAGACGCCGGCAGTGGCCATGAAAGGCCGTTCAAGGATGATGGGGGTATGCGTATCTTCAGGCATGTCCATGAGATGAAGTCCACTGGCACATGCACCCCACTTACGTTGACAGGCAGGTCATCTACAACCCCCACCGGATATTTGACCGAACGGTCTGCAAGCTGTAGGGTCATACCGATGGGCTCCAAATCGCCCATCCCTACCCTCTTATATAGCGACAAGGGCATTAAACTGACGCTCGCTCCAAGATCGACGAGCGCGCGATGGATCTTTACCTCCCCGATCGCACAAGGGATAGAGAAGCTCCCCGGGTCTTTAAGCTTAGGCGGATTTGCTCTCTGAATGAGAGCGCTGCATTCCACCGTTAATACGAACTTCTCCTTTCTCGACCCTCTTGTCACCAAATCCTTTAGAAATTTTGCGTAGGAGGGAATCGTCTCGATAGCTTCAAGGAAGGGGATTTGCAAGCTTAGATCCTTGACCATGGAAAAGAATTTGCCATACTTCTCGTCTATCTTGGCTTGGGCAAGTCGTTGTGGAAAAGGCACAACGGGCTTGAACACTTTGAGGCACCCTTCCTCGTCCTTTTTCTTCTCCTCTTCAGGGACTCCCTCCAGAGTCGTTGGCTTTGGCGACGAAGCACCATTGTCTTTGGCTTTTTCAATTGGTCGCTCTACGACCAACGGTGCTTCCGGTTCCTTGGTGGGCACTCTTGTGGGGATTTGTGTTCCGCTTCTCAATACGATAGCGGACACATTCGCATTCTCGTGCGTGAGTGCCAAAGTCTGATTTGTTCCCCTCGGGTTCACTTCTGGTTGTGGCGGCAATAGATTTTGCGACCTTTGAAGGCTCGCCACTTGTAACCCCAGCTGGGTTACTTGGTCAGTGAGAGCCCGCTGACCCATCTCCGGATTCAAATTGATCTTCTCCTGGTTGGTAATGTATTGAGTCAAGAGGGACTCAACCGGAGAGATGGCCCTCTGCTGGCCATACTGCTGCTGCTGTTGCTGCTGAACGGGCTGCTGGTTCCTTGGAGGATATTGCTGATTCTGTTATGGAGGCTGCTGCTGTTGAAATTACTGCTGCTGCTGAAACTGCTGTTACTGAGGCCTAGCCGGCTGATATATCTGTTGTTGCTGCTGCTGAGGCGGCTGCTGATACGGTCCCCGGTAGCTAAGGTTGGGGTGATTCCGGTTGTTTGGAGAGTATGCCGGGTTGGAGCTAGTCCGTGGAGGGTACGGCGCATTTCCCGTAGGATTATAAAATAGTGCACTCGCTTGGTCCAACGTAGGTGAGATGTCACCACCCTTGAAGTCTCTAATGACTTCGGTTTCCGCCGCCGCAATATGTTGTGTACCGGCACCACCGGCTCCTACCATTAGCTCTGAGATCTGGGTCGACAGCAAGTCAAACTTGCTGGATAATTTGTCGACGTCCTCGACCCTGTGGATACCCCCAGATCTAGGTGTGGCTCTCTCGTCACACCATCGCTCGTTGTTCGATGCCATGTTTTCTAAAATGTTCTCGGCATCTTCTTCACTTCTAGACATGAAGGACCCCCAGCCGCCGCGTCCATCGAAGATTTTAAATCATCCCTCAGTCCATTATAGAACAGATTAATTATCTGACACTTCGGAAGCTCGTGAGCATCTTCGATGCATCTCTTTAAATCTTGTCCAAGCTTCATGCAGGGACTCGTGGCTGGCCTGGGAGAAGGAGGAGATCTCACTCCTCAGCTTCATGGTCTTCCCTCGGAGGAAAGAACTTCGTCAAGAATGCATTCGAGAGCTTCTCCCAAGTGTTGAAAGTGTTCGGGTCCTTTCCCCTAAGCCACAGCTTGGCTTTATCCCGCAAAGAGAAGGGGAATAACTTCAGACGGATAGCTTCAGTTGTGACACCATTTATGCGGAAGGTGTCACATTTCTCCAAGAAGGAGTCCAAATGTTCGATGGGGCTCTCCATGGATGCCCCCGAGAATTGATACTGCTGGATCCACGTGACTAAGGACGGCTTGAGCTCGAAGCTTTGCGCCGTAATAGCAGGAGGACAGATGGCGGAGGTGGACTTGAGGGAAGGCATCGAGTACTCCAGCAGGGATTTATAAGGTGGGGTGTTCTCTCCCATGGTTTCAGGCTATTCTCTTCTTCTCTTCTCTACGGCCAGATGCCTTAGAGTGGCGTTTATCTCAGGATCAACAGGAATCAAGTCGTCAATACTTCTTGTATTCCTGCGCATTAAAAACAACAAACACCCGTGAAGCGAAAAGTGGGAAAGAAACAGATAAAATAGAAAATAAAAATAAGAAAATGAAAATGAAAAATAAGAATGCGAAAATTATCTCGAGATAGGGATGTGAGCTAGACTCAAGGGTTCAAAAGATCCAAAAATAACAAGCACGTTGCCTCCTCGGCAACGACGCCATAAAGCTTGACGTCCCCCGCGTTTTGCGTGTTTGATGTGCAATAATATGTGATTGGGGGCGTGAGATTTAAATATTTATAACCGCAAGCGCACGGTGTTGTAGCATGGCTTGGGGGTCGAACACATGGAGGCGTGGTTGTGCTTGTGTCAGAAAGGACCGGATTCACCCTAGGGGTAAGCTAGCCCGAATCGAATGATGGTTTGTCACGAATCGTAGGTAAGGGGTTAAGCAATAATAAAGGAAACCTGGGACTTCGGTTTCCACCCTATCATGTGACTCTCGCTAACACGGCCGACGGATAGGATAACGATCGGAATTAGGGTCTAATGGTGAGACGTTGCCTCTATGAGTGATACAAGCGTCCCATGGGTCCGATATTGCGGTCGGTGCCCAGGATGATACACCGGACTTCCTGGGTTCGGTCAGTGGGCATTCCCATATCCATTAACACTGACCGACTCCGGGAGCATAAGCTCACAAACGATAACTCCCAACATCTCATCCTGCCGCTCCCGTGCGCTAGGATTCAACGTCTACGCTAAGGGCGTGAGCTATGGCTAGGGAGTCAACCGCCAAGTTTATTCCCCCTTGGCCCAACGGCCAAAGGCGGTCTTTTTCCCGCCGATGACAATGAAACACCCCGCGTAACCGATAGATTCCTAATCCCTATCGATTTTCTAGTCCTATGGACGCATTAGGGAGAACCCACGAAGGGGTTTCCACCAAAATCCCAGATTTGGGAACTACTCACACATTTTAGGTGAAAAGCGATCTAAAGAAAAATCGACCGTTAAAAACATGATCCGATAATTGAAAATTAGTAAGAGCAATGCAAATAACACTATATTAAAGTTTGGTAAAGATCGGACGACTTACAAATATCAAATAAATTTCAGCCGTCACAAAATGGAGAGATAACAGAAAAAATACAACTGCCCTCGTTTCTGGAAACCTAGGGCTTCTATATATAGAAAACGACGTCACCCGATCAGGTGAAGAATCACCCGATCGGGTGACCTGCTGCGAACTTCGGCAGCGATTTTTAGAAACGTCACCCGGTCAGACGACACGGTCGGTTGGCGGAAGCTTCTAGCCGTTTGGATCTTGGCATCGTCGGGTGAACCGATCGGTTGATAAATCAACCGATCGGTTGGAATTGTCGCCCAAAAAGACAGAAACTTCGGACGTTTTGGCACGGTCTGCTGGCGGTCGAGTGAGCTCTCCGGGTCATCTCTTCGAGGAAACGGCTACAGATGAACCGATCAGGTGAAGATCACCCGATCGGTTGGATTTCAGCTCCAATTTTCCAGAGAGAACAGTCGGGCTGAACCGGTCTCCGACCCGGTCGGTTGACACTCTCATTGCTTCAGCGGCTGTCCGGGTCATGCACGCGTGCATCACCCGATCGGTTGACTGTGTCCAACCGATCGGGTGGGGGCTGAGAGATGGTGATCTTTGTCGTTTGACCCCCTGGATCACGCGTGACTCCTCCCGTTGCTCCGGGGACTTACGATATCTTCGTTATGTGTCCTCTATGCCGGCAAACTCCTGCAAACACGTAAAAACACGGAGAAGTGAAAGAAAACAAGAAAATACGAGAAAACGGATACGAGATGGCGGAAAATAGCGGAAAAACACAAAGAAGACGTGCGTGGATATATAAAACATACACACACGTCACTCCCACAAAGAGAATTCCTAAGTCCCACAAAGAGACAGCCTCCCACAAAGAGAGAAAGTTCTAATTCCCACAAAGAGAATTAGAGACACAAATTACACCAAGTAAAGTAAATACTCTTACCTATGCCTTTAGATGCTTACTCATAAATGGATGCAAGGCATGGAAGAGGATCTCCAAGTGTTGAGATATGCTTGAGAGCACTTGGATGAATTCCCTTGAGCTGGACTTCCATGCATGAAGATGAATAAGAGCTCTTGAGAGGGAATTGAGGGAGTTTGTGAGTTGCTTAAAGACCTCTTAAGATATTTAATAGCATCAAGAAGTATAAGAGATGGCAGCACACTCATATATATAGGAACCCTATATCAAACCCCAAAACCCAAGAAAACAGCCAAAGAATCAATTCTGCAACGGCTAGAAACTGGGCGAAAACGACAGGAACAGTCGACCGATCAACGGCTAGAAAATATCCAACGGCTATAATCTGAGCCAGGACAGTCGACTGTAAACAGGACAGGCGCCTGTTAATTCTTCAGCAGGAGACTGCTGCAGGGGATGGAATAAAACAGAGAGCTGCACTCTTTCTCCAGTTAAGCACACAGGCAACTGATGTCAATAATACAGTCGACTGTCTATTAGTCAGGCGACTGTAAAACCTTAATCAGGCGTCTGCTGTATAAGATGGAGAAATAATAGAGAGATGCAGAGAATGCACTTACGCTATACATGTGACTGATGACCAATCTACAGGCGACTGTAAATATACAGGCGACTGTAAACTGAGCAGTAGTCGACTGTGCGTAAAGCTCAAGTTTGAGTCAATTGAAATGTTGACTTAAGCTGTGCATATCATGCGACTATAGAAGGATCTAGATGCGACTGGAAATCACCCAATCGAATGTGTTTCCTTCAGCAGGCGACTGATGGAAAGCCAGAGACTCCAAATGAGTCTTTGGACAAAGTGAACCTATTGGGTTTGATTCTATGATAATCCTAAGGCTCACTAAGATGGTTAGATGCATATGCATGAATGAGTAAACCATCTAACAAGGCATTACATTAATCCTAGACTCAAAAGAGAGAGAAAGCAGTAAAGTAAATTACATGGATTACAATGCTTTCCTTAGAGTCTAAGTTTTCAATCTTGATGCCTTGATTACTCTCCATCATCTCCAAGCTTTAGCACTCCTTGAGTCCAAGCTTTGGCTCTTCTCCACTTGATGTCCATCCTTGCACCAAGTGATTAGTCTCCAAGAAAGATATTCTTGAAATAAAACTGAGAGACTAAAACATGAGAGTCATTAGCAACAACATAATGTTGTGATAATCATCAAAATAAGATTGGTATGAAACACCAATACTCAATAGGACTTTCATCCAAGTGTTCTGTGCACCCCAACTGTTCGATGGAAGGTCATAACTTTGCTTGCACACCACCTGTTCGACGAATTACTGCTATGAAATCCATCTGACAGGATGTCGCTTCTTCGCATTCACAGATGCAGATCACATGCATGATGCATCGATGTGCTGGGTCGACTACAAACCTGAAGCAGCATTTTGTAGCACTCTGGTGTGCTTGACTAGGAGCTCTATGTTGCATGACAAGGAAAAAATGTCTAGGCAATACATATTAGTGAAGTAAATATTCTCAATGAAGAGAAGAAAATAGTTCTCTTCGAATTTTTTCGGCATCAAATGCCTAGTTTCTATTACCTTGACGTCAACAAGGATGATGCAATTTTTTTTTAAAAAATGCTCAAGTTATTTGATCTTTGGAAAATTGCAACTTAATGCATTTGGTGTTTGTTCTAGGTCCGCAGCATCTGAGAGATGTTTTATATCGGATTGGCATGTTCAATAAGAATATTGTTGCACTTTCTGGCAGTCGCACCGTTGTATCAATCTCTGCAATATTTCCCCAATTAATGTATCATTGATGTACCAAGTTATTGGTTGTTTGGTTCTTGGGTCTTATAGGGAAAAGCTCATCGTGAGAGGTCATGTATTGAGGGTACCTGGACTAAAGAACCTCTCAGATTTGACAATTTCATACAAATTACAATTTTGTTCTTTCTAACATCTATCACCGAGATATCATCCTTAGCAATCTTCCATGGCTAACGAACAGCTGAAGCCAGCAAAAAAGCTCAAGAAATTATCAATGCAGCGTCGACAATGTGGGCAGACAACGCGTTGCTTATCGAAAGCGATCATAATCTACATCATCCTCCTTGGATTCCCTTCAAATCCATGTGCCGGTTCAAGTCTGTGAGCAAGAATTGGGGTCGAGCCATCTCCCCGATCATCTATTCAAGATGTTGCAACATATGCTCATAGCTAAAGCTAAACATTGCTCTGTTTCTCTCGACACAACGGACCGATGCCTCTTATTTCTAGATGGCACGCTCGGTAGAAGCGAGCTTGTCGGTGTGCCCGATGCTTACCTGAGATTCATAGGAGATGACGTTGATTCCCTAAACATCTTGGCATCCACCAATGATCTCCTCAGCATCCAGTACCAATAGGTCAGGTGCGAAAGGTTCTTGTACCTCTGCAATCCTGTGACGATTGAAGGCGACCGAATCCCTCTACCGAGCAGCTTCTACAGGTACGAATCTATTGGACTGGTGTACGATCCGTCGAGGTCTCCAAACCATTACACGCTGGTCCATCCAATGTCTAGCAATGTGAGCAGTATCAATGGGTTGGAGTACCGCTTCAAGGTGTTCTCGTCAGACCACAGAGAATGGATCGAGTGCAAGGATCAGGTTGTGGCCGTAGTGAACAACGGATGGAGGGACACCAAGCCTGTTTTTGCCGGTGGAGTCATGTACTGGAACTGCATGGGCATCAGATTTGAACCAACGAAAAGCATGATAGTGGCTCAGTGTGCTGTCGGAGTTGCAGTTGATGCGGCCATGGTCATCACTATATAAGGGATGCAAATGAAGGCAACTGATGTATTAAATCCTACCTTTGGCCATAAAATTTAACAATAAATCTTAGTGTGTCTCTCTCTCAAATTTGGTTCATCTTGCATATAACTGGAGAAGATTTAACTATAGGTCTGAATATACTACGAACACCCAGACAGTGACGGATCCAGGAATTAAATTTCAGGGGGACACCGCACAATTTTTTTTGATTGCAAAATTGTAGCAAAAATGAAAAATTACATTGACTTAAGCACATACTTAGACAAGACAGTATTAACGACTTACAAATAATAAATTTCGTCCCAACACACAAAAGAAGCCATATTCATCATCGTAGCTTGAACTATACTGATAGTTTCATCATTAATAGTCTCGATAATTATTTATTTCATGTCATGCATAAGATTTCTAGAGAATGACAGTATTTTTAACATATACAGATGCAAATCAAAACCAATGGATCAGTGAGTTGTAGCAATGAAAACAAAACCACGTCCACAATTAACAAAAATTAAAAGAGTAACAGACGAATTTGATTAAATAAAACCTAACTCTAACAAAATTAATCGAAATCCAACACAAAAAGACCATGTAATGCACCTATTTTAAGTCACCCCTCCGTTGGCACTTGATCTCCCCCAATTTATTAGACGATACCTGCACAAAATCATAAGAAAAGAGGTATAAGAATAAAAAATTCAGATCACCAAACTCCCCCAAATCAAATAATCAAAACACATATTCATTCACCAAATTCCTTCAAATCAGATTATAAAATCTCGAGAATAAAAGAATAAGAATCGGGCAAAAACCCTAACCCTAACGATGATAACTCGCTGCGAAAGTCGGAACCGTGGATCACCAAATTATCCCAAATCAGTTAAAAAAATCTCGAGAATAAAAAATTAAGAAACATGCAAAAACCCAAATCCGATGGCTCAAAATTTGAGTGGATATAAAAAAGCAAAAGGGAGAATGGGATAGAGAAATGAGGAGAGAAAAAGAATAAGGGCCGGCCCTTATTTAAAACCGCCGTATGAATGATTATTTGTTAGCGTAAAACCACGAAAGGAATCGGATCTGACATTCTTTAAAATTGGAGCTGGAATTTTTTTAAAAACTATTTATTTGTTAGCAGCAGGATTTGAACCTGGAACCGTCACCTAAAATTCAAACCTGGAACTGTCACCTAAAATTCAAATCCAACAACCAAGCGCTAATTTCAACATTGATGTTAATGGAAACCAAAAATATATAAGCATAGTTTCTTTCTCAATTTCTAGGGGCCCCGGCTCCCATGTAGCTTCGTGTCTGCACCCAGACCATTCAAATACTAAATCGAATACTGAAATCATTTATACGAAATTTCTTCAGTTGCTTACTCGACCGAACCAAATAACTGATGTATTAAAGCTTCTACGTGCTATATTCTCTTTGTCTAGCACATTTAGCAACATATTTCTTGCAGGTTCTTCAAATTCTTCAAGATTCTTTCAAGCTTGTCACGGTTCGTCAAGATCCTAACAAAAGAACGACATGAGCACCTGCATGTTGTACGACAGAAAATTCAGTTAACGCCAAACGTCAGGTAATTTATATAGCTTTGGTCAGAGGCAAAATGGGTATCAGTTAACGCCGCCGTCGTTCGTAAGCCAAAATACACAAAAAAAACCGCTGTATACACCTTAAAGTTCAGGGTTACCCCGTAAAATTATGTTCGAATCCGAGACTCGAGTTCGCTTGACTTAGGGCATGTTCTTTTGTTAGAAAGTATAATTGGGAAAGTTGAGAAAGTGTGGAATCTGATGAGAGAGAAATTGGTGTGTAGTGTTTTTTTGTTAGAAAGTGGGGTTGGATTGTGGAGTTGGAAAGTTGAGGTGGGGCCCACTCCGTGTAGTGTGTTCTTTTGGTTGAAGAAGGTTGGATGAAGAAAGTTGGATTGTGGGGTCCACGGAATTGAAATAATTAAAAATTATTATTATTAAACTTATTATTTTTAAACTAAATTTATTATTAAACTAACACATTTATAAGTTAATTATCTAATTTAAAATAAAAATAATTAATTAATTAAAAATTACCGCCTCCGAGGCACTATTCACTCCTCACGAGTGAACAGTGCCCACTCATGAGGCATCATGTTTTTTAAAGAAGTAAGTAAAAAAGCATAGTGTGCATTTCTCATCGGATGCGACAAAAACCAGACGCACTTAACATTGATTCACAACAAAAAAATTAATTAAAAAAGACGATTTGAGAAGAAAACATACCACGGGACCCATAATAGTGAGAATCCTGTGTAATCTCCGTAAAATGCGGGGAAAACGTGATTCTCTAATTCTGCAGCCACGAGGGAGCCAGCGAAGCATTTAATCCCTCCTCTACGTTACATCAAAAGAACAAACATGTGAAATCCAAGCCCAGAATCTTGTGAACAGTAGCATGAACAGTAGACTTTTAACACTTTCTACCCCCACGTTCTTTCAGGGCATGTTTCTTTGTGAGGAAAGGGCCCGAGAAAGTGGGTTTTTTCGACTGCGGCCCGTCACTTCGTTAACTGTTCATTCATTTCTCGCGCTCACTTTCCCTTCGTCAGTTCCTTTGCGGAGAAATCTCCTCGCGATTCCTCGCCCCTCTCTCTCCGACGTGTCGCCGGACTTTCCACCCTGCGAAATCCCCGGAAATTGTGGGGATTGCAGGCTGGAATCCTCGCATTGGGCCCCGCAGTGTTCCTCTCACCCCTCTTCCATGGCGCGGGAGGCAACCGCTTCTTGAAAACCTTAGATTCGGCGGCGACGCGGCTGATCTTGGTTGCCTAGGTTTCCAAAAGTGTTTCTCTGTGCCTAGGGTTGATCGTATTTGCTGAGGGTGTGCCAAGCTTTGCTATTGTCAACGCCGGCGAAGCTCTGTGCAGAACCCTAGCTGATCGGTGAGGGGCTAGGTGATTTCTGAACGATTTCTTGCGCGAAGGTATAAATTCTGAAGCCCTAAGTTAAATTTTTGCATTTTCACTTGATGCACTTGAATCAAATTGGTTTTTGATATGCTCGGATGTTATGAATGTTTGCATGTCGATAGTGATACGAAATTCTGAGGTTTGCTCTACCCTCTGACGTGAGGAAAATGTGATTTTATGTTGTAGTTGGTTTGGGGGATTTGATGCTAGGGTTGCGGAATTTTGTGATGTTATTTTGGTGGGTAATGCACATTGGTGATGTTATTTTGGTGGGTGATGCACATTGGTGATGTTATTTTGAGATTTCTCAACCATTTGCTTCGATGAAATTCTGTTGTTTATGATTCTGGCAATATGTGCATGATGCTAGTTACTGATCCCCACTTACAACATATGTGAATTACCTAAATCCTCATAATCAACGCAAAGAAACAGGCCCTTAGGTGTGCATTATTCCAAAAAGCCCAATGATGAAAAATTAAAATATGAAGTTGGAATGAGAGGATGGGATAAAGTCATATATGCTGGATGGCGTGCTTGACGGTTCCGTTTAATACCATATTCGTGCAACCGAGGGTTTGATATTTTTCTGAAGTGAAAGGGTTTAGTTTTGAAATATTAAAAATGCCTCGATTTCAATATAAAATAACAAATTTTTTGCTGAAATTTTTTGGTCACGTCTCAATGTTTCAGTATGGGTTTTTGTTGTTGTTATGTTTGGAGAATGTAATAAATATGTGGGCCATGGCTCCTTCCTACTTGTTACAGGTATGGAATGGGAAGGTCATGGTTAATTGTTTCAGAAGTTTTGGGGATTGGGTCATTGATGAATTATGTGTTTGTTTGGGTGTATTATTTGGGGATTTGTATCACAATTTTTTTGTCATGTCTCATTGTGTCATTTTGGGTTTTTGTTGTTATTATGTTTGGCTACTTGTAAAAAATTTTGGTGCATGTCACCTAGCTCCTGGTTGTTGTTATGGAATGGGATGATCATGGATAAATGTATAAGACTTTTTTGGGATTGGGTAATTGATGAATTTTGTGTTTTTTGGTGGTAGTCTATGGGGCTTTGTATCACTTTTTTTTTCATGGCTCCTTGTGTCATTTTGGGTTTTTGATGTTATTATGTTTGGCAAATTTTAACAATTTTTGGTGCATGGCACCTAGGTGCTTGTTGATGTTAAGGAATGGGATGATAATGGATAAATGTTTAAGACTTTTTGGGGATTGGGTCATTGATGAATTATGTGTTTTTTGGTGGTTGTCTTTGGGGCTTTGTATCACTTTTTTTTGGCATGGCTCCTTGTGTCATTTTGGGTTTTTGATGTTATTATGTTTGGCTAATTTTAACAATTTTTGGTGCATGTCACCTAGCTACTTGTTAATGTTATGGAATGGGATGATAATGGATAAATGTTTAAGACTTTTTCGAGATTGGGTCATTGATGAATTATGTGTTTTTTTGGAAGTATTATATGGGGCTTTGTCTCAGAATTTTTTGGCTTGTCTCCTGCTGTCATTTTGGGTTTTTCCTTTTGTTTTGTTTGACTCATTTTATCAATTTTTGGTGCATGACACCTAGCTCCTTGTTGCTGTTTTGGTTTGTTTTGGGCATGTATCCTTGTTGCACAAATGGTGTTAACAGGCAGGAGCAACTGCAACGCAACCAGATGTGTGACTATGATTACAAATTTTATCTGAGGGCCAATGATTTGGAGTTGCACAATTTTATCTAAAAGGTGTTATTCATTTGTAGTATGTTATGGAAATAATTAACATTAAATATATGTGCTATTCAATTAAGGATGACATGGATACACAAGGAGACCATGCCGGATGTGAGTTATGTACCGCCGCACCAGCTGCAATAACGTTTGTCGTACTAGCCTTACAAATGTACAATTCCGCTAGGCCCGACCCTATACCCAGAGAGCCCTCAGCTATGAGGGATCTGCATAGAAAATCCCACATGCGGAGAATTTTGTGGGGATCTGAAAGTAGCTGTTTGCACTACCTACGAATGCGCAGACATGCTTTCATGAATCTTGCAGCATTAATGCGCCAGCGTGATCTTCTCAAGGACACTATTCATGTATCCGTAGAGGAGCAGGTGGCCATGTTCCTGCATATGGTAGGGCACAAGTCAAAGAATAGAGTAATGCAAGTGGATTTCATAAGGGGCGGGGGACAGTTAGCCGTTATTTTAACAAAGTGATGGCTGGACTGTGTGCACTTCGGGATATGTTCGTGAAGCAAGCGCCCAATGAGACGCCGCCTGAGATAGTCAATAATCCAAATTGGTTCCCATATTTTAAGGTATGTGTGATTATATGTATATGTGGCAGTATAATATGGATTGTTTTTGGAATTGCACATTGGTCTCATTTAATATGTTGTAGGACTGCATCGGGCTCATTGATGGGACGCACATAGATGCCACGCTACCAGCAAGGCTCGTACCCCGCTTTAGAGGGCGAAAGGGGGTGACGCAAAATGTTCTTGCAGCTGTTACTCCAAACAAACGATTCACATACGTACTGGCCGGGTGGGAAGGATCCGCAAATGATTTTACGGTCCTGAAAGATGCATTGTCTTTACCCCCCCCCCCCCACTGGGGCTGCGAGTGTATGAAGGTAATGTGTTAAAATTTACATATAAATTAGTATTACGTATCTCAGAAAGCGTCTGAACAGAAAATTGGTCGCCTTTGTTTGAATGTAGGTAAATATTACCTTTGCGATGCTGGATATACGACAATGCTAGGATTCATATCTCCATACAGGGGAGTTAGATACCATTTGAAGGACCATACTGATCGGGTTCCTCGAAATCGACGAGAGCTATTCAACCTACGCCATTCTACATTACGATCAAAGATCGAGTCCACATTTGGTATCCTAAAGAACAAGATTAAAATATTCACATCCAAACCTCACTACCCATTCAAGAGCCAGGTCGCTACCGTACTATCATGCACTGTTTTGCATAATTACATCCAAATTACAGATCCTCATGACCCCCAACTTACTGAAGAATGTGATGGGGTTGAGGAGGAAGTAGAGGGTATCGATGAGAGGGACGACGATGTTATAGATCTATCCCAACAGGGGACCGTTTGTGAACAAACTGAACAACGGGATCGTTGGAAAATGCGCAGGGAGCAGATAGCTTGGGATATGTGGGTGGACTACTGTAACATAAATAATAACGGGAACACAGTAGAGCATGGCCTATGAGGGGGTCGTACTATTTGCGTACCTAGTCTGAACAATTTGTCAATGTTCCTTTCTTATTGCATGACGTTTGGTGTGTTCAGTATGACAATATTTTCATGCTTTGGCTGATCATTTTAATCATTTACATTTCTGTATTTTTTTCACCATTCATTATCATGTCAATGATGTTTAATGTCAAATTATGCGTTTTAATTATCATAATATTGATGATGTAGGGATGGAAGGATCTAAAAAATCAGGGCATAGGGCGAGCCCTCCCCGGATGGGAGTGATCTAATGCATCAATTATATGAAAATCTATATGGGACACAACGTGGAGATGCCGAGAGGAGGGTGGAACCCCTTCTCAACCGTCCAATTCCCATGCGGGTTCCACCTAACCCCTACCAAATGCTTGGATACCAATCTGGTGGGCATGGAATGCCATATCAACCTTATGGAAATTTCACCTTGCCAATGCAAATGCCCATGTCTCCTCCAATGCAAATGCCCATGTCTATGCCCTCACATAGTGGCCATGGGTATATGCATATGCTACAAGGGGGAGACATACCCAATTTCAGACCCCCCCTCCTCGCATGGTGCATTCGCGATGCCAACGCCACAAAGTGGAAATGAAAGAACTCCCGGCAGTGACTCCTCGAGGAAGTCGAGCCGGCGTAGTGAGGATGCCGAGGGGTCTGTATCAAGTCCAAGCAAAAAGCTGAAGCAACCTTCCTCTTCTTCACAACATAACAAAATATGGAAGCCCGAGCACGATGCCACCCTTATTCCATTGCTAGCAGAACTTGCACGGCAGGGGCTTAAGGTCGATAAGACCTTTAAAGGGGCCGCCTTCAATGCCGCGGCAGCGGAAATCAATAAAGCTCATGGGACGTCGTTCACAAGTGGTAATGTGAAAAACCACATGAAAGCATTGAAGACACGTCTCAAGGATGTATACGAGTGCATGGAAATGAGCGGGGCGGGCTGGGATGTTGAGAAGAAGATGATTGAGCTGGATCCGGAAACTTATGACATGTGGGAGGCGGTAAATACTTCTATCTTCTACATAGGCTAGGTGCTAGTACATAAATTATAGATATGAATGGTATATTCATATATGCTTTGCTAATCGTTCAGGCAAACCCTCGGAAGCGTGCATATGTGAACCATCCACTACCATGGTATGAAGATCTGGTTGTCATCATTGGGGATGACGCAGCACGGGGGGATATGTCATGTTCCTTGTACGATAGATTTGGAGGCCCATTTTCTGGAGGAAAAGGTGAGCCCGTCACGCCTGATCCTACACATATTCGTACTCCACCCCACCATGTCCCTGAGGACATACCCACACAGGCGTCGACAGGAGAGTGTCCACATGGGGGGACAAGAAATGCTACCCCAGCATCGCCGGGGAAGAAGAAACAGCGGCGACACGTTGTGAGGGAAGACCCTGATGTAATGTGGGATATTGCCTGCAATGTGAAAGAGGTCGCTGAGGCGATAAGGAGTGCACACGCCCAGCCCCACTGGACTGAAACTCTTGCACATAGTGTGTACAAGTTTACGGAGTACCCTCACCACCTCCTGTTGAAGTTGTTTAAAGATCTTAGCATGAATGAGCTGGCGGGGCGTCAATTTTTGGCCGTGCCACATCCGAGTCGAAAGCTAATCCTTGAAGATTTAGTGGCAGAAATGGAGATGGACTTGCGGGACGCTGGTTATGGAAGCGGAGATGGCGTTGGAAAGATATGAGTATGGGTGGGCCATAAGGTATTTTTGTTGTGTGGGGATTAGTGGTCGTTGGGGTTGGGGATGTTTTGTATGGGTAAGTATGAAACATATTGTCATGTCTCATTGATGCATTTTTTGTGGCATGTCTCCTAGATAATTTTTGTGTGTTAATGTGATACATGTGGCAAAGGCTAATGGGTGCATGGTTTGGGGCATGTCTCCTTTATGCTGGGTTTCATAATATGAAACATATTTGCATTGCTCGTTGGTTCAATTTTTTGGTTCATGTCTCACTTTTGATTATTTGGCTGCTTGGTTCAGATTTTGGTATATTTTCTCCTTGTTGCAGGTTGTGATAATATGAAACATAAGTGGATGGCTCCTATTTTCTTTTTTGGTTTATGGCTCCTTGTAGATGTTTCCCTATAGCCCAATGATGACGATAGTTACATGATCCCTTTGTCCCTTGGATATGGAAAAATAGGTGGATATAGGCTTGATGGTTCCACTATCTCTGCGTGTGTGATATGTGATGGAGCAACTGCTTATGACCACCATGATTTATTGATAACTTAACTTTCTTCCTAAGGGCTTATAACTCACATTTGTTTCTCAATGTGCACAGCAGCACCAATGTGCAATGCCCCAAAAAAAAATTGAAACTGGGAAAAAAATCACATATGTTTCAGCCCTATGATGAAGAACATATATTGATCACTTTCTCCCTCGGTTAAGAAGAAAAAGTTGTATGAGGTGTGAAGGTTCATTTATAATGAGCAACCGCCTAATACATAATGAATGATTAAAAACATGTTAACCTAAGGGCTTAGAAACATATGTGATTTTTACCCAGTTTCAATTTTTGTTGGGTCATTGCACATGGTTGCAGCTGTGCACTTTGAGATACATATGTGATTTTTATTCAATTTCAATATTTTTTGGGTCATTGCACATTGGTGCAGCTGTGCACCGTGAGATACATATGTGATTTTTGCCCATTTTCAATTTTTTGCTGGGCCATTGCACATTGGTGCAGCTGTGCACTTTGAGATACATATGTGATTTTTGCCTCTCATTCATTTTTTGTTGGGTCATTGCACATTGGTGCAGCTGTGCACTTTGAGAAACTTATGTGATTTTTGCCTCTCATTCAATTTTTGTTGGGTCATTGCACATTGGTGCAGCTGTGCACAGTGAGGTACATATGTGATTTTTGCCCATTTTCAATATTTTTGGGTCATTGCACATTGGTGCAGCTGTGCACTGTGAGATACATTTGTGATTTTTGCCCATTTCCAATTTTTTGTTGGGCCATTGCACATTGGTGCAGCTGTGCACTGTGAGATACATATGTGATTTTTGCCTCTCATTCATTTTTTGTTGGGTCATTGCACATTGGTGCAGATGTGCACTTTGAGATACTTATGTGAATTTTGCCTCTCATTCAATTTTTGTTGGGTCATTGCACATTGGTGCAGCTGTGCACAGTGAGGTACATATGTGATTTTTGCCCATTTTCAAATTTTTTTGGGTCATTGCACATTGGTGCAGCTGTGCACTTTGAGATACATATGTGCTTTTTGCCTCTAAATCAAATTTTTTGGGTCATTTCACATTGGTGCAGCTGTGCACATTGAGATACATATGTGCCTTTTGCCTCTCATTCAATTTTTTTTGGGTCATTGCACATAGGTGCAGCTGTGCAGTTTGAGATACTTATGTGATTTTTTCCTGTCAATTAATTTTTTGTTGGGTCATTGCACATTGGTGCAGTTGTGCACTTTGAGATACATATGTGATTTTTGCCCATTTTCAATTTTTTTGGGTCATTGCACATTGGTGCAGCTGTGCACAGTGAGATACATATGTGCTTTTTCCCCAGTTTCAAATTTTTGTTGGGTCATTGCACATTGGTGCAGCTGTGCACAGTGATGTACATATGTGATTTTTGCCCATTTTCAATTTTATGTTGGGTCATTCCACATTGGTGCAGCTGTGCACTTTGAGATACTTATGTGATTTTTGCCTCTCATTCAATTTTTGATGGGTCAGTGCACATTGATGCAGCTGTGCACTTTGAGATACATATGTGATTTTTGCCCATTTTCAATTTTTTTTGGCTCATTCCACATTGGTGCAGCTGTGCACTTTGAGATACATATGTGATTTTTGCCCATTTTCAATTTTCTTTGGGTCATTGCTCATTGGTGCAGCTGTGCACATTGAGATACATATGTGATTTTTCCCTAGTATCAAATTTTTGTTGGGTCATTGCACTTTGCTGCAGCTGTGCACTTTGAGATACATATGTGATTTTTGCCCATGTGAATTAATTTTTTTTGGGTCATTGCACATTGGTGCAGCTGTGCAATTTGAGATACATATGTGATTTTTGCCTCTCATTCATTTTTTGTTGTGTCATTGCACATTGGTGCAGCTGTGCACTTTGAGATACATATGTGATTTTTGCACATTTTCAATTTTTTGTTGGGCCATTGCACATTGGTGCAGCTGTGCACAGTGAGTTACATATGTGATTTTTGCCCATTTTCAATTTTTTTGGGCATTGCACATTGGTGCAGCTGTGCACATTGAGATACATATGTGATTTTCCCCCAGTTTCAACTTTTTTTGGGTCATTGCACATTGGTTCAGCTGTGCACTTTGAGAAACATATGTGATTTTTACCCAGTTTGTTGTGGCTTTGCACAGTGGCTGATCCTAGCCCAATGATGAAGATAATTAGCTGATCCCCTTGTCCCGAGGTTATGAAAAATTAGGTGGTTATAGGCTTGATGGTTCCATTCCCAATGAGGGGGAGAGATGTGATGGAGCAACTGCTTATGTCCACCATGATTTATTGAAAAATTAACTTTCTTCCTGAGGGCTTATGTATAACATAAACACAAACATCAACAAGGAGCCATGACCCAAAAACTGACCCTCTGAGCCATTCACATATGTTTCAGCCCGATGATGATGAACATATATATACCGATGATGATGCCACCTCTTCTTTAATCATGCTTTATCTTTGTGTCGTTTGGGTTTTTGCGTTCTCTTTGTTACGTTATTTCCTTTTATCGTTTACTTATGATTTAAGCCAGATGCTGTCATCTTTCGCGGGTGTTGTAACTGGTCGTAGGTACGCTTCTTCAACCATTTGTCATCGAATTATTATATCTCTATAAATCCGTATTCATTCTAACATTTTTTATTTCATGCTAGGTTTAAATGAGCACCGGTTCCAGCTCTTCTATTCAATCCAGATCCAGATTTGCTGCAGGTGGGGAGTTGGCTTCTGATGATGATGACTGCAAGTTTTGCTACTGTGGCCTGAGGGTTTCCAGGCGGACATCATGGACCCGAAAAAATCCCGGCAGGCGCTTTTGGAGCTGTCCATCCCGCGTGAATAGATGCAACTTCTACGTATGGAAGGATCTACCACACTCGGACTGGTCCACCTATGTGATACTGCAGTTGCTGGATGAGATTGAAAGAGGTCCCACCAATGCTCCCTCTTCCACATCGTTCTCTGATCGGAGGCTTTTAGAGATAGAGGGTCGGTTGGCCACGCTCGTGGGGCGATTTGAGCGGACCACGGTGAGAATGGACACCGTGAAGTTGGTTATGTTTACGCTCCTAGGTTTGATGTTAGTTGTGTTATTGTTGATTATACACAAGAGTGGTTGATGTTAGGTTGGGTACATTGTAACACTTTATATTTTTTGGATGTTTGTTATGCACACTGAGACTGTATTATGGTTACTATATGTATTTTGTAAATGCTGCATTCATGTGTTATGTTAAATAGGATTGTGATTTCTGTTGTATGCTGTCTCAGCAAATCAGTTGTACTTTTTACAATTTATAAATGTTGGAAATGCAAGGGATAAGTTGTTCGGGTGCTTGCTTTGTGGGTATTGCCTTCGTTTATATTTAATAGCACAGAAATGAAATTAATTAATTCTTTTTTTATTACATTCGGTATTTTAATATTTATTTTTGATACGCCTGATTTAATTATGCGTATTTAATAGATATTTACTTAATAGTTAATATTTAGTTAACTAATAGTTATTAGTTTAGTTAATTAAATGATTTTTCTACTTCATATTTCCATAGTGGGTTATTCTCACCTCATAACACCATAACCAAATCCCAACAATCCTCATCCAACAATCCCAAACACCCTTTAACACAAAGAAACACAAAACTTTACAATGGGCCCCACAAACAAATCCCAAAACAACTTTCCCATTTACTTTCCTCCAAAAGAAAGACAAAACTCTATTTCTCTCTCCTCAGAAATCCACCATAAATTTACTATTCACAACAGTAAATCTCAATCCACTTTCATCCAAAGAAACAAGCCCTCAAAAGAACATGCCCTTAAATACGAAATAGAAATTTTCCAAGAAAAAAAACCCATTTTTTCTTTTATTCTATTTTATTTATTTATGTCAGCGGGCTTCGCGACTTGGGGAAAGAGAAATTCTGCAGAAATTTCATAGAAATCAATCACCATTTTCGTGCATCTCTTCTGCAAGTATCGTTTCCCCTTCATTTACTCTGAGTTTGTTGAATTAGGGAACATTCTCTGATTTTGTGTTTGTTGAAGTTGCCTGCTGCGCTTTGGGTTTTGTGGCGTCGTTAAAAAATTTTTATTTATCAATTTTGATTCTATTTCTTTTTTATTTTTTAGGTTCTTTCAATGCTCTGTTGAAATAGGGTGCTTAGCCTATGAATTTTTTCCCCAAAATGTGGCTTCTTTTCTGCATTAAAATTTCAATTTAGGGTTTCTGTTCATGCTTGAGAAGCTTCCGTATGTGACATTTTTTCTGTTTGTTCTAAAGGCGCCAAGCATCCGTATGTGACATTTTTTCTGTTTGTTCTAAAGGCGATTTATTGGCCTAGGTATTCTCCTCATCGTGTTTACTTGTGCATGTATTTTCTCTGGATATTTCTGATATTGTCCATAGTAGCTGTTTACTTACGGCATTTCTATTTGAAATATTTCTAGTTGTAATGCAAATTTTGCAATCTTAGATGCATGTTGGAAAATGTAAGGTATATATAGTTAACTCTCTCTTTCAAGACCTACAGCACTGCTATTTGAAATATTTTACGTTGTAAAATTTTGGGATCAAATTTTTTTTGGGGATTATATATAATTAAGTTTTTTATCTTTAGTTTTTTTTGCTAGACAAATTATTGGGTCAAAGTTTCATCTTTTTCATAATGGTTTAAAGTCCATCTTTATTGTCTAATTCAGTTATTACGTATCAAGTTACTTTCTTTTAGCGCCAAAGTGCATCATAGAGGTTTGTTTTCCTTTTTGTGAACTTTTTATATGATTATTTGATGTAGAAATGGTTGAACATGAACCAAAAGAAGTACTTGATACAAGTGTCACTGCGAATGGGTCTGGTCCTCCAAATGATACTGGTGCAGACACAATTTCGGATAAGAAGGATAATGATTTATGTACAGCGAAGGCTGTAGATGGAGGGAAAGAAGGAAAAGGAGAGAAGAAGGGTGATGATGTGAAAATGTCAGTAGATGCCGCTGATGGAAGAAGTGAGCAGAAGGATGTTGACATGAAAATGATAGAAGATGAAGATGCAGAGAAGAAGGATGACAATGTGAAAATGACAGAAGCTGAAGATGCAAACGTCACCCAACACCAGTATACAAAAATGGCTGAACCTGAGGAATTAACAAAGGAAGAAGCTGCTAATTTAAGAAAGCAAGAAGATGATGATTTAAAACGGGGAGATGCCGAGAATATGGAAGCAGAAGAAGCCAAAAATATGGAAAAAGAAGAAGTCAATGAGACAAGTAGGGAGGAAGATGAAGATACTGAAAATGGGGAAGCTGAGAATGTGAAAAATGAGAGGTGAGGATATGAAATTGGAGAAACATTCGGACAGGAGAAACGATGAAGTCAAGGATATGAAAAAGGCGGGAGTTGAGAACATGATAAAGCAAGAAGTCGATACTGAACAAGATGTCGAGATGGTAGGCAAAAAAGCAGGAAAGAAGTCGATGGTGGAAGATAAAATGGATTTGACAGAAAAAACAGATAATGGATATATAAGGAAGAAAGTTGAAGAGAATGAGGAGGACGGGGAGGCAAAAAGGTTAAAGATGAAACGTAATAGAGGGCAGAAAGTTGGTGAAAAGGGAGAAGCCAAAGAGAAGGAACATGATGTAAAGAAGGCCAATGAAGAAGCAAATGAGAAGAAAGAGGTTGAGAAAGAGGCCAAAGAAATGAGAACTCCTGTAGGTACATCTATTGAGGGTCCTGTACGTAAGAGGAAAAGTGTGGAGAGATTACTTGAAGTTCTGGAAAGAGAACCAGTCAAATCATTTGTTATTGAAAAGGTAATGTTCATGTGTGTGAATTTCTTTTGATACTTCAACTCGGTTGTATTATGTAATTGTTAATCTTGTTTCTATTTATTTTTTAGGGCAGTGGAACTCATCTGAAAGATATACCGAATGGTATGGATTTTAACTGTCACATTGCTCGGCTTCACCATATGGTCCTACATTTTAATTTCTGACATCCTTTTGTCATATGGTGTCATAGCTTCACCCTTACCATAGTTTATATGCATATCAAATGCTTATGTTACCTTGATTTCCGTGTATCTTTAATACCATACTTTTCTCATGTCTTACACTTTCAAAATTTTTCTTTCTCAATGGTAGCAGTTATCATTTGATTTCAAATGTCACCGATGTCAACATAGCATGATAAGATAAACTGTAAGGAGATTGGAGCATCATCCGATTAAGAAATCTTTGGTAATTTAGCCGATGCTTTTAACATTTTAAGCTATAAATTTCTTTTGACATTGCAATGTTTTCAAATTTTCCCTGACGTTCGATCAGGATACACAGAAGCATGAGTTAGTTGTAATTTATCGTGGATGCATGAATTTAGCTTATGCGTCAAGATCTATATACATTGTGCACACATATCTCTGTTTACTTCCCGGTTTATCTATATGAGAAGTCTCAAATATATGTATCCTTTAGTCAGTACCTGGCGACCAATTTGATTGGGACATTTCTTTTCAAAGGTTTTTTTTGATATGATCTCAGTGGAATTTCAGAGTAAAATTAGGGTTTTATGGTGGAAAATATGAAAAGGGGGGATTTTTATTGGAAGGAAACTGAAATAAATAAGATAAGAGACCTCTTTAGGAGAGGAGGCCGCTCTACAAGCTTTTCCTTTGAGTTGAAAGCCTAAACCTCCAACCCAGGGTTCATGGACGCCTCCTATAAGTTTCTTCACAATATTCATCATAAGAAAACCTCTCCCTAGCCGGCCCTAGATATAACAAAGAGAAAATTGCAGAAATTGCAGATTTACGAAAAAGTTCACCAATGTTTAGAATTTACTAATTTGTACCCGGTTTAGCCGCATGTCCGCGCTTTCTCCTAAAGGTAATGACTGCATCATTACTCCTCCAAGAGAGCCACCTTGTCCTCAAGGTGGAAATCTAGACATTGTTGTCTGATCACCTCAAGGGATTCCTACGTTGCATCATAGTCTGATGGTCCTCACCATCGGATAAGCATCCATTGACCTCCAGTGGCTTTTGCAATACATCCATGTCATCTGTCAGGGTGGGTGGAAGGGTAGGTGAGAGAGAGTGGTCCCTAATAGCCCGCAACAACTGTGACACGTGAAAAAACTAGGTGGATGGTTAACGTCGTTGGAAGTCTCAGTCGGTAAGACACCTTTCTAATCTTAGCCTCAATCTCACTTGGTTCATAGTAGTGTGCCGCCAACTTCTTATTGCCACGATGTGTCAAAGTTTTCTGTCGATATGACCTCAGCTTCAGATATACTTTATCTCCCACAGAAAACTGCAGATCAATACGATGTCCATCAGCCTTGGCCTTCATAATTTGCTGTGTCTGAGTTTAGTGCCTCTTTTGCTCCTCCAACACCTTATCCCGCTCCTCCAAATACTGCTCCACTGGGACACTGGGTCGAACTGCGGTTGTAGTGGATCAAATGTGGGGGGTTTCGTCCATAGAAATGGTGTGCACTGTGTTGCCGAATAATATTAAGTATTGTACCAATATTCTGCACATGTCAACCACTTGGCCTATTGCTTGGGCGTATCTAAGGTAAAACAACGCAAATACATATCCACACTTCTCTTTACCACCTCCTTCTGGCTGTTAGTCTGCGAGTGGTACGTCATGCTCCTCTTCAGTGTCGTCCCTTGTACTTGGAATAACTCCATTCAAAAATTGCTCATGAACACTATCTCTATCGGTCATAATTGACGCTGGGAACCCATGTTGTAACGATATGTTTCTAGATGCCATCACAATTTACAATTATTATGCAAATCCTGCTGAGTATCAGTGAAAACAGAATATGACAAGCAGAAAATAATACCGAATTTAAAGTCATACCTGTACAATCAGTTTTAGAAACTTGGTGCACGAACAAAAGCTCTAAAATGTCCTACTAAACCTGAGGAGAAAATATACAACAGAATTAAAAAGTAGATTACATCTAAACCAAGCTTAACAGTTTATATATAACGAAACCAGTATGAATATCACAGAACAAGATGAGTAACCTACTGAACTGAAAAAGTAACGAGTTATGAATGTCTTTAAGTGTTGGTTAAAGTTAAACTAACCATTCTAGGCCGTGACTCATGTCCAATGGAGTGATGCACATAAACACGTTCTATAACTCTGCTGTTAGTGTGGATAGCGGACAATTGAATATTGAAACCCTCATTTCAGAAGAAAGATGAAAATTGCATTTGAACCCTCGTTCCATAAAAGGAGGAAAATTGTAAATGACCCCTCATTCAGGAAGAAAGAGGAAAATTGATTGCTTTTGTAACATGCCCCACTTCTATCAGGAGAGTGGTAAACCGAATACATTATACATAATTACATTCACACCCCTTAGACATTGAGCTAAGTGTAAGACATCCTAAATGTTGGTTTGGTGTCATGAGTTGTCGATGTCAAGTATTCATCGAGTTCTCAGTAAGTGTCCACATCCTAATCCTTATATAACGTAGCTAGGGAGACCAATATGCAGAAGACCAATGTATCAGTGATGATGTCGGCAGTAATAGCGATTCACGAGACAATTAACAATATCCAACATTAGTGTCTAATTAATATTTAGCATACATCATACTACATAATTTGGGTTACCTTACTTAGCAGTTCGTTGAGCATGCGAAGTAATCAGATTCAAGAGACAAGAGTAACAATCAATTTTATAGTTTAACTAAACTTCGAAGTAAATCTGGAAATTATTATAAAACTGAAAATTCAAACAATTTACATAAAAACATTATTTGCATGAGCATGGATGAGATTCATGATTCGACGATATCAGATTATCTTCATGGTCTACCTGTCTAGTGGGAGATTTATGCCGTAGCAAAACAACAATTAGCCTACAGACAAGGGCAAAGCCAGGTCATGCCGCAAAAGAGATCAGCAAGCCCAATTAAGACAACAGATTTGAAGACACAGAATCAGCAGTGGATAAAGCCTAAGGGTTCTCTCAGTTAGGAGCTTGCACCCCTTCAATTAACCAACCGGTTGAATATTTTCCAAACAACACAAAGGACGGGAATCCGCGAAGAGGTATCAGCGCCTCACCTCCAATAAGCCTCAGAGAACCAAAGTAAAGATAGCATCAGAAAAACCCACGACACGATTGCGGCACCTCCCTTTGGTTGCCAACCTCAAGGATTTAATCCGAAAGTAAGCGAGTTATAGAGCATCGACGGAAGTTGCCGAAACCCCAGAGAAGGAGATTGACGAAAAGCAATCACACGGGAAGAAATCCCTTGGCTAGACATGAATCATAATCTCCATATAACAAAACTAGCATATCCTCATGCATTTGTTTCACAAAATTAAAGAAACATAGACCAGAAAACTTGGAGAAGATATAGATCTACCTCAACCGGAGAAATCGAAAGTGTCCAAAAGCCCTACAATCCCAAATCGAAGAGAATCGAAAACCAAATTTGAAATCAGAAATTTAGAGAGAGGAAAAGAGGATTTTTCGTATGAAAACCCTAGAAACCCATCGAGTATAAATAGAGAAGGAGACACGTGAGAGGATCGAGTTCGCATCGGATCGCGATTCTCGCCGATCTCGTCGGCTTAGGGTTTCGAATGGGGCGGCGCTGGGTCGCTGGGTTCTGATCGAAAGAATGAGAGAGGGCTAGAGGGGATCGGCTCCTGTTGCAGTGAGAGAGCCTCACTTGGGGTTTAACGAAGGCTTGGCCCCCTCTTTGCTTGGGTTTTTAGCTGAAGGGGGTATGGGCTTTTGGGCCCTTGTATTTGGTTTGAGGATTTAATTGAAAGGGCAGTGGCCCTCACTTGAGTGCTGGCAGCTTGGGGTTTAATTAGAAGTGTTTGGACTGGGCTTTGGGCTTGCTCAACAGAAAACAAATAAAGGAGTAAATAGAAGAGTAAATAGGCTCATGTGCTTGCAAATCAGTTGGTCTTATATAAAATAATAAAAGGGTGAAAAGAAGTGGAAAAGAAAGAAGAGAAATGATTTAAAACATGAATTAGGAAAAATTAAATGCATAAACTTAAAGGAAATGTCCGAAAAATTCCCAAGATGTGGGTCATTACATAAGTAGGCGGTCCACCACCTTCATAAATGCGACCGCCACCGGCACTGCTGTATAAGGATGCCACATAACTATGAAATGAGCATATTTGTTGAGGCGATCAAGCACAACAAATATGACAGTGAAACCTTTAGATCGCGGTAGCCCTGAGTAAAGTCCAAAGTTATCTCCTCCCATACCCTCTCAAGTAGGGCTAGCGGCCGTAGCAATCTTGCGGGAGCCATATCTAAGTACTTGTGATACTGACAGACGTCACACTCCGCCAACAACATGGCGATGTCCCTCTTCATCTCTGGCCAATAAAGCTCCCTCGCCATCCTCCGGTATATTTGCTGCACCCCCAAATGTCTGCCCACAACATTGCCATGGAACTTCTGAAAAATCAGGAGGATATGTGACAAAGTCAGTGGTAATATCAGCTGTCCTTGGTACAATAGCCACTACCCAGTCAGTGTGTATACCGGATGCCTCGTCGACCCCTGCTGCAGCGTCGCCCGTATCTGAGTCAACCCCTTCTCTATCACCCTCCACATGGGCTCCCAATCAAGTAAGACCGGCACTAAGATAGCTGCCACCTCTAACGTTTTCTCTCTGCGGAATATGGCATCTGTCGCCTTATTCTTCAAGCCAGGCATATACTGGATCTCGAATGTGTATTCAATGAGCTTGAACAACTATCTCTGGTGCTGCTCGGTGACCATGCGCTGCTCCAATAGGTCATTTAAACTTCTCCGATCAGTACACACAACGAATCTCTTTCCAAGTAAATATAGCCGTCATTTTTGTATCGAGAGCACTATCGTCATTAATTTCCGCTCAGACTGATTTAAGCCTCGCTCGTGCTGTCAAGACCTAACTGAAGTAGGCCTTGGACGCTGATCCTGCATCAGCACAATCCCCAGGTCTTACCCTGAGGCGTCAGTCTCCACTACGAAAGGTCAGTTAAAGTCAGGTGGTGCGAGCACTGGCACCGTAGATATCGCATGCTTCAATACCTCAAACTCCCTGGTAGTGTCGTCTCCTCACAGGAAGCTGTCCTTCTTTAGCTGATCTGTCAAAGGCTAAGCTATTGTGCTATACCATTGTACAAACTTCCGGTAGTACACCGTCAGCCCAAGAAACCCCGCAAGGTTCGCAACGTGGTAGGGCGGGGCCAATCCATCATAGTAGAGATCTTCGTCTGGTCCACTACCACCCTCTCCACAGACGCAACATGTCCCAAATATTCTACATGTGTCTGTCCAAAAAGACAATTCTTCCTGTTTGCAAATATTTGGTGCACCTGCAACTCTGGCAAAACGGTCTGCAAGTGCCCTACTTGCTCCTCCATAGTGCGACTGTAAATCGATATATCATCAAAAAGATAAGGACAAACCTCCATAAGTAAGGCCGAAAGACCTTGTTCATAAAGGCCTGAAATGTTGCCGGGGCATTCGTCAAGCCGAAAGGCATAACTAGGAACTCATAATGTCACTCATGCATTCTGAAAGTGGTCTTCGGAATGTCGGCAACCCGAATCCTGATCTGATGGTACCCGGACTTCAAGTTTATTTTTGAGAACACCACATCACCATATAGTTCGTCTAGCAGCTCGTCGATCATGAGAATCAGGAACTTGTCCGGTACTGTCTCCTTATTCAGGGCCATGCAGTCTACACAAAACTGCCAACTGTTGTCTTTATTCATTAACAAGACCAAACTAAAGAATGTGCTCACCCTCCGTTGTATGACGATGGCATGCAACATCTCACCTACCATCCTCTTAATCTCATCCTTCTGCACATACGTATATCTATAAGGGCACACGCTAATAGGGGCCACATACTCTCCTAGAATGATCGCGTGCTCGTGGTCCGTGGAGGTGGGAGGCCACACAGGGCCTGAAATCCCCCTCAAACTGACTCGGCACCTGGTCCAGCACCGTTGGTATTCCTGCTCTTGCTTCCTCTCCTCTCCGTCGACTGTCAGCTCCTTAAACTCTATCATGAACCCTCCTCCTGAGACTTGGAGAGCTCTTGCCATGGTTTTGAAAGAAACCATAGAACGGTATAGACTGGGATCCCCTTGCAACAGGACGGTCTTTTCTCCTCCTGGAACTCCAACCCGAGCAAGTTTCAATTAATTTAGACACCCCTGCAACATGACGGTCTTTCCCCCTCTGGAACTCCTCGAGCAACTTCCAATTAATTTTGGTGTTTCCCAGCATCTGCAACCACCATATGCCCAAGATAATGTTAGTGCTCCCTGACTCTAGAGGAAGGAAGTCTGTTACGATTTATACCCTCTGTATGGACATTATAAGTCCTTGACATCTCGACTCTGCGCTACCTGGCCCGTCCCAAGCATCACTCCAAAACAACCAGTGTCACTAAGTTGTAACCCCTGCTGCACTGCCACACTTCGAGATGAAATTGTGAGTAGCCCCACTATCCACCAACACCGTGACATTCTGCTCTGCGACTCGCCCTGCCAACTTCATGGTGTGGTTCAATGTGCATCCCACCACATAATTAAGCGATAGCTCCGGCATGTCCAGATGTAGGTAGGTGCTCCTGGTCCTCCTCACCCGCCTCAAGCTCCACCACAGCCTCTTCCTCATCATCATCATTCACTATCAGTAGTGTAAGATATGATCACTTTATCGGTGTCCTGGTGAAAACTTCTCATCGCACTTGAAGCAAAGATCCGTGGCACGTTTATCCCTCATTTCCGCCACTGTCATTCGTTAAATTGCCCACCTGGTCGGGCCTCGCCAACCCACTCCCTGTTGGGTGCCACTCCTTTGCTATGTGCCTTCTGCCCCTACAGATGTCTGGCTGCAAAATGAGGGTGCTCCCCATGTTCCCCTGGTGCATCGCTCCTCGGCCAACCTAGCCTCCACCATCCTGGCCAGGCGCATCCTGTCCAATAGCCCCTGAGATCTTTGTATGCGCAACTCTGCTCGGATTCTAGGCTTGAATCCTTTCATGAAACACCACTCCAAGGACTCTCCTAAAACTCCATGGACACGGCCCGCCAACATCTCAAACTTCTAAATATAGTCTCGGACAGTCTCTTCCTGCCTCAATGCGTAGAGCTGCGTGTATAAGCCTCTCTCCGAGTCTCTCAGAATTGGTTCAAGAGGCAGACTGAACTCCTACGAACGGAGTGGTCGTTGCTGCTGTCTCCATCTGTACCAGGATAAAGCCTCTCCATCTAGACACATCCCTACTGCCTTCAGCCTCTCCACCTTATGAATCTGCGACACATTAAAGTACTGCTCCGCATTGTAAATTCATCCATCTGGGTCCCCGTCCTCAAAAACATGCTTCTTTAATTTCCTGACCTTGTTGTCAGAAAATCGCCAGGCGCTTCTCGCCTTTGAAATCGTTGGTGATGTCGTGGTTGGCACGGGTCATGTGGGCCGTAATAGTCTCCAACTTGATCCCAGTCACCCCCTCGTCATTCTCCCAATCAACATCTCCCTAGTTGGACCCTCCGTCTCCGAAATCCTGAGGGACATCCTCATGGTACCAATCAAAGTTTTTGTACTCTAAGTTAAGTTGTTGGGGGCCTTTCCCTATCAAAATCAACGTCGAAGTCCTTCTAAAGTTTCTCCAACCCCTCGTCGAAGCCCCGGTGCTGTCCAAAATGCTTCCCTACTCGCTGTGGGCCCGTCGCCAGGTTATGAAAGCCTTGGCGGCCTGCCAGCTACTGGCCGAGGCCCTGGCAGGCCGCCAAGAGGCCATGGTGGCCTTGGCGGCCCAGCCGGGCCTCGGCTGGCCCCGGGCGGTTTGCCAGGGGCCTGCGAGGGCCCTGGCATGGCCGCCCAGGGTTGGCAAAGCCCTGGCGGGCCCGCCAAGGGCTCGTCGGTGCCCTGGCAGGCCATGACCTCGACAGAGTCCTGGCAAGCCGTTAGGGGGTCGATGGCATCCCGACGAGTCGCCAGGAGGCCGCGGGGCCTCCGGCGACCTTGCCAGGCTTCTCCGGCCCCGGCACCCCTCCCCAAGTGCCTTGGGGTTACGTTCCTCGCTGAAAATTATTTTGTGCTTCCGGAATGACACCATCTTCTTCTCCAGAGTCTAGATCTACGTCGAACAAGAGTCCTTCATGCAGAATTGTAATTTTCTCCGTTCCTTTCATCGAAACTTTTCCTTTTGGCCATAATTCTAGGGTTTCTCCCCGATCGATTTTTCCGCCTTTGATGTCGTCGTGTTTTGTTGGATCACTTGAGCGAGGGCCGCGAGGACTTTTTGAATTTGTCGCGTTAATATTTCTTCTGTCGCTTTTAGATCAGATTTGAACTCCGATTTGAGTTTTGATTTGAGATCTTCTACCGTCTTCCTCCATGCTACCCCTCGCTCTCTACTTTCTCCTCCTTTTATTTCTCCTTCGATCTGGTGACCGCCATATGGATTGCCTTGCTCTGATACCAATTTGATATGATCGCAATGGAATTTTAGAGTTAAATTAATGTTTTTATGGTGGAAAATATGAAAAGGTGGGATTTTTATTGAAAGGAAACTGAAATAAACAAGATATGGTGCATCTTTAGGAGAGGAGGCCACTCTCCAAGCTTTTCCTTCGAGATGAAAGCTTAAATTTCCAACCTAGGATTCGTGGACGCCTAGTCTAAGTTTCTTCACAATATTCAACATAAGAAAACCTCTTCCTAGCCGGACCTAGATATAACAAAGGGAAAATTACAGAAATTACAGACTTACGAAAAAGTTCCCCAATGTTCAGAATTTACTAATTTGCCTCCGGTTCAGCCGCACGTCCTAGGTGATGACCGCATCATTTTTTCCCATGTCAACACCCAAATCTTCTTTAATTTCATATTAACATCCCAAATCTTTGATTTTTAATAACCACTTCAAAGTTATTAAGATGGGGTTTAAATACCCCGCCGTCAACTTTCATTGGTTGGATGCATCATATTCTTGAATATCTTTTTTAAGTTAGAGCACATCAAATTGTTCCAAATCTAACCAAATCATCATCATCTTCTTCTTCCTCATTTCCTTTATCATGATCCTTTTCTTCATCTGAACCAAAATCGATGACCACATCTGAACCAAAATCGATGACCATGCACTTATTGATCTTCATCATCATCCTCTTTATCTTCCGTTTCTCCTTCATTTTCTCCCATCTCTCATCCTTATTGAAATCCACCTCTCAATGGTTTGATCCTGCTTTGGTTTTGTGAAATGGCTTGATCCCTCCCATACAGTTTGAACTATTTCAACTATTTTGATGAAATCCAAAAAACTTAAAAATCGTATAGTAGGTACCATTGCAACCCAAATCATTGTGATATTAATCATTATTTTTTCAATCATCTCCATTGGGCATTGATGTCCTAGTGTCGCTGCGCTTGTACATCTTGGGCCGAGCATGATCGTGATGGGTGAACAAGAGCTTGTGCTGATGAGTTTTGCGAAGTAAGAGGTCGTGATGGGGGTTTCTTGAAGATACGATGGTGAGTGGTCAGTGGAGGAGATTGAGAGTGAGAAGATGAAGAGAGTAGTGATGATAAAATAAATGAGGGTTAAACTCTGATGTAAAAATGTTTGGGTGGTAATATAGTTAACTTGCTCTCATTCCATCACAAAATTGGTTGCAATGATGGAAGTGTTACTTTGACATAACATAATAGATTTGGGGTGTTTAAATGGAAAATTGAGGATTTGGGTGTTTTAATTTGAAAATGTAAAAGATCTTGAGTGTTGATGTGAAAAAAAAAACCATTTTAATTCATTTCAAGTAAAATTGTAACTACACATACTCTATTTTTCAGTTCTACTTATTAATCTCTTTTCCTCCAAGATCTTCCTTCATTACCCAATTTTAAAATTGATCATATTCTTATATCTGATTGCTAAGGATTGTGTCATATATATCTGACATTAGCTGATACCTAAGTTGATATCTGCTTAAAGTCTATACAACACGAACTCCTTGTGCACATGAATTAAACTTATTTCTAGCATAAAATTTAGCCGAAGGAATTCTAGATTTTGTTATTTTCTTTATTTCAGGGGAATTTCAAGTGGTTAAATTGTCATTTAAATCTTTTTTTCACTTATTCATTTTATTTCATTAATATGCAACTTCACAACATAGTTTCATATATATATTTCATTAATATGCAAATTTTCAACGTTACACACACACACATCAATTATGATGACCTCTTTCAATCTTGGTTCCAGTTGCATACAAGTTAGCAAAGAAGAAGCCAGCTGAACTTAAGTTGCTTCATCAGACACTTTTTGGAAGTCTTGGGAGGTGACCCAATTACAGTAAACACTTTATCTGCACCTAATATTTTCATACTTCTACTTGTCCTTTAATATATCCTACACATAATGAGCATGAAGTAGCTTTTGTTTCTTCAGATAACCCATGTTGTGTATCTTCATTTTCATGTCAATAATGCTTATCATACTAGCACTCTAAAGACTGCTTCCCTCCAAAAGGACAAAGTCGTTCCATCTACAATCTCTCCTTAAAAAAGCAAAATAAAAATAAAAAACACCAAATCAGACATGCACAACCAATCGAAGAGCACCAAATGTCATGATCTGTTGATTTTCTGTATTTATGTAGATCCCTTAGGTTTGCTGTATTTAAACTAACATGTTGCTCTTCATCAACCCAATTTTAAGAAGTCATGCCTAGTGCATGAACATGATCTTCTTCATCTGCATCTACTAATATATTCATAAGCAGCATACTACTAGTTTTCTTTCCTGTGTAAGAATGCATGTGATTCAATAATAATAATGAGATCAAATTGCATCGTTCAACAAAACATTAGTAAGTGCAAACAGGACGGCAACTAGGTAGCAGCACTTCCCACTTGTTAGAGTATAAAAATAGTATCTTTCGATTTTTGTCACTATTTTTTTAGAATTGCAAGTCAAATCTAGGACTTATGGCTTATTGCTCAAATATAACCTTTCATTGCTGCACTTCATGTAGAAAAATGTTACAGCACTCATAAGGCAAAGTTTTTAATATCACACAAAAAAATATCAGTTTTGATAGTGCCTAATTTTATAATTCGTTATGGTGACATATCTTAAGACTTTTGATGTCATCTGATTCTAGACTTAGTTTATTTTGATCTTTATTTTATTTGTGAGTTTCATGTGATGTGCACATACTTTATAATTTTAGAGTTTTTCTTTAGTTGATTTTATTAGATGCACGCATTGCACATATAGATTTGCCAAATTTATGAATATGGATGTATTGAAAACTTTCAAGATTATAGTGAATTGGAAGATTTTTTTTATTCTAAGAGAAATTTTATTTTTGTTGGTGAGGATCCCTAGTTTTATCGAGAGATCATTTTTGCGTAAGAATTGATACTGGGTGTATGAGATGCCTGAGCATGCGGTCTAAATTCTATCATCTTTTGTAAATCAAAGCCTTAATTTCTATTACAAATCTCTAGATTCATTATATTTTCTTGATTTCCCATAACATTGAACCCCAAATCTTGATTCAAAAACCTAAATCTATATTTGTTCCGTATCACATTTTGGTATTATAGCAAAGTAGATCCAAAATCCACCGCAAAGATTATATCGTTTCCACCTTCATTAGTTTTAGAAAAAGTAACCCAAAATCATTACCTTAGCAGCTTTCAGATCAACTAAAAAATAATCTAAACTTAAAAAACTTCAATGTTTATCATCTCATTTAGCCGGACCTAAAACCCTAGCTCTAAACCCATCAACAACTACTCCATCAACGTCCCCTCGCCAACTTCACTTGTCCAGCTGACATCCTAGTGAATATTTTTCCATCTTTCTTTCCGTCGTCGTTCAGATCCCATTGAAGATCAGTCATCATCTTCGATTCTACTGTCGTTCAGATCATTACATAAAGCCGCATCTTTCGGATTGTTATCAGCCACATCAACATCATCATCTTTCACAATTCAACAACCACCATAGCCACCGCTTCAAATCAAGCTCAACATGTTTCTCATTATCATCTCTATCACAGTCTACGCTATTCAACGACAGCAACAACCGTTGGCATCTTAATCAATTCCTCCATCTCTACTGGAAGCCATCACATCTAAATTTATCATCTTCTTACTTGATGAACAATTACAACCTCCTCGTTGACTACCACGCTCTTCCATTCCCCTCGTCATCGGCAGCCTTCTTTGCATCTTTCTCCTTCGTCTTCTTGTGTTGTTGTTGCTATTGTGATTACCTGCTTGAAAGAAAACCCAACCAATTTTAAGACCTGACCTTATTTGGATTCCTGAATTCAAGCTGGATTCACAGTAACCTAAGCCGATCCGTGTAGACGAAGACAAGCAGAGTCACTAGTTCGTTGGCTTGTTATCAAGCTGATTACTGTTTTGTTTATCAGATCAGAATTGAGCTGATTAGTGTTTATCAGAAAGGAATTGAGCTGATTAATGTTTGTTAGATCAGAATTGAGCCGATTATTGTTTATCGGATATTCGGATGATTACTATACATCAGTGTAAACCCGGGTAGTCGACTAAACTCGTTTAAATTTTAAATTGTAAATTTCTAGGCTTTGTTATTTTTTATTCATTGCGCTTGTTGGTTTGGAATTGAACTTTCTGCCTTTCGAATTTATGCCCTAGCATCTCTTCATTTAGGCCTTTAGGTGTCACTTATTCTGATTTTAGTTGCACACGTTATATAATGTGTTTAGAAAGTTGAGACCTGTTCGGCTGTTTGATTTTGCATTTCGTTAAACACAGTTAGTTATGCATGCTACACAGTGGGAAAAACTTTGAAACACAGATGGTTCACAACCAGGAACAGAAAACTTTAATGGACAAATATAATGAACTAATTAAAATGATCCAAACCAATAAAAAATGACCAATACCGGCAGTTTAAAGACTTAAGTACATGAACATAAGCTTTACAAACATGCTTTAGAAGTAATTGAACCTCTGATGACACATGTAGTTCTATAGAGCATGCAATACCGGTATGTTGAGATGTGTAGAACAGACTTAGAGATCGTTGGCATTTAGAGATGTGATTATTATGATAATGATCACAGGAAGATTGATAGATATGGTTGAGATCTCGAGAAGATTGGTGAGATGACGTTTGATGAATGGTCAAGGCAAGCACATATGCATTTGCTGATGAGATCTTAGTCCATGCGATAGATCTGATCAGATCTGAATAGAAAGAGGTCAACTACAATTGCAAAGGTTGTCTTGTTACGTTGATGATGGCTAAGAGGGTGGCGGCCCAAGGAAGATGACATGACAAGTATCAACAAGGGACCAAAATGGTTTATGGTGATCAAAAGATGAAGACGATGGCAAATTAGGTAATGAGGATGATGAAGTAGGTTGATGAAGGAAAGAAGCTATCAGATCTAGCGTATGGTGGTTAGCTGTTTAGAGTTGGCTTAGGGGAGCGATGTGTTGGGGTTGAGGTTGGTGAAGTTCGATGAGATTCAACAATATGTTCAGATAGAGTTTGTTTTGAGGTCGGTAATGAGGCTAACTCAAGAAGATGAAGAGGACAAGTCTGGGGCTAGTGAGTAGAAAAAGAGGTAATTAAAAGCAAGGTTATAGGTAATGGCTAACTTATTTGCCATTTCCTTCTAAAAGATAATGGCTAACTTGAAAATAAATTCACTACGGTTAGCAAAATGTGTAAGGTGAATTGCGCTGCTAGTCAAATTACACATTTTGACAAACAACTTAAATTTATTTACAAGTTTGCCATTTCCTTCGGTTATTTACAAGCCGTGTGTTTTTATATGCCTTTTTTCTGTTTATACGGCTGCTTTATCCATTTATGTAGGGGCTTCTCGGTTTCAGTCCAAAACCGAGTTTTCGGTTCCGTTTCGCGGACCTGATTGAAACCGGTACGAAACAGCTAGGTTTCAGGCGAAACCTTAAACGTTTATTAAAAGTTTATGTTTAAGGTTAAATTGATGGCTTTACGTGTGGCTAAGGTTGTGTTAATCCTTTGCCTTGGTACCATGTTAAAATCAGAGGACATTAGGACTATATGCTTAAGAGAGTCGATCCTCACCCCCTCTTATTATCCATATCTTATCATCACATATATACAAATTATAAAGCAAGAAACATATAACAAATTTTGGGTTTACAAATCTATAGACTCTTACCCAGAACACAATCACAAGTTCTAACAAAGCAAATTTATGTGATAACCAAAAACTAGGTAATGCATAATCAATGACGCATGGACGAGGTGACACTAAAAATTGACTCATACCAGATTTTTCTTTTCTATCTTTCGGTCTTCTTCCTTCGTAAGATGGCTTCACAAAGTGGCTTGTGCATGCCTTATTGTCGATCTACGTGCAAAAATTTATAGTGTTGCAAGTGCATAAATATGTCTTATAATGCTTTACCCATGTGCCTATGACGCGAGACGAAAGATCTACAGAGGAAAAATAAATAAATAGATTTAGGGTTCTAAATTGGAAAACATTAGGGATTCTAAATTGATAAACGATGGTAATAGTTTCTCATTCGGGCTCACTCTAACAAATCAGCTTACTAGAAACTTAAAGATCTATGCCTCTATCAAGGCTCTCTTGTACCCACTTACTCGTATTTTAAAAAATATTCAAAAGAAAAATGTTTTCTCGAAGCAATTCTTATTCATTTATTGATAAAATAAAACAAGTTTGGGGTTGTTGTAAACTTGGTGGCTACGGAACCCGTAGCCTTGTATTTATAGTAATAGGGTTACATAATGGGTGGATACCTAATACACAGATGGGCCTCCAAAAGACCGTTTTTACACTTCCCCTTATCCATCCATTGTTGTAAGCCATACATGAGCGCTTCAGGGTTCATAGAGCTTATCTGACCATGGGGGATGGATACTTCTGGATCCTAAGTTAAGAGTTCTTAACTCGTTAAAATCTTTGCCATGAAAAACCCAGTGGGAAAAACCAGTGGCTAAGGGAAAAGAGTACAAGTCTCTATAACTTCCCTTGATCGATGGATATCACTAGAGGTAGATACTTCTGGATCCTAAGTTAGGGATAACTGCCTCGTTAAAACCTTTAGCTATGGAAAACCCAGTGGGAAAAATCAATAGCCAAGGAAAAAGAGTACAGTTTTCCATAACTTCTCCTGATTAATGGGAGTATTTAGGGGGTGGATACTTCTGGATCCAGAGTCAATGAGGTTGCATCGTTAAAACCTTTAGCTATGGAAAACCCAATGGAAAAAACCAATAGCCAAGGGAAAAGAGTACAACACTACATTTGACTCCCCCTGATCTGTACAAGCTGCAGGCTTGCAGCTCTCCTAGGCAACTATACATCAATCTCTTACAGTGTTCCGATAATAAGTACAAAGTAGAAGGCATCGCTCATCTATACAAGACATCGCGCATCTATACAAGTATCGCTCATCTATGGCAGCTACTAAATCCGAGGGAGCTCTTCTGAAGAGGAGTGGTTTGCAGACTTGGTAGGTAGCACCACGTCTCTGACCCAGTCGTCACTGTGTCTGCAAAGTACTGCAGGACCTGGCTGTGCGTACTTATGATTTGCTTCTTGGATCGATGAGCCTCTCGGGATGGTGGGATTGATGTTGCCTTGGAAGCATGCTTTATTGGTCTCCAGGAGTTGGTCGTTCCTTTGTTGTAGTCATCGCGATGATCTGTAACCTGTATTTGCAAATACATTTAACATGTTGGATGATCCTTGACCCTTGGAGGTAGCGCAGAAGCTACATATCTCTGGTCCAGTGGTGCGTTGCAGGCGCTGCACTGTATCTGGTTAAAGGGTTTACTGCCAATGCTTTCTAGAGTCGTGTGCAGTTAACCAGATAAAGGAGTGTACAAAAGACACTTGAGTAAGGCACTTCAGGACCTAGGATATCCTTCCCCTCTTCCAGCGAACGGAAGGGGTCTTAATGTGCATCCATACAACCAGTAGGTGTATTAGTGGATTGCAATTATCTATGTTTCTTCATCAACTGGATGATGGTTTCATCTTCAGGATGATGGTTTCATCTTCAGGATGATAATTCATCTTCGGGATGATGGTTTCATCTTCAGGATGGTAATTCGTAAGGGTATGTTGTCACATCATCCATAGCAACATAGCCTAAAATTTTCTTTGCCAATCGCATGGTTTTCGCAACCATGACCAAGAAGCCTGATGCATCAGTTTAAATAATTTTGTAAGTGAGTTAAGCTCATCTTACATGGTTACTTCTTGGTTTCTGCGAAATAAACCTCTAAGCTATAGCGTTTTGCTTATAGTATACGATTTTATTTATTTATATAATACTTGGTAACCCAAAGGTTTGATATCTTTTGATATCAGGACTTCAGGTCCAAACACTTTGCGTTTCATAAGTGAGTCCAGCTCAACTTATTATTGCCTCGTTCCACATAATCAGGCCAAATTTCTGCGTTTGCTTCAGGAACCGGAGATTGGGAACGATATCAATGGCAAAATGAAATGTGAGTAATTGTCGACAAGAGTGTTTTATCCAAATACATCTCAATGTACGTACATTATTCAATTTATTCCAGATTCATCTGTTCTGGAGGTTCTGGAAAGGGAGAGGAAATGGAGATGAGCTCATTTTTCTGTGGCGGTATCGTTTTAGGGTCTCCAATAGTTATTTCTCGCTTTGGAGCCTCGTGATATGTCCTCTCATCCATTGAGGATATCCACTTCTGCTACTGGTGGATTACATCCATTATATTTGGTATGTCAATCCTAGCTGGATTTTTAGTAGCAGGGATGTGTGAATTTGACAATATTTATATTGTCAGTAGCTATATCTGATAACTGTTTAACAGTTTCATGAGTGTGTATCTTCAGGATCTCATCACAATTCATGATAATCAGATCATAGGTATTAATGTTTTAAATGGTCAAATTGAGCTTCAGGCTCATGGATGATTATAGTATTTTTATTGAACCTAATGCTGGGGAATTAAAGTTATGAAGAATCTTCAGGATCTCATCAAGTTTTAAAAAGAGGGCACATCAATGCACGTCTTAGGAGAAGTGATTTTAAATGCTTCACCTGTTCAGAGTGCTCAGAATCTATTTATCTGGGGTAATTACTTCCGATAAATAGTTCTGTGTTCTGATGGTCCATAGTGGTGATATGGGGATGTATACTCATCATGGCACCATTGATAAGATGTGCTCTAAACGCTTCTCCCGTTCGGGGTTCTAGGAAACTGTTTATATGAGGTGATCAGGCTCATATAAATAGGTTCTAAGGAGGCGTTTTGATGGTTTGCATTGTAATTGCATGTTCCCGCATGGTCACCTACAACTGGATTGTTAATGGATAAGTAATCCCGTTTAAATCATTTTAATGATTTACATATAACCCATTTTTGGGTGTGAACACAAAACTTCAGGGTGTTCAATTTTCTTCCAGTTAAATATAATTGATTCCCAGTGTTATTAAAAAAATCCGCAATAAGCTCGACTTCAATGAAGTTGAGCATAGAACTTGGGATATGAACCCGTCAAGGCACGATCTATAAGATGTGCAGTAATGCCTCCCCCGTTTGGGGATCTCGGAATATATTCATCCAGGATGGTTAATCCCGATGAATAAGTTTCACTGCGGCATTTTTGAGGGTGGTATGAGCCGAGGGTAAGTAAAAGCCCAACCAATATCCCAGTAAGGTAATATGTCCGTTGTGATTCATAGTAATCTGGACTGCGGTTGGATAACAAGGTTTTGATTATGATCATTTTAAGAGGATATATGGATGAGTACTCTAAGGTACATCATCAGCCATATGTAGGGAGTGTGTGAGTCCACTTTTATCCCTCAAATACTCTCAAGAGGCTTAAAGATCTCATTCTTCTAATGATAGTATATCATCTTAAATTCGTTTGAGGAAGTGAGGAGAGTCAATGTCCACGTGAATGGAGATGATCTCGTAATCGTTTTTCCCTTTTGAATGGGATAATGAAAGTTTCACCCTTTTTGAAGAATCTTCGGGTTCGTCAAATTTACAGGATTGACTAATGATGTCTTGCATCATCAATCCAGGGTGACATCGTTCCAACGTTGGCCGATTGTGGACACTTCTGGTGTTCCAATTAATTCATCTGCTCGAATTTATGTGGGACTTTTGAAAGTCCATTAAAATGCTCAAGTTAATTTTGTCCGGTAATAGGTGAACTGTGTTCAAACTGTGAATGTTACATCTTCACATTGATTTTTATGCAGATCAAAGTTGGATAAAGCTTCAGGCTTTATTGGTTTCTTGAGTCATTAGGGATTTCGTTTTGACGAATATCCTTTTGATTTGATTTTGAACTTCAGGTTCATTTTGTCAAAGTGATTGAAATCATGATTGGTTTGTTGTCATAAAATATCGTCATATCATGAGCATGAGCATGATCAAGGGATGATCATATAAGAGTGCAAAATGCAACAATTAATGATTTATCATACACATAATATGAAGCTTATAAGCTAAAAGTTATGCTTAATAAAATAGTTAAAAGAAACTAAATTATCATTGCAAATAAATCAAGCATGTGAGCTTAAGAATGTATGCTCAACTAATATGAATTTAAACATATACACATGTTATTTATATTCTGCAGGTATATAAATAATTTCATCTCAGACATATATTTATGCTGCAGGCATTAAAAATATATCATAGAGATTTTAGCATGCTAAATAAAATGTTCATCACAGAACATTAAATATGCGGCAGACATATAATTTAATCGCAGACAATTAATCATCACATGCAATTAATCATCACATGCATTTAATAATGGAAATGAAAATTTTTCGTTTAATAATTATTGGACCACTGAGCAACGTCATACACCGTTGGGTTAGTTAACTAACGGTAGAGCGGTCGCAGGATCTTCCTAATTATTAAACGTATAATAATCAATTAATCCAAAAAATGCGATGATTTATAAAGCATGTAATTAATCAGATTTTAACGAAGAAAAACTTAATTAAATCTGAAAAAGAATTTGTAAAAACGAAGTTTTTGGGGAAAACTCCAGTTAGGATTTTTGGGGGCGATCGTTCGTGCGGGCTCGTGCGGCGAAAAGCATTTGCACCGGAGGGACTGCCGCTTCGAGCGGCTAGAGTTTTCCCTTGAGCGTCGCCGCTTCGGGCGGCTAGGGTTTCGTCGCGTGCGCCGCCGCTTCGGGCGGCTAGGGTTTCGCTGCGCGCGCCGCCGCTACGAGCGGCTAGCGTTTGCGTCTCTCGCGCGCGTGGAGGGGGGTTTTGCCGCTGCCGGGTCGGGCGAAAGCGGTGGCTGCCGCGTCGGGTGACAGCGCCTGCTGCCGCCGGGGGCGACAGTGGCATCTGCCGCTCCTGGCGGCAGCGGCTGCTGCCGCTCCTGGCGGCAGCGGCTGCTGCCGCTCCGAAGCGGCAGCGGCACGGCGCCGCTTCTGGCGGCGTGGAGATCGCAATGGAGGAGGGGGTTCGTGCGTTCGTGGCTTCTGGGCACGTAGTGACGAAAAATCCCATCTAGGGTTTGAAGAAGATTTGGGGAAGAAGATCATAAAAATAGGATTTTTATTTAAAAAAACTATTTTTAGTCTTCAAAACAACGTTTTTATCGTAAAAATTTGATTTTTTGTTGATAACAATGTCGAGTTTTTCGTTTAAGGGTTGATTTAGCATGTAGATCTAAGATTAAAATCCAATCTATACTAATCAAAACATCGATCCAAGCATTTGGATCTAATCGTATGCGCCTATAAATTTAGATCTAGGGAAAAAATTACCTCTAGATCCTACCCGCCGGATCTAGCGACGTTCGGTGAAGAAAGCCAGTTCGCGTTGCGTTCGTCCGTCGGGAGGTTCGGCTCAGCTTCGAGCATGCTGATAACGTGTTGTAAACTTGGTGGCTACGGAACCCGTAGCCCAGTATTTATAGTAATATGGTTACATAATGGGTGGATATCCAATACACAGATGGCCTCCAAAAACCCGTTTATAACATGGGTCTATTTATAGGATTACAAGGGGAACTAGATTGTTTCTATTTCATGTGGAACTAAAATTAACAAGTTAAAAATAGCAAATAAAATCTAATAATCCTAGTAGATAAAAACAAATAAAGTAACTAAGATTTTAACTAAATAAAACTTGATCCCTATTAATCTCCATGATTTTGAAAAATTTTCCACTCCATTTAGTGAATGATGGCAGAAAAAGTACAACAAAAAAGAAGCAAACAATCTTTTATACGTGCTGAAGATGCGTTCTCAAACTTTGAAATGACGTACGTGTAAATGAACTTTGTTAGGGAATCGTACCAAATCCATAAGAGATAAGAATGTGTCCATAATCTACTGATAGGTAAGTTGTGGAGTATATGGGATGATGAAGTTGATATGCTCAATCAGCTCATGTGGTGAGCTCATGTGGTGCGTATCTGTAGATTTGATGTGCATATAACAAGTAGCTCAAGCTGGGGTTCTAGGTCTGGCTCATATTTTAATGCCGGCTCAGGTTCAATCTGTCTTAGTTTCATACATAGGAACTAGATGGGATTCGTACTAGGGCTCAAACTATGCTTTAGGTTCAGGCTCAGGCTCGGGCTCAATTGTGGGCTCAGGCCCTTCATAATTTCTTATTTTCTTTTCCATCTTTTACAAAAACTTGTTGAGGTCTTCATGAATCTTTTTGATCTCCTCACAAGGGTTTATTTGCGACTCTATTTTAAGCTTTGAATTTGACAAAAGTTGTAATAAATGATGGATGGTTAGTGTTTGGAACGATACCAATATTGAAGCTCCATCTTCAAGACTGTTGTCTCCTAAGATAAAGAGCTTCTTTTAATTTGTGTCGACGTACTAGAATTTATTCTCATTCATTAGATAATAGTAGTAGGAAACATACTCTTCCATAATGGACTTCCATTCTTGATAACACTAGCGTCCGTTGCATCATTAAAAAATAGTTACAAAAATAGTTGCGGTGCAATACTTTCTATACTTGGTTTTTTTAAAATTGTAAGCATCTAGATATGCATTATAAAATTCGATTAAAATATACTTTAAATAACTTGAAAATAGCTTCAAGATATATAGTGGCTTGAATGGGCTTGTAACAAGTTCAAACAGGTCTGAAATTTGATTGAAAAAGGCTATGGAATGTGTACTTGGCTTGCAACTTGCTCGAATGGAATTGAATTTGGGTTGAAAATGGTTTTGGAATCATCGAAATGCGAACCTTGCGCAAAAATAGTAGAAAACCACTCAAAAAATTCTCTGAAAATTTTAGAAGGTACTATATCACGTGAAAAAATCTAGAAAATCCCCAAAAACACACTGTAGAAAAATTTATTTCTTACATTTTTTCCCTAAAACTTCTATGCTGGATTTTTTTAATTGACGTTTAAAGGCTAAATTGAAATTTTGACTCTTTTTTGAGTGTTATCTTTTTCTTCTCGTTTTTACTTGTTTCTCGTTTTAAAATTTTTTTCCCTCTATTTTCTTGATTTTTTTTGATTGAAAAAGAACTAATTTTTTCGACACTAACCTAAAAAGAACAAGGATGAAGAATATAATGGTTAGGATTAGGGTGGAATTTTTTTAATTAAACCAACTTATAAAGCAAAGAAGATGAAGAAGAAGAAGAAGAAGAAGATAAGGATTAGAAAAAACAAAAATAAGACTTCAGCTATATACCAAAATGATGTAGAACGGAAGATGTAAAAAGAGAAAATGGGAAAAACGAATAGATTTATGGTTCTAAATGTGGAAAATTAGAGATTTTAAATAGATGATGAATATTGAGAGTTTCTCACCAAGTCATCCTCCATACCTTCCAATAAATTAGCATGCCAAAAATTTAAAGATGTAGGCATTTCATTAAGGCTCTTTCGTGTTGACTCGTATCTCGCAAGAAATACACATGAAATTTTCTCTCTCAAAGCAATTCTTATTCATTTATTGACTAAAACAAAACAAGTTTGAGGCATATTTATTAGTTTACAACTAGAAACAAATCTTCTCACATCTGATGTGGGTCCAAAACCAAATAACACATTAAAAATAGAAAATAAAATCATTTAAAATCTTAGCAAATAGAACCAAATAAAACAAATAAAATAACTAAGGTTCTAACTAAATTTTAACTAAATAAAACTTGATCCCCATTAAACTTATTGCTCTTTGGACTACACCAAGCATATTTTATGGAAACTCCCATTTTCTTTTTTTTTTGTGTTTCTCAGGATGATCATGATGCGTAATTAGTGTACGTGGATCCCATGGTTGGGCCAAAATAGTTTTGCAGAGGGGGAGAAGAGGGGGAGAAATATAATAAAGAATTTCTTTTTTGTTTTAAAAAAAGAGTACTATTACAAAAAATACAATGTTGTTAGAGCTCTAGAATGCATAGCATTAGTGCTACAAATTTGTATCCTATGCTCTAATAGATTACCAGAGGAATGATTGGATGTGAGAGAAGCCATCAGAGAACCTCTCTGTATAATATCAGGGAGTGTTAGTAAGGAAAATGAAGGTAATGATGCCTAGTTGCTAGCAATCAAGAGTAGAATAATGTTACTACTTTTTTTTTCATTTTAATGCATCAGAATAAAATGCCCCCATAGTGATTTCTTTTCTAATGCATCTAATTATGATAATTATGAATTTCTCTGGAAGAAAAAAACTATTCTTGTTAAGAAAAATTTAAATATTTTTGGAAATAGATAGAAAAAAAGAAAGAAAGTTGCCTTAAATGCTGGGACTTGTGGCTACACAACATACGCTAAACATGGCGTAAATAGTGTAATGACAAGCAAATATGCGTAATTAAATAGTTACTAATAATTAAATGCACAACGTAGTGGAAATAACAATAATACGCTCAACTACAACAACCACAAAGGGAGATGGCACCAATGCAAACACAAACACAAACACAAGACTTATCCTGGTTCGGATCCCTAAACCGGCGATCCTACTCCAGTCCCACGTTGCAATTGCACTCCGTGGATTTCACTAGCCCTTCCCGGGTACAATCAACCAACACAATAACCCGTTGCTTGGTTGTAACTCTCCCACTACAGGAGTGCAAAGGAGTAACCCTCCTAAGCCATAAAGAGAGTAACTCTCCCAATGAGTAACCCTCTTAAAGATGGAGTAACCTCCCAATTAGTGTAACCTAGTAATATGTATGCACAACCCGAATACTAATTTTTGTAAAGAAAAAAAAACGAAATACACACTTATCTATGCCTTGAATAGATATTACCTATGTGCAGATGAAGGCATGAAAGTGTGTAAACCAAGTGCTTGATGATGAGCTTGGTGCACTTGGAAGCTTCTCTCTTGATCTAGGATTTAGGCCCTACCACTTTATCAAGTGAATGAATGAAGAGAGAATGGGGAAAAAATTACTTCATGAAAAGCCCTCAAGAAATGCACTCTTTAATGATCACAATATCTGTGGAGTGAGTGTAGGGAGAGTGCTCAAATTTGCTTCTCAAACTGGGTTAAATACTCTCTCAAATCGGCACAAAAATAAATAAAACATAGAAAATCTAACAGCTATTAACGGGCAGAAATGCTGAGTCATCAGACGTCTGGTGAAGTGATCCTAAACGGTTGATCAACTGTTCATACGTATGTGAACATAACATCAGATGGCTGATAGAAGAGATGGTCTGAAGAAAAAAATGTTGAGCAATCTCCCAGCAACCAGACGTCTGATGAAAGAATATCAAATAGCTGGAACATTCTACAGACGTCTGATTATCCTACATCAGACAACTGAATAATTGTTTGTAGGTGAGAAAACAAAGAGCTCACGAAAATAACACCAACCGAACAGACATCTGGAGTTTACCAGTTAGAAGTTTGATTCACGGTTCAGATGTCTGTCCAATGAGCTTCAGACTTCTGACAAATGACTGTGTCTGACACAATAAAATCAGACACCCCAAACGTCTGGACTGCTACACCTGACATCTGATCCTGGTCCAAATACACTATAAAGAGGGTTTTGGGCTAGGGATCAAATGGGATGTGTTCTAGACGAATTTTAAGATACCCTAAAATCGAAATGATGCATAAGAGTGTGTGTATGCATCTATTCAAGGCTTAACAAATATTCTATAAAGAAAAGCCAAATACATGAAAAGTAAATGTAAAATTACAATAGAATTCTTTAATCTTCATGCAATGCTTTTGTTCCATACCCTTGAATCCATCATCCCATCATCTAATATTTTGTCTCCATCAAGATAATCAACAATTATTCTAAGACTAAAACATGTAGAGTCATTAGTACGTACATGATGTGGTGATCATCATCAAAACAATATTGTGCTTAATGGCCAATATTCAATAATTTCTTCCTTTTTGATGATGATACCTATTATGTAAATAATAATAATAATAAGCATTAAACACATACTAATGGTTCACCCTACTTATATGCATATCAAATGTAATATCGATTGCAAAACACTAAAGACACAATGCATATAAGAGGCTCATGTAAAAACAATGTTAACAGTCATATTAATTGCAAATTGCACATGCAAGCATACATTTTTACATCATCCAAATAACTCTCCTACTTGTCATTGTCAAAAAGGTGGACATGCATATTATATTCCCATTTGACATGAAAGTCATTCTCCCCAAAAATGAGAAATGACATAAAGGAAAAGAAAGTGTAAGATACCAAATGTAAAATATAAGATGGGTATCATTCACTCTAGCGTGCTCCCCCAAATCATTGAATGGGTCAAATTTTGACTCAATGAATCAAAACAAATATGGAGTCATGGAACTAAATCTACATGCACACCATAATGAAATCAAATAGAGACAATGCATATGAAGTTGAAATAAACATGCTAGCAAGCAAAAATTTCATACCCCCTAAAACATACAATACATGCAAACTTAGTTGCTATGGAGAATCTTACACAAGAGACGGGTAATAAAGTAAGCATACATAGCATGGTACCCAAGCAATGAATAAAATGTAGTGCTAGCAAGATGGAAACAAAACAAACATGGAGTTTGGTTTCCATATATAGTCGCATGAAAAAACAACATTCCGAACATACGATTCTATATACGAGTTTCTATCATGCCGAGAAACATTCTTAGGAATTCACAAAGGAAGTGTTTTGAGTTTTCTAAGGATAGGTCGAGTAGGGGCATGAATAGCAGGTGTGGATGCACGCTTGTGAGGTGGAACACAAGCATTAGCGTGCTCCGTGTGTGAACATGCGAGTGAGTATTCAAATCATTCACAAGAGAAAAATTTCTACCATGCATATGAAAATGTGATTCATGCAAAGAATGAGCGGGTTCAATTCTAGCCTGCAAACAATGTAAATCGTTCATATGAATAGAAACATCATGCATATGCAAAGATGAAATGTTCATACCAATTTGTGTTTGAACATGCTTCTTATGCAATGAAGTGTACACATATGCATGATTCCTCTTTGGCTTTATATTTAAAGTTAATTTTTGGCCAAAAGAAGATTTGGATGTGACTAACCCATTAGAAGGCTCCCACGCAAAATTGTTTTGGGTGCTTCTAGGAGAAGAGCTTGGTTTGGTCACACTCAAAGTTGAGGATCCGAACACCTTGTCCTTACTCAAAAGTTTAGTAGACAATAGCTCACACTTCTTCAAAAGTGAAGAAATGTCATCATCCCTAACGGATAGACGTGAGCTAAGATCAAGACATTGAGATTTGAGAGTCAATGTCATATTTATCAAAGCATCAATTTAAGAATCTCTCTCAAGAATGATGGAGTCACTATTCGAAACGTGAGCATCGTTCAAACGATGATTGAGAGAAGAATTTTCTTCGCACAAATTACGAATTTGAGAAAGAAATCCTTCTTTCTCGGCATGCAAAGATTCAATTAAAGACATGTGAGAATCATGCAAGGAAGTGCAATCATGTGTCATCATGATGTGAATATGCACAACACATAAGCATCCAATAAATTTTTACTACAAATATGAGCATGCTCATAGGAGGATTGAGTTTGAGGTACCTCATTATCGCTTGACTCAGAGACATTATTCTCAAAAACTTTGTCATCGATATACTTGGCTTCAAGATAGCTCCAAACCTCATGTGCCGTTTCCATCCATGAAGTATTCTCGAACTCATGATCGTATATGGTAATGCACAAAGTCCTCTTAGCTTAAGCTTCCAACTTGGGATTTGAGGTAGACATTGACACCACTTTCCAAATATTATTGCTTTGAGGTGATTACTCATCTTAGCCCTCCATTGAGCAAAATTCTCCACATCAAAGTAAGCTGGAGATTGTTGAGACGAAGAAGTCATGCTTGCAAAAGCCACCAAACCAAGGCTCCGATACCACTTGTTTGGACATATGGCTACATACACTAAACAGTGTGTAAATAGAGTAATAGTAAGCAAATATGTGTATTAAAAAGTTACTAACAATTAAATGCACAAAGCATCAGAAATAAAAATAATACGCTCAACAAGAACAATCACAAAGAGAGATGACACCAATGCAAACGCAAACAAAGGCGTATCTTGGTTCGGATCCCTAAACTGGCGATCCTTTTTCAGTCTCATATTGCAATCGCAATCCGTGTATTTCACTAGCCCTTTCCGGACACAATAACCAATACAACTTGGTGCATGGTTGCAACTCTCCCACTATAGAAGTGCAAAGGAGTAACCATCCTAAGCCAAAAAGGGCGTAACCATCACAAGGAGTAACACTTCTAAAGATGGAGTGACCCTCCAATCGTACTCACAACCCGAGTACTAGGTTTTGCAAAGAAACAAAACGAAATACACAAGTACCTATGCCATGAATAGATATTACCGATGTGAAGATGAATGCATGGAAGTGTGGAAACCAAGTGCCTGATGATGAGCTTGATGCACTTGGAAGCTTCTCTCTTGTTCTAGTATTCAGACCTTAACACTTTATCAAGTGAATGAATGAAAGAGAGAATGAGGGAAAAATATTACTTCACGAAAAACCCTCAACAAATGCTCTCTCAAAATATGGCAATATCTATGGAGTGAGTGTAGGAGAGTGCTCAAATCTGACTCTCAAATTAGGTTAAATACTCTCTCAAATCGGCACAAAAACCAAGAAAGAAAACACAGAAAATCGCATCCCAATGGCTATAAACGTGCAGAAATGCTGAGTCATCAAACGTCTGGTGAAGTATTCCCAGACGGCTGATCAACTGTTCAGACGTCTGGGAATATAACATCAGACTGTTGACATAAGAGATGGCCTGAAGAAAAAATATTGACCAATCTCCGAGCAACCAGATGTCTGATGAAAGATTATCAGATGGCTGGAACATTGATGCGGACCCGCATCCGCATGCCCCAAGGGCCGGCGGCTACATGGGTGGGACCCACCCACCTTTAGTGACCTACGTGCGGCGTAGGAGGGTTAGTCTAGGGGTATTCTAGTCTTTGTGGACTAGATTAGTAATTCCCCGCTTTTTCTATTTATTAGGGCTAGCCGTCTTTTATTTCTTTTATGCTTATTTTGTGAAGACATTTGTAGGCATCTTTTGTGAGGGATTTAGGCTTTGTTTCGTGCAATCAAAGCTAGGAGAGCGAGTCTCCTCTCGAAAGAGACTCATTATCTATCAAAATATTGTTCTTCACAATCTCAAGTCCACTAAAAATCCTCTTTTTATATTTTTTCTCCTTTAAAAATCTGAACTTTATTGATTCGATCCACCGGATCGTATCAAATTGGTATCAAAGCTCTAGATCCAAATGGCGGCGAGTACTCGATCGAAGGCGGATGCGATTGATGAGAGGATTCAAGGGCTACAGGAGGATCTCAACCGAGAGATCGAAGAGTGATTCGAAGGGTTGAAGAAAACAATGGGGGATTCACTCAAGGATCACGCCCATTCGCAAGAAGACATCCAGATCGAGCTTAGGGGGATGAGGACGGATGCCGCGCAACAAGGACGAGATCTCCGAGAATTGAAGGAGATGATCCATGCCCTCGCCATGGCGAAAGTAGGAGATCGAGGCAAGGGAACCCTAGCGGGGGGCGGATCTACCCTAGAATCAGCCTCTCTAGGGCAAACGGGAACAACGGCGGCAACCCCCATCAAATCGACGGCGCGGAAGGACCAACGGACCCGCGCGGGTCCGTACAAGTTGCGGCAGGCCCGATCGGGCCTGCCCTAGGGCCGACGGCCCCGCCCAGGCTTCCCCATGCCTGGGCGAGACCGCCCGGCCAACCGGGGGCCTCGGCGCCCCCGGCGAGCTTCCCCAGGCCCTCCCTGGCCTGGGTGGAGCCGCCGGGGCCACCAGGGCCCTCGGCCGACTCCGGCGGGCCCAGGGTGCAGGCGGCACCCCCCGCCGGGGACGCGGGAGGTGCAGGAGAGGGCTGCGGCCCATTTCAGGGCCCGGCGAGTTGGGCCGGGCCTTCCGAGGCCGTGACGGGCTGGGCCGGCCAACCTGGGGGCCCGGCGACTTCGTCCCGCCCTTTCGGGGGAGTGGCGGGGTTCGTTCCCCATTCTGGGAGGACTTTGGGGACTATGGGAGGCGGATGAGCTTCGGGAGCAGCTATTGGGACCCCGACGGGCCAGTTTTGGAGAGCAGAGACCATTCCGCCTGGGACGAGGCCTAATTTTGCACGGCCACCAGGGTTTTCGGGGCACTACTACCAGCCCGAGGCGTGGGAGAGACCTGCATGGCCAGAGGAGCTGTACGGGGTTGACGGGGGAGGCCCGAGGGAGGCTCGGGGTGGCAAGGTGGTCCGGGGTGGTGACCGAGGCGAAGATAGGGGGCAGCCAGGCGACATCAACGCAGATCGGCGGTTGATGAAGCTGAAGATGTCGACCTTTGACGGCACCGACCCTGATGGGTGGATCTACCGAGTAGAGAGGTATTTCCAGGTGATGGGGCTGACGGAGCAGGAGGTCCTGAAGGCCATCGGGATTTACTTTGAGGGGAAGGCTCTGGCTTGGTACCGGTGGAAGATAGCCCGGTCCCCCTTTCGGACCTGGGAGGAGTTGTCAGCGATGATCGTGGATCGATTCCAGGATACTCCAGGGGGAGATTTCTACGAGCAGTTATCTGCTCTGAGGCAGGAGGGAACGGTCAGGGATTATGTAGAGAAGTTCGAGATGCTGAATAGTAGGGTGAAGGGGGTGACCGACGAGGTGATGATCGGGAATTTCATGAGGGGACTGAAGCCCTCCATACGAGCAGAGCTGAGGATGCAGAGCCCGGGGACACTGGAGGATGTCCTTCGCCTGGCCCACAAGGCGGAGGAGAAGCATGCGGAGGAGAGGAGCACTCGGGGAACTTGTGGAGCCCAGAGCCAGCGTAGTCAGACACCGGTCCCACCTCCGGGGGTTACAGTGGCACCAGGGGACGCGGAAATGAAGAAAAATGAAACCCGACCAGTGATCCCTGGTAGGCGGATGACTGAGGCTGATATGAGGGCAAGGCATGCCGCAGGCCTCTGTTTCAGATGCGATGAGAAGTTCAGTCCCGGTCATCGATGTGCGAGCAGGCTGATGCAGATCGTGATAATGCCGGATGAGGGGGAGTATGCAGAGGAGAGAGAGCCAGTGATGACGGAAGAGAGCGAGGTTGAGCACGCACATCTGGATGTAGCGGAGGTGTCCCTGAACTCCTTGGTAGGGGTAACCACGAACCATACCATGAAGTTGTCAGGGCGATTGGACGACGCGCCGGTGACGGTACTCATAGACAGTGGGGCTACCCACAACTTCATCTCTCGACATTTGGTGGATCGTCATAGGTTGCAGGTGAGCACCTTGGAGACGTTTACGGTCCTCTCCGGGATAGGAAGGAGGGAGGAGACCAGTGGGATGTGCAAGGGGCTGAGTCTGACCTTACAAGGAGTGCAGATCGTGGAAGACTTCTTGCCCCTAGAGTTGGACAATATCGATGTGATTTTGGGCGTGCAGTGGCTGAGGGGGTTAGGCGAGGTGAAGATGAATTGGAAGCAGCTTAGGATGTAATTCCAGGAGGGGGGTCGCACGGTGGTTCTGACAGGTGACCCTAGCCTCTGTTTTCCCTCGGGGGCCTTCAAAGCCAGATCTCCACCTTGAGGACAAGGTGGCTCTTTTAGGGGGCGGTATTGATGCGGACCCGCATCCGCATGCCCCAAGGGCCGGTGGCTATATGGGTGGGACCCACCCACCTTTAGTGACCTACGTGCGGCGTAGGAGGGTTAGTCTAGGGGTATTCTAGTCTTTGTGGACTAGATTAGTAATTCCCCGCTTTTTCTATTTATTAGGGCTAGCCGTCTTTTATTTCTTTTATGCTTATTTTGTGAAGACATTTGTAGGCATCTTTTGTGAGGGATTTAGGCTTTGTTCCGTGCAATCAAAACTAGGAGAGCGAGTCTCCTCTCGAAAGAGACTCATTATCTATCAAAATATTGTTCTTCACAATCTCAAGTCCACTAAAAATCCTCTTTTTATATTTTTTCTCCTTTAAAAATCTGAACTTTATTGATTCGATCTACCGGATCGTATCAAACATTCTTCAGACGTCTGATCATCCTATATCAGACAACTGAATAATTGTAGGTAAGAAAACATAGAGCTCACGAAAAATAACACCCACTGAACAGACGTCTGGAGTTTACCAGTCAGATGTCTGATTCACTGTCCAGACGTCTGGCCAATGAGCTTCAGACGACTAACAAATGGCTGTCTGACACCATAAAATCAGACACGCCAGACGTCTGGTACTCCTACACCTGACATCTGATCCTAGTCCAAATACACTATAAAGAGTGTTTTGGGCTAGGGATCAAATGGGATGGGTTCTAGACAAATTCTAAGATACCCTAAGATCAAAATGATGCATACGAGTGTGTGTATGCATATATTCATTGCTTAACAAATATTCTATAAAGAAAAGTAAAATACATGAAGAGTAAATGTAAAATTACAATAGAATTCTTCAATCTTCATTCAATGCTTTTGCTCCATATGCTGCTTGAATACATCATCCCATCACCTAATACTTTGTCTCCATCAAGATAATCAACAATTAGTACATACATGACGTAGTAATCATCGTCAAAACAAAATTGTGCTTAATGGCCAATATCCAACATCAACCACATATCCCTAAGCCATATCCACAAATTCCTCGGCCATGCTCCTAAATGCTAAATTACTCGATCAAACCTATAAGTTGAGGGCCTCTTTCTTGCCCCGTGTCTCTTCATTAAATTCACACAGAGATAAAGAGTGAGAATTGAAAAGCAACTCACTAGTTTTGGTTGAACGATTGAGGGTTCAAGATTTGGGGGATTCATCTTGTTACTGATTCTGTACCTTGGAATGTCAAAAGCTTACGGAACCCACCAATTTGGAGGGATCGGGCTATAAGATTGATTGAATATAAGCTTGCAGTCAATTGCTAGTCCTAACGTAGTGAGATTGGTGGAATAAAGAAAGATCAAATAATAATAAAACCTAAATTATGAAACAAAATAGACATGATAAAGAATAAATTTAAAAAATCACCTTGATGAAGAATGATAATGATGCTATTTAATCTTATATTTTAATAAAATTTATATTAATTTCTTTCTTCTTCGATTGAGATTGATTTGGGAGTTTTACCGAGTGAGGGGGCCTGGTTCATGTGAAATTAATGTTAGCTCAGTGATGTAGAGAGTGTCAGAGTGGAATATGATTGTTTTTCTGAGAAACAAATGATGGATCAAGTTTAGAGTAAGGGCCTGTTCTTTTCTCAGAACGTTGCCTGAGAAAGTTGGCTCCCGCACTATTCACCCCACTGTAGACGAGAATCCGAACTCACTTTCTGTGTTTGTGTTCTTTTGCTCGATTTGGATTTGGAGGAAAGTTATCCGAGCTGGAGGTGGCAGGCGGAATTCTTCGGGCAAATTCTAATCCCCGCAAATCGTGCGGATTACAAAGGATTCCTTCTCTTTGCGGGGTCCACGATGTCAGCCCGCCAATCAGAGCGATGTGTGCCCATTTTGATTTTTTTTTCATTCGTTAATGCACAGCACTACAGAAATCACAACACTCTGAGAGCACTAATTGCATTCGTTGCACATTGCCTTAATTAGTATCACAATCAATTAATAAAATAGTTTTTTTAATTAGAAGAACTTATTAATTAGCTTATTAATTAAATAGTTTATTAAACTATCACACTCAATTAATTAGTTAATTAAATGGTTTAATAATTAATTAGTTTAGTTTAAAAATTGTGTAGACCCCGTACCACTTTCTTTATCCAACTTTCTTCTACCAAAAGAACACACTACACGGAGTGGGACCCACATTCAACTTTCCACCTCCACAATCCATCCTCACTTTCCAACAAAAGAACACACTACACGAAATTTCTCTCTCATCAGATTCCATTCTTCTCAACTTTCCAAATTTAAACTTTCCTACAAAAGAACAGGCCCTAAAGGCAAGTGGAGTGAGAATATGAACACACACACACAGTGGTTCTTTTGACTTTTGTAAAGCAACCATTATTTGCCTTCATTAATGGGAGGGCAACTTTTTGGTTGGGCAATTGACTACACATACAAAGAAAGATTGCAAGCCAGTGTGGGCAGTTGCCCCCGCCCCCACTTGGCTCCGGTATTGTACGGATCTTTTTAACTTGCTTATTCGCTAAAAGTTACTTTATTGATGGTTATAATTTATAACTCATTTTATCTTATTTTTTATTTTTTCATTCTCAAACATCTTATCATATGAAAAGTTGATTTTGCTGTTCTTTTGCAGGCTATTGACTATAAAAATTACATTCTACAATTCTCTGGATTTGCATGGCATGAGAGTGGGGTATGCCTTCCTTTTGGGGGTCATCAGTAAACTGAACCATTTATCCTCTATGATTTGGGGGTCTCCAATTCTCTTATTTTGTTCCCAAGTAACTAGGTTTAGAGACAGTATGCATCATTTGGATATCTGAAATAATCAGCTTCTAACTTGCTTTCTATGCTTGCATGATAAACGAAAAACCAAGGTAAATGAGAAACTTGATAAATGTGTCAAAGATAAGTTGCTGGATTTCTGTGGGTTGTTTGATATACCTGTCTTGAAAGCTAAATCTAATGCACGGAAGGTTCGATGAGTAAATTTTTTTTTCACATTCATGTATATTTAAAGTAAATTTAGTTGTCTTCCAAGTTTTAGGGCTGTTCCGTATAATAGTGAGGTTGAGATGTGCTGGCAGGAGGAACTAGTAGCAATGCTACTGGACTTTATGGTGGCGCCTCATGCAACAATTGATGTGATCCTTTCTGAGAAAGAGCAGGTTTGCCTTGAGGGATCAAAACTGTGTTTGAAATCTATATTAAATATGTGTATGGGGCTCATCAGTAGGTTCCCTGACATCACTTTTAGCCGTTAACAAAATCAAAAAAGAGGAAGAGATGGGCCAAAGGGAGTGCATCAAAAATCTCAGACCTTTCAAGAAAGCAGTCAAAGAAGGTTCATATTTCTTTTACCGAGTGTTCAGTCATGCAGTAAGAATTTGGCATCCAAAAATCTTTCTTTATCGATCTTATGCTTGTAAATTCTTACTAACATACAAATTTTGTTCTGCCATAGACACTGCTTAGATGTTTGGTGGATATTTTTTTCCTTTTGGCCTATAATGTAAGAGATAAGCGAATCCAATTCCTATTGAGAGTTCACCGTTTCCGTTTAGGGCCTGTTCTTTTGTAGGAAAGTATAAATTGGGAAAGTTGAGATGTGTGGAATCTGATGAGAGAGAAATTTGGGTGTGAAAGTTGGTTGTGGGACCCGTAGCATCTTTCTTGTGTATGTGTGTTCTTTTGTGTTTGAAAGTTGAGTTAGAAAGTAAGATGTGGGGTCCACTTTTGTTAAAGTAATTATTTAATTAGTATTAAATTAATCATCAGATGTTTATTAACGAATTTTTTTTTTAAAAAAAATCAAAACCGCGTTCGCAGCTGCAACGGAGAGATGGGAAGGGGGCCCACACACGAAGAATCTCGTGTAATCCCCGCTTTTTGCGGGGAGTGTGTGGAATCCGTTCGCAGCTGCCACGTCGGAATTTCCGTCCACTCGTTTTCTTTGGCAAACGAACACACACCACGAAGAGGGGGAAAGGTCAGGCGATGGGACCTTGAATAGTGTTTTTTTGGTGGAATCTCGGCAAACAATGGAGAAAAGAACAGCCCCTTACCTGCTTGGTTATTTTCTTGCATTGTTTTTAGTTCCGTGGATATGAGGTGGCACCACTTTAACGGCTGACTTTATGCTTGCATCAATTCAGAGTCAGACGTCCGACCTTTTAACAAATGTTCATAAATTTTAATGGTCTATTGGGAGAGCCAACTTGGTGAACAAATATTCCTAAGTTTTTGTATACTAGTAGTTATGGACTACAGATCTATTTCCGAGATTTTTGATTTATCTTATGTTGTAGTTATTCCTTGATTCTGAGCTTAAACTGCATGACAGTATGGTTGATGTCCCGACCAACCTTCTAGGTTTCATGGCAAGTACATCTCGTGCATGTTCCTTTAGATAAGATGTTGCCATCAATTTAGGGGATTGATTTTTGGTTAACAGCTAGCCGTAAAAGTGAATCTTTTGGTAAAGCCTTCTTAATTTGGGGTTTTCTTAATCAGGAATCCTATATTGAGTTGGAGTGCTCTGCTTGACATCATGTAGATATGTTCTTTATCTCAAATCAACTCCAAAAAATATCTTGCTTCATAGCTCTTCTACTGCAGAAAAGTGGAAAGTATAAGGATGCCCCAAAACTTAAAAGGGAAGAGTGCACATGAAACAGAAGATAAAGAAGAAGAAAATGATGAAAAGGGTGTCGCTTCTGAGGCAGAACTCTGAGAGCAAGGAGAAAGAAAGTGAATCTGAAGCAGTGGCAGAAGATGACGAGGATGATGATGACTCAGGAAAGGCCAGACAGGAAATGAGATCTCCAAAAACAGGAGGCCTAGCCAATGCAAAGAACTCGAAGGTGTCTGCTGAACCCACAAAACCTTCTTTTCCAGCAACTCCAAAGAGTCCGATTAAATCAGAACCCTCAAAACGTTCTTCTCCAACAACTGTAAAGAGGCTGATCAAATCATCATCTTCTAAGCGTTCAAAATCTGAGGATAAAACCAACGGAGGTGCAAACTGCAAAGGCCGTTTTGAGGAAGCACAAAGATATCGAACCACCTAAAAAGAAAACAGTCTCTTCTAAATCAGATCATAAAGAGAGAGAATCTGGTATGTATTTAAATCAGAAGAATCTTGTTCATAATGAAACAGTAGATTCTTGTAAAATGTTTTCACGGAGAAAGCATCTGGAACATGTGTCTTTCCTAGGTGGTGCTCTTTTTTTCTTTATTTCTCGTAAAATTTTCCCAATCAAATTCTGCGGGCTCAAGAGAATGCAACAATCACATCATGTGATCCGCCAACATAGGGATCTTTAATAATTTTCGAAGAGATGCACCTACATTCGTTATGGATCATATACATAACACACATCGAGCATGAAGTGATGATCTTCTCTGCTAGCAATTTTAAGCTTGTGATTTCCTTCTAGATACCATGATCTTTGGCATCGCATGACTATATGTTATGTAACTGCTTTATGCTTCTGCACATTGATCCACGTAAATGGGAGCTAATAAACAGCTCCAAACATCATTGCATTTTCTAAACATCTTTGCCAGACACTAAAGATTGTGCATTTTCTATAATTCTTTATACTAGTTTCTTGTTTTTCTCCAGTTCAATTTTTAAATAATTCACATTTTATCCTATGCATCCAACAATTTCCGATACGTTTTATGCTTTCTCATATAGAACTTAGGGTTATTGGTTAATCATATTATGTGAATCTTGGATACTAGGTATTTTGCATTACGATGGTTGGAGATCATACTATCTTAGACAATAAACATCTTATTCTGAAACTTGTCTGTTTAACTATGCTAGATAAAAATGTATCCAAAAGGAATGTCAAAATAAGGAAATTTGGGGAATCTGGTCCAAGGAAGAATTGAGGAAGACCATTATCGAAATTCTGACCAAAGTTAATTGCAACACGGTGAGTCACACAGTTATATTATTCGTAATAAACAAAAGACCTCAAGGACATGAAAACATGGATGGAGCTCTTAAAGATATCTTGCTTTATATAGTTATTCTTTTTTACCTATTATTTTGAGGTATTTATTCATTTCATAAGCAACATTATGCAGTTTTATTTACTATTTTGTGTTTTGTATGATTTGTGTCAGGCTACCTTCACTGATATTCTCAAGGAACTTGGTAGGTTATTTTATAGTTTGCGACTATGTATTTTTATAGATGAGTTTTACTATTTACATTTTTCTACCAACCTCAGCTAGCTATTATGGAAGGGATTTAACTTCGAGAAAAGCCACTTTTAAACTAATGATCCAAGAAGAACTGACCAAATTAGCTGATGCAGAAGATGATGATGACAAGGAAGATGAAGGTGATGACCTTCTCTGCTAGCAATTTTAAGCTTGTGATTTCCTTCTAGATACCATGATCTTTGGCATCGCATGACTATATTTTATGTAACTGCTTTATGCTTCTGCACATCGAGCCACATAAATGGGAGCTAATAAACAGTTCCAAACGTCATTGCATTTTCCAAACATCTTCGCCAGACACTAAAGAATGTGCATTTTGTATAATTCTTTATACTAGTTTCATGTTGTGATAGAGCCGGCACCATATTTAGGAGTTTGGGTCCATTAGGGGCATTCTAGGCCTTTTCGTAGTATTTTAATTATTATAAGGGCTTATTAGTAAATTGCTAAAAGATGAAAATTGTATTAAAGGGGGAGGGTGCGGCCGGCCTTAGCGTATGCATGATTTGATTGTTTTGATAAATAGGAGAGATAGTTCTTCGGCTACGGGAGGGTGTGGACGTCCCTTATCAATCGACGTCTTGGGAGGGTGATTACCCCTACAATTGTAATCAACTATCCTTTTATTCTCAGTTTATCTAATAAAATTCCAGATTTATGTTTGGTTCCTATCATTTTGGCATCAGAGCGAATAACGATCCATGGCGACGACGACAAGATCCAATGCCAAGTTTGAATCTTTGGAGGAGAAATTCAATGATGAGATCGACGTCGTGAATAAAACCTTAGCAGAAAACGGCGAGGCGATTTCGAAATTGACGTCTACCGTAGATCAGATCAACGAGAGGTTGACGGCTAGGCAAGACAAGCAAGATGTGGCTCTCATACAAATCATCTTCCAACTATCGATCCTTACGGAAAAGGATGAGAAAGACGGCGTGAATCCTAGTTCTTTGAAAAAGGTGTCACCTTTGAACAAGGGGAATGAGAAGATGGAGAAAATTAATGAGGGTTTGCTTTCCGAAGCCGAGGAGTATTACGAAATGGAAGAGGAAGATCCGTGGAAGGACAAGGAGCTCGTCGGAGATCAACGGTGAGGCGAGGGATGCCGACCGAACCCCAAGGCCAACTTTGGGGGCGGCCGGCCCTAAACGTGGGTGCGGTGTCACGCCCCGCAACCCGGGGCCGCATCATGTTTCACAAAGTTGGCAGGTCTTGTAGTTAACCAGTGTTGACATTCTAAGCTATCAGCAGATATATACAAAATGCGTAAAGGAAAAAACTTCACTTTATATATATACTAGTCATAACCCGTGCCCGCGGGCACGGTTCATTTAAGATTTTTCCTTGCGAAATTTGTCCCCAAAAATTATTTCTACAGCCAAAATTGCGTGGAACAACAAATTAGCGGGCACCTTAGGCGTGGAACAACAAATTCGCTACAGGCGCCTTCGACACGGAACAACAAATTCGGTGTGGAACAACAAATTCTGCGCGGGCGCTTTTGGTGTGGAACAACAAATTCTGCGCGGGCGCTTTCGGTGTGGAACAACAAATTAGCGTAAAAAAATTTAATGCGCCGGTGCCTTTAGTGCGGACCCGTGTCTTCGGTGCAGACCCTTGCCCTCGGGCATTTAAGATATCCCCTCAAAATCTTTGTTCTCCCCAAGAATTATTTCCCCTCCAAAATTTAAACGAACAAAAATTTAGCTTCGGCGTGGGTGCCATCGGTAGAGTTCCTTCGACGCGGACCCGTGCACTCGGGAACGGTTCATTTAACATTTCCCCTCAAAATCTTTGTTCTCCCCAAAAATTATTTCCTCTTCCAAAATTTAAACGAACAAAAATTTAGCTTCGGTGGGGCACCTTCAGCGTGGACCCGTGCCCTTGGGCATGGTTCGTTTAAGATATCCCCTCACAATCTTTATTCTTCCCAAAAATTATTTCCACATCCAAAATTTAAACAAACAAAAATTTAGCTTCGGCGCGGACGCCTTTGGGTATGTGGAAAAAAAATTACCTCGGGCTAAAAGAGAAACACACGAAAATGAAGGGAGGAAGTCCATAGCCGTAGGATTCAAAAATAGTTGTGTTTGAATATATAGATTTAAAAAATATGTGGAGCTATGTGATTATTATATGTGTGCTTCAAGGAAATTTATGTATAATCTAACCTGAAAATATGTGGAGCAATAATATGTTGTTTTTATCTCACAGCATGTGCATGTCTAAAAGTGTAAAATATTTTATTGGCCGAATTTAAATAATTGAAGTTCTAGTTTAATCATCTTTTCTTATAGCATTTATCATGTAGCAGTGCAAATGAAACCCAAACATGTATTCAAAATTTTCTCCTAACATATTCTGGAAGCCGTTTTTCCTCGAAATTGGTATAAGAGTGTTGGTCATCAGTGACCTGTATGGTTTGCCAAAGTTTGGATACGCCATAATTTGGATTCTAATTGCAATAAGTACATATGTCATCTTGATAAATGTAACTGTAGGAAATGGTGAACATTCTGTATTTTGAATGTATCAACAGATTTTTTCCACTAAACACTGATACATATTCACATCAGAATTATATGCATTCAAATTGTGTCAACAGAGTTTTATCATGTGCATATGTAACTCAATTATCATGTTGATACAAATTATATAAGGTGGGAAAAACTCTATTGATGTGCATATGTAACTCTATTCCTTGACATCGTGACCTGCTTCCAGTGGAACAGGAAATATAAGCTCAAAAATAAAAGTCATGTTATCTCAGGGCATCACCATCTTCATATTTTCTAGGAATTCCACCTTGCAATGATATATGCAGTCCACATGTAGAATTGAGGCCTATAATTTGTGAAAAATGCAGTGTAGTCACCACCTTCAAAATATTCACTCTCTCAAAATTTTGGATCCCCTAATTTTAAACAAATAGCAATAATTATAGCACAATAATTTTCAATTACTTTCCCCAAAATATTTTAGTTACCCCAACATTTAATTTCCCCTAGAGAATTTAGTTCCCTCAAAAATTTTAGTTCCCCAAAAATTTAGTTCCCTATAGATTTAACACATACCCCACAAAAAATAGTCATCTTAAACATTAAAGGGGCAAAAAAAATTTAGTTACCCTCAAAATTTAGTTCCCCCATTTATTTAAAATATTCACCCCGTAAAATCTTGGATCCCCTAATGTTAAACGAATATCAATAATTAAATCGCAAAAATTAAAGCGAGAAAAATAATGACGTTCATCTCTACTTTTAATGTTTCTTTTTCTTTGCTTGCTTGTATCTTAACAACATACTTCAATGATGAAGTTAAACTGGCCATGCTAATTTTCAGAATCCTATAAATAGAATTTGAGAACTTAGATTCGCAGAAATTATATTGGAGTTGTGTCCTATATGTTGACAGAAGTAACTATTACAATCTCTAATTGCTTAATTCTGACATGTCAATCTTGCAATCTTTTTATTGCACAATACATAGCTAAAACTGGGTCCTTCTCACATATTATTTTTATTTCTTGTTGCACAACATATATTGCAGATTGATGTCCATGATCTTGTCACATTTCTTCAAAGCTTAGTTCCAGACAATTTTTCTTTTTTTGCAATGTCTATTAATGATTTAAGGCCTTCCACTGGGAAGTGAAATTAGAAGGCATGCTTCCATGTTCTTAGTCTTATTATCCTTGTATTTCAATGACTCTAATAGCATGTTGTGATAGGAAATGGGTATCAACCCTATTTTGATTGTTGCTCAAATTTATATAGATGGTAATTAGCAGTACAATTACAAATATAGCTTTATTTCATAACATCAAAATTGCACATTAAAACTTCAAATAATTATACTGTTAGAAACCCTTAGTACCCTTTGTCATTAAATGTTTTTTTCAAGTGGAATTTTCTTTCTTCCTTGGTGATAGAAAAGAGAAGTGAAGGGGTGACTCTGTTGGACCTTGCTTTGACTTATGAATATTCCTACTAACATCCTTCATGATCTCTTTTGATAAAGATGCTGCAGTGACCTGATTTCTTTATAGCTTTGGACTGATATTACTTAAATCGCGAAGATTATTTGCATTCAGACTTTCTAGCTTAGGGCTTAAATGCTGGTGTACCATTGGTCTATTCGATTTAATGTAAATATGTGGATCATATCCTCTTTTTCTCTCATCGTCTACTGGTCCATTCCATTTTATATAATGTATATCTTTGATCCCCACCCCTCCCAGGTCAATATTGTAGCAATAAACATACTGTTAATGCAACTAAGAAAATAGATAGACATGCTGATAAAACAACTGAGAAATGTACATGCTTAGGATTTTCCTGATACTTACATGCAAATAGATCATGTCCACCAGCCCGATTGCTTATCAGCCCTCAAACGTTTATGGAAATAAAGGCCAATGTGTTGTGACTTCTTAGATGTTTTGATATATATCTTGGATATCTGTGAGCATTCTGTGGATTGTGATGCCTTTTAGTAAATTATCCATATGCATGGTTACCAAGTTCAACATGTTTTTCATAATTTATAAAGTGAAATGTTCTGTACCTGATTATACAACATTTGTTGGGGTTCAAAGTCATATAACCTCCCTCAAAAAAGTCTCTATAACCTCTTTTATGAGTTCAGATTCTCCTTCTCAAAGAATTATGATATTCTTGAGTTTCCACGTTCTGAGGACATGTGTTTTGTCAAACATTTATTGAGAATTTCTAGAATATATAGAGTTTTCTTCATTATGCAATTTTTTAAAGTGCATTTGAGATATTCACAAATTTTATGTTTTCCATCCTCCCATTGATTTTTTTTCCTTCAAGCTTTGTTGTGTTTTCATAGGTGAGTTGAATCCCAAGGGAGCTTGAGATATTTAGAATTTTAATTTTTCATGCCATCCTAAACCCCTTGAAGTTTTACACTGATTTTCGCTTGGCATGGGGTGCTATTTATATAATTTTCATGTTTTATCCCTTTTTACCCTCTTCTAAATTTTTGAGGATGGTCAATTGGGTTCGACATGCTCTAAAAGTTCTGAAATATGCTTCTCTGAAGTCTTAATAACAGTAATTGGTATGTTCCTTTATAACTTACCTAAATTTTAAATTGTATTAAATCAAGAGAGCCTCATCTCTCCTCGATAATTTCCTCCTTAATAACAAATAATAAGTGCAGTTATCTCATAGCTTGGTTTCTCATAATATTGTGTAAAAATATCAAATAAATTTGCATTGATTCACCATCAACCTGGTTCTTCTGGCTTAAGTTATTTCTTGAACTGGAGCTGCAGACCACTTTTCTTTATCCAGATATATGCCTTCTCAGCTACAACGGTCCGGGCTGCAACCTGTAGGAAAAATCAAAAACATCGATTAGGCACAAAATCAAACAATCCACAGGAAAAAAGTTCAAGTTGGAGATGACTTTGAGCTAGAAGTACGATCCCGGTCTTACGGAAACCATCTATTGTCTTCTTGAGAAAAGGATTTCCCAAAACTTCAAACATATCATAGGTGTTATCTACGTAATTGTGATTAGAGGGAAGGGTAATACAAAACACACTTACATGCTCATACTTAAAAATGCACATATAAATCAAAATAAACCCAATAAAACTTAAAGGAGATGGTTTGAGCTTATATTTAAGGTAAGATATACTTAATGTACCATCGACTTTGGCTTTTGAATTGCTGACTACATGTTAAAAACAGAAATTATATCTCATAGAGTAATGTGAACATGTGAGATTATGCATTGATGCAGATAAAGGACGGATTGTCCATCTGAAAAAATTGGTGGAATATTTACTTCATCGTAGTGCCCTATTGCAAATCACAAACTTGAATCTAGACTGCTTACCAGGCATGCATAACTAAAGATATTCATGCGGCATGCATAACTTTATACAGGATCAATATTTCTTAAAATAACCGAGCACTTAACAAATTATTCATGTCTGAATTCTGCATGTAATTTCATTTATCTTTTGTTCTCTTGTATAAAGATTAGTCATAACAATTTTTAAACAAAGACATGCCAATGGTTTTGATCTCTGAGCCCGTCCAATCAAATTCATGCCAATGGTTCTGATCTCTGAGCATGCTTCTCGTTTAGTATCTGCACCCTCTGCAATACACATTGATTAAAGCTATGTAGAATACAAATGCTATGCCTAAAGCTATGTAGCTTAATTATTCTTAAGACATTAATTACACATTATTAAGACATATGTTGCACATGCATATTGCTTGTGTATGCGTATACACGTGTCATGGTATAATTCAGAAATTTTTTTCCTGACATCAAACTACCAAGTAATTTACACTGTCTCTATGGTATATGAAAGCTTTAATTTCTCTAAAATCATTTTCTATTTTTTGGCTAGCTAAACTCTATGTGTTCATGACTTGGATGCTCGTTTTATAAATAAAATAAGATTTAAAAATAGTCTAAAAGCTCGAAAAGATGTTCAGACTGTTATATAAAAATTCAGACCTGCTTAACAATATAAAAGATAAAGGAAAACCGAACGTAACAAACAAAAGTCAGTAAATTCAAACTTACAATAATTTTCTCATACATAAACAAAATGAACATGTTAGATATCGAAACCATCAAATTTTGGAGCAGGAAAGCGAACGTATCAAACTATCAGAATGCATAGATCTCATTCTGATCAACTTCCATCCAAAAAAACAAAAAAATCAAAAATAGAACTTACATTTCAACAAATCAAAAACAGAAAGCTGGTGGCGTTACCTTCATTAGGCGTGTAGAAATATTTGAGCATGAACCTTTAGCATCACCTTCCTTTAGAAGCGTAACCTTCCAGCCAAATTTATTTCAGCCAAAAAATCAAAAACAAAAAAACGAATCAGTCGAACTGATTAAAATTAGTTGGGGAGAGAGATCGACGTGGGGGTGGTCACGGGGATGGCTGGAAGTTTGAGGCTCAGGGCGGCGCACTTATGCAGTAGGGGGCTCGGGTTGCCACAAAAAACTCGAAATTATCCCTATGTTGATAATACTGTTACCATTATCCCTAAAACAACAAAATAACTTTGAGATTTAGTATGGACACATTAAGTTCGGAATTCAGTATTAGCATGTGCAAGAACACAAAAAAAAACAAATAACCATTGAAATAACCAATTATTGATAATACTGTTACCATTAAATGTAATTGTTATTGTTAAATGTTTGATTAACATCTAAAGTATCAAATTATGCAATCAAACTGTACCGCATTTCAAAGACTTCCCCTAACAGAACTCTATAACTTGCAAAATCTCAACTTTAAGCTATATGCAAAGCAAGAAGGGTAAAGCACAGAACTTGCTTCTGTAGCTCTTCAACCCACTTCTTAGCTTTCTCAAATGACTGCTGCAATCAAAATCTCACCGTGCTTGTGATATCAAACACAGTAATACCCAATAATATCCATCTGATAGTGTGAGCCTGCTATGCTCATGGTTGAAAGAATCGGCTACCACCTTGAGTCAATTTTAGGGGGGAAATTGAAACTTTGGTCATTTTTTATAAATCCAACCCATCTCGCAGTTTAAAAGCCTATGTTTAAGGACAATTAGTACCTTAAGGCGGCTGGAGTAAGGCGGTCCCTAAAACCGACGGTTGAGCTCGAGGACCATGCGAGGATCGAGCTCGACGGCGACGACGGACTTGGCGACTTCCGGTATCGGAACTGATCTCAAGGACGACATCGGTGGGCTTGATGCCAGTTTGCGGTCAGGGCTCCAGGAGTTTTGGGTTCGAGCTCCATGATTTCCCTTGCTTGCGGTCAGGGGGAGAGAGAGAGACTTTTTTATGAAACAATTTTGCCTCCCACATAGTTCTGTTATGAAACAGGAATTTCAAAAATTTTAAGTTTTCATTCAAAATTTCAATTTTTAAATTCCCCCCAAGCTTTCAAATCTATGACTTAACCAATTTCTCATCTCCCAATTTCTCATATCTCATATTCAACATACAACAACAAAATGTATAATAGATTACTCAAATTCTCTTATCCCTTATCCAAATTCTCTTATCCAAATTCTCTTAACCAAAATCTCTTATACAACAACTCTTATCCAATTTCTCTTGATAACATCCCTATTTTATAGAATAGATAGGCGAGTTTACAAAAGAGGCTCTCAAAACATGATCTATATACATCACAAAAATAGGATCACGTTCTAAGACCTAGATACACCAAAAAGTTATGCAAAGATAACACACATGACTACCTCTAAGTCAAAGATCAGCAGACTCCACCTTTGGCTCCAGAACCCTGACTGCAGGAAACTCTTCAGAACTATCAACACCCGGTGTTCAATGCAAAGCAGGAGCACCATGTAAATCATAATAACTTCAAGAATTTTGGTGTTTAACCATTTATGTGAGCATAAGTAAAAATTACTAATAACAAAGCTTAAAATAATGAGAGTACATTTTACCAAAGAACTAACTACTCAAGCTAATAAAGAATAAAGTAACATGCATCATTCTGTGGTAGATTTCTTACATTTCTACAAGTTAAGCCAAACCTAGGCCGTGAATCATATTGGGAGTACAGGAGCAACCAAGGAGTCCACTACAAGCCAGTGGGCGCTCACCTGGGCTAAGCCCACTGCAACAACAGGAGGGTGGACACAATGACTCATTGACTCACATTAACAACCGGAGTAAAACTTTCTTTTGGAACAAATCATGGCTCCAGTCGCTACCCATTCCCACTAATATAATTTACCCCATACCCAGTGAGTCTCAAGTGCTCAGTGTAAGCCAAGTGTACATCGCTCAACCTCTCAGTGATATGTCACATGTGTAATGCTAATTTGCTACTATTTCTTTTATTTATCACATGAGGCAAGTATTCAATCTCTTGTTTCATTTATAGTCACATTGAATTTAGGCAATATGTAGGTGTGCTATGTGGTACCATACATTCTCATGTCCATGAATTTAACAAGATGTTCCTTCAAGATGTTGCACGGGATTTTCATAACAGGATTCAACAAGACTTTCTTCTAGTGTTTGTAGTTATTGCACACCCATCATAAAACTAAATTCAATGTCATGGACTTAAAGTGCAATTATTAACATAAAATAGTAACATGTAGCTGATAACAATTGTTTGAACATGAAATATTAGCATAGCGACAAGTAACATGGTAGCAATCATGTTATCAATTAAACCGACATTTTACAAATGACAGATATTGTGTGCAGTATTTCATATGAATGTTAATTGAAAACAAAGCACTAACTAAGTAATAATACCCGAATATGAGAATCATGCAATGGTTGGCACTTCATTAAGATGGAATTTCAATTCATGGTGATCTCAGTTAAATGTCATCATTGATCATCTTTACATGCTTAACCATATTTTCATGGTTTCAATTTCATCCTTAGGCAAACATCGAGACTTAATTATCAAACCATAAGTTCATGAGTTAATTTTATGATCCTTCAAGCATTCATTTAGGGACTTAAGGGTCTGAACCCTCAGCTAAAATCATTGGGTATTCTGAATTTTAAGGGACAGTCTACAACATAGCTCAAAATACAACCAATCATCTAATAAGTCATGGTTTATGAGTTTATGGTCTCCATGACACAAAAGAGGGTTCAGTCATGCTCAGAAAAGAGATCGGCAGGTTCATATCAATACCCAAAAGTTGACTACCATGAATAACAGAGCCAAAGAAAAGCTTGGCTGAAATTTTAGAGCCAAATAGGGTTCAAACCATCATGATAAAGGAACAACAGAGCATAGGGCAACGGCATGAGTTGCCACCAAGCCCAACAACAACCAACAACCAACGCTCAAAAATCATCATAGCTATGAAACATAAACATTTAATACCGAAAATTTTGAATTGAGAGTGATTTACCTGAAATTCGGACTCATCGAACGAACATAATAGAGATCGCAAATTCAGATTTCAGATCAGTCCCGAACAAGAGAGAAATTCCCTAAATCGCATAAAAGGGCAACTTTCCTTTGAAAATCGAAATTTTTGATAACAAGCTGAAATCTTTGGACTTACCCAAGCTTAAATAGGGGAAGGAAAGAGCCTAGGTGGCTTGTAGAAAAGCTGAGAAGGTGACACGAAGCCTTTACCTTCAGATCTGAAGCAAAACATGTCAAAACTCCAAAATTCTAGGGTTTGAGATGAGACACGTGTAGTAGGAGGTGGAAGGAAGATGAGCTTCGATTTGCTCCAAGGAGGTGCTGGCATGTAGAGGAGAGAGGATAGCATGTCTGAGTTTTCTTCTTCTTTCTTCTCTTTATTTGTGCGGCTGTTTTCACGTGCGCGCCTGTGCATTTTTTCGAGAGAGAAACACAAGAGAGATATCGGGAGGGGAGAGAGATGGGTTTAATTTTGGGCTTGATGGGCTGGGCTGGAAAACAAAAAGAAAGACAGAAAAAAGAAAAAGAAAGACACAGACAAAAAAACAGAGAAGGCCTTGGGCCTTTTAAAAGCAAAAATGGGCTTTACATGGGGGCAGCCGCCCCGCCCAACACGGGCACCGGCAAGGGAGGCCGACCCTGCCAGACATCCCGGAGGGGCCACCGGGGGCTCGACAGCCTGCGGAAACCCCCTGACAGCCGCCAGGGAGATTTTCTGACCACAACAGCCCCTTTCTGCTGTTTTCGGCCTCCCGTGAAGCGTCCCGGCTACAAGGAGCCCTATCAGCCGTCCAACGGCTATACAGGGCAGGTACATGGTGATGGGCTTTATCATGGTGATGAAGGAGGGAGCGGCTACTATGACAATGAAGGGGGAGGTTCCTATGGTGGTGGTGACTGCGTAGGCTACAGAAGACGAGGAGGGGGGGTCCACGAGGGGGCCATAGAGATCGCGGAAGGGGGCAATGGAGACCGTGGGAGAGGGCCACATGAGAGGTGGCAACACTATCATCAGCACAGACACGCAGACGATAGGGCATAGCAATGGCATTTTGGGGTTGATGGCAGAGTACAGAAGTTGAAGATGCTCGTGTTCAAGGGAGAGGATCCACATGCGTTGATTTATAGTGCAAAGAGGTTCTTTACTGTGTCTCGCATGATGGAGGTACATAAGTTGGAGGCAGCGGCTGTATGTATGGAGGGGAGAGTCTTAGAATCGTATCAGTGGAGGGAGCAGCGACACCCATTTCGTAGTTGGAAGGAGATTAAGGACCGATCTTGGAGAGGTTTTGGGATCCTCACATGGGGAACCTCCACGAGTAGTTGTTTGCACTCAGGCAGGACAGGCCCGTGAGGGAGTACATAGAGAAGTTTGAGACATTGTCAGGGCGAGTGCACGGGGTTACTGACGAGTCACTGGAGGGCACATTCATGAAGGGCGTAAAGCCCATTATTTACTTCGGGATTCGTCCATACAAGCCCCAGGGGCTGGTGGAGGTCATGGAGATGGCACAGATGGTAAAGGACCACCAGACGGAGGAAAGGAGAGCCCTGAGCAGTTGGGATGGGCAGGTTCAGCGTGGAGCTCCAGCAGCGGCGGGGGGCTGAAGGTGGTTACATGGATATAGATCAGGCGAGTGATGAGAAGATTGAGAAGAAGAGCAGCACACCACCAGCAATGGGTCAGTTCAGGAGGATGACTGACGTCAAGATGAAGAAGAAGAGACAAGAAGGGCCGTGTTTCAGATGCGATGAGAGGTTCACCCCATGGCATCATTGTGGGGTGCGTAGGATGTAAGTGCTGATAGCCGGGGATGAAGAGGAGGATGTCGTGGATGATGAAGAGCCTGGAGTGGACGACGACAACCACTCGGAGTAGGACCGCTATAAAATTCATGCACCACCTTGAGGACAAGGTGGTTTTTTGGGGTGGAGTAATGATAGAGCCGACACCATATTTAGGAGTTTGGGTCCATTGGGGGCATTCTAGGCCTTTTCGTAGTATTTTATTATTATAAGGGCTTATTAGTAAATTGCTAAAAGAGGGAAATTGTATTAAATGGGGATGGTGCGTCCGGTCCTATCTTATGCATTATTTGATTGTTTTGATAAATCGGAGAGATAGTTCTTCGGCTACGAGAGGGTGCGGACATCCCCTATCAATTGGCATCTTCGGAGGGCGATTACCCCTACAATTGTAATCAACTATCCTTTTTTTCTCTGTTTATCTAGTAAAATTCCAGATTTGTGTTTGGTTCCTATCATGTTCTCCAATTCAATTTTTAAGCAATTCACATTTTATCCTATGCATCCAACAATTTCTGAGTTCCAGTCATATTGTATGAACGTTTTATGCTTTCTCATATAGAAGTTAGGGTTATTGGCTAATCATATTATAGGAATCTTGGATACTAGGTATTTTGCATTACGATGGTTGGAGATCGTACTATCTTAGACAATAAACATCTTATTCTGAAACTTGTCTGTTTAACTTTGCTAGGTAAAAATGTATCCAAAAGAAATGTCAAAATAAGGAAATTTGGGGAATCTGGTCCAAGCAAGGAAGAATTGAGGAAGACCATTATCGAAATTCTGACCAAAGTTAATTGCAACACGGTGAGTCACACAGTTATATTATTCGTAATAAACAAAAGAGCTCAAGGACATGAAAACTCGGATGGAGCTCTTAAAGATATCTTGCTTTCTATATTTATTCTTTTTTACTTATTATTTTGAGGTATTTATTCATTTCATAAGCAACATTATGCAGTTTTATTTACTATTTTGTGTTTTGTATGATTTGTGTCAGGCTACCTTCACTGATATTCTCAAGGAGCTTGGTAGGTTATTTTATTGTTTGCGACCATGTATTTTTTTAAAGATGAGTTATTTTTTAAAGATGAGTTTTACCAGTAACATTTTTCTACCAACCTTAGCTAGCTATTATGGAAGGGATTTTACTTCGAGAAAAGCCACTATTAAACTAATGATCCAAGAAGAACTGACCAAATTAGCTGATGCAGACGATGATGATGGCGAGGAAGATGAAGGTGATGATCTTCTCTGCTAGCAATTTTAAGCTTGTGATTTCCTTCTCGATACCATGATCTTTGGCATCACATGACTATATTTCCTTCTAGATACCATGATCTTTGGCATCACATGACTATATTTTATGTAAACTGCTCCAAACATCATTGCATTTTCCAAACATCTTCGCCAGACACTAAAGAATGTGCATTTTCTACAATTCTTTATACTAGTTTCATGTTGTGATAGAGCCGGCACCATATTTAGGAGTTTTGGTCCATTAAGGGCATTTTAGGCCTTTTCGTAGTATTTTAATTATTATAAGGGCTTATTAGTAAATTGCTAAAAGAGGAAAATTGTATTAAAGGGGGAGGGTGCGGCCGGCCCTAGCGTATGCATGATTTGATTGTTTTATAAATAGGAGAGATAGTTCTTCGGCTACGGGAGGGTGCGGACGTCCCTTATCAATCGGCGTTTCGGGAGGGTGATTACCCCTACAATTGTAATCAACTATCCTTTTATTCTTAGTTTATCTAATAAAATTTCAGATTTGTGTTTGATTCCTATCATTTTGGTTTCAGAGCGAATAACGATCCATGGCGGCGACGACAAGATCCAAGGACAAGTTTGAATCTTTGGAGGAGAAATTCAATGGTGAGATCGATGGCGTGAAGAAAACCCTAGTGGAAAACGGCGAGGCGATTTCGAAATTGATGGCTACCGTAGATCGGATCAACGAGAGGTTGACGGCTAGGCAAGACAAGCAAGATGAGGCTCTGGTACAAATCTATCTTCCAACTATCGATCCTTACAAAAAAGGATGGGAAAGACGGCACGAATCCTAGTTCTTCGAAAAAGGTGCCACCTTTGGATACTAGGAATGAGAAGATGGAGAAAATTAACCAGGGTTTGCTTTCCGAAGCCGAGGAGAACTACGAAAAGAAAGAGGAAGATCCGTTGAAGGACAAGGAGTTCGTCGGCGATCAACGGGGAGGCGAGGGAAGCCGATCGAACCCCCAACGCCAACTTTGGGGGCGACCGGCCCTAAACGTGGGCGGGGGCAGCCGCCCCGCCCAACACGGGCACCGGTAGGGGTGCTCGACCCGGCCAGACATCCTGGTGGGGCCGTCGGGGGCTCGACAGCCTGCGGAAACCCCCGGCTGCTGCCAGGGGGTTTTCTGACCACGGCGAGCCCCGGTCTGCTGTTTTTCGGCCTCTCGTGATCCGTCCCGGTTACAAGGAGACCTATCAGCCGTCCAACAGCTATCCAGGGCAGGTACAAGGTGATGGGCATTATCATGGTAATGAAGGAGTGGACGGCTACTATGACGATGAAGTGGGAGGTGCTTATGGTGGTATTGGTGACTGGGTAGGCTACGGTGGACGAGGAGGGGGTCCACGAGGGGGCCATGGAGACCGCGAGAGAGGGCCACAGGGAGGACATGAGACACATCTGAGAGGTGGCAACACTATCATCAGCACAGACACGCAGACGGTAGGGTAGAGCAGGGGCATTTTGGGGTTGATGACAGAGTACAGAAGTTGAAGATGCTCGTGTTCGAGGGAGTGGATCCACATGCGTTAATTTATAGGGCAGAGAGGTTCTTTACTGTCTCGCATGACGGGGCACATAAGTTGGAGGCATCGGCTGTATGTATGGAGGGGAGAGTCGTAGGATGATATTAATGGAGGGAGCATCGACACCCATTTCGCAGCGGGGAGGAGATTTAGGACTGCATCTTGGAGAGGTTTTGGGATCCTCACATGGGGAACCTCCACGAGCAGTTGTTTGCACTCAGACAGGACATGCCCGTGAGGGAGTACATAGAGAAGTTTAAGACACTGTCAGGGCGAGTGCGCGGGGTCACTGAGTCATTGGAGGGCACATTCATAAAGGGCCTAAAGCCCATTATTTGCTCCGGGATTCATCTATACAAGCCCTAGGGGCTGGTGGAGGTCATGAAGATGGCACAGATGGTAGAAGACCACCAGACGGAGGAGAGAGGAGGGCCCGGGGCAGTTGGGATGGACAGGTTCAGCGTGGAGCTCCAACAACGGTAGGGGGCTGAATGCGGTTACAGGGATAGATCAGGCGAGTCATGAGAAGATTGAGAAGAAGAGCAGCACACCGCCAGCAGTGGGTTAGTTCAGGAGGATGACTGATGCCGAGATGAAGAAGAAGAGACAGAAAGGGCCATGTTTCAGATTCGATGAGTGGTTCACTCTAGGGCACCATTGTGGGATGCGCAAGCTGTAAGTGCTGATAGCCGATATGACGAGGATATCGTGGATGAGGAAGAGACCGGAGTGGATGACGACCACCACTTGGAGTAGGACCGTCATAGAATTCATGCACCAGCTTAAGGACAATGTGGGTTTTTTGGGTGGAGTAATGATAGAGCCGGCACTATATTTAGGAGTTTGGGTCCATTAGGGGCATTCTAGGCCTTTTCATAGTATTTTAATTATTATAAGGGCTTATTAGTAAATTGCTAAAAGAGGGAAATTGTATTAAAGGGGAAGGATGCGTCCGGCCCTAGCTTATGCATTATTTGATTGTTTTGATAAATTGGAGAGATAGTTCTTCGGCTACGAGAGGGTGCGGACGTCCCCTATCAATCGGCGTCTTCGAAGGGCGATTACCCCTACAATTGTAATCAACTATCCTTTTTTCTCAGTTTATCTAATAAAATTCCAGATTTGTGTTTGGTTCCTATCATATCCTCCAATTCAATTTTTAAGCAATTCACATTTTATCCTATGCATCCAACAATTTCTGAGTTCCAGTCATATTGTATGAACGTTTTATGCTTTCTCATATAAAAGTTAGGGTTATTGGCTAATCATATTATAGGAATCTTGGATACTAGGTATTTTGCATTACGATGGTTGGAGATCGTACTATATTAGACAATAAACATCTTATTCTGAAACTTGTCTGTTTAACTTTGCTAGGTAAAAATGTATCCAAAAGGAATGTCAAAATAAGGAAATTTGGGGAATCTGGTCCAAGCAAGGAAGAATTGAGGAAAACCATTATCGAAATTCTGACCAAAGTTAATTGCAACACGGTGAGTCACACAGTTATATTATTCGTAATAAACAAAAGAGCTCAAGGATATGAAAACTCGGATGGAGCTATTAAAGATATCTTGCTTTCTGTATTTATTCTTTTTTACTTATTATTTTGAAGAATCTATTCATTTCATAAGCAACATTATGCAGTTTTATTTACTATTTTGTGTTTTGTATGATTTGTGTCAGGCTACCTTCACTGATATTCTCAAGGAACTTGGTAGGTTATTTTATAGTTTGCGACTATGAATTTTTTAAAGATGAGTTGTACTATTAGCATTTTTCTACCAACCTCAGCTAGCTATTATGGAAGGGATTTTACTTCGAGAAACGCCACTATTAAACTAACGATCCAAGAAGAACTGACCCAATTAGATGATGCAGAAGATGATGAGGACGGGGAAGACGAATGTGATGATCTTCTCATCTAGTAATTTTAAGCTTGTGATTTCCTTCTAGATACGATGATCTTTGGCATCGCATGACTATATTTTATGTAAATGCTTTATGCTTCTGCACATCGAGCCACGTAAATGTGAGCTAATAAACATCTCCAAATATCATTGCATTTTCTAAACATCTTCGCCAGGCACTAAAGAATGTGCATTTTCTACAATGCTTTATACTAGTTTCATGTTGTTCTCCAATTCAATTTTTAAATTATTCACATTTTATCCTATGCATCCAACAATTTCCGAAACGTTTTATGCTTTCTCATATAGAAGTTAGGGTTATTGGCTAATCATATTATAGGAATCATGGATACTAGGTATTTTGCATTACGATGGTTGGAGATCATACTATCTTAGACATTAAATATCTTATTCTGAAACTTGTCTGTTTAACTTTGCTAGGTAAAAATGTATCCAAAAGGAATGTCAAAATAAGGAAATTTGGGGAATCTGGTCCAAGTAAGGATGAATTGAGGAAGACCATTATCGAAATTTTGACCAAAGTTAATTGCAACACGGTGAGTCACACAGTTATATTATTCGTAATAAACAAAAGAGCTCAAGGATATGAAAACTCGGAAGTAGCTAGATATCTTGCTTTCTATATTTATTCTTTTTTACTTATTATTTTGAAGTATCTATTCATTTCATAAGCAACATTATTCAGTTTTATTTACTATTTTGTGTTTTGTATGATTTGTGTCAGGCTACCTTCACTGATATTCTCAAGGAACTTGGTAGGTTATTTTATAGTTTGCGACTATGAATTTTTTAAAGATGAGTTGTACTATTAGCATTTTTCTACCAACCTCAGCTAGCTATTATGGAAGGGATTTTACTTCGAGAAACGCCACTATTAAACTAACGATCCAAGAAGAACTGACCCAATTAGATGATGCAGAAGATGATGAGGACGGGGAAGACGAATGTGATGATCTTCTCATCTAGTAATTTTAAGCTTGTGATTTCCTTCTAGATACGATGATCTTTGGCATCGCATGACTATATTTTATGTAAATGCTTTATGCTTCTGCACATCGAGCCACGTAAATGGGAAGCTAATAAACATCTCCAAACGTTATAGCATTTTCTAAACATATTTGCCAGACACTAAAGAATGTGCATTTTCTACAATTCTTTATACTAGTTTCATGTTCTCCAGTTTAATTTTTTAATTTACATTTTATCATTTGCATTCAACAATTTCCGAGTTCTAGTCATCTTGTATGAACGTTTTATGCTCTCTCTTTTAGAAGTTAGGGTTATTGGCTAATCATATTATAGGAATTTTGGATACTAGGTATTTTGCATTACGATGGTTACTATCTTAGACAATAAACATCTTATTCTGAAACTTGTCTGTTTACCTTTGCTAGGTAAAAACGTTTCCAAAAGGAATGTCAAAATAAGGAAATTTGGGGAATCTGGTCCAAGTAAGGATGAATTGAGGAAGACCATTATCGAAATTCTGACCAAAGTTAATTGCAACACGGTAAATCACAACATTATATTATTCGTAATAAACAAAAGAGCTCAAGGACATGAAAACATGGATGGAGCTCTTAACGATATCTTGCTTTCTATATTTATTCTTTTTTTACCTATTATTTTGAGGTATTTATTCATTTCATAAGCAACATTATGCAGTTAAAGTTACTATTTTGTGTTTTGTATGATTTGTGTCAGGCTACCTTAACTGATATTCTCAAGGAACTTGGTAGGTTATTTTATAGTTTGCGACCATGTATTTTTAAAGATGAGTTTTACCAGTAACATATTTCTACCAACCTCAGCTAGATATTATGGAAGGGATTTTACTTCGAGAAAAGCCACACTATTAAACTAACGATCCAAGAAGAACTGGCCAAATTAGCTGATGCAGAAGATGATGAGGGCGAGGAAGAAGAAGGTGATGATAGTCTCTGCTAGCAATTTTAAGCTTGTGATTTCCTTCTAGATACCATGATCTTTGGCATCGCATGACTATATTTTATGTAACTGCTTTATGCTTCTGCACATCGAGCCACATAAATGGGAGCTAATAAACAGCTCCAAACGTCATTGCATTTTCCAAACATCTTCACCAGACACTAAAGAATGTACATTTTCTACAATTCTTTATACTAGTTTCATGTTGTTCTACAATTCAATTTTTAAATAATTCACATTTTATCCTATGCATCCAACAATTTCCGAGTTCTAGTCATCTTGTATGAACCTTGTATGAACGTTTTATGCTTTCTCATATAGAAGTTAGGGTTATTGGCTAATCATATTATAGGAATCTTTGATACTAATTATTTTGCATTACGATGGTTGGAGATCGTACTGTCTTAGGCAATAAACATCTTATTCTGAAACTAGTCCGTTTAACTTTGCTAGGTAAAAATGTATCCAAAAGGAATGTCAAAATAAGGAAATTTGGGGAAGCTGGTCCAAGTAAGGAAGAATTGAGGAAGACCATTATCGAAATTCTGACCAAAGTTAATTGCAACACGGTGAGTCACACAGTTATATTATTCGTAATAAACAAAAGAGCTCCACGGATGGAGCTCTTAAAGATATATTGCTTTCTATATTTATTCTTTTTTATACTTATTATTTTGAGGTATTTATTCATTTCATAAGCAACATTATGTAGTTTTATTTACTATTTAGTGTTTTGTATGATTTGTGTCAGGCTACTTTCACTGATATTCTCAAGGAACTTGGTAGGTTATTTTATAGTTTGCTACTATTTATTTTTTTAAAGATGAGTTTTACCAGTAACATTTTTCTACCAACCTCAGCTAGCTATTATGGAAGGGATTTTACTTCGAGAAAAGCCACTATGAAACTAATGATCCAAGAAGAACTGACCAAATTAGCTGATGCAGAAGATGATGAGGATGCGGAAGATGAAGGTGATGATCTTCTCTGCTAGTAATTTTAAGCTTGTGATTTCCTTCTAGATACCATGATCTTTGGCATCGCATGACTATATTTTATGTAACTGTTTTATGCTTCTGCACATCGAGCCACATAAATGGGAGCTAATAAACAGCTCCAAACGTCATTGCATTTTCCAAACATATTTGCCAGACACTAAAGAATGTGCATTTTCTACAATTCTTTATACTAATTTCATGTTCGCCAATTCAATTTTTAAATAATTCACATTTTATCCTATGCATCCAACAATTTCCGAGTTGTTGTCCTCTTGTATGAACGTTTTATGCTTTCTCATATAGAAGTTAGGGTTATTGGCTAATCATATTATATGAATCTTGGATACTAGTTATTTTGGATTACGATGTTTGGAGATCGTACTATGTCAGACAATAAACATATTATTCTGAAACTAGTCTGTTTAACTTTGCTAGGTAAAAATGTATCCAAAAGGAATGTCAAAATAAGGAAATTTGGGGAATCTGGTCCAAGTAAGGAAGAATTGAGGAAGACTATTATCGAAATTCTGACCAAAGTTAATTGCAACACGGTGAGTCACACAGTTATATTATTCGTAATAAATAAAAGAGCTCAAGGACATGAAAACCCGGCTGGAGCTCTTAAAGATATCTTGCTTTATATAGTTATTCTTTTTTACTTATTATTTTGAGGTATTTATTCATTTCATAAGCAACATTATGCAGTTTTATTTACTATTTTGTGTTTTGTATGATTTGTGTCAGGCTACCTTCACTGATATTCTCATGGAACTTGGTGGGTTATTTTTTAGTTTGCTACTATGTATTTTTTTAAAGTTGAGTTTTACTATTAACATTTTTCTACCAACCTCAGTTAGCTATTATGGAAGGGATTTTACTTCGAGAAAAGCCACTATTAAACTAATGATCCAAGAAGAACTGACCAAATTAGCTGATGCAGAAGATGATGAGGACGAGGAAGATGAAGGTGATGATCTTCTCTGCTAGCAATTTTAAGCTTGTGATTTCCTTCTAGATACCATGATCTTTGGCATCGCATGACTATATTTTATGGAACTGCTTTATGCTTCTGCACATCGAGCCACATAAATGGGAGCTAATAAACAGCTCCAAATGTCATTGCATTTTCCAAACATCTTCGCCAGACACTGAAGAATGTGCATTTTCTACAATTCACGATGGTTGGAGATCATACTATGTCAGACAATAAACATATTATTCTGAAACTAGTCTGTTTAACTTTGCTAGGTAAAAATGTATCCAAAAGGAATGTCAAAATAAGGAAATTTGGGGAATCTGGTCCAAGTAAGGAAGAATTGAGGAAGACCATTATCGAAATTCCGACCAAAGTTAATTGCAACACGGTGTGTCACACAGTTATATTATTCGTAATAAACAAAAGAGCTCAAGGACATGAAAACTCGGATGGAGCTCTTAAAGATATCTTGCTTTCTATATTTATACTTTTTTTACTTATTATTTTGAGGTATTTATTCATTTCATAAGCAACATTATGCAGTTTTATTTACTATTTTGTGTTTTGTATTATTTGTGTCAGGCTACATTCACTGATATGCTCAATGAACTTGGTAGGTTATTTTATAGTTTGCGACTATGTATTTTTAAAAGATGAGTTTTACCATTAACATTTTTCTACCAACCTCAGCTCGCTATTATGAAAGGGATTTTACTTCGAGAAAAGCCACTATTAAACTAATGATCCAAGAAGAACTGACAAATTAGGCTGGTAGGACGTGGCCCTATAGAACTACAAGAAAGGCACAGAGATTGTATATGCCTTCTGTTCAAGATGTCGTCATTCAACCATGCATTAACTTGTGATTTTCGGGCAACATATGTATATAGAGAATAAATACCCGGCGTTGGTCTCTTTTTGCGCAGAGGCTAATTGGCATCGGGTTTTTTTTTGTTGAAGCTTTTTGTTGGCGCAGTCATGATGTAAACAGAAAACAATACTGCCATACAAGCTTAAAATTGGCTGTAGGGAAAACCAACCCAACAAAAAATAGATACTTGTAAATCCTCCATCTAAAGCCATTGTGTGAGGATGCGGTTGCAACAGTTGAAGAGGTGATGGTTGCATTAACCGAATCTGATCTTGTATTTGGTGTTTGTTTAAAGGGGTGCCAAGGATATAATTTGCAGACTTGTGTAAAAGAAAACCCGTGTTTTTAGTCGGTTTAAGCACGTTATGGATTGATTAGAGCCATGCATAGAAGGTTTGAAGTCGGTTGGTTGGCCTTTCCTGGAAGTAGTTTTTCTGTTTTTTTGGATGGATTATAAGTTGTAACACAATGTTTGATACTGTGGGGAGATATATATGTAGTTTTTGTACATATATGAAGAATGGTGTAATTGGGTTTATACTGGAAGTTTTATATACGTTAAGCAAGAATTTTTGTGGTTTGCTGTTATTGGGCGTAAGGGTGCATCTATAACATATTGGTTAGGTTTCTGCTCACTAAATGGTGTGAGTAGAGTTAGAGATTAGCTCCGGCTAACGCCATCAAAAAAATGCCATTTGACATTGGACCGGTCATAGTGTATAATTTAGGCGTTCATTGATTGAGGATGATCGCAGACTTGGTGGCAGACTGTTGGCCAGGGAACAGAATAGAATAGTAAAGTCTTATCATTCTATTAATAAGAGAAATGTCTTTTAAGTATATGAGAAATACAAGCTAATAACTTAGATATTTAAGGTAACAACTTAGATATTTACAGTAGTTAACAACTAACGACTTAGATATTTAAGATAACAACTTAGATATTTACAGTAGTTAACAACTAACAACTTAGATATTTAAGATAACAACTTATATATTAGTAGCTAACAACTAACAACTTTGACTAATTATCTTCAACATGCCCCGCAAGATGGACGGTCTTTGCGCAAGTCCAATCTTGGAAAACCGATCATGAAAACGCGTCCGGGCAAGTGGTTTAGTAAGAGCATTACCGAGTTGATCTTGGCCAAAAATGTGTTGAACCCGGAGTGCACCAAGCTATACCTGTTCTCTTACAAAGTGAAACGCCAGTGCAAGATGTTTCATTCTCGAATGAAAACTTAGATTGGCTGAGTAGTGAGTTGCACCTAAATTATCACAGTATATGCTTGGTGGTTCATCCAGTTTAATACCAAGCTCATAAATAAGAGAATGTAGCCAAAGAACCTCAGCAATAGTAGATGCAACGTCGCGAAATTCAGCTCCAGTGGAGGAACGAGCTAGACCTTTTTGTTTCTTTGAACTCCATGACAGTGTGTTTCGACCGAGAAACAATATAGCCAGTAGTTGAGACATAGTTTTCCAATCTCCAGCCCAATCTGCATCACTGTATGCGTGTAATCGTAATGGTGAACTGCAATGGACAGTAATGCCATGGTCAGACGTGCCAGTGAGATAACAGAGCAACCTTTTTATAGCAGCCCAATGCACGTCTGTCGGATGGTGCATGTATTGAGACAAACGATTGACAGTAAAAGCAACATCTGGGCGAGTAAGAGACAAGTATTGTAAACTGCCGATAAGTGCTCGATAATTGGTTGGGTTTGGCAGTGGTGTACTATCATTAATAGTGAGAGAAGGTTGAGTAATCATTGGCGTCGGAACAGGTTTAACTTCGATTATTCCAGCACGATTTAAAATATCGCTAATGTATTTCTTTTGGCTTAAGAACAGTCCTTGTGTATGAGGACACATTCCTACCCCAAGAAAGTAAGATAAGGCACCGAGATCTTTTAAAGAGACAGTAAAAGCAACATCTGGGCTAGTATGAGACAAGTACCGTAAACTGCCGATAAGAGCTCGATACTCGGTTGGGTTTGTCAGTGGTGTACCATCATTAAGAGTGAGAGAAGGTTGAGTAATCATTGGCGTATGAACAGTTTTAGCTTCGGTCATTCCAGCACGGTTTAAAAGATCACTATTGTATTTCTTTTGGCTTAAGAATAGTCCTTGTGTATGAGGACGCATTTCTACCCCCAAGAAAGTAAGACAAGGCATCGAGAACGAGCAACGATACTTGTACGAAAGGTTTGAACTGCGGTGGATGATGGACCAGTAATGATTATGTCATCGACATACACCAAAAGATAGAAGGAGATGGTGTTTTTGCGATAAAGAAAAAGAGAAGGATCAGCTATGGAGTTTTGAAAACCATAAGAGAGAAGAAAAGAGCGAAGCTCTTGATACCAAGCTCTTGGAGCTTGTTTAAGTCCATAAATGGCTTTGCGATTTTTACACACGAGTAGGGTGATCTTTGTCAATGAAACCGGGAGGTTGGGCCATAAAAATATCCTCTCATTGAGTGTACCTTGTAAAAAAGCATTGTTTATGTCAAGTTGACGTATAGACCAGCCATTTGTAACAGCTAAGGAAAGCACGAGTGTAACGACTGGTTTTCATGTATCTGGATTAATTATATTATATATATATATGTTTTGGTGGATTTTCTCCTCATGTGTGGTTTTCGTCTCCGTAGCTTTCATTTTCGATCGTTTCGTCGTGATTTTCTAGCTTCTTCCTTGGAATCGTCGATTTTGGAGTAAGTCATTCGTGACGGGCTTCATATCGGTCATATCTTATTGTTAGATCAAGCCTAAGAGTCTTAGGAATCGATCCCGGAGCTTCGCGCTCCATTTCGGAACTTCTTGTGCACGTTAGCCGGTAAAAGAAGGGGAACCGACCGACTAGATGAGAAACTAGTCGGTCGGTAGTTGTTCTTTGACCGACTAAATCTAAATGCTATTTTTGTACAGGAGTTACTGTTTATCGTTAGTCGGTCTAAGAACATTTGTCGACTGACTAGGTTGCAAACTAGTCGGTCAGCAATCGTTCTTTAACCGACTAGCTCTATGATCATTTTGATATCAAGTACTATTCATTCTTAGTCGGTCTAAGAACGTTTGTCGACCGGCTAGATGAGAAACTAGTCGGTCAGTAGTTGTTCTTTGACCGACTAAATCTAAATCCTATTTTTGTACAGGAGTTACTGTTTACACTTAGTCGGTCTGCGTTAGTCAACCGACCGACTAGTTCCCGAACTAGTCGGTCAGAGGTTGTTCTTTGACCGACTAATCAGTGTCGAAACCCTAATTTCTGGGCAGCCTCCAGGTTGTTTTCTATTTAAACCCCACTTCGTTTCTTTTCTTTCTTTCTCTTCTCCTGGCTTCTTTCCTTCCCCCTTGACCTCTGATCTTCCCCAATCTTCCTCTAGCCTTCCTCCTTCATCAAGAGCCTCCCCCCCTCTCCATTTAGGCCGGCCACCATGTCCTAGGCCATCTCCAACCCCCAAAAATCCCCAAAACCCCATTTCTCCAAATTTCTCCATCCATTTCCAGATCTGAACCGTAGGTTCCCCGGATCGTTTCTTCCGTCGACGTGCTTGCTCGGCATCGTTCTTCCGCTAACGATTCGGTAATAAATCAATCTCTTAATATCCTCATAACCCATTGTGTTTTTGTGAAACCCTAATAAACTAGGTTGGATCTTGTTCTATTATTGTTTTGCCATGTCAGCGATCTCATCTCCGTAGTTAGCATTTGTGTGACGGCCTCGTTGATCGTCATCCTCGGTGCTAGGCAAGTGAAACTTGCCACTTAGGTTTTGGGCCATGTCTTAGGCCATATGCTTGTTATAGGCGTAAAAGAGACTAGGCGACGAAATGATACTCGCCTAGGCGCAATTTTAGGAACTAGCTTGACAACAAAGCTAGATCCGGCATTATCATGTTGCACAACTACCATGTCATGTTTAATTTCCCTTAACGGTACGCGAATTAATTGTCATGTCATTGCATTCTTTAAGTGTTCCCGTGATTGCGTAGCTCCGCTACACCTTGTGAAATGATTGAGGCTAGGTGCACCCCTATGCCAAATGAAATACGCTCCTGGTTCGTGATCCATGAAACGAGCTCTTGTGCGGGGCAACCCTGGCTCATTTACTGAGCATCGTGTACAGGGACCCTGGCTCGTTTACACGTGGGTTTTGGGGTAAGAGTTAAGCGGCCATTCAACTGGGAGTCTGCCCGATCAGCAACTGCAGTTGTAAGGCGTAAACTCTGGGTTCTGGGGTAGTGTTAAGCGGCCAATCAGTGTGAATGTCCAACAGTTCAGCTGTAAGGCATAAACATCTACAAACAACTTGAAACGTGACTAGTGAAAAGATTGAGATTGTTAGTAGCTTGGCTACCCTTGACATGCCCTGATAAATTGTTCTCTTGCACTTATTGTTTCACCATGTCTTACTTGTGCACTCATACCATAACTGCCATGTCATGCGTACTATAACTGCTAGATTGTTGTTTACCTTACTTTCAGTTCCTTGCCCAAGTCTTTTAGACTTGCTGACATGTGCCCCTTTACTCTTTTGGGTGACACATGTTAGATCCTGAGCCTGAGTTCGTTGTTGAGGACGCGGTGTTTGCAGACGTCGAGCCCGAGCCTGTGTTTGACGAGGACTTCGTGGACACGGGCGATCAGTCGTAGAGACTGTTTGTGTTGTGGTTTAGACTGTTTTGTTGTCGGTGTGTGGCACCAATACTTCGTTATGTTGTCCCTTTTGTTGGCCTTGTTCTGGGCCTTTAGACTCTTTCTTTTAGCCTGGTTGGTTTTCTGGATGTTGAACTTAATTTTCATGTTGGACAAATTCTGAGATTTGAGATTTTATTTCTGTCTCTCCTTGTGTTATTATTGTTGTTCCGTTTGTGGTTACAGGGGCCTGCTTATGTTTTATTGACGCTTATCGGGTTTGGGGCTTCACAGCTCCACTCTCGTGGGGACCTTTTCACGTCTCGCCTCCATTTTAGGGAAGCGGGGCGTGACAGGTTTTGTTGGTGGCCCATGCATGTCCTTTTCTGTAACTGCGATTATCGGAATAACGATAATGATATTAGAATGTCCAATAAACTAAGTTCGACATCCGAGTCATAAGCTATGAGTCTAATTTGTTTCGTTTTCTGTGTCATTAGATGGCAGGAAGGCGATTCACCCGTGGTGGTGGTAGTGGTGCGCCCCCTCACGACGAGGAGCCTGAGCGGGAACCCACCAATGGAGAGATGATGCAGATGATGCTTCAGATGATGCAAGTGCAGCAGGACGTGCTCCTGCAAGTCCAGAATGCTCTAGTTGTTCGAGCTGGTCGGGCAATCCAGGATGCCCCTCGTTCCGAGCCTGGAGCGAAGCAATTTCGGGAGCTGGGTCCCGCATATTTTGATGGGTCTGAGGGTCCTCTAGCTGCCGATGAGTGGATTCGGAACATTGAGGATAACTTGAAGATGGCCAAGATCACCCCGCCTGGATGGGTTGATTTGGTGAAGAGGCAACTCAAGGATAATGCTCGGAACTGGTGGGATGCGGAAGAGAAGATGCTGGTGGAGCCGATAGCTTGGGCTACCTTTAAGTCCAGATTTGATGAGGAGTTCTTTCCGAAGGCTGCTAGGAAGGAGATGCTGTAGCGCTTTATTGATCTGAAGCAAGGGAGCTTGACGGTGGACCTATACCACCAAGAGTTCACTATGCTGAGTCGGTTCGCGCCGAAGATGGTGCAGGATGCTGATGAGAGGGCTCAGAGGTTCCTGTAGGGACTTGCTTTGGAGCTTCAGAGTTTTGTGTCTTCCTCTGATCTGGACTCTTATCAGAAGGTTCTGGTCGCTGCGAGGAGGCATGAGCTGAACCTGAGTCAGAGGAGAGGACATGTTCCTGGTGCTGGGAAGAGGCCTATGGAGCAGGCCAGGGCGGTGGTTAGGCCTGGTTTCAAGCCTAATCATCCGGTGCAGTTCAAGAGGCCAGGAGGGCCTAATCAGAAGACTTGCCATTTCTGCGGCAAGCCTGGCCACATCAAGGATCAGTGTAGGAAGTTTCTGGGCCAGTGTTTGGTTTGTGGTGACGCTTCTCATGTCGCGAAGGATTGTCGGCATGCGAATCAGTTGCGGAGGGCACCTGTTGCAGCACAGCCGTTGCAGCAGAGAGTGCCTGTTCCTGCCGGTCGTGGAGCAGCTCTTGTCCCTTAGAGGCAGGCCTTTCAGCAGGCTTTTCCACCGAGGAGGCAGGCTTTTCTGATGACCGATGTGGAGAGCGAGGCTGTGGATGAGGTTATCACAGGTAACTCTCCTTCTAGCTGTTCCTTTCTTATTTGGCCATGTTTATTAGATTATGTTGTTTGCTTGCATATGGTTGTTTGCTAGACTAGGGCTTGATTGTTAGACTGTTAGTAGATGTGATTTTGGTGTGCACATTTCCTGCACGAGTTCTCTTTGACTCAGGTGCATCGATGTGCATTATTTCTCGGAGCTTCGTGGAGAAGCATTCCTTGTCGACGTCCCCTCTTTCCAAGAGTTGGAACATCGTTACAGGGAATGGTGTGGTCTCGGTGCATCTTGGTTGCAATTCTTGCCCGTTGGTGGTCTGTGGACATGAGCTTTACGCTGATTTCATTGTCCACGACATCATCAACTATGATGCGGTCCTTGGGATGGATTGGCTTGCGAGCTTCTATGATACGATCGATTGTCAGAGGAAGAAGGTGGTGTTCGAGATTCCCGGACATCCAGTATTTGAGTTCAGCCGAGGTAGCAGCTCGCTTGGTCCTGTCAGGTTTCGGGCCAGGCCGGTGGAGATTGTGGCTATGCAGATGGAGCTGGAGAGGCCAGCGGTTGTGCGGGACTTTGATGACGTCTTCCCCGAGGAGATGTCTGGTCTGCCACCTGATCAAGCTCTGGAATTTTCTATTGATCTTATTCTGGGAGCGCAACCGATTTCGAAGGCGCCTTATCGTATGGCACCCGCTGAGTTGGAGGAATTGCGGAAGCAGCTGGATGAGCTTTTTCAGAAGGGTTATATCAATCCTAGTGTGTCTCCGTGGGGAGCACCGGTGTTGCTGGTGAAGAAGAAGGATGGTTCGCGTCTCATGTGCGTGGACTATCGGGAGCTGAATGCGGTGACCATCAAGAATAAATACCCGTTGCCTCGCATCGATGATATTTTTGATCAGCTTGGAGGTTCGAGGGTGTTTTCGAAGTTGGATCTGAGGAGTGGTTATCATCAGTTGAAGGTGAAGAAGGGAGATGTTCCGAAGACAGCGTTCAGAACGAAGTATGGACACTACGAGTTTGTGGTTATGCCTTTCGGTGTAACCAATGCACCCGCGGTTTTCATGAATCTGATGAACCTGATTTTCTACGACTTTTTAGATAAGTTTGTCGTTATCTTTATTGACGACATTCTGATCTATTCAAAGTCGGAGGAGGAGCATGCCTCGCACTTGAGGACGGTGTTGGAGATTTTGAGGAAGCATCGGCTGTATGCTAAGTTTTCGAAGTGCGAGTTTTGGCTGGACAGAGTTGCTTTTCTCGGGCATGTGGTGACTGGAGATGTTATTTCAGTGGATCCCGAGAAGATCAGGGCCATCAGAGAGTGGCCTGTTCCGCAGTCAGCGTCTGAGATTCGGAGTTTCCTTGGGCTTGCTGGTTACTATCGGCGCTTCACTAAGGACTTTTCCCGTATTGCTGAGCCGATGACCAGATTGACGCGGAAGGATGTACCTTTTGTTTGGTCGGGTGATTGTGAGAATGCTTTTGTTGTTCTGAGGGAGAGATTGACGACTGCCCCTATTCTTGTTGTGCCTGATCGCAGCGGTGGATTTGAGATCTTTTGCGATGCTTCTGGCAAGGGTCTCGGTTGTGTGTTGCATCAGCACGGGCACGTTGTGGCGTATGCTTCGCGTCAGCTCAGGACTCATGAGAAGAATTACCCGACGCATGACTTGGAGTTGGCTGCTGTTGTGTTTGCGCTCAAGATTTGGAGGCACTTCCTGCTGAGTGAGAAAGTGAAGATCTTCACCGATCACAAAAGCTTGAAGTATATTTTTACTCAGAAGGAGCTCAACATGCGACAGCGTCGATGGTTGGAGCTCATGGCAGATTATGAGATTGATTTGCAGTATCACCCTGGCAAGGTGAATGTGGTTCCTGATGCGCCAAGTAGGCTTCCAGCGGTGATGATTTTGACTTCGCAGTGTAGATTGCAGCAGGATTTTTGCGAGTCTGGTGTTGAGATTGTTCTTCCTGGGGAGGCTTCACCGTTGACTTTTTGATTCATGAGGATGGCTCGCTGAGATTTGGAGCTAGGTTGTGTGTGCCAGCTGGGGATATTAGAGAGGAGTTGATGGTGGAGGCACACAGTTCGCCGTATTCTGTGCATCCGGGTGGGACCAAAATGTACCAGGATCTTCGTCTGAACTATTGGTGGCATGGTATGAAGAGGAGCGTGGCTCGGAGTGTAGCCAAGTGCTTGGTTTGCCAGCAAGTGAAGGCGGAGCATCAGCGTACGGCAGTGTTGCTACAACCGCTTCCGATTCCAGAGTGGAAATGGCAACACATCACTATGGATTTCGTGACTGGACTACCTCGGAGTCCGAAGCAGAATGACGCGATTTGGGTGATCGTAGATCGATTGACCAAATCCGCGCACTTTATTCCATTCCGAGTGGGACAGTCCACTGAGGCGCTAGCGAGGAGATATATGGAGGTAAATTCTTTTACTATCCGTTTTTATTTTCTATTTCCTTTTTCCTAGTTTAGATAGTGATGTAACGTGAATCGTGCAGGAGGTCGTACGACTTCACGGAGTCCCCGTGAGTATCGTGTCGGACAGAGACACGAGGTTCACATCTCAGTTCTGGCAGAGTTTGCAGAAGAGTCTGGGTACGCGTCTGAGTTTCAGCACAGCGTACCATCCGCAGACGGATGGCCAGTCCGAGAGGACGATTCAGATCTTGGAGGACATGCTGAGGGCGTGCATGTTGGATTTCAAGGGTTCGTGGGAGGACCATCTACATCTGGTAGAGTTTTCCTACAACAACAGCTTCCAGGCGAGTATTGGCATGGCGCCTTTCGCCGCTCTTTATGGGAGGAAATGTCGATCGCCATTGAGTTGGGATGACATTGGTGATCAGGAGTTGTTGGGACCTGAGATGATTGTGGAGGCCGTGGATGTTGTCAGGAACATTCGGGAGAGGTTGAGGATTGCTCAGGACCGTTTTAAGCATTGGGCGGATGCTAAACGCCGTCCTTTGGAGTTTAAGCCGGGCGACCATGTGTTCTTGAAGATTTTCCCGAATCGTGGTGTGATTCGCTTTGGGAAGCGAGGGAAGTTGAGCCCGCGATACATTGGACCGTTTGACATTCTGGAGAAAGTTGGCGAGGTAGCCTACCGCTTAGCCTTGCCGCCGTCTTTGGAAGGAGTGCACAATGTTTTCCATGTGTCGCAGCTTCGTCGATACATTAGCGATCCATCTCATGCTGTGGATTTCTTGGAGATTACCATTCGCCCTGATATGACGTATGACCAGCAGCTAGTGCAGATTCTGGACAGGCGTCAGAAGTCACTTCAGAACAAGGTTGTCAATCTTGTGAGGGTGATGTGGCGACACGGCTCGCCAGGAGAGTCTACTTGGGAGAATGAGGATGAGATGCGAGAGCGTTTCCCACTTTTGTTCCCGGACACGTGAGTGTTGGGAAATTCCGAGGACGAAATTTTTCTTAAGTTGGGGAGGATGTAACGACTGGTTTTCATGTATCTGGATTAATTATACTATATATATATGTTTTGGTGGATTTTCTCCTCATGTGTGGTTTTCGTCTCCGTAGCTTTCATTTTCGATCGTTTCGTCGTGATTTTCTAGCTTCTTCCTTGGAATCGTCGATTTTGGAGTAAGTCATTCGTGCCGGGCTTCATATCGGTCATATCTTATTGTTAGATCAAGCCTAGGAGTCTTAGGAATCGATCCCGGAGCTTCGCGCTCCATTTCGGAACTTTCTGTGCACGTTAGCCGGTATAAGAAGGGGAACCGACCGACTAGATGAGAAACTAGTCGGTCAGTAGTTGTCTTTGACCGACTAAATCTAAATCCTATTTTTGTACAGGAGTTACTGTTTATCGTTAGTCGGTCTAAGAACATTTATCGACCGACTAGGTTGCAAACTAGTCGGTCAGCAATCGTTCTTTAACCGACTAGCTCTATGATCATTTTGATACCAAGTACTATTCATTCTTAGTCGGTCTAAGAACGTTCGTCGACCGACTAGATGAGAAACTAGTCGGTCAGTAGTTGTTCTTTGACCGACTAAATCTAAATCCTATTTTTGTACAGGAGTTACTGTTTACACTTAGTCGGTCTGCGTTGGTCAACCGACCGACTAGTTCCCGAACTAGTCGGTCAGAGGTTGTTCTTTGACCGACTAATCAGTGTCGAAACCCTAATGTCTGGGCAGCCGCCAGGTCGTTTTCTATTTAAACCCCACTTAGTTTCTTTTCTTTCTTTCTCTTCTCCTGGTTTCTTTCCTTCCCCCTTGACCTCTGATCTTCCCCAACCTTCCTCTAGCCTTCCTCCTTCATCAAGAGCCTCGCCCCCTCTCCATTTAGGTCGGCCACCATGCCCTAGGCCATCTCCAACCCCCAAAAATCCCCAAAACCCCATTTCTCCAAATTTCTCCATCCATTTCCAGATCTGAACCGTAGGTTCCCCGGATCGTTTCTTCTGTCGCCGTGCTTGCTCGGCATCGTTCTTCCGCTAACGATTCGGTAATAAATCAATCTCTTAATATCCTCATAACCCATTGTGTTTTTGTGAAACCCTAATAAACTAGGTTGGATGATGTTCTAATATTGTTTTGCCATGGCAGCGATCTCATCTCCGTAGTTAGCATTTGTGTGACGGCCTCGTTGATTGTCATCCTCGGTGCTAGGCAAGTGAAACTTGCCACTTAGGGTTTTGGGCCATGTCTTAGGCCATTTGCTTGTTGTAGGCGTAAAAGAGACTAGGCGACGAAATGATACTCGCCTAAGCGCAATTTTAGGAACTAGCTTGACAACGAAGCTAGATCCGGCATTATCATGTTGCACAACTACCATGTCATGTTTAATTTCCATTAACTGTACACGAATTAATTGTCATGTCATTGCATTCTTTAAGTGTTCCCGTGATTGCGTAGCTCCGCTACACCTTGTGAAATGATTGAGGCTAGGTGCACCCCTATGCCAAATGAAATATGCTCCTGGTTCGTGATCCTGGAAACGAGCTCTTGTGCGGGGCAACCCTGGCTCATTTACTGAGCATCGTGTACAGGGACCCTGGCTCGTTTACACGTGGGTTTTGGGGTAAGAGTTAAGTGGCCATTCAACTGGGAGTCTGCCCGATCAGCAACTGCAGTTGTAAGGCGTAAACTCTTGGTTCTGGGGTAGTGTTAAGCAGCCAATCAGTGTGAATGTCCAACAGTTCAGCTGTAAGGCGTAAACATCTACAAACAACTTGAAACGTGACTAGTGAAAAGATTGAGATTGTTAGTAGCTTGGCTACCCTTGACATGCCCTGATAAATTGTTCTCTTGCACTTATTGTTTCACCATGTCTTACTTGTGCACGCATACCATAACTGCCATGTCATGCATACTATAACTGCTAGGTTGTTAGTTTACCTTACTTTCAGTTCCTTGCCCAAGTCTTTTAGACTTGCTGACATATGCCCCTTTACTCTTTTGGGTGACACATGTTAGATCCTGAGCCTGAGTTCGTTGTTGAGGACGAGATGTTTGCAGACGCCGAGCCCGAGCCTGTGTTTGACGAGGACTTCGTGGACACGGGCGATCAGTCGTAGAGACTGTTTGTGTTGTGGTTTAGACTGTTTTGTTGTCGGTGCGTGGCACCAATACTTCGTTATGTTGTCCCTTTTGTTGGCCTTGTTCTGGGCCTTTAGACTCTTTCTTTTAGCCTGGTGGCTTTTCTGGATGTTGAACTTAATTTTCATGTTGGACAAATTCTGAGATTCGAGATTTTATTTCTGTCTCTCCTTGTGTTATTATTGTTGTTCCGTTTGTGGTTACAGGGGCCTGCTTATGTTTTATTGACGCTTATCGGGTTTGGGGCTTCACAGCTCCACTGTCGTGCGGACCTTTTCACGTCTCGCCTCCATTTTAGGGAAGCGGGGCGTGACAACGAGTCGAACAGTAGTGGGTTTAATGACCGGACTAAATGTTTCCGAATTGTCTATTCCAGGACGTTGGTGGAATCCTTTGGCTACAAGGCGAGCTTTATACCGCTTAATGGAACCGTCAGGTTTGTATTTAATTTGATAAACCCATTTACACCCAACCAGGTTTTGAGAGGAGCCCGAAGGAACTAAATTCCAAGTGAGGTTTCGAGTAAGAGCATTATGTTCTTTTGTCATGGCAGCACGCCATTGAGGATCTTTAAGGGCTTGAGTGATAGTGTTTGGTTCAGTAGGTTGGGGATCAACTGTAGTATGGTGGAAAAATTTGGGGTAGGGTTTGGTAATGTTGTTTTGGAGTCTGGTGACTATTGTCCAAGTATGACGGGGAGGTGAGGGAGGAGGAGAAGGGGAAGATTGGGGTGATGGTGATGATGATAAAGTGGCAGTAGGAGATGGTGAATGTGAAGGAGGAGTTGGTGATGATGTTGGAGTAGGTGTCGGTGGTTGTTGCTGTGTGATTGGAATCGAGACGGTGCACCATTCATCAATTGATGCTAATGTGGATTGCAAATTGGAGGAGCAAAACTCAGGATAAGGAAATACATTCTCAAGAAATTTGACGTGTTGAGAGGTATAGATGCGATTTGTGGGTGGATGTAAACAGTAGTAAGCACTTTGCGAAGGTGAGTAACCCACAAAATTACAAGGTAAAGAATGCGATTCTAGTTTGTGAGAAGAATATGGCCAAAGCCAAGGATAACATAAACACCCAAAGTTTCAAAGTTTCTGGTAATTTGGTGGAGTTCCAAATAATTTTAGAAAGAGAGACATATTTTGGAGAGTTGGTGTCGACAAGCGGTTTATTAAATAAGTAGCAGTAGCAAAGGCATGTGGCCAATGAGTAAGAGGAAGCTTGGCATGAGATAGAAGAGAGAGACCAGGCTCGACAATATGTCGATGTCGGCGTTCAGCATAACCGCTGTGCTCTGGTGTATGTGGCGGAGATGTGAGATGAGATATGCCATTTGAGGTGAGATAAGGAGTCAGTTTTTCATATTCTCCCCCGTTGTCTAAGAAGACACGAATTATTTGATGCTGGAAGAATTTTTCAACAAGAGCACGAAAACGTAAAAATATGTCATATGTATCAGATTTACATTTTAGAGGATATGGCCAAGTATACTTCGTAAATGATCTACAAAAATTACATTGTATTTGTAATTGTCATAGCATAAAACATGAGAAGTCTAAACATCAGTAAATATTAAATCAAGAGGGGCATGTGAAGAGAGAGTAGAGTTGGAGAAAGTCAATTTGTGACTTTTATTGATGTTGCATGAATTACAATCAGACATTTAGAAATCGAAAATAGATAATGAAAAATTGGAATTTAAAATTCGAAAAATAGAAAGTGAATGATGGCCATGCTGATGATGCGAGTCATGCATAGGCGTTTTGATACTTTTGAAGACTCTAGAGGACTTGGTTTCCATTCATATAAGCTAGCTCTAGTTGGACACTGAAGGAGAATTGTTCCCCGCAAAAGCTCCTTGACACGAAAAAAGAGAAGGTAAGAATTAAATGCTTGTATTTTTGTCTTGGCAAAACTTGGAAACAGACAGAATATTTCGAGAGATTGAAGGGACACGCAAGTCATTAAAGAATATAAAAGTTTTAAAGGAAGTAGTGAAAGAGAAAGAGCAAGTGTTGGAAATTGGAAGGGATGCACAATCACAAATCAGAAGTTCCTCAGTACCATCATATAGAGCATAGAGTGAGAGATTGTTGATGTCGTTGGTACCATGGTGTGATGCACCGCTATCCAAGAGCCACACATTTGAATCCAGAAGACTTGAACCTGCCATATTAGCTTGGGTGCATAGAAACGAGGTTGGTAGCCTTGTTGTACTGCACGGTTTTGAGTGTTGGTGGGAAACTGAGCAGTAGGAAATTGTGCTTTGAACATAGCACACTGAAGAAGGGAATGACCCTGAGCTCTGCACCACTAACATTTACCAAGATAAGGACGTTGGGAATGAACTTGTGGTTGATTTTGAGGGAGTGGCAGTAGCGCTGGAGTTGGAGGAGACCATTGCTGTTTTCCGCGGTTGTTGTTGGTGTGGGGACGGTATTGGGTAGCAAATGTCGTAGCCGGTAACAGTGTGGCAGTGGTATTTTTGGTGGCAAGCTCTCTTGTGATTAATTTCTCATGAAGCTCCTCAAAGGAAATAGGAGTATCACGGCCATTGACGGCATCGATAACATGTTTGTAAGTCTCATAATCAAAACCTTAAAGAACTTTGTCAACAATATCTTCATGATCCATAGGTTTACCCGTAGAAGCCAAGCGATCGGTACAGGTTTTGATAGCCTGCATATATTCCGAGATGGGTTAAGTACTTTTGGAGATACTAGTGAGATGATCTTTGATTTGTTTGATGTGGCCACGAGAGGGGTTGGCATAGGTTGTTGCTAGGAAATTCCAAGCTTCATGGGCAGTTCGGGTTTGAGAGATAAGAGGGACTAAGTTTTTGGAGAGGGTGCCAACAAGAGCACCAAACACCAGGCGGTCTTGGCAAAACCAAGTCTGTGCAGCAGGATTTGGTGTGGTCGTGTTGTTGGTAGTGATGGAGGTAGGTGGAGAAGGATAGGTTCCATCTACAAATTTGTATAAGTCATAGCCAAGAAGAGTGGCTTGAATTTGTGTTATCCAAGCAATATAGTTGATTGGCGTAAGTTTCATGGAGTTTTGAATTTAAATGAGGGTGAAGGGTTTAGTAGGATCATTAGTGTTGGGAATGGTGGATTGTTCATTGGTCATGTTGGAGAGAAAGCAAACGAGAGAGGGGAAAAATGGATCAGAACGAGAGGGAGAAAAAAATGGATCAGTGAGCTCTGATATCATAATTGAAAAGTAAAGTTTTATCATTCTATTAATGAGAGATATACTTTACATGTATATGAGAAATACAAGCTAACAACTAACAACTGAAATATTTAAGATAACAACAACTTAGATATTTACAGTAGCTAACAACTAACAACTTAGATATTTAAGATAACAACAACTTAGATATTAGCAACTAACAACTTAAATATTTAAGATAACAACTTAGATATTAGTATATAACAACTAACAACTTTGACTAATTATCTTCAACAAACAGTGGGTAAAAATTGAGAGGACAAGGTTCTTCTGCGGCATGTAGATCTTGAATTTGGGATTAAATTTTACAAAGAGAATAATGGGTATCATATAGCATATAGGCTATACCTCATATACCAAGACACAGAAGTGGGCGACTTTTATGTCTTGGTATATGAGGCGACTTTTGTGTCTTGGTATATGAGGCATATCCTCGTGCCATATGATACCCATTATTCTATTTTACAAAACTAGATTATGTTGTAAATATATAAGATTGTATCATGTCTATAAATAAGATTGTATCTATTGTATCTCATCCATGTATGGCTCCCTCTACTATAAATAAAGGTATGTGGTCTTCCCCCAGAGATATGCATTCATAACACGTTATCAGCACGATTCTCTAAATTTTTCCAAAGATCCGTTCGTTGCGAAAGTGAGGAGAAGACGATAGATCCATCACGTGCGGGCTTCATCAATCTCCACGCGTAGGCGTCATCAACCATCGCTAGATCTGGCGGACAGATCTAGAGGTATTACGTAAAATCTTATTTTAAATCATGATTATGATACATACAACGTGGATCTCGTAAGATCGGACTTGAAAAATCGAATTTTTCCTAGATTAAACACAATGGATTTTTACCGTCAGTCATAGGAAAAATATCACAAAACCCTATTTTTTGGGTTCGTACTAATAAAAGAAGAAGAAAAAAGTAGTATAAACCCCTACCCCACGGCCCCTGCCAACGGCTCCCTTGTCGCCGGTCACCGTGGGCCTCCCCCCGCGGCGTTCCGTATAAGGATCGTCTTATCCTTGCAATACTAACAACACACACTAGAGGGGGGTGAATAGTGTAATGGCATAAATTGTGCAATTAAAATTTAACTTGCAAATGCGGAATAATACGTGCAAGAGGAATTAATCAACACAACCAATCCAAACACAAATACACGATTTTACACTGATTCCCCAAACTTGGGTACGTCCAACCACACCAATATCCACTATAATTCTCATACATAGAAATGAATACAATCTCACACAGAGATACCTCACACAGAGGATTTTGGATTCTCACACAGAGAAAATCTTGCTCTCACACAGAGAGACTTTTGCTCTCACCAGAGAGACTCAAACGCTCACACAGAGAGATCTCAACCAACCCTCACACAGAAGGTTATACTCTCACACACAGAGTAACTAGCTCTCATACAGAAAGCTAGGGTTTCAATGAAAATAAAGTAAAATAAATACTCTTACATATGCCTTGATGATGAACTTACTTATTAATGAATGCAAGGCAAGGACAAGAATCTCCAAGTGATGAGATTAGCTTGAAAGCACTTGGATGATTTCCTTTGAGCTTGACTTCAATGCATGAAGAGGAATAATAGCTCTAAAAGGGAAATGAGAGAGTGTGAGAGTGGCTTAATCAACCTCTAATGATTTGCAATAGTGACCAAGAAGTTCTAATGAACTCAGACCTCTCATATATATAGGAAACCCAAAGGAACCCTCAAACCAAAGCAAAAAGGCCAAATCAGAAAATCTGCAACGGCTAGATTTTGGCAGTTTACTGCACAGACAGTCGACTGATGAACAACTGACAGTCAACTGGTCAACGACCATAATAATCCCAACGGCTATAATCTGATGTAGGACAGGTGACTGTAGAAGACTACACATGCGCTTGAACAATGTGCAGGCGCATGAATATCCTTTAGCAGGCGACTATCACTTGGGATAGCAGGCGACTATCACTTGGGATGGAAACGGAGCTGGAAAATGCAACTTTCGCACTAGCACCTTCAGTCGATAGATGACCATTTCACAGGCGCCTGTAATTTGACAGGCAACTGTAAGTACTTCATCAGTTAACTGACTTGTAAAGTGGGATGAAATCTAGAAAATACAAGTTACGCACTTGGCACACAGACGACTGTAGAACAATTCTCAGGCGCCTGTTGGAAGACATGTGATTGTAAATTGAGCTTCAGTCGACTGTTCCAAAAGCTCAAGTATTAGTCAAGAAATGTTTGACTGAGCGGTGCATACCAGACGGCTGTAGAAGGCTGAGCAGGCGCCTAGAATCACCCAGTCGCCTGTCATGCCTTCATCAGTCGACTATAGTAGATCCAAAAACTCCAGTTTGAGGTCAGGGCATGGTGAACCTATTGGGATGATTTCTATGATAATCCTAATGTTCACTAAGAGGGAAAGTACAAATGCATGAATGAGTTAATCCATCTATCAAGGCATTACAATAAACCTAGACTCAAAAAGAGAAAAGAAATTAAATGAAATATATTATATGGATTACATTGCTTCCCTTAGAGTCTATGGCTTCAATCCTTGATGCATTGATGCTCCCCATCATCTCCAAGCTTTGGCACCCCTTCAGTCCAAGCTTTGGCATTGCTCCTCTTGATGTCCATCCTTTCACCAAGCATTTAGTCTCCAAAATGATATTCTTCATTTGTTAACTATAAGACTAAAACATGAGAGACATTAGCAACAACATAATGTTGTGATCATCAATCAAAATAATATTGGTTTGAAACACCAATACCTAACAATCTCCCTCTTTTTGATGATGACACACATTATGTAAACATAAAGAAAATAAAGCACAATGCTAATGAACACCCGCTACTTATATGCATCAATTGTACAATGAGATAAACCAATTGTAAATACTCATTATACCAATTGAAGTAATACGAAACAATGGTGACATATAATAGGCATGGATTACATAAACCAATCTCTCATATGTATATCTCTCTCCCATAGAAGATATGATTTACTATCTCTCTCCCGTAAATGCATATGTATGATATACATGATTTACATAATGCATATCTCTCTCCCCATTGACATTGTCAAAAAGGTGGACAACAATCATATCCACATTGTCATACTAATAAAAGATGTGACAAAATGCAAGAAATAAAGAGATGTATGATACTAAATATAAAAATTTAGTGGGTATCAATCACTATCCCATGCTCCACCTAAATCATAGAAATGGTCAAATTGTTGACTTCTATGATCAAATACCAATTGTAAAGAAAAAGATAAATTTTTTTTAACAATTGAGATAATACCAATTGTAATATAATCCTCTTTACTAATTGTAAAACATAATTGAGCCATGGGCCTAATGTGTATCAAGGCATGGATATAGAAAAATCAAACAACATTGATACACATGACATTACTAAAACAAAATATAACATAAAACGAGTTGGCAACATCAATGGGTTAAGATCAAGACCATAACCAATTGTAAATAATGATCTTAATCAAAACCCAAGATGAGAGTTAAAATATGTTTTAAAAATACTTTTAAACATTCAACATATTAACTCCCCCATTTTCATACGCAAGGTTCAATAAGTGCATGCATGACAATGATATCCCCAAGGTCCCCATTATCATGAAAAATAAATTTGAAAACAGTTTCAAAATCATGAAACATCACACAAACAATGTGTATGCTAAACAATAAATATTTAGCCACAATACCCATGCAATATGCATATGTGAGAGAGACCTAAATATTAGGGAACCAAACCCAAGAAGAGTTTGATTTCCTAATGTAATCACATGGGTGATCACATCACTAACTAATGAGTTGATGTAACTATTCCTCTCTTGTACACTATACCTAATGGGAATCTAAAGACTCAAGGATTTCATAGGTAAGGGTTTTGCCTTTGCAAGAGGGGTGGATGTGGCATGTTTAGGTGTAGAAAAGAATTTCTTGGCATGCAAAGAGTGTGGATTTTGCTTCTTAGCAAAAAATGAAGAATTTTCATTTTTTCTCACCACCTTGTGATTTACATGCTTCTTGTTGATGTTATTGTTATACAAAAACGCATGGTGATTCTTCTTAGGTGCTTTTGCAAAATTTCTTGAATTTGCACCATAAGAAGAATTAGGGTGGGTTTGGTAACCACCTTTGGATTGTATCCCAAACCTCCTCTATGGTTTGTCAGAAGTTGTTTTTAAGCAAACCGTGGAGTGAATCCCTAGCATGAACAAAGCTAATAAGCTTTTGGGATTCCTCTTTGCATTTCAATGTAAGTTGTTGAATGCGAGACTCTAAGCTAAGGTTTTGAGCTACTAATTTATCATTGGAAATGCTCAATTCCTTAACTTGAGAGAGAAGAGAGTCTGTCTCACTAGTGTCACAAATATGCATATCATTATTGTTTACACTAGAAGATTCAAGTTCATGCATCCTACTCATATCATTTTTAAATTTAGCTTTTGGTTTGCCAGAAGTTGTTTTTAAGCAAACCGTGGAGTGAATCCCTAGCATGAATAAAGCTAATAAGCTTTTGTGGTTCCTCTTCGTATTTCAACGTAAGTTGTTGAATGCGAGACTCTAAGCTAAGGTTTTGAGCTACTAATTTATCATTGGAAATGCTCAATTTCTTAACTTGAGAGAGAAAAGAGTCTCTCGCACTAGTGTCACAAATATGCATATCATTATAGTTTACACTAGAAGATTCAAGTTCATGCACCCTACTCATAGAATTTTTAAATTTAGCTTTCAATTTAGCATATGAGTTGATGCACTTACTTGCCCAATTAGAGACCACATTGTAGCGGTATTCAAGCTCCTCGTAGGATAGCTTTGGCTCTTCCTCAACTTCCTCATCAGATTCCTCCTCGCTAGTTAACGAATACTCTTCCCCTTTAGCCAGGAAGTACATTTCTTCGTTGGGGTTAAGCCATGCCTCCACCTCGTCATCGCTTGAACTTGAGTAGATTGATGAAAAATCATCAAAATCCGTGAAGCACATGTGAGCTCGCTCCTTGTCATCCTCTTCCTCATCACTTGATGTGTCTGCATCGGAGTCATCAAATGTGCCGACAAGTCCCTTCTTATAGTTCTTAAACTTGGACTTGCCTTTCCAATGCTTCTTCCCTTTACCATTATAAGTCTCTTTGGTGGGTTTGGAAGGGCATTCGGTGGAGAGATGACCTTTTTCTCTACAATTGAAACAAATCCGAGTGTTAGAATAGAGGCAAACTTTGAAGAAGATTTATCTTACTTGCTTTTGAGGAATGCTCTTAGTTGCCTGGCAAGCTCCTCGATTTCATCTCCACTAGCCTTATCTACTTCATCTTCTTCATTAGAAGCTTCTCGATGGAATTTCTTCCTCCATTTGATTGGCTCCTCCTTGGCATGGAATGCAACCTCCTTTTGCTTCTCCGGCTTCTCGGGCTTGGTTGGTTGAATCTCATTCTTGTGTTGAAGCTTCACTTCATATGCCATGAGATTTTCAACGCACTCTTCAACGGTATATTTGGACATGTCGTTAGACTCCAAAATTCCGTTGGCCTTTGACTCCCATTGAGATGTAAGCGAGCCAAGGATCTTCTCTACTCGATCCTCTTGGAAATCACCTCCCAAGTCCTTCCAAAGCGTTCACGATGTCTGTGAACCTTGTGAACATTTCTGAGTTGCGTTCTCCTTCCTGCATATTAAACATTTCATATTTAGATCTAAACACACTTTGTTTAGATTTCTTTACCTTGGACGTCCCTTCATAAGTAATCTCCAAGATATGCCAAATTTCATTGGCCGATTTGCATATGGAGATGCGGTTGAACTCATTCGGAGTGAGGGCGCAATGGAATGCATTCATAGCTCTCGCATTGAATTTGATAAAGTCCTTCTCCGCCTTTGTCCTCGAGGCCGCGGGTGTAGTAGGCTTCTCAAAGGGTGACTCAGTGATGTCCCAAAGGTCTTGATCCTCCAAGTAAATCATCATCCTGATCTTCCAACTTGGGTAGTTGGTTTCGTTGAAGAGCGGGGGTCAAACGGTTGATAGACCTTCTTCATGAGACATGGATGAAGCGTTGAACGCCATCATTGCTGTATGCTTCAACCTCGCTTTGATACCAATTGTAAGGATTGTCTTACCCTTGCAATCTTAACAACACACACTAGAGGGGGGTGAAAAGTGTAATTGCACAAATTGAGCAATTAAAATTTAACTTGCAAATGCAAAATAATAAGTGCAAGAGGAATTAATCAACACAATCAATCCAAATGCAAACACACGATTTTACCCTGGTTCTCCAAACTTGGGTACGTCCAGCCACACCAATATCCACTATAATTCTCCCACAGAGAAGTGAATACAATCTCACACAGACATACCTCACACAGAGGATTTTGGATTCTCACACAGAGAAAACTTTGCTCTCACACAGAGAGACTTTTGCTCTCACACAGAGAGACTCAAACTCTCACACAGAGAGATCTCAACCAACCCTCACACAGAAGGTTATACTCTCACACAGCGAGTAAATTGCTCACACACAAAAAGCTAGGGTTTCAATGAAAACAAATTAAAACAAATACTCTTACCTATGCCTTGATGATGAACTTACTTATTAATGAATGCAAGGCAAGGAAATGAATCTCCAGGTGATGAGATTAGCTTGAAATAACTTGGATGATTTCCTTTGAGCTTGACTTCAATGCATGAAGAGGAATAATCGCTCTAAAAGGGAAATGAGAGATTTTGAGAGTGGCTTAATCAACCTTTAATGATTTGCAATAGTGACCAAGAAGTTCTAATGAACTCAGCCCTCTTATATATATAAGAAGCCCAAAGGAACCCTCAAACCAAAGTAAAAAGGCCAAATCAAAAAATCTGCAACGATTAGATTTTGGCAGTTAACGGCACAGACAGTCGACTGATGAACAAATGACAGTCGACTGGTCAACGGCTATAAAAATCTCAACGGCTATAATCTGAGCCCGGACAGGCAACTGTAGAAGACTACACAAGCGCCTGAACAATGTGCAAGCGCCTGAATATCCTTCAGCAGGAGACTGTCACTTGGGATGGAAACAGAGCTGGAAAATGCAACTTTCGCACTAGCGCCTTCAGTCGATAGATGACCATTTCACAGGCTCCTTTAATTTGACAGGCGACTGTAAGTATTTCATCAGTTGACTGACTTGCAAAGTGGGATGAAACCCAGAAAATGGAAGTTACGCACTTGGCACACAGACGACTGTAGAACAATTCCCAGGCGCCTGTTGGAAGACATGCGACTGTAAATTGAGCTTCAGGCAATTGTTCCAAAAGCTCAAGTAAGAGTCAAGAAATGTTTGACTTGAGCGGTTCATACCAGTCGGCTGTAGAAGGCTGAGCAGGCGCTTGGAATCACCCAGTCGCTAGTCATGCCTTCATCAGTCGATTGTAGTATAGCCAAAAACTCCAGTTTGAGTTTAAGGCATGGTGAACCTATTTGGATGATTTCTATGATAATCCTAAGACTCACTAAGTTGGAAAGTACAAATGCATGAATGAGTTAATCCATCTATCAAGGCATTACAATAAACTTAGACTCAAAAGGAGAAAAGCAATTAAATGAAATATATTTACATGGATTACATTGCTTCCCTTCGAGTGTATGGCTTCAACCCTTGATTCCTTGATGCTCCTCATCATCTCCAAGCTTTGGCACCCCTTGAGTCCAAACTTTGGCATTGCTCCTCTTGATGTCCATCCTTGCACCAAGCATTTAGTCTCCAAAAATGATATTCTTCATTTGTTAACTATGAGACTGAAACATGAGATACATTAGCAACAACATAATGTTGTGATCATCATCAAAATAATATTGGTATGAAACACCAATACCTAACACTTCGACGTCGTTTCCCCCTCCTCCCCCCCTTCAGAGGAGGCACGTCGCTGTTTCGCGGTGGCGTCTAGGGTTCGTCGAGACCCTTTGAAAAAAAACCAAAAATTTTCCCCTCGCCATCAACGGCCATGGCCCCTCCCCTCGCCTCTCCCATTCACGACGTACTCGCTGTGGGGAGCAGCGGCGGCACCCCTCCGCCGCTGCCATACCCCGTCCGTGGGGGTTTGCAGCAAACCCTAGCCGCCCCCACCCAAAACTTGCTTGGGCCTTCGGACCAAGTCATTACCAAAAAAATTTCTAGCTCGTATGTGGGTTCGGCCCACATCATTACAAAAAAAAGAGGTTGCGGGCTTCTGTGGGCCTGAAGCCCGCAGCCCACACCGCGGGCTTCAGACCAGTAGGCCAAGTTAAAAAATGATTTAGAGGCTATGTGCTTGAAGCCCGCAGCCCACACTGTGGGCTTCAGGCCCGCATGCCAAGTTTTTTTAATAAAAAATTGAATTGGAGGCTGCGGGCTTTGGACTCGCAAGCAAAATTTTTTTATATGAAAAGAAAAGAAAGAAAAGAAGAGGGGAAAAGGGGTACTAAAAGCGCCTAAAAATAAATAAAAATATGGAAAAATAGGGGATGATATGGGGAATTTTATGGGGGAATAAGGGGATTTTTGGGATTTTGGGGGCATAAAAAGGAAAAATTCTTTCCTCTTTACAATAAATAATATAATTGGGCACCATTCAAATTTATTTGAATTAAATTAGCCCCTTTTGCACAACCTATTAATTGCATATTTTAATATATGATACCTATTTTTGGATCATATTTATTTGCATTGCATCACTCTTTTCTGGCACATTTTCGGGGATAAATTTACGCTATGTTGTGTGGCATTAACGTAATAAATTATAAAGACACTGTAACCGCTCTACCGTTAATTATCTAACCTAACAATGTATGACGTCGCGTCGTGGTCTAATAATAATGAAGTATTAAAATTGATGTATTTATCCTATTCTGAATCCGTGATGCGTTATGAACATGTTTAATGAGCACAAATTTTAAATGGATGGCTAATTGTGGTTTTGGATCGGCTGTTTAGTCCCACATTTTACTTTTCATGCACTTTTCTTTTTCTTTTGAAAGAAATTGTAGTGAGGAAATATATGTAATGCCCAAAACTGATGCCAATTTCCATGGAGGCGGCCACAGTTGAAGATGAAAATTTTCGATGGAACCAAGCGGTTTCCAAAGTTGTAATTTTCTCTTTCATTTGTGTAAAATGGACTGTAATATGGATTGGGACATTATTATTTTATGTGGGAATGGCCGATCCATGAAATTAGCTTTTCATTTAAAATTGCCTCTGTATGAAAATGTTTTTCAGTATTATTAATTCATGCAAAAATTGTGGTTTTCAAGATAAAATGGTAAAAATTGCAAGCATTGACTTCGAAGCGCTGTCAACTTAATGTTAAATTTCTCATGCGAGCTAAATCCCTCGTTTCTGTAATTACAAAAGATGGAAAGGCTACAGACATTGAAAAGGCGCAAGCCATCATTTATATTCGTTGCCACATGGATAAGACCTTAAAGGCTGAATACCTTACGGTCGAGGATCCACAGGAGCCGTGGACTGCCCTTGAGGGCAGATATTAACATCAGAAAGATGTTATACTCCCAAGGGCACGTTATGAGTGGGAGAACTCGAGACATCAAGACTTTAAGTTCATAGCTGAGTACAATTCATATCTTTTTAGTATCACTTCATACCTGAAGTTGTGTGGTGAGAAAGTCTCAGAAGATCACATGTTGGAAAAGACGTACACGTCTTTCCATGAAAAGATGCGATACTTATGCAGCAATACCGTGAACGAAAGTTCACCAAGTACTCTGAGCTGCTGTCATGTTTACTCATGGCTGAACAAAATAGAGATCTTCTCTTCGCCACTCATAACATGCGCCCCCGGTACTGCCCCCCTACCTGAAGCTCACAACACATCTTCTTCTAAATAGAAGAAAGATAATAAAAGAAAAGAAAAATCACAGAAGGGGAAACCAAATAAAAATGCCAGATGACAAGTCCACCAGCAAAGAAATGAAGGGAGGCGGAAGTTCACTTGGCACAGAAATGACAACAATAGAAATGATGCACCACATATAGAAAGGAATGGAGAGACCAATGCCATAGCTGTGGCATGAAAGGGCACTGTGTCTAGAGTGTGCAAAAATCCGCGGCTACTAAAAGATTTGTACAAAGAAAGCTTGAAGAAGAAAGCTGAAACAAATCTGGTGACCACCCGGCTCCAATCCAGTTCACTGCTGATGACTTCGAAAAATACGACTTGTTTGATTAGCCATTTTTATCTTTATTGAAAAACAATGTTAATGTTTACATGAAGTATGAATACATTTGAAAATGTTTTTCTGAAATCAAATGTGCTTATATGATTCATCTTTTAATAAGATGAACTGCTCTCATGACTGCTTAGTAGACAGTACATAAACACATATGATCCTTCAATACAAATGCTATTTTCATATCATTATACCATATGAAAGCCCAATAATGTATAGCAGGACCATTAAACATAATTGAAGGTTCTGGGAATGCAACACTGTTGTTACCAAATGACATAGAAATAAAAATAAAGGTTGCATTAGTCTCTCCGAATTCAAAACGAAATTTATTAAGTTTCAAGGACGTTTGTTTAAACGGATTTTATTTAGAAACTGCAAATGTCAACAAAAATGAATATATGTATGTGACATTCCAAGAAAAAGTAAATAAAACCATTCTTGAGCGTTATGGGAGCATTTCATCAAGCCTCTATCATATAAAGATTCGGAGAGAAAAAGCAAATTTGACGGAGCACCGGAAGTGCCAGATATCAGCCAATTTTCTACTTTGGTATGATAGATTTGGCAATTCTGGATCGGTTATGATGCACCTCATCTTATCCCAATCCTATGAGCATGACACGAAGAACCAGAAGATTCTTCAGAAGGGAGAAATTCACTGCATCGCTTACTATAAGGGAAAACTAATCACAAGGCCATATCTACTAAAAGTTGACAAAGAATCTCCATGATTCCTCGAAAGAATACGAGGAGATATATGTGGACAAATCCACCCCTCTAGTGGGCTATTTTTGTACTTTTTGGTATTGATAGATGCATCCTCAATATACTCGTTTGTGTGTATACTATCGACCCGCAACCTAGCATTTCCAAAAGCTCCGCAACCAAGCTTTTCCAAAAGCTATTGGCACAAATAATAAAGTTGCGGGCGTATTTTCCAGACAACTAAATAAAGAAAATACATCTTGATAATGCTGGGGAATTTACCTCTTGGTCATTTCAAGAATACTGCATAAAACTGGGATAGAAATTGAACAACATGTGCCATATGTTCATACCCAAAATAGGTTGGCAGAGTTATTAATAAAAAGACTCCTATGGATTGCACGTCCATTACTTATGAAATCCCAGTTGCCGGTGACTGCATTGGGACAAGAAAAATTGTATGTTGCATCGTTAATAAATATAAGACCCTTTGGAGGTTAGATTTTCTCTCCAATCAACTTGCATATGGAATACCACTGAACATATCTCAGTTGAGAATTTTCGGTTGCGTAGTTTATATTCCCATAGAATCACCGCAGAGGACAAAAATGGGTCATCAACGTCGTCTAGATATCTATGTAGGGTTTGACTCACTCTCAATAATATGATACCTAGAACCCCAAACAGGGGACGCATTCATGGCACGTCTTGAAGACTGTGAATTTGATGAGACAAATTTCCCTAACTTGGGCCCAGATACTGAAAAATCTGAAGCTACACAAATAATATCATGGGATACAAAATCATTAACCCACTATGATCTGATAACAAAGAAATGTGATGATGAGATCCCGAAGATCCTACAAATAACCGTTACCGGACTCATTTACTAACAGCTAGAAGATTATCAGATCACATATCCCTGATGCAAAATACTCCAGCTAGAATTGACATCCCTGAGAATGTATGCAATCCATAAGCAGCAGAAGTGGCTGTTCCTCAATAGAAAAGAGGCAGACCACCAGGCTCCAAGGACAAAAATCGAAGAAAAATATAAACACATGGAGACCTTTAGACAATACTACCACATGACAATGAGCTCATGTCCATATGCTCACCCTTCCCGGAATCCATTGTAGAGAAAATGCCGGTAAAAAATGAAATGAAATTAAATGTTGTATGTACTGGGAAGGTGTTGGACAGAAAGAACACAATTGTCGACAATAAATGCATGTATCATATTGTCACAAACATCGCAAAAGCGGTGATAATTATATAATATCGTTTCATACTCCGTTGCTAAAGTGCAAACGTAGAGATTGGCCAAATATGGAACGAGGCAATAGATGAGCTGAACTCGCTTATGAAACTTGAAGTGTTCGAACCTGAAGTCTAGACAGCAAAAGGTGTCAAACCTATGGACACAATAAGTATTGCACAAATAAGAATATAAATATATGAGTACAAAATCATATGTTATAAGGTACAACCTATAGCTCAAGGATTTTTAGCTAAAACTAGGGAATAAACGAATTAAAATGAGCATGACACATATATAAATGATGCATCAGATTCCCCAGTTATACACTGCGAACACCTTACGATTTGGCAAAGGAAATTTTGGATATGCTGTTATTGGATGTTGTGACGGCATATCTCTATGGAAATGTTGATAAAGATAAATTTCCACATTTCCTTAAATGCCTGAATAGACTTCAGGTTGTCTATTCTATTGAAGAAGAATAATAATAATTTAAATATTGTACAACCAAGAGAATCACTTGAACAAGGATTCCCACTAAGTGTTGTCTTTGCATCTTTATAAAGAGCAAATGACAGGATTTGAGATCATTGTTGTAAACAACTTAAATTTCATCGGATCTCTTGAAGAGAAAACCGAAATATTTGTTCGAGCCTGACTATTGAAAATAAAAGACCTATGCAAAATTAAATAAGTCATGGCTCGCAGATTTATATAAGATAAAATCATGTTACGTTAAAATTCATACACACAGAGTGTTTTGAAGAAATTACAATAAGGACCATTGTCATCCAGTAAGTACACATTTGGTTGTAAGCTCTTTGAATGTATATAAGAACCACTTCCGTCAGCTGGAAGAGGGTGAGGATATACTTGGTCCTGAAGTACCTTATCTAAGTGCAATCAGAGCACTTCTTGCTAATTGCATGTGTCCCGATATAGCAATTGCAGTAAAATCGCTAGCCAGATACAGTAATGCACCTAAAAAGTGCCATTAGACCCTAGTTACGCATCTTCTGTGCTTCCTCCAAGGGTCGATAGATTTGGGCTTACATTATAAAGAATTATCCTATATGCTTATGTAGATGCAGGTTACAGGTCCGGCCTCTATAATGAGAAATCACAAACGGTTACCCACAGTAGGACAGACATCTACTACAGATCTACAAAGCAAACTATGAAGGTAATGTAAGGGACCCTGAGGGGCTACACACACTAGAGGGGGGTGAATAGTGTAATAGCAAGCAAAGTGCTTAATTAAAAGTTACTAAAATTAAAGCACAATAAGCAGTGGAAAATAAACTGAGTGCTCAACAACAACAATCGCAAACACAAGGATTTTACCATGGTTCCCCAAAACTTGGATACGTCCAGCCACACAAGTATTCACTATATTCCCACACAGAGAGAAGTGAATACAATCTCACACAGAGATACCTCACACAGAGGATTTAGAATTTCCACAAAGAGATATCCTTAATCTCACACAGAGAGACCTCACACAGAGGATTTTGTTCTTTCACACAGAAAGAACCGAACTCTCACAAAGAGAGTAACTCCCACAAAGAGAGTATCTAATTCACACATAGAGAATTAGGGGTAACACTAAGGTGAAACGAAATAACACTTACCTATGCCTTGATATGATCTTACCAAAGTGAAGAAGAAGGCATGCAAGTGAAACTCAAGTGCTTGAGACGAGGCTTTGATTGCACTTGATGATCTTTCTCTCTTCTAGGAATGAATCCTAACACTTCTCACTTGAGTGTATGAAATGAAGAGAATAAAGATGATCTCCAAGAAAGGAATGCGAATTAGATCCCTTGGAGAATTTCCCTATGAGCTAGCTTCAATGCATAAAGAGAAATATGCTCATGAGAGGGAAATGGGAGAGATTAGGAGTGATTATTGATTCTCAAAGATATTCAATATTAACCAAGTGTTCTAAATGAACTAAGCCAACTCATATATATATGAAGCCAAGAAGAGCCCATAAAACCAGCCAAAAACCCAAAGGGAAGAAATCTGCAACGGCTAGATTTTGGCAGTTTACGGCACAGACAGTCGACTGATGAACAAATGACAGTCGACTGTTCAACGGCTAGAAAAATCCCAAAGGCTATAATCTGAGTCAGGACAGTCGACTGTAGAAGACTACACAGGCGATTGTAAAACAGACAGTCGACTGTATCGTCTTCATCAGGCGACTGCTGCATGGTTGGAAGAAAAACAGAGAGAGATGCATTTTTCGTACTTACGCCTTTCAGACGACTGATGGCCATTTCACATGCGACTATAAATATACAGGCGACTGTAAAAACTTCATTAGGCGACTGTCTTGAAAATTGGGATGAAGCCCAGAAAATGCAAGAAGCGCACAGTCGACTGTCGACCAATTCACAGGCGACTGTAGAAACACAGTCGACTGTAAATTGAACATCAGTCGACTGATGCGAAAAGCTCAAGAAGGGTCAATAGAAATGTTGACTTGAGCTATGCATCACAGTCGACTGTAGAAGGCTCAACAGGCGACTGGAATCACCCAGTCGACTGTAAAACCTTCAGCATGCGACTGTAGGAGAGCCAGATACTCCAATTGAGTCTTTAGGCTAGATGAACCTATTGGATTGGATTCTATGATAATCCTAAGGCTCACTAAGATGGTGAAATGTATATGCATGAGAGTATGACCATCTATCAAGGCATTATAATAATCCTAGACTCAAAAAGAGAAATGCAAGTAATAGAAATTACATGGATTACATATTGCATCTCCTAGAGTCTAAGTCTTCAAGCTCACGATACCTTGAGGCTCCCCACCATCTCTAAGCTTTGGCACTCCTTGATGAGCTTCCCTTCATCAAGCTCCAAGCTTTGGCAATGCTCCTCTAGATGTCCATCCGTCATCATGCTCCAAGCTTTGGCTTCATTAGATGATCTTCATGACTTCTTCCAAGCTTGAGCACTCCATCACTCTTGGAGGTCTTTAAGATATCCCTTGTAAAATCCTTCAAGCATTATACTTTGTCTCATCAACATATAATCATTAAGATAAACTGAGACTAAAACATAAGATTGATTAGCACTAACATAATGTATTGATCATCATCAAAACAATGTTAGTCTTGAAACCAAGAACTGAAAGGTAACATCATCTTATCATTCCGAGATCTTAACCATTCTAGAAACAAACCAATAGTGTATTTGAGTGCGCCTGGTGGTACATCACATCCCAGTGACGACTAGGACAGAGTCTGGTTTTCTAGAGCTGCCCACATAATATGAAGATCATGTCACTTGCTTGCCCCACTTTTGAGGATACCACATCAGAGGCGACGAAACAAAGCACACCTCTCCAGAGTTTTTGGTTTCAACGTGTAAATGCCAGTTTTTATAGTGCACATTTTTCCGCAACAAAACGTTTTCAAACGATTTCAAAAATGGGTAAATGAAATTTTTCTATTTTTTCGTCGCCTAAATCTAAAAATGGACTTCATTTTCATGATCCCTGCGATGATACGGACCCGTGTTACTGTTTTCGTAATTTTTCGGACACATTTAATGTCAGTGGCAAAACCGTAATTTCAAATCTATTATTATTATTATTTCTACTAATTATTTTTACTTAATTACGTTTACCTAATTAACTTTTTACATTACACTAACCCGTTGGTAACAACCTACCCATTAGGAGCTCACCCCTAAAACGTTTATAAATTTTTCCACGTTTAGTCTCCCCCCTCCCAACAACCCAATTAATACTCTAATTAGCATTAATTGTGGTTCAATGTATTTGATATGGTGTTAGTAATATAATTCCGTATTTAAACCCATGAGCCCCCTCTCATCTTCACAGCATAAGCCCCCTCTACTATCTCTCACTCTCTCACTTCTCCCCGACAAAGCCCACTGTCGGCCTTCCTCCTTAGGGCTACACCGATCGCCGAGACCTCCACGGCTTCCCACCATCTTCCGCCGACAAGCTACACCATGAGATCCAACCACCCCATCTTTCGGCCTTCTCCGCAACATCACCCATTTCCCAAACCTCTGTCAACACACAAACCCTACTCTCTATGCTTTTATTATTATACTACTTCTTTTCTCTTCACCTGAGGGTCCCAACACACACAACTCACCCACTCTCCCTTGTTTCCATCTTCCCCACGACTAAGCCACTGTTGCCAAGCCCCGTTAACGACCCCTCGAGCCTCCTCCACAATTCCACGACAACCAACCAACCCCCTCAACCCGCGAAGCCACCATCGCGAGTTCTCCCTCAACTTTGCTCTCTTTCTCGGCAGCCCCCTCTGGCGTTTTGCCATCACCAAAGCCCTCGAGCACCAACGAAGGAGCCCCCACGCCGCCACCGCTGATCCCCCGCCATCTCCTCCTCCTCCTCCTCGTGCCCCGCCGGCCATGGGTGCCACAGCAACCTCCCCACCGAGTTCCCCACACTCTGATCGACAAGCACAGCCTCCCCCCGTGCTCCTCGCTACCGCACGCCAACCCGCCGCCGCCGGCCGTCTGCGCCGTCGCTGGCCGGCCACCCACGCGTGCACAAGGAGCAAGGCAGCAGCTTACGCAAAAAAAAAGAAAGAAAGAAAACACAGGTTAGAGAGAGAGAGAGAGCGAGCGTTTTTAATAGAAAAAAATTAGAAACTGAAAATATAGGGCCTAGACAGAAAATCTAAAAAATACAAAAATGTCCTACGCGCTGTCGCGAACGCGTAGGCGCCTGTTTCATTTCAATCCGATGTTTATTTTTCACGTTATGATTTTTCAAAGATTACAATAATTAATTCAGAATTGATAAAAACATTTATATCTTCCATACTACATGAAAACCCATATGTATAAAAAATATTTTCGTATTCTATTAGTCGAGCGTAAAATTTCGACATATCATATGACATATTTCGACGTGTACTTTTCTTTAAACAATTCGTCGAACATTTACGATCGCTAATTTCTAATTTCTAATTTTAATTTTTTATTGATTTTAAATTCATAATAAATTCTCTTGGCCTCAGAAAAATACCAGACCATGTCCAGAAAATTCAGCGTGATGTCTCGAACACATTAACACTAGTTTCATCACAATCAGGCGAGTATATTTTCCTCAGTATTTTTCTAAAGCTAAAATCTATTTACGTTCTTTTCACATGATAATTAATATCTTAATTATTTCACGTACAATGATGTACGATAAATTTATATGGTGTAGTACTAAACGAGACGCTCGTTTTGATAGCTTATTTGAAGATTTTCGTCATGTCGTTCACTCTGAATAAATCATTGAACTTTCAAGATACGTATTTGATAATTTAGAAAGTTAGTTTTTAATCGATTCTAAGCTTTAAAAAATAATTAAAAATACCAATGGACTTTCGAAAAATATTTTCTTCCTATATAAAATTATTTTACTCACTTCTAGCCTATCTAAAAATTATGCGTACGTATCTTGACGAGTTTTAAGCTACAATAAAAATACAACCGAGTTCGATAAATAGACAGAAATAGTGTAACTCTTAACTAGTGACTTCTTATGTTTGCAGGTACCATTTCTTGAGCACGAGCACCCCTAGCTCTAGCATCGGCCTACCTCAACGATCCTCAAACCGTAAGTCACTCTCATTCTAGTTTTAGAAGTTAAGCAAGTGTACTAGTATGAACTTAGGATTTTATAAATAGTCTCAGAACAATTATTGACCGAACGAATGACTAGAGACCTAAGTTACTAGAGAAATAATCAACTACAGAACGTCTATTCACTTAAACCAACAATTTTTGTATTCCATGTTTGTTGGACTTGTCTTCATCCTCAGATTTCTTAGCATCCGCTTTGCTTTACTTTTTGGTTTTAAATAAGTAAGTCAATCTCTGGTCCTGGTTTAACTATCATAGTGTTAGAGATCTAAATAAACATGGAACTCTAAATAAACATGAACTACTCTGCTTTTGTTAATATAATCAATGGAACAGATGTGATTATTGGCGTTCTTAACATTGGTACCACCCGGTGTCTAGGATCGTTTGTGCCAAAGTTTGGATCACCCTACTTGCTGGGATAGTGACATGTTTGGCCAAACCTGACTGGCAGTGTATGCATGGATCAATGTTAGAATTCCAGTTATCATCAGTTTGTAACCATCGATTATAAATACTTTCAAATAAGTTTCTTCAACCTTTCATCGTATGTAAACTCATATTCACCATGATAACTCTTATTCACTCTTGTCCACCATGTTCTGGTGCTTTTCACTTAAAAACTATGCATGGACTTTGTATACACTTGTTGCACGATTGCTCACGTTTAAATAGTCACATCACCTGTTGCATGCCATTTATTTTCCAGTGAATGCTAATGAATTATCGTATGGAATATCATGTGAAGAACATCTTGTTCAACATCTTGTGGAATATCTTGTGGAATATCTTGTGGAACATCCCGTAAGAAACATATGCATAGAACACATGACACGTCACTGGGGTTTGGGGTAACTCATAGTTTGAGAGAGTGTGGGAGTGACTGGAGTTCATCTACCCGCTGCATGCGTCAGCAAACATAGATGCATGTGTCGGCAAAACCTTACATGCTGCCTGTGTTGGCAAAACCTTACATGCTGCCTGCGTCGGCAAAACCTACTACTAACTGTGTGTAAGTCCCGTCTGGGTAAAGCACACCCAGGCAAGAGATGAACTCAATGGTTGCATATCATACTCTCCAACTTGAGTCACGTAGTTTAGTTACTACCTGCAAAAATACATTGCTGCATGTTTGTCTTATTGTTGTTGCTCCACATGCCTCATTATCTTACTATTGTTGCTACCTTACTTGCTTTGTTACTATGTCATATATGCCATGTCATAGTTGCTGCTCTCATACCTTACTTATCTCACTTGCATGCATAGTTACTTTTACTTTAACGGTTGCACTTGCATGACAGTCTATAGTTACTTTCCATAGCCGTTCTTGCTTTTTGCACTGCTTTTAGTTCCATTTCTAGAATTGTTGTGACTTACCTACAGTTCCATTTCGTGGCACGCAGACACTGCACAGGTTAATATAGAGGATCCAGAGTTTGCAGAGACAGAGTTCGACCCAGAGGCTGCAGATTTTAGAGCTTAAGTTGTGTATTTTTAGCTGTACTTCTTTCGTTTCATATATCCTTGTTGTATAATATGGATTGTAAAAATATGAACACTATTTGAGTATTTTTTGTACATCTCTGCATCGTGGCTATATTGTTTTCACTGGTGATCTACAAAGCTGCAAATGTAATCAAATAGGTAATGGCCCCCCCCGAAAGCGGATCGTTACACAACGACTGTTTAATGATGGTGATATTTGTAATTTGTGTATATTTTCGGAATGTTGTAAATATGAGTGATGAAAAATACCTAAGATATCTGAAAGCCTAAGGACTTGAACAGATCAGGGGGAGTTAGAGGATATTTGTACTCTTTTCCTGAGCTATGGTTTTTTCCCAAATGGTTTTCCATAGCCAAAGGTTTTAACGAGGCAAATCCCATCAACTCAGGATCCCGAATTATCCACCCCTTTGTGAGAATCATATGCCTCTCATAATATCGAAGTATTCATGGATAGATTCCACACTTATGGCTGGATATTGGGGGATTGTTGTAAATAGATAAGATTGTATCTTATCTATAGATAAGATTGTATCGATTGTATCGCATCCATGTATGGCTCTCCCTTTACTATAAATAATGGTCTGGGGTCTTCCCCCAGAGATATGCATTCATAACACATTATACTTTTTAACATTTTTGATATGTGATAATGTATATGCGTGGACTGTACATCATATTTTTTTTGAAACTTTTTTCTTAGTTGATGTACACATTTTAAAATCTCAAAACTCTGAATATAGATGAATATTAAGGGTATTTGACTCTCGATTTACTCGTCATAAAAAGTTCCATTGTTCAGAAACCGTTGAATTTACAACGAATCGCAACCTAAGACGTAGTTGTTTTACATGCATTGAAGGTCTTGCTAGTTCGTGAAAACAATATAAACCATGATGCAGAAATGTACCAAAATACTCATACATGAGTTCTCATTATTACAATACATGTCTGAATACAACACAAACGACACAAGCTTTCGAAAATATGTGAAATGAAGATATGTAGGAAACAAACTCACAACTCATGTCTCAGAAATCTGCGTCCTGTGGGTCAAACTCGAACTTGAACTTAGGGGCCACTTTGTCTACCCGAGTGTCACCTAACGATGACATGAAAGGAAAAGCCGCTAGCATTAGTTATAGAATTGGAAACTTATATTAAAATTGAATTGAGGAGTGTATTGACATTGAATTGATGATTGATCTTCGACAAATTTTGTGTGTGTATTTAATCGGTAGCCCAGCCAAAACAATTCCTGGCTCTGCCCTTATTTGTGGGCACCGCATTAGACTTCTCATCATCGAAGTTCTCATCGACGTCGGAGGTCTCATGGTCAGAGTTCTCGTCGAAGTCAGAGTTCCTGTTGCAGTTGCCATTTGAGGTCAAAGTTCTCATCAACGTCGACACAAAAGTCCCAACTGCAATTCGAAGTCGGAGTTCTCGTCAAGTCAACCTCAAAGGTCTCGTCGTCAAATTTCTCATCGTCATAGTTCTCTCTTCTCTCGTCCAACGCCACCCACAAAAAAATTCCTTTGTCACCTGCTTTGTTTTTCTCTCTTATGCTCGGGTGAACAATAAAAATGTTTTTTTTAATCCACCAGAAACTTTTTAAAGAAATTATTTTTCACGGTTCACTCTCTCCATTGTTCACCCAAGTTAATTTAATTTAAAAAATATTAAACTATTAATTATGATTTGTTATGAAGCATCAACTCTGGGCGAAGACGTCGGTCCTTTATTTATAATAGAGGGATGAGCGTATATGGATGAGATACAATGATATGATCTTATCCTACGTATAAGATATAATCCACAATACAAAATCTCATCTTTATCCGTTTACAACACTCCCCCTTATCCAGCCATAAGTGTGGACTCTACCCATGAATACTTCGGGATTCTGAGCATCATATGAGTCTCACAAGGGGGTGGATACTTCAGGATCCTGAGTTGATGATATTTGCCTCGTTAAAACCTTTGGCTATGGAAAACCATGTGGGAAAAAGCCATAGTTAAGGAAAAAAGTACAAATTCCTTATAACTGAAGGATCCCATCATTAGATGATAGAGGATCGAAAAAGAGAGAAGAGACTTACGTTAGCGTACGCTTCACTATAGTCTCTGAACTTCGCCCTTGGATTCGCCACAACAGTCGGTACTTTGTCACAGAGGATCAAAGCAGCGTTTCACCGTCTAAATCTCTATTTGGAAGAAGAACTTAATGGAAGGGAGAAGAGGAAAAATAAGTTGCCGTATGCAAACTTATGGCATGAATGATTAGCTTTAAAAGCCTTACCCTTGGGTCCTATTTATAGGCCAAGGGGGTAGTTATTGTAGGAAATAACTACTTATAAGCTTATTAGCCTATATTAGCACTATTCCTTATCCTCTTCCTTATGCACTTATCAAGTGCCTTTATGCACTTATAAAATGACTTTTTCCACTTATCGAGTGGTCCTTTTCACACATGAAAAGGTTCCTTCGCACATGCTTTCATGTACGCGACATCTGAGGTCCATAGACCCTCATACATTCCCTCATGGGTGTATACATGTCGTCCATATCCAACATCTCCCACTCACACTTGAGGGGATTGTAAGGAAACATCTTTTCCTTTAGTTCTTCTGTTCATCATATTGAGAAATAGATCGTGTGACCGTCATGCGCATAGAGTCTGCTGTTGTGCACTTGTTAGAGATACACAACACTCCTTGGGGTGCAAAGTTGAGTAGAGCAACACATGCTTTACCCTAGATTATTTCTTCACATTTCTTATACTTTATATTCAACAATTGAATCCCATCTGGATTACAATTGGCGGGCCAGCTTTGAATCTCTAAAGTCCAAATGTGAATATGAAATTAATCTTCCTCTTCTTACGATCCTTTCGATCTTGACTTGACTCGCTTTTCTAACATACCCCGTCGGACCGAATTGACCATAGTTCATAAGCAACATGCTAAGACAGCGATCACCCAGTCAAATCTAAAGGAACCAATTAGAGTCCATAAGGGTAAGAAATTTAAGACCCATGTGGTCTTTTTTTTGGGTCTCACATAATAGTAAACACAATTACTATTCTAACCCAATGGTCAAATGCATACGTAGTATGAATACGTATTACAACATCACTCCTTTCCCAGGGAGCATATGTCTTAATGATGTTGTAAGGATGATAATCAGACACCACAATGTCTGACTTTGAGTCCATTTTACTACTCATTAATTTCCTGGACCCACATCCCGCATAAGACAGATAAGATTTCATAGATCTTTTGTAAGCATTCATATGATGCAGATCTTTCATACGACCATTTTGTTTAAGTCATGACTCTAAATCATCCGTCTGACGATTTTGACTTTAAACATGTCTTATCTTTATCTTATCCGTCTGATAGAATAAAGGCAGTTGCTCATGTGAGAGAGACAACCTCAATCTGTCCGACATACTAGAAAATATAGCTGAGATTAAAAGAAATGTACACAAACATTTTCAAGAAACTCATATGCAATGTCGAAAAGAACTTATTCTTTTATAAAATTTGATCTTTCATAGACATGGGAATATACATTGATACAACTCAGCTCTTACGCAATCCTTGAGATGATAAGTGTTTGTAAAACACATCTCTGTGGATCGCCTTCGTAAGCGGGTCCGGTATCATCTCATGCGTAGATATGTACCTAATGTCTATCTTCTTGTTCTTATCATAGTCTTTTGCAAATTTGTAGCGGATATCAATGTGTTTGGTCTTACAATGGAATTATGGATCTTTGACATAGGCTATAGATGCTTGACTGTCACTGTGTATTGGTACATCACTTGAGTCACTTGCATCAATTAGCTTGTCTAAGAACCTCCTAAGCCAAACAGCTTCTTGGACCGCCATGCTAAATGCTACAAATTCGGCTTCCATAGTTGAAAGTGCGATGCAGGATTGCTTCTTGCTACTCCAGGATATTGCACCAGATCCGAGTAGAAAAACATGTCCTGAGGTCGATCGGCGCTCATCGAGATCACCCGCCCAATCAGCATCAGTGTAGCCTTCAAGCCTCAAGGCATCTCCTTGATAGCGTAAAGCATAGTCCGCAGTCCCTTTAAGATACCGCATTATCCTCTTAACCGCTTTCCAGTGTGCTTGCCCTGGATTGGATTGGTAACGACTTACCATTCCAACGGCAAAACAGATGTCCGGTCTTGTACACATCATAGCGTACATAAGACTACCAATTGCATTGGAATATGGAACTTTTTCCATAATTTCCTTTTCTTTTTGGTTCTTTGGACACATTTTCAGACATAAATTATCGCATTTGCTTATAGGAGTATCAATGGACTTACAGTCCTGCATATTAAAACGTTCTAGAACCTTCTTTATATAAGTCTCTTGTGAAAGAGAAAGAAGTTTCTTCGAACGATTCCTTGAAATCTTAACTCCAAGGATATATGCAGCTTCTCCCATGTCTTTCATCTCAAATACTGATGAAAGCCAAGCCTTGATATCCATCACAAAGCCCTTGTCATTTCCAGCTATTAAAATGTCATCTACATATAGAGATATAATAACATACTTGCTTTTGATCCTCTTGATATATACACAGTTATCTTCATCAAGCATGGTAAAACCATTTGATAAGACAACTTCTTGAAATCGTATATACCATTACCTCTAGGATTGTTTAAGACCATATATGGACTCACGAAGTTTACAAACCTTATGTTCGTTTCCTTCTTTTACAAAACATGTTGGTTGTTCCATATAGATCTCCTCGTCCAATTCTCCATTGAGAAAGGCACTCTTTACATCCATTTGATGTAATTCGAGGTCTAAGCAAGCTACCAAAGCCAAAATCAAGCGAATCGAGGTAAAATGAACAAGTGAGAAGGTCTCTTCGTAGTCTATCCCTTCCTGTTGCGTAAAACCTTTCACGACAAGGCGAGCTTTATATCTGTCTATAGAACCATCAGCCTTATGCTTGATCTTAAGAACCCATTTGTCCCCAATAGCTCTACGTCCTCTGGGTAAGTCAACCAAGTCCCAGACTCGGTTAATTTTCATGGATTCTAATTCCTCCTTCATCGCTTCCATCCATTTGTCTTTTGCAGGGCATGATACGACATGTTTGAAAGTAGCAGGCTCGTCATCTTCTTGTAGTAAAGTCACAAAGGTTTGTGAAAATTCATCCTCAAATCTTAGAGGAGCTAACCTTGTACGACTACTACGTCGCATTTGAGATTCTTCAAGTCCTTGTTGACTCGAAGTTGGATCAATTCTAATATTACTCCCACTTGGAATGTGATTAGAATTGCTCCCACTTGGATCATTATTCCTATATGGAATAGGATTCGCATCATTCGTATCATCCATTGGTAAAGGTTGAAATGTATTTTCGTCTTCACCAAGAATTCTCCCACTCGAATGAGGTAATCCTTCTTGATCATAAATCTCAAATAGAGATAAGTCCTGACTTATCTCGCCCTGTCTTGGAAACTCATTTTCCAAGAAAGTAACATCCATCGACTCAAATTCTATCAGTCCTCCATTGTCTTCCTGACCAATGAAAACATAACCTTTGGAGTTTTCTGCGTATCGTATAAAGATACATTTCCTCCCCCTTGGCCCAAGTTTGCCATACTTATGGGAGGAAATATGTGCATAGGATGCACACCCCCAAGGTTTTAAAATTCTTAAGTCAGGAGACCTTTGGTTCCCCAACTCATAAGGAGTGGAGCTAACTGATTTCGAGGGTACGCGGTTCAAGATGAAAGCAGCCGTCAATAATGCATCACCCCAAATGGTGATCGGCAAGTTATCTTGCGTCATCATTGAACGGACCATTTCCATTAAAGTCCTATTCCTCCTTTCAGCAACACCATTTTGTTGCGGAGTATAAGGCATAGTTACTTGATGAACTATGCCCTTTTCATCACAAAGTTCCTTAAAACTTGCTGATTGATATTCACCGCCTCTATCGGTTCGCAAGACCTTAATCTTGCGATCTACTTGATTTTTCACTAAACTCATATAATTTTTAAAGCAGGTTAATGCTTTATTTTTGTGGGATATCAAATAGATATGTCCGAATCGGGTGAAGTCATCAATAAAAGTGATGAAGTAGGACTTCCCGCGTCTTGTCTTGCATTCATCGGACCACATATGTCCGAATGGAAGAGCTGTAATGGAACCTCGGCCCTTGTGTCGGTTCCAAATGGCTTGCGACAAGATTTCCCTACAAGGCAATGTTCGCAAGTCGACATTTCGACCTTTGAAACATTGGATAGAAGGCCACGTTTGGCAAGTCTATCCATACGTGTTGGTCCAATGTGACCAAGCCTTACGTGCCAACAAATTACATCTGACTCATAAATCGAAGAATTTGTAACAAGGAAATTTTCATTAAAATTTGAGGAATCGTACATCGTATTCAATACAATGAATCCTTTAAAAACATACCCAGAACCAATTAAAGAATTATTACAAGACAGATCCACATTACAATTATGAAAGAACCAACTATAACCAAGACCCATTAAGACGACCACATATATGATATTCCTTCGAATATCCGGAGCGAAGAGAACATCATGAAGTAAGATAGTGCGGCCGTTTTTCAAGAAGAGCTTGCATGTCCCAACGCCTTTCACTTCAACACGTGTGTTGTTTCCTACATATATCCACTTTGTTCCTTGGGGTATCCGGTGATACTCCGCGAAGGACCGTTTGTCCCTTGCTATGTGGTCGGTGGCACCTGAATCAATTATCCAAAAAGGATTAGATTCTACAAGAAATATTGAACTAGAAACACATATGTAACTAGTATTATGACAAGTTACCTTGTCACCTCCATCCGCACATGAACGGGCAAAGTGACCTAACTTGTTGCACTTGAAGCACTTGATCTTCTTCAAGTCCTTCTTCTTGTGCCATTTCTTGTTCCCACCCTTTTGTTTGGGTTTCTTGGTAGACACTGGTTGCTTTTTATACTCATGAGCAAACTTCGAGTGATGTTTACGTTTCTTTCCCCCTGTGAGGAACTAGCAACCATGTGCACTTCTGTACTTGGCTTGGCGGCTGCAAGCCGCTCTTCCTCTAACTCGAGGTGCTTAGAAACATCGTTGAAGTTCTTGATGCTCTCATTATGAGTGAGATGCATCTTCATGTTGTCCCATTCGATTGGAAGGGAACGTATGACCGCTTGGATTTGTTGCTCATCAATGATCATTGACCTGCATCCTTTAACTCTGAAATAAGATTCGTCATGTGTCGCAGATGCATTCCCATGGAATGATCTGGACGTTTTTTTGTACGAATCGAATTTTATAGTTAAAGAGCGAAGTTTGGTCACCGAGGTGCCACCAAACTTCTCCTCTAGCTTGGACCATATGTCCATAGCTAGGTCATATTCTCAGAAGATTCGCATTATGTCGTTGGCCATACTTGACAACAACGTAATGCGAGCAATTTTGTTCTTTCGAGACCAAGCATCGAAAGCTTCCTTGTCTCTTCTGTGTTGGGCCGTAGTGCCTAACTTAGGTTCAATCATTATGTTCGTCAGAGTTTCGAGCACATCTTGCTAATCTAGAACATATTGTATCTTCATGGACCACAGTTTGTAATTATCGCCGTTGAGTTTTTCACCTTTGTTCAACTCAGCGACGATGTTCTTAGTAGCGGAAGACATTTTAGCTTTAAAATGCTGCAAAATACATAAAAAAGAGTTCGATCAAAACATTGCATAAATTTTACATTTGATAAGTTACTTTCGAAAAATATTGAAGATGTTGCTCTAGAATCGGAAAGGTCATTACGATTCCAATCACCATCTAGAACAACTTTCAATATTTCCCCATCACTTATCAAACAATAGTACTCTTATAGTACTTGTAGCGGAAAAGCGATTTTGAAAACGTATTTTGAAAACATATTTTGCAGCGGGAGGTAGTGGCCTGCCCCGGTCATTGCCGGGGTCGAGCCGTGGCCGTGCCAAGGCCGGAATCCCCCAAAGGGATCCAGGCCCTCCCCCCTTGTAGGGGGGCTTTGCCGCAGGTAACTGCCGCCGGCCAGCCATGCAGACCCCCCCCTTTGGGGTCGAGGCCGGGGCTCTTCGGCCTGGCTCTGGCCTCGGCCAGGGTCGCTCGGCCTGGCCCTGGCCTCGGCCAAGGTCGCTCGGCCTGGCCCTGGCCTCGGCCAGGGCCCCTCGGCCAGGGCCGACCTCTGCCCTGGCCGAGGCCAGGGCGCCTCTGCCCTGGCTGCGGCCCTGGCCGGCCAGGGCGCCTCGGCCTGGCCGAGGCCCTGGCCGACCGACCGGCCTCCTTGGAGTCCGGCCGCACACCCCCCCGAAGGGGGGTGGTCTTGGTTGTCATTGGCCGAAGCCAACCCCTTCCCCAATGGGGAGGGGGTGCATAGCCACCATGACCCACATGGCCATGGTGTTCATGCACCAAAGAGATATGCTATTTCCATACTACATGGTGACAATTCACCATGCCCTTCCATGGCAATCTTCTTCTCCGATGAGAAGTTTTGTAACCACCATCTTCTCCGATGAGACACCCGTTCATCGAGAAAGTGGTTATGCTTTAATGGTCGTGTGCCAAAAAAATAACACACTTTCAAGGCCGCAAACTTCACGCTCTACATAAAGAGAGTGCACATTCCCTATTGAATGGAGACTCAGCATCCATGAGGAGTGCGAGTTTGGCGAGATGAACGGTCAGTTCTTCCCGTCACGGAGAGTTCCTGCCATATCCGTAATGGCAAAAGACCCTAACGTGAAAAGAACAACTTTTGCGTTCTCTCCGTCACGATGCGCTCCTGCCATATCCATAATGGTAGGAAACTCATTCGTGAAAGAGACAACGTGTCATTCATCGGTGAGACCGGGGCAAACCCGTGTGGCTCCGATACCAATGAAGGATCCCATCATTAGATGATAGAGGATCGAAAAAGAGAGAAGAGACTTACGTTAGCGTACGCTTCGCTATAGTCTCTGAACTTCGCCCTTGGATTCGCCACAACAGTCGGTATTTTGTCACAGAGGATCAAAGCAGCGTTTCACCGTCTAAATCTCTATTTGGAAGAAGAACTTAATGGAAGGGAGAAGAGGAAAAATAAGTTGCCGTATGCAAACTTATGGCATGAATGATTAGCCTTAAAAGCCTTACCCTTGGGTCCTATTTATAGGCCAAGTGGGTAGTTATTGTAGGAAATAACTACTTATAAGCTTATTAGCCTATATTAGCACTATTCCTTATCCTCTTCCTTATGCACTTATCAAGTGCCTTTATGCACTTATAAAGTGACTTTTTCCACTTATCGAGTGGTCCTTTTCATACATGAAAAGGTTCCATTCGCACATGCTTTCATGTACGTGACATCTGAGGTCCATAGACCCTCATACATTCCCTCATGGGTGTATACATGTCGTCCATATCCAACAATAACTCCCCCTAATCTGTACAAGCTCTTAGGCTTTCAGCTCTCTTAGGCATTTTTCATCACTCCTATTTACCACATTCCGGAAATATACATAGATTACAAATATCACCGTCATTAAGCAACTGCTGAAACCAAAAACTCTGGAGAGGTGTGCTTTGTTTCGTCGCCTCTGATGTTGTCTCCTCAAAAGTGGGTAAGCAAGTGCATGGTCTTCAGATTATGTGATTAGCTCTGAAAGACCAGCCTCTGTCCCAGTCGTCACTGGGATGTGACGTATTGGTTTGTTTTGGAATGGTGAGGATCTCGAAATGATAGAATGGTGTTGCCTTCATGGTTTGCTTTGCAGATCTGCAGTAGATGGCCGTCCCACTGTGGGTACCCAGTTTGTGATTTCTCATTATAGGGGTCAGACTTGTAACCTACATTTGCATAAGCATGGAGAATAATTCTTTATAATGTAAGCCCAAATCTATCGACCCATGGAGGAAGCACAGAAGATGCTTTACTCCGGTCTAATGGCACTTTTTAGGTGCCTAACTACCTCTGGCTAGTGAATTTACTGCAACTGCTATATCGGGACGCGTGCAGTTAGCCAGGAGTACACTGATTGCACTTAGATACAGGACTTCAGGACCAAGTATATCATCCCCCTCTTCCAGTGAACAGAAGTGGTCTTTTTGTACATCCATTGAGCATACTACCGTAGGTGTACTTACTGGATGACAATGGTCCTTGTAATTTCTTCAACGCACTCAGGGCGTTTGAATTTTAATGTAATATGATTTTATCTTTTTAGACAATAAATCTATGAGCTATGACTTAATTTATTTTGCCTTAGTCTTTCATTTCATGTTTTATAGTCAGGCTTGAACAGATATTTCGGTTTTCTCTTCATGAGATCCGACCAGATTTAAGTTGTTTACAACTATGATCTCAAATCATGTCCTTTACTCTTATACAGATGCAAAGACAACCCTTAGTATGAATCCTTTCTTTGTCAAGTGATTCTCTTGGTTGTACAATATTTATTATTCTTATTATTATTCTTCAATACAATAGACGCACCGAAGTCTATTCAGGCATTTAAGAAAATATGGAATTTATCTTTATCAAGATATCCATAGAGGTATGACGTCACAACATCCAATAGCAGCATATCCAAAATTTCCTTTACCAAATCGTAAGGTATTCACATTGTATAACTTAGGGAATCTGATGCATCATTTATATATGAGTCATGCTCATTTTGATTTTTTTCCCAGTTTCAGCGAAAATATTCTTGAGCTATAGGTTGTACCTTATAGCATACGATTTTGTACTTATTTATTTTTATTTTTGCACTACTTATTTTGCCCACAGGTTTGACACCTTTTGGTGTCTGGACTTCAGGTCCGAACACTTCACATTTCATAAGTGAGTCCAACTCATCTTTTATTGCATTGTTCCCTATTTGGCCAATCTATACATTTGAACTTTAGCAACTGAGTATGTAACGATATTATATAAGTATCATCGCTTTTGTGATGTATGTGGCAATATGATACATGAATATATTACCGACAATTATGTTCTTTCTGTTTAACACCTCCCTGGTACGTACAATATTTACTTTCATTTCAGTTTTTCCCGGCATTTTCTCTGCAGTGGATTCCGGGAAGGGTGAGGGTATAGACATGGGCTCATTCTCATATGGTAGTATTGTCTCAAGGTCTCCAGGAGTTTTTCTTTTTCTTCGATTTTTGTCCTTGGAGCCTAGTGGTCTGCCTCTTTTCTGTAGAGGAACAAACACTTCTGCTGCTGGTGGATTGCATCCATTCTCGGGATGTCAATCCTAGCTGGAATATTTGCAGCAAGGATGTGTGATCTGACAATCTTTTGGTTGTAAGTAAATGATTCCAGTAACTGTTTATTTGTAGGATCTTTAGGACCTCATCTTCACATTTCTTTGTTACCAGATCATAGTGGGTCAAAGATTTTGTATCCCACGATATAATTTGCGTAGATCTAGATTTTTCAGTATCTGGGCCCAATTTGGGAAAACTCGTCTCATCAAATTCACAGTCTTCAAGACTTGCCTTAAATGCGTCCCCCGTTTGAGGTTCTAGGTATATTATTGAGGGTGAGTCTAACCCTACATAGATACCTAGACGACGTTGATGACCCTATTTTTGTCCTCTACGGTGGTGTTATGGGGATATAAACTGCGTGACCGAAAATTCTCAAGTGAGAGATGTTCGGTGGTATTCCATATGCAAGTTGCATTGGAGAGAGACTCTGACCTCCAGAGGGACTTATTTTTATTTTTATTAATGATGCATCATGCAATATTGCATGTTCTCATGCATTCACCGGCAATTGGGATTTCATGGATGTGTAATCCATTAGAGTATTTTTATTATTGACTCTTTCAACCTATTTTGGGTATGACCATGTGGCACATGATGTTCAATTTCTATCCTAGTTGCTAGGCAGTATCCTTGAAATGACCGGGAGGTAAATTCCACAGCATTAAACAGACGTATTTACTTTATTTGGTAGTCTGGAAAATGCGCCCGCAACATTATTATTTGTGCCAATAGCTTTGAAAAAGCTAGGTTGCAGGTCGATAGTAGACACACATACGAATATTTTGAGGATGCATCTATCAGTATCATAAAGTACCGAAATGGCCCACTAGGGGTGGTGGATTTGTCCACATATATCTCATTGTATTCTTTTGAGGAAGCATTGAGAATTTTTTGTCAACTTTAAGTAGAGATGACCTTGTGATTAGTTTTCCCTTAAGGGATGAAAGAGATTTCTCCCCTTTGAAGAATCTTCTGGTTCTTCATGGCATGCCCATGGGATGGGGATAAGATGCGGTGCATCATAACCGATCTAGGGTGGTCAAATCTGTTATGCCAAAGTAAAAAACTTGACTGATATCGAGCACTTCAGGTGCTCCGTCAAATTAGCTTCCTCTTCTCCGAATCTTTGTATGATAGAGGCCTAGTGAAAGGCTCTCAAAATGTTCAAGTATGGATTTTACTCTTTTTTCTTGAGACGTTACATACAGATGTTATTATTCGTTAACATTTGCAGGACGGATGTCCTTGAAACTTAGAAAGTTCCTTTTTGAATTTAGAGAGAATAATGCATCTTTTATTTTTAATTTCCGTGCCAGTTGGGAGCAACAGTGTTGCGTTACCAGAGCCTTCAATTATGTTTAATGGCCCTGATATTTAATGGGCTTGCATATGCTATGAAAATAGCATTGTATTGAAAGATCATATGTGTTTATGTCTAGTAAGCAGTCATGAGTGCAGTTCATCTAATAAAAGATGGATTATATAAGCACATATGATTTCAGAAAATCATTTTCACATTTATTCATCATTTCATTCAATCATTCAGATAGCTCTCATAACATTATTTTTCAAAACAAAGATAAAATAGCTCATCGAACAAGTCGTCTTTTTCGAAGTCATCAGCAGTGAACTGGACTGGAGCATGGGTGGTCACCAGATTTGCTTCATCTTTCTGCTTTAAGCTTTCTTTGTACAAATCTTGTAGGTACCGCGGAGTTCTGCACACTCTAGACCAATGTCCTTTCATGCCACAGCTATGTCACTAGTCTTCCCATTTCCTTCTGGGTGGGGGTGCATCATTATTGTTGTCATTTCTGTGCCAATTGAACTTCCGTCTCCCTTCATTTCTTCGCTGGTGGACTTGTTCTCTGGCCTTTTTATTTGGTCCCCCCTCTGTGATTTTCCTTTTTCGTTTATTATCTTTCTTCTTTTGAGAAGAAGATGCATTTTGAACATAAGGTAGGGGCAGTGTCAGGGGGCGCATGTTATGAGTGGCGAGGAGAAGCTCTCTATTTTGTTCAGTCATGAGTAAACATGACAGTAGCTCAGAATACTTGGTGAACTTTCGTTCACGGTATTGCTGCATCAGTATCGCATCCTTTTCATGGAAAGACGTGTACGTCTTTTCCTGCATGCGATCTTCTGAGACTTTTTCACCACACAACTTCAGGCGTGAAGTGATACTAAAAAGATCTGAGTTGTACTCAGCTATGAACTTAAAGTCCTACAGTCTCAGGTTCTCCCACTCATAATGTGTCCTTGGGAGTATAAAACCTTTCTGATGTTTATATCTTTCCTCAAGGGCAGTCCATAGCTAAGTGGACCATAAGGTATTCAGCCTTTAGGGTCTTATCCACATGGTGACGAATATAAATAATGGCTTTCACCTTTTCAAAGTCAGTCCCCTTTACATCTTTTGTCACAGCAAAAATAAAGGATTTAGATCGTAAGTGAAATTTAACGTCGAGCTACCAGTTCAAATAATTTCTCCCTAATGCATCCAACACTTCGAAATCGACGCTTGCGATTTTTGCCATTTTATCTAGTAGAGCACAAATTTGCATGAATTAATAATACGTAAAACATTTTCATGCGGAGACAATTTTTAAATGAATAAGCTAATTGCATGGATCGACCAGTGCCACATAAAAATGTCCAAAGTCCATATTACAATCAAATTACACAAATGAAAGCGAAAAATTACAACTTTGGAAATCTCATGGGTCCCATTTTTAAATTCTTCGGATTCATGAGTGGCCTCCACCTCCATGGAAAGTAGTCATCAGTATTGGACATTACGTAATTTCACCACTATAATTTCTCTCAAAAAGAGAACAAAATGAAGGAAAAGTAAAATGTGGGACTAAACAGCCTATCCAAAACCACAATTAGCCATCCATGCAAAAATTTGTGCTCATTAAACATTTTCATAGTACATCACATGCATCACAAATTCAGAATAGTATAAATATAATAATTTAAAATACTTAATAATTATATAGACCATGGGGCGATGTCATACACTGTTAGTTAGGTGACTAACGGCAGAGCAGTCGCATGATCTTTATAATTATTAAGTTAATGCCGCACAACTTAACATAAGTTTATCCTAGAAAATGAGCCATAAATGTGATGTAATGCATATAAATATGATCATAAAAGGCGATCATATAATGAAAATATGCAATTCGTTGTGCATTAGGGGCTAATTCAAATAAATTTGAATGATGCCAAAATTATTTATTTATTCTAAAAAGGAAGTAAGTTTTCCTTTTTGTTTTCCCAAAATATTTCCAAATTTCCCTATTAAATTCCCCATTTTATCCCCTACTTTTCAAAAAATTTCTTCGATTTTTAGGGCCCTAATAACCAATTTTATCTATTTAGTAGCTTCCCATTTTCCTCTCTTTTTTCAATTAAAATCTGGCCTGCGGGCCTGAGGCCCGCAGTGTGGCTGCGGGTTTTAGGCTCGTGACCATTCATCATTTTTATTTTTTTTTTTTTAACTGTGGGCCTGAGCCCACAGCATGGGATGCGGGCTTCAGGTCTGCAGCCGCAACCCCTGTTTTTTATATTTATTAAACTAGTGGGCAGAAGCCCACAAGTTCTGTGGGCTTCGGGCCACAAAATTTCTTCTTCTTCTTCTTCTTCTTCGACTTGGACCTTCGGCCCAAGTTTATGAATAGAAGGGGCGTCGGCTAGGGATAGCAGTTGCTGCCCCCTATGGTTACAAGAGGTGGGGGGGCACCGCCGTCCCTTATGTCGGGGCCGCCGTCGTGAGGCGGGGAAAGGTGGGCCGCCGTCGTGAGGCGGGAAAGGGGGGCGGCGCCGTGAGGCAGGGAAGCGGCCGTCGCCATGAGGCAGGGGACAGTACCGCTGTTGTGAGGTGGGGAGGGGGCCACCACCGTGAGGCAGGGGAAGGGCCGCCGTCGTGAGGTAGGAAGGGTGGTCTAGGTGACGCCGGCTTCTGGGCGGGGAGGGAGCCGTAGAGATAATATATATTTTTCGAAAAATCTTTTCTTTTTCAAATTCCATATGAATAGACGAACCCTAAAAATAGGGTTTTTATGAAATGAAATCAAGTATCGACAATTAAAACTCGTCGATTTTAATCTATTAAAATGATTTATAATCCGATCTTGCGAGATCGATGGATAATAGTATCATGATCATGATAAAAATAGTATTTTTAAAAATAGTAACTCTAGATCCGTCCTCCAGATCTAACGACGGTTGACGAAGCTTACGCGTGGAAGACGAAGCCCACGCGTGGAAGACGAAATCCGTGCGTGGTAGACAAAGCCGCGGGTGGGGATCTGTGCCATCTCCATCGCTTTCACAGCAAACAGGTTTATGGAATTTTTAGATGCTCGTGCGGATAACGTGTTATGAAGTACCAATTCTTGGGGGAAGACCCTAGTCCTTTATTTTTAATAGAGTGATGATCGTATATGGATGAGATACAATAATATGATCTTATCCTACGGATAAGATATAATCCCCAATACAAAATCACAGCATTATCCGTTTAAAACATGATTAATATAATGTATTTTAGGAATTGTAAATGGTTAAGTTAACATATATAATTAGAACTAATTTTAAAACATGTACCACAGAACAACATTTAATGGCTAAATTACTTGCCTCGTTTAAGCGCAAAAAAATATTTCATGCAACAATTTCTCCTCTTCTTACCTTTCAACTACTTTCATTTCTCCTCTTCCTACTTTTCAACTACTTTCGTTCCGAACAAACAAAATAAAAAAATTTTCTCTTCCTCAACTAAGATTTCACATCCATCTAGATTTCAAAAGCAGTTCATGTAGACTAATTTTTGGACGATCAATCAATGATGTTCACGTTAAAACACTTGATCAAAAATGATCACGTGCCACCTTTTTTCCATTACTCATTTCATAATGGAAGTCATGAAGTCAAGTTTTACTTGATCATTGTTTATCAGGTGCACTAACGTGCCAATCATTGATTTGCCATCACAAAAATAACCATGTGGATTAGTTTTTGGACGGCCAATTAATGATCGCCATGTCCTCACTGTTGGTTTTTTTCCCGTTTACAACGGTTGGTGATCCACATAACTAATTCCCTATCAATATCAATAACTGTAATTTGGTTTTGATAACCGTTGATGAAACTGTTTCAACAAGGATAAAAAAGGATTTGGTCCATGCAGTCTGTTCTCTCGATTTTACACCATCTAATAGAGCGATTTAAGACTCAGAAGATCAAAGACCAAAGAAAGTTCATTGTATTAAAAGCAATGGCTGGAGGTATTAATTTGACTTATTTCTTCCGCAATTTTGTGATCTAATTGTCACATAATGTTAACAGTTGGTAACAGAGCAACTGTCTTGCTGTATTTTGAAACGTTTTCGTTGATTTTGCTCTTCAGAATTTTGAGATCGGTTTTGGGTTCAAGTGAAATTATTCACGAGTTTGAAACCCGGTTCAAGGTGGAAGACGACTTTGTCGCTTCATTTTACTTGCTACAATATAGGACTGTGCATTCATTTTAGATTATTTATACGTACTCCCTTGTTCTGTACCAATGCCAAAATGGTTCTGTACAAATAATAAAACAAAATAGGATAAACTAGTACATTGCACTCATCTTTGAGTGTTGTGTCATCTTTATTATTTTAAGAATTGAAAGGGGTATTTTTGTGTACTCACCCATGTCATATATTAACTGTTGGGTGTGCATCTATTTTCAAACTCAAGTGATGTTCGTAGGTTCACATGGAGGCCTCACGCCTTTCACTTTTATTTGCACACCGATTTTGTTTTGAGACTTACTATATACACCGAAACTCGGTGTATGGATGGGACTATTGTCCCAAAGTGATAAGAAAAATTAATGAATATGTCAAATCAACTTCTCTCCACCCATCAATTTCATTCTATTTATGGAAAAATGTCCCTTCCTTGCACCGAAGCTTTCGTTTTACATAGTCATTCTTTTTTGTTTTTTGTATACCCCTATGTGGCATTTAAGTGAGTGTTGTCTCTATGTTGTACCATTACTAATTTTCATTTTCCAATGTTGAATAACAATGGGCTAATCAGTATTCAACCATCGGTACACTGTCATCTACACTGTCCTTTACACTTTGTGGTCCATTATTTTGGTGCAGTGTGTACACTTCCTTTTACCGTTCGTACACCAGACTGCATGTGAAGTTGCTTCACATAAGTGTGTACAAAAACAATGAAGTGTATTGACATTTTACGTGTACCACTTGCCATAATTTCATTAGATAATCTTGTGACCGAATAGTGAATAATTCTTTATGGTGGGCCATGTGCTTTTGCTTTTGGAGAAAACAACATTACGTAGGGTGGTTTTGATTTTTGATTTTTCCCCCAAAGCAAATATAAAGTTGTTGGCTGCCTTATCTTATTACACATGGTTCGGTTCTATTGCTTCTGGGATTAGTCTTTATTAATGTGTCATGCTACCATGTGGTCATGTTTTTGTTTAATGAAACAATGAAGTGAGGGATTGGACCGGCTTTATGGGTTGCATGCTTAGATGATAAATTCCAATGTACTGTTGGGTTTTGCATTCGGCCCACTTGGACTTATACAGTAGCCCGCTTGGGTTGTGACCCTTTCGGCCAGATCTGATCCCATGAATTATTTCCCTATTAAATTTTTCTATGCGCTGATGTACACTTTTATATGTGTTGTGTACAAACAGATTCAACATGAATTATTTTTCAATGTTCAATTTACTTGAAAACTAAAATTTTGATTTTGTGAACTTGATTCTCGTGCATATTTGGATAATTATTAAGCATTGTTAAAGTTTAGTGCGCCCATGCTACAGTACACAGCATATGTACTCCCATTATATTAAGAATTTGGTTAATGTTTAGTGATCTATATAGTTTTAATTAATTATGGAGTAGCCACAACATCTTTAATTAATTGAAATTATATGTTAAATTTGATTTAAGATCACATTTGCAGTACGAACATTTGTTGCAATTAATCATACCTGATATAATAGATCTTTTCCCACAGGAATTTTTATTATATTGTGTATAATTAATTGGGATAAGGTATCAAATTATATTTTCTAATTTACCCACATGGATTAGAAAAGGAACATGATTTGATAGTTTTATCATGAAGTTTAAAATGAATCTAATTGAGTTATAACTTTAGCCCACAGGCAAGTTTTATGTCATCAGATTCATATTTTTATGTTTTACATTGGTAATACATATTTTTGGTTTGTTAAGTCTCAAAAATATTGAATTGAGTATGTATGTTAAATTTTTGCAGCATCACCGTCTGTGACTATTACTGATATCAAGTGTGACGTTTGATCGCGCCCCGGATGTACACCCGGGACGAACGATTGTAGTTTTACCGCAAGCGCACGGCAAAGTGGCGAGCGGGTTATCGAACACAGGGAGGTGGTGTTGTGCTCCAATCTATCCTAGGTTGGTTTGACTACGAATGTTTTATTGGTGGAGATGGCTATGGTATGATATAATGGGAATGGTGGTGGATGTCGGTGTCGATGATAAAGAAATCGGTTCGAATATCGATTCAAATACAATATAATGAAAGAGGGAATTTGCCTTGCGACGATCCTGTCACAATCGTCGGGCAAAGTATGTGGATATAAAATCAAATAAAGACGTCTAGGGCTAGGGAATTCCCACTACGGATCGTCATACATCATCGTAAATAGTGAATCTCAATATTACTAGACTTGCATTGAGGTGAACTAGTCGTAACTGAATATAGAACCAAGCTCACGCTCTCGCGCTATTGCCGGTCTATAGCAACCTAGATTAGGGCCCAATCTCTTGCAAACCCTAACCTAAGCCGCTAGCATGAAGATTGACATCATCGTCCAATCGCTCCTCGAGCCCACTCTCGTGCAAACCCGAGTTACGATCTAGGTTGTGATAGTTTGTATTCGTCCAATCTCTTGCAAACGAATATGAGTATAGATTTACAATTAAAAATCCTAGCTTTGGTCCAATCTCTTGCAAACCAAATCTAGAGAAACCCAATTGTAAACCTAAATCGAATATCTAGGCCTTCCCATCGATTAGAATCCAATCTCTTGCAAATCCCAAATCGATGGAAATCCCTAGCTATCCGTAGTAAATCAATCACTACCTAACCTCCTAGAAATTCTAGCAATTTCGAAATTCATTCATCACAAATATGAAATTAGATCCATAGGGTTCATCCCCAAACCCTAGAACAACAAATCTACTCTAGCATAGCAATAAGGATATGAGAATCAATAGAAATCATTGCTTGCATACAACAAGATAGAAAAACAAAGATTCAAATAAAAAGAAGAAAATACTTAGCTTGATGAAGATCTTCAATCCAAAATACAATCTTTTTGATCCAAGAGGGGGCCTAGGGCATGGCCTAACCTCTAAAATAATCCTAAGAAAAACATATATGGGGGCTTAGAAAACATAGGGATCCCCCTCTAATGGTGGCTACAAACCCCTTAAATACTCTCCCAAAACCCTAGCAAATAACCCTAGAAAACCCCTCAAATTCGTGCCCAAAAACAGCCCAAATCGCAACTTAGAATCTGGGCCCAAGCCGCACTCGGCCGAGTGGAACATGTGGCCCGGCCGAGTGGAAATTTCAGAACTGCAGCATCAACTTGTAGAAATTCCCCAGATTTCATCCGACCTCCGATTTGCGCGTTCTTGGCAGCGTTGGAACCGTCATGAAGTCTACTATCCATAAAAAATATGAGAAAAATACTTTGCTTGCTGGAATGATAGCAGATTTCAAAAGAGTGGGAGGCTGTCTGAAAATCTGGGCGCTGCATGTCCTCGGCATCACTCGGCCGAGTTGACTTCTCTACTCGGTCGAGTGGGCTTCTCTACTCGGCAGAGGGATAGACCCTGTAAAATTCCAGTAACTTCGAGGTCCTCAGGGGTCTGTCTCCGGGGGTGGCTCGGACGAGTGGCTTTACTCACTCGGCCGAGGGGCATTCGGTACTCGGCCGAGTTGGAACCCTTAATCGCCTGACAGATTCCAGTAAGTCTGGGATTTTTGCTTGCCGTCGTCGTGATGCCACTCGGGCGAGTGGTGTCTCCGTGCTCGGCCAAGTGGGCTGGCGATGCTCGGCCGAGTGCACGCTGATACTCAATCTGCTGCGTGTCCGATCTGGCCGGCCGAGCGGGCTTCTTTGCTCGGCCGAGTGACTCCTTCACTCGGCCGAGTGGCATGCTGAAAATGCCCAATCTTCTCCGTTTCTCCTCCTCATCGCTCCTACGGAGTTCCTTCTTCTTCCACCCGTCTCCCATCGCTGAATAGCCCTGAAAAGAGCCTTGGGTGACGCTCCGGAGTGGGTGCAAGTCCCTTAAGCTCCTTTTTGCTCCCGATCGCTCCATATTTCCTGAAATCCGACAAAAACAAGAAATAGTGAAAAGTAACGCAATATCGTCGAATACTCGTGAAAAGCGTGATATGGGTGATCGAAATGGCATGCAAATATGCAGAAAAAAGGTGTAAAATATGGACCGATCAAAATCCCCCAAGCTTACCTCTTACTCGTCCTCGAGGAAGATAAGTAAAAAGACGAACTCGGGAGATGAAAAATAAGGGAAATGAAATAAAAGAATACGAAGTGGAAGGTGTCGCTAGATTCTTCTCTCAGATCTCAGGCCATAAGCTACACATCACGATAACTTGGAAAATACAAATCACATGCTATAAGGATTTCATATCTTACATAAACATGGTACTTGTAAGCTTTTAAGAACAACAAAAGGGATTCTCTAAATTCATACAATCAATTCATATCCACGTCACGCATTTCATAGGATTTAATATACAAATGTTGGCAATGCACTTTTCAATCAAAAGTTATAAATGAAGCATATAGGATACACACCAAGCATGCAATAGAGAATGGAATAAGAGACATGGAGTTCACATATTTATATCGATTCATAAGAAATCTCCATAACTAAGGTATTTTGCTAAGTTTCAGCATTATCAAACTTCCCCATTCGTGCACCTCTCCACTCTAATGTCGCACTCACTCATATGGTCAAATGAATTCACCCCCCCAAGCTTAGCTTGAGGCATCACATCTAAAGGAATATGATAGTGGAAAATGAGATTTTTGCCTTGGTTTTCCCAAGTATTTTGTGGCTCCAATAATGAGATAGAGAAATGTATTTTTCTTTTTCTTTTTCTTTTTGAACTTTTTGTTTCTCATTTTTCTTTTTGGATTTTTGTAGGAGCTATATGATTTGTATTTTTGGCTTTTGGCTCCTTTTTGGCTTTTTGGACTTTTTGGAGCTAACTTTTCTTTTGTGGAGATTTTTGGGAAATAGATGCGATATAAGTAGCTTTAGGAGGTGAACTCAAGTGACATGTAGAGAATAAAAAGATATATGTGGAGAAAGAAACAATGTAGCACTCGGTTCACTCTAAGATGTGCACGAACGGTTCAATAAAATAATACTTCAACTAAAACTCATATGTAAGCATGGATATTCTCAATCATCTCAATAAAAAGTGAAGTCAAGCGGTAAAGAGTACTTTCATATCAAGCATGCAACAGAAGGTGAATAAGATAATAAAACTGATGCTTCAGATATACTAATGATGCGTGAATCTTGGTGCATTTCCAACAAAAGCATACTAAACACTAATCCATACATTCAGCTTCAATTAATATCATGCATCCATGTAGATGAATCATTAAAAGAAATAATAAGCAAGCACATGTGAATAGTAAGACTATGGAATACGCTAAGTAGCATGGCAAGGAATAATAATCATCGTGATGGTTGCTAAAGCAATTAGAGATATCATCATAAGGAACACATCTAGCAAAAGAAGAGAAAGGAAAATAAAGAAATAAGAAAAGATAAAAGAGAGGAAAGAAAAGAAAAACAAGCACACAATATGATGCATGAACACACATAAAAGGAAAATAAGATGGAAAAATCAAAAAGATGATGCAAAAATTTTGAAAAATTTTAAAAATCCTGAAAAAAAAATAAAAATGCAACTAATGTATCTAAATGGCATGGAAACGCACTCCCCCAAGCTTAAACTTCGCATTGTCCTCAATGTGATCATAATGGAAGGATATGAGGAACAACGATAAATATGGAGGGCGAATGAAAAATGATGACATGAATGACATGGAATCCTAATGCAACTACATGCAAATACAATGATGCATGAGAGCACCTTCCCCCAAGCTTATACCAAACAAACCTATTCAAATGACTCGATCAAAAATGTAATGGCTTTGAAAAGCGTGATCAAGTCAAACGAATAAGAAAGTGAGTATTCACTTGAAAGAAATGCTCGATGGTGGTGAGCAAAAGGATGTGACACATAAAAATATGGAGAGGGCAATTAATATATATAATGGGTTTGGGGTGTAAAAATTTTTGTTGCCGTCATAAGAGGTGATATTTATTCAAGCAAATCTATACGGTCCTCTCGCTGTCGAAAGGATTCGTGTTTATTCAAAGCATAAAAAATTTCTACACTACTGGATTGATATCACCTATAACAAAAGGCGGATCCAGTATCTTTGCCGGTGCAGGCAACTGCTCCAACTGCTCTTTCCGTGGCTCCGCCAGACGCGTGTGTCCACGGACTCCATCAGACTCCAGCAATGCGGCTCCCAGCACCTCTCCAAGGACTCCACCTGTACCCTGCAAGAGATAAGCCGCATCAATCTGATGTGGATAATTCTTCCCCAAAATAAATGTATTCCAAAGAGGGTCATCAACATAAGTATTTAAAATTAAAAACGGTTGACAACACTTCCCTGGAAATAAATCTCTACTCTCGTATACCACGTCGATCGACCCCTCGTTATTCGCCTCAAGTTGTTCAGGTATCTTCGGCATATAAGCGTGGGTTTCATCAAGCAACTCCTCATCATCGTCAGACTTATCCCATCGCACCTCCTGATCATAATCAATAGCATCCATGGGTGCTAATTCCTCGCTCTCCTCCTCGTATACGTCCCATCGTACCTCTTGATCATATATACATGAATCCTGCAAAAGGTGCAATGAGTCGTCAAAATATGAATCATAGCAAGCATCATACACTGGAGGGGAGTCAAATATAAAGGGCGAGGGAGTAAAGAGATCTCCCTGAAGGGGAGCCATAAGCTCTGTGGGATTGTCCTCAACATCAGTGGAAGTGTGGTCCTCTGAGGGATGCTCAGCCTCTGTAGAAGGTGGGGATGGCTGCGGTAGCTCGAAAGGAGGGGGGCACAATTCGGGCTCCATCTGTGTGCAGATGTCATCGTCCAAAGTCACGTCCTCCTCGATGGTCTGCTCCACTACTGTATGCATGACCTCCACAATAATATCCTCTGATGGTATAGGCTGCTCTGACTCAGGTGGGTGGCAGGGGGAGGCGACGACGGCATAAGGTGGCTCTATAGGCTCACGTATCTCAACCATGGTGTAAAAATGGGTCTTGTGCCCCTCAATTAGAGCGTAGACTCCATCATCAATTGTGCCTGTGGAAGAGATACAATGAGTAATAAAGTTTTGAAATTCAAGCTCAAAAGGATCACCTGCCGTTATTGTCAATGGACCGGAATTTCGAACTATGTCGACAATGCTTCTCAATAGGTCCGTGTACGTGTCCTCCTTTGACAGCTCAGATGTCTCTATTTGTGGAGTGTTGATGGTGTAAAGGTGGATATGATCACCTTCAAGTGAAGCATACACTCCATCTATGATAGTACCTGCGCTAGAGACATTAGCCATAACAAAATCGATGAATACTTGGTCGTATGGTTTACTTACCGTAACGGTTAGTGAACCGGTAGATCGAGCATCATCTATCATTTGCTCCAAGGCTGCTGCCAGCTGTAGATCACTGAACTTCCCCACTTGCATCCTCTTCAAAAACTCACGTGAGGGTCCCTTTAGCCTTCTAGTGAAGATATCAAATAGCGTGGAGTCATTCCACTCATGGTCTGACTCTGTCTGGAACATTTCTAACATTCCTTCAAACCTAGACAAGGCTTCCCCGAAGGATTCTCCATCAGCCTGATAGAATGCAGCGAGATATATGTAGGATTGTATAGAGCCCGCTCGCATTTTCTTTGGAAGCACCATCGCTGCAACAACTGTACCTGATCAATCAAAGTAAACAACCTGGAAAAGACGCCAGTGGTACAAAGAGAGATAAAGATAATAATAGCAGGTGGTGGGAAAAAAATCTCTCTCAATGGTTTTTTTTGATTTTTTTTTGATTTTTTTTCAATGTAATCTAATCAACCTAATTGTGACAAATTGGCACCCAACGGGAAACACCTCCCCGGCAACGGCCCCAAAAACATGATCGCGCCCCGGATGTACACCCGGGACGAACGATTGTAGTTTTACCGCAAGCGCACGGCAAAGTGGCGAGCGGGTTATCGAACACAGGGAGGTGGTGTTGTGCTCCAATCTATCCTAGGTTGGTTTGACTACGAATGTTTTATTGGTGGAGATGGCTATGGTATGATATAATGGGAATGGTGGTGGATGTCGGTGTCGATGATAAAGAAATCGGTTCGAATATCGATTCAAATACAATATAATGAAAGAGGGAATTTGCCTTGCGACGATCCTGTCACAATCGTCGGGCAAAGTATGTGGATATAAAATCAAATAAAGACGTCTAGGGCTAGGGAATTCCCACTACGGATCGTCATACATCATCGTAAATAGTGAATCTCAATATTACTAGACTTGCATTGAGGTGAACTAGTCGTAACTGAATATAGAACCAAGCTCACACTCTCGCGCTATTGCCGGTCTATAGCAACCTAGATTAGGGCCCAATCTCTTGCAAACCCTAACCTAAGCCGCTAGCATGAAGATTGACATCATCGTCCAATCGCTCCTCGAGCACACTCTCGTGCAAACCCGAGTTACGATCTAGGTTGTGATAGTTCGTATTCGTCCAATCTCTTGCAAACGAATATGGGTATAGATTTACAATTAAAAATCCTAGCTTTGGTCCAATCTCTTGCAAACCAAATCTAGAGAAACCCAATTGTAAACCTAAATCGAATATCTAGGCCTTCCCATCGATTAGAATCCAATCTCTTGCAAATCCCAAATCGATGGAAATCCCTAGCTATCCGTAGTAAATCAATCACTACCTAACCTCCTAGAAATTCTAGCAATTTCGAAATTCATTCATCACAAATATGAAATTAGATCCATAGGGTTCATCCCCAAACCCTAGAACAACAAATCTACTCTAGCATAGCAATAAGGATATGAGAATCAATAGAAATCATTGCTTGCATACAACAAGATAGAAAAACAAAGATTCAAATAAAAAGAAGAAAATACTTAGCTTGATGAAGATCTTCAATCCAAAATACAATCTTTTTGATCCAAGAGGGGGCCTAGGGCATGGCCTAACCTCTAAAATAATCCTAAGAAAAACATATATGGGGGCTTAGAAAACATAGGGATCCCCCTCTAATGGTGGCTACAAACCCCTTAAATACTCTCCCAAAACCCTAGCAAATAACCCTAGAAAACCCCTCAAATTCGTGCCCAAAAACAGCCCAAATCGCAACTTAGAATCTGGGCCCAAGCCGCACTCGGCCGAGTGGAACATGTGGCCCGGCCGAGTGGAAATTTCAGAACTGCAGCATCAACTTGTAGAAATTCCCCAGATTTCATCCGACCTCCGATTTGCGCGTTCTTGGCAGCGTTGGAACCGTCATGAAGTCTACTATCCATAAAAAATATGAGAAAAATACTTTGCTTGCTGGAATGATAGCAGATTTCAAAAGAGTGGGAGGCTGTCTGAAAATCTGGGCGCTGCATGTCCTCGGCATCACTCGGCCGAGTTGACTTCTCTACTCGGTCGAGTGGGCTTCTCTACTCGGCCGAGGGATAGACCCTGTAAAATTCCAGTAACTTCGAGGTCCTCAGGGGTCTGTCTCCGGGGGTGGCTCGGACGAGTGGCTTTACTCACTCGGCCGAGGGGCATTCGGTACTCGGCCGAGTCGGAACCCTCAATCGCCTGCCGGATTCCAGTAAGTCTGGGATTTTTGCTTGCCGTCGTCGTGATGCCACTCGGGCGAGTGGTGTCTCCGTGCTCGGCCAAGTGGGCTGGCGATGCTCGGCCGAGTGCACGCTGATACTCAATCTGCTGCGTGTCCGATCTGGCCGGCCGAGCGGGCTTCTTTGCTCGGCCGAGTGACTCCTTCACTCGGCCGAGTGGCATGCTGGAAATGCCCAATCTTCTCCGTTTCTCCTCCTCATCGCTCCTACGGAGTTCCTTCTTCTTCCACCCGTCTCCCATCGCCGAATAGCCCTGAAAAGAGCCTTGGGTGACGCTCCGGAGTGGGTGCAAGTCCCTTAAGCTCCTTTTTGCTCCCGATCGCTCCATATTTCCTGAAATCCGACAAAAACAAGAAATAGTGAAAAGTAACGCAATATCGTCGAATACTCGTGAAAAGCGTGATATGGGTGATCGAAATGGCATGCAAATATGCAGAAAAAAGGTGTAAAATATGGACCGATCAACGTTCCTGAACTGAATGACAAAAACTATAAGATTTGGAGGGAGAGGATACTCCTTCATTTGGGTGCGGCGGACATTGATTATGCCATCTGCAAGGATGAGCCACCAGCCATTACAGATACTAGCTTTCCTGAAGCTTTAGATCTTTATGAAAAGTGGGAGAGATCTAACCATCTCTGTGTTATGCTCATAAAGACTAAAATATCAGCTAGTATAAGGGACTTGGTGGAAAAGCATGACAAAGTCCGATCACTATTAAAGGCCATTGACGAGCAGTTCCAGAGCTCTGATAAGGCACTTGCGAGTACTCTCATTGGAAAGTTTTCGTCGATAAAGCTTACTGGTCTTGGAGGTGATATGAGGGATATTGCGGCTCAACTCAAGAAGTTGGAGGTTGAGATGTCTGACAGCTTCTTAGTCCATTACATTTTGAACACTCCCCCGTGTAAGGATCGCCTTACCCTTGCAATACTAACAACAACACACTAGATGGGGGGTGAATAGTGTAATGGAAATAAAATTGTCCAATTAAAATTAAACTTGCAAATGCGGAATAATAAATGCAAGAGGAAATAATTGACACAATCAATCCAAACGCAAACACAAGATTTTACCATGGTTCCCCAAAACTTGGGTACGTCCAGCCACACCAATATTTACTATAATCCCACAAAGAGAAGTGAATACAAATCTCACAAGGAGATACCCCACCAAGAGGATTTTGCCCTACACAAGGACCCAACCAACCCTACACGAGGGTCAAACTCCCACCTAGAGAATTACTAACTCCCACTCAGAGAATTAGGGTTAGCCCTACACTAGGACACCAAACTCCCACTAAGAGAGTTACCCCTACAAAGAGAGTTATTCCCACAAAGAGAATATCCTAATCCCACAAAGAGATAAACACCCACAAGGAGAGAAATGCTAATTTCCACAAAGAGAATTAGTGTTACAAGAATCACCAAGTAAAATAAATACTCTTACATATGCCTTGAGATGCTTACTCATAGATGAATGCAAGGTATGGAAGATGATCTCCAAGTGTTGAGATAGGCTCGAAAGCACTTGGATGATTTCCCTTGAGCTGGACTTCAATGCATGAAGAGGAATGAGAGCTCAAAGAGGGAAATTGAGAGAGTTTGAGAGTGGCTTATTAAACTCTTATGATTTGTAATTGCATCAAGAAGTTCTAATGAACTCAGCATACCCATATATATAGGAACCCCATATCAACCCTCAAAACCCAAGAAAACAGCCAAGAGCACAAGACATCAACTGCTAGAAACTGGGCGAAAACGACACCAACAGTCGACTGATGATCAAATGACAGTCGACTGATCAACGGCTAGAAAATATCCAACGGCTATAATCTGAACCAGGACAGTCGACTGATGAAGTCGATACAGTCGATTATGAACATGACAGGCGCCTGAAAAACCTTCAGCAGGCGACTGTTGCAGGGGATGGAATAAAACAGAGAGCTGCACTCTTTCTCCCAATATGCATACAGGCGACTGATGTCAATAATACAGTAAACTGTAAAATAGTCAGGCGACTGTAAATCTTGTATCAGTTGTCTGCTACAGGAGATGGAAAAAAACAGAAAGAGGCAGAGATTGCACTTATGCTACTCAGATGACTGTTGACTAATTCCCAGGCGACTGTAAATATACAGGTGACTGTAAACTGTGCAGCAGTCGACTGATGCGAAAAGCTCAAGTAGAGTCAATAGAAATGTTGACTTGAGCAGTGCATATCAGTCGACTGTAGAAGGATCGACAGGCGACTGGAAATCACCCAGTCGACTGTAAATCCTTCATCAGGCGACTAATGGAAAGCCAGAGACTCCAAATGAGTCTTTCGACAAGATGAACCTATTAGGTTGGATTCTATGATAATCCTAAGGCTCATTAAGATGGTTAAATGCATATGCATGTATGAGTAGACCATCTATCAAGGCATTACATTAACCTAGACTCAAATGACAGAGAAAGCAATAAAGGAAATATTACATGGATTACATTGCTTTGCTTAGAGTCTAAGTCTTCAATCTTGATGTCTTGATGCTCTCCATCATCTCCAAGCCTTGGCACCTCTTGAGTCCAAGCTTTGGCCCTTCTCCACTTGATGTCCATCCTTGCACCAAGTGTTTAGTCTCCAGAAATGATATTCTAGAAATGAACTAAGAGACTAAAACAAGAGAGTCACTAGCAACAACATAATGTTGTGATCATCATCGAAATAAGATTGGTATGAAACACCAATACTCAACAATCTCCCCCTTTTTGATGATGACACACATTATGTAAAACACAAAGAATTAAAGGACAATGCTAATGAGCTCCCCCTACTTATATGCACCAATTATACAATGAGATATACATAGAAAATACTCATTATACCAAATCAAGTTAAGGTGACATATAATAGGCATGGATTACATAAACCAATTGCAATAGACAATATCATGCAAACATGAATGGTTTATACAATCCCATATATCTCTCCCCATAGATATATCTCTCCCCAAATGCATATGTATAAAATGCCAGAAGTATATTTACATAATGCATATATCTCTCCCCCTTGACATCGTCAAAAAGGTGGACATCAAAAATATCCCCCTTTGTCATCTTAATCAAAGATGTGACAATATGCAAGAAATAAGGTGATGTATGATACCAAATTGAAAAATTTATTGGGTATCAATCACTATCCCATGCTCCCACTAGATCATAGAAATGGTCAAATTTTGACTTCTAGGATCTAATACCAATTATAAAGAATGAGATTAACAATCTCTAACAATTTAGGTAAATACCAATTGTAGAAAAAGAATCTTGGAAAATAATCATCTTTACTAATTGATATACATATAATGGAGACATGGGCCTAAAGTGTATCAAAGTAATAGATATGGAAAACTCAAGCTTCAATGATACACAATGATATTGCCAAAAGGAATAAAACATAAAACATGTTGGCAATATCTAAGGGGTTTGGTTTGAGACCAAAAATAACCAATTGTAAAAAATGATCTCAATCACACCCCGAAATGAGAGTCAAAATATGTTTTAAAATATTTTAAACATACACATATTAACTCCCCCATTGACATACATATGGATCACAAATGCATGTAAGTCAATGTATTCCCCAAGATTCCCATTTTCATGAAAAATAAATTTGAAAAATATTTTCAAAATCATGAAACACACACAAACAATGGATATGCTAAAATAAACATTTAATCACAATACTCATGCAATATGCATATGTGAGAGGAACCTAAACATTAGGGAACCAAACCCAAGAGGAGTTTGATTTCCTAATGTAATCACATGAGGTGATCACATCCCTAACTAGAGAATTGATGTAACTATCCCTCTCTTGCACACTAACCTTAGTGGGAATCCATAAACTCAAGGATCTCCTAGGCAAGGGTTTTGCCTTTGCAAGAAGGGTGGATGTGGCATGCTTAGGTGTAGAAACGAATTTCTTGGCATGCTTAGGATGAGGATTTTTCTTCTTAGCAAAAAATGAAGAGACTTCATTCTTCCTCATCACCTCGTGATCTACATGCTTCTTGTTGGTGTTATTGTTATACAAGAAGGCATGATGATTCTTCTTAGGTGTTTTAGCAATATTTCTTGTATTTGCACCGTAAGAGGAATTAGAGGTGAGTTTGGGTACCACATTTTGAATATACCCCAAACCTCCTCTATGATTTGCCGGATGTTGTTTGTCAAACAAATCGTGGAGTGAATTCCTAGAATACACAAAGCTTTTGAGCTTACGGATTCCTCTTCACATTTCAACGTAAGTTGTTGAATACGAGTTTTTAAGCTAAGGTTTTGAGCAACAAGATTATCATTAGTCAAACTCAATTCCTTAACTTGAGAGAGAAGTGTGTCTCTCTCACTAGTGTCATAATCATGCATTTCATCATGGATTACACTAGTCGATTCTAAAGCATGCACCCTACTCATAGCATTATTAAAGTTAGCTTTCAATTTATCATATGAGTCGATGCACTTACTTGCGAAGTTGGAGGCCACATTTAAGCGGTATTCGAGCTCCTCGTAGGATAGCTTTTCCTCCTCAACTTCCTCATCGCTTTCCTCCTTGACTTCCTCATCGCTTTCCTCCTCGCTTGAGCTTGACGAAGACTCTTCCACATTAGCCATGAAGCACATTTCTTCTTTGGAATTGAGCCACGCCTCTATCTCTTCATCGCTTGAACTAGATGAGATTGATGAAGAATCGTCAAAAGTTGCAAAGCATATGTGAGCTTGCTCCTTGTCATCCTCTTCTTCATCACATGATGTGTCCACATCTGAATCATCAAATGTGCCGATAAGTCCCTTCTTTTTGTTCTTGAACTCGGACTTGACTTTTCAATTCTTCTTTCCTTTGCCCTTATAGGTATCTTTGGTGGGTCTGGAAGGGCATTCGGTAGCAAGATGACCTTTTCCTCTGCAATTGAAACAAATATAATTGTTAGACTTGGAAGCAAACTTTGACAAAGATTTACCTTGCTTGTCCTTGAGGAATGCCTTGAATTTCTTGAATTGCTTGGCAAGCTCGATGTATTCATCATCGCTAACATCTTCTTCTTCTTCTTCTTCTTCACTTGGAGCTTCTCGTTGGAACTTCTTTCTCTATTTGAATGACTCCTTCTCGACATGGAGTGCAACTCCCTTTTTATTCTCAGGCTTGGTTGGTTGAACCTCTTCCTTATGTTGAAGTAACACTTCATGAGAAATCTCCAAAGTATGCCAAATTCCGTTGGCCGATTGGCGCATGGAGATGCGGTTGAACTCATCCGGAGTGAGGGCGCAATAGATTGCATGCATAGCCCTTGCATTTACTCTGATCGAGTCCTTCTCCGCTTTAGTTCTCGAGGCCGCGGGTGAAGTAGGCTCCTCAAATGGTGACTCCGTAATGTCCCAAAGATCTTGACCCTTCATGTAGATCATCATCCTGATCTTCCAACTAGGGTAGTTGGTTCCGTTGAAGAGTGGGGGTCGATCGGTAGACTGACCATCTTCATGAGACGTGGAAGTAGCGTTGAATGCCATCGTTGCAGTATGCTATAACCTCGCTCTGATACCAAATGTAAGGATCGCCTTACCCTTGCAATACTAACAACAACACACTAGAGGGGGGTGAATAGTTAATGGCAATAAAATTGTCCAATTAAAATTAAACTTGCAAATGCGTAATAATAAATGCAAAAGGAAATAATTGACACAGTCAATCCAAACGCAAACACAAGATTTTACCCTGGTTCCCCAAAACTTGGGCACGTCCAGCCATACCAATATTCACTATAATCCCACAAAGAGAAGTGAATACAAATCTCATAAGGAGATACCACCACCAAGAGGATTTTGCCCTACACAAGGACCCAACAAACCCTACACGAGGGTCAAACTCCTACATAGAGAATTACTAACTCCCACTCAGAGAATTAGGGTTAGCCCTACACTAGAACACCAAACTCCCACTAAGAGAGTTACTCCCACAAAGAGAGTTATTCCCACAAAGAGAATATCCTAATCCCACAAAGAGATAAACTCCCACAAAGAGAGAAAGACTAATTCACACAAAGAGAATTAGTGTTACAAGAATCACCAAGTAAGATGAATACTCTTACATATGCCTTGAGATGCTTACTCATAGATGAATGCAAGGCATGGAAGAGGATCTCCAAGTGTTGAGATAGGCTTGAAAGCACTTGGATGATTTCACTTGAGCTGGAATTCAATGCATGAAGAGGAATGAGAGCTCAAAGAAGGAAATTGAGAGAGTTTGAGAGTGGCTTATTAAACTCTTATGATTTTCAATTGCATCAAGAAGTTCTAATGAACTCAGTACACCCATATATATAGGAACCCCATATCAACCCTCAAAACACAAGAAAACAGCCAAGAGCACAAGACAGCAACTGCTAGAAACTGGGCGAAAACGACACCGACAGTCTACTGATGATCAATTGATAGTCGACTAATCAACGGCTAGAAAATATCCAACGGCTATAATCTGAGCCAGGATAGTCGACTGATGAAGTCGATACAGTCGACTGTGAACAGGACAGGCGCCTGAAAAACCTTCAGCAGGCGACTGCTGCAGGGGATGGAATAAAACAGAGAGCTGCACTCTTTCTCCCAATATGCATACAGGCGACTGATGTCAATAATACAGTCGACTGTAAAATAGTCAGGCGACTGTAAATCTTGTATCAGTCGTCTGCTACAGGAGATGTAGAAAAACAGAAAGAGGCAGAGATTGCACTTATGCTACTCAGACGACTGTTGGCCAATTCCCAGGCGACTGTAAATATACAGGAGACTGTAAACTGTGCATCAATCGACTGATGCGAAAAGCTCAAGTAGAGTCAATAGAAATGTTGACTTGAGCAGTGCATATCAGTCGACTGTAGAAGGATCGACAGGCGACTGGAAATCACCCAGTCGACTGTAAATCCTTCATCAGGCGACTAATGGAAAGCCAGAGACTCCAAATGAGTCTTTGGACAAGATGAACCTATTAGGTTGGATTCTATGATAATCCTAAGGCTCACTAAGATGGTTAAATGCATATGCATGTATGAGTAGACCATCTATCAAAGCATTACATTAACCTAGACTCAAATGAGAGAGAAAGCAATAAAGGAAATATTACATGGATTACATTTCTTTGCTTAGAGTCTAAGTCTTCAATCTTGATGTCTTGATGCTCTCCATCATCTCCAAGCTTTGGCACCCCTTGAGTCCAAGCTTTGGCCCTTCTCCACTTGATGTCCATCCTTGCACCAAGTGTTTAGTCTCCAGAAATGATATTCTAGAAATGAACTAAGAGACTAAAACAAGAGAGTCATTAGCAACAACATAATGTTGTGATCATCATCAAAATAAGATTGGTATGAAACACCAATAGTCAACACCCCTTATCAATACCGACCTTTCAAAATATCCTATAACACACACAAGGATAAGTGGTCAATGAACAAACTTTTGACCATGTCTGTTCAGGAGGAAGGTCGGTTGATTATGGAGCAGGGAGAGAGTGTGTTGTAAGGATCCTGTCTATGGAGAAAACACTAGAAGGGGTTGAATAGTGTTTAAGCAATTTAAAAAGATTGTTACACCAAATTAAAATACTAACCAACAATATAATGCGGAAATATAATTAAACCCAATAAGAAACAAATGCAAACACAATTATGTTTCTAGGGTTCGGATTACCCAAGTCACTCCCGACTTGTTCCCGGTAATCCTACGTCCCTTCCACCCGGAATCCTCCGGATACTCAAGGTAGAACCCTAACTTGAGGTTTCCTTAAAACTCATTTGTAGCAACCCTACAAGTGAAAGTGAATACAATCAATGTCCTTGACTCCCACAACGTGGGAGCAAGCAAACCGCTCTCACAACCCGAGAGCCAATTCAATATACGAAAATAATGAAATCTGAAAGCAACACTTACAATCACCTATGCCTTGAAGTAGAACTTGAAGGAGAAGTGTGATGTGTGTTGAAGACTCTCTTGGAAGAGAGGAGAAAGCCCTTTCTCTTGGCTGCACCAAATACCTAGAGGATCACTCTTTGGTTCTAGGTTGGAGAGCAAGAGATCAAAGATTTGGAATTCTTAGGGCTTTGGATTTGAGAGCTTTAGACTTTAGAAATAAAAGCTTAAGAGATTTTGCAATAGCTTAGGTCACCCTTCAAGGAACAGTAGAAGCCACATTTATAGGTTTCTCAAATCCACAAAACAGTTTAGGCAAAAACACTTTTGGAATCCGTGAGAAAATTCTCAACGGATAGAAACTGAACCCGCAACAGTCGACTGATGAAGAAACCTCAGTCGACTGATGCACAGTTAGCATGGGTAGGTAAGAATTCATAACGGTAACTTACCACGTGGACAGTCGACTGATGAAGCAAAGACAGTCGACTGTTAAACCAACAGGCGACTGGTCGAGATATGGTAAGTTGAATGAAATCTGGAAATCCTGTAAGATAACATGACAAACGACTGATGAGAATAATATAGTCGACTGTTAATCAGAACAGGCGACTATAAATCCTTATACAGACGAGTGTCAAATACTCTGAGAATTTCCAGAGAGCTGAGTCAATAAATTGGCTCACAGACAGACGACTGATGCAGCATACACAGTCGACTGGCCGTAAGAGGCAGATCAAAATTGTTTGGGCAGAAGGATAGACAGGCGACTAAATTACGAAACATAGTCGACTGTCACTTGTACAGGCGCCTGTGAATCGTTCATCAGTGGCCTGTGCGAAATAAACAGAAAGGCCCAAAACTTGATTGCAAAAGATTGTGCATAACAGGCGACTGTAGAACAAAACACAGTCGACTATTTTTGAGACAGACGACTGTAAAATGTTCAGCAGTCGACTGTTATAAACAATCCAAGCACAACCACAAAGGAAATGAATTGGGGTCTAAGGATAATTGATCTATTGATGTCCTAAGACTGAAATGAAGATGTGTGTGAGTGCTCCATCAAAGTTCTACTTCTAAGCTATATACTAGAAGAGATAAAAGAAATTTACATTCACGAAATCTCTCTTCTATCAATCACATGAGCTTGAAGTCTTCATGAAGCTTCAATCACCATCAACGATCATCCAATCCATTTTCATTTGCCTTCAATGATCTTTGTGAGTCATCCATTGCTAGTAGATCTTCATATATAGCTTAGGCAATGGATAAACTGCAAAATAGGGGATTAGTCACAAGTATTTATGTTTGCTCATCATTAACACCAAGTAGGGAGAAGTCCAATACTCAACATGTGTTAATGACAACCAACAAGAAAGATGACAGATGTCCCAAATTTAAGGTGAAGGGGAAAGCGCCAGTTAAGGGAGGAATTGCTAAGGAATCTAAGTGCTTCTTCTGTAAAAAGAAGGGGCGCATGAAGAAGGATTGTCTAAAGTTCCTTCAGTGGCGTAAGAAGAAAGGTAACTCAATCTCCCTTGTCTTTTTTGAATCTAATATGACTGAAGTTCATTGTGACACATGATGGATTGAATCTGGCTCTTCAATCCATGTTTCAACAACTTTGACGGGTATGATAAACCTGCGGAAGCCAGCGGGAAATGAACGAGGCATTTTCTCAAGAAACAAAATGCGTTCAGCTGTCGTGTCAGTTAGAACTTGCCGACTTATATTATCTAGTGGATTTGTTTTGTATTTGCATAATGTTTTTTTATACCCGTTTTTTAGGAACTTAATTTCAGTTTCTAGATTGTTACCATTAGGGGTTGCTTTTAATTTCCCTAAAACATCATTCAGTTTAATTTATAATTCAGATGTTGGAAATGGCATGTTGTGTTATGGTCTATTTATTTTTAATTTGCAAAGCAATGCTGTTATGCTTGTATGCTTGTCAATGCTAGCATAAAAAGATGTGTTATGAATGAGGAATTTTCTATGTTATGGCACCAGAGATTGGGACATATCTCCAAGGATAGAACCAAAAAGTTAGTAAATGATGGAGTACGTAGTACTTTGGATTTTGTTGACTTCGAGATTTGTGTTGACTGCATAAAAGGAAAGCAGACCAAGATATCTAAGAAGGGGGCGCATAGAAGTTCCGAATTGCTTGAAATCATTCATTCAGATATTTGTTGTCTAGATATGGCCATAAGTGGCCCGAAATACTTTATCTCCTTTATTGATGATTTTTCACGTTTCATGTATATCTACTTGCTTCATAACAAAAGTGAAGCGTTAATTGCCTTTAAGGGTTTTAAGGCAGAAGTATAGAAACAATATGGAAAACAAATTAAAATCGTGAGAACTGATAGAGGATGAGAGTATTATGGTAAATACACTGAAGGTGGTCAAGCATCTGGTCCATTGGCTAGATTTCTTCAAGAGCATGGAATAGTTGCTCAGTACACCAATCCAGGATCTCCTAGTGAGAATGGTGTAGCTGAAAGAAGAAACATGACTTAGATGGAGATGGTTAGGAGTATGCGCAGTAATGCCAAACTTGCTATATCCTTATGGACTGAAGCTTTTAAAACGGCAGCGTACATATTAAACCGAGTTCCAACTAAGGTTGTCCCAAAGACGCCTTTTGAGTTATGGAAAGGTTGGAAACCGAGTTTGCGCCATGTACGCGTTTAGGGATGCCCTTTTGAAGGTAGAGTGTATACTCCACAAGAGAAGATGCTGGATCCTTGTAATGCCCTGTTAAGCTACTGCACAAGTACTAGAGGGGGTGAATAGTACTTTAAAATAATTAAGAGGATAATTCCTAATTATCTTGCAATCTCTACCAATTAATGCGGAAATGCGGAATAGTAAATAATCGGCAACAAATAAGACAATCGTAAACAAGCAATATTACTGGGTTCGGATCCACCCAAGTCTCCCCGACTTGTTCCCGGTGATCCTACGTCCCAACCACCCGGATCCCCTCCGGATACTTGAGTTAGAAACCCTAACTTAAGATTTCCACTATGAAATACTTGTGAAAAACATTCACAAGTCAAATCATACACAAAGGAAATTGTGACTCCCACAACCCGGGATCACAAACACACTCTCACAACAGAGAGTGAACACTTACAATAATGAAGTAAATGAAATACGAAATTGTTTACCACAAAATACCTATGCCTTGAGTATACTTACGAATTAGGGCAAAGATGATTTTGAGGAAGAAGACGAGGCACCAAACCCTAGCTCCAAGATGAAGATCAGCGATGAAGAGCTATGAGGTTGTTGGTGACCTAGGATCAAGCACTTGGCTTGGAAGGCTTACAATCAATGAATCTCTCTTTTGAAATAAGAGTGAGGGAGAGATTCTTGAAAGGAAATGAATGAGCTTTAATGACATTGAATGATTCTCTTTTGATCTCTAAACTTCTCTTAATATCAGCCTTGAGTGCAACGAATGTAGCACTCCAAGTATATATAGGTTAGAGGAAAGAGAGAGAGAAAAACGTTTCAATTAAAGCACCAACGGCTCTATTCTGAACCAAACTAGTCGGTCAAAGAACAACCATCGACCGACTAGTTCATCAACTAGTCGATCGGTCAGACAGCATGAACCGACTAACTGGTGAACATGGAATAGATCGAAGTTCAGACTAACAGAACTATTCGGTCAAAGAACACTTGCCAACCGACTAGTTTCACAACTAGTCGGTCGGTGAGTGAACTTAGACCGACAAAGAGATAAAAAAAATAGTCTGAGCACAAAATGATTTAGTCGGTCCAAGAACAAATGTTGACCGACTAGTTCATCAACTAGTCGGTCGCCAAATGAACATAGACCGACTAACGATAAACAGCAACTTGGCATGTACATGGAAAGCTCAACTAGTCGGTCTAAGAAGCATCACTGACCGACTAGTTCACAAACTAGTCGGTTGGTGAGTCAACGTAGATCGACTAACTGTAAACAGTAAAGAGCTTAGAATTGAGAAGGCAAACTAGTCGGTCCAAGAAGCTTTTTCGACCGACTAGATCACCATCTAGTCGGTTGGTTCTTCTTCTTGAACCAACTAACATGCACAAGAAGTCGCGAATCGAAGCGCGATGCTTCGAGAAAGTTCGTATGGACTTCTTACAAGTTCCTAGCTCTAAGATAGGAGCGTAATGAAGATTAAAACGTAAGACCTACTCAAGGCTTAACATTCTACGGAACGAAGCTAAAAGACTATAAATAAAACTTGACGAACCGTCTTCGAAAGCTTCGATCCGAATCTTCATGACTTCTAAAATGGTCCAAAAGCTTCAACGAAGCTTTAGGCATACGATCACGTGCTTTGAGAATGTTGAATATTGGACTCCCCGGATTTGGTTTTGGATGATGAGCAAACATAAATAATTCATGAACTAACAATTTGTGAGCGCAGTATTGGAGATCGTCGCAAAAATCACGAGAACATTCAAAGCGACATCTCAAGACTTCTTAAAGCACGTATTCATTGCCTAAAGCTTCGTTGAAGCTCTTGGACCGTTTTGGAAGTCATGAAGATTTAATCGAAGCTTTCGAAGACCGTTCATTAAGGTTTTATTTATAGTCTTTTAGCTTCGATCTATAGAATGTTAAGCCTTGAGTATATCTTACGTTTCTATCTTCATAACGCTCATATCGTAGCTCTAGGATCTTAGTACAAGTTCATTCTAACTTCCTCGAAGCGTCGCGCTTCGATTCGGACTTGTTTGTGCATGTTAGTTGGTATAAGAAGAAGTACTGACCGACTAGATGGTGATCTAGTCGGTCAGCAACTCTTCTTGGACCGACTAGTTTGCTTCCTTAATTTCTTGCACCTTACTGTTTACAGTTAGTCGGTCTACGTTGACTCACCGACCGACTAGTTTGTGAACTAGTCGGTCAGTGATGATTCTTTGACCGACTAGTTGTGATTTACTGTACATGCTAAATTTCTCCTAAGCTACTGTTTATCGTTAGTCGGTCTAAGAACGTTTGGTGACCGACTAGTTGACAATCTAGTCGGTCAACTTTTGTTCTTGGACCGACTAAGTCAATTTGTATTCAGACTATTTCACTTTGCCTCTTAGTCGGTCTACGTTCACTGACTGACCGACTAGTTGTGAAACTAGTCTGTCAGAATGTCTTCTTGGACCGACTAGATTTCTAGGTCTGAATTTCTATCTCTTCTCAGTTCCTCACTTAGTCGGTCCATGTTGTTTGACTGACCGACTAGTTGATGAACTAGTCGGTCAGTGGTTGTTCTTTGACCGACTAGTTGCCTCAGATTTCTATCCGTTGGAAATTGACCAAACTTGTTTTTATGGGACCCTATAAATACGAACCTAGGTCATTTCTCTCTAGGTTAGAGCTGCCATTAAGAGATTCATCGAGATAGAAAGAGATAGCCATTCTCACTCATTTCTAAAGCTCTCTTCCTCACAAGAAACCCATTCTCTCACATTCTAGATCTAGAATCCATATTGAGAGAAGCTTGTTCTTGGTGAGCCCTTCAAGCTCTAGCTTGATTCAAGTCTCCAAATCTCTCCTAGGCACCTATTGCTGGTCATTTCCTTGGTGTTAGGTCTTGGTGACTTCATCTTCCTCAAATCCTTCCTTTCACCTATTTGGTAAGAAAAACTCAAGGTATAGGATTTTGTGGTAAGATTGTTTATTTCAATATAAACTCTTTTATATTGCTTATTGATTCTCTCGGTTGTGAGAGAAGGTTGTGATCCCGGGTTGTGGGATTCACTATTACCATTGCATGTATGATTTGATCTTGTGAAGGTTTTTCACAAGATATTCATAGTGGAAATCTTGGGTTAGGGTTTCTAACCTAAGTATCCGGAGGGGATCCGAGTGGTTGGGACGTAGGATCACCGGGAACAAGTCGGGGAGACTTGGGTGGATCCGAACCCATTAACATATTTTGTTAGCATTGTTAAATTTGTTGTTGTCATTCAATTTAAGCTTCCGCAAATTGTTTTGGTAGTTGTTTGCACTATAATTTGGAATTATACTCCTTGTTATTTTTAAAGTACTATTCACCCCCCCTCTAGTACTTGTGCAGTAGCTTGTAGGGCATTACAGTCTCGAGACGTCGCTTTAGATGTTCATATGAATTTGGCGACGATCTCCATAACTGCGCTCACAAAGAGTTAGTTCACGATATATTTATGTTTGTTCATCATCCAAAACCAAATCCGGGGAGTCCAATATCCAACATTCTCCCCCTTTTGGTGATGACAAACCAACATAAATAATAATAAAAAATAATGATTCAAATGTAATTTACTTACTCCCCCTGCATTGATGACACGTTAATTCCAAAATTATATATTAATCATAAGCATCAAGCAGACGAGTGAAGTATAAAAATGAGAATCAAATATTGAAATTTAGGATTAGAAATCCATTTATATATCTTAACTCCCACTGAATCTAACACATCAAATTAGATTCTTGGAAAAATGCTTAAATTATCATTTAGCTCATCGTCATTATTATATCTCTCCCCCTTTGGCATAAGCAAAAAGAGTGGGAGGAGATCAACGACAACAACAATGGCTTCAAATAAAAGCACGGGAGTCGTAGAATACGACCACGGTCTAAATGAAACCAAAGGAAAATACGAATTAAATCAAAGCGTGTCAATGAGACCAAAGTCGAAAATCGATAATTAAAATCATCAAAACTCAAATTAATTTTACGAATTGAGTTATGGAATATACTCTCCAATATCAACATTCTTGGTTAATTTAGTGCATGGAAAACAATTCTATGTTTTCATAAAATGAATTCTATTTAACCAAGTATTATCGTCGAGCGACGAAATCAAAAACATCAGAGATATATAAGATATTAAATGTGCACAACATAATGAAATGTCAACATCGATGTATATATATATAAATGAAGCATGAGTACATCAAAAAGATACATCGCCGACATACATAACATCGATCCAACGATCGGGGCACAAAATACATCAAAATATCACAACATATAACATATGTCACACCGGACATCAGAGTATCACACTACATCAAAATATCCAAAATATCATCAAAATACATGAAGATACATCAAAATGTCAAAAATATCCAGAACCACCCTCTATCCTACCCAAACTCTCTCACACTAGATCTATCATCCAAAGTGCATCGGGAGAGTCCTCAGAGAAGCTCAAGAGGCAGCGGGAGGATCTGCAGCAGCAGCAGGCTCTGCAGGAGTGGAGGTGGTCACCGGATCAGCTGAAGTGTCCACGGGAGCGACTGTAGTGGCCTCGGGAGCACCAGTCGGAGTATCCACCGCAGGAACGGTGGCAACAGGTGTGCTCTCGGGGTCACCAGTAGACGAAGCAGCAGCAGCACCAGAAGTGCCCTCAGGGGCACGAGTAGAAACACAAACAAGCTTCTCAATCTCCTCCTCATCCAACTCCTCCTCGTCAGAGACTGACGGAGGGATCTCAATGCCCAAACGTGGCGATACGAGCAAGTATCTCCTCTGTACGAGCATAACGAGACTCCATACGTCTCACTGAATGTGCGAGCTCGTCAAGAGTGGTAGAGGAAGCAGGAGCAGCTGAGGCAGAAGCAGACGCTGAAGCAGAGGGGGTCGTCCTCTGAACGTGACGGAGCGCCGCAAGAGACTTCTTGACGGCCGTCGCATTCAGAGGGGGGCCCAGGGGACGCTCATCATCAGGGGGCAAAGTGACACGAAAGTGGCGAAAGACAAGTGTCAGAAGACACGGATATGGGATATGAGCAGACTTCGTGGACTTACAGATACACTCGAAAGAATCCATCTTATCGAGTATGATCCGAGCCCAGTTAATCTCGCTCCCCATGAAGATGGCATAGATCAACTTCATGAATGGCTGGGAAGGCAAAGAGGAGGAGCCGTACTTAGGAAGTAAGCACGACTTCAGAATCAAGTTAAGGACCCAGCCATTAGGCTTGAAAGACTTCGATGGCACGCCAATCATGGCAGGAGGGATCTCATGAAAAATCTCAGAAAGGATGACCTGATCGAGGGAAGAGATCTCATCGACGGAAATATCTGAAGGGAGGAGGCCAGACGACGAGCAACCAATCAACTCTCCTAAGATTTCTGCCGTGAGGACTATCGGTGTCCCCAAGACAGTAGTCTCAATTGAGTGGGTCGCGTCGTACTGACCCCGGACACGGTAGGCGTAAAAGATTTTGACCAGACGAGGGTAAGGGTGAGGATTCGCCTTAGGGTCATATCGAAGATAATCGATAAGACCGGAAGACGACAGAAGATCAGCAAGGTCTGGGAAGTCTGAAAACTGTACGAAATGCTTCAGAAGCAGCGGACATTGTTCGATACGGTTATATGCCGCGAGACATAACGGGTCGTCGCGACATAATGAGATATCGACACCGCCAACTGGCATCGGACCCTTTCCCTTAGGCTGACGTGTGGAAGTACGGGGTCGAGAGCTAGACACAGGTTCCCTAGGAGGGGGTGAAGGATCCCTATGGGTCTCGGTCTCGGGTATGTATTCCGTGTCAGAATCGGATGGAGGAGTGGGGGCACGGAGAGACACTGGCTTGGGCTTGGGCTGAGATTGGGCACGGGGTTTCGATATCGCCGTCCTCTTACGCTTAAGAGGAGGCAAAGACGAAGAGGGAAGGGTAGTCTTCGAACAGCGTTTGGGTTGCGGGGGGTCCGAGGGTGGCGAATCGACAGTCATGGGTGATGGACCAGAGGGATCGATCGGAATACGTGTTCTTGCCATAAGCAAAGCAAGATACGACGCAATCAAACGAGAAATCTAAAACTAGAACCCTAAAGAACCCTAGCCGAACCGAAAAGAGATAACCATAACCCTAGGAGCAAAACCCTAACCCTAGGAGCTGAAAGAGATGATAGGAAGATACCCTAGGGGAGATCGACGGAAAAATGGCCGGAGTTGGTCGGAGAGATGGCCGGAAATCGATGGGATCGACGGAGAAGACGAACGGGCTCGGGGGTTACGGGGGGGTTTTGAGCTGGTGAGAGGAAAATGAACCGACTAGAAATGAGTCTAGTCGGATAGATTGAGTTTTAAGTCGATTGGAAAAGCAAAAGACAAGTCAGTCCCTGAGCACTTAGTCGGTCAGAGTTCAAGCGTTGACCGACTAGATGACCATCTAGTCGGTCGGCCAATGAGCTTGAACCGACTAAGTGCAAACAGTAACTGAAGCCAAAAATCCTGACAAGAATTAGTCGGTCTAAGCTCATTCACTGACCGACTAGAACTGAATCTAGTCGGTCGGCCAATGAACTTGGACCGACTAAGAGAGTCCAAAAAATTTAGAATTTGAAATTTTGAGTTCTCTCCTAATCGCACTTGGACGAAACATCAAAATACTCTCATTAATCATTATACTACCCCATTAAACATCGAAAATCTGAAATTTGATGATTACGAACAAATCGAGCGAAAATTCCGAAAATTCAACAAAAATCCAGAAAATTCCAATAAATCTAGCATGTGCAAATATAACGAAATTGAATACCATGCAAGATTATTGAACATAAATAAAATGAATCCTAAATCTCGGATTCACCCATAATCCCCAATTCTCGATGTAACCGCACAAAGGAGCCTTCATTTATGGTTTTCGTGAAAATATCAGCGATTTGCTTCTGGGTTTCAACGTACACTAATATGATGTCCTTTTTTAGCAACATGATCATCTAAGAAATGGTGACGGACATCTATGTGTTTCGAACGGGAATGGTGTACCGGATTCTTAGAGAGACATATTGTACTTTGGTTGTCCACCATGATAGGGCAAGTATCACAGTTTATACCAAAGTCTTTAAGTGTGTGTCTCATCCAAAGAACCTGAGCACACGCGGCACCGGCGGCAATATATTCTGCCTCGGTGGTTGAAAGTGATACGGAATTCTGCTTCTTGGAAAACCAAGAGACAAGAGAATTTCCTATAAAATGGCAAGTGCCACTAGTACTTTTCCTGTCGGATTTGCATCCCGCATAATCTGCGTAACTATATAAGATTAACTCATACGTGCTATATTTTGGATAAAGTAATTCCAAATCAAGTGTGTAACTTAGATAACGGAAAATACGTTTTACCGCTACTAAGTGAGATTCCTTAGGTTGAGACTGATAACGAGCACATACACATACGACAAACATAATATCGGGCCTACTTGCGGTAAGATAAAGTAAACTACCTATCATACCTCGATATAGACGAATGTCTACATCTTTTCCGTCCGCATCTTTATCAAGATGTGTAGTAGTGCTCATTGGAGTCTTCTTCCCGGAGGCATTCTCCATTCCAAATCGCTTTAGCAACTCCACCATGTACTTCATTTGGTGGATGAAGATTGCATCGTTCATTTGGCGAATTTGGAGACCTAAGAAATACTTGAGCTCACCCATGTGGCTCATCTCAAATTGATCCTTCATCACATTAGAAAACTCTTCGCAAAGAGCAAAGTTAGTAGCACCGAAAATGATATCATCAACATATATTTGAACTAAAATTATATCATTGTTCAAATACTTAACGAATAATGTGGAATCAACTTCTCCCATTTTAAAACCTAAATCCAAAAGAAAATTCTTTAAACGGTCATACCAAGCTCGAGGAGCTTGTATCAAACCGTAAAGTGCTTTCTTAAGTTTGAAAACATGGTTTGGGAATTTTTCATTTATAAAACCCGAAGGTTGAGAAACATAAACTTCCTCAACAACATCTCCGTTTAAAAACGTACTTTTAACATCCATTTGAAAAAGTTTAAAATATTTATGGCATGCAAAAGATAACAATAGTCTAATTGATTCTAATCTAGCTAACGGAGCAAAGGATTCTTCGAAATCGATACCTTCCTCTTGCCGATAGCCTTGAGCTACTAACCAAGCTTTGTTTCGGACGACGACTTGGTTTTCGTCGGTCTTGTTCTTGAAGATCCACTTTGTCTCTATGACGGTGTGGTTCTTCGATGGCAATGGAACAAGCTCCCAAACCTCATTCCTCTCGAATTGAATGAGTTCCTCTTCCCTGGCAAGGATCCAAGCGCTATCTTTGCACGCTTCATTAATATTCTTTGGCTCAATCGAGGAGGCAAAGGCACAATGCGCGAAGTAGTTGACTTACGATCTCGTCTTGACACTATCATGGATATTGCCAATGACTTGCTCATGAGGATGGTCACAAACGGTATGAAGCCGTTTGGGAATTCCTTGATCACTAGGAACATTCTCAAAAACTTCATTAGTCGGGTTAGTATCAATAGAATCAATAGAATCAATAGAGTTAGAATTACCAATTGAATCACATAAAACATCCATGGAGTCATCAGCATTAGTAATTCTAGTTGGAACAAATCCTTCATTAAATGAAACATGAAGCGATTCCTCGATCATTGAGGTTCGTTTGTTGTATATCCGGTAGGCTTTGCTACGTGAGGAATATCCAACAAAAATCCCCTCATCGGATCTTGGATCGAATTTGTCCAAACTACCATACGTGTTCTTAATAAAACATTTTGAACCAAAAACACGAAAATGTTTAACTTGAGGCAACCTACCAAACAACAATTCATAACAAGTTTGTTTAGTGCCGGGCTTCAAAAGTATCCTATTAAATACATAGCAAGCGGTATGTACCGCTTCCGCCCAAAATTGATGGCCAAGTTGGCTATCATCAAGCATAGTGCGAGCACACTTCACTAGCGTCCTATTCTTTCTCTCAACAACACCATTTTGAGGAGGTGCGCGAGGGAATGAAAAGGTGTGTGTAATACCAACTTCATCACAAAATGTTGAGAAATACTCATTTTCAAATTCCCCGCCATGATCACTACGAAAGTGACAATGGTGTTTCCAATGAGATTTTGTACTTTCTTAACAAAAATTGTGAAGTTTTCAAAAGCATCATTTTTATTACTTAATGAAAATACCCAAGTAAACCTAGAAAAGTCATCAACGAAGACAAGTCCATATCGTGCATTTCCTAATGAAGCAACTCTAGTTTGCCCAAATAAATCTAGATGTAATAGCTCTAGTGGCCGCTTAGAAGAAATGCTTTTCTTAGGTTTAAAAGACGATTTTGGAAGCTTGCCTAGTTGACACGAGTCACAAAAGCTTTTCTTTTGAAAGACAAGCTTAGGGAAGCCTCTAATTGAATTTAACTTGGAAAGTTTAAATAGTGTTCCAAAGTTCACATGACCAAAACGTCGATGCCATAAGTGTTGTTCACTTGTGTTGGCAATGAGACATTGTTCATGTGATCTTGGAAGATCTAGGATATATATATCCTTATGGCGTGTGCCGGAAAACAATAATTCATTATTATCTTTTCTTAAAATATGGCGCATTCCTTTCGCAAAGCTAACTTTCTAACCTTTGTCACAAAGTTGGCTTATTGAAATGAGATTGTGGTTTAATCCTTTAACAAGTAAACATCACATATAAGAGGTTTAGAAGGATTACCCACTTTACCAACACCTATGATGGTTCCGCTCTCGTTGCCTCCAAAGACGACGCGGTTTCCATTAGCAATGGGCACCACTCCGAAGAGCAATTGAGCGTCACCCATCATGTGTTTTGAACACCCGCTATCGAGTATCCAATTCCTCTTGGAGCAAAATTTAAATTTGTTGCTCCGTTTCTTTTTCTTAAGTAACTAAAGATAGAAAATATCATATCATGGTACCCAAGGTCATTGGGTCCAAAAGATTAGACCTTTGGAAGCCAAGTCCAATTGGACTTAGACTTCCCCACATAATTATCACTATGCACGACATTCAAAAAATAAGCATTCATGTAAACTTGTTTTTCATTCATGCTTGTGTCCTTTGGACTCCAAATAGTGAAGATTTTGGGAGCCCTCATCCTATTGGGTGCATGCATGCGTTGTTGATTTCTACGTGATGCATGACGTGGATAGGCATAAGGAACATGATGAAATGCTGCATTATGAGAATTATTCATACGATGATGTGGGTGAACATATGCATGTGGGGGAACACGTGCGTGAGGGTGTCTCACATGGTGTGCACGTGCCCGTGAACGTGTAGCATAGAAATCATCATATGTGTGAGCCGGTGGAGTAGGACGTGTGTTCCTACGTGGCATAGTATTTGTGTACATGTAGGCATGACCCTTCTTTGGAGGTCCACCCAAAGTGAGTTTCTTTCCGAAAGAGGGTGTGAACGAGGTGAAAGCATCATTGGTAGATGAACTACCAATAGAGTGTTTGCTACCACTCGTTGAGTCACCGGAAGTTGGCCTAACAAAAGTAGTGGCCGATTTGGATGAACTTCCCATCGTATACCCCAAGCCAATGTGGTGATTGGCCGGAAGTAAGTCACTTAGGATTTTATCCAAATGGTCCTTACCCTTATTGAATTTATTAATTCAGCCTAATGTGCACTCATATTTCTCGGTGAGAGAACGCATAGAAGCATCCAAAGTGGATACTTGCGATGTGAGCACATAAACACGAGATTTGAGATTTTCATTCTCAATACTCAAAGTCGAGTTTTGAGAAGTCAAATCCGCTATCTTGTGTTCTTCCGGATCCTCAATGCTAACATGTTCAAGTTGAGACTTGAGATTTACAATCTCATTTTTCAACTCTTCAACAACGGTGTCGTTGTTGGTGATGATAGTTTTAGGCGAGGTTTGGATGCTAGCTAAATCATCTTTTACTTTAGTATACCTATTTACTAACTTAGTGTATTTAGACCATAATTGCTCATTAGCATTTCTAAGGTCATCCATGGTTACCTCATCGCCTTTGTTGTCGCTACCATCGGAGGAAGATCCTTGTTCATTTTCCTCTCTAGCCATGAAGCACATGTGTGCTTGCTCCACTTGCTCATCATCCGAATCTCCGCTTGAGGAATCATCGGAGTCGGTGAATGTCCCAACAAGCCCCTTTTTGTTCCCTTTCTTGTACTTCTTGGACTTGTCGAACTTCAGCGCCTTCCACTTCTCCTTGTGCTTGTTTTGAGGACACTCCGCTTTCATGTGTCCTGGCTTGTTGCATTGAAAATACAAAGGAGAGGAGGCGTTAGAAGAATTAAACTTCGATTTGTTTTTGAAGTTACCTTTCCAGAAAAACCGGTTGAACTTCTTTGCCATGAGTGCCATGGACTCCAAGTCCAACTCGTCTTCCGAGTTTTCATCATCGGTCGATGTGGAAGTTGATGGAGCGGCCTTGAAAGCAATAGCCTTCTTCTTTGGCTCGTCTTACTTTAGGTAGGACTTCATCTTGTCCTGCAACTTCAACTTGCTATCCTTGCGTACCTCATACGACATCAAGGTACCCATTAGTTGAACAACGGTATAAGTTTTCATGTCATTACCTTCCTCGATGGCGAAGGTACGTTTCTCCCAACAAGAAGGAAGTCCATCGATTATCTTCGAGACTTTCTCTTTTTGGGTGTAGGTTTTACCGAGAGCCTCCAACTTGTTTGTGATGTCGACGAAGCAAGCATAATACTCCTTCATCTTCTCACCCTGTAGCATATGAAATAACTCGTAATCTTTATTAACTACAACGAGTTTAGAGTCTCTTACCCTACTTGTTCCTTCATGCAAGATGAGGAGGGAGTTCCATATTTGATATGCACTCTTACATTTGCATATCTTATTGAAGTCCTCGGGCTCCAAAGCGCATTGCAAGGCGTTCATTGCCTTGGCATTGCTTACCTCCGCGGCGACCTCCGCGGTAGTCCACTTCTCGAAATCTTCTTCGGCGGGCTCGACATACTCCTTCATCGTGGCCCTCCATAATGAAGCACTCCGGAGGAAAGTTTCCATCCGGCATTTCCAGTACCCGTAGTTGGTACCGTTGAAGAATGGAGGCCTCGTTGAGGAGTGTTCTTACATCACCGAAGAAGCTCCTTCACGGTTCCTGAAGGTGCTGTAGTCGGAAGGTGGACGCACGGTCTTGTTGTCGTTGGCAGACATAGCTATAGACTTGGCTCTGATACCAAATGTAATGCCCTGCTAAGCTACTGCACAAGTACTAGAGGGGGGGTGAATAGTACTTTAAAATAATTAAGAGGATAATTCCTAATTATCTTGCAATCTCTACCAATTAATGCGGAAATGCGGAAATGTAAATAATCGACAACAAATAAGACAATCGCAAACAAGCAATATTACTGGGTTCGGATCCACCCAAGTCTCCCCGACTTGTTCCCGGTGATCCTACGTCCCAACCACCCGGATCCCCTCCGGATACTTGAGTTAGAAACCCTAACTCAAGATTTCCACTATGAAATACTTGTGAAAAACCTTCACAAGTCAAATCATACACAAAGGAAATTGTGACTCCCACAACCCGGGATCACAAACACACTCTCACAACCGAGAGTGAACACTTACAATAATGAAGTAAATGAAATACGAAATTGCTTACCGACAAAATACCTATGCCTTGAGTATAACTTACGATTTAGGGCAAAGATGATTTTGAGGAAGATGAAGAGGCACCAAACCCTAGCTCCAAGATGAAGATCAGCGATGGAGAGCTATGAGGTTGTTGGTGACCTAGGATCAAGCACTTGGCTTGGAAGGCTCACAATCAATGAATCTCTCTTTTGAAATAAGAGTGAGGGAGAGATTCTTGAAAGGAAATGAATGAGCTTTAATGAGATTGAATGATTCTCGTTTGATCTCTAAACTTCTCTTAATATCAGCCTTGAGTGCAATGAATGCAGCACTCCAAGTATATATAGGTTAGAAGAAAGAGAGAGAGAAAAACGTTTCAATTAAAGCTCCAACGGCTCTATTCTGAACCAAACTAGTCGGTCAAAGAACAACCATCGACCGACTAGTTCATCAACTAGTCGGTCAGTCAGACAGCATGAACCGACTAACTGGTGAACATGGAATAGATCGAAGTTCAGACTAACAGAACTAGTCGGTCAAAGAACACTTGCCAACCGACTAGTTTCACAACTAGTCGGTCGGTGAGTGAACTTAGACCGACTAAGAGATAAAACAAATAGTCTGAGTACAAATTGATTTAGTCGGTCCAAGAACAAATGTTGACCGACTAGTTCATCAACTAGTCGGTCTCCAAATGAACATAGACCGACTAACGATAAACATCAACTTGGCATGTACAGGGAAAGCTCAACTAGTCGGTCTAAGAAGCATCACTGACCGACTAGTTCACAAACTAGTCGGTCGGTGAGTCAACGTAGACCGACTAACTGTAAACAGTAAAGAGCTTAGAATTGAGAAGACAAACTAGTCGGTCCAAGAAGCTTTGCCGACCGACTAGATCACCATCTAGTCGGTTGGTTCTTCTTCTTGAACCAACTAACATGCACAAGAAGTCGCGAATCGAAGCGCGATGCTTCGGGAAAGTTCGTATGGACTTCTTACAAGTTCCTAGCTCTAAGATAGGAGCGTAATGAAGATTAAAACGTAAGACCTACTCAAGGCTTAACATTCTACGGAATGAAGCTAAAAGACTATAAATAAAACTTGACGAACCGTCTTCGAAAGCTTCGATCCGAATCTTCATGACTTCTAAAATGGTCCAAAAGCTTCAACGAAGCTTTAGGCATACGATCACGTGCTTTGAGAAGTCTCGAGACGTCGCTTTAGATGTTCATATGAATTTGGCGACGATCTCCATAACTGCGCTCACAAAGAGTTAGTTCACGATATATTTATGTTTGTTCATCATCCAAAACCAAATTCGGGGAGTCCAATATCCAACAATCCTTGGACTATTAGTGGGTATTTCATTGGATATGCCGAACGGTCCAAATGATACATGTTTTATTGTCCATCTTATAACACTAGGATTGTGGAATCAAGAAACGCGAAATTTCTTGAGAATGACATGATTTGTGGGAGTGATCATTTTCAGGACACTATTCCTAAAGGGGTCATGCTGGTGATCAGCCCTCCACATCAACTGATCGAATAATTGTCGTTAGTAGTGCCCCTCGCATTCAAACGGGCATTAATCGACAAATTGAAACACCACATGTTGATATTGATCCAATAGATCAAGTTGTTCAAGAAACTCTGGACGCAGTGGAACAACCTGTTGTTCAAGAAGAACCGCTGATGGATGAGCAACCAGCTGATCAACATGATCCTCAAGAGAATATTGATACAACATTAAGAAGATCTACCAGGACAAGAAAATCAGCAACATCTAGTGACTATGTTGTGTATCTACATGAGTTGGACTTTAATGTTGGAGTCGAAAATGACACTGAGACGCTTTCACAAGCCATGAGTTCGAAAGAATCAAACTTATGGCATGATGCTATGAAAGATGAGATGAATTTAATGGCATCAAATGGGGTATGGGACCTTGTTGAGTTATGATCACTCCATATTTTACACCTTTTTTCTGCATGTTTGCATGCCATTTAGATCGCTCAAACCGTGTTTTTCACGTTTATTCGACAATATTGCTATGCTTTTCACGATTTGTTGTTTTTGTCGTATTTCAGGAGATTTGGAGCGATTTGGAGTGATTCTGAGATGCACCCACTCTGGAGTGCCACCGACGACTCTCTTGAGGGGTATTTTGCGATTGGAGAGGAGTGAAAGAAAAAAGAACGTCGTAGGAGCGACGAGGAGGCAAAAACATGAAGAATGGGCATTTTCAGCATGCCACTCGGCCGAGCAAAGGAGTCACTCGGCCGAGCATAGACAGCCCGCTCAGCCGGCCAGATCGGACACACAACAGAGCCAATATCAGCGTGCACTCGGCCGAGCATCGCCATACCACTCGGCCGAGCACCGAGTCACCCCTCGCCCGAGTGGAGCCAAGACGATGGCAACAAAAGATGTCGAACTCTCTGTTTTTCGTCTGTACAGTCCCGATGACCGACTCGGCCGAGTGACGAAAGACGTCCGCCTGAGTGACAACCGACGTCCGCCCGAGTGACGAAAGACCGTCCGCCCGAGTGGCCCCCGAGGAAACGACTCCCAAGACCCCCAACTCTCTGTTTCTGTACAGTGTTCGTCACTCGACCGAGTGACATTTTTCACTCGGCCGAGTGAGCCGCGCTGCCTGTAGCGTAAACTGCGATTTTGAGGCTGCGCAGGGGCATTTTCGTCAGGGTTTTTTGGGCGATTTTGGGGTGGTATTTAACCCCAGTTTTTAACCTAGTTTAGGGGGCTTTTTCAGAACTTTTTGGCAGCCTTTTTAGATTAACTTTTTAGGGATTAGATTTAGCTTTTAGGGAGGAGAGAAAAGTGAGATTTTGTTGGATGCTATTTTGTTCTTCATTGGTTTGTCTCTCTTTCCCTCAAAAACTCCATTTTTATTGATATTTTGAATATAGCAATGAATTCTATTGATTTTGATTGTGAATTTCTATTGAATTTGATTATGAATTGTGAGTAGTTCATCGTCTTAGGGCGTAGGGATGAACCCTACGAGCCCAATTTCGGATTTGTGATGAATTGGTGAAACTATTGCTAGGATTGATTAGGGTTAGTTTGGGATTGCTATAATACGAATATCTAGGGATTTATATCGATTGGGGTTTGTAAGAGATTGGATCCCAATTCGATAGGAAGCCCTAGATATTCGAATTGGGTTGAATTGAATTTCTCCGGAATCGGTTTGCAAGAGATTGGACCGAAACTAGGGTTTTCGATTGCAATTCTATACCAATACCCGTTTGCAAGAGATTGGACGGGTAGGAACTATCCCACCCTAGGTCGTAGCTCGAGTTTGCACGAGAGTGGGCTCGAGATACGATTGAACGATGATGTTGTTTTTCACGCTAGTTTGCATAGGTCAGGGTTTGCAAGAGATTGGACCTTACCTTAGGTTGGCTATAGACCGGCAATAGCGCGAGAGCGTGAGCTTGGTTCCACATTTAGTTGCAACTAGTTCACCCAAGTTTCAAGTCTAGCAATTGTGAAACCTATGAGTCACAACGATGAGATACGGCAAGTAGCGGGGATTCCCTATCCCCTAAGCGTCTTAATTAATTTGTTATTTCTTTTATACATTTGAACGACTGTGACCGCATATTTGCGAACATCCCTCGACTTTTCCTATAGTCAGGTGATTGAAGAAGACACTGTTATTAGGCCTCCCTGTGTTCGATACCCGCTCGCCGCTACACCGTGCGCTTGTGGTAAGACTACAGTGTCGCCGCTCCGGGACGTGTATCCGGGGCGCGATCAAGTTTTTGGCGCCGTTGCCGGGGAGGCAATAGTGTTTGATTCCTATAACCTAGCTATTTCTTTCTTTTTGTTTTATCATTTTTTTGTTTCACCCTTCCATTGTGCTAACTATTTCTTTGAAACTCTGTTTTCCCTTGCATGTACACGAGATCCTCGGCGAACCCCGAAGAGATACTATACGATCCGGAGATCGAGCGTACATTGAGGAGGATCCGAGCGGTGAGGAGACCCGTTACGGAAGGAAGTTTTATGACCCATCCTGAGACACCCGAAGAATTGGCGGCGCGAATGGCGAGGATAATCTCCATTAGAGATAGGCTTCGGCCTAAGACTTCTTCCACGACCTCGTCCATAGCCATGCCGGAGTTGGCGGCCGACAAAAATTTTGAGTTGAAGACCGGATTGGTGGTCCTTATGCAACAAGATCCTTTTCATGGGAATTCTCATGAAAACCCTCATTACCACATCCAGCTCTTCCTATCAAAGTGTGCCACCTTTCAAATGCCGGGCGTCTCCATAGATGCTATCAGATTGCGCCTCTTCCCTTTCACACTCAAGGACAAAGCATTATATTGGTTGAGGACGCAAGCTGAAGGAATCTTCACCACTTGGGATGAGTTGGCGAGTGCCTTCGTCGACAAATTTTACCCGCCCTCCAAGACGGTGAAGATAAGAAGTGCTCTCATGTCCTTCAAGCAAGGACCACAAGAGACTCTCTATGAAGCATGGGAGCGCTTCAAGTAATTGCAACATCAATGCCCCCATCATAGCATTGAGGATTGGGAGCTTGTCCACAGTTTCTACAATGGACTCCAACCGGGGACGAAGCAGATTATTGATGCCACAGCAAATGGAGCCATTTTGTCGAAGACTCCCGATGAAGCTACGGCCTTGCTTGAGGAGATGGCCTCGAACAACCAACAATGGGGGGACGAGCGAGGACATTCTTCATCCTCCTTGAAGCCCACAAGTATCTATGAGGCCAAGGCCGTCGCGGAGCTAGCCAACAAATTTGATTCTCTCCACAAGGTAGTGGAGAGATTGGAGAAATTCATTACGGAGCCTCAAGGAGTCCCTCCTACATCCACGCCAACAAATCATATGAGCGATTGGCAAGACCAATCCCAATCCATGTATGTAGGAGGAGAGCAAGGAGAAGGGGCTTTGGAGCAAGTTCAATATGTCGCGGGGAATTCTGGATATTGGGCCAATCCGGCCGCTAGAAACCATCCGGGTTTCTCTTATGCCAATAATGATGGTGCATTGAACCCCCCGCCACAACAACCTCCTCAAGCTCGGGCTCCACCACCACCACAACCGAATTATCCACCAAGGGGGCCACCGCAACAAAATTTCCCACCGAGGCAACAAGTGGGACCTTATAGGCCACCCGGGTATAATCAAGGGTGGGGAAATCCCAATCCTCCACAAGCTCAACAACGTTCGGATTTTGAAGCTAAGGTGGATGAGTTTATGGCGGAACAAAGGAAGATTAATGCCACATTGAAGGCGGGACAAGATTCTCTCGCCACCGTCGTCGCTCAAATTGGGGAGCAACTTGCGTTGCTCAATAAAAACAATCAACAATTGACAGCTCAACCCGAGCCGATTCCACGGGGCAACACCGGCCATATCAATGTGGTCGTTGCGGTTACTACAAGAGGAGGGAAGGATACCACTCCCCCCATGACTCAAGTCAAGGAACCCGTGGTGGAGAATCTACAAGAGAGCGAGCCGACAATTGAAGTTGAAAAAGAGAAGGAGCCGCAAAGGGAAGTGAAGTCTAGAGAGGAAGAGCTTATGGATGAACACCGATTTATGCCACCGGTGCCCTTCCCTCAACGGCTAGCTAGAGCCAAGATGGAGAAACGGCTAGCCAAGTTTCTCGAGTATTTGAGAGGGGTGAGCCTCAATATCCCCTTCCTCGACGCTATAGTGGAAATCCCATCTTACGCCAAGTTCTTAAAGGACTTGATCACGGGAAAGAATAGGAAGGAGAAGATCATGCTCGCGGAGGAAGGGACTTGGTTCACAAAGAGGGAAAAAGAGCCCGCCAAATTTAAAGATCCAGGGAGTTTCCGGATTCATTGCACTCTAGGCGGCGTCCCCCTACAAAAAGCATTGGTAGATTTGGGGGCTAGCGTTAGCCTCATGCCTCTCTCCATGTTTCGAAAGTTGAATACCGGCACGTATTTGAAGCCTACCGACATGCGGATTCAACTAGCGGACGGGAGGATTACAAGACCGGTTGGGATCGCGGAGGACATCCCACTCCAAGTTCCAGGGGGAATATGTTTGCCATGCGATTTCGTGATAATGGACGTCAAGGAGGAGGGCGATACATCACTCATACTTGGACGCCCATTCCTCGCCACCGCCGGTGTCATCGTCGATGTGCGGGAGGGGACCCTCACCTTGAACGTCGGCAACATCGAAGTGGAGCTCCATATACCGAAGGCAATGAAGCACATGCCATATCATGAGGAGCTAGACTACATGGACCTCCTTGATGAGGTCATTGAAGAGGCGATACCCCACTCCATCGGCGCACCCCACGAAGATAGCTTCGAAGAAGGCCTAGATTTGGCCGAGGAAGAGAAGATGGAGCACTCCCCCGATATCTCCATGGCGATTGATGATGGAGACGCTGATGTCGCAAGAATACGGGAGCTCTGCAAGCTCTCGAAGTTGAGGACTCCGAAGAAAGCTCCACCGATACGACGATCGGTGTCACCGGCAAAGTCGAAGACTGGTGCAAGCTCTAGCTTGGGAAAGCCACCCCCCAACATTGCCCATGACGAAGGGGCGCTGAGGAAGACCTCATACCACCATGATCCAAATCCGAGTGGTCTTCCAAGCAAGTTCGACGGGTGCATCTCGTATTCACCCAACATCAAGCGTTAATTGAAAATCAAAAGGGGTCGAGCTCAAGACCTTAATCGAGCGCTTGTCGGGAGGCAACCCAACAGTTATCGCATTTTTTCTATTTTAGTTTTTATTTTTGTTTTAGACTTTATTAGTGTTTTTGAGTCGTTTGCCCGAAAATTTTTGACAATGGGTCCTATTTTCTTTGACAGGAGAGGAGAACGTGATATCTATCATATGGAGGATGACCAAGGCAAAGAGGAGCGCTCCATGGACGCGCTCGAGGCTTAGGAGGAGGCTTAGGAGAAGGAAGAAACCACCTGAAAGAAGAAAAATAGAGATTAGAGCCAAAACGAAGCATCACAGCAGAAAACAGAGCCTCACTCGGCCGAGTACCATAGCCACTCGGCCGAGCAACCAACGTCGTCCGCCCGAGTGGCCCACCAACGAGGGAAGTCTGATGTACCCAACTCTCTGTCTTTTTTGTGATTTCAGTATAATTGCCACTCGGCCGAGTATATATCTTCACTCGGCTGAGTGAACTGATACGCTCCTAGCGAGAAATGCCGAGTAGCTTGTGCCACTCGGCCGAATGGACTTTTTCCACTCGGTCGAGGGTGGCAAAGCCACTCGGCCGAGTCGTAAGCGGCGAGGAGTTTTTAAAAAAATATTTTTCGTTACGATCACTCGGCCGAGTGACACAGCCACTCGGCCGAGTCGTAACCTCTCCTATATAAGGCGTAGCGTGCTCGGCACGGAATTCGAAACGTCAATTCCCCCAAATCCCCCGAGCCCGCGTGCGTCTGTTGCTCCCTCGCCTGCTTCGACCGCTCGCTCACCCGAATGCCGCCCTCGACCGCCGACCGCCGGCGGCCGACCGCCGACCACTGACCGCCGGCGACCCCCACCGCCGGCGACCCTCCTCACCGCCGGCCGACCTCCGGTAACCCCATTTCGCCCATTTTCTCCATTTTCTCCTATTTTTCGACGATCCATGCACTAATCGAGCCCCTACCCCAAATTAATTTCATTATCTATCTATTATACCACTCATCCCCCATGTATTTTGAATTTTACACGCTGATATCATTGTTTGATGTGCAGGCTATCTTGGGGAGCTTAGGGGAGCTTAGGGGAGCTCCCGGGGCGCACTTTTGGCCTTGTGGAGTCGGCGTCTTCGCACGCATCTGCTGATTTGCTCTCGCGGCGTGTTCAGGTACCTTCGTTCCATTTATTTTAGCACGCCGCATTTTTTCCATTCGTTGGGTGATCACTCGGGGCACACATGCCGCCCCGAACACGGCCACGCACTAGGAGAGCCTCCGCCAAGCGGAAGCGGCCGGATGAGCACGGCCCCTCCCACGAGATGGAGGACTCTCCTCCGCCTACACCACCTCACCCCACACATCCACTCACCTCTCTGCTACCCGAGCGTCCACCCACCATACTTGAGAGCGGCGAGTCTTCCTTCACTTCCGTCGTGGAGACCCTATCCACTTTGATCTCCGCTGGGGTTTCACCTTTTGGACCACACACTTCCTCCCCAGCGGTCGACCCTTCGGTCTCCACCGTAGCTGTTCTATCTGAGAGTGTCGTGACGTCTGTCCCCACGTCTGTGTCACTGACCTCTCTTACCACCTCGTCACCGATTTTGTCTTCCACTCCCACTGCTGCTGCTTCCACCTCACACCAGCCTGCGTCCCAGCCTCGCACTGAGGCTGGGCATCCACTAGTGAGCACAGCACCCTTTCGACCCATGCCTGCTGTCCCGATCACCTACACTGCACGTATTAGACAGCCCCGACCTGCTCAGCCTAGACCTGTCCGTCCCTCCGCTCCACCACCCCCTGACGCCTTAGTTCAGAGCGTTCGCGCTCTTGAGGGGGCGATGAGTGGACTGCGGGGCGATTTTAGGGCTCTGTCTTCCACAGTCACCGCCATGCAACACCGCCTCGAGCTACTTCCCGGCATTCACTTTTGCCTGACCCAGATCCTCGAGCGACTGCCACGACCACCACCCACCCAGCAGACTGTTCCACGCCCACCACCCCCACCACCACCCACCCAGCAGACTGTCACCCAGCCACCACCACACACACCTCCGCCTCAGGACGGAGATGGCGGAGCACCACCAGCTTAGGCACACCCTTGATGCCATCGATATTTTTTGACGTTATGCTGCCCATTCTCTGCTTGGTCCTGATGATTTTTGCCCAACCCCCTCCTCCCATCACTATTTTTGTCCACATTTTGATCATATCATTCTATATCCTTCTTCGGGAGTGAGGGAGAGTATTTTTGGTGACACACACATCTCTGCATCACCCTTATCCTTGCATGCATCACATTCGCATCATTTTTTTTTCATTTTGTTATTTTTCTTTCTTTTTATCATGCATGCATGCCCACCCCCCATCCCATTACACGTCTCTCGGTGTGCCACACTTCGCACATTGAGGACACTGTGCACTTCAGCTTGGGGGAGTGAGTTCTCACACTTTTTGCTTTTATCACCTTTTATTTTTAGTTTTTTTTCACGTTTTTCCACTTTTGCACCCATTTTTCGTCACTTTTTCATTTTTTTTACCATGCATCACGTTTTTCTTATTTTTCTTGTGTGCTGCATTGTAAATAGTTTTTATTTTCGTTTATCTTCATTTCTTTCTTCTTTTGCTAGAGATGAATTTTCTGTGATGATGATGACGTGGTGTTAGCTTTTCTCTATATGCATGCTATACTTGTCATGTCATAGCTTCTTATTTCTGATATCATATGCTATGTTCTGCTTTGCATTTAGAAATAGTAACCCACTCTCTTTTGATGTATGAAAATGGATGAAATTCTATTATTAGCTGATGTCTGATGATTCATATGTATGCTATCGTAGAAAACACACCAAGATTCACGCATTGATGCTTATATCTGGAGTACTGATTTCCTTTCTCACATCACTTCTATTTGCATGATTTGTACGCTTCACTTCGGGTTGATTGAAATGTTTGCTAGCTTTGATAAATCTGGATTAGTTTACTTTTTGAGATTAAACTGAGTAGATTATATTACCCTGCTGAAGTTGTCATGCACGTCCTATAGAGTGAACTGAGAGATACATTTATTTCTTTCTCCACATATCTTGAACATTATTTCTCTATTTTAAATTCATTTGTGAATCTCCCCTTTAGCGATTCTATTATTGGCATCCCCCCGTTATTAAAATCACATGCTCCAAATTCCCCAAAATCCAAAGAAAAAAATACTTGTATATCCTTCTCTTTGATTTCGGATCATTGTGTATATATTTTATTGAAAAAAAAAGATTTGAGAATAAGAAAAGAAAAGAGAAAAGTAGTTCGAAAACGATCCCATCTCATACACTTTCTCTCTTTCTTCCCTCTTTAGCTTTTATTTTTGTTTTCTTTTACTTTTGGAGCTTCATAAAAAACGGGGATGTAAATATCGTTTTGTATATGCCACCACGCTTATAGATAAGCTTGGGGGAGAGAATCCAATGATGTGTGAGAGAGTGACTACCTGACGGTGCATGACAACCTAAGCTAAGTAATATTTTGTACTCGGTGAGATTGCTAAAGTTTTACGAAATCCAGAAATCTACGCTTAGCATTCATTTCATGAAAACCGCACTCTTTCTATTCTTTCTACTCTATCGTGTGATATCTCTTATACTCCTTATAGAAAGTATTCAATTGAAAAGTGTGTGATCTATGGTATTGTATACCGCTTTAGATGCTTCAGACGATGTTAATCTTAGAATTATTCCATTTTTCATGCTATAATGATATTCTTGGGTTTTCTATTTCAAATGCACCATTATACTATGATATCAAAATAAAAGGCTTTGACATGTGTTTTATATTCGATGCGTGCTATATGAGTAAGCAAAATCCACGTCCTGAGAAAATGATCTAGCAACTTCCCTCTTCGTTTTATATTTTGTTTTTCATTTTCCGTTTTCCGCCTTTCCGCCGTTTTCTTTATCTTTATCCACCGGGTTCGCTTTTTACGTATCTTCCTCGAGGACGAGTAAGAGGTAAGCTTAGGGGATTTTGATCACTCCATATTTTACACCTTTTTTCTGCATGTTCGCATGCCATTTAGATCGCTCAAATCGTGTTTTTCACGTTTATTCGACAATATTGCTATGCTTTTCACGATTTGTTGTTTTTGTCGTATTTCAGTAGATTTGGAGCGATTTGGAGTGATTCTGAGATGCACCCACTCCGGAGTGCCACCGACGACTCTCTTGAGGGGTATTTTTCGATTGGAGAGGAGTGGAAGAAGAAAGAACGTCGTAGGAGCAACGAGGAGGCAAAAACATAAAGAATGGGCATTTTCAGCATGCCACTCAGCCGAGTAAAGGAGTCACTCGGCCGAGCATAGACAGCCCGCTCGGCCGGCCAGATCGGACATGCAACAGAGCCAATATCAGCGTGCACTCGGCCGAGCACCGAGTCACCCCTCGCCCGAGTGGAGCCAAGACGATGGAAACAAAAGATGCCGAACTCTCTGTTTTTCGTCTGTACAGTCCCGATGACCGACTCGGCCGAGTGACGAAAGACGTCCGCCCGAGTGACAACCGACGTCTGCCCGAGTGACGAAAGACCGTCCGCCCGAGTGGCCTCCGAGGAAACGACTCCCAAGACCCCCAACTCTCTGTTTCTGTACAGTGTTCGTCACTCGGCCGAGTGACATTTGTCACTCGGCCGAGTGAGCCGCGCTGCCTGTAGCGTAAACTGCGATTTTGAGGCTGCGCAGGGGCATTTTCGTCAGGGTTTTTTGGGCGATTTTGGGGGGTATTTAACCCCAGTTTTTAACCTAGTTTAGGGGGCTTTTTCAGAACTTTTTGGCAGCCTTTTTAGATTAACTTTTTAGGGATTAGATTTAGCTTTTAGGGAGGAAAGAAAAGTGATATTTTGTTGGATGCTATCTTGTTCTTCATTGGTTTGTCTCTCTTTCCCTCAAAAACTCCATTTTTATTGATATTTTGAATATAGCAATGAATTCTATTGATTTTGATTGTGAATTTCTATTGAATTTGATTATGAATTGTGAGTAGGTCATCGTCTTAGGGCGTAGGGATGAACCCTACGAGCCCAATTTCGGATTTGTGATGAATTGGTGAAACTATTGCTAGGATTGATTAGGGTTAGTTTGGGATTGATATAATACGAATATCTAGGGATTCATATCGATTGGGGTTTGCAAGAGATTGGATCTCAATTCGATAGGAAGCCCTAGATATTCGAATTGGGTTGCAATTGAATTTCTCCGGAATCGGTTTGCAAGAGATTGGACTGAAACTAGGGTTTTCGATTGCAATTCTATACCAATACCCGTTTGCAAGAGATCTGACGGATAGGAACTATCCCACCCTAGGTCGTAGCTCGAGTTTGCACGAGAGTGGGCTCGAGATACGATTGAACGATGATGTTGTTCTTCACGCTAGTTTGCCTAGGTTAAGGTTTGCAAGAGATTGGACCCTACCCTAGGTTGGCTATAGACCGGCAATAGCGCGAGAGCGTGAGCTTAGTTCCACATTTAGTTGCAACTAGTTCACCCAAGTTTCAAGTCTAGCAATTGTGAAACCTATGAGTCACAACGATGAGATAGGCAAGTAGCGGGGATTCCCTATCCCCTAAGCGTCTTAATTAATTTGTTATTTCTTTTATACATTTGAACGACTGTGACCGCATATTTGCGAACATCCCTCGACTTTTCCTATAGCCAGGTGATTGAAGAAGACACTGTTATTAGGCCTCCCTGTGTTCGATATCCGCTCGCCGCTACACCGTGCGCTTGCGGTAAGACTACAGTGTCTCCGCTCCGGGACGTATATCCAGGGCGCGATCAAGTTACCTGAAGGAACGAAAGCTGTTGGATGCAAATGTGTCTTTAAAACAAAGAAAGACTCATTGGGTAACATTGAGAGATGCAAGGCCAGACTCGTTGCCAAAGGATTCACTCAGAAGGAAGGAATCGATTACAAGGAGACATTTTCTCCTGTATCAAAGAAAGATTCTCTTTGCATAATCATGGCATTAGTTGCACACTTTGACATGGAATTGCAATAAATGGATGTGAAAACAGCTTTTCTTAATGGAGACCTAGAGGAAGAGGTATATATGAAGCAACCTGAAGGATTTTCCTCTAGTAACGGTGAGCACTTGGTTTGCAAGCTCAAGAAATCCATATATGGATTGAAACAAGCCTCACGTCAATGGTATTTAAAATTTCATGATGTTATATCTTCAATCGGTTTGAAGAAAATATTGTGGATCAATGTATGTACCAGAAGGTCAGTGGGAGCAAGATTTGTTTCTTAATCCTATACATGGATGACATTTTGCTTGCAAGCAATGATAAAGAAATGTTATATGAAGTGAAACATTTTCTCTCTAGAAGATAAAGAAATGTTATATGAAGTGAAACATTTTCTCTCTAGAAACTTTGATATGAAAGATCTGGGTGATGCATCTTATATTTTTGGAATTAAGATACATCGAGACAGAATGCGTTATACTCTGGGAATGTCCCAAGAGATGTATATTAACAAAGTTTTAGAGAGGTTTCGGATGAAGGATTATTCACTAAGTGTAGCTCCCATTGTGAAGGGTGACAGGTTCAATTTGAACCAATGCCGAAAGAATGACTTTAAGAGGGAATAGATGATAAACATTCCTTATGCTTCTGCTGTTGGAAGCCTAATGTATGCTCAGGTTTGCACTGGGCCTGACATTGCATTTGCTGTTGGGATGTTGGGATGATATCAGAGTAATCCAGGCATAGAACATTGGAGAACTGCAAAGAAGGTAATGAGATACCTTAAGGGAACCAAAGACTACATGCGCATGTACTGACGGACGGACAACTTGGAAGTCATTAACTGTTCTGATTCAGACTTTGCTGGATGTGTTGATTCTCGAAAATCAACTTCTGGATTCATATTTTTGTTAGCCGGTGGGGCTGTATCATGGAGAAGCGCAAAACAGACTTTGATTGCTACTTCTATCATGGAAGCCGAGTTTGTATCTTGTTTTGAGGCTACTTCACAAGGTGTATGGATTAATAATTTCATCACTAGACTTAGAATCATGGATTCTATTTCTAGACTGCTAAGATTCTATTGTGACAATACAGATGCTGTCTTCATGGCTAACAACAATAAAATTGATAGCCGAAGTAGGCACATCGACATCAAGTACTTAGCCATAAAACAGAGGATAGGGTTAAGGATAAATCAGTTGTCATTGAACATATTCGTACTAATTTAATGATTGCAGATCGTTTAACTAAAGGCATGCCACCACTGTAGTTTAAGGATCATGTGGATAGAATGGGACTTGGTTCCTTGTTGTAGTAACGTTGTTATTTTATGAAATTCTTATTGTAATTCTTTCTCATATATATGGTCGTGTGCACATTTGGATATATTGTTATAAATATGAGAACGATCATTTAGTTTGGACCAAGAATAAACATAAGGTTTATTCATTAAGTTGTATATGTTATTAATGAGAAACATGATGCATTGTAATACATGGAAGATAATACTTGCTTTTAAAAGGACTTATCATAATGATTCATGTATCTGGTTTCTTGTTGGAAATGATGGTTTATGTGGATCAAGTGGGAGAATGTTGGTTTTTTTCCCGTTTACAACTGGTTGGTGATCCACATAACTAATTACCTATCAATAACTGTAATTTGGTTTTGATAACCGTTGATGGAACGGTTTCAACAAGGATAAAATGGATTTGGTCCATGCAGTCTGTTCTCTCGATTTTACACCATCTAACCGAGAGATTTGAGACTCAGAAGATCAAAGACCAAAGAAAGTTCACTGTATTAATAGCAATGGCTGGATGTACTTATTTCTTCCGCAATTTTGTGATCTAATCGTCACATAATGCTAACAACACCCCATCAAAAATGCTCATGTGCCACCTCTTTCCATTACTCTCTTCATAAGGGGATTAATGGGGTCTGGTCGTACTTGATCATTTTTATATAAGTGCGCTTACGTTACGGCCATTGATTAAGCGCCGTAAAAGCAGCCCATGTGAACTAGTTTTTTAACGAACAATCAATAAATGTTACGTCAGTGTACCTAAGCAAAAATAATCAGGTGCCGCCTTTTTTCCATTGCTCTCTTCACAAGGGGATTAACGTGGTCAGATTGTACTTGATCATTTTTGAGTAGGTGCACTGATGTGATAGATATTGATTGGCTGACACGAAAGCATACAAAGTGGATTAGTTTTTGGACGACTGTCATGTTAGTGTATTTGACAAAAAATGATCAGGTGCTACCTTTTTCCCATTACTCTTTTCATAAAGAGATTAATCGAGTCAGTTATTACTTGATCATTTTTGATTATTTTTTGATCAAGTAGGCTGATTGATTGCTGGCCGTAAAAATAGCCTACAAGATCAAATTTTGGAGGGTCATTCAGTCTAATGCACCTGATCAAAATGATTAATAATTAGTACCATTTTCTTTCCATTATTTTTGATGAGGACCATATGCGTCTCAAAAATAAGGTGCATGTAATGATGAGCATCTAATAATAGAAGAAAAAAAGTTAGCGAGAGATTATGAAGGGAAAAGATAAATGGTTTGTTTTTGATAATGACTATATACATATCCAGTGAGTTGACACTTTTCCAAAATGGAATATAAATTAAGAGCGCGAGTGGCGTGGCTGATGTGACCCAAGATTTTTTATTTCTGGCCAATTTTAAAAAGTTGTCACATACCTAGACCGAAAAATTGGTGTATATAACAATTCTCTTATTTTTTCTGTTTATAGATACCATCATCAGCTGCATCTCATTTTTGACATGCATATAGTCCTCATCTTATTTTTTTCTCCATGCAACCAAACAGCCCCTTCACATTACTCCATCTATAACCGACTACATGGGATCCCATCCCCACCATCAGATTATATCATTAGCTCACCTACCATGTCGACGGCTATGAAGCCCCCACTTGGCGCATGCTTACCGATAAATAAACGACCTATATTCATCCACGTTTCACTCTGCTGCTAAGAAGGACCCAAAAGTTCTCCGCTCTCTTCCACCTCTCGCTTGTCCAGGTTGAGAACACGAATTTTTTTTTCGATTCTCAATGGAGAGAGCACTTGTGTAGTTCCAGCGGACTTATGATCGGAGACCCTAATCATTGCTATATCAAAAGACCGACACTGCTTTAGTCATCAAGAGGTAAAATTTTGAGTTGTCAATTTTTTCGATCCAGAGTTCTCCTCTAGTTGAAACCCTAAGCATTTTTTGATTGCGTTATTTCCCAAACCCTTGTTGAGAACAGTCAAAGCCCCTCCTGTGCGTTCTTTTGTACGTATGAACCTTGCTAGATTTTGTAGAAAGGTCGGATTTTGATTCACTTGCTAAGAGAGAAGAAAACACCGACCCTTTCCTTTTGAAAGCCCTAATCTTTGTTCTATAATATTGGGTGCCTTAATTCCCTTATGGGTTTTCTCCAAAACATCAAAATCTTGCAGGAGCTTCCGTGACGTTGGGTTTTTGATCAATAGAGGCCTACGCAATAGAGTGGAAAAACAGAGAAGGATAATTTTATTTTGTTTACTGTTCAGCTATAAACCTTTTTTGTGCTTAATTATTCAATTCTGTATTGCATCGTATCTTATCTCAAAACCCCTGAACTCCCCAATCTCCAATTCTTCAAAAGCTCCAAATTTGCACCCAAAACACTAATAAAGGCGAGGTTTTGATCCATGGCGGACTCCGACAACGAATCCGGTGCTCACAATGTGGGCGGAAACAGCGAGTATTCGTCCCCTAGGGAGCAGGATCGTTTCCTCCCTATCGCAAACGTGAGCAGAATCATGAAGAAAGCCCTCCCAGCCAATGCCAAGATCTCCAAAGACGCCAAGGAGACGGTTCAAGAGTGCGTCTCCGAGTTCATCAGCTTCATCACCGGCGAGGCCTCGGACAAGTGCCAGAGAGAGAAGCGCAAGACGATCAATGGGGATGACCTCCTCTGGGCAATGACCACTTTGGGATTCGAAGAGTATGTGGAGCCTCTCAAGATTTATCTCCAGAAGTACAGAGAGCTGGAGGGCGAGAAAGCGGGCAGTGCAGGCGCATCTTCTCAATCGAAGGAGGGCGGCGGCGGCGGCGGCGTAAATATGGGGAACAATGGTGGTGGTTATGGGGGTGGAGCGGCCGGGATGTATGGTGGTGGGATGTTGATGGGCCAGCAGATGTATCAACATCAGGGATGAGCTGAGACATTGGATGGCAATTCAAGGGTATGTTGTAAATCATTACATGTTAATATTATCGTGCCTTGTTGTTGTTGATGTATTCGTCCTTTTCTTTCTCTCTATGTATCATGTAGTTTGTTATTATGGTAACATTTACAGACTTGTAGATAGTTTGTGTATAGAACATTGGGAGTTGGCAATGTGTAACATGATGTAGAGTTGTGATATTCAGTATTGACGTTCTCTAATTGGGGAGTTAAAGATGTAAGTTCACATCCTGCATTTTATGATTGTTGATTATTATTGGGGGGTTTAACCTGTTGGCAGACTCTCTTTTATTCAGGTTGTTTTATCATTTTACTTGGTTTTGTATTATCATTTTACTGGGGTTTAATCGAGTCTTTGACAAATGGTTCAACTACTTGCCATAGTTTGACAACTCTACGTAGTTCTTGCATGTCCCAGTGCTACAACGTCAACACGGTCTGCTCAAGCAAAACCCTTGCGGTTGTAAATAGATTACTGAGTGAGAGGTGAGAGGATAAGATTGTAATCTTTTCAATGTATCATATCTATGTATGAACTCTTCCATCCTCTACAAATAAAGGCATGTTGTCGTCCTCAGATGATGTTCATAGCACGTTATCAGCACACTCATCCTGAGATTGGAGGCATGTTTGTTGTGAAAGCTAGGAAGGAGACGGTTGATCCATCGCGCGCAGACATCGTCCACCTCTATGCGCTCGTCCTCTTCATCGATCTTTGAGGTGTATCGAAAACGATGTATTTATTTATCATGATTAAGATGCCTATGATATAGATCTCACAAGATCGAACTAGAAAAAAAATAGACTTTTTTCCCCTAGATCTATGACGACAGCTTTTTGATGCCGATCCTAGGGAAGAACGTCAAAATCCCTACTTTAGGGATCTTAATAAAAAACAAAAACAAAACCCACGGCCCTGCTTGCGGCACCCCTGCTGTAGACTGCCGTGGCCTAACCCACCCCGTTGCCCTGCCGCTACCCCTAGCGGTGATGGCACATTGCCGCCTCGTGCGGCGGCAAAACCCTATAATAGGGGTTTCTCCAACAAAAAAACCTAACCCTAACGTCAGCGCCCCAACGTTGCTCCCCCCTTTATGCGGCGGCCTACACCCTCTACGGCCACGAGACTGCCGTGGGGAGCGGCGACAGTTAACCCCGCCGCTCCCCCAAACAGATTGGGCCTCTGGCCCAAACAAAAACAAAAAAAAATTACAGCGGGGCTTTGGCCCGCAGACCGAGTACAATTGTCACGCCCCGCTTTCCATTCTACCGGTAGCGAGGACGCGAACGTGCCCGTGATGTGCTTAAAATAAGGAGTACTTTTCTTTTCTTTTCTTCCTCCTTGACTTAAACACAATAACGCGTCTGTGAAATAAAATGGCAGGATCTTGCATGTAGGGGTGGCAAAATAGACCCGACCCGACCCGACCCGACCCGAACCCGGCCTCTTGGGTCGGGTATGGGTAGGGGCCAATCCGGGTCGGGTCGAATTCGGGTCAACCCGACCGACCCGGATAAAAATCCAGGTCGGGTACGGGTTTGACCCCTCAACCCGGTTGACCCGAATTCGACCCGTATTTTCACTCTTTTCACCCGAACCCGACCCGAACCCGACCCGAACCAGACCTTTTTTGAAAAATAATCACTATTTAACACCGAACCCGACCCGAACCCGACCCGTACCCGACCCGTAAGACAAAACGGGTTGGGTACGGGTCACCCGGGTTACGGCCGGGTCGGGTTCGGGTATCCGAACCCTGACCCGAATTTAATTCGGTTTGGGTCCGGGTTTACCCTTATTCGGGTCGGGTCAAACCTGACCCGACCCGAACCCGACCTGTCACGACCCGCTTCCCTAAAATGGAGGCGAGACGTGAAAAGGTCCGCACGGGAGTGGAGCCGTGAAGCCCCAAACCCGATAAGCGTCAATAAAACATAAGCAGGTCCATGTAACCACATACGGAGCAACAATAATAATAAAAGGAGAGACAAAAATAAAATTCTCATATCTCATAAATTGTCCAACATGGAAAATAAGTTCAACATCCAGAAAAGCCACCAGGCTAAAAGAAAGAGTCTAAAGGCCCAGAACAAGGCCAACAAAAACAACGACATAACAAAGTATAGGTGCCACGCACCAACAACAAAACAGCAGTCTAAAACAAAAAGGGAAACACAACGAAAACACTAGGACTGGTCCCCAGTGTCCACGTACTCCCCGTCAAACACAAGCTCGGGCTCGGCGTCAGCAAACACCTCGTCCTCAACAAGGTACTCAGGCTCAGGATCTAACATGTGTCACCCAAAAGAGTAAAGGGGCACATGTCAGCAAGTCTAAAAGACTTGGGCAAGTAAACTGAAAGTAAGGCAACTAGCAACCTAGCAGTTATAGTATGCATGACATGGCAGTTATAACATGAGTGCACAATCAAGACATGGCAAGAAAATTTGTACAAGAGAACAATCATCGGGACAAGACAAGAGTAGCCAAGCTACTATCAATCTCAATCAATTCACGTTTCACTGTTGTTTGTAGATGTTTACGCCTTACAGCTGAATGGTTTCACTTTCACGCTGATTGGCCGCTTAACACTACCCCAAACCCAGAGTTTACGCCTTACCACTGCAGTTGCTGATCGGGCAGACTCCCAGTTGATTGGCCGCTTAACTCTTACCCCCAATACCCACATGTAATCGAGCCATGGTCCCCGCACATGAGCTCAGTAAATGAGCCGGGGTTGCCCCGCACAGGAGCTCGCATTCTATATCACGATTCATAAACAATTGGCGTAGGGGTGCACCTAGCCGGAAACAAGTAATTCGGGCATTGGCTATCAACCAACACATGGCCCGCTTCTGGAACACGAGCCAGGAACACAAGCATTGTAGCGAAGCTACGCATTCATAGAAATACTTAAAGGATGCAATGACATGACAATTAATTTGCGTACCGTTAATGGAAAGTAAACATGACATGGTAATTGTGCATCATGATATATGTCGGAACTAGCTTCGTTGTCAAGCTAGTTCCCCAATTTGCGCCTAGGCGAGTATCATTTCGTCGCCTAACCTCTTTTACGCCTACAACAAGCAAAATGGCCTAAAACATGGCCTAAACCCTAAGTGGCAAGTTTCACTTGCCTAGCACCGGGGATGACGATCACGAAGGTTCGTCTCGCGGATGCTAATCTACGGGGGAAATCGCTGTTTTGGGGAAACAATCATCAAACAACATGAAATTTCATTAGGGTTTCATAAAAATACAAATAGGTTATGAAAACATCGAGAGATCGATTTCTTACCGAGAGGAAGCGGAAGAAACACTCCGGAGAACCCTAGGACCAGATCTGGAAACAAATGGAGAAGTTTGGAGAGTTAGGTTCTTTGGGGGATTTTGGGGATTTGGTGAGATTTTGGGGAAGATGAGAGGTAGAATGAGTTGATGGAGGGTTTAGATGATGGATCTAGGGCTTGGGATGAAGGAATAAGGCTTGGAGGAAGATGGGGGCTCAATGGGGGAGAAACTAGGGTTTTGGGTCGAGTGGAGGAAGAAGAAAACGTTTGGGAGGGGTATAAATAGGTTGGGCTGGCGGCTGCCCAGAAATTAGGGGTTTAACACAGGTTAGTCGGTCAAAGAGCAACCACTGACCGACTAGTTTGGCAACTAGTCGGTCGGTCGACCAACGCAGACCGACTAAGTGTAAACAGTAACTTCTGAACAAGAATAGGATTTAGAATTAGTCGGTCGAAGAACAAATACTGACCGACTAGTTGAACATCTAGTCGGTCGATGAACGTTCTTAGACCGACTAAGAGTGAACAGTATTGATACTAAAATTAAGTTGAAGAGTTAGTCGGTTAAAGAAGCATTGCCGACCGACTAGTTTGCAACCTAGTCGGTCAACCAACGTTCTTAGACCGACTAACGATAAACAGTAACTCCTGAATAATTTAGAAAGCCAACTAGTCGGTCCAAGAAGGATTGCCGACCGACTGGATCGTCATCTAGTCGGTCGGTTCCCCTTCTTACACCGGCTAATAAGCACCAAAAGTTCCGATACGGAGCGCGGAGCTCCGGGATTGATTCCTAAGACTCCTAGGCTTGATCTAACAGTAAGATACGACCGTTATGAAGCCCGTCACGAATGACATACTTCGAAATCGACGTTCCTAAGGAAGAAACGAGAAGACACAACGAAAAGATCGAAAATGAAGGTTACGGAGACGAAAACCACACATGAGGAGAAAATCCACCAAAACATATATTATATTATAATAAATCCAGATACATGAAAAGCAGTCGTTACATCCTCCCCAACTTAAGAAAAATTCCGTCCTCGGAATTTCATACTCACGAGTCCGGAAACAAAAGTGGGAAACGCTCTCGCATCTCATCCTCATTCTCCCAAGTAGACTCTCCAGGTGAGCCGTGTCGCCACATCACCCTCACAAGATTGAAAATCTTGTTCCGAAGCGATTTCTGACGCCTGTCCAGAATCTGCACTGGATGCTGGTCATACGTCATATCGGGGCGAACGGTAATCTCCGAAAAATCCACAGAATGAGATGGATCGCTAATGTATCGACGAAGCTGCGACACATGGAAAATATTGTGAACTCCTTCCAAAGATGGCGGCAAGGCCAAGCGATAAGCTACCTCGCCAACCCTCTCCAAAATGTCAAACGGTCCAATGTATCGCGGGCTCAACTTCCCTCGCTTCCCAAAACGAATCACACCGCGATTCGGGGAAATCTTCAAGAACACATGGTCGCCCGGCTGAAACTCCAAAGGACGACGTTTAGCATCCGCCCAATGCTTAAAACGGTCCTGAGCAATTCTCAACCTCTCCTGAATATTCCTGACGATATCCACGGCCTCCACGATCATCTCAGGTCCCAACAGCTCCCGATCACCAACGTCATCCCAACTCAATGGCGATCGACATTTCCTCCCATAAAGAGCGGCGAAAGGCGCCATGCCAATACTCGCCTGGAAGCTGTTGTTGTAAGAGAACTCTACCGATGTAGATGGTCCTCCCACGAACCCTTGAAATCCAACATGCACGCCCTCAGCATGTCTTCCAAAATCTGAATCGTCCTCTCGGACTGGCCATCCGTCTGCGGATGGTACGCTGTGCTGAAACTCAGACGCGTACCCAAACTCTTCTGCAAACTCTGCCAGAACTGAGATGTGAACCTCGTGTCTCTGTCCGACACGATACTCACGGGGACTCCATGAAGTCGCACGACCTCCTGCACGATTCACGTCACATCACTATCCAAACTAGGAAAAGGAAATAAAAACGGAGAGTAAAAGAATTTTACCTCCATATATCTCCTCGCTAGCGCCTTAGTGGACTGTCCCACTCGGAACGGAATAAAGTGCGCGGATTTGGTCAATCGATCTACGATCACCCAAATCGCGTCATTCTGCTTCGGACTCCGAGGTAGTCCAGTCACGAAATCCATAGTGACGTGTTGCCATTTCCACTCCGGAATCGGAATCGGTTGTAGCAACCCGGCCGTACGCTGATGCTCCGCCTTCACTTGCTGGCAAACCAAGCACTTGGCTACACTCCGAGCCACACTCCTCTTCATACCGTGCCACCAATAATTCAGACGAAGATCCTGGTACATCTTGGTGCCACCAGGATGCACAGAATACGGCGAACTGTGTGCCTCCACCATCAACTCCTCTTTAATATCCCCAGCTGGCACACACAACCTGGCTCCAAACCTCAGCGAGCCATCCTCATGAATCAACAAGTCAGTCCGCAGACCGGCTTCCACCTGCTCCCGAATCTTCACCAGCCTCGGATCCTCAGACTGGCCAGCCTTAATCCGATCCACGATCGTCGACTGTACCTGCTTGTACATCAACGATGAATCCTCCCTAGGAAGAACAATCTCCACGCCAGACTCGCAAAAATCCTGCTGCAATCTCCACTGCGAGGTCAAAATCATCACCGCTGGAAGCCTACTCAAAGCATCTGGAACCACATTCACCTTGCCAGGGTGATACTGCAAATCAATCTCATAATCCGCCATAAGCTCCAACCATCGACGCTGTCGCATGTTGAGCTCCTTCTGAGTAAAAATATACTTCAAGCTTTTGTGATCGGTGAAAATCTTCACTTTCTCACTCAGCAGGAAGTGCCTCCAAATCTTAAGAGCAAACACAACGGCAGCCAACTCCAAATCATGCGTCGGGTAATTCTTCTCATGAACCTTAAGCTGACGAGACGCATACGCCACAACATGCCCATGCTGATGCAACACACAACCGAGACCCTTGCCAGAAGCATCGCAAAAGATCTCAAATCCACCGCTGCGATCAGGCACAACCAGAATAGGGGCAGTCGTCAACCTCTCCTTCAGAATACCAAAAGCACTCTCACAATCACCCGACCAAACAAAAGCAACATCCTTCCGCGTCAACCTGGTCATCGGCTCACCAATACGAGAAAAGTCCTTAATGAATCACCGATAATAACCAGCAAGTCCAAGGAAACTCCGAATCTCAGACGCAGACGACGGAACAGGCCACTCCCTGATGGCCCTAATCTTCTCGGGATCCACTGAAATACCATCTCCAGTCACCACATGCCCGAGAAAAGTAACTCTATCCAGCCAAAACTCGCACTTCGAAAACTTAGCATACAACCGATGCTTCCTCAAAATCTCCAACACCGTCCTTAAGTGCGAGGCATGCTCTTCCTCCGACTTCGAATAGATCAGAATGTCGTCAATAAAGATAACAACAAACTTATCCAAAAAGTCGTAGAAAATCAGGTTCATCAGATTCATGAAAACTGCGGGCGCGTTAGTTACGCCGAAAGGCATAACCACAAACTCATAGTGTCCATACTTCGTCCTGAATGCTGTCTTCGGAACATCATCCTTCTTCACCTTCAACTGATGGTAACCACTCCTCAAATCCAATTTAGAAAACACCCTCGAACCACCAAGCTGATCAAAAATATCATCGATGCGAGGCAACGGGTATTTATTCTTAATGGTCACCGCATTCAACTCCCGATAGTCCACGCGCATGCGACGCGAACCATCCTTCTTCTTTACCAGCAACACCGGTGCTCCCCACGGAGACACGCTAGGATTGATATAACCCTTCTGCACAAGCTCATCCAACTGCTTCCGCAACTCCTCCAATTCTACAGGTGCCATACGATACGGCGCCTTCAAAATCGGCTGCGCACCCGGAATAAGATCGATAGAGAATTCTAAAGCTCGATCAGGTGGCAAACCAGACATCTCCTCGGGGAAGACGTCACCAAAATCTCGCACCACAGCTGGCCACTCCAACTCCATCTGCATAGCCACAGCCTCCACCGGCCTGGCCCGAAATCTGACAGGACCAAGCGAACTGCTACCACGACTGAACTCAAATACTGGATGTCCGGGAATCTCGAACACCACCTTCTTTCTCCGACAGTCGATCGTAGCATAGAAGCTCGCAAGCCAGTCCATCCCAAGAACTGCATCATAGTTGATGATGTCGTGGACAATGAAATCAGCGAAAAGCTCATGTCCACAGACCACCAACGAGCAAGAATTGCAACCACGATGCACCGAGACCACGCCATTCCCTGTAACGATGTTCCAACTCTTGGGAAGAGGGGACATCGACAAGGAATGCCTCTCCACGAAGCTCCGAGAAATAATACACATCGATGCACCAGAGTCAAAGAGGACTCGTGCAGGAAATGTGCAAACCAAAACCACACCTAACAATCAATTAACAATCAAACCCTAGTCTAGCAAACAACCATGTTCAAGCAAACAACACAATCTAACAATCAAAACCAGCTAGGAAAGTAATAGCTAGATTGAGGATTACCTGCGATAACCTCATCCACAGCCTCGCTCTCCACAGCGGTCATCAGAAAAGCCTGCCTCCTTGGCGGAACAGCCTGCCGAAAAGCCTGTCCCTGCGGAACAAGAGCTGCTCCACGTCCAGCAGGAACAGACGCTCGCTGCTGCAACGACTGTGCTACAACAGGTGCCCTTCGCAGCTGATTCGCATGCCGACAATCCTTCGCGACATGGGAAGCATCACCACAAACCAAACACTGGCCCAGAAACTTCCTACACTGATCCTTGATGTGGCCAGGCTTGTCGCAGAAATGGCAAGTCTTCAGAATAGGCCCTCCTGGCCTCTTAAACTGAGCAGGCTGGTTCGGCCTGAATCCAGGTCTAACCACATCTCTCGCCTGTTCCACAGGCCTCTTCCCAGCACCAACAATAGACCCCCTCCTCTGGTTCACGAGCACCTCCTGCCTCTTGGCTGCTACTAGAACCTTCTGATAAGACTCCCGGTCAGAAGAGGTCACAAAACTCTGGAGCTCCGAAGCAAGTCCCTGCAGGAACCTCTGAGCTCTCTCCTCAGCGTCCTGCACCATCTTTGGTGCAAACCGACTCAGCCTCATGAACTCTTGGTGATACAGGTCCACCGACGAGCTTCCTTGCTTCAAATCGATAAAACGCTGCAGCATCTCTTCCCTGGCAGCTTTCGGGAAGAACTCACCCTCAAAACTGGCCTTGAAGGTAGCCCAAGCTATCAGCTCCACCAACATCTTCTCTTCAGCATCCCACCAAATCCGTGCATTATCCTTGAGTTGCCTCCTCGCCAAATCAATCCATCCAGCCGGGGTGATCTTGGCCATCTTCAGATTGTCCTCGATGTTTCGAATCCACTCATCGGCAGCCAGAGGACCCTCTGACCCATCAAAATATGCGGGACCCAGCTCCCGAAATTGCTTCGCTCCCGGCTCAGAGCGAGGAGCATCCGGAAGGGCCCAGGCAGCTCGAGCAAGTGGAGCATTCTGGACTTGCAGGAGCACGCCCTGCTGCACTTGCATCATCTGGAGCATCATCCGCATCATCTCACCGTTTGTGGGTTCCCGCTCAGGCTCCTCATCATGAGGGAGTGCACCACTACCCCCACCACGGGTGAATCGTCTTCCTGCCATCTAGTGACACAGAGAACGAATCAGATTAGACTCATAGCTTATGACTCGGACGTCGAACTTAGTTTATTGGACATTCTAATATTATTATCGCTATTCCAAAAATCGCAGTTACAGAAGGACCTGCATGGGCCACCAACAAAACCTGTCACGACCCGCTTCCCTAAAATGGAGGCGAGACGTGAAAAGGTCCGCATGGGAGTGGAGCTGTGAAGCCCCAAACCCGATAAGCGTTAATAAAACATAAGCAGGTCCATGTAACCACATACGGAGCAACAATAATAATAAAAGGAGAGACAGAAATAAAATTCTCATATCTCATAAATTGTCCAACATGGAAAATAAGTTCAACATCCAGAAAAGCCACCAGGCTAAAAGAAAGAGTCTAAAGGCCCAGAACAAGGCCAACAAAAACAACGACATAACAAAGTATAGGTGCCACGCACCGACAACAAAACAGTAGTCTAAAACAAAAAGGGAAACACAACGAAAACACTAGGACTGGTCCCCAGTGTCCACGTACTCCCCGTCAAACACAAGCTCGGGCTCGGCGTCAGCAAACACCTCGTCCTCAACAAGGTACTCAGGCTCAGGATCTAACATGTGTCACCCAAAAGAGTAAAGGGGCAGATGTCAGCAAGTCTAAAAGACTTGGGCAAGTAAACTGAAAGTAAGGCAACTAGCAACCTAGCAGTTATAGTATACATGCCATGGCAGTTATAACATGAGTGCACAATCAAGACATGGCAAGACAATTTGTACAAGAGAACAATCATCGGGGCAAGACAAGAGTAGCCAAGCTACTATCAATCTCAATCAATTCACGTTTCACTGTTGTTTGTAGATGTTTACGCCTTACAGCTGAATGGTTTCACTTTCACGCTGATTGGCCGCTTAACACTACCCCAAACCCAGAGTTTACGCCTTACCACTGCAGTTGCTGATCGGGCAGACTCCCAGTTGATTGGCCGCTTAACTCTTACCCCCAATACCCACATGTAATCGAGCCAGGGTCCCCGCACATGAGCTCAGTAAATGAGCCGGGGTTGCCCCGCACAGGAGCTCGCATTCTATATCACGATTCATAAACAATTGGCGTAGGGGTGCACCTAGCCGGAAACAAGCAATTCGGGCATTGGCTATCAACCAACACATGGCCCGCTTCTGGAACACGAGCCAGGAACACAAGCATTGTAGCGAAGCTACGCATTCATAGAAATACTTAAAGGATGCAATGACATGACAATTAATTTGCGTACCGTTAATGGAAAGTAAACATGACATGGTAATTATGCATCATGATATATGTCGGAACTAGCTTCGTTGTCAAGCTAGTTCCCCAATTTGCGCCTAGGCGAGTATCATTTCGTCGCCTAACCTCTTTTACGCCTACAACAAGCAAAATGGCCTAAAACATGGCCTAAACCCTAAGTGGCAAGTTTCACTTGCCTAGCACCGGGGATGACGATCACGAAGGTTCGTCTCGCGGATGCTAATCTACGGGGGAAATCGCTGTTTTGGGGAAACAATCATCAAACAACATGAAATTTCATTAGGGTTTCATAAAAATACAAATAGGTTATGAAAACATCGAGAGATCGATTTCTTACCGAGAGGAAGCGGAAGAAACACTCCGGAGAACCCTAGGACCAGATCTGGAAACAAATGGAGAAGTTTGGAGAGTTAGGGTCTTTGGGGGATTTTGGGGATTTGGTGAGATTTTGGGGAAGATGAGAGGTAGAATGAGTTGATGGAGGGTTTAGATGATGGATCTAGGGCTTGGGATGAAGGAATAAGGCTTGGAGAAAGATGGGGGCTCAATGGGGGAGAAACTAGGGTTTTGGGTCGAGTGGAGGAAGAAGAAAACGTTTGGGAGGGGTATAAATAGGTTGGGCTGGCGGCTGCCCAGAAATTAGGGTTTTGACACAGGTTAGTCGGTCAAAAAGCAACCACTGACCGACTAGTTTGGCAACTAGTCGGTCGGTCGACCAACGCAGACCGACTAAGTGTAAACAGTAACTTCTGAACAAGAATAGGATTTAGAATTAGTCGGTCGAAGAACAAATACTGACCGACTAGTTGAACATCTAGTCGGTCGATGAACGTTCTTAGACCGACTAAGAGTGAACAGTATTGATACTAAAATTAAGTTGAAGAGTTAGTCGGTTAAAGAAGCATTGCCGACCGACTAGTTTGCAACCTAGTCGGTCAACCAACGTTCTTAGACCGACTAACGATAAACAGTAACTCCTGAATAATTTAGAAAGCCAACTAGTCGGTCCAAGAAGGATTGCCGACCGACTGGATCGTCATCTAGTCGGTCGGTTCCCCTTCTTACACCGGCTAATAAGCACCAAAAGTTCCGATACGGAGCGCGGAGCTCCGGGATTGATTCCTAAGACTCCTAGGCTTGATCTAACAGTAAGATACGACCGTTATGAAGCCCGTCACGAATGACATACTTCGAAATCGACTTCCTAAGGAAGAAACGAGAAGACACAACGAAAAGATCGAAAATGAAGGTTACGGAGACGAAAACCACACATGAGGAGAAAATCCACCAAAACATATATTATATTATAATAAATCCAGATACATGAAAAGCAGTCGTTACACGACCCGACCCGCCCGTTTGCCACCCCTACTTGCATGCTTATAAGAAATAGTACAGATGACATTATTACAATACCAAAGCGTCTGAAAATAAAGTACAACATAGACCTAATATGGCCGAATCAACAAAGTACACAAATTACATTATTTCAAAAATCTTAAGGTGTAATCGCGAAGGTAAACGTCTGGTCTTCCGTAGGTAAGTACTCCAAGTATTCTTCGAGCACTGGCTCGACTTCTACAGCAATATCTTCAGAGAACTCACTATCGATAGCTGACAGACATTTCGTAAAACAACAAAGTGAAATGTCCATCAGCGAGGTTTACTCGGCAAGATAATCTCTAAAACCAAAACGTTAGGCATTTTAATTAAACCAAGCTGAAAAGACAAGCAATAAGTTTAATAGAAAAGAGTTATGGCACTTAAGCATTCACAACAATTTGCAACCTGCAGCAATTTAATCATTTAATAACAATTTGCAATGCTATTAGCAACTTGTAATAATTTAGCATTTGATAACAAAACTGGAACGTTGTAGCAACCTGTAGAAGAAGAGGTTAGAGCAATATTTAATAACACATCTATTCTAGTGATAAGCCCATGTCCAAGAGTACGAGAGATGACTAACATGCGCCCTGTGACGGGAGCCAATCCGTGACGCTGCTCACCGTCCACATAGGGCGACGGTCAAGCTCTAACCTCTGTAATGTGTTGGAGGTATTCGGTTGGGTGCATCTAGTCACTTCGTAACACTTGTGATCATAGACTACCCCAATCCCACGGTCAAGTCAAGTGCCGGGTCAAAAGGACGTGTATTATCTATTTATATTGAAGTTCCATCTTCCATTCATTTATATTGAAATTCCATCTTCCATTTATTTCTATTGAATTCATTTGCATCGTATTAGATGCGTACAATGGTTCCATGGTGTCTCAATAGTTCGTACAATAGTCTCACAAAAGTTCACGACTCAATTTAACAATTAAACGAAACGTGGAAATATACAATAGTATAAGAGAATGAGTACAGAAATGATTTTAACTAAGCAAATGAGTTTAATTAAGCTTAAAATATTTTTCTAAGGCTAATTGGTAGGTTTTAAGATTGTTAAATAATTATTAAGCATTTTAAAACAATTTAAAAGGTCCAAAAACTAATTTTAAATCAAGAAATTATTTTTACGACATTTGTTCAAAGATTTATTTAAGGCAAACCGTACGTTGGAATTCTTCCAACACGGGGTCAAAACGACCATATTAACTAGTACTACAATATATATTTTTCTTGTATGTCAGTGTATGTGAAAATCTCATGATATGAATTTTAAAGTGAATTTAGCTTTATTAAGGTTTTCCATTGAAAAATCATTTTAAGAGATATACTTGCCTTTTGGCGATGAAACCAGCGCCAATGAGTCCGTTTCGTCGTTTCTGATTTTTTGGGTTTTGTCTCGTATTTTTCTGAGGCATGTACGATTTATAAACAATTTATTTCTATCAGTCTATTAATATACGTATCTCTATATGGATTTTAATACGCTATATGTATTTCAATACGTATTTCGTATTAAAATCATAACACTCCATGTGCCCACCTCACGTCGAAACAACGGCGCTCGGGGTGTTCGATGGCAGACGAAGGCGGCGAGGGGGAGGAGCGGCGAGCGGCTGCTGGTGGTGGCTCGACGCCGACGGTGGGGTGCAGCGACGACGCGTGCGGTGGCGGGTAGCGGCAGCAGCTACTACTGCTTGCGACAGCAGCTCGCGGCTGCTCGGTGCGAGGTGTTGGCTCCGTCGACGGCGTAGAGGAGGGCGGAGCAGTGGCGGAGTAAGGGGTGGCGAGCAGCATTGCGTGAAGGGGGAGGGGAATGCCGCCGGTGTTGGAAGCGATGTAGAGAGGGCCTTCAGGCTTTGGTGGGGTTCTTGTCAGAGGAGGAGGCGAGCTTCGGTGATGAGTCATGGTGTTTTGGGCGGTGGCGGTTTAGGTGCTTGGTCGGAGGAGGCGCAAAGAGAGGAGTGGGTATGGTGCTGCCGAGAGCGAGTGAGAGAACGGGGGAGTCGGAGACAGGGGAGGAGCGCGGGTTGGGGTGAGCCTGGGTTGATTGGAAGGAGAGAAAGATTAGTTTGTTGGATGGAGAGAAAGATTGGGGGGGGGGGGGGGGGGGGGGGGGGGGTATATAGTTAACAAAAACTAGAATAGTAAAACTTGTAATTAATATTTAGTCAAGAATTATTAAGTTAGGTTAACTTTTGACCACTTAAAAAAAGTTGTCTAAACGGTTAACACTTGGGCAGCTATGATTAGGGGGTTGGTGGTGGTAATCAGGGTTTTAAAAAAATAGTAATTAGTGATAGTAAAAAGTGATTAGTAAGGGTAATTAGTAATATAATGCTAAAATACCCATTAATCACATATGACTCCGAAAAATTACGAAAACATTTCCACGGGTTCGTTTCGTCGCGAGGATTGTGACTACGAGGTCCATTTTGAAGTTTGAGCTACAGAGATACGAGTTTTGGGCCAAAACGGTTAGGTCGCGGGTTTGTGGGTCCTATATCGATTTGATTACAGAAAATTACGAAATTAATATGAGGAGCACTAAATGATCATAAAATCACATGGTAGAAGTTTGAAATCGTTTTGATAACGTTTATAGAAAATTAATTGATACGGCTATATCGGTAATAATTAAATATAAATTATTATATAAATTATTTAGGAGTATTGGATGGCACCCGAACTCACTAAAATAGGCTATAACTATATTTATACTACAAAATATGGTTTATAAATGATTTTGAAACCAATTTGATATTAAACTCCTGACCAACCATTATAAAATACTTTTAATTTATGAAAATACATAGAATACGTATATACGCATACTGATGGATACGGGCAGTCATATCAATATTTAAAAAAATTTGCTGCGGGTTGAAGCCCACAGTAGCCGCGAGCTTCGGCCCGTAGACCGGATTTACAAATAGAAACAAATTGCTGCCGGTCGAAGCCCGCAGCTGCCTGCAGACTTAGACCAGTAGACCGTATATACAAAAAAACAAAAAAAAACATTATGGCTGTGGGCTTCAGGCCTGCTGGCCAATTGAATTTCAAAAAAAAGAGGGGAACATTATGTCTGCGGGCTTCAGGCCCACATGCCAATTATTTTATTTGGAAAAAAAATATTACGTCTACGGGCCTGAAGCCCGCAGCCTGCAGCCCCAAGTTATTTTTGAACCAAAAAATATAAAAGAATGGGGGTGGATGGTGGTATTTGTGTGGTTGTGGGCCTAGAGCCTGCATGCCACAAAACTTCAGAAATATGGGGGGAAAAGAAAACAAAGTAGAAAAAGGGGAAATGTGACTTGGGCCTAAAACAAATAGAAATATTGAGGGGGAAAAACAAGGGGGCAAATGGGGACTTTTGGGGAATAATAATATTCATAAAGGGAAAATTTATTTTTCCTATCAAAACAAATTACTTGAGTGCACTAATCAATTTTATTTGAATTGACCCATATACGTATAACTTTTATATCATATTATCATATATGATGCATGTGTTTAGGATTATATTTATATGCCTTGGATCACACTTTTCTGCCACATATTCTGGGATAAATTTTATGCTTTGTTGTGCGAGCATTAACTTAATAATTATGAAGATCATGTGACCTCTCTGCCGTTAGTTATCTAACTTAACGATGTATGACATCGCTCAGTGGTCCGATTAATTATTAAGCACTCAATATGATGTATTTATCCTGTTTGAATCTGTGACGCCTGTGATGCGTTATAAACATGTTTTATGAGCACAAATTTTGCATGAATGTCTAATTGTGGTTTTGGATCGGCTGTTTAGTCACACATTTTATTTTTTCTGCAATTTTCTTTTTATTTTAAGAGAAATTGTAGTGAGGAAAAATATGTAAATACCCAAAACCGATGACCATTTGCATGGAGGTGGAGGCCACTCCTTAAGATGAAAATTTTTATGGGACCCATGTGGTTTTCAAAGTTGTAAATTTCTCTTTCATTTGTGAAAAATAGATGGTATATATGGACTTTGGGACATTATATTTTTATGTGGTGACTAGTCGATCCACACAAATAGCCTATTCATTATAATTGCCTCTGCATGATATAATTTATAGTTTTATATTAATTTATGCAATTGTGTTTATAAATAATTATGCATAATGGCACATGTCACAATTATTGTTTTCAAATATTTGAATAAATATTATTGGCAATTGGACCTGAAGTTCCATTGAAAATGCCAATACCATTCTTCCCTTATAAACAAATAAATGAATGCAGAGAGATGCAAAAGTCATTGTTTCCATCTTCTAGACATAAGTCTTAAAAGAAGAACAACCCGCGGTTATTAGATCCTACAAGATCTATGTTCTAATTACAGCCCTATATGGACACCAATCAGATGTCATATCACTGATAAATGATATCACCTCACGGGCATGATTCTTAAATCTAAGCGTTGAGCAATAACTGTCATAAAAATAATAAATAATAAGATCATGCCTGCAGTTGTGACTTGATAGAATAAGTGAGAAACTATAGTAAAGAATATCACCTTTGCCGTTGCCTTCCTGAGTCATGTTTCTTCTTCCACAACTGAAAAAATGGAAGAAAAGAAACAATGGGAGCTCACACCCTAATAAATGTCTCTTTAGTGAGACCAATGCTTAGTCTTCCAGAAAAATTTATGAAAAATGGAAGAAATAGGGGAGCTTGTATCCTTGTTTCTACCCTCCTAAGTGAGGACAATGCTACCTCTCTCCAAGAAATTTTTAAAATGGAGAAACAGAAACATGAGGAGCACAGAAATTATAAGGAACAAATAAAAGAAAGGGAAAGTGAAGATAAAGTATACCTCGACAAGAAATAGCAATGGCTAACCAAGACCAATATGTAGAAACTAAAGATCTAGATGTGTACAAACCGAATAACACAGATCTAGATATATAACATGCGGAATCTTAAATCATTGACCTACTCAGATTTAGCGGAAGCGTACCTGAGTCCATCGCTAATAATCTGAAAGATCCTGACGATAGCGCAACGGACGATCTTCCAGAATAGCACGAATCAACCGTTTGGAGAATCCCTTTGGCCTTCTCCCGGTTTCTCTCCTAGCGACGGGACGTAGAAAAGACGGCTCAACTTTGTTCGTGTATTCCGGGGACCATGACCGCTAATATTTATAGGCTAGCCTCCATAGCCCTAGGGTTTTCAACTCGGCCCATCAACGAGTTGAAGCCCAATAGTCACCACACATAAAGGCCCACAACCTATATGACTCATTTAAGCACACTTAACTTAATAAATGAGATCACTTATATATTGGGCTTTAATATGACAGTTAGCAGCATATAATTATTTATCGCATATAAGCCCAATGTTGGATTAAGATCCAACTTAGTTGGATAAGTTCCAACAATCTCCCACTTGGGCTATATGCTAAACTTTATAATTATATTTCGTTGTGCATACAACCGAATAAGATCTTAACTTACTGTCATTTATTTAATGAGTCAAAAACCAATCCGGTCCATCAATTATATTAGCAAGGGATCAAGGAGATCTTCGCCGCAGTAATTGCAGCTCGACCCATCAGTGGTCACCGTGCTAATACAAAAGAATGACATGGATTATGAAGTGGATGTGTAGCATGGAAATTACATGTAATGTGATCTAACATGTCTATTTCCAACTGATCCTCCTTAACCTTAGTGAGATCATAAACAAACCAAAATCGGAGTGAAGCCGAACTGAAACAAAAAACTTTATTTCTGATCAGAAAATAACCTCAAGCTTAAGCTGGAGACTTAATTTTGTCTATCATATGAGCACCCAAAAGAACAAACTCCCACAAAACTGAATGTTCTTAATGAATTGACATCCATGAGTAGCTAGCTCATAAAACCTTTTGGATGACATTTCCTTACTATAACGGATCCGTAATTACATGGTTTGTTCCGATGTGCTCATTAGACAATTATACACTCCTATTAATCAACAATCTAGGAACTTGATCTCTGAATATCTAAACTTTGTCGAGTTCCTGTTGTTGCTGGAATATAAAACTGCAGACTTCATTGTCACTAAATGAACTGTGTGGTGTTTCAACACCATCCCTAATTTGCAGCATAGTGACAAAATATGCAGATATATTTCATGATTTGGATGTCACATAATGTGATATGAAATCTAAAGCCATGTCAGAAGAGACTATATAAAGGGACCATTTAGATCTCTTCTAGTAGATGGCACCTAACATAGATTTTCATACATTCTTTGCATCCAATAAATGATCAGAGTCAGTATACCAAAATGATCTCAAACTCTTTTGACTAATGATCCTTGAACATGTAACCCTTTTGTTCTCCATAAATACCGTATGACACATTTGGCTGCTGTCAAATGGTCAACTCCTGAACTTAACAATCTGCCCAACACACCTGTAATATATGCAATAACCAAATGCATATAAAACTGAGCATACTTTAGACTCCCTATTGGTGAGATATAGGAAATCTTCTGAAGATTATTCTCAGGGCAATTATTGAGACTAAACTTGTCTCCCACAGAACTTAGCATTCATTACCAAATAGATATTATATAAATTACATGCTCCCACAGAACTTAGATAACATCATTAAATATCATCTCAAAACCGAACGAGGTGATCACTTAATGAAATTTAATGTATCAGTAACGATATTGAAATGCTCTACTAATGCCATTATAAACCTTATAGAGTCTTTCATGAAAAGCCCAATAGAAAGTCTCTTTACATATTAATGCATTCTTTTCCGTATAAAGTCTTTGAGTGATACGCTTTAAATCTTTTCTTAATACCCTTTTGAATTCCCTTTTGATTGTAAAAGACTATTTACAATCAATAGGTTTCAAACCTTATGTCAATGAGAAAAAGATTTTAAGTATCATTTAAAGACTTTCTTAAGTAATGCAATAATCAATTTTAGAGATGTAGAACTTTTATGACTTGATGTAAGTCGAACTTCCATCATCCTAATGTCAACAGTGAGCTTGTCATCTCTTTAATGGATTTCCTGAATGGCAATTAGTGCTTTGAGGGTGCTAGAGTTTGTCCTTATGAACAATTTTCCGAGTAGGAGGAATTGCAACATTATCTTGAATTTATTGTGTCTTGAACAATGTCAGGAATACCATCCCGAACAATGCCAACAACACCTGTGTGGATATTATCCTCTTCAAGAGTAATGTCACAAACTAAATTTCCCCCCTCAAACTCAGCATCCTCAAATAGGTGTGCATTTCCTAATTCGTTAATTAACGTAATAATGGGATTATGTAAAATCATACAAAATAATATCAACTTTAAAACTATTCAACAAAATTAGAAAATCATTAGCATTATGTCCTATTACTTTATTAGGCTTATAAAGCCTTACTTTAGTTGGACATATCCAAACATGCAATTGATTTATTTGTTGAAACTTTATTAAGGATATAAGCTGCAATCAAAATATAACTGAATTCTAAACTGTTAATTCTTTCATTACAACACATGTACTTAAACTGCAGGAATCTTAGAATTAAAGCAACATTTCCAAATAAATGAAGATTATAATGATCTTTTAAAGAACTAGAATAAACTAATTTTGAATTAAGAGACAACCAACTTTTCCATTCAAAATTGAACACTTATAACCAAATTTGTTCAAAATAGAAATGGAAATCCAAATTCCGTTAAAAACGGTACATAATAGTCTCATAAAATTCAAATACAATCTAGCATTTAAAAGAAATAATCTAAATTTAATGTGCTTCTACTTGAACCATCTTGCCATTGCCCATATCGATGTATCTTTCACCATCATTTGGCTTTTGGCATCTTAGGCAATCCTGCATAGACACAATGATGTGAATGGTTACACCAAAATCTTTCCATCACGTGTCTATAAGTACCCAAGGTTGCATGAAAAGAAATTATGCTAGAATTAAACCAAATTTCGCAGCATACCTTTCTTATCTTTTAGTGGTAGAGATCATATGAGCACTTTCTGTCTTCCTTGCTCAAGCCTGTTCTCTTCCTGGACACAGTGCGAGATGAGCTCATCCAGAGACCAAGTCTCATCCTTCAGATTGTAGCTCATCTTAAATTGGTTGAACTGTGATGGAAGAGATATCAAAACAAAATGCACTAGCAGAGCCTCAGAGAGGTCTGGCTGAAGTGCTTTCAAACTTGAAGCAACATTAGACATCTTCAATATGTGCTCCATAATGTTTCCCGTACCCTTATACCGCATTGAATTTAGAATTTTCAAGAGTGTACCAATTTCACCCCTTTTATTCTTGACAAATCTATTTTCAACATCAGAAAGGAATCCTTTAGCTGTAGTAATTTTATCTGAAATAGTGCCCCTGAGATTTTCTGGAATGGCAGAAAATTTTTTTCCAGGAATAATAGCTGAAAAGAGAACAAGTAAACAATTTTAACATGTTCATATGAGTATTAAACATAACAACACCAAATTCAAATTAATGCTATTTTCCCATCTCAAGACATCCCCCACTAGTCCAATATTTATCTTTGGATAATCTATTGACTAGTCACTGACATCTTGTTGTAGCAATCAGGCAATGACAATAATAACATGCCAAAAATAAAACTTCCTTTGGGCCGAATTAAATTTGCATGCATTGAACTCACTAATCATCACCTTGTCTATTGCCACAGGTGCGCATGAAATGGTATAGAACGGTAATCTTCCTTTGGGCCGATTTAGCATTCTTAGGCAAATCACGGGCACATTTGATTCTTTTTATATTCATGAAATGAAATAATGCAAATCAACAGAGCCCACTTTGGCGAGGTGATGATTGCACGAAATCATTTTAAAAATGTATACCTTTGCAAAATTTTGAATCTAAGTCGCAATTTAATACATGAATATACTTTAAGTGGAGATATTCAAGTCCACTTTTCTTCAAAATCAAATTTAAGGCAACCAAAATTTTCATACAAAAGTATGTATTCAACTTGTTATATTTCGAGATTAGAATTGATCTTCACAAGAAAACCCACTTTGGTGAGTTGATGATCCAATCATTCTATATTCGAAATATATAATTAATTGTGCAAAAAATTGAAATTGAAACTAAACTGAATTTAACACAAAATGATTACAGTAAGTGGAAATATATATAAGAACCTTTTATTCCATCCTTCTAATCATTTATATTGAGTTAAATAAACAATCCATAACTTCAACACAAATTTTCTTCTTCAAAATGGGGTATATAGGTATACTAATGTGTATATGAACATACATTATAAAGTTATATATATAAATATACACCCTATCCCATTTTAGATATAACTTTAAATGTGTCAAATTTACTTTAAGGCCATTTACTTGATGGTTAGTGCACAAAAAACTTTAAGGCCTTTTAAACTTATTCTTGAGGAGAAATATATGTTAAAGCTTTTTATTTGCTCCTGAAGAAAAAAAACACCTGAATTTTGTGTTTTAATTTAAATCGAAATTTAGGCAAACTAAATTTTCATACCAAGGTATGAAGTCAACTTGTTATATACCGAAGTATATATATATATATATATATATTTATGTCATAAACTTCGAATTTAAATTTATTTTGCACAATTAACACAAAATTTATCTTTGAGGAGAAATATACATTTAAACATCTTATTTCTTCCTTCAACCCAAGTTAAATTCAATATTGGGCAACCAATCATACAAAAGTATGTATTTAACCGTTTATGTTACGAAATAATAATAATTTAACAGTAAAGCCCACTTTGGTGGGATCACGTAATAATTAAAATTATTTTGAAACATATAATTTAATGCGCCCAAAAATTGAATTTAAATGAAACTGAACTTAAACGTAAATATACAGGGAAGCCTTTTATTTACTCCTTCGATCCGTTTAAAATTCATCCAGGCAACTGATCATACTAAGTATGTATTTTTAATCCGTTTACATTCTGAAATAATAAAAATTTTAATAGTGGAACCCACTTTGGTGGAATTTCACAAAAATTAGAGTTATTTCGAAATGTATATTTTACTGAAACTTTGCCTAAATAATTAAAAAACGGAATGAACTTAATTTTAACACACAAAATTTGGGCTTAAAGGATCGATATATATACAGTTAACCATGTATATTCGCATTTCACGAATTTCAATTAAAAACTTTAGGCGATAAATTTTCATGCCAAGCATGTACGTAGCCTTTTATATATATCGAAATAAAATTAATTGCCACGATGGAGCCCACTTTGGTGGGTTGTCCTTTTAAATAAAATTATTTCGAGATATATATATAATTAATTACGCCTAAAATAGAATTAAAATGTGAATTTTAACACAAAAATTACACTTAATGGAAATATACAAATTGCCCTTTTATTTCCTTCTTAACTTGTGTTAAACCATCCTAAAATAGGCCCAAATTTGTGTCCAAATGACCCAAAAATTGGGTCCAAAATTAGCCATGAGGGTGCCCAAAACTTGTTTGCAATAAGCCTAAAAAAAGGCCCAAAACTGATTTGCAATAATTCTTACAAGAGGCCCAAAAGTACCAAATAACCCAAACAGGCCCAATTGTAAGCCCAGCCCAAATATTTGTGCCCATTGTCTGTTTTTTTGAAAAAATACTGTTTTGGGTGCCCTAGGGGGGCCGCCGCCGCCGCCCCCTTCCATTGCAGCCAGCGCCGGCAGAGAGCCGGTGCCGCCGTCTGCCGACAGGGGGCCGCCGGGCCGCCCCCTTCCCTGTCAATCGCCGTCGGAGGAGGGGGGTGTGAGCCCCCCTTTTTTCTGTCGATCGGCGTCGGAGGGGGCGGCCCAGGCCGCCGCCCCCTCTTGTGTTCCACGGCAAGCCCCCCCGGATCGGGGGGTGCTCCTGCGACAGAGCGGGGGGGGGGGGGGGGGGGGGTGGGACGCCGCCCCCCTTACTAGGTTTAAACGACAGGGGGCGGCTGGGTCGCCCCCTCAGAGACGACGATGGGGGCGGCTGGGCCGCCCCCTTTGATGCCCTTACGGGGGGCGGTTGGTGCCGCCCCCTTGCTTTCCCCGATCTTAGAGGGGCGGCCGGAAGCCGCCCCTTCCCCTCTGTTCAACCAACAGGGGCGGCAAAAGACGCCCCTTTCTGTCCCGCGTCGGCGCCGGCAATGCCAGCGCCGATCTTCCGACGGGGGCGGGAGAGCCGCCCCCTTCTTTCGCTGTGTCGGGCTGCGGCCGGCGAGCAGCCCCCGATCTAGCGTTTGTTAGAAACCAAATTTTTTTGTGGAAAAGTTAATCAAAAACCAAATTTTTGCATAGATTCGAATATTATATCTGATAAAAATGAATTTTTAACAGATCCGAAACTTAATAACAGATTAAAAATCTGATTTTTATCAGATCTACTACGAGCAGACAAAAAAATTTAAGATCCACAGCATGTGGGCTCTGATACCACTTGTAGAAACTAAAGATCTAGATGTGTACAAACCGAATAACACAGATCTAGATATATAACATGCGAAATCTTAAATCATTGACCTACTCGGATTTAGCGGAAGCGTACCTGAGTCCATCGCTAATAATCTGAAAGATCCTGACGATAGCGCAACGGACGATCTTCCAGAATATCACGAATCAACCGTTTGGAGAATCCCTTTGGCCTTCTCCCGGTTTCTCTCCTAGCGACGGGACGTAGAAAAGACGGCTCAACTTTGTTCGTGTATTCCGGGGACCATGACCGCTAATATTTATAGGCTAGCCTCCATAGTCCTAGGGTTTTCAACTCGGCCCATCAACGAGTTGAAGCCCAATAGTCACCACACATAAAGGCCCACAACCTATATGACTCATTTAAGCCCACTTAACTTAATAAATGAGATCACTTATATATTGGGCTTTAATATGACAGTTAGCACCATATAATTATTTATCGCTTATAAGCCCAATGTTGGATTAAGATCCAACTTAGTTGGATAAGTTCCAACACAATAAGGTCTGTAAAGATCTATATAGATCATTGGTTTACAATATGCTAAAAACAATTGCAAGATTTATATAAAGATAGTTTAAAGACAAAAGCTGAAATCAATCTAGTTATTGTATACTCAACTATTCTTCAAGCACATAAAGATTTTGAAAAACAATAATTTGCTTGACTAGTTGTCAAAATATAATTGACAGGAGCATTAATCATTACATGTTATACATTGCAATACTTCTATGCACTGAAGTATATGAAATAATTTTATTACATGACATAACTTATAATCATATGGTTATGTTTTACATTGAAGTCTATGTTGCTATAAGTATGCTAGTTATAAGTTTGACGAAACTTGTCAAACAAACTATAGAAAAATTTTACCATCAATATGATCACTCATGAAGTATGCTAACATAAGCATCCGACTCTAATGATAGTCCTGAAGTACTATCTTATGACGTCTGAATTGAGGATCAAACATTGCAAGCATGAAAGCTCCTAAACAAAATATGAGGATGGCCAGTACTCTCATAAAATATGGAAAAAGAAAAGTTTCAAGGATATTCGTCAAAACGAAATCCATATTGAAACTAATGAAATAAATAAATACCGAATATTTGTATACAATGACTCAATATAATTATGGCCTAAAGACTATACTTGAGCATTTGAATGTACCTTCAAAAGGTCAATACAATACGAAATTCAAAGAACGGAGAAAGAAAAAATGTAGCACACAAATGTGCCCGAACTCGTATAAGTTTATAATTTGACACAGTGGTTTAGACACCCAGAATCCGGTGATGATGCACTCCATCAAATCACAATTCCATAAAAATAATCTGAAGAACATGAAAATTCTTTAAAAGGGTGAATCTCCGTTTTATAGAGTGAAAACTAATCTCCATTAAAACTAATAATAAGAGCTTTTCCTTGAGAATACTCGAGGGATTTTCATCCACTCATCATGACGGGCCGATAAAGTACCTTACCGCACTTATCATTCTCCAAATGGTCATAAGTAGGCTGTTTATCCAACCGCCATCCAGCTTTTCTAAAGCTACTAGGGTAAATTAACAAAATTGTGGGCACAATGGATAAAACTGGGATATAAGAATAATTTGTAACTGAAATAAAAGTTGAACACCCTGAAGTATGTGTTCACACCTAGAATGTGGTTTAAAAAGTAGATTATTAAAAATGACTCCAATAGATTACACATCCATTGATTCCAGTTATTGCTGACTACATGGAGACATGCAATCTTGCATGCTACTTAATATATAAGACTTAGACCATCTGAGAATCAGAATCATTCTCCGACGCAACTAGCATACAGAACACCACCAAATATCCCTCATTTGAGGATTTTTGGTATGCAATTTACATCCCCACAGCACCACAAACAATAAAAAGAGGATATCAACGCCGTTTTAGAATCCATATAGGGTTGATACACCTTAGATAGCACCCCAAAAGACTGTGCATAGGTGTGTCCATATTCCCAGTGCTAGACTCAACCCGTTTGAGGCTTGAAGAAGCCCTACTGACCATTCAAAATAAATAAACAAAAAATTTATGGTCTAAAAAATATAAAATGTGATAATGAGATCTCGAAAATCCATCTCAATCAAGAAAACTGTTCAACAGTCATCGGACATAGTTACTGACTGACCGGCGCCCCGTTTACGGTTTGGGCGCGGTGTCGTTTTACCGCAAGTGCACAGTTAGTGTAGGGTGCGGGTTTATCGAACACAGGGAGGTGGATGGCTTGAGTGGCTACTAGCCTCGCCTAGGCTGTGTGCTAGCTACGCGGATGATATGGGGGAAGTGTAGAAATAAAAGAAAGAAATGAAAATGACACAAAATGAATCCCCGCTAACACGGGCTAGAGCACTCATGACACTTGGCATTTGACTTGACCCAGGGTGAGACATTGCCCCAAAAGGTGGTACCTAGCGTCCATGGCCCGATATTCCGGTCGGTACCAAGCACGCTAGGCCTACCCGGTTCCGGACGGTGGGCATTCCCATGTCCATTAACACCTTCCGCAACCGGGAGCATTAAGGCCACAATGATATCTCCCAACACTTCGTCCAAGCCGCTCCCGCGCGCGAGGACTCGATGTCAACGCTCGGGGCGTGAGCTATGGCTAGGGAGTCAACCGCCAAGTTTATTCCCCCTTGGCCCGACGGTCAGAGGCGGTCTTTCTCCCGCCAATGACAATGAAACACCCCCGCGTAACCCTAATGGCCAAATAGGTCAAATGTGATTTCTAGCAATACATCGAAGCGGATCTTGACAGGACAAGCACCGGACCCCAATCCCCAACACATCTAGTGTGTCGTCGTACGAATTGGACCCAGATTGCTAGAAATCCCCATTGACACATTTCATCGAACATGTGCCATGCAATCAAGTCTAATGAGACAACCCAAGCATCAATCCTACCCTAACCCGTATTAGGGTTCATCAAAACTACTCAATGGTGAATAACATATAAACAAACAGCACAAAAGACATATAAACTTTCACCATCAAGCAAAATAAACACAATATAAACAATGGAGAAAAAGAGAAGAAAATACTTATCTTGAGTTTGAATCTTCAATCCAATACAAGATTTATTACAATAGAAAATCTAATCTAACCTAATCTAAACTTACAAGAGAAAGGGGCAAAAAGCCCTAGAAAAACTGAGAAGAACTACCCCCAAGTCTTGCCCCAACTTCTATTTATAAACCCCCCAAAAAACCTTAACAGTTCGGGTCCAGAACTGTCAAAAAAGGCCCAACCGATCGGGTGGAAACTCACCTGATCGGGTGGAATAAACAGAGAGCTCAGATACGCAGAAACAGACCTCACCCGGTCGGTTGACAAGTCAACCGATCGGTTGAAGTGAAATTTCAGACAGCAGCAAGTTTCAGCACATAGCTGCGCTCAAAAAATTCCAGAAAAATCTAGAAAAATCGGATTTGGGCATGCAACCTATCGTTGGAAAGATAACGACGATGCCGACGCTAGAAAAATAAGAGATCACCCAAAATCCTTCTGGAATGATAGCAGATCTTCAATGAATGAGCAGCGGTGCGCGAAAGCGGAAGAAAAGGCCACCCGATCGGTTGAAACATCAACCGATCGGGTGAGCCGCTTGTTGCTTTGGCCGTCGCCTTCGGTGAGCTTTCACCCGATCACAAGAACCGGTCGGGTGAGTTCTTGAGTGACCGGTTGGATCTTGGAGCAGTCGGGTGAATCGATCGGTTCGGCGTCCGTGTCTTCAGCTCTTCATCTTCAGCTATAGATGAACCGATCGGGTGAGAGTCACCCGATCGGTTGGCATTTTGCTTGAGAAAACAGAGAATAGGCCCCCGCTGAACCGGTCTGCGAACCGGTCGGGTGACTTCCTTATGAGCTGCGGCAGAGACCGGGTGGTGCACGCGTGCATCACCCGATCGGTTGGAGATGACCAACCGACCGGGTGAGGGGCTGAAAGATGAATTCTTCGACGTTTGACCCACTGGATCACGCGTGACTTCTCCCGTTGCTCCGGGGACTTGGGATATCATCGTTAAACTTCCCCTACATGGTCAATCCCCTGCAATCATGGATAAACAAAGAAAAGTGAAAGAAAACGAGAAAATACAAGAAAACGAATAAAAGACGGCGGAAAAACACGGAGAAACACAAAAGAAAACATGCGTAAATATATGAAATATAAACGCACGTCACTGACAATAAGAGAATTTGTCAGATCACACATCCCTGTTGCTAATAAACCATCTAAGATCGACATCCTCGAGAATGATGCAATCCACCACCAGTAGAAGTGGCTGTTCGTCAGAGAGGCAGACCACCAGGATTCAAGGGTAAAATTTCCAGAAAGAGGAAAACACCTGGTGTAACGGCCCACTCTCGGGGCCCTTACTATTTGGAACAAGCGCAAGTCCTGACCAATGAATTCAATACAGGCTCCGTTGCAGAAATATGCCAAATACTCATATATGAAAATGAAATACAACCTTATTACAAATCAGCAGCGTACAAAAAAGGACATACAACCCGAATACAAATACACACCAAGCCACACTGTGAAAACATAAAATAACGTAACACAATCACTCTCACTCTCAGTAACCAGCATCGTCCTGGTAAAACTCAACTACAAGCTCAACGTCTGTCAACTTAGGTGTCACCTCTTCAACCTGTGCAATATCTGGCTGGTCCACCACAAAAAGAAGGGTCGCCAGGATCAGACGTAACTTAAAGTATCTCTAGCATGGAATTCAAAACAATATACAATCATGGAAACTAGCAGAGACTTGAAGTAAAAGAGCATACTATGATGGTATGGAAAAAAGGACAGAAATATAGCTTTGCAGATTTACGACTTTCACAATGTATCAGCGATTAAAAGAAACATTATTAAAGATGACAAGGTTTCGAGGGTATAACTGTGCCGAACCTAGATCTGACTTATAAAGTGTAATACAATGAGTAACCAAGAGTCCATCTTATACCACGGATGTGCGTATCGGGTTAAACCAAAACTGTGCAACAAATACGATACTGTTCAATAATCTATGATTCATGTCTGTGAATTTGTCATCGACGAGTGGGACAACAACAACAATGCCTGAACTGATTGCTCCCGCACATTCGCTATTATAAGTTACCCCAAAAACCCCAAGTGTCTGTGATGTTACACGTCATTTTCTAGATTGTCTACAATCAAGTATGACATGTAATCCGATCGATTCTTTTATGATACTTTGTAGTTTATCAAGCTAATCTAACTGTTCAAATGAAACGCTTTGAAAACGAAATGAAACTAGTTTTAACATGCATTTATTATAGTTTTTAAACCCATAGATATGGTACGATGAGTTACCGATACGCTGTGTCTTGAAAAGCGCGGTTCGATCAGCGGTAGGGATACCTGGGTCCACATGTGTTATGAGACAAGTTAGTTACACAACTTATAAAAAGAACTTATATATTCATACTAATATACTAATACATAGTTAATATACTAATATATTAATACTAATATACCCAATATTAATACTAATATTAACTTAAAATAATTTATAATGAAAATATAAAACTAACTTAGATTAGCTTAAGCTAAAAAAAACTTTATAAATAATTTATAATTTAAAACTTAAAAACTTATATATATATAGGAAAATTTTCATATGAGAACATTTCGCACCGTGCGAAAATGTTTTTATCTTTTTTTTTTGAATTTTGTTTTTCAAAAATTCTTTTTTCCACCCTCATTATATGTTGTTATACCCCCCTCAAAAAATAATGGTTGAGAAATAATGTCATTTGGCATTCGATCAAGCCATTTCATCAAATTCGCACGTTTTGAGACCGTTAAATTTGTAAAGGGTGGATGGGTGCTCTAATGCCCAATGGGTTCACCCATTATTTTCCCTGGGATATATAATTGTATGGATTAAACATCAAAAAAAGGATTTTTGAAAAAAAATTTCAAAAAAATAAAAAAAAGTTTTCGCACGGGCTTTCGCACGGGATTTTTTGCAACCGAAGATCACTATATATATATGTAGGAAAATTTTCAAATGAGAACATTTCGCACCGTGCGAAAATGTTTTTATCTTTTTTTTAAAAAAAAATTTTTCAAAAATTCTTTTTTCCACCCTCATTATATGTTGTTATACCCCCCTCAAAAAATAATGGTTGAGAAATAATGTCATTTGGCCTTCGATCAATGCATTTTATCAAATTTTCACGTTTTGAGACCGTTAAATTTGTAATGGGTGGATGGGTGCTCTAATGCCCAACGGGTTCACCCATTATTTTCCCTGGGGTATATAATTGTATGGATTAAACATCAAAAAAAGAATTTTTGAAAAAAATTTCAAAAAAATAAAAAAAAGTTTTCGCACGGGCTTTCGAACGGGTTTTTTCGCACCCGAAGATTGCCATATATATATATATATATATATATATATATATATATATATATATATATATATATATATGGCGAGTAAATGGAAAACTTTATTAATATCAAAACAATATACAAATGAATAGGGGGATCACTCCATTGCACTAGAAGATAGAAGAGAGAGAGAGGGGAGAGGGCACTAGCGCCGTCACCCTTTGCAAACCAATATCAGCTAAGGCAATGAATTGATCCAACCCAAAAGAGAAGATGTATACAAAAGTCAGCCCGCATCTATAAAGCCCCAGTTCGAGAAAGGCGTTGTGTCTGATGCCTTATCAAGATCCAGGTCTCTCAGGGAGATAGTGACATCAGCAACAATGTCCTCGAACAGCAAAGTCTTTCCCAATGATTTGGACTCGAAGATCCTCTTATTTCGTTGTTTCCAAATATGCCAGACCATGGACGCCAGGGCAGCTCTAGCCAGGACTCCAACCGGATCAGATTTTGTATACATAGATAGGATCCAGTCACACACACCCGATAGACTGGAAGGGACAATTCCAGTAAACCAAAGTTTGAGAAGACTTCTCGTAAGGATATAATGGGAGTACTCACATTCAAAGGATAGGTGTGAGATGCTTTCCTGTACATCACCATCGCAGAGAACATAGCTATTATCCGGTATAATCCCCCACTTGGAGAGGATATCTTTGGTCGGTAACTTCCCCTGAAGAGCACGCAAGAGGGATAATGCCATCTTTGGAACGTGCAGGCTGTACCAAAGAATTCCATCATATGCAAATGTCGGCCTCTGGTTGCGAGAACCATTCCAAGCCGTGTGGTAAGAGAATTTCGGCCCAGCTGCCCATTTCCAGCTATCCCCAAGCCGGCCAAGGGTAATGTTTTGCAGCTCCGGAAGGAGGGGTTGGATCTCGGGTGTATTACGCCAACTTCCATCATGCCAATAGTCTCGAATCACGATGGACTCGGCCCCTAGCGGAGGAGGATGAAGAAGATGCAGTGGGCCTTTGGCATGCCAATTGTCGAACCAGAACAAGGTGGTGCTCCCATCCCCAATAGTGCGCTTTATTAAATTCTGAGAAAAGCACCGGTTCCTCAGCATATATTTGAGGGTTCCAGAATGTAGAACCCTTGGCCGCAAGCTGAAGAATTCTTTAGTGGCCAGGTCATTTCGCCTCCTCATGTGCCTTGCCAATAATCCCTCGGAATTAATGAATCTCCAAGTAAGTCTAACGCCCGATGCCGCATTCAAATCCTGTAGTTGCCTCAACCCCACTCCTCCTTCCTTCTTAGGTACACAAGAATCCTTCCAGGCCCAAATATTAAGCTTGCCCCATGTGAATTTTCTGCAAGCCGAATTAATGGCTCTAATGACAGAAGCAGGGATGTGATATGCTTGCATCCAGAAAGCCACCATGCCATGAATGACACTTCGAACCAATTCAATTTTGTCCGAGGTAGAAAGAAGAGAGGAAGACCACCCCAGAATTTTCTTCTTGCATTTGTCAACCAACCTTCCATACATGGAAGCTTTGGGATACCTGGAAGAGAGGGGAAGGCCAAGGTAGATAGAGAAGGAGGTTACCAATTTAATGCCAAGGGAAGAAGCAAGGCCGCTAGCATCGCGCAAACCCTTGCTAAATATGGCAGAGCTTTTATCCCAGTTTACCGGAAGCCCTGTAAAAAGATGGAAATTGTATAAAACATCCTTCAAGCCTTCAATTGATCGTGGGTTGGCACGGCAAAAAACAAGGAGGTCATCTGCAAACAACAGGTGAGAGATAGAGCCCACTCTCTTCAACGGTTGAATAGAAAGTGATGTTTCAGCCCTTGTCATCAGAAGAGAGAAAGCCTCCATTACCAACACGAAGAGGAAGGGGGAAAGAGGGTCCCCCTGGCGAAGACCTCTGTTGGAATCAAAATACCCTTCAGGGGATCCGTCAATAAGGACGGAAAACATTGGCGTTGATATACACTCTTTTATCCAGCTAATAAAAGTGCTATTGAATCCCATCTGGTGCATAAGAAAGTAAATGAATTCTCTGTTTACACTGTCGAATGCTTTGCGTATGTCCAATTTAATACATGTTCTGGCACCCATGGGATTGCTGAAGTCCCTAATCTGCTCATGAGCAATTAGAGTGCAATCAGCGAGCAGTCTGCCCTTAAGGAATGCAGCTTGGTTGGGAGAGACCAAGTCTGAAATGACATGCTTCAGCCAGTTGCATAAAATCTTACTGATAATCTTATAGATAACATTGCAGCAAGAGATAGGCCTATAATCACCTAGACCTGAGGTAGTGGTGTTTTTAGGGACAAGGGTCAGGAAAGAATGGTTAATATGGTGGAGCATACTACCAGTTCCAAAGAAGTGAGAAACAACAGAGATAACATCAATACCAATGATATCCCAAGTCTGATGGTAGAAAAACGCATTGTATCCATCAGGCCCGGGGGCTTTATCTTTCCCAATTTCAAAAACAGCATTTTTGATTTCTGCCTCAGTAACCTGCCTATCCATCCAACTAGAAGCCTCAGGAGTTAAAATACGCTTGGAAGTAAGGCGAGGGAAGACATTCCAGTAATCAGACTGCTTATATAAATTCATATAGAAATTAGAAGCTTCATGGCGAAAGGTGAAAGGGTCGTTACTCCACTGGCCATTAGCAGACATTAAATGGGAGAGGTTGTTATGACATTGCCTGGATTTAATAGACGCATAAAAAAATTTTGAATTTCTATCACCCAGAGTAAGCCAATTATGTCTGCTTTTCTGCCTCAACTCCGCCTCCTCAACATCTAAAGCTTTAGCGAGTTGGAAAGAGGCCAACTTTTCCATTTCTTGCAGCTTAGGGTCAAAGGTAATATTTGGGTTAAGCTGTAAGATTTCGAGATTTTTGCGGCATGAGGCAACATCCAACTTCGCCCTATAATTTGCAGCCCAAGCCTTAATATAGGTCTTAAGGTACTTTAGGTTTGCTGCCAACTTATGCATTGGGTTACCAGTATCTCCACTTTTCCAATTAGTTTGCACCAACTCATGAAAACCAGGATAGTTGACCCAAGAATTATAAAACCTAAAGGGTTTAGGAAAAGAAGGTACCTTAGGTTGAGGCCAAACCATCATTCCGGTATGATCACTCGTACCAGAGGTAGTGTATTCATAATAAGAATTCGGCAAGCTCTGCATCCAGACAATATTGCCAAAAATATGATCCAGCCTAGCTGAGATACGGGAGGCCCCTATGCGGCGATTGCTCCAAGTGTACTTGCTTCCGGTGCCTTTAAGATCAATGAGCCCACATCTGCCAATACAAGAGTTAAAAGAGTCCATACTGCTGGAGTCAGCGACACGCCCACCAACCTTATCAATAGTTTTCCGTATACAGTTGAAGTCTCCGCCTACCAGCCAGGGATGGGCGTTCAATACAGTAGAGTCAGACTCAAAGGATGACCACAGTGGTAATCTAGAAGAAGCCAAATTATGCCCATACACAGCAGTGAGGCTCATGATGAAGCCACCCATGTTAGTGAAAATAGAGGAAATATGCTGATCAGAATCCGAAATCATCACACAGCTCCAGATAGTGGTGTCATAAAAAATGATTATCCGACCCCCTTTATTGAACTTCCGATTATCTATACTCCTCCAATTATTTGCAAAGCATTTGGTAACCCTTGCTTCATTAACAGCCTCCACTTTAGTCTCAAATAAACATACAATAGAGGGGGAGAGGGAACTCAGCCTATACCTCAGATCCGCCAGCCGCGAAGAGTTGTTGAGACCCTTAGAGTTCCAGAAGAAGACAGCCATTAAGATGGATTGGGTAGTGGCTGGCACTGCGCCAGTCTTGATCTTGTCCTAATAGTATTTGGTGATGATTGTACTGGTAGAGGTTTAGACTGAATCACAGCTGCCTTTAACTTAGCCTGCTCAGCCTCCCATGCGGGGTTGAGGAGAGTTAGATTTTCAGGTGGCTCAGCATTGTCAGAACTCTGTAAGATAGAGGGTGATGGTTTATGTTGGCCGGCCAACCGAATGGACCCAATGGTCACTCCCGGATCGGCAGTAGGGGGAAGGTTCTGACCTCCGGAATGGGGATCTCTAGATAGGCTACACTCGCCCTCTTCCAGCCTGGAGCTCTGAGGATTAACATGACCCACATCCACCGTGGGCAAATTGGAAGTTGGAGCCTCCGCCAAAGGGGCAGGAGGAGCAGAGATCTGAGTGTTGATTAGCGGAGAAGGGTTATTAGCAATGTCAACAGTGCCGGCAGCCAAAGGACTAGGCGCAGGGGAGCTCACGGATTCATTAGGGCCTGATGAGTCTGAGGCTTGCACCGGAGTATTGTCCTCACCCCCACATAGATTTGAAGCATTTGGATCAGTTTGGATTGAAGGCAGCTTGGCTAAAGCTGGGCATTGCGTGTCGTTGTGTCCAAAGCACACACAATGGCTACATCTCAGTGGCTCACCTTCATATTTTGTGTCGATATTAATAACAGACCCATCATCCAATTCCAACCCTACCGTTCGTGGAAGAGGTTTAGATGCATCAACCTCCACCAGGCATCTAACATATGTAAGTCTTTCCAATTTCGCCGAAGCTCGGTCAAGGCAAAGGGGATTACCCACAATAGAGCTCATAATGTTGAATATATCGAGTGTCCGCATACTCAAAGGCAAACCATGGAATTGCACCCAAACAGGCACTGTAGCGAGCATGTCACGGTCGTATTGAAGTGTAGGGCTCCACCGTTGCAGAACAGTCAGCCTACCATCAAAGAGCCACGGCCCGCCATAGAGGATCCGTTCGCATTCTTCCGCACACTCAAATCTGAAGTAGAAGAAACCATTGTCCCTACTAAAAATACGAACGCCCTTTTTCAGTTTCCAAAGCCGGTCCACCCAAGCCCTCAATTGTCCATAGTACGGGACATCACCCAACACATAGCCAACCAACGTGTTTTTCCAACGGTCAGCTCCCTTCTCAATCAAGGATCTCAATACTCTACCAACGCTACTACCGTCGTCCTTAGTAATGGGGGGAATAAAAGTCATAGCCAATGATTCCTCGTACGTTCTTCTATTAGCACAAACATCAGAGAAAGAAAGTTTCATACCAGCTGTGTTGATAGTGAGAGGAACAATTGGTCTAACAGGCAAAGCATCAAACACATGATCTGCCACCGGTCCACCTCTACTGTGCGGAATACCTCGTCGCGGCTCAGCCCCAACCGCCGGACGAGTCACATAACTCCGACCCCTGCGCATCTGCCTGTCATGATTTGAACGAGGTCTAACGCCGTGTGAGTCCGTCGATCTTCGATTGTCCCTGCGCCGAGAGACCAAATGCCATCCATTGCTAGGATCTGACCCACCCTCAGTGTAACGCCCCGCTTCCCAAAAGACACCGGAAGCGAGAACGTTACCGGCCCGCTTGAACTGGAGCGGTGAAGCTCGAGTTCAATAAGCGTCTGTGATAAAAACACAGAAAAAGGTCCTTGCATTTGCGTATCAGAACAACCAGAAAACATTTCATTAGATTGAATGGGCACTTCCAGAATTGTTCGTACAGAAAATAAAACAACAGGGCCTCAGCATGGCCAAAGGAAACTACAACCAAACACTAATCCTACTACAAGGAACTACACTAAAACTCAAAGCAATGACGGAAAAGAGACTCTAGTCTTCTGCAGAAAACGTCTCGACGTCTTCGACAAATCTGGCCCTCCAAGTCAGGTGGTACTCAAGCTCTGAACCTGACATACATCCACAAACATGAATGTATGTCAGCTAGGGGTCTGCAAGAAAGAGTTAGCATCCCAAGGCGAAGTATATAACAAGTATATGAAAATTAGAAGCATCATTAAATTTAAAAGAAACGATTGTCGCAATTAACATTTAACAATTACAGAGCAGAAAGAAACAATCCTAGCATGCAGTTCTAGTCGATGGCAAGTTTAAAGTTAGATTCTCAGGGTTTGTTAGCATTTCAATATTCACGATGACCAAGTTAGCGTTACAATGACCATGTCAAGAATTCACATCTAATCTAGGGTTCTCGCCTTTAGGTCGTGATGAGAAGGTCGTTCCTCTCACGGGGGCTTACCGTGATTGACACTAACCCACCGTGTCGGGTGGTGTTCTTGAGGAGAGTACCTTTCATACGCCCAGTGGCCTCTCAACCCTAACCCCACCCAAAAGTTTTGCCGGAACACGAGCCGGCCTAGTCGACTCACACGACATCATGATATCACGATTTCGCCTTCGAGGCGCACGATTTCACGATGTCCATATAGTTAATCATGTCAGGACTCACTGAATTTCATTGTTATCAATATTAGTGTTTTATGGTGACAGTTCTGCAAAGCGGAAGCGGGTCGAATGACCGGTTCCGTAATTTCAATAATGACGATTTTGTCCTTTTTGTTCAACTTGCTACAGGAACAATTTCTTTCTCTAGTTGTTTAAATTGGGGGTATATCGTATGATATACCGTTGGATCCCAATTTTCGTCCAAGTCATTATGGTGTCAGTTTTGCACGTCATTTCACGTCTACTTTTGAGTTACACAGCAAAACATGAAGGCGGCGTAAACGTGCCGAAACTTCTAAAAATCATAACAAATTATATACTTGCCTGCTTCCAGTGTTTTTGGTGTTTGACGGGTCCGTACGGAAGGCGCGGATGTTTCCTGCGTTATAGGATTTCGATATCAGTTTAAATCTAACTATCTTATTAAATCAATTCACATATTTACTCGATTAATAAAAAGGATACTGTTTCATTCACTGATGCTTCTAATTTTTTTGTATGAATTATTAGTACTAATTCATGGATTGTGTTGCAAAACCTAGTTTGGTAAGATTAGTTACTGGACAGCACTGGAACACTAACACGCCTGCTCGCATATAAACACATAGAGGATTATAAGCTAATTCGCATAACACTAGGTCACACTTAATATGCACTAACCAGTAGCTAACCCTAAGGTATGGTAAACCAAGTATTAATCCATGACAGTCAACCGATATGTTTTACTTAAAAAAAGCAGTCTTTATAAGGGTAACCCCAAGTACAAGATGTGATATAGAACACATCTAAATTTTTATAAATCAACTATAACTAAAACAAACCCCCAGGGTAAGAACTAATAGCTAAAAATATAACAACAGAGTATTACAAAAAACATAGTTTTTATAAAACAATTTCTAATTATTAACATATTAGCCCAAACTAAAATACTTACTAATAATATTATAAGCTAACATCTAAGTAACGATCATAACATGCAATAATAATACCCAGTAGTTAAGACTAACACTAAAATTATCCTTACTAACCTCACAAGCTTTAACTTCTGTTCCTAGTCGCAGGTGGAGAAGAGGACGACGCCGGCGGTAGTTCCTTCAGGCGGTAACGGTCTCGGCTGGGCGTCGGAAGGGTGGTGGTTGTGTTGCTGTCGCCGGGGAAAGTTGCAGCAGCGGAGGGCTGTTGTCGGAGGCTGGGAGAGGCGCCGGTGGTTGCTCTGCAGGCTGATGCGGCGGTCGGGAGTGGGATGCGGACGGAGCGACACCAGGGAGACGTGGGCTCGGCTTTCAGTGGCGGAGAGAGGCGACTGGGGGTCGTGCGTGGTATTTCCGCCAGGGTTGTCGACGGTGGAAGAGGCGTCGGACGAAAGAGACGCTGTCGGAGGCTGGCGGGGTTTGTTTGCAGGCGGCAATGGAGGGGGAGGCGGTTGCTGTCGGATGTGGGTGGGGGTCAACGTGGAGATGGGCGGGCTGGCGGCGTTGTCGGGGAAGGCTGTGGGCGGAGGTTCGGTGGGGAGAGGGGATGGCCGTCGCGTGGTGTTGCTGGCGTTGGAGGAAGAAGCTGAAGGATGCCACGAGTTGTCCTGCATGAAGAAGAAGCGAGGACAGGGCGGCGCTGTGTCGTGGATGAGATAGGATGACGAAAAGAAATAGTTCTAGGGTTTTAATAAGGGTCTAGGTCTGTAGGGTTGTTGTCCTAGGGTTTATAATGTTAGGGGGGGTGAGGGGTTAGCACGTGAAGGTGTCCTTCAGTTTCTCTAGGGTTTATAATACATATATAAAGTGTAGGGTTACAGCTATTTGGTTAGCCTATGATTATGCATATAAAGGGACAATAGTCTTATAATAAGAAAAGTTGGGGGGTTTTGTTTCAGAGGGAAGCACGTGGGGGGTCTCCTAGGGTTAGCTTAGGGTATATGCTTATTTGTTCTCCCATTTTTTTTGTTTCCTTTTGCTTGCTACCTGTGTGCGTGAGTCCAGTTGGGTGCGAATACAACTATGGGGTTCGGCCAACGTGCTTAGGAGTTATACTTAGGAAAATAATTTTAGAATTAAAATAATGGGATCCTAATCAAGAGGTTATAAAAGGGAAGTAATTTGAAAAGTTTAATTAGGGAAAATTAGGGCTATTCAATAGGGTTAAATGGGCTCTAACAAGGAAAGTCTTATTTGACTTCTAAAAATTTGAAAATCAAAATTTTGAATGTGTAAGTTTAAAATTTATAATAAAAGATATTCTAAAAATATAATGATAACAATAATAATAAAGATTTGGCTAAACGGTTTAATATAATGATGGAAATAGATAATAGGAAAAAGTTGGTACGTGCACGGGACAGAGACGGTTACGGGTACGGGTACGGAACGTCCAACAATGGCCATGGAAGAAAAGTAATACACAAGACAAATACAGATGCTAGTAGCGATAAAAACCTGTCGTTACATCCTACCCACCTTAAAAACGATTCCGCCCTCGGAATCTCATCGGCTATGGCATCGGGAAAAAACATAAGGGTATCGCTCGCATCTCTTCTTCTAACGTATACACCATAAATAACCATCATGCCATATCCAAGTAGAATTTCTAATACTAACATCAATACTAATAGTATTACCACTGATAATACTAATCAACGTCTATGCTAATAGCAGTAATAACACACGTACATACATTACTAGTTACATATTAACATAACACGTTTAATAAAATATCATCCTACAAATACAATCCAACCAAAACTATACTTCGGTGAATAGTAATACTTCTCTACACCACCACATCAATTTATACACTTACATTATTACCAAAAACACAAGGTAATATCATACATCTTATACACCCATAATCTATACTGATATAGTACCACAAGTCACATAAACATACCACAAATAAAAATACAATCATTCTTTGTCAATTAATATTCCAATCATACGATCACTTTTACATACCATGTATTACCATATACACATAATAATATATATCACTATACGTATATACATGCACGTAATACCTTACACCACACACAGATTTATATATGCCTTACCCCTAGCACTAGGGTCAATGTAATCTACCCACCTTAGGATCAAATCCGTCCTCAGACTTCCTTAAATAAGCCGACGTAGGGGTGAGCAGACTTAGACACTAAGGTCATTCTATCCCAGTCATACATACATTATAACGAAATAATATGCATCCATATGCTTATACCTACTCATACATCACACATTTTCAAATACATATACATACGTTCATTTTACATACATATACACATTATACTACTACACGCCTATCACGTATCCATATAGGACAGATATATACGCACGCCAGTATACACACCCAAAATTTACAAAGATAGGGCTAGTATACTATTACATACATCCATATATACGTAGTCACAAACATACGACTATGCATACCTCCTGGTATACACATGCTCACACATCATCCCGTAGGAGTAATTATAACAATCCTACTATACATAAAACACACATTTTCCTACAATATATATATACATACCTATAACTAACCACATACATATATACACACGGACACACGCCAGACATGCTAACATATAGATCACATAATAAATTTGAACACACAACTATACGTACACATATTATCATACGCCTAACTTGCATAACACTGTACCAGCATACAATTACAAACATTAACAAATACAACTAAGGTACATATACTCCCAGTAACTAACCAATACTAAATCCAATACGCACAGATATTCCTATAGTGATATAGCCAGTCACTTGCCTAGGTATAAGTATAACACTCACTACTCCATACTCGACTATATACATATATGACACGTATTACCATACACGCACATACAACACAATAGATAATCACACTATACCAACATATTAAGGGTAAACACACTTATACATGGGTGGTATATAGAGGTTCGCACACACGGGTCCAAACTCAAAATCTATTTACATGTAACACGACAACACCACAATCAAAGCTAAAGATCTCACTAAGCAATGATAAGTTCTAAAGTGATAACTAAGCGAGTGTAGGATTTAGAGTTGAATGAGGCAACGAATTGCTGTTGTGATGGACGGTTCTGGAGGTGTCATGGATAAGAGATTAGTTTGGTCGGGTGACAAAAAATATTTATGAACAAAAGTAAGAAGATAAGGATACGTGTAAAAATAATAACATCGTTATAACTTATGTAAAATAGTGATAATACGGTATGAGTTAAAATGCAAAACAAGTTCAGCCAATCAATAGTGAAGAGTAATATAGGCATAGTGTCGTAGTGTTTGTTTGGTAAATGGAAAATAGGTTTGAAAATAGATGTTTTTTTTGAAATATGAAGACAATGATTATAGAACTGACACACAAGATTTTCAAACTCTATGTAACCCAGGAAAGTATTTTTTTTTAAAAAATGTAGGAATGACTGTTTTGTAATATGTTAGTAAAAAGGAGATGATATTTTGAACTAGCGAAATAGAGATAAATTTTTAAAATTTCTTTTACATGAGAAAAGTAGAGTAGCTATGCGAGATCATGTGAAATAGAAATGCGGAAAATGTATGTTAGAAAATCGCTATAAGATAGTAACTAAAGATCACGTTAAAAGAGTCTCCTAAGCAAGATTGGGTTCAAGTCGACTGAGCGTATAAATTCTAAGTAAAAAAAAGTTTTCAAAAAGGATTTTAAACTTTGCAAAGAGTTCAATAAAAGAAATATAGAAAATATTTTTTTTGGAGGACCTGGATCTGCAATGGGGGGTTCAAGGTTAAAGATGACAGACCTGGAGATTTTACGCAAATCGAGGACAGGGAATACGTTCGACGACCGAGACGTAAGGACAACTAAGAGGTAACTCCGTGAGTACGCTACGATGGTTTCTTACGATCATTAATATGGAAGTGCCAAAGATTAGGAAAAAGTACAATAAGCGTACAATCGGGGGAAAAGTAATCATTGGGTCGACTAAGGGTTTAACCCTAATGTTCTTCAACGAACTAGAATGCGATAGAAAAGTCGAGGTAAGGGTCAGTTGAGAATCGAGATCGGGATCTTGTCTATAGGTCTGGAATACTCTACGCTTCGAAATCTACTCATTGCAGGCGTCTCAGGTTCGACTTGCACGACGACGATCGCTACGTTCGGTTGAGCCCTATATTCGATAAATCTAAGCAAACGACTAACGGACTCAAAGGTCTAATATGGTCAGAGCTAGATGGTCAATTGTGTAACGACCACTTTTCGTTGTACCTTGATCGTGCACGTGCTTTTTACCGTGCACGTGTTTATCTTAGACTTCAATTGTTTGTGAACACTTTCGTGTGATATGCCGTTGTGAACGTCTCTGAGAGTATTAAATAGTGGCACTAATTTGGAACGACGTTTCTCGAGTCGTTCTCCCACAATTTAATCTTATTCGATGAGACGTTGCGATTTTCACTTTTGACGGGAGACGTTTCTATTTTTAATTTCGTCGTCCGATGTCGAAATTGAGATCCGTCTTCTTAGTTTCGTTCCTCTCGTCCGTGCGACCGCCCCGGTATTTATTTCATAATTTTTGGGCTCCGTTTGACCCACTTTCACTTTTTGCCCAGCGTAACATTGGTTTTAATCCTAAGTTTTGAGTATAACCCACAAATTATTTTTACTACATATCCTTCTCCTTAGCTTAGCTTAGCCCACTTATTGTGCATGGGCCGAACCCAGCTGTTGGGCTTGGCACATGCTGCCAATCTTTTAATCCATACCTATTTGCTTTTTAAAACCCTAAGCTATTATAACATAAACTCCTATAGCCCTGCAACCCTACAACCCTACAACCTATTCTATAAGAAGCCCAAGGCCTCACGAGATGGCAGCCCTAACCTATTTCTATTATTAAAACCCTAGTTTGCTCTTCACGTGAGCCTCAAGCCTATTAATAGCCTAGGGCTATTATCTCATCTCGCAGCAACACAAGAGAGCCGCCGCTCTCTTTCTTTTGCGTAGAAGACCGCCGCAGGCTCCTTCCCCGCAGACCCCCAGCACCGTTTCTCCTCCGACCTCCGGTAACCCCGTCGGAAAACGCCTACAAACCCTTCCGTCCATCAACCCACAGCATCTTCTCTCATTTCTCCCGACTTCCGCCCCTGCTTCAACCTCCGACCACCCAAATCAACCTCCGACGGTGCCTCCACCCAGGCGCGGCATCGCACCGCCTAGAAACACAAACGCCGGCCTCCTCCACCCTCCCTCTGACCTGACTGCGGCGCCCTTCGTCGCCGTACGAGCGACAGACGCTCCGAGACCCCATCAACCCCTACTCCGATGATTGGCCCCCTCTCGCCGGCCTGTGCTCCGCCCATGTGTGACTGCAGCGCATCAGGCCGAAGGCGGGGTTTCGGCGCCGCCCAGCCGTATTCTTCCGGCGCTGTTAACCCCTGGCGTCGCTCCGCGCACTGTAGCGCTGCCAATCGCCGACCGCGGCGATGCCACGCTCCACCCTCGAGCCACCCCTCCTTTGTTCTAGAGCAGAGCTCGCCGTCCGCAAACTTTAGCGAGGAACCAAATGTGAGTGTACGTGGCCATTTTGTTGAGTAGCCTTAAGGCCCATTATTTATATAATGTTAATGTTACGTAAAAATCTATTTTTTAAACAAAAAAAACTTCCAATTTTACTGTATGCAGATTATAAGCTTAGGTTATATAAGAATGTCAGTTTCATAACTGAGTGCATAGGTTTACAGACCTGAGCAATTCTTTTAGCAGTATGTATTTTAATTGAGAGTACTGGTAGGGACTAGCATACACCTGCTGGTGTATATTTTATACTTTTTACATCGGCTGTATACCTATGCATACCTTACAATACATGAGGATTGTAGTATAAGTTAGGGTTAATATTAGCGTAATTAGTTAATTATTTATCTTGAAGTTTATAAATCTATGTCGCAGTTATAATACATCTTTCTTCGCGGCCCTTCACCGTTTCCGAGCCGACGCCGTTACCTTACACGATACCGGAATCCAACCCCTGACGTCGCTACCCGACGTCAGTGTAGCTCTCGCGTCGTGTCAAGGTAAGATCTGCATCGTAGGAATCACCACTTGCCTGTTAATCAACTAAAATTGGTAATTTTTTATGGTTGTGATTCACTAATCAAGATTAATAATATGGGACTGTAGGCTGGTGGACTTGTGCACATAGGTTGTTTGTGACTTGTGAACTTTTGGGCGGTGTTTTTCAGACGTCAGATTTGCAGGCAAGTGAAACTTGCCAAATCTTGCTTAGGGCCATGTTTTTAGGCCACTTCCTTGTTTTTAGCGTAAAAGAGACAAGTCAGTGAAATGATAGCTGGCTAGACGCCCACTTGATCTAGTTTGACAACGAAACTAGATCCGTCACCTAAATGTATCTAGCTTGACAACGAAGCTAGATCCAACTCTTTAAACTTGTTGTTCATGCATACTAAACTGCCACGTTTACTTTTCTTATCTGTACGCACTTTTAACTGCCATGTATTGCATCTTACATGTCATCCCAGTTGATTGTTGCATTCGTAGCACACGCTACATACTTGTACATGCTTGTCCCGGGCTAGGTGCACCCCTACGCCATACTTGTTAAAGACACTTCCTGGCTCGTGATCCAGAAGCGAGCATTCCCGTTCGGGGGTAAGGCCCTGGCTCGATACACGTGGAGGGGTAGGGTTGAGCGACCAATCAGCTTAGGAGTTGGCCTGATCAGCCACTCTAGCTGTAAGGCGTGAACTCTGTGCACGAGGTGCTTACTTTACTTGTCTTGTACTAGTGAGTGTTGCTTGTATAACTTGTCATCCATGCCATGTTTTAATGCCATGCTCGCACTTTACTTTACTTTACTTTACTTTACTTTACCTGTTGCACTCATCACTTTAAACTACCATGTCATTGCATTCATGCTAGAACTGCTAGGTTGCTTTACTTTTACCTACTTTCAGTTTCCTTGCACAAGTCTCTTGTAGACTTGCTGAAATGTGTCCCTTGCTCTTTTGGGTGTCACATGTTAGACCCTGAGCCCGAGACCGTTGCTGTGTACATGGTGTTTTGCTGACGCTGGGCCTGAGTCCATGTTGCCCAGGAGAAGTTTTGCGGACACCGGTGACCTTTCTTGGTGACTTTGCTGAGCTTTCTTTTGTTTTAGGTTTTGTTGTTAGCTGTCGGTGCGTGGCACCTTTGTTTTGTACGCTGTACTTTTGTCGGTCATGTTTGTGCTTTTAGACTCTCTTTTATTTCAGCCTGGTGGCTTTTCTGCGATGTTGGAATTTATATTATGGATATTCTGAGATTATTCTTTTGTCTCATCTCATTATTATTATCTTGTTTCGCTCACGTTGCAAGGACCTGCAGATTTAAATTTGATTGACGCTTATCGGACTTGCAGCTTTGTAGCTTCAAGTCTGTGCGGACCTTCTCACGCTTCGCCTCCATATTTTTGGGAAGCGGGGCGTGACAGGTTTTGTTGGTGGCCCATGCAGGTCCAGTCTTGCAATTGCGAATTAACGAAATAACGTTAATAACGGAATGTCCATTAAATAAATTGCAACATCCGAGTAATAAGCCCTGAGTCTAGTCGTTTTCTTATGACACTAGGTGATAAGAAGACTTAGTTAGACGTCTGTGCTTGCTAGTTAGAGGCCTATGATTGTTAGTTAGACTCCCTGTCAGCAATTGATTTAATCGTCGTAGGAGTTATCTTAGTGGTTCTTGTCTAACTCTGATCATATTAGACTTCTAGAATTTCCTTCCGTCGTTCGTTTGGGTTCATCGATTTCGGACCAAGCTGGACGCATTTCATTACCGTCTAGCTCCTTAGAAAGTCTTAGCGCTTAGTTCTTAATCTTCAGTTGGTCGACCGTAGGAGTTCCCCGTAGATTCTCCTGATTCATATCCTAGGCGTATGTATGTTCTGATCATCCGACTAATTTCCTTGCCTCGATTCACGAGATCGCCTCATGACGATCGTCGTCAATCTTCGAACCATCTCCATTACAAATCTTGAATCTTCTGAAGGTATTTTTCAATCTTCTCTTCCACTAAGTTTAAATCTGTTCAAAATTTTAATATATATATATACTTCATGCTCCTTCGTTGATTTAAAATTTTTTTAAAAACTTTGGTCGAAATTTTTAGGATAATAGGTTATAATACTTTTTTCAGCCTACACTTTTGTACCTATGAAAATACATATTTCCTTTATATATTAATTTAATTCTGAACCGTACTTTTATATGGCCCAATTCGATTTATAATTTTTCCTTCCTGATTTATGCCATTCACATACTTTTCAAGTCACTTGGGATTACAGCTTCCCGCAAGTCAATGTTATGCTCATCGTTTTCTTTATTTCAGATTTTGTAAAATTACTATTTCATAACCATTTCCTAATTTGGACCTTCCATAGTTTGGTTTTAAAGCTTTGCCATCGATTTCGATAATTCTACTACTAAGTTAATATTATTTTTCCGTGCACCATACATACTTTCAATTATCCTTATATCAGTACCAGGCTTGTTGTGCTCGTATATTAAGAACCGTGTGTAAATCAGTTTCTCATTTTTGGCAAACACTGGTTCTCTAAAAGTAGTTTCAAAATGGATTATTTTAAATTTTCCATAGCCTAAAAGTTTTGAAAACATTTAACCTGAGTTTAAAGTCTCCAGTTGCTTGATTTCATTCTTTGACTTTCAAAACTTTTTGACAACATTATATTAAATTACTGACGTATAAAATTTTCTGAAAAATTATGCCTTTAATGTCCGTGTGAATGATTTACTTCCTTTTTCTTAATGATTTGCGATAAGCCAATAAAACACTTACTCTTATTATGAATATTCGACTCAAACTTATTTTGAACGACTCGTTTTAGCGATCTCCAAATATTTCTTTACAGGCGAGGATTTTAACTTTTGAAGAACGACAGTTTTCAAAATCCACGTATTTTAGCTTATGCTATTCACCCTATTTTCTTTTCAGTATCCTATTTAAGCATCACTACATCTCCCTTTTTTCTAACTAAACATTCACCAGTGAATCACAGTTTTCCCTAACCAAGTTGTCTCCTTGTATTCGTCCTATCTGAACTCATGCTTATCGATCCTTCCCTCGTCACGCTCTTGATCTCTCTTTATTGCTTAGGCCTTAGGGTCCGTCAATGTCTGTGTCAACTCTAAGTTGTTAGTAGGCCCTTGGACCCTTGTGATGTTGTCGTGGTGCACGTACCTAAGTTGTGTACGTGGGCTTGAATGAGAATCCCCATAGTATACTGATGCTTGCCTAATGTGTGATATATATATATACTCGGAGTTATTTGTGATATTATGAAGTTGTTGGTGTGTTAGTGTTTATAGCTTTGTGTGTGGCTAGCTATACCATACTAGGGGTGCCTGTGTATATAAGAGCTAGTGTTGGAATATCTACTGGAGTGTATGTAGTTAGAGATATTTATAATGGTTGAAATAAAATGATTGGTAAAGCTATGTATATGCTAAGTGTGATAATAATAGGTGTACGTATGGATAAGAGGGTAGGCCTATTTTATGACCTATATACTAGTACGTGTGAGTATGTGCACATAGGTAGATATATAGTGTTTAGACGTAAGTAGTTGTGTTTTGTTGCCTGAGTACAAATGTGATATACATATGGTAGTAGGAATATAATTTTGATTGGTATTGCTTGCTTTTACGGGATGTTACATGCGTGCATACCGTGAGGTATACACGACTATTGCACATCTTAATTATGTACGTGTAGATGTGTTAGTATACTAATTATAGGTAGTAGGCTATGGTGTGAATATATATGTTACATGTGTGTGACTATACGATGAATACGTATGCATGTATTAGGGAGTGTATTATAATTATACGTGTGCTGATGTCTGTATTATTATTATTATGGTATATAGAGTGATTGAACTAAGTAAGTATTGCCTGACTAAATATTAAGTGTGATTGACTTATGGTATGAATATGGTTGTATTGGTAGACATATATAAATATTGGAGTGATATTGGTATAGGTATGAATGCCGTGTTACGTATATAGAATATTCTGACATGTGTATTGAGTCTCACTCAAGCTTGACTGGGTATACTCTAAGAATATTGAATATATGTTTGTAGTTAAATATAGAAATGTTTGATGTATGTATAGTGATAGGAGTGGTTGTGCCTGGTTGTGTTACACACATGATTGTGGGTCACTACACCAGTATATAGTTATAGGTGTTGGTCTTGTGGTATAGTTAATTACTAAGGACTTGCCTGTGTGAACGTATGTGTGCTAGCTAAACTAGGTGTGTAGATGTACTAGTAATATATGATGGTATGATTGGTGTATGTAAATGAATTGTTAGCGTGAATGGGTGTGCACCATTCACGGGTAAGTATGTGCTTAGTTATAGATATTGATGACTATGATATATGTGGCGTGTCGTAAATACAGTTATAGGACCGTACGTGATGTGAATATATGGTGAACTATTTGCATGTATTTCAATGACTATGTATTGTGAAACTATAGTAGTGGTGAATATATATATATATATATATATATATATATATATATATATATATATCTAAAAAATGATGCCCGATTTTTGCGGTCCTGGCGATCTCAGGCGACCAAGTTTTGCAATCCAGGATGGCGGCGCAATCCAGGATGGCACTACCGGAGCTGTAATCTCAGATGATCTAGGTCGAAGGTCTGATGGCCTCGTCTTGGAGGGGCACCGGGTCCAACCTTTGGCCTCTAATGTTCGGGAGATGGCGAGATCCTCTTCTGGATCTCATGTTCCTAAGGCTTCAGGCGATGCGCGCTTGGGAGATAGCGGCAAGTTTGACCGTGAGGTGGCAGGAAATCGCAATCAAACTGATTCCGATCGTCCCAATGTGAAGGAGATCTGCCCTTCGATTTCGAATTTTCAAAGGTTGAAGCATCCAAATGGGTTGGTTCACAATTTGGCTGGCCCAGGCTTGACTCAGGCAGTCTTGGGGGCCAAGGGACCTGGTGCGGATCTTCAGGTTGGGGCTACTCTGAATAGCGATCTTCAGGTTGCGGATCTTCAGGGTGGAGGTAATGATGGTTGGCAGGTTATGCGTAGGAGGTCTAACGCCCCTAGGGGTGGCCTGACTCACTTTCAGCAAAGGAAGGGATTCCCTCCTCCCGGAGGAGGTGGCGTGTATAACCGTAGGAGGAAGGGTCCTATTGCCCCTCTACAGCAAGGAGGTAACGCACGTAACCTACTTGATAAATTGCCTGTTAGGCCTGCTGCCCAAATTAATATAAACACTACTGGTTCAAACCTTTCATGGATTGATGTTTGTGCTAACCGACGGTCTTATGGAGCTGCCCTGGGTATGACTCATATCCCTCCTAAGATTAGAGACGATGGTACTGTCTGTGCCAGGTTTCCTGGGGAACTTGTTCAACGAGGAGCAGAAAATTGGAAGAATACTCTGGTTGGATATGTGTTGGGTGACATACCACATTACGGGCAAATACTTGCCTGGATGGAGAGATTGTGGAAGCCGAAGAAGAGAGTTCAAATATATAGCAAGGAGAATGGATTTTATTACTTCAGGTTCGAATCCCCGGAGGAGTGTACCAGGATTTTATCATGAGGACCTTGGTTATTTGATGGGCGTCTTGTAGTGCTCAAAAGATGGAGCCTTGACTTGAAACATGATCGCGATATCCTATCATCAATCCCAATTTGGGTGCAGTTGCATGGGGTACCTCTCTACATGTGGAATCTGGAGGGTCTCAATATTATTTCCTCGGTGGTTGGAACACCTATTTGTCTGGATCGCGCTACGGCTTATTTGGAGAAAATTTCCTATGCTAGATGCCTAATTAAAGTTGATGCTTCAAACCCCCTTGTCTCAACTATTGATGTGGAGATGGATGATGGCTCAATAGTGACTGTTGACACAAAATTTGAAGGCGAACCACCCCGATGCAGTCGTTGTGTCTGTTTTGGACACACTGATAACCAATGCCCCACGAATAAGAAGCTGCCTTCAATCCAAGAAAATTTGACGGGAGATGCTTTAGAAAAGGAGATCCATGATGAACCGGACAGGGGTGATGTTACTCTTCAACAGGGGAAAGATAATACCAACCTACAGGAATCACCTGTAGCTACAGTACTTCAGGAGGTTGGAAGCAATGGGACCGAAAACATTGCTACAGGGCAAATTCATTGTATAGAGAAAGGAGAATGCTCTAATAGGGCGGAAGAAGTTTATATTATCTCTGAAGCCGGAAACATTGTTAATAAAGTGATCACACAGTGTGAGGCTACGGTACTTCAGGAGGTCGGAAGCAATGGGTTATCATCGCATGGGGCTACTTCGGAATCTGAACCTAGCTCTCTTGTGCCAGGGTTGAAGACCACTATGGTAAATTGTGTTGCGCAAATCCAAGAGCAAGTGGCTATTAAGCCTGTAGAATCTGAGGTAACCTCCGCTAGAGAAGTCCATTTGCCTATACCTATGAATCCCCCATCTGTGCTTGAAGGGCTCAGTGAAGATGAAACAGACAGCATGCCTGACGGTCTGACCATTATCAACCCTGAATATGAGCTGGAAGTAGAGGAACAAATCAAACACAAATCTGAACTAAAAATTGGGAAGAAGAAAGTAGTGCATACGGGGGTGGGCACTGTAAGGAGGAGCACTAGATCACAGGTGACGATGAATGCCGTTGGCCAATGTCACCAACAACACAATATTGATTAATGTCGATTTTGTTTTGGAATACAAGTGGCCTCAATAACCAGGTGCGGCTTAAGGACATGAGGAGTAGAATAAAATTATTAAATCCCACTGGAGTTATTCTTCTGGAGACCAAACTCAAGTCTCCAAGTATCGTTAATAAATCAGGGGTTCCTAAAGGATGGTCTACATTTGATAATTCTGATTGTGCCCCAGGAGGTCGTATCATTATGGGTTTCAACCCCGCTGTTTGGAAAGCTACCATTTTATCCTGCTTTTCCCAGCATATGTCTGTCACATGTATTAATGTTGGAGGGTTTGCTTGTGTTATCACTGGGGTCTATGGTCGGAACACCCTCTTGGAAAGGAAAGATCTCTGGAAAAGCTTGATGGAGGACAATGTTTTGATTGGCAACTCGGCGTGGCTTGTGGGAGGTGACTTTAATAGCGTTCTCTTCACTAAGGACAAGATAGGTGGAAGAAAACTAGATGACTCTATGACCCAGGATTTCAGCGATTGTATAGGCAGGTGTGGCCTTCAGGAGCCAAAAAGCAAGGGGAACAGGCTCAGCTGGTGTAATAACAGGATTGGAAAGGATCGTATTGCTGCCCAATTGGATCGTGTATTCTGCAACTATCCATGGATTCATATGCTGCCAGAGACTATCACTGATTACCTGGACCCATTGACTAGTGATCACTCCCCTATGTTCGTCAACCTCCACTCTCAGGTGATTGCTACCCCTAAGCCTTTCAAGTTTTTTAACTATTGGGTTAAGTTGCCTGGTTTCAGTGAGACGTTAGAGACTTGTTGGGTCGGTAAGGAGAAAGGTACCCACATGTTTAAGCTGACGCAGAAATTGAAAAGTCTCAAGCCCGTGCTCCGTGCGTGGGCAGGAGATCTTCATGCGGGAAATATGGTGAAGAAATTACGGGGGGAGCTGGAGGAGATACACAAAGATCCAAATTTACAATCGGCCATTGATATACAATTAAAAGAGCAGCAACTCTTGAAGGATTTGATCAAAGCCATGAAGCTGGAGGAGGAGATGTTTCGTCAGAAGAGTAGGCAGGATTGGCTTACCCTTGGTGACAGGAATACCAGGTTCTTCTACACTGCAATGAAGGCTAGGATTTGCCGCAACAATCTAAATCACCTTGTTGACAAGGATGGGGGCCGAAACTTGGTGTATGATGAGCTGGTTAAGGAAGCTCCCATTTTCTTCTCTAAGCTATATAATCAGAACGACTATCACTCCTCTTTTACCAATCTAATTCCAAAGCGAATCTTAACTGATACTGCTTCAACATGGCTCGGCAGGAGGATTTCTGATGAGGAAGTTAAAATTGCTGTCTTTCAAATTGGTCCTGAAAAGTCTCCTGGTCCAGATGGCTATAACGGATTATTTTTTCAACACAATTGGGCTCTTATTGGTGATGAGGTAACTGCTGCAATCAAATCCTTTTTCAGTTCAGGTTCACTTCTAAGAAATGGCAATCACACTTTCCTAACCCTGGTGCCTAAGAATGACAGTGCAGCGAATCTTGGCGATTATAGGCCAATAGCCTGTTGCAATGTTCTGTATAAGATTATCAGCAAAATTATCTGCAATAGGCTTAAGGTGGTTATTCATGAACTCATTTCTCCCAACCAAGCCGCTTTTCTTAAAGGAAGGTTATTGTCTGATTGTACTCTCCTAGCTCATGAGCAAATTAGAGACTTTAGCAACCCTATGGGTAGTAGAGCCTGCCTAAAACTAGACCTGAGGAAAGCTTTTGACAGCGTCAATAGGGATTTCATCTACTATTTCTTGCGGCAATTGGGGTTCCCTGAAAAGTTTGTTGGGTGGATCAAAGAATGCATCTCTACGCCAAGTTTCTCTGTTATGATAAATGGCACGCCTCATGGGTTTTTCAGAGGTAACAGGGGTATTCGCCAAGGTGACCCGCTCTCCCCTTATTTATTTGTCATTACTATGGAAGCTTTCTCTCTCCTCACCGCTAGATATTTGAATATGGGGCTCATCCATCCCATGAGGCGCACTGGATCTATCTCTCATCTTTTATTTGCAGATGACCTTTTGTTGTTCTGTAGGGCGAATAAAAAATCATTCTTGGGCATAAGGAATTTGTTGCAGGAGTTCTATAATTATACTGGGCTTCAGGTAAACTTGGACAAAAGTGCGGGATTGTTTAGCAAGGGGTGCAGTAACAAGTCAATGTTGGCTGATTTGTTGGGAATCAAGACTGCATCTACAATTGCGACTTATCTTGGGTTGCCCCTATCTGCAAAATACCCGAAGACTGCTAATTTCAGCAGATTGGTTGACAAGTGCAAGAAGAGAATGCTGGGCTGGAGTTCTTCTTTACTCTCTGTAGCTGGACGCATTGAGCTGGTCAGGACGGTCATTTATGGGATTGTGGCTTTCTGGATGCACGCTTACCATCTCCCTATCAATATCCTGAAGTCCATTTCATCTCTTTGTCGGCGGTTCATTTTGGGATCCTCTAGAGCCTGGGCTTGGGAGGATCTCTGCAGGCCAAAAAAGGAAGGGGGAGTTGGGATCAGACTCTTGGAAGATTTGAATGCTGCGGCAGGCATAAAACTTACATGGAGATATCTTACCTCTGAGAGCATATGGGCCAGGCACATGCGGCTGAAATATGCGGCAGATGGGGGGTTTTTGCAGCAAAAAAACTGGTGACGCATTCGGGTTCTTGGAAGAGGCTTCTGAACTCGCGGCCTATATCATATAAATTGATTCGGAGAGAAATCAGAGATGGCCGAGAGAAGAAATTCTGGACTGACCCGTGGACTCCAGGCGGTCCACTTTGCTGCAACTTTGCTATTCCTCCTGGCGCCGAGCAGGCAAGGGTAAGTGACTATTGGCAGAATGGTGCATGGTCTGATGATCCGGCCTTAGACCCCTTACGACAAATTCTACTTCAGTTTCGTTTAAAGCCTGGAGCGAATGAATGGGTGTGGATCCCGAGAGATAAATTCAGTTTTAAACAAGCTTGGGATGGTGTGCGGCATCGGGGCAACCTCTTCCCGTTTCACAAATTGATTTGGTATAACCATCATTCTCCTAAAACGTCTCTAACTCTGCTTCGTGCTTTTCAGAACAAACTACTCACAAGGGAATTGGTTGGTAGATGGGGTCTCCAAACCCCGACCCATTGTGTTCTATGTGAAGATAATAAAGTTGAAAATATTACGCATTTGTTCTTTGAATGTAGTTATTCCAACTACATTATGGGGCGAACCTTGTTGAAGCTTCAGACGTCCTCCAATGTGGATCCGGTGCTAAGTGAAATTGGTAAATTGTACCTTACCAAATTTGGTGGTAAGACGGCTAAAGACATCTTGGCCAAAATAGCCCTTGCTGTGGGGGTTTGGCATATTTGGAAGGAGAGAAACATGCGCATTTTTGAAGGGGAAAAGAGAATCAAGACTGTACTTTTTCAGGAGATTGCAGCTGATGTCAGGGTGATTTTGCATGATCTGGACGCCACTACCGATGATGATGCCGCTGCATTGAGCAACTGGGAAATTCGGGACATGGGTTGAATCTGAGACTATGTTTTTTTCCTTTGTTATTCATTTTTGTGATTATGTCCTCTTTTTTAGCTTCTTCTGGGGTATGTGATTGATAGTAGAGAGTGACGGCGCTTGTGCCCTATCCTCTCTCTCTTGATAACATACTACTAGATGAGCTATTGTTGTAACTTGTATATTAATTAATAAAGTACTCCGCTTACCTTTCATATATATATATATATATATATATATATATATATATATATATATATATATATATATATATATATATATATAGTGAAACTTGATTTAATTCTGGTATGGTGTGACCACATGAGTTGATGCGTTGGATGTATGCTAGGAAATATTAGAGGGTAGTATACCATTGATGTTTAGGGCATAGGTAGCTATCTATATGTAGAGCAATGATTGTATTTGCTAAGTGTGAGATCATACTTATATGAGTATCTGAAATATTGTTTTGTGATTAGGTAGGTAGTAGTTATATAGGGGATGCATGCTTATATATATGATTGAAATACGTGTATGAGTTTGACTGACTATAATAAGTATAAGTATATGACGTACGTGAATGTATATATATACGGGTTGGTAGTAATAATGTTTGACTACCTAGTGCATATATAAGCATTTGTAATGACTATACCTGGTTTGAAGTATAAAGTGACTTGATTGGGGTAGTTACTACAGTGACTAGCTATACTAGAAAGTCCAAGGACGGACTTTATTCTAAGGTGGGGAGGATGTAACGACCACTTTTCGTTGTACCTTGATCGTGCACGTGCTTTTTTACCATGCACGTGTTTATCTTAGACTTCAATTGTTTGTGAACACTTTCGTGTGATATGCCGTTGTGAACGTCTCTGAGAGTATTAAATAGTGGAACAAATTTGGAACGACGTTTCTTGAGTCGTTCTCCCACAATTTAATCTTATTCGACGAGACGTTGCGATTTTCACTTTTGACGGGAGACGTTTCTATTTTTAATTTCGTCGTCCGATGTCGAAATCGAGATCCGTCTTCTTAGTTTCGTTCCTCTCTTCCGTGCGACCGCCCCGGTATTTATTTCATAATTTTTGGGCTCCGTTTGACCCACTTTCACTTTTTGCCCAGCGTAACATTGGTTTTAATCCTAAGTTTTGAGTATAACCCACAAATTATTTTTACTACATATCCTTCTCCTTAGCTTAGCTTAGCCCACTTATTGTGCATGGGCCGAACCCAGCTGTTGGGCTTGGCACATGCTGCCAATCTTTTAATCCATACCTATTTGCTTTTTAAAACCCTAAGCTATTATAATATAAACTCCTATAGCCCTGCAACCCTACAACCTATTCTATAAGAAGCCCAAGGCCTCACAAGATGGCAGCCCTAACCTATTTCTATTATTAAAACCCTAGTTTGCTCTTCACGTGAGCCTCAAGCCTATTAATAGCCTAGGGCTATTATCTCATCTCGCAGCAACACAAGAGAGCCGCCGCTCTCTTTCTTTTGCGTAGAAGACCGCCGCAGGCTCCTTCCCCGCAGACCCCCAGCGCCGTTTCTCCTCCGACCTCCGGCAACCTCGCCGGAAAACGCCTACAAACCCTTCCGTCCATCAACCCATAGCATCTTCTCTCATTTCTCCCGACTTCCGCCCCTGCTTCAACCTCCGACCACCCAAATCAACCTCCGGCGGTGCCTCCACCCAGGCGCGGCATCGCACCGCCTAGAAACGCAAACGCCGGCCTCCTCCACCCTCCCTCCGACCCGACTGCGGTGCCCTTCGTCGCCGTACGAGCGGCAGACGCTCCGAGACCCCATCAACCCCTACTCCGACGATCGGCCCCCTCTCACCGGCCTGTGCTCAGTCTATGTGTGACTGCAGCGCATCAGTCCGAAGGCGGGGTTTCGACGCCGCCCAGCCGTATCCTTCCGGCGCTGTCAACCCCTGGCGTCGCTCCGCGCACTGTAGCGCTGCCAATCACCGACCGCGGCGATGCCACGCTCTGCCCACACGAAGAGACCCTCGAGCCACCCCTCCTTTGTTCTAGAGCAGAGCTCGCCGTCCGCAAACTTTAGCGAGGAACCAAATGTGAGTGTACGTGGCCATTTTGTTGAGTATCCTTTAGGCCCATTATTTATATAATGTTAATGTTACGTAAAAATCTATTTTTTATACAAAAAAACTTCCAATTTTACTGTATGCAGATTATAAGCTTAGGTTATATAAGAATGTCAGTTTCATAACTGAGTGCATAGGTTTACAGACCTGAGCAATTCTTTTAGCAGTATGTATTTTAATTGAGAGTACTGGTAGGGACTAGCATACACCTGCTGGTGTATATTTTATACTTTTTACATCGGCTGTATACCTATGCATACCTTACAATACATGAGGATTGTAGTATAAGTTAGGGTTAATATTAGCGTAATTAGTTAATTATTTATCTTGAAGTTTATAAATCTATGTCGCAGTTATAATACATCTTTCTTCGCGGCCCGTCACCGTTTCCGAGCCGACGCCGTTACCTTACACGATACCGGAATCCAACCCCTGACGTCGCTACCCGACGTCAGTGTAGCTCTCGCGTCGTGTCAAGGTAAGATCTGCACCGTAGGAATCACCACTTGCCTGTTAATCAACTAAAATTGGTAATTTCTGATGGTTGTGATTCACTAATCAAGATTAATAATATGGGACTGTAGGCTGGTGGACTTGTGCACATAGGTTGTTTGTGACTTGTGAACTTTTGGGCGGTGTTTTTCAGACGTCAGATTTGCAGGCAAGTGAAACTTGCCAAATCTTGCTTAGGGCCATGTTTTTAGGCCACTTCCTTGTTTTTAGCGTAAAAGAGACTAGTCAGTGAAATGATAGCTGGCTAGACGCCCACTTGATCTAGTTTGACAACGAAACTAGATTCCTCACCTAAATGGATCTAGCTTGACAACGAAGCTAGATCCAACTCTTTAAACTTGTTGTTCATGCATACTAAACTGTCACGTTTACTTTTCTTATCTGTACGCACTTTTAACTGCCATGTATTGCATCTTACATGTCATCCCAGTTGATTGTTGCATTCGTAGCACACGCTACATACTTGTACATGCTTGTCCCGGGCTAGGTGCACCCCTACGCCATACTTGTTAAAGACACTTCCTGGCTCGTGATCCAGAAGCGATCATTCCCGTTCGGGGGTAAGGACCTGGCTCGATACACGTGGAGGGGTAGGGTTGAGCGACCAATCAGCTTAGGAGTTGGCCCGATCAGCCACTCTAGCTGTAAGGCGTGAACTCTGTGCACGAGGTGCTTACTTTACTTGTCTTGTACTAGTGAGTGTTGCTTGTATAACTTGTCATCCATGCCATGTTTTAATGCCTTGCTCGCACTTTACTTTACTTTACTTTACTTTACTTTACCTGTTGCACTCATCACTTTAAACTACCATGTCATTGCATTCATGCTAGAACTGCTAGGTTGCTTTAATTTTACCTACTTTCAGTTTCCTTGCACAAGTCTCTTGTAGACTTGCTGACATGTGTCCCTTGCTCTTTTGGGTGTCACATGTTAGACCCTGAGCCCGAGACCGTTGCTGTGTACGTGGTGTTTTGCTGACGTTGGGCCTGAGTCCATGTTGCCCAGGAGGAGTTTTGCGTACACCGGTGACCTTTCTTGGTGACTTTGCTGAGCTTTCTTTTGTTTTAGGTTTTGTTGTTAGCTGTCGGTGCGTGGCACCTTTGTTTTGTACGCTGTACTTTTGTCGGTCATGTTTGGGCCTTTAGACTCTCTTTTATTTCAGCTTGGTGGCTTTTCTGCGATGTTGGAATTTATATTATGGATATTATGAGATTATTCTTTTGTCTCATCTCATTATTATTATCTTGTTTCGCTCGTGTTGCAAGGACCTGCAGATTTAAATTTGATTGACGCTTATCGGACTTGCAGCTTTGTAGCTTCAAGTCTGTGCGGACATTCTCATGCTTCGCCTCCATATTTTTGGGAAGCGGGGCGTGACAAATTGATAGGGTGACTCCCAAGATAATAATGCTAAGTCGTGGCAAGGGTGTCTAACTAACGAACACGAGCATCTAACTAACTCTTCCCATTATCTTGATACTGGGTTTCTAACGCTGAGACAAGTATTCGAGTAATTTTGCGTACGAAATAATTCTGGATGTTTTGGCTAATGAAAAGTGTTCTCATTGCTCTGAATTTTGCAGTTGCACGACCTGCATGGGCCACCACTAAAACCTGTAACGCCCCGCTTCCCAAAAGACACCGGAAGCGAGAACGTTACCGGCCCGCTTGAACTGGAGCGGTGAAGCTCGAGTTCAATAAGCGTCTGTGATAAAAACACAGAAAAAGGTCCTTGCATTTGCGTATCAGAACAACCAGAAAACATTTCATTAGATTGAATGGGCACTTCCAGAATTGTTCGTACAGAAAATAAAACAACAGGGCCTCAGCATGGCCAAAGGAAACTACAACCAAACACTAATCCTACTACAAGGAACTACACTAAAACTCAAAGCAATGACGGAAAAGAGACTCTAGTCTTCTGCAGAAAACGTCTCGACGTCTTCGACAAATCTGGCCCTCCAAGTCAGGTGGTACTCAAGCTCTGAACCTGACATACATCCACAAACATGAATGTATGTCAGCTAGGGGTCTGCAAGAAAGAGTTAGCATCCCAAGGCGAAGTATATAACAAGTATATGAAAATTAGAAGCATCATTAAATTTAAAAGAAACGATTGTCGCAATTAACATTTAACAATTACAGAGCAGAAAGAAACAATCCTAGCATGCAGTTCTAGTCGATGGCAAGTTTAAAGTTAGATTCTCAGGGTTTGTTAGCATTTCAATATTCATGATGACCAAGTTAGCGTTACAATGACCATGTCAAGAATTCACATCTAATCTAGGGTTCTCGCCTTTAGGTCATGATGAGAAGGTCGTTCCTCTCACGGGGGCTTACCGTGATTGACACTAACCCACCGCGTCGGGTGGTGTTCTTGAGGAGAGTACCTTTCATACGCCCAGTGGCCGCTCAACCCTAACCCCACCCAAAAGTTTTGCCGGAACACGAGCCGGCCTAGTCGACTCACATGACATCACGATATCACGATTTCGCCTTCGAGGCGCACGATTTCACGATGTCCATATAGTTAATCATGTCAGGACTCACTGAATTTCATTGTTATCAATATTAGTGTTTTATGGTGACAGTTCTGCAAAGCGGAAGCGGGTCGAATGACCGGTTCCGTAATTTCAATAATGACGATTTTGTCCTTTTTGTTCAACTTGCTACATGAACAATTTCTTTCTCTAGTTGTTTAAATTGGGGGTATATCGTATGATATACCGTTGGATCCCAATTTTCGTCCTAGTCATTATGGTGTCAGTTTTGCACGTCATTTCACGTCTACTTTTGAGTTACACAGCAAAACATGAAGGCGGCGTAAACGTGCCGAAACTTCTAAAAATCACAACAAATTATATACTTGCCTGCTTCCGGTGTTTTTGGTGTTTGACGGGTCCGTACGGAAGGCGCGGATGTTTCCTGCGTTATCGGATTTCGATATCAGTTTAAATATAACTATCTTATTAAATCAATTCACCTATTTACTCGATTAATAAAAAGGATACTGTTTCATTCACTGATGCTTCTAATTTTTTTTGTATGAATTATTAGAACTATTTCATGGATTGTGTTGCAAAACCTAGTTTGGTAAGATTAGTTACTGGACATCACTGGAACACTAACACGCCGGCTCGCATATAAACACATAGAGGATTATAAGCTAATTCGCATAACACTAGGTCACACTTAATATGCACTAACCAGTAGCTAACCCTAAGGTATGGTAAACCAAGTATTAATCCATGACAGTCAACCGATATGTTTTACTTAAAAAAAGCAGTCTTCATAAGGGTAACCCCAAGTACAAGATGTGATATAGAACGCATCTAAATTTTTATAAATCAACTATAACTAAAACAAACCCCCAGGGTAAGAACTAATAGCTAAAAATATAACAACAGAGTATTACAAAAAACATAGTTTTTATAAAACAATTTCTAATTATTAACATATTAGCCCAAACTAAAATACTTACTAATAATATTATAAGCTAACATCTAAGTAACGATCATAACATGCAATAATAATACCCAGTAGTTAAGACTAACACTAAAATTATCCTTACTAACCTCACAAGCTTTAACTTCTGTTCCTAGTCGCAGGTGGAGAAGAGGACGACGCCGGCGGTAGTTCCTTCAGGCGGTAACGGTCTCGGCTGGGCGTCGGAAGGGTGGTGGTTGTGTTGCTGTCGCCGGGGAAAGTTGCAGCAGCGGAGGGCTGTTGTCGGAGGCTGGGAGAGGCGCTGGTGGTTGCTCTGCAGGCTGATGCGACGGTCGGGAGTGGGAGGCGGACGGAGCGACACCAGGGAGACGTGGGCTCGGCTTTCAGTGGCGGAGAGAGGCCACTGGGGGTCGTGCGTGGTATTGCCGCCAGGGTTGTCGACGGCGGAAGAGGCGTCGGACGGAAGAGACGCTGTCGGAGGCAGGCGGGGTTTGTTTGCAGGCGGCAATGGAGGGGGAGGCGGTTGCTGTCGGATGTGGGTGGGGGTCAACGTGGAGATGGGCGGGCTGGCGGCGTTGTCGGGGAAGGCTGTGGGTGGAGGTTCGGTGGGGAGAGGGGATGGCCGTCGCGTGGTGTTGCTGGCGTTGGAGGAAGAAGCTGAAGGATGCCGCGAGTTGTCCTGCATGAAGAAGAAGCGAGGACAGGGCGGCGCTGTGTCGTGGATGAGATAGGATGACGAAAAGAAATAGTTCTAGGGTTTTAATAAGGGTCTAGGTCTGTAGGGTTGTTGTCCTAGGGTTTATAATGTTAGGGGGGTGAGGGGTTAGCACGTGAAGGTGTCCTTCAGTTTCTCTAGGGTTTATAATACATATATAAAGTGTAGGGTTACAGCTATTTGGTTAGCCTATGATTATGCATATAAAGGGACAATAGTCTTATAATAAGAAAAGTTGGGGGGTTTTGTTTCAGAGGGCAGCACGTGGGGGGTCTCCTAGGGTTAGCTTAGGGTATAGGCTTATTTGTTCTCCCATTTTTTTTGTTTCCTTTTGCTTGCTACCTGTGTGCGTGAGTCCAGTTGGGTGCGAATACAACTATGGGGTTCGGCCAACGTGTTTAGGAGTTATACTTAGGAAAATAATTTTAGAATTAAAATAATGGGATCCTAATCAAGAGGTTATAAAAGGGAAGTAATTTGAAAAGTTTAATTAGGGAAAATTAGGGCTATTCAATAGGGTTAAATGGGCTCTAACAAGGAAAGTCTTATTTGACTTCTAAAAATTTGAAAATCAAAATTTTGAATGTGTAAGTTTAAAATTTATAATAAAAGATATTCTAAAAATATAATGATAACAATAATAATAAAGATTTGGTTTAACGGTTTAATATAATGATGGAAATAGATAATAGGAAAAAGTTGGTACGTGGACGGGACAGAGACGGTTACGGGTACGGGTACGGAACGTCCAACAATGGCCACGGAAGAAAAGTAATACACAAGACAAATACAGATGCTAGTAGCGATAAAAACCGGTCGTTACACTCAGCAATAGGGCCAACACCGCTAATCTTGCTACCAGCGCCCTGGCCTTCGTTGGTCGCAGCAGGATACCGTCCCAAATTCGTCGGAGCCAATGGAACGCCACTCCCACTCGAACGGAAGGAGGCCGAGCGAAAGTCACCGCCCGTCGCCGCATTTCTTCTTGGATCGCCAGTCGCGCCTCCGAGAAACTTGGAAACCCTCATATATATATATATATATATATATATATATATATATATATATATATATATATATATATATATATGAGAATAATGGGTATCATACGCCATATGAGAGGGTCTCTCATATTCCCTCTCACATAAAGGGGGCAAGTACAAGCCCACATGGGCTTGTACTTGTTGTACTTGCCCCTTTTATGTGAGAGGGAATATGAGAGACCCTATCATATGGCGTATGATACCCATTATTCTATATATATATATATATACATACATACATAGAACTTATAACCTATTAATAACCTACAACTTACAATATCTCTCACCTCACCTCTCTTCTCAGATCTGTCTCCTTCTTCCTCTTCTCTTTTTTTTCTTTGTGTCGCATGAGAGAGGAGAGAAGGGGGCACGACCAAGGGCGGTCGGGGCAGTGGCTAGTGGGGCTTCGGGCGGCAGCCAGGCAGGCTCCAGGCTGAGGCGTGCACGGGCGGCGACGGCACGCACTGCTGGGCGGCGACGGGCGGTAGATCTACGGCCAGGTGGCGGCACGCACTGCTGGGGGGCACGCGTAGGGTTCTGCAGGTACTGGGCGGACTGATCGGGGGCTGGGTGGCGTGGGTCTGGACGGTGGCGAGGTGGGAGGGGTTCGGGAGGAGGAGAGAGGTGTACGGCTAGGGGAGGGAGATCAATGAAAGAGGATGATTTCAGATCTAAAAATCTCTATTTTTCCTCTTCAATTTTTGTTTTGATTGGGTGATTGATTTATGGGTGTTTGAGAAGAATGAAAGGATTTGTTGTTTGTAAAGGGGATTGATGATTGATGAAGTTGTTGGGAGGATGACGATGATTCTGTGAAGGGGAATAAAATGTATGAAGGAGCTGATGACTGTTGCGGGGGAGATGTTGGGTTACCTTTGAAGAAGGAAGAGGCAGTGGACATGGTTGATGCTTAGTCAATAGATTAGGTTTTCATTAATAACGGGGGAAGAATTTAGCCATGGGAAATTTAATGTGGAAGGGGTGTTGGGAATTAGGTAAGTTATTTAGAGGGAGGTAATTAATTTTAGTAAATGCAATTTGGTAATTAGTAAAATAAATTAGCTAAAGTAATTAGTTAAGCTATGGTGAAAAATTCTAAAAACAGAGACGCGCTCGCATCGACGTGTAGAAGAAAAGATCATACAAACGAAAAACACTCGGACGACTGAAGTAAAATACATGCACACACGCAAATCAAACATGCCTAAAATACAGGCCTTTACATCCTACCCACCTTAAAATAATTCCGTCCTCGATTCTCTACAGGGTAGGAAAAAGGTAGGGGTAACGTCCTCGCATCTCGTCCTCTCGCTCCCATGTAGATTCTCCTTGCGAGTCGCGACGCCACATCACCCTGACTAGATCAGTCGTCCTGTTTCCGAAGACTTTCTGGCATCGATCTAGGATCTCCACTGGTTGTTGCTCGTATGTCAAGACCGGATAAACTGCGATCTTCAAATAGTTCACGACATGACTAGGGTCGCTCATATAACGACGCAATTACGAGATGTGGAACACATTGTGCACTCCCTCTAAGGCAGGGGCAATGCAAGCTTGTAGGCCACCTCTCATACTCGCTCCAGAATATCAAAAGGCCCAATGAATCTAGCCTATCTAGGACTAAGCTTCCCTCTTCGACCAAAATGGATCAATGCTCACTTGGACGAGATCTTCAGAAAAACATGATCACCGGACTGAAACTCCTGGTGTCGATGTTTTGCATATGCCCAATGCTTATAGCTGTCTTGAGCCAGCTGCAACTTCTCTATGATGGTTCGAACCACATCCACGGCTTCTGTGATTAGCTCAGGACGAACCAACTCTCGATCTTCTACATTGTTCCAGCTCAAGGGGATCGACACTTCCTCCAATATAGTGCCACAAAAGGTGCCATGCCAATGCTAGACTGGTAGCTATTGTTATATGCAAATTCCACCAAATAGAGATGGTCTTCCCATGATCCTGTAAAGTCCAGAATACATGCCTGCAGCATGTCTTCAAGTATATGAATAGTACTCTCTGACTGGCCATCTGTCTGTGGATGGTAAGCCGTACTAAAGCTCAAGTGGGTTCCCAAGCTCTCCTGCAGGCTCCTCCAAAAACAAGATGTGAATCTGGTGTCTCTATCTGAGACAATGCTGATAAGAACTCCATGCAGCTTCACAATCTCATCCATGTACTTCTTGGCCAACACTTCTGTAAACTGGCCTACTCTGAAAGGAATGAAGTGCACTGTCTTGGTCAATCGATCTACGATCACCCATACATCGTTATTCTGCTTCGTACTCTTGGGTAGTCCAGTCCCGAAGTTCATCGTGATGTGCTGCCACTTCCACTCTGGAATGGGCAAGGGCTGTAATAAGCCAGCAGTCCTATGATGTTTAGCCTTCACCTGTTGGCACACAATACACTTCGCCACACTCCGTGCGATACTTTTCTTCATGCCATGCCACCAGTAAAGCTGTCGCATATCCTGATATATATTGGTACCTCCAGGATGTATAGAGTATGGAGACTGTGACCTTCCTCCAACAGCTCCTCTCTAATGGCACTGGACGGTACATAGATCATGTCCTCAAACCTCACAGAACCATCTGCATGAATCTTAAACTCTGGCCTCTGGCCTGCTATCACCAGGTCTTTGATCTTCCGCATCTTCTCATCATCCATCTGAGCAGTCTTGATCCTCTTTACCAATGTCCACTGGATATGCATGCCCATCGAAGATGCAGTCATCCCTGGAAGAATCACTTCTATCACCATGTCCCGGATCTCTTATTGCAACCTCCACTGAGTCGTAAGGGTCATCACCGCTGGTAGACGACTCAAGCATCAGGCACGCCATTGAATTTTCCAGGATGGTACTGAAAGTCAATGTTCTAATCCTCTATGAGCTCTATCCATAATCTCTGACACATGTTAAGCTCCTTCTGTGTGAAAAGATACTTCAGACTTTTATGATCCGAGAACATCTTCACGTGCGCCCCTAATAGGAAGTGCCTCCAAATCATCAATGCAAAAATCACTGCCACCAACTCAAGATCATGAGTGGGATAGTTCTTCTCATGTATCTTCAACTTCCTGGATGCAGACTCGACCGTGCTGATGTAGCACTGATCGGACCCGGATATACACGCGGAGAATGATTGTGGTTTTACCGCAAGCGCACGGTCAAGTGGCGAGCGGGTATCGAACACGAGGATGTGGTGTTGGCTCCAATCTATCCTAGGTTGGTTTGACTTCGAGTGTTTTATTGGTGGAGATGGTTATGGAATGATGTAATGGAAATGGTGGTGGATGTCGGTGTCGGTGATAAAGAAGTCGGTCAAATATCGATTCAAATACAATATAATAAAAGTGTCTAGGGCTAGGGAATTTCCACTACGGATCGTCATACATCATTGTAAATAGTGAATCTCAATATTACTAGGCTTGTGTTGGGGTGAACTAGTCGTAACTAAATAGAGAACCAAGCTCACGCTCTCACGCTATTGCCGGTCTATAGCAACCTAGGATAGGGCCCAATCTCTTGCAAACCCTAGCCTAAGCCACTAGCATTAGGATCGACATCATCGTTCAATCGCCCCTCGAGCCCACTCTCGTGCAAACTCGAGTTACGATCTAGGTTGTGATAGTTCGTATTCGTCCAATCTCTTGCAAACGAATATGGGTATAGATTTATAATAAAAATCCTAGCTTTGGTCCAATCTCTTGCAAACCAAGTCTAGAGAATCTCGATTATAAACCTAAATCGAATATCTAGGCCTTCCCATCGATTAGAATCCAATCTTTTGCAAACCCCAATCGATGGAAATCCCTAGCTATCCGTAATAAATCGATCACAACCTAACCTCCTAGCAATTCTAGCAATTTAGTAATTCATTCATCACAAATCTGAAATTAGATCCATAGGGTTCATCCCTATGCCCTAGAACAACAAATCTACTCAAGCATAGAAATAACGATATGCGAATCAATAAAAATCATTGCTTGCATACAAAAAGATAGAAAAACAAAGATTCAAATAACAAAGAACAAAATACTTAGATTTGATGAAGATCTTCAATCCAAATACAAGCTTTTAGATCCAAGAGGGGGCCTAGGGCATGGCCTAACCTCTAAAATATCACTAAGAAAACATGTGGGAACCCCTTCTAATGGTGGCAACAAACCCCTTATATAGTCTCCCAAAACCCTAGCAAAAAACCTTAGAAAACCCATCAAAATCGTGCCCAAAAACAGCCCAAACCGTAACTTAAAATCTGGGCCCGCCGTCGACTCGGCCGAGCGGAACATGTGACTCGGCCGAGTGGAAATTCCAGCACTGCAGCGTCAACTTGCAGAAATTCTCCAGATTTCATCCGACCTCCGATTGGCGCGTTCTTGGCGACGTTGGAACTGTCATGAAGTATACTATCCATAAAAAATATAAGAAAAATATTTTGATTGCTGGAATGATAGAAGATTTTAAAAGAGTGAACGGTTGTCTGAAAATCTGGGCGCTGCGTGTCCTCGGCGTCACTCGGCCGAGTGGACTTCTCTACTCGGTCGAGGGGGCTTCTCTACTCGGCCGAGTGACAGACCCTGTAAAATTCCAGTAAGTCGGGGGTCTTGGGACGTCTGTCTTTGGAGGTGACTCGGCCGAGTGGCTTTACTCGCTCGGCCGAGGAACATTCGGTACTCGACCGAGTCAGAACCCTCAATCGCCTGACGGATTCCAGTATGTCGGCTCCTTCGATGGGTGGATTTTCCCATGCCACTCGGGCGAGGGGATCTCCATACTCGGCCAAGTGGACTATCGTCATTCGGCTGAGTGCACGCTGATTTCCTTCTGTGGTGCGTGTTTGGTCTGGTCGGCTGAGTGGTCTTCTTGCTCGGCCGAGTGAATGCTTCACTCAGCCGAGTGACATGCTGTAGATGCACAATCTTCATCATTTCGCCTCCTCGTCGCTCCTGCAAAGTTTCTTCTTCTTCCACCCATCTTCCATCGACGTTAGCTCCTTGATAGAGCCATGGGCGAGGCTCCGGTACATGTGCAAGTCCTTTAAGCTCGTTTTTGTTTTCGATCGCTCCATATTTCCTGAAATACGACAAAAACAAGAAATCGTGAAAAGCATCGCAATATTGTCGAATAATCGTGAAAAATGCGATATGAGCGATCAAAGTGGCATGCAAACATGTAGAACAAGGGTGTAAAATACGGAGCGATCAAAATCCCCAAGCTTACCTCTTACTCGTCCTCGAGGAAGATAAGTAGAGAGACGAACTCGAGAGATGAAAACAAAGAAAATGAAATGGAAAAGAAAGAACACGAGGTGGAAGGGGTTGCTAGATTATTCTCTCAGATCCCAAGCCATAAGCTATACATCACGATAACTTGGAAAATATGAATCACATGCTATAAGGATTTCATGTCTTACTTAAACATGGTACTTGCAAGATTTTAAGAACAAAGGAAGGGACTCCCTAAATTCATGCAATCAACTCATATTCACATCATGAATTTCATAGAATATAATATATAATTCATTGGCGATGCACTTTTCAATCAAAAGTTATAAATGAAGCATATAAGATACACACCAAGCATGCAATAGAGAATAGAATAAGAGTCATGGCATTCACATATTTATTTCAAATCATGAAAAATCTCCATATCTAATATATTTTACAAAGTCTAAGCATTATCGAATATTCCCATTCATGCACGTCTCCACTCTAATGTCATACTCACTCATATGGTCAAATGAATTCACCCCCCCAAGCTTAGCTTGAGGCATCACAGCTAAAAGAATATGATAGTGGAAAATGAGATTTTTGCCTTGGTTTTCCCAAGTATTTTGTGGCTCCAATAATGAGATAGAGAAATATCTTTCTTTTTCTTTTTTGAACATTTTGTTTCTCATTTTTCTTCTAGGATTTTTGTAGGAGCAATTTGATTTGTATTTTTTATTTTTGGCTCCTTTTTGGATTTTTGGACTTTTTGGAGCAACCTTTTTCTTTTGTAGGGATTTTTGGGAAATAGATGCGATATAAGTAGCTTTAGGAGGTGAACTCAAGTGACATGTAGAGAATAAAAAGATATATGTGGAGAAAGAAATAATGTAGCACTCGGTTCACTCTAAGATGTGCACGAACTGTTCAATAAAATAATACTTCAACTAAAACTCATATGTAAGCATGGATATTCTCAATCATTTCAATAAATAGTGAAGTCAAGCAGTAAATTTTACAACCATATCAGGCATGTAACAGAAGGTGAATAAGACAATAAAACTGATGCTTCAGATATACTAATGATGCGTGAATCTTGGTGCATTTCCAACAAAAGCATACTAAACACTAATCCATACATTCAGTTTCAATTAATATCATGCATTCATGTAGAGGAATCATCAAAAGAAATAGATTTGCAAGCATATGTGAATAGCAAGACTATGGAATACACTAAATAGCATGGCATGGAATAATAAGCATCGTAATGGTTGCTAAAGCAATAAGAGATATCATCATAAGGAACAAATCTAGCAAAAGGAGGAAAAGAAAATAAAGATATAAAATAAAAGAGAGGAAAGAAAAGAAAAACAAGCACACAACATGATGCATGAACACACATAAAAGGAAAATAAGATGGAAAATTCAAAAAGATGATGCAAAATTTTGAAAAACTCTAAAAAAAACCGTAAAAATAAAGTAAAAGTGCAACTAGATGGTATGGAAATGCACTCCCCCAAGATTAAACTTCACATTGTCCTCAATATGATCATAAAAGGAAAAATATGAGGAACAACGATAAATATGAGGGAGGTGAATGAAAAATGATGAAATGAATGACATGAAATCCTAATGCAACTACATGCACATGCAATGATGCGTGAGAGCGCTTTTCCCCCAAGCTTATACCAAACAATCATATTCAAATGACTCGATCAAAAATATCATGGCTTTGCAAAGCGTGATCAAGTCAAATGAATAAGAAAGTGAGTATTCACTTGAAAGAAATGCTCGATGGTGGTGAGCAAAAGGATGTGGCGTATCAAAATATGGAGAGGGGAATTAATATATATAATGGGTTTGGGGTGTAAAAGATTTTTGTGGCCGTCATATGATGTGATATTTATTCAATCAAATCTATACGGTCCTCTCGCTGTCGAGAGAATTCGTGTTTATTTAAAGCATAAAAATTTCTACACTACTGGATCGATATCACCTATAGCAAAAGGCTGATCTAGTATCTTTGCCGGTGTAGGCAACTGCTCCAACTGCTCTTTCTGTGGCTCTGCCAGATGCGTATGTCCACGGACACCAACGAACTCCAGCAATGCATCCTCCAGCATTCCCATAAGGACTCCACCTGTACCCTGCAGAGAATAGGATGCATCAGTTTGTTGCAAAAAATTCACCCTCGTAATAAAAGTATCCCAAAGAGGATCGTCTATAGAAATATATGAAATAAATAATGGTGGACGATACTTCCCTGGAAATAATCCAATATCCTCACATGCTATGATAGTTGTCTCTGTGGTGTCCTCTCTCAGCTGCTCAGGTAAATCTGGATCATAGGTGTGGACCTCATCAGGATGCTCCTCATCGTCGCCAGACTCATCCCAGCGCACCCTTTGATCATATTCATATGCGTCCATGGATGCTAACTCCTCGCTCTCCTCCTCGTATACGTCCCATCGTGCCTCTTGATCATATGTACGTGTATCCTGCAAAAGGTGCAATGAGTCGTAAAAATCTGAATCAGAGTAAACATCATACACTGGAGGGAAATCAAAGATAAAGGGCGAAGGAGTAAAGGGATCTCCCTGAAGGGGGGCCAAAAGCTCTGTGGGATAGTCCTCTGCGTCAGTGGAAGGATGAGGTGGATGCGAAAGCTCTAATGGAGGAGGGTAGTGCTCGGGATCCTCATGAATGGCTATGTCCTTGTCCCGATGCACGACCTCCTCGGCGATAAACTCTGGCTCCGTGTGTAATGCCTCCTCAAAAGCATGCTTCGGCTCCGTGAGGTAAATAACCTCAATGTCTTCTCCATCTGAATCATCTCCATCCATCCACTCATCGTATGGACTGGCTGTATCTGTGGGTGGGGGAGTGATGACGGTGCAACTCGGCTCTGCAGCAACACGTCCCGAGTGTCTCATCGCAGTTCTCTCATCAGAAGTGGCTGCATCTGTGCCTGGTACCGTTGTCTCCTCAGAGGTGGAAGCATCAATGTCCTCAGCTTGCCGTCCAAGAATCTCATCCAGATACGCATAAAAATGTGTGGTCCATATGATCACAGCCTCAGTGGAAGGTAGAGGTAGCTGCGGAAGCTCAACTGCAGGTGGGCAAGACTCTGGATTTATCTGAATGAGGCTGCCCTCGTCCCAAAGTGCTGCCTCAGTAATGTAATGCTCTGGCTCCTCATGTGATGCCTCCTCATGAACTATCAATGTAGGCTCTCTCTGGAATGGTGATGTTGGCTGCTCATGTGTGTCAACTTGTGGGGATGCATCATGTGGATGGGAATGCCCGCGAGCAATCCAAAAATTTAATCTATCCACCTCAAGACTGACATGGATGTCCTCCTTAATTGTTCCTGTAGCTGAAACATGGTTCATAACAAAATCTGCAAATCGTAGATCAAATGCATCACCTGCTGTAATGCTCTCTGAACCGGTGAACCTCACTGACTCCAAGAGGCCCTCCAATAAGTTCTGAAATGCTTCCTCCTCAAAATCCGTGGTCCACATAATATCATCCATAACACCTGATCAACAAAGATAAATACCTGGAGAAAAATATCAGTGGCACAAAAGAATATGAAAATGATAATAATGTTGGCGGGGGTGAAAATTTCTTTTTGTTAATTAATTTTTTTCGTAGTCTAATCAACCTAATTGTGACAAATTGGCACCCAACGGGAAACACCCCTTGGCAACGGCGCCAAAAACTTGATCGGCCCTGGATATACACCCGGAGAACGATTGTAGTTTTATCTCAAGCGCACGGTCAAGTGGCGAGCGGGTATCGAACACGAGGAGGTGGTGTTGGCTCCAATCTATCCTAGGTTGGTTTGACTTCGAGTGTTTTATTGGTGGAGATGGTTATGGAATGATGTAATGGAAACGGTGGTGGATGTCGGTGTCGGTGATAAAGAAGTCGGTCAAATATCGATTCAAATACAATATAATAAAAGTGTCTAGGGCTAGGGAATTCCCACTACAGATCGTCATACATCATTGTAAATAGTGAATCTCAATATTACTAGGCTTGTGTTGGGGTGAACTAGTCGTAACTGAATAGAGAACCAAGCTCACGCTCTCGCGCTATTGCCGGTCTATAGAAACCTAGGATAGGGCCCAATCTCTTGCAAACCCTAGCCTAAGCCACTAACATTAGGATCGACATCATCGTTCAATCGCCCCTCGAGCCCACTCTCGTGCAAACTCGAGTTACGATCTAGGTTGTGATAGTTCGTATTCGTCCAATCTCTTGCAAATGAATATGGGTATAGATTTATAATAAAAATCCTAGCTTTGGTCCAATCTCTTGCAAATCAAGTCTAGAGAATCTCGATTATAAACCTAAATCGAATATCTAGGCCTTCCCATCGATTAGAATCCAATCTCTTACAAACCCCAATCGATGGAAATCCTTAGCTATCCGTAATAAATCGATCACAACCTAACCTCCTAACAATTCTAGCAATTTAGTAATTCATTCATCACAAATCTGAAATTAGATCCATAAGGTTCATCCCCATGCCCTAGAACAACAAATCTACTCAAGCATAGCAATAACGATATGCGAATCAATAAAAATCATTGCTTGCATACAAAAAGATAGAAAAACAAAGATTCAAATAACAAAGAACAAAATACTTAGCTTTGATGAAGATCTTCAATCCAAATACAAGCTTTTAGATCCAAGAGGGGGCCTAGGGCATGGCCTAACCTCTAAAATAATCCCTAAGAAAACATGTGGGAACCCCCTCTAATGGTGGCAACAAACCCCTTATATAGTCTCCCAAAACCCTAGCAAAAAATCCTAGAAAACCCCTCAAAATCGTGCCCAAAAACAGCCCAAACCGCAACTTAAAATCTGGGCCCGCCGCCTACTCGGCCGAGTGGAACATGTGACTCGGCCGAGTGGAAATTCCAGCACTGCAGCGTCAACTTGCAGAAATTCTCCAGATTTCATCTGACCTCCGATTGCCGCGTTCTTGGCAGCGTTGTAACCGTCATGAAGTCTACTATTAATAATAAATATGATAAAAATACTTTGATTGCTGGAATTATAGAAGATTTCAAAAGAGTGAACGGTTGTCTGAAAATCTGGGCGCTGCGTGTCCTCGGCGTCACTCGGCCGAGTGGACTTATCTACTCAGTCGAGGGGGATTCTCTACTCAGCCGAGTGACAGGCCCTGTAAAATTCCAGTAAGTCGGGGGTCTTTGGGGGTCTGTCTTCGGAGGTGACTCGGCCGAGTGGCTTTACTCGCTCGGCCGAGGGACATTCGGTACTCGGCCGAGTCGGAACCCTCAATCTCCTGACGGATTCCAGTAAGTCGGCTCCTTTGATGGGTGAATTTTCCCGTGCCACTCGAGCGAGGGGATCTCCATACTCGGCTGAGTGGACTATCGTCAATCGGCCGAGTGCACGCTGATTTCCTTCTGTGGTGCGTGTCCGGTCTGGTCGGCTGAGTGGTCTTCTTGCTCGGCCGAGTGAATGCACTCGGCCAAGTGACATGCTGTAGATGCACAATCTTCATCATTTCGCCTCCTCTTCGCTCCTGCGGAGTTCCTTCTTCTTCCACCCATCTTCCATCGTCGTTAGCTCCTCGATAGAGCCATGGGCCAGGCTCCGGTACATGTGCAAGTCCTTTAAGCTCATTTTTGTTTTCGATCGCTCCATATTTTCTGAAATACGACAAAAACAAGAAATCGTGAAAAGCATCGCAATATTGTCGAGTAATCGTGAAAAACACGATATGAGCGATCAAAGTGGCATGCAAACATGCTGAAAAAGGGTGTAAAATACGGAGCGATCAAGCACACATCCACGTCCTTTGCCAAATGTATCATAGAAGACTTCGAATCCTCCTGATCAGTCTGGAATGATCAAAATGGGTGCAATCGTTAACCTCTTCTTCAGTTCTTGGAAAGCATCCTCACATGCTTTCGACCAAACAAACACCACATCATTTCTCGTCAATCATGTTATGGCTCCTGTGATCTTCGAGAACTCTTTGATGAACATCCGGTAGTAGCCAGCAAGTCCCAAGAAACTTCAAATCTTAGTCACAATTTGGGGGACTGGCCAGTTTAGAACAACTGCTACTTTTTCAGGATCAACAGCAATCCCTTCTCCTGATACCACGTGGCCTAGGTACGCCACCTTGTTCAGCCAGAACTCACAACTACTAAGTTTGGCATAAAGCAGATGTCTTCTCAGGGTCTCGAGAACCTTCCTGAGATGTTCTGCATGGTCTATCGCATTCTTCGAGTAGATGAGAATGTCGTCGATGTAGACTACTACGAACTTGTCCAAGTATTCATACAATACTTGGCTCATGAGACTCATAAATACCGCGGGTGCATTGGTCACACCAAACGGCATTACTAAGTACTCATAATGTCTGTATCTGGTCCTGAATGCAGTCTTGAGAACATCATTGTCTTTCACCTTCACTTGATGGTACCCTGTCCTCAGATCCAGCTTCGAATAGACGCTTGACCCCCCCCCCCCCCCCCCGAGTTGATCGAAAAGATCGTCGATGCACGATAGAGGGTACTTGTTCTTCACGGTGACTTTGTTCAGCTCGCGGTAATCGATGCACATACGTAGGGATCCGTCTTTCTTCTTCACCAGCAATATAGGAGATCCCCAGGGGGATATACTGATTCGTATTCATCCTTTCTTCAGAAGAACATCTAGTTGGGCCCGTAATTCTTCTAGCTCGGATGGTGCTAAACGATATGGTCCCTTGGACATCGGTTGGGCTCCTGGCATTAGTTCGATGGAAAATTTGAGGGTGCGATCAAGAGGCAAACCTGTAAGGTCGTCTGAAAACACATCTATGAACTCTCGAACCACCTCTGGTCATCGAGCTCAGCTTCCACTGCGGCTGCTATTGCTTCGACTGACCTGTCTCTGTACTCCATTGGGCCTACCAATCTGCTTCCACTAATCTCGAACTTTGGATGATCAAGAATCTCGAAGAATATCCTCCTTCGACGACAGTCGATGGTGGCATGGAAAATTCCCAACCAATCCATCCCGAATACAACATCAAAGTTAGGATATCTATCATCATGAAATCAGCAAATAACGCTCGCCCACATATCACCACTGGGCATTGAGGATTCCCATTGGTCGACTTTATCACTCCGCCACCCGTATTGACGTTCCAACTGGATGCTAAAGGTTTGACAGGAACGGTGTAGGTGCGAACAAATTGACTCGCCAGAAAGCATTCTGATGCTCCCGAGTCGAACAAGGAGAGTGCATGTTTCTCAGCTACTAATATGGCACCTAGGTTATTAACACTAATCTAAGCAACCAATGCTAATGATAGAAATAAAATACTAGCTATGCTAGAAATATACTTGTGATCACTTGACCGATAGCCTCGGCCTCTTCGATAGTCATGGTGTAAGCCTGGAGTTTCGGTGGTGGATGCTGCCTTGCTTGCTGAAACACCCTCTACTGGAGAGGTAGAGGTGGACGCTGTGGAGCGTTCCCAGTCGGGGCGGCATGGGTAGCTGGAGCTGGAGCACGTGGCTTAAAATGTGGGCAATCCCTAGTCATGTGTCCTGACACCCTACAAACCAGACAAAGGCCTAAAAGACTTTGACACTCAGACTTAACGTGCCCAGTCTTCCCACAATAGTGGCAGATCAGTTGGGACTGCTGCTGTTGTCCTGGCTCCTTAAACCGAGTCTGCTGAATAGGGCAGTGCATCCGTGGCCGTCTGCTTGGCCCAGCATGGGTCGGCGGGGGCCTCACAGAAGTTGCCAGTCTAAGCTCTTCCTCCGCTTCCTTCTCGACCATCTCATGGTTATAGGCAATGGTCAGAACTGCAGCATGTGTGGTCGGACTAGCAGTGACCAACTTCCTCCGAATCTCAATGTTGAGCCCCCTGCTGGAAATGTTGGTCTCGAGTCAATGCATCTGCAACCATCTCCGGGGCAAACCTGTTGAGCCTGGAGAACTCAGTGTCATACTGGTTTACAGTCATCGAGCCCTGCTTCAGGTTGATAAACTTCTTCCTCATCATGATCTTTTCCTGTGGCAGAAAATATTGGGCGTTGAATGTATTGGTAAAGACATCCCATGTAATCGGTAATCCCAAACGGTCCTCTACCACCTGCCACCACTCGTAAGCACCATCAATCAGTTACCTCTTGGTGGTAGCCACCAATGCTTCTTCTCGAATCTGAGATGATCTCAGATCATCAGTGATGCTCCTGAGCGATTCCTTCGCTTGTAGATGGTTCTCAGTCCCAACGAAGGTCTTCGGGTTCATTGCTCGAAAGTGGTAAGCACTCGTGTCAGCTTTTGGCTCTCTAAGAAAAGCATGTCCAAGCTGCTAATGAAGGGTATAAATACCCCGCATGAAATCTTCTGTAGTCATTGGTGCAGTTGGGAGTGTTGTCGTGTCTGGACCGTTAGCTCGATTACCAGCATAATTCTGGTTGGGTCCTCCATTTAGGTGATTGGGCCCAGATCTAAAAGCACCGTCCTTACTTCCTGAAGTGTTCCTTTCCATTTCTTACATGTGTTTCATAAGGTTTGATCAGTTCCATTGAGTATTTTATACGGCACATTCTGAACTTCCTGTACTGTTCATGTGGTATTTAGCACAAACCTGCATGGGCCACCAAACTTGTAACAACCCACTCCTGGGGCCGATTACTATTTGAAACATGCGCAAGTCCTGCTATGCACCAATGAAGTCAATACAGGGTTCGTTGCAAAAATATGCCAAATACTCATATATGCAAATGAAATACAACATTATTACGAACCAGCATCGTACAGAAAAGGAAATACAAACCGAATACAAATACATACCAAGCCACACTCTGAAAACATAAAATAACGTAACACACTCACACTCACTCTCAGTAACCAGCGTCCTCCTGGTCAAACTCAACTACAAACTCAGCGTCTATTAACTCAAGTGTCACCTCTTCAACCTGTGCAATATCTGGCTGGTCCACCACAAAAAGAAGGGTCGCCAGGATCAGACGTAACTCAAAGTATCTCTAGCATGAAATTTAAAACAATATACAAACATGGAAACTAACAGAGACTTGAAGTAAAAGAGCATACTATGATGGTATGAAAAATATGGAAGAAATATAGCTTTGCAGATTTACGACTTTCACAATTTATCAGCAATTAAAAGAAACATTATTAAAGAGGGTAATTTTTAGATTTAGGGTAATTTTTAGAAATAATATCAAATTTCGACCAAAAAAAATATTCTAAAAAATCGACCAAGTTTCGACACGTCAGCGGCGAGGCGTGTGGCCTCGTCGGTGGATGGGCTAGTGTGGATGGGCTAGTGTGGCAAGTGCGGCATTTTTGGCCGCACTTGCCAAGTGCGGCCAAAATGTTGAGGCCTGTACTTCCCAAGATATGCCAACTAAAGCACTAAGGCAGTAGACAGTTTCCAAAAAGAGCTTTTTTGGCCGCACTTGCCAAGTGCGGCCAGGTTTTGGCCGCACTTGGCAAGTGCGGCAAAAAAATCCGCACTTGGCAAGTGCGGTATTGTCGGCCTCGCCGCTGACGTGGCGAAATTTGATCGATTTTTGAGAATTTTTTTGGTCGAAAATTGATATTATTTCTAAAAATTACACTAAATCTAAAAATTACCCTATTAAAGATGACAAGGTTACGAGGGTATAATTGTGCCGAAACTAGATCGTGACTTATAAAGCATAGTACAGTGAGCAACCAAGAGTCCCATCTCATAACATAGGTGCGCGTACTCAGGTTAAACCAAAACTGTGCAACAAATACGATACTGTTCAATAATCTGTTATTCATGTCTGTGAATTTGTCACCAACGAGCGGGACAACAACAACAAAGCCTGAACTGGTCGCTCCCGCACATTTGATATTATAAGTTAACCCAAAACACCAAGAGTCTGTGATGTTACGAGTCATTTTCTAGATTGTCGCATTTTACAGTCCAGTATAACACGTAGTCCGATCAATTCTTTTATGATACTATGCAGTTTATCAAGCTTATATAACTGTTCAAATGAAACACTTTGAAAACGAAATGAAACTAGTTTTAACATGCATTTATTATAGTTTTTAAACCCATAGTTAGGGTACGAAGAGTTACAGATACGATGTGTCATGAAAAGCGCGGTTCGTTCAGCAGTATGGATACCTGGGTCCACATGTGTTACGAGACAAGTTAGTTACACAACTTATAAAAGCAACTTATATATTCATACTAATATACTAATACATAGCTAATATACTAATATATTAATACTAATATACCAATATTAATACTAACATTAACTTAAAATAATTTATAATGAAAATATAAAACTAACTTAGATTAGCTTAAGCTAAAAAAATTTATAACTAATTTATAAATTAAAACTTAAAAACTTAAATATATATATATATATTAATAACTTATAATCTATTAATAACCTATAACTTACAATATCTCTCCCCACACCGCTCTTCTCAGATCTGTCTCCTTCTTCCTCTTCACTTATCTATTTTTTTCTTTGTGTTGCAGGAGAGAGGAGAGAAGGGGCACAGCCAAGGGAGGTCGGGGTAGCGGCTAGAGGGTTCCAGGCGGTAGACAGGCGGGCTTCGAGCTGAGGCGCGTGCAGGCGATGGGTCTGCGACGGCCAGGCACGCGCGGGCGGCAGCACAGGTGGCGGGCAGCGGGTGGTGATGTGTCCATATTTTACATGTTTTTATCGCATCATTTCATGTCATATTCGCCTCCAAACTCCATATTTATATATATAATCGCGATTCTAACGCCATATTCGAGTTTTGTATAGCTTTATGGATTTTCAGGAGTTTCGGAGTGAATTGGAGCTATTTTGGGACATGAACAGATTCGACACGTCCGAGACGTCATTGGCAAGGCTCCATGGGAGTTCGTTGAGGTATGGAAGAAGATCGGAGGAGAGGAGGAGAAGAGAATGAGAGATGGCAAAGTTCAGTTCAGTTTTCCAGGTGACTCGACCGAGTAGCATCAGCTACTCGGCCGAGCTGACACGCAGAAATCACACAGGAAATGGCCACACCCTACTCGACCGAGCAGACAGCCGACTCAACCCAAGTCGCACCAAACAGATGATGATTTTAAGCTTTTCTCCAAGGCATCCTAGCTCGACCGATCAGCTCACCTACTATACCCAAGTCGTCAAGAAACAGAGCATCGTTTTGGAGGAAGTTCCGATCTACTGTAGCTCGACCGCATAGGGGGGCCACTCGAACGAGTAGCACGTATCACCCAGAAGGAGAAGCATCAGCAAGCGGAGCCTGAAGCCGACTCGACCGATCAGCTCCGCTACTCGGTCGAGAGCGCGATGCAACCAACCTAGTAGGTGGGCCCAAGTGCCCAGACTTTTTGAGATTTTTTGGGATTTCTATCCGATGCATTTAAGCATGTTTTAGCTCTATTTTTAAAGAGATCAACATTGGAGAAGCTTTTAGTTTAGTTTTAATTAGGTTTTAGAGAGTTTGTGCCGTCGCTATTTTTTGTGAAGCAAAGCTTTGCTTTTTATTGTTATTTCATGCACGAAATCTTTTTTTTAATTCTCTTTGGATTGCTATTGCTCCACGATGCGTTGGTAACATTTATCTAAACTTTCTATTGATTTAGATGTTTTCTATTGCCATGATGAATTCCATTGCATCTATTGAATCTTTTGTTGTATTTCTATGATGCGTGAGTAGTTTCATCTAGGGCTAATGGATTAGCCCATGGATTTTAGGATTTAGATGCAAAATTAGGTTTTTTAGGTTGTGTTGGTATTAAAGGGACGTATTTTGGTTGATCTTGCAAAGCTTTTAGGAGAACTAATACTTAGATCGTGCCCACGGTCGGTAGAATCGATTGACTTAAGGAGTATCCTATAGGCTTAATTAGGGAGTTAGTGGATTTAATTGGGACTCGTGACCATGCCCGGCTTGTGTCTTGATGGGATCCACCGACGAACTATATTACTAATTGACGGCTACCGCTATTGCATCAATGAGAGCTACCAAAATACATCGAACATCTAACCCACGAGAGTGGCATGAGCTGAGATCATTCTGTTCACGAGAGTGGCATGAATATTGTCAATTCTTATTGCACGTATCGGGTGCACCTGTCGCGAGAGCGGGGTTAATGCGATACATTAGATTCATGGTGCTTAGAGCCAAGATTCCACATCTTGGATGCCACAATCCCTAATAAAGCCAATGCAACGTAAGAGTCTTAACCAAGCATCGACATCCGACGATCCTAGTGCTGAGTCCTAAAGCCCTAGTCTTTATTAATTGTTCACAATTTTAAACAAACAATCTCTTGAATCCGACTGCTACCTAAATTCTGAGATGCTAAAATAGCCCAGGACAATAACATCTCTACCTTCCTTGTGGGATTGATATCTTTTATACTATTACTTAACACCGTACGCTTGCGTAAAGTGTCGGAAATTTGCATTTGGGATACATCTAGCACTTGGCATTCGTGCCATTGCTAGGTGGCTTCTAGGTGTTAGTTTCGGGAGCATCAAGTTTTTGGCGTCGTTGCCGGGGAGGGTAACAGTGTTACTTGAGTTATTTTTCTATTGACGAATTTGCAAATCTTATCATCTATCATCTTTCTGTCCTTTTATTTTCTTTTTATGCTTTTGTTACTAACGCTTCTCTCCATCCAATATTCTTCATAAGAAATCAGGTATAATGGAGATGTAAGTGCACTGGAGCAGTGATTCTGATAGTGACTCAGATGGGTTTAGCTTCTCTCCATACCAAGTGATTTGGGTTGAATATTGCATATTAAACACCATATTTAGCCATATTTTGTGCTTATATGATGCTTAATTTGTCTCTAATACGTTCGTATTTTGTATATCGTCCTTTATTAGAGAAATCACTTGATTTAAGCACAAAACAGTAATAAACTGAGTATTTCTGCACCTTTTATATTTTTCGTGGCTAGATCTCGATCTCACGATTCCAACGACTATTTATTTGTATTTTTCTGAGATCTGTGCTAATTACTGTGAATTTTTGAATGCAGAATACAAATTAAATGAGAAATATGCAAGAAATACTCTCAAAATACGAATATACGGCGCCCCGCACAAATCTTGGCGGCCACATGGCATTCATCCGCTCCGCCCCGCTCGAATCCGACGCATCTAAGAGAGCGGGCGATGCGGCTCTTTATCAGCCACATGATCCTCATCCAATGGCTCGCATCAACTACGAATTCGATTCGAATTCGAATCCCGCTCGTGCCACGTGGCGGAACCAGGGTCGATCCTGCATTGGAACCAGTGGCTAGGATCGTGTGAAGGTGAAACGAAGCGAAGGAGCGATATACATGTCCCGCAGACACGTTTCGAGATCGTGACCGCTCCTGCTCAAGATCCAACGGCCGTGAAGTCACCCAATTCAAATTGGCGACATACATATACTACGGGGCGACGCGGCTCTTTCTCAGCCGCTAGATCTTCGATCCAACAGTCACGAAGTAATCCGAGCTGCGCTCGGATGCAGTGCGAATGCGGGCGCGGAACGGGCGAGGATCCGTTTAGGGGGGACACGTGGCGCACGGATGTTGAATCCCGCATGGATGAGCAGTCAAGGTTTGATCCGATCGCAAAATAATGGATCCGAGCGGGTTTCGAGTGTATTTTGAGCGATTTTGAAGCATCCACAACCGACTTAAAGCCCCTGCAAATACCCTAGTATTCTAGAGGGTATTCTACAGCCTTTTGGGGCGTATTCTGGCGTATTTTGGGGCTTTTGAGGCGGCTACTATGTGTATTTCTCTGAGGAAAGTTGCTGATAAATTCTAGAGGCTGTTTTTCTTATTTTCAGAGAGTTTGGGTGTCTATCTTGGAGTTTTTGTGATAAATTCTTGAATTTATACTCCGTATTTGGTGCTTTTTCATTGTATTTCGATACTTGAACGATGTATTCACCTATGAAATCTGATTTTTCCTGCACCATGAATAGCTAATCTTCTTGTGCTATGGTTGTGATGTAATTAGGAGTATGTAATCGTGGAATTTCATGTCTTTAGCCTTATTATCATGTTAAAATTGCTCGTAACGTTGATTTCCACATCGTATTTGTTGGGTATTTTTCATCGTGGATATTATTGATGTCCCTTAAGGCAAAATAAAGCTAGTTAGTTCATGTTCTCTAATTTGGGCATATAATTTCGCTCATCGTTTAATGAAATCAACGTTGCTAGTAATGCGTATACGGCTATTTTAACTAGTTTTTATCGATTCGTCTTCCGACGTCTTCACGCCTTGACTGGGTGAAGCGTTGTGTGATATTAAAAGACATGATATTTCAGCGATTATAAACTCCTAATGAAATCACAACCATATCATATTCATCTCATTGATAGCCAAACTTTCGTAACACCGTACTATTTTTTAGGAGTCACTCTTTTGATACCGATCATTAAATCATTTTTTACCTTCACAAAGGTGGTTGCTTTCTCATCCATATATTCTAATTGATAGTTGAATTTGTGTTATCTCAGGTCGACTTGTCCCGTGGATTCGATTTTGGACTCTCCAGGTACTACTTGCACGATCTCCTACGCTTGGGAGTATTAGCTCACACTATTTTGAGTCAAATAAAATATATGGATGAGAAAGCAACTACCTTTATGAAGGTAAAAAATGATTTAATGATCGGTATCAAAAGAGTGACTCCTAAAGAATAGTACGGTGTTGCGAAAGTTTGGCTATCAATAAGATGAATATGCTACGATTGTGATTTCATTAGGAGTTTATAATCGCTGAAATATCATGTCTTTTAATATCACACAATGCTTCACCCAGTCAAGGCGTGAAGACGTCGGAAGATGAATCGATAAAAACTAGTTAAAATAGTCGTATACGCATTACTAGCAATGTTGATTTCATTAAACCATGAGCGCAATTATATGACCAGATTAGAGAACATGAACTAACTAGCCTTATCAGGGTCTAGCCTTAAGGGACATCAATAATATCGACGATGAAAAATACCCAACAAATACGATGTAAAAATCAACATTACGAGCAATTTTAACATGATAATAAGGCTAAAGACATGAAATTCCATGATTACATACTCCTAATTACATCACAAACATAGCACAAGAAGATTAGCTATTCATGGTGCAAGAAAAATCAGATTTCATAGGTGAATACATCGTTCAAGTATCGAAATACAATGAAAAAGAACCAAATACGTAGTATAAGTTCAAGAATTTATCACAAAAACTCCAAGATAGACACCCAAACTATCTAGAAATAAGAAAAATAGCCTCTAGAATACAGCAACTTTTCTCAGAGAAATACGCACAGTAGCCGCCTCAAAAGCCCCAAAATACGCCAGAATACGCCCCAAAAGGCTGTAGAATACCCTCTGGAATACTAGGGTATTTACAGTGGCTTTAAGTCGGTTGCGGATGCTATAAAATCGATCAAATTACGCTCGAAACCCGCTTATTTTGCGATCGGATCAAACCTCGACCGCTCATCCATGCGGGATTCAACATCCGTGTGCCACGTGTCCCCCTTAAACGGATCCTCACCCGCTCCGCACCCGCATTCGCACTGCATCCGAGCGCATCTCGGATTACTTCGTGACCGTTGGATCGAAGATCTTGCGGCTGAGAAAGAGCCGTGTCGCCCTGTAGTATATGTATGTCGCCAATTCGAATTGGGCGAATTCACGGCCGTTCGATCTTGAGCGAGAGCGGTCACGATCTCGCCACGTGTCCACGGGACATGTATATCGCTCCTTCACTTCGTTTCACCTTCACACGATCCAAGCCGTTGGTTCCAATACAGGATCGACCCTGGTTCCGCCACGTGGCACGAGCGGGATTCGAATCCGAATCGAATTCGTAGTTGATGCGAGCCGTTGGATGAGGATCTTGTGGCTGATAAAGAGCCACATCGACCGCTCTCTTAGATGCGTCGGATTCGAGAGGGGCAGAGCGGATGAACGCCACGTGGCTGCCAAGATTCATGCGAGGAATCGTATATTCGTATTTTGAGAGTATTTCTTGCGTATTTCTCATTTAATTTGTATTCTGCATTCAAAAATTCACAGTAATTAGCAAGATCTCAGAAAAATACAAATAAATAGTCGTTGGAATCGTGAGATCGAGATATAGCAATGAAAAATATAAAAGGTGCAGAAATACTCAGTTTATTGCTGTTTTGTGTTTAAATCAAGTGATTTCTCTAATAAATAACGATATACAAAATACGAACGTATTAGAGACAAATTAAGCATCATATAAGCACAAAATAAGGCTAAATAGGGTGTTAAATATGCAATATTCAACCCGAATCACACCCCCCAGCTAGCGATTTGCTATTCCCTCGCAAAAAGAGCGATTAAGTCGAATGATTAATAAAACAGTAATTTCTATCAATCGCTTATGGCATGGCTCAATAATACGATTTTCAACATGATTTAGACCATCAATATACACAATCCAGAATAAGATCAATCACATGATATTTTCTCTATTTTAATTTGAATAAATAACATGCAAGCATCGTTTTGCGCAAGCGAAAGTTTAACACATCGTTATATTCTAGTCTTCTTATTTTCAAGGAGTTGGTGATCGCGCCCCGGATACACACCCGGGACGAGACTCGCTAGTCTTACCGCAAGCGCACGGTGTAGCGGCGAGCGGGTATCGAACACGAGGAGGGCAAATGACGGTGTCTTCTTCAATTCACCTGGCTATAAGAACAGTCGAGAAATATTCGCAATAAAGCGGTCACAGTCTTTCAATTGTATAAAGAAAATATCAAATTAATAAAAATGCCTAGGGATAGGGAATCCCCACTAAAAACTGTATCTCGTCATTGTGATTCGTAGGTTTCACAATTGCTAGACTTGAAATTCAGGTGAACTAGTTGCAACTAAATGTGGAACCAAGCTCACACTCTCGCGCTATTGCCGGTCTATAGCAAACCTAGGGTCGGGTCCAATCTCTTGCAAACCCTAACCTAGGCAAGCTAGCGTGAAGAACAACATCATCGTCCAATCGTATCTCGAGCCCACTCTCGTGCAAACTCGAGCTACGACCTAGGTTGGGATAGTTCCTACCCGTCCAATCTCTTACAAACGGGTATTGGTATAGAATTGCAATCGAAAACCCTAGTTTCGGTCCAATCTCTTGCAAACCGATTCCAGAGAAACCCAATTGTAACCCAATTCGAATTTCTAGGGCTTCCTATCGAGTTGGGATCCAATCTCTTGCAAATCCCAACCGGTATGAATCCCTAGCTATTCGTATTAAATCGATCCCAAACTAACCCTAATCAATTCTAGCAAGAATTTCACCAGTTCATCACAAATTAGAAATAGGGTTCGTAGGGTTCATCCCTACGCCCTAAGACGATAAAGCTACTCACAATTCATAATGCAAATCATTAGAAATTCAATAATAAAAACAATAGAATTCATTGCAATAGACAATATATCAATAAAAATGAGGTTTTTGATAGAAAGAGAGACAAACCAATGAAGATTCAATAGCATCCAACAAAATAGAGCTTTTTATCTCTCCCCAAAGAACTAAATCTAATCTCCTAAAAAGTAATCAAAAAGGCTGCCAAAAGTATGAGAAAAGCTCTCTAAACTAGGTTAAAATCTGGGGTTAAATACCCCCCAAAATCGCCCAAAAACTGTGACAGAATTGCCCCTGCGCAGCTTGAAAATCGCACTTTACGCTACAGGAAGCACGACGCACTCGGCCGAGTGACAAATGTCACTCGGCCGAGTGACAGACCCTGACGGATTCCAGTAAATTCGGACTTGTGGGGGTCGTCTCCTTGGGAGTCACTCGGCCGAGTGACTTTCTTCACTCAGCCGATGTGATTTCTTCATTCGGCCGAGTCGGAACTCGGGAGCTGACTGACGGATTACAGTAACTTCGGGATTTTTGCTTGCCGTCGTCGATGCCACTCGGGCGAGTGGTGTCTCCGTGCTCGGCCGAGTGGTCTGGCGATGCTCGGCCGAGTGCACGCTGATATTCAATCTGCTCCGTGTCTGATCTGGCCGGTCGAGCGGGCTGTCGATGTTCGGCCGAGTGACTCCTTCACTCGGCCGAGTGGCATGCTGAAAATGCACAATCTTCGTATTTTTGCTTCCTCGTCGCTCCTACGACGTTCTTTCTTCTTCCACTCCTCTCCAATCGCAGAATTCCCCTCAAAAGAGTCACGGGTGACACTCCGGAGTGGGTGCATCTCAGAATCACTCCAAATCGCTCCAAATCTCCTGAAATTCGACAAAAACAAGAAATCGTGAAAAGCATCGCAATATAGTCGAATAATCGTGAAAAACATGATACGAGCGATCAAAATGGCATGCAAACATGCAGAAAAAAGGTGTAAAATATGGAGTGATCAAAATTTCCCAAGCTTACCTCTTACTCGTCCTCGAGGAAGATGAGTAAAAAAGCGAACCTGGTGGATAAAGATAATGGAAGCGATGGAAAAAATGGAAAATGAAAAATGAAAAACAAAATAGAAAACGAAGAAGTAAGCTGTTAGATCATTTTTCTTAGGACGTGGGTTTTGATTACTCATATAGCACGCATCGAATATAAAACACATGTCAAAGACTTTTATCTCGATATCATGGTATAATGGTGCATTTGAAATAGAAAACCCAAGAATATCAATATTGCCTGAAAATTGGAATAATTCTAGAATTAACATCGTCTGAAGCATCTAAAGCGGTATACAAAATCGTAGATCACACACTTTTCAATTGAATGCTTTCTATAAGGAGTATAAGAGATATCACATAATAGAGTAGTAAGAATAGAAAAGTGTGGTTTTCATGAAATGAATGCTAAGCGTAGATTTCTGGATTTCGTGAAACTTTTAGTAATCTCGCCGAATATAAAATATTACTTAGCCTAGCTTGTCATGCACCGTCAAGTAGTCGCTCTCTCACACATCATTGGATCCTCTTCCCCAAGCTTATCCATAAGCGTAGTGACATAAACAAAACAATATTTACATTCCCCGTTTCTTTTGAAGCTCCAAAAGTAAAAGAAATAAAAATAAAAGCAAAAGAGGGAAGAAAGAGAGAAAGGGTATGAGATGTGATCGTTTTCGAACTTCTTTTCTCTTTTCTTTTCTTTTTCTCAGATATTTTTCTTTTTCTCTCTCTTTTTTTTTCGAATAACATATATACACAAATGATCCCAAATCAAAAGAGAAGGATATACAAGTATTTTTTCTCTGGTTTTGGGGAATTTGGAGCATTGGATATAATAACGGGGGAATGCCAATAATAGAATTGCTAAGGGGAGATTCACCAATGAATTTAAAATAGAGAAATAATGTTCAAGTTATGTGGAGAAAGAAATAAATGTATCTCTCGGTTCACTCTATATGACGTGCATGACAACTTCAGCAGGGTAATTTAATCTACTCAGTTTAATCTCAAAAAGCAAACTAGTCCAGATATATCAATGCTAGCAACATTCAATCAACCTGAAGTGAAGCGTACAAATCATGCAATAAGAAGTGATATGAGAAAAGAAAGCAGTACTCCAGATATAAGCAATCAATGCGTGAATCTTGGTGTGTTTTCTACGATAGCATACATATGAATCATCAGACATCAGCTAATAGTAGAATTTCATCCATTTTCATACGGAAAAAGAAGTGGGCTACTATTTCTAAATGCAAAGCAGAACATAGCATATGATATCAGAAACAAAAGCTATGGCATGACAAAATTAGCATGCATATAGAGAAAAGCTAACACCACGTCATCGTCATCACAGAAAAATCATCTCTAGCAAAAGATGAAAGAAATAAAGATAAAAGAAAACAGAACTATTCACAATGCAACACACAAAGAAAATAAGGAAAACGTGATGCATGGTAAAAAAATGAAAAAGTGATGAAAAATGGGTGCAAAAGCGGAAAAAGCGTGAAAAAACTAAAAATAAAGGTGATAAAAGCAAAAAAATGTGAGAACTCACTCCCCCAAGCTAAAGTGCACAGTGTCCTCAATGTGCAAAGTGTGGCACACCGAGAGACGTGAAATGGGTGGGGTGGGTGAGGATGCATGCATGATACAAAAAAGGAAAAATAAACAGAAAATATGATGCGGATGTGATGCATGCAAAGATCAGAGTGATGCGGATATGTGTCACCAAAAATACTCTCCCTCTCTCCCAAAAAAGATATAGAGTGATATGATCATGGCAGGGACCAGAACAGTGTGGAGGAGGGGGGGCAGAAAATATCTCTAGGACTAGCACAGAATGGGCAGCATAACGACAAAAATATCAATGGCATCAAGAGTGTGCCTAAGCTGGTGGTGCTGCACCATCTCCGTCCTGTGGCGGAGGTGGGGGTGGAGTTGGGGGTGGTGGGATCTGCTGGGTGGGTGGGTGTAGTGGAGGCAGTCGTGCCAGGATCTGATTCAGGCAAGCCTGAATATGGGGAAGCATGGCGACGCGAGACTGCACGGAACTGACCGTGGCAGAGAGAGCCCTAAAGTCGCCTCTGAGTCCACTCACAGCCCCCTCTAGAGCCTGAATGCTCTAAAGTAGAGTGTCAGGGGGTGGTGGAGCGGAGGGACGAACAGGTCTAGGCTGTGAAGAACGGGGCTGTCTGACACGGGCAGTGTAAATAATCGGGCCATCAGGTATGTGCGGAAAAGGTACTGTGCTCACTAGTGGATGCCCAGCCTTAGTGTGAGGCTGGGACGCAGGCTGGGACGAGGAGGCAGCAGTAGTAGTGGTGGAAGACAAAATCGACGATGAGGAAGAGGGAGAGGTCAGTGACACAGAAGCGGAGACAGACGTCACGACACTCTCAGAAAGGACAGCTGCGGTGGAGACAGAAGGGTCGACCACTGGGGAGGAAGTGTATGGACCAAAAGGTGACACCCCAGCGGTCAGTAAACTAGACAGGGTCTCCATAACGGCAGAGAAGGAAGACTCGCCGCTCTCAAGGATAGTGGGTGGACGCTCGGGAAGAAGTGAGTAAATAGGCTCAACCGAGATAGGCACAGCAGTGGTGGGGGTGGTGGTAGACGTGGTGGACGTGGTGGATGACTCAGCAAGGGCATTCCCGACACCGACAGAAGTGTGGATAGAGGTACCGGGAGGTGCAGATAGTGAAGGCTCAGGTTGAGGGATCACGGGGTCGACGGGTGCAGGGGGTGCCTGCTCAGCTCCCTCGGCCTCCAGCACGTAGGCGGAGGGGATTAGGAGATCCATCTCCGGAAGCCAGTCCCCGTTTGCCGGTCCTACATGTGTCCGAGCGGGGCTCGGGAGGATCATGTAATTGACACTAAAGGGACCGTGCAACCATACCCAGTGCCGCTGGCCGTGGGGACAAAGCATCTTCATCCGGGCCATAACATCTATCGAGAGTGAAGTGGGGCCCGGGGCTCGTCGCAGGTCGTGAGGTAGGTCCACGCCGGTCATAAGGGCTAGAAGCGTAATTAGACCGCCGCAGCAAATAGGTGAGCGAGCGCCCACCGAAATGATGATGTGGTCTAAAAACCAGCTAGCAATATCAATCTCAACGGCTGGGACCAGGTCGTCGCTACCCCTATCCAGAACTCTAGGGCGAGTCATCTCATAGAGCATGTAGAGCTCAGGCGTAGACATCGTCCCAGGCTCGTACCTCGCTAGGAAAGTGGTCGCCATGAGGCGCTGTGTTATGCGGAGGCAGGGGTGCAAGATGGTTGAGGCCTTGGCCCTACTAGGGTCAAAGCCAAGTGGGGAGCCCGTGATCCGTGTCCAGAATGTGGAAGTGTCGAACGACAAGGGTGGGATGTGCGTGGGCGCGTAGGCACGGTCGGGAACAGGGACAGCGGGCCACTGGAAGAACGCACGAAGCATGTCGAGAGTGACCTCGCACTCTCGATCCATCAGGTGGAATGTGCATCCCCCAGCGGTCCGGTCAATAGAGCTCAGGACCTCTAGTGTCGGGCGGATGTAAGTATCCGTCGACACCGACAAAAAATCATGCCATCCCACGTTGTCGTACAATATGAGCAGCCCCTCTAGTACCCCTAGGCGGTCAAGGTCTGCTAAGTGTGCGAACCTAGAGGGCACTATCAAGCGCTGGGCGATACGCTCAAATCGGACGCGCTGTGCATCGTTTCTAAACGTGATCCCCAGTGGCCCGACGGCAGGAGCCGGTGGGGACAGGATCGGCTGGATAGGCTGTGTGGGTGGTGGTGGCAGTGGTGGGCTAGGTGGAGGGGAGTCCTCCCTAGCGTGAGAGGGACCGGGGTCATCGGTTCGCCTCTGCTTGGGGGCGGATCCCCGTGTGCGTGGCCTAGTACGGGGCGGCATGTGTGCCACAAGTACTCACCCAACAAAAAATAATATGCGGTGTGCTAAATAATGGAACGAGTGTACCTGAACACGCCGTGAGAGCAAATCAGCAAGTGCATGCGAAGAACGCCGCCTCCGCGAAGCCAAAACCGTGTCCAGAAGCTCCCCAAAGCTCTCCCAAGATAGCCTGCAAATCAAACAATGATATCAGCGGGTAATATTCGAAATACATGGAGGAGATGGGGTATAATATATAGATAAGAAATTTAATTTGAGTTTTGGGCTCAAAGGGTCTACGGATCAAGAGAAACGGGGAGAAGAGGGGGTTTTGGGGCAAACCGAGGCTATAGGGGGCGGTGGAGGGTGGCGCCGGCGAGGTGGTGCGACGGCCGACCGGCGGCGAGGTGAGAGAGAGCGGTCCCGGGTCGGAGGGAGTTGATTCGGGCATGGGGATGTTGCAGTGGGCGAGGGAGACGAAGCAGCGGAGAGCTCGGGCGAAAACGAAGAGATTTGGGTTTTTAGAAAATCGCGCCCATCGCTCAGTTTATTTATAAATTGTTACGACTCGGCCGAGTGGAAATTTCACTCGGCCGAGTACGTAAACGAAAAAAAAATTTGAAAATCTCGTTCCCACTTACAACTCGGCCGAGTGGCATTTGTTCACTCGGCCGAAGGGAGAAACTCCGTTCGGCCGAGTGGCACTGCCACTCGGCAATTTCCGCCCTAGGGGGTATCCGTTTCACTCGGCCGAGTGACTAACTGTACTAAGCTGAGTAGCAATTAATACTGAAATGCACAAAAAAGGACAGAGAGTTGGTTTCGCAGACTTCCCTGGTTGATGCCCCACTCGACCGAGTGGGGACCTTTGCTCGGCTGAGTGGCATATGATGCTCGGCCGAGTGGCATGCTGTTTTCTGCTTTGGGGCTCCGTTTTCGCTCTACTCTCTGTTTTTCTTCCTCCAGTTGGTTTCTTTCTCTTCCTAAGCCTTGAGCGCATTCCTGGAGCGCTCTTCTTTACCTCGGTCATCCTCCATATGATAGATCTCCTTTTTTCATCTCCTGTCATAGAAATTAAGACCCGTTGTCACGGATTTTATGGGCAATTGACTCAAAACACTAATAAAGTCTAAAACAAAAGTGAAAACCAAAATAAAAATAATGCAAAAACCATCGGGTTGCCTCCAGACAAGCGCTCGTTTAAGGTCTTGAGCTCGACCCCTTTGGATTTTCAATTTAGCGCGGGATGTTGGGTGCATATGAGATGCACCCGTCGAATTTGTCGGGAAGACCGCTCGGATTTATATCGTGGTGGTGCGTGGCCTTCCTCAGTGCCCCTTCATCATGGGCAATGTTGGGGAATGGCTCCCCAAGCTTGAGCTTTTTCCGGTCTTTGACTTCACCGGTGACACCGATCTTCGAATCGGTGGAGCTTTCTTTGGATTCTTCAATGTCGAGAGCTTGCAAAGCTCCCGTATTCTCGCGACATCAGCGTCGCCATCATCATTCGCCGTGGAGCTATTGGGAGAGTCCTCCATCTTCTCTTCTTCGACCAAATCTTGGCCTTCTTCAAAGCCGTCATCGTGGAGTGCACCGATGGAGTGGGGGATAGCCTCTTCTATAACCTCGTCGAGGAGGTCCACATAATCTAGCTCCTCATGATATGGCATGTGCTTCATAGCCTTTGGTATATGGAGCTCGACTTCAATGTTGCCGACGTTCAAGTTAAGAGTCCCCTCCCACACATCGACTATTACACCCGCGGTGGCGAGGAATGGGCGTCCAAGTATGAGCGATGTGTCACCCTCCTCCTTGATATCCATGATCATAAAATCACAAGGTAAGCATATGCCTCCCGGAACTTGGAGTGGGATGTTCTCCGCGATCCCAATCGGCCTAGTGATCCGACCGTCCGCGAGTTGAATCCTTATGTCGGTCGGCTTTAAATCGGTTCCAGTGTTCAACTTCTGGAACATGGTGAGAGGCATGAGGCTCACACTAGCGCCCAAATCAACCAATGCTTTTTGTAAGGGGACGCCTCCTAGTGTGCAAGGAATCCGAAAGCTCCCGGGATCTTTAAATTTGGCGGGCTCCTTTTCCTTCCTAGTGAACCAAGTTCCTTATTCCGCGATCATGATTTTCTCTTTCCTTTTCCTTCCCGTAATCAAGTCCTTTAAGAACTTTGCGTAGGATGGGATTTCTACTATGGCATCAAGGAAAGGGATATTGAGGCTCACCCCTCTCAAGTATTCGAGGAACTTGGCTAGCCTCTTCTCGATCTTGGCTCTAGCTAGCCATTGAGGGAAAGGCAACGGTGGCATTAATCGGCGCTCATCAATAGGTTCCTCCACTCTAGATTTTGCTCCTTCTTGCGGTTCCTTCTCTTTTTCCACCTCAATTACCGGCTCGCACTCTTCTTGAATCTCCACCACGGGTTCCTTGGCTTGAGTCATAACGGGAGTGGTATCCTTCCCGTCTCTTGTCGTAACTGCAACAACCGCGTTGATATGGCCGGTGTTGCCTCGTGGATTTGGCTCGGGTTGAGCCAGCAATTATTGGTTGTTTCTATTGAGCAACGCAAGTTGCTCCCCAATTTGAGCGACGACTGTGGTAAGAGAATCTTGTCCCGCCTTCAACGTGGCGTTAATATTTCTCTGCTTCACCATAAACTCCTCCACCTTAGCCTCAAAATCCGAATGTGGTTGAGCTTGTGGAGGGTTGGGATTTCTCCAACCTTGATTATACCCGGTTGGCCTATAAGGTCCCACTTGTTGCCTAGGTGGGAAGTTTTGTTGCGGTGGCCCCCTTGGTTGATAATTCAGTTGTGGTGGTAGAGCCTGAGCTTGAGGAGGTTGTTGTGGCGGGGGGTTCAAGGCACCATAATTATTAGCATAGGAAAAACCTGGATGGTTTCTAGCGGCCGGGTTGGCCCAATATCCAGAATTCCCCGCAACATACTGAATTTGCTCCAAAGCTGCTTCTCCATGCTCTCCTCCTACATACATGGCTTGGGATTGGTCTTGCCAATCACTCATATGGTTTGTCGGTGCGGATGTAGAAGGAGCTCCATACGGCTCGGTAATGTATTTCTCCAATCTCTCCACTACCTTGTGGAGAGAGTCAAATTTGCTAGCAAGCTCCGCCACGGCCTTGGCCTCATAAATACTCGTGGCTTCAAGGAGGACGAAGAATGTCCTCGCTCGTCGCCCCACTGTTGGTTGTTGGAGGCCATCTCCTCTAGCATCAATTAGGGGTGGCAAACGGGTCGGGTCGGGTCGGGTCCGGGTCGGGTCAGGTTCGACCCGACCCGTTTAGGGGTGAACCCGAACCCGACCCGGATTAAATCCGGGTCGGGAACCTACGACCCGTACCCGACCCGCCGGGTTGGTGGGTCACCCGAACCCGACCTGCAATCTATCCACACTTAAAAAATTGTTTTAAATTAGTTGATGATAGCAAGTTTCGAACCATAGACCACCGGAAATTGGGTACGCAAGGCTACCAAGTGAGCTAACAATTTAATGTGAGGGTTACACATTACAATTTTATTTATTTAAATTCCTAACCCATGTTAAATATTGAAATAAATTAAACGTCAAGGGTGGGATTCGAAGCTACAACCTTACGGGACAACAGCGCGCAAATCGCAAACCGCTAACCAAATGATCAAACAGCGCCTCTTGTAAGTGTTTGACATAAATTATATAGGAACATATATACTAAACCGGGTCGAATACGGGTTGCCGGGTCAAACCCGGACCCGACCCGGATTTTATCCGGGTCAGCCGGGTCAACCCGAATTCCACCCGACCCGGATAGAGCTATACCCATACCCGGTTAAAGAGGCCGGGTTCGGGTCGGGTCGGGTCGGGTCGGGTCCATTTTGCCACCCCTAGCATCAATAATCTGTTTTGTGCCCGGTTGGAGTCCATTGTAGAAACTGTGGACAAGCTCCTAATCCTCTATGCTGTGATGGGGGCATTGATGCTGCAAGTCCTTGAAGCGCTCCCATGCCTCATAGAGAGTCTCCTGAGGTCCTTGCTTGAAGGACATGAGAGCACTTCTTATCTTCACCGGCTTGGAGGGCGGGTAAAATTTGTTGACGAAGGCACTCGCCAATTCATCCCAAGTGGTGAAGATTCCTTCAGCCTGCGTCCTCAACCAATATAAGGCCTTATCCTTGAGTGTGAAGGGGAAGAGGCACAGTCTGATAGAATCTATGGAGGCGCCCGGCATTTGGAAGGGGGCACATTTTGATAAAAAGAGCTGGATGTGGTAATGAGGGTTTTCATGGGAATTCCCATGAAAAGGGTCTTGCTGCATTAGAACTACCAATCCAGTCTTCAACTCGAAATTTTTGTCGGCCGCCAACTCCGGCATAGCTATGGACGAGGTCGTGGAGGAAGTCTTAGGCCGAAGCCTATCTCTAATGGAAATGATCCTCGCCATTCGCGCCGCCAATTCATCGGGTGTCTCAGGATGAGTCATAAAATTCCCTTCCATATCGAGTCTCCTCTCTGCTGTGATCCTCCTCAATGTACGTTCGATCTCCGGATCGTATAGTATTTCTTCGGGGTCCGCTGTAGATCTCGTGTACATGCAAGAAAAAACAGAGTTTCAAAGAAATAGTTAGCACGGGTAAAATAAAAATAGAAATAATAAAACAAAAATAAAAATAGCTAGGTAGGTAGAATCAAACACTATCGCCTCCCTGGCAACGGCGCCAAAAACTTGATCGTGCCCCGGATACACACCCGGGACGAGACTCGCTAGTCTTACCGCAAGCGCACGGTGTAGCGGCGAGCGGGTATCGAACACGAGGAGGGCAAATGACGGTGTCTTCTTCAATTCACCTGGCTATAAGAACAGTCGAGAAATATTTGCAATAAAGCGGTCACAGTCGTTCAATTGTATAAAGAAAATATCAAATTAATAAAAACGCCTAGGGATAGGGAATCCCCGCTACAAACCGTATCTCGTCATTGTGATTCGTAGGTTTCACAATTGCTAGACTTGAAATTCAGGTGAACTAGTTGCAACTAAATGTGGAACCAAGCTCACGCTCTCGTGCTATTGCCGGTCTATAGCAACCCTAGGGTAGGGTCCAATCTCTTGCAAACCCTAACCTAGGCAAGCTAGCGTGAAGAACAACAACATCATCCAATCATATCTCGAGCCCACTCTCGTGCAAACTCGAGCTACGACCTAGGTTGGGATAGTTCCTACCCGTCCAATCTCTTGCAAACGGGTATTGGTATAGAATTGCAATCGAAACCCCTAGTTTCGGTCCAATCTCTTGCAAACCGATTCCAGAGAAACCCAATTGCAACCCAATTCGAATTTCTAGGACTTCCTATCGAGTTGGGATCCAATCTCTTACAAATCCCAACCGGTATGAATCCCTAGCTATTCGTATTAAATCGATCCCAAACTAACCCTAATCAATTCTAGCAAGAATTTCACCAGTTACATCACTTGTTTGCGCTTGTCGTTTATTGTTAATATTTTCATTCCGCATTGTTGGTTGAGTTTGCACGATAATTAGGAATAATTAATCTTGATTATTTTAAAGTACTATTCACCCCCTCTAGTAATTATGCAGTAGCTATCAGGGCATTACATTAATCACTTGGTGTAAGGATGGCCATCAAGTGGAGAAGGGCCAATGCTTGGACTCAAGGAGTGCCAAAGCTTGGAGTTGATGGAGAGCAATCAAGGCATCAAGATTGAAGACTTAGACTCTTTGAGAAGCATTGTAATCCATGTAATTTACTTTATTGCTTTCTCTCTCTTTTGAGTCTAGGGTTAATGTAATGCCTTGTTAGATGGTTTACTCATTCATGCATTTGCATATAACCATCTTAGTGAGCCTTAGGATTATCATAGTTACCAACCCAATAGGTTCACTCTGTCCAAAGACTCATTTGGAGTCTCTGGCTTTCCGTCAGTCGCCTGCTGAAGGAAACACAGTCGACTGGGTGATTTCCAGTCCCCTGTAGATCCTTCTACAGTCGCCTGACATTGTAACGGTTGGTTTTTGTCTGATGAATATTATTTATATATATATGCAATTGTTCGTCTTCTTTCTTTACTTCTCCGCGCCCACATCTTAGTATAGGATCACTCTTGGAACTCATTAGAATCATCCCGAAGCTTCCCGCTTCATTTTGTGACTTCCTGTGCAAGTTAGCCGGCTCACGTTGAGGAACCGACCGACTAGATGCCCATCTAGTCGGTCAACAAATCCTCATGGACCGACTAGTTTTTGTCAGGCTTTTTCCCTTGAGTTACTGTTTACACTTAGTCGGTCTAAGTTCAACCACCGACCGACTAGTTATCGAACTAGTCAGTCAACACTTCTTTGCAGACCGACTAAGTACAGAGATCATTTTTCGCATCAGGTTACTGTTTACCGTTAGTCGGTCAAAGAACGAAAACCGACCGACTAGTTGACGAACTAGTCGGTTAAGTATCCTTCTCTGACCGACTAATCTTCAAAATATCTTATCGATCATTTTCACCCTTTAGTCGGTCTATGAACACTGGCCGACCGACTAGGTTGCAAACTAGTCGGTCGACGAGCCTTCACAGACCGACTAACTCTATAAATTTTACAGCAACCCTGTTCTCGGTTTGGGTTTTAGTCGGTCACAGTTATACGACCGATCGACTAGTTCTCGAACTAGTCGGTCAACCACCCTTCTCTGATTGACTAGTTGACCCCGAAACCCTAATTTCTGACCTAGCCGTCGTTTCATTTTCTTATTTAAACGGGGCTTTCTCTTTCATTTCTCCTGATTATTTTCAGTCTCCATCTTTCCCAAACCTATTCCCCTACCTCTCACGTCCTTCCCTTGCTCGTTGCTCCATCATTGCGCCTCCATCTTCCCCAAAAGCTTTCCCCCTCTTCTCTCATTTCTCTTTCTTTTGCCCTAGCACGGTGTTCCCATCTCAGATCCAGCAGCAACGACGCCAGGAGACGCTGAAATCTTCACCACCACCGGCGATCAACATTCCTCGCTACACTACCCGCGGGTTGGGAATTTTCGGACGACGCAAAGCTTCCACCCTTTTCAGATTTGACGTCGGATCTTCGTGCAATCGTAAATTTCAGGTTGGTGCCCTAAATTCGTAGCAACCCACACAATAAATGATCAAACCCTAATTAAAATCAGCAACCTAATCAAACTAAATTTACTTTCCGCGGATTTTTAAAACGTGGTACAAACCGTAGAAATCGGACGAATGGACATTATGCATGCACACATAGGATAGATCGTCGATTAGGTCAATTCATTAAAAAAATGATTTTTAACTGGATAGGATAGTCCCGATAACCTAGACACGGCCCTAATAGGGATTAATGAATCGTGATCTGACACCGTCGTCGTGTCACGATTTTCAGACACTTTTCCACCGACGAGACGATTGGACGAGGCGTACCAGGGAGACGACACGCTCGCCACCACAGGCAAGTGTATCACTTGCGTTCTTGGCCATGTTTTGGGCCTTCATCTTGTTAGGATTGTTAATTTAGAAACTTGAGGACCAGATGTGAAATGATAGCGTCCGGGACGCCTTTGATGGCTCAGATTTGACAATGAAATCTGAGTCCAACAACAACAATTTCTGACATCATAGGATTGACATGCGTGTGCGTGAGTTGTGGACACCCTAGTACAACCCCTTCCTGTTTTTTTGTGTCTTGTCCCTTTCCGTCTGCACAGCCCGCTGGGCAATAGGACACTCGCCAAGCCAGAGCGAGTGATCCCTTGTACTAGTTCACAGCCCGATGGGCAATTGGGCACCTGTCAAGCTAGAGCAGGTGATCCCATGTACCGATACACAGCTCAGAGAGCAATTGGGCACTTGTCAAGCTAGAGCAAGTGATCCCATGTCTTGTCACGATTCTTGGGGTTATGGGGTAGGGTTGAGCGTGAAAGCGACAAGAGGGATTGATCCCCCTCGAACCGAACAGGCGTGAACCCTTTCGTGTCTTGTCTTGTCTTGTCGTGTCTGGCTTCCCGTGTAAAGTCTTGTCTTGACACCTGTAGGCTAGTCCCATAGTCCATAGCACTCGCTGTGACTACTACTTGTCTTGTTTACTTGTCCATTATGTTTCTTTCTGTTGTTAAAAACCTCAGCATGTTAATCAACCAGTAAATCGTTGTAAGTAAATGGTACACTTGTAGTTTGGTCTAATCTTTTCTTGTAGACCTTGCCTGACGTACAGTTCCTTCTTTTGGTGCTGTACGTCACGGATTGAGCCAGAGTACGTTGAGGAGACTGACTTGCCAACCGACATGGAGCCAGAGAGCGTTGATCCCGAGTACGACCCTGAGGAGGATCAGAGCTAGAGACTTTTAGTAGCAGTTTCCAGAGACGTCATTTATTTTGTTGGGTGCGTAGCACCATTATGTTTCTTTGTCTAGGTTGGGTGCTTGCACCATTAGTTTTACTTTTTCTGCTTCGGGCGTTGAGACTTGGTACTATTGATATGTTGGAATAAAGTTTGTGATGTTCTTTCCTTCTTGTACTCTTATTGTTCTGTACTAACATGCAGGGACCTGTACCTTCGTCTTGGTACCACACAGACGCTTATTGGGTCAGGGCTCCTTAGGTCTGGCCTAAGCTGGCCTCGTCACGCTTCGCCTCCGCTGTTTTGGGAAGCGGGGCGTGACAGGTTTTAGTGGTGGCCCATGCAGGTCCACGTCCCATCTTTCTGCAAGTACAGAACAGTAAGAGTAAGGACATTCACTTTTGATATTCAAACATTGTACGAGTCTAACCTTCATCTTTCTGTCAATAGGATGGTCGGACGACGCGTTACCCGTTCGGGAAACTTAGGCGATGGAGTTCCGGAGGACCAGGGCGGAGAGTTCCGTCAGTTTCTGGGCGTGATGAGGGAGATGCTGGATGTTCAGCATCAGCTGGTTCAGCAATCTCAGCGTGCTGCCCAGGCTCCACCTGTTGCACCACCTCCACCTCCGCCTGCTCCGCGAGCTGCTCCAGGAGTGAAGCAGTTCAACGAGCTTTAGCCGAAGACCTTCTCTGGGAAGGAAGGACCTCTGGGTGCCGATGAGTGGATCCAGAGCATGGAGGAGAAATTAGTTGCTGCGAAGATTCCTGACAACACCCGAGTGGAGATAGCGAAGATGCAGCTGACGGAGAATGCGAGGAACTGGTGGCGTCTTGAGGAGAGGCGTCTGGAGAAACCAGTGGAGTGGAGGACCTTCAGATCGATGTTTAAGGATAAATATTTCACCAAGTCTGCTAGGAGGGAGCTGCTGAGCAATTTTATAGATCTGAAGCAGGGGGAAATGACCGTCGAGGAGTATGAAGCCGAGTTTGAGATGCTGAGCCGTTTTGCCCCGCACATGGTGAAGAAGGAGGAGAAGCGAGCTGATCGCTTTCGTCAGGGACTGCGTCCGAAGATTCAGGCTTCGATGTCTTCGGCAAGTTTCTTGACTATGAGGGAGGTGCTTGATGCTGCGAAGAATCATGAGCTCATAGCTCTTCTGCCTAACCCTCCAGCTGATAAGGGGAAGCATCCCATGGAGCAGTACCGGCCACCTGCTAGGCCGGCGATGAGGCCAGTCCAGACCGTGCCATTTAAGAGGCCTGAAGCACCAGTGCAGCAGCAGAGCAAGGGTCCGTGCCATTTCTGCGGCAAGCCCGGACATGTTCAGACCAACTGTCGGAGGAAGCTGGGACTGTGCCTACTTTGTGGAGATGCTTCGCATGCTACGAAGGACTATCCTAGAGCCCACACTGCTGTTGTTGGAGCGCTAGCATCGTTACAGATGAGGGTCCCTGCTCCGATTCAGAGAGGGCCTACCGCTCGTGGACCACCCTTGGTGCCACAGAGGCAGCTATACCAGCGAGCAGTGCAGCCTTTGAGGCCAGCCTATACTATGACTGCTGCAGAGACCGAGGAGCTGGATGGAGTGATTACAGGTAATATCTTTACCTAGTCTTTTCATTTCATAATTATATTGTATTGCTAGTCTTGTTAGTGTTGTTTGTTTGTCTGATTGTTATAGTAGTGTTTGACCTTAGACCCTTGTTTTTCTTAGGCACCATTCTTGTGTTCTCTCACCCCGCTTTGGCTTTGTTTGACTCCGGTGCATCTATGTGCATCTTATCCCGGAGGTTTATGACAAAGCACTCCATTCCTTCCCATACACTTCCTAAGTGTTGGGACATCACTACTGGGAACAGAGTAGTGACGGTGAATCTGGGATGTCGGTCGATTCCTTTAGTGGTTAGTGGACATGAGCTATATGCAGATTTTATCGTCCACGATCTGCCGCATTTTGATGTCGTCCTTGGCATCGATTGGCTGGGAGATTTCCACGCTTCGATCGATTGTCACAACAAGAGAGTGGTTTTCCGGATTCCAGGTCATCTGGAGTTCGAGTTCCGTAGCCGAGACGTGTCGCTTGGGCCCATCAGATTTCGGGCCAAGCCGGAGGTGTCGGTGATAGCAGTGTTGCAGATGGAGATGGAGATTGACCGACCAGCGGTTGTCAGAGACTTTGACGACGTATTTCCGGAGGTTATCTCGGGTCTGCCACCCGACAGAGCTTTGGAGTTCGGTATCGATCTGATGCCGAGTGCGCAGCCGATATCGAAGGCGCCGTGTCGGATGGCTCCTGCAGAGCTTGAGGAGCTGCGGAAGCAGTTGGATGAGTTGTTACAGAAGGGTTTCATCCACCCTAGTGTGTCACCGTGGGGTGCACCTGTATTACTCGTGAAGAAGAAGGATGGGTCCCGCAGGATGTGCGTGGACTATCGAGGATTGAATGCTGTCACCGTGAAGAATAAGTATCTGCTGCCGCGCATCGACGACATATTTGATCAGTTGGGAGGTTCGAGGGTTTTCTCGAAGTTGGACTTGAGGAGTGGTTACCATCAGTTGAGGGTAAAGAAGGATGACGTCTCGAAGACATCTTTCCGGACGAAGCACGGGCACTATGAGTTTGTAGTGATGCCATTCGGCGTGACCAATGCTCCAGCTGTGTTCATGAATCTTATGAACTTGATTTTCTACGACTTCTTGGATAAGTTTGTTGTGATCTTCATCGACGACATTCTTATTTATTCGAAGTCTGAGGAGGAGCACAGCTGTCATCTGAGGACAGTGTTGGAGACGCTGAGGTGACACAAGTTGTATGCCAAGTATAGCAAGTGCGAGTTCTGGCTGGACAGAGTCACGTTCTTGGGACACATGGTGTCTGGTGATAGCATATCTGTGGATCCGGAGAAGGTCAGAGCAGTCAGAGATTGGCCGACTCTGCAGTCAGCATCCGACATCAGGAGTTTTCTTGGTCTAGCAGGCTATTATCGGCGGTTCATCAAAGATTTCTCGAGGATTGCGGAGCCGATGACGAAGCTGACAAGGAAGGATGAGGAGTTTCTGTGGTCTGATGCTTGTGAGGAGGCTTTCAGTATCTTGAAGGCAAGGTTGACCATGGCACCAGTTTTGACGGTACCAGATCAGAGCGGAGGCTTTGAAGTTTATTGTGATGCATCGGGGAAGGGCCTGGGATGCGTTCTGCATCAGCATGGCCACGTGGTCGCGTATGCTTCTCGTCAATTGAGGATTCACGAGAAGAATTACCCGACGCACGATCTGGAGTTGGCAGCAGTGATCTTTGCGCTGAAGATTTGGAGACATTTCTTGCTGGGTGAGTGTGTGAAGATTTTTACAGATCATAAGAGCTTGAAGTACATATTCACCCAGAAGGAGCTCAACATGCGTCAGAGACGATGGTTGGAGCTCATGGCTGACTACGAGATAGATTTGCAGTTTCATCCGGTGAAGGTGAACGTTGTGCCGGACGCTTTGAGTAGACTCCCCACTGCTATGATGCATACTGCTGACTGGAGGATTCAACAGGAGCTGAAGGAGATGGATTTGGAGGTTGTCCTACCTGGTGTGGTTCATACTTTCATGAATTTACAGATTCAGTCCACGATTGTGGATCGGATCAAGGCAGCACAGGCAGGAGATCCGAAGTTGCAGAGGATCAGGAGGCAGGTTGAAGCTGGACTGCGAGCAGAGTTCGTGATTCATGAGGATGGTTCATTGCGGTACGGCAGCAGACTCTGCGTACCTGCAGGTGATGTTCGGGAGGAGATTTTGAGTGAGGCTCATAGCTCGCCTTATTCTATACATCCTGGTGGTACCAAGATGTATAAGGATCTCCGACAGAATTACTGGTGGATTGGCATGAAGAGGAGTGTGGCACGGAGCGTTGCCAAGTGTTTGGTATGCCAGCAGGTGAAGGCCGAGCATCATCGGACTGCTGGATTGCTGCAACCGCTTTCTATTCCGGAGTGGAAGTGGCAACACATTACGATGGATTTCGTGACTGGTTTACCTCGGACCCCGAGGCAAAACGACGCAGTCTGGGTGATCGTAGATCGGTTGACCAAGTCTGCGCATTTTATTCCTTTTCGAGTAGGCCAGTCTACGGAAGCCTTGGCGAGGAAATATCTTGAGTAAAATTTCGTTTCTACTTCTCTTTAATTTTCCTTCTTGATTAGTTGTGACGTAGGCCGTGTACATGCAGGAGATTGTACGCTTACACGGGGTCCCCGTGAGCATCGTGTCTGACAGAGATACGAGATTCACATCTCAGTTCTGGAGAAGTCTACGGGAGCATTTGGGTACGAGTCTGAGTTTCAGCACGGCGTACCACCCGCAGACCGACGACCAGTCCGAGAGGACTATACAGATTCTGGAGGATATGCTACGAGCTTGCACGCTCGACTGGAAGGGATCTTAGGAGGACCATCTCCATTTGGTGGAGTTTTCTTATAACAACAGCTACCAGGCGAGCAATGGCATGGCGCCGTTTGCTGCCTTATATGGGAGAAAATGTCGATCGCCACTGAGCTGGGATGACGTTGGAGATCGGGAGCTGTTGGGTCTAGAGATGATTGTTGAAGGTGTGGATGTCGTGAGAGACATCAAGGAGAAGCTCAGAGTTGTGCAGGATCGCTTTAAGCATTGGGCTGATGCCAAGAGGAGACCGTTGGAGTTTTAGCCTGGATCACGTTTTCTTGAAGATTTCTCCGAACCGCGGAGTTATTCGTTTCGGGAAGAAGGGGAAGCTGAGCCCGAGGTTTATTGGACCTTTTGATGTGCTGGAACGTGTGGGAGCAGTGGCCTACTGCCTTGCTCTACCACCATCTTTGGTGGGGGTTCACGACGTATTCCACGTATCACAGTTACGTCGGTACGTTAGTGATCCGTCGCACACAGTGGATTTCTCGGAGATCACGGTCCGTCCGGACCTAACCTACGACCAGCAACCCGTGCAGATTTTGGACCGTCGACAGAAGCAGCTGAGGAATAAGGTAGTCGACCTGGTGAGAGTGATGTGGCGTCACGGATCGCCTGGAGAGTCCACGTGGGAGAGAGAGGATGAGATGAGAGAGCGTTACCCTCACCTATTCTGAAAGAAATTCCGAGGGTGGAATTTTCTTAAGGTGGGTAGGATGTAACTGCTGGTTTTTGTATGATGAATATTATTTATATATATATGCAATTGTTCGTCTTCTTTCTTTACTTCTCTGCGCATACATCTTAGTATAGGATCACTCTTGGAACTCATTAGAATCATCCCGAAGCTTCCTGCTTCATTTTGCGATTTCCTATGCAAGTTACCCGGTTCACATTGAGGAACCGACCGACTAGATGTCCATCTAGTCGGTCAACAACTCCTCATGGACCGACTAGTTTTTGTCAGGATTTTTCCCTTGAGGTACTGTTTACACTTAGTTGGTCTAAGTTCAACCACCGACCGACTAGTTATCGAACTAGTCGGTCAACACTTCTTCGCAGACCGACAAATTACAGAGATCATTTTCGCATCAGGTTACTGTTTACCGTTAGTCGGTCAAAGAACGAAAACCGACCGACTAGTTGACGAACTAGTCGGTTAAGTATCCTTCTCTGACCGACTAATCTTCAAAATATCTTATCGATCATTTTCACCCTTTAGTCGGTCTATGAGCACTGGCCGACCGACTAGGTTGCAAACTAGTCGGTCGACGAGCCTTCACAGACCGACTAACTCTATAAATTTTACAGCAACCCTATTCTCGGTTTGGGTTTTAGTCGGTCACAGTTATACGACCGACCGACTAGTTCTCGAACTAGTCGGTCAACCACCCTTCTCTGACCGACTAGTTGACCCCGAAACCCTAATTTCTGACCTAGCCGCCGTTTCATTTTCTTATTTAAACGGGGCTTTCTCTTTCATTTCTCCTGATTATTTTCAGTCTCCATCTTCCCCAAACCTATTCCCCTACCTCTCACGTCCTTCCCTTGCTCGTTCCTCCATCCTTGCGCCTCCATCTTCCCCAAAAGCTTTCCCCCTCTTCTCGCATTTCTCTTTCTTTTGCCCTAACACGGTGTTCCCATCTCAGATCCAGTAGCAACGACGCTGGGAGACACTGAAATCTTCACCACCATCGGCGATCAACATTCCTCGCTGCGCTACCCGCGGCTTGGGAATTTCCGGATGACGCAAAGCTTCCACCCTTTTCAGATTTGACGCCGGATCTTCGTGCAATCGTAAATTTCAGGTTGGTGCCCTAAATTCGTAGCAACCCGCACAATAAATGATCGAACCCTAATTAAAATCAGTAACCTAATCAAACTAAATTTACTTTCCACGGATTTTTAAAACGTGGTACAAACCGTAGAAATCGACGAATGGACATTATGCATGCACACATAGGATAGATCGTCGATTAGGCCAATTCATTAAAAATGTGATTTTTAACTGGATATGATAGTCCCGATAACCTAGACACGACCGTAATAGGGATTAATGAATCGTGATCTGACACCGTCGCCGTGTCACGATTTTCAGACACTTTTCCGCCGACGAGACGATTGGACGAGGTGTACCAGGGAGACGACGCGCTCGCCACCACAAGCAAGTGTATCACTTGCGTTCTTGGCCATGTTTTGGGCCTTCATCTTGTTAGGATTATTAATTTAGAAACTTAAGGACCGGACGTGAAATGATAGCGTCCGGGACGCCTTTGATGGCTCAGATTTGACAACGAAATCTGAGTCCAACAACAACAATTTCTGACATCATAGGATTGACATGCGTGTGCGTGAGTTATGGACACCCTAGTACAACCCCTTCCTATTTTGTCGTGTCTTGTCCTTTTCCGTCTGCACAGCCCGCTGGGCAATAGGGCACTCGCCAAGCCAGAGCGAGTGATCCCTTGTACTAGTTCACAGCCCGATGGGCAATTGGGCACCTGTCAAGCTAGAGCAGGTGATCCCATGTACCGATACACAGCTCAGAGAGCAATTGGGCACTTGTCAAGCTAGAGCAAGTGATCCCATATCTTGTCACGATTCTTGGGGTTATGGGGTAGGGTTGAGCGTGCAAGCGGCAATAGGGATTGATCCCCCTCGAACCGAACAGGTGTGAACCCTTTCGTGTCTTGTCTTGTCTTGTCGTGTCTGGCTTCCCGTGTAAAGTCTTGTCTTGACACCTGTTGGCTAGTCCCATAGTCCATAGCACTCGCTGTGACTACTACTTGTCTTGTTTACTTGTCCATTATGTTTCTTTCTGTTGTTAATAACCTCAGCATGTTAATCAACCAGTAAAACGTTGTAAGTAAATGGTACACTTGTAGTTTGGTCTAATCTTTTCTTGTAGACCTTGCCTGACGTACAGTTCCTTCTTTTGGTGCTGTACGTCAGGGATTGAGCCAGAGTACGTGGAGGAGACTGACTTGCCAGCCGACGTGGAACCAGAGAGTGTTGATCCCGAGTACGACCCTTAGGAGGATCAGAGCTAGAGACTTTTAGTAGCAGTTTCCAGAGACGTCATTTATTTTGTTGGGTGCGTAGCACCATTATGTTTCTTTGTCTAGGTTGGGTGCTTGCACCATTAGTTTTACTTTTTCTGCTGTTGTAGCCCTTCAGGCGTTGAGACTTGGTACTATTGATATGTTGGAATAAAATTTGTGATGTTCTTTCCTTCTTGTACTCTTATTGTTCTGTACTAACATGCAGAGACCTGTACCTTCGTCTTGGTACCACACAGACGCTTATTGGGTCAGGGCTCCTTAGCTCTGGCCTAAGCGGGCCTCGTCACGCTTCGCCTCCGCTGTTTTGGGAAGCGGGGCGTGACAGACATGCACAGCTCAAGTCAACATTTTAATTGACTCAAACTTGAGCTTTACGCACAGTCGCCTGACGATCAGTTTACAGTCGCCTGTATATTTACAGTCACCTGGAAATTGGCCAGCAGTCGCCTGTATAGCGTAAGTGCAATCACTGCATCTCTCTGTCTTCTCTCCATATTATACGGTAGTCGACTGATGTAGAATATATAGTCGCTTGACTATTTGACAGACGAATGTAGTATTAACATCAGTCGCCTGTGCGATGAATTGGAGAAAGAGTGCAGCTCTCTGTTTTGATCCATCACCTGCAGCAGTCGTCTGTTGAAGGATTAACAGGCGCCTGTCCTGTTTATCAGTCGACTGTATTGTCTTCATCAGTCAACTTTCCTGGCTCAGATTATAGCCGTTGGATATTTTCTAGCCGTTGATCAGTCGACTGTCTTTTGATCATCAGTCGACTGTTCCTGTCGTTTTCACCAGTTTCTAGCCGTTGCAGATTTATTCATTTGGCTGTTTCTTTGGGTTTTTGGGCTTGATATGGGGTTCCTATATATATGAGTGTGATGCCATCACTTGAGAACTCTTGACGGCACTTGATAACTCTTGACTCTATAGAAAATCTCAAGAGATCAATAAGCAACTCTCAAGATCTCTCATTTCCCTCTATTGAGCACTCATCTCTCTTCATGCATTGAAGTCCAGCTCAAGGGAAATCATCCAAGTGCTTTCAAGCATATTCCAACACTTGGAGATCCTCTTCCATACCTTGCATTCATTCATGAGTAAGCATCTCAAGGCATATGTAAGAGTATTTACTTTACTTGGTGTAATTTGTTTTCCTATTTCTCTTTGTGGGATTAGGATACTCTCTTTGTGGGAGTTTCTCTCTTTGTGAGAGGTTGTCTCTTTGTGGGACTAGGAAATTCTCTTTGTGGGAATTAACTCTCTTTGTGGGAGTTCTAGTGTCCTAGTGTAGGGCTAACCCTAATTCTCTGAGTGGGAGTTAGTGATTCTCTGTGTGGGAGTCTTGATCCTTGTGTAGGATTGGTTGGGTCCTTGTGTAGGGCATAAATCCTCTTTGTGGGGTATCTCCTTGTGAGATTTGTATTCACTTCTATGTGTGGGAATATAGTGAATATTGGTGTGGCTGGATGTACCCAAGTTTGGGGAACCAGGGTAAAACTTTGTGTTTGCGTTTGGATTGATTCTGCCTTTTAATTCCTCTTGCATTTATAATTCCACATTTGCAAGTTAAATTTTAATTGGACAATTTTATTGCTATTACACTATTCACCTCCCCTCTAGTGTGTGTTGTTAGTATTGCAAGGGTTAGACGATCCCTACACACCATTCTTGATATCCTTAGGCATCAGCATGCACCCACTGTCATACTTGCACCAGGACCTCCTCCCAGGCCAGACCCTGTCCCTTCTGTCCCTCCTGCACCGCTCACTGTGCCTCACTCTCAGGCTTCTACAGTGCATGTCACTTCGTCCGTTCTGTTGGCTGCACCGCAGTTGGAGACTTCTGTTGTCAACACACACGTTCTCACACCTGTCGACACTTCAGTTGTTACACTATCTTCTGAGCCTATTGTCTCTTCTGTTGCCTCACCGGCCGACACACCTGTTGAGCCTACACATTCTGTGCCTGATGTTCCTATCTCTGGTCCCCAGTAGTCGAACCCATCACCACATCCAGAGGGTGGTGTCGCTGCATGATCTTTACACTATTTTTGCTCCTGTCACCCATTATTTATTAATATGCCCATCTGTCTCTTCGGGACCCTGTCCTTGCATAGCTTGGGGGATGACCTTTTTGCACCGCATATATATTCCATCATTTTATATTTGCATATATTCCACCTGCATCATGTCATCATTTCCATCATCTGCCGGCCAGTTCATATTTTTGCATACTAGGCATTAGGTATGCATATGCATTTATTTTATTATTTGCATAGTTTCGCTTTTATTTTTTTATTTTTATTTTCCCTTTTTACCACCCGCCTACCCTAGCCTCATTTTCCCTTCTTGCCAGCGTGTTCTCAGCAGTGAGGACATTGCTGTGTTTAGCTTGGGGGATGAGCGCTACCGCTTTTATTTTCCTTTTTTCCCATTTTCTTTCATTTTACACCTTTTTATTTTTATTTTCCACCACTTTTTCACCGTTTCATTTTTTTATCATCATATTTTCCATGTTTGGTATGCTTGCATGCTTGCTTTTAGTTTATTTTATTTTCTCCGCCTTTCATTTCCCCTTTTGCTAGATGTATTTTGAATGATGATATCTCTCTTAGCCTTAATAGCTATCACGATGCTAATTACTTTTGCCATGCTACTTAGAGTATTTCAGTGTCTTACTATTCATATGCTTGCATATATATTCTGTTGACGATCTCTCTATATGAATGCATGAAATGAATTGAAACTGAATGTATGCAGTAGTATTTAGTATGCCTATGTTGGATATGCACCAAGATTCACGCATCTTTAGAATATTTGAAGCATCTGCCTTGTTATCTTTTTCACTTCTTATTGCATGCCTGCTATTATTGTGTGCCTTACTGCATGACTTCATTATTAGTTAAAATGAATGAAAATATCTGTATTTGCTTATGAGCTTAGTTAGGGTATTATCTTATTGAAGCATTATGCACATCTTATGAGGGAACCGAGTGATACATTATTTCCTTCTTCACATATCTTATTATTCTCTACATGTCACTTGGGTTCACCCTCTTGCAGATACTTATACCGCATACACTTTCCAAAAATCCCAAAAGAAACAGTTATCTTCAAAAAGCCCCAAAAAGCCAAAAAGGATCCAAAAATATATGTATATCCTATTGCTCCTAAAAAAAGAGAAAAAAAAAGAGTTCAAAAAGAAAAATAAAAATATTTCATATATCTTATTACTTGAAGCAATACAAATACTTGGGAAAAAGCAACAAAAATTCCTTCATTATTTCTTAGATGTGATGCCTCAAGCTAAGCTTGGGGGGTTGAATCCATTTGATTATACGAGTGAGTACGCCATTAGAGTGGAGTTGTGCACATTTGGGGATATTTGATAATACTCAGACTTTGCGAAATATATTAGTTATGGAGATTTTTCATGATTTGAGATGAAATATATGAATGCCATGATCCTTATTCTATTATCTGTTGCATACTTGGTATGACTTTTATATGCTTCATTTATTGCTATTGATTGAAAAGTGTGTCGCCAACATGTTTATACTAAACTCTATGAATTGCACGATGTGGATATGAATTGATTGCATGATTTTAGAGGATCCCTAACTTTGTTCTTAAATGCTTGCAAGTAATATGTTTAGCTAAGATATGAAATTCTTATTAGCATGTGATCTATTTTCAAAGTATTGTGATATGTCAATATGGCTTGAGATCTGACCGCATACTCTAGCACTCCCCTCCATCTTCCATTCTTTTTCTATTTTTTTATTTTCATCACCCGGTGAGCCTCATATTCGTCTTCCTCCAGGACGAGTAAGAGGTAATCTTGGGGATTTTGATGTGTCCGTATCTTACATGTTTTTATCGCATCATTCATGTCATATTCGCCTCCAAACTCCATATATATATATATATATATATATATATATATATATATATATATATATATATATATATATATATATATATATATATATATATATATATATATATATATAAAATCGTGCTTCTAACACCATATTCGAGCTTTGTATAGCTTTATGGATTTACATGAGTTTTGGAGAGAATTGGAGCTATTTTTGGACATGGACACATCCGACACGTTCAAGACGTCATTGGCAAGGCTCCATGGGAGTTTGCTGAGGTATGGAAGAAGATCGGAGGGGAGGAGGAGAAGAGAACGAGAGAAGGCAAAGTTCAGTTCAGTTTCCCAGGTGACTTGGCCGAGTGCATCAGCTACTCGGCCGAGCTGACACGCAGAAATTACATAGGAAACGGCCTCACCCTACTCGATCGAGCAGACAGCCGATTCGACCCGAGTCGCACCAAACAGATGATGATTTTGGGCTTTTATCTAAGGCATCTTAGCTCGACCGAGTAGTAAAGGAACTCGACCAAGCAGCTCACCTACTCGATCGGATTCGTCAAGAAACAGAGCAGCATTTTGGAGGAAGTTCCGATCTACTGTAGCTCGACCGAGTAACACGTATCACCCAGAAGCAGAAGTAGTAGCAAGCAGAGCCTGAAGCCCACTCGACCGAGCAAGCACGACGCGACCAGCTTAGTTGGTGGGCCCAAGTGTTCAAATTTTCTGAGATTTTTTGAGATTTCTACCTGATGTATTTAAGCACGTTTTTAGCTCTATTTTTTAAAAAGAGCAACTTTGGAGAAAATTTTAGTTTAGTTTTAATTAGGTTTTAGAGAATTTGTGACGTCGCTATTTTTTGTGAAGTAAAGCTTGGATTTTTTTGTTATTTCGTGCAAGGAATCTTATTTTCTTAATTTTCTTTGGATTGCTATTGCTCCACGACGCGTTGGTAACACTTCTCTAAACTTTCAATTGATTTTGATGTTTTCTATCGCCATGATGAATTCCATTGCATCTATTGAATCTTTTGTTGTTATTTCTATGATGCATGAGTAGTTCCATCTAGGGCTAATGGATTAGCCCATGAATTTTAGGATTTAGATGCAAAGTTAGGATTTTTAGGTTGTGTTGGTATAAAAGGGACATATTTTGGTTGATCTTGCAAAGTTTGTAGGAGAACTCGTACTGAGATCATGCCCACAGTTGGTGGAATCGATTGGCTTAAGGAGTATCATATAGGCTTAATTAGGGATTTAGTAGATTCAATTGGGACTCGTAACCATGCCCGGCTTGTGTCTTGATGAGATCCACCGATGAACTATATTACTAATTGATGGCTACCGCCATTGCGTCAATGAGAGCCACCAAAATACATCGAAGCTCTAACCCACGAGGGTGGCGTGAGCTGAGATCATTCTGTCCACGAGAGTGGCATGAATATTGTCAATTCTTAATGCACGTATCGGGTGCGCCTGTCGTGAGAGCGGGGTTAATGCGATACGTTAGATTCATGGTGCTTAGAGCCATGAATTCCACATCTTGGATGCAACAATCCCTAGTAAAGCCAGTGCAACGTAAGAGTCTTAACCAAGCATCGGCGTCCGACGATCCTAGTGGTGAGTTCTAAAGCCCTAGTCTTTATTAATTGTTCACAATCCTAAACAAACAATCTCATGAAACCAACTGTTACCTAAATTCTGAGATTTGGAAATAGCCCAAGACAATAACATCTCTACCTTCCCTGTGGGATCAATATCTTTTATACTATTACTTGACACCGTACGCTTGCGTAAAGTGCCGGAAATTCGCATTTGGGATACATCTAGCACTGGGCGTTCGTGCCATTGCTAGGTGGCTTCTATGTGTTAGTTTCGGGAGCATCAGACGACAGATCTATAGCCAGGCGACGACACACACTGCTAAGGGGCACGCGTGGGGTTCTGCAGGCGGTGGGCAGACTGATTGGGAGGCTGGGTGGCACGGGTCTGGACGGTGGCGAGGTGGGAGGGGGTTCATGAGGAGGAGAGGGGTGTGCGGCTAGGAGGAGGGAGATCAATGAAAGAGGATGATTTCAGATCTAAAAATCTTTGTTTTTCCTCA